>JAIOJX010000030.1:37341971-38640304 GCA_022376925.1 Tragulus kanchil
ACAATAAAACAGAGTAGTTTTTTTTTTTTTAAGCCTTTTAAGTTTTATACCTTTCACTAAACTTTTCCAACCTGTTGTATTCGACATTTTAGTTTTTCTATTGGGAACGTAGGCGTAGTATTATAATACTTTGAAATATTCCTGGAAATATAACTCAAAGTACTTGTCAGTATTTTAAAACCCTCACTGATCTAAACAGCAAAACCATCATACCTTAACACCGGAATGCTCTGGTATTCACTTTTTTGGCATAGGTGGGTAAGAGCTACTAATACACTTTTTTAAGTGAGGAAGTTCTTCCACTCAGAGGCCACTGATTTGTACAGGATTTGGCAAAATTTTCTGATTTAATCATTTGTTTACTTTCTTTTTAGTCCAGTGACATTTTAATTTCTTGCCGTATTTATGGATGACTGCTGAAACCCAGTGTCTTGTACTCCTGAAACTACAGTTAATAGCTTGTTAAAGTGCCTCTGTGTATCACACAAAAGAAAAGAAATGGACAAATTTGAAAACATATCCTATGGATCGATTTCTAGATAAGAAATCTTTCCTAGCGACTCAGACAGGTTAACACTGTGTCAAAATATTGATCTCCTTCCTGGAAATGATTGCTATCCAAAATGCTTAGCCTTAAACATCAAATGTGTTAACTTTAATCAGATCTTGTGTTATCTTTGGCTGTAAATTTTAGTCCCTGTGCAATAATGTAAAATGTCTGCCTTACATGTACAAGGGCCACAGGAAGTCATACTACCTTCAATAATGTTCTAACCATAAGAACTCTTTTCTATATGGGCTTTAAAGAGTAGAAACAATTCCATGGAATAAACTGAACTAGAATATTCATCCTAATTACATTAGACCTATTTGTTTTCCAAGAATACAGATATGTGTTTTCAGCCTACTGTTTCGCATAGCCTGGGAGTTGTCCGGGGTTGGGGGGGGGGAGTATCCGCTCAATTTCATGGGTCTTATCACGCTGATGTATTTACCTGGTTGGATACTTATTAGTTTGTATCAGGACCTACTTTCCAATGTGTTGTGGCGAGTGCAGTACGTACCAACTAATTAAGACCAAAAAAGAAAGAAAAATCACTGGATTCCCATGAATAGGATTTATTTTTACACAATAAAACAGAGTAGTTTTTTTTTTTTTAAGCCTTTTAAGTTTTATACCTTTCACTAAACTTTTCCAACCTGTTGTATTCGACATTTTAGTTTTTCTATTGGGAACGTAGGCGTAGTATTATAATACTTTGAAATATTCCTGGAAATATAACTCAAAGTACTTGTCAGTATTTTAAAACCCTCACTGATCTAAACAGCAAAACCATCATACCTTAACACCGGAATGCTCTGGTATTCACTTTTTTGGCATAGGTGGGTAAGAGCTACTAATACACTTTTTTAAGTGAGGAAGTTCTTCCACTCAGAGGCCACTGATTTGTACAGGATTTGGCAAAATTTTCTGATTTAATCATTTGTTTACTTTCTTTTTAGTCCAGTGACATTTTAATTTCTTGCCGTATTTATGGATGACTGCTGAAACCCAGTGTCTTGTACTCCTGAAACTACAGTTAATAGCTTGTTAAAGTGCCTCTGTGTATCACACAAAAGAAAAGAAATGGACAAATTTGAAAACATATCCTATGGATCGATTTCTAGATAAGAAATCTTTCCTAGCGACTCAGACAGGTTAACACTGTGTCAAAATATTGATCTCCTTCCTGGAAATGATTGCTATCCAAAATGCTTAGCCTTAAACATCAAATGTGTTAACTTTAATCAGATCTTGTGTTATCTTTGGCTGTAAATTTTAGTCCCTGTGCAATAATGTAAAATGTCTGCCTTACATGTACAAGGGCCACAGGAAGTCATACTACCTTCAATAATGTTCTAACCATAAGAACTCTTTTCTATATGGGCTTTAAAGAGTAGAAACAATTCCATGGAATAAACTGAACTAGAATATTCATCCTAATTACATTAGACCTATTTGTTTTCCAAGAATACAGATATGTGTTTTCAGCCTATTTCTGCCATGGATAACTTGTAAACATTCTTGTTTCCTTTGGTTCCCATATAGAGTTCTTGGACTAAAGCCCAATGTAGTAATGTGCATTATAAATCAATGATAAATCTTTGGTGACTCATGATTAAAGTCTGGAAGCTCCACAATTAAATGAGATGATGTAAACCACTTTGAGAAATCATATCTAATCAATTAATAATGTACTTTAAATTTGTTTGCTGTGTCTTTATTGTATTTAGAAAAGACAAGTGAATTAGGCTCGTCCAAGGATGACTAATACCTTCTCAGTTTTCATTATAAAGATAATTAGAAAAGCTTGGAGTGTATACACATGAATATATATTCCTTATCAATGAGCTTTCCTATTCTATAAAGGGCTTCCCATGTGGCACTATTGGTAAAGAACTTCGTCCCAATGCAGGAGACATAAGAGACATGGGTTTAATTCCTAGGTTGGGAAGATCCCCCAAGAGGAGGGCCTGGAAACCCACTCCAGTATTCTTGCCTGGAAAAATCCCATGAACAGAGGAGCCTGGTAGGCTACAGTCCATGGGGCCCCCCCCCACAAAGAGTCAGACACGACTGAATGACTAACACTTTCACTTCACAGCAGACCACTTGGGAGATCAGCTCAATTCTGCTTCTCCTCTGCTCTGTCACGCTGAATGTTTTAGCCAGTCAAAGCTTGAGTGACAACTGTTAGAAGTAAGCTAAATGTGTGCAGAGAAAACAGACTGTTAGCAAAAAGGATCGATTTCTAGATAAGAAATCTTTCCTAGCGACTCAGACAGGTTAACACTGTGTCAAAATATTGATCTCCTTCCTGGAAATGATTGCTATCCAAAATGCTTAGCCTTAAACATCAAATGTGTTAACTTTAATCAGATCTTGTGTTATCTTTGGCTGTAAATTTTAGTCCCTGTGCAATAATGTAAAATGTCTGCCTTACATGTACAAGGGCCACAGGAAGTCATACTACCTTCAATAATGTTCTAACCATAAGAACTCTTTTCTATATGGGCTTTAAAGAGTAGAAACAATTCCATGGAATAAACTGAACTAGAATATTCATCCTAATTACATTAGACCTATTTGTTTTCCAAGAATACAGATATGTGTTTTCAGCCTATTTCTGCCATGGATAACTTGTAAACATTCTTGTTTCCTTTGGTTCCCATATAGAGTTCTTGGACTAAAGCCCAATGTAGTAATGTGCATTATAAATCAATGATAAATCTTTGGTGACTCATGATTAAAGTCTGGAAGCTCCACAATTAAATGAGATGATGTAAACCACTTTGAGAAATCATATCTAATCAATTAATAATGTACTTTAAATTTGTTTGCTGTGTCTTTATTGTATTTAGAAAAGACAAGTGAATTAGGCTCGTCCAAGGATGACTAATACCTTCTCAGTTTTCATTATAAAGATAATTAGAAAAGCTTGGAGTGTATACACATGAATATATATTCCTTATCAATGAGCTTTCCTATTCTATAAAGGGCTTCCCATGTGGCACTATTGGTAAAGAACTTCGTCCCAATGCAGGAGACATAAGAGACATGGGTTTAATTCCTAGGTTGGGAAGATCCCCCAAGAGGAGGGCCTGGAAACCCACTCCAGTATTCTTGCCTGGAAAAATCCCATGAACAGAGGAGCCTGGTAGGCTACAGTCCATGGGGCCCCCCCCCACAAAGAGTCAGACACGACTGAATGACTAACACTTTCACTTCACAGCAGACCACTTGGGAGATCAGCTCAATTCTGCTTCTCCTCTGCTCTGTCACGCTGAATGTTTTAGCCAGTCAAAGCTTGAGTGACAACTGTTAGAAGTAAGCTAAATGTGTGCAGAGAGCAAAAGTGTCATTTTGTGGAAAAAGATTTCTGAAAATCTGGGGAGAAAAACAAAAAGTGACACTAAAGTTACTCAGATGCTGGGCAAAATATCTGTAATTCAGATCTGTCACGTGTGCAAGAATCTGAGTTGTGTGGCCCCACCCTACATCACACATTCCAGTGAAGACTTGACCAGGCTTATGACTTCTGGAAGACTCACTAACGTTTATGTTCACCCTGCTGTCATTTGCATGCTGCTGCTCAACCCTGTTTAAACTGCTGGCCAGCATCAGGAAATGGGAAAGCCTGCTATTTTGTTTCTTTTGCTTTTAATGGTAATCCTATTTAAAGAAAAGGTCAAACTATTTCAAGAAATAGTTATTGTGAATCTACTATTTGTCAGGCACTTGCCTGGACTCTGGCTACAGCTGTGACCCAACATAGACAGAAATCCCTGTATTGACGGAACTCACATTCTAGTGCTTTGATTTATATGAGATTATACTGATTTTCAAAGCTATTTTTTTAGCATTAGTAATAGGCTATGAAAGGCAGATGCTGTGAAGACTCTTTTCAGGGTCCTCCCTGGAATACCAATCCATCTTCTCTAAAACAAAAGCCCATTAACAGGCCCTCTGCTCGATCTACAAAGAGCCCATTCATCTGTATTCAGGAAGTGATTAGCCTGTCTATTAACTCAGCACCTTGTTTTAGGGTGCAATGTTTTGCTGCAACTTTGAACCTGAAGAAAAAGCAGAGAAAGGAAAGAACAATCAGATCGATCAACTTGGTTACTCATTAGTAGTTCATATATAGAAATGAGAAGATGATACAACATTAACTATTACACTAATATACAATATTAACTATTACAGTATAGTTAATATTTAGGTGACTCTCATCACCTACCAAGAACTGCACTATTAACCATATGTATATAATTTTAAATAGATTTATGTATCTACCTATATCTTAAATGAATATGTCTGTGTCTCAGTATATGTTTTTAATTTCAAGCAGTACATAATACTTTAGGTTCATATATGATACATATTAAAGATACAACAACTCATATATGACACATATACCGTAAGTGTGTGTGTGCTTAGTCACTCAGTTCTGCCTATCTGACTCTTTGCAGCCCCACGGCTCTCTGCCCAAGGGATTTTCCAGGCAAGAATACTGGAGTGGGTAGCCATTCCCTTCTTCAGGGGATCCTCCCTGGCCCAGGGAGCAAGCCCAGGTCTCCTGCATTGCTGGTGAATTCTTTACCACTGGACCACCAGGGAAGCTCATTTAAACACCTTAGAGTGTAAGAAATTTCTTTTTCTTTTTTTTGATCACGTCGCACTTGAGATCCTAATTCCTCCAACCAGAACTGAACTCACTCCCTCTTGGAAGCACAGTGCCTTAACCACTGGGCCTCCAGGGAAGACCCTAAGAAAGCTCTTAATAGAAAAACATGAAAAAAAAAAATAACTGTGATTTGTACTTTATGTTTAACTTATGCAATGGTGAACTTTCTTATTTAAAGTGCTTTAAAGTTTAAATCAATCCTATCTCAGCTTTCAATCTAAAAAAAAAAAGTTTAAATTTTTCATGTTACCAATGAATATAGATGTTCCTGTGTTATACAAGGACTCCAAAAAGAGGTTGATAAGCCATTTCAGTATTTCACACATTTCACTGTACTTAGCTTTGAATACTTCATTACAAATATTTGCCATTTTTATGTCAAACACAGCTTAGAAAAATATGACATCCTTTGTTGTTTAAGAAATGTTAATTGGTTAATCCTACACCTTTAAGAAATGATAATAATTTCTACTGTTTTGAAATAGTCTCTGTTGAATTGATGGACCTGGTTCTATTTAAGAAGGACAGTGAGGAAGAATTTTGGTAGACTGCTTTGGCTCTCTCCATTTCCAAAATACATAAAAAATTCAATATACTTGGAAAGGAAGTTGCCGGGCCAGCCGGCAGTCGAACAGGTCCTGAAGAGAGTGGCAGATAGGCTAAGAAAAGAAAGAAGGACAGAAAAGATGGGGTTGAGAGGGACAGCAAGAAGGCAGACAGCTCTACAGGTTGCTGACAAGTTGCTGACAAGTTTATTGAATTCGCTCATCCCTTTTATACTTCACACAACAAGCAATTGTGTACACGTGCTTTAGGCCAGGTGTCGATCATAACACGTGCTTTAGGCCAGGTGTCGATCATAAACTAGGTGTTACCTCCTGGTGTGTTATTAACATTTTCAAAGCTCTTTAGATTACAGTGGTTCTGGGTCATAATGCCCCTCAAGTCCTTTTCACCTGTAAAGAGGCTCCAGGTGTTCTTTATGATAGCTCAGGAACGTCTTCACAACACCTGGGGTGGCGGGACAGAGAGCTATGCTGTTATCAGCCCCTGTTGCCAGGGCAGCTCCCAGGGCTATGTTTCCTTAAAGGAAACCCCTTGAAACAGGGCAGCTCCCCGCAGGAAGTTATACTCACAACACAGATTTGGAGTGATAAATAAGTCATTATATTGTTACACCTGAAAGCATTTTAATAAAAGCAATGTTTGCTTGTATTAAAAGACATTAAAAACCCTTTACCATTTAAATTAGCTTTAAATATACTATCTCCAATATACATTCCAACAGTGCTTAATGGAGCTAAGATCCTTTACTCAGGGAGAGTAAGATGAGACACCATTCCCTCCATCAAACACATGCCTCAGTTTATGCTGAAGGGAAAGATGAGAGTAAAAGATGGTTCTGTTCTGTTGCCAGTTTTTTTCTTTTTTCCTTTTCCTTTCTATTCTTAGAAGTGGTACCAGAGAAACCAACAAAAATAGCACTTGTCTGTATGGACCTTTATTCGTTGGAATTGACCTCTAATTCTTAACATGGAGACATGAAGCTATACAAATGTACTTAGCTTTGAATACTTCATTACAAATATTTGCCATTTTTATGTCAAACACAGCTTAGAAAAATATGACATCCTTTGTTGTTTAAGAAATGTTAATTGGTTAATCCTACACCTTTAAGAAATGATAATAATTTCTACTGTTTTGAAATAGTCTCTGTTGAATTGATGGACCTGGTTCTATTTAAGAAGGACAGTGAGGAAGAATTTTGGTAGACTGCTTTGGCTCTCTCCATTTCCAAAATACATAAAAAATTCAATATACTTGGAAAGGAAGTTGCCGGGCCAGCCGGCAGTCGAACAGGTCCTGAAGAGAGTGGCAGATAGGCTAAGAAAAGAAAGAAGGACAGAAAAGATGGGGTTGAGAGGGACAGCAAGAAGGCAGACAGCTCTACAGGTTGCTGACAAGTTGCTGACAAGTTTATTGAATTCGCTCATCCCTTTTATACTTCACACAACAAGCAATTGTGTACACGTGCTTTAGGCCAGGTGTCGATCATAACACGTGCTTTAGGCCAGGTGTCGATCATAAACTAGGTGTTACCTCCTGGTGTGTTATTAACATTTTCAAAGCTCTTTAGATTACAGTGGTTCTGGGTCATAATGCCCCTCAAGTCCTTTTCACCTGTAAAGAGGCTCCAGGTGTTCTTTATGATAGCTCAGGAACGTCTTCACAACACCTGGGGTGGCGGGACAGAGAGCTATGCTGTTATCAGCCCCTGTTGCCAGGGCAGCTCCCAGGGCTATGTTTCCTTAAAGGAAACCCCTTGAAACAGGGCAGCTCCCCGCAGGAAGTTATACTCACAACACAGATTTGGAGTGATAAATAAGTCATTATATTGTTACACCTGAAAGCATTTTAATAAAAGCAATGTTTGCTTGTATTAAAAGACATTAAAAACCCTTTACCATTTAAATTAGCTTTAAATATACTATCTCCAATATACATTCCAACAGTGCTTAATGGAGCTAAGATCCTTTACTCAGGGAGAGTAAGATGAGACACCATTCCCTCCATCAAACACATGCCTCAGTTTATGCTGAAGGGAAAGATGAGAGTAAAAGATGGTTCTGTTCTGTTGCCAGTTTTTTTCTTTTTTCCTTTTCCTTTCTATTCTTAGAAGTGGTACCAGAGAAACCAACAAAAATAGCACTTGTCTGTATGGACCTTTATTCGTTGGAATTGACCTCTAATTCTTAACATGGAGACATGAAGCTATCACACAGGCCACGACTTTCAGTTGCTAAAACCTGAATTGTAAATAAACCTATGATGTGTATAGAGAAATTTTCCCTTAGATATTTTTATTAATATAAAAAGATTGTAAATACAGAGATTCCTTTCTTTAGCTTTTACATTCTCTTTGCAGAAATGGTCAAACAAATGACCACACATCTCCGAGGGAAAGAGACAGAGATAGACAGACTGATCTTTGACATAAAGAAAAGTTTAATGTTCATCTTAAGCTCTTAAAAATTCTGTTATAATGCCAAAGTCACATGGACCAACTTTCCTATTAGAAGACAATATACCTTTACAATTAAGGATCCAAAGAAACTATGAAGATCAATAAAAAAAAAAATCTTCTATCCAAGGCTGGGTTTCTTGTATCTCTGAAAGATGGTTTCTCAGCTCAGCTTGGACTTTAAAAGACGATATTAAGTGTGTTTTTCACGCAAAGATTAAATGAGGGGAAGACTATCAAAGCTGAGCTAACCACCCCCTCCCTCTACTAACTCCCTCTACCCATCCCACCCTACCCCCACTCTTTTTCTCTTCAACTTCTCCAAGTTTCCAGGAGCTAATAAATACTGGTCAGCCAGCTTGTGTATTGCAAGAAACTCTTTTTAAAGATGTTCTCTCTTTATTTAAAAGAAAAAGAAATTGGTAATGAGTGAAATACCCATACCCATACACCACCCGAATGTATTTTACTGGCTATAACACAAGCCTTCTTACCTCAGCCAAACCAGAGGGGGCTAGCACAGGCAGGCCAGAGAGAACTCTGGAGGCCCCAGGCCCGGAGCAGTGGGGTCCAGGAGAGGGGACAGTGGCCCATGTGTGCAGGCTCCTTCTGTTTTCCAGAAACAGCGGCTTCTTTCGGCTCCAGAACGTGTTCCTGGGCTTCGGGAGGCAGAAGAATGATGCTTTGGGTCAGAAGGCAGAGGTTAGAGGTCCGAATTGGCCAGAGAATGGGTTTGTGGTCCATAATCTAAGGCTGCTGTGGCACTTCAGGATCCATTATCCCGGGATAATGTGCAGATTCCTTCTCTTCTGGAAGCTGATAGAACCAAAACACAGGCAGCACCCCAGTGGTGACAAGAAATCTCAGGTGAAAGCATTTTGCCTTGCACTTCGGACAGCTGCTTGGCCCCCATGGCTCCCGTGAAGATTAGCCACGTGGTCTCATTTTCCTCTCAGGATCCCGAATATCCAGTGGAGAATTTGCAAAACCTAAAGATACCTATTTTATTTCTTAATTTTTAAAAAGATTGTAAATACAGAGATTCCTTTCTTTAGCTTTTACATTCTCTTTGCAGAAATGGTCAAACAAATGACCACACATCTCCGAGGGAAAGAGACAGAGATAGACAGACTGATCTTTGACATAAAGAAAAGTTTAATGTTCATCTTAAGCTCTTAAAAATTCTGTTATAATGCCAAAGTCACATGGACCAACTTTCCTATTAGAAGACAATATACCTTTACAATTAAGGATCCAAAGAAACTATGAAGATCAATAAAAAAAAAAATCTTCTATCCAAGGCTGGGTTTCTTGTATCTCTGAAAGATGGTTTCTCAGCTCAGCTTGGACTTTAAAAGACGATATTAAGTGTGTTTTTCACGCAAAGATTAAATGAGGGGAAGACTATCAAAGCTGAGCTAACCACCCCCTCCCTCTACTAACTCCCTCTACCCATCCCACCCTACCCCCACTCTTTTTCTCTTCAACTTCTCCAAGTTTCCAGGAGCTAATAAATACTGGTCAGCCAGCTTGTGTATTGCAAGAAACTCTTTTTAAAGATGTTCTCTCTTTATTTAAAAGAAAAAGAAATTGGTAATGAGTGAAATACCCATACCCATACACCACCCGAATGTATTTTACTGGCTATAACACAAGCCTTCTTACCTCAGCCAAACCAGAGGGGGCTAGCACAGGCAGGCCAGAGAGAACTCTGGAGGCCCCAGGCCCGGAGCAGTGGGGTCCAGGAGAGGGGACAGTGGCCCATGTGTGCAGGCTCCTTCTGTTTTCCAGAAACAGCGGCTTCTTTCGGCTCCAGAACGTGTTCCTGGGCTTCGGGAGGCAGAAGAATGATGCTTTGGGTCAGAAGGCAGAGGTTAGAGGTCCGAATTGGCCAGAGAATGGGTTTGTGGTCCATAATCTAAGGCTGCTGTGGCACTTCAGGATCCATTATCCCGGGATAATGTGCAGATTCCTTCTCTTCTGGAAGCTGATAGAACCAAAACACAGGCAGCACCCCAGTGGTGACAAGAAATCTCAGGTGAAAGCATTTTGCCTTGCACTTCGGACAGCTGCTTGGCCCCCATGGCTCCCGTGAAGATTAGCCACGTGGTCTCATTTTCCTCTCAGGATCCCGAATATCCAGTGGAGAATTTGCTAAACCCAGACCATCAGAGAGGACCTTGGCTCAGCTGTCCTCGGCAGCTGAAAGCGGAGCTACACTTGGAGAGCGCTGTGTCCAATGGCTACATCGAGGTGAGTAACTGTGGTTGTGCTTTCCTACGAATTGACGTGGGTCTTTCTTCCTGGTCCCTGGACAGACCTTTCCTCACCCTGCTCCCTGCAACCATGCTGATGTCCCTGGCTGATTCAAAACAGGGGAAACACCGCTCTGGCATTCGCATGTTTAAAAATGGTGCCTTCCTGGCTCCAGCCTCAGGTGAGTCATGGGATCCACGTCACCTGACTTGCTCCCAACCCTTCACACGGTCAGCAGTCCTTCCACCTGGCCTTCCTGCAGGTGTGTTCCTCTCTGGACTCCTTAGATGATCCTAAGCCGGGTCCCTCAGCCCCTGTGAGCTCGGGGCCCCTGCAAGCTTCGGATGCTCAGGAGTCCGGTCCCAGCCCCTGTCTGGCTCATCCTTCCATCCGGAGGACATTCCTCCCAGATCCTCAGACGACCCCCAAGGAATTCTCAGAGCTCAGGAATATCCCAAAGCAGCTGCAGCCGGGGACGCTGGGGCGTTCCGCCTGCGTGGTGTTTTCCACTGCCCACAGGGCATCTCCCGCGCATGTGGCGAGCCAGGGAAACAACATGCAGGACCACGTGCTCATCATCAGGACAGCACAGAACCCAGATCAGAGGAGCAGAGCACAGAGAACAATGCAGGCAGGAAGAGGCAAAAAGTGCCAGCCCGCAGGTCTGTATCCAACTCAAACTCTCTGCCAAACCAGAGCGGGCTAGCACAGGCAGGCGAGAGAGAACACCAGCGGCCCCAGGCCCGGAGCAGTGGGGTCCGGGAGAGGGGACAGTGGCCCATGTGTGCAGGCTCCTGCAACATTGAGGTGCTTCCCCAGCACGCTGCAACTTTTGGAGAGACCTCCCCGCCTACCACACCCTCTCCCTCCTCATCACCATCTTCATCACCACCTGTCCTATGGGTGTCCTCCCTGGAGAGCTCACTGCCCAGTTCCTGGGTCCAGTGATCTGCAGGTTGCCGTTCCCAGCAAGAGAAATCGAAGAACATGCCAGCCTGGGTGGGGAGGTCCTTCAGGCCTGAGCCATGAAGTCCTGCGGTCCTGGCCCCCTCCGCCCTCTGACGGAAACTGAGCAGGACGTCTTGACAGTCGAGAGGGATGGATGAGGCCAGGCCGCCCTCTGCCCTCCCCTCCTCTCACTCCCCTTAGGCCTCTGCCCGAGGGCGCTCTGAGCCCAGCCTGCTCCCCAGCCCCGTCATCAAGGCTTCTGTCACCATGGCACTCTGCTTTCCCAAGGACAGCTCCATCTTTCTCTTCTTTGGGACCTCTAGGGTAGAACTGGTAGTCTCTCAAGGGCTTAGGGCATAAGCCAGAACATCTTCCCCTCTGTGTGTGGTGTGTGTCCTCATGCCCATTTTCTTGCAAGGAAAACTGAGGTCCAATGAAAAGCACTTCCTGACAGATACACGCCTGTGGTGTCCTGGGAAAATGAGAGTGATATTTGAGTATGAGGCTGACCTTCAGCGCTCCATGAACTGAACTCTCAGTGTTCTTTGGGGCTTAATCAGGTAATAGTGTTGCTGTGTGACTTTAAGGAAGTTAGTTATCTTGAGCCCAGAGTTATTCCTCAGTAACAGAAAAGAAAAAAAAAAAAAAAAATCCACCTATTCAGTCTTTTGGGGATCAGATGGGCTAGGAGTGGCTGGCTGTGGAACCTTGGGTGAATCCCAGACCCCATGAGCCCCCTGGGGCAGCGAGACCAGAGCATCCCTAGGGTCCCTTCTGCCTATGGTTTTCCAGAATGTATTCCTACTTTTCTTGAAAAAAAAAGAAGAAAAGAAAAAAAATCAACTTCTCATTCTTTTACCATGATAATTATTGTCTACTTAGTATATCTTTTCAAACAATTCACCAAGTCTAAGAAACAGGACCTTAAGAACTTTGAGTATAATTAAAATTACTTCAGAAAAATAAACAAACATTGGCTGCAGGTGTAGAAGTAGTAGGAACCCGGCTTGGGTCATTTTGGAGAGACCTCCCCGCCTACCACACCCTCTCCCTCCTCATCACCATCTTCATCACCACCTGTCCTATGGGTGTCCTCCCTGGAGAGCTCACTGCCCAGTTCCTGGGTCCAGTGATCTGCAGGTTGCCGTTCCCAGCAAGAGAAATCGAAGAACATGCCAGCCTGGGTGGGGAGGTCCTTCAGGCCTGAGCCATGAAGTCCTGCGGTCCTGGCCCCCTCCGCCCTCTGACGGAAACTGAGCAGGACGTCTTGACAGTCGAGAGGGATGGATGAGGCCAGGCCGCCCTCTGCCCTCCCCTCCTCTCACTCCCCTTAGGCCTCTGCCCGAGGGCGCTCTGAGCCCAGCCTGCTCCCCAGCCCCGTCATCAAGGCTTCTGTCACCATGGCACTCTGCTTTCCCAAGGACAGCTCCATCTTTCTCTTCTTTGGGACCTCTAGGGTAGAACTGGTAGTCTCTCAAGGGCTTAGGGCATAAGCCAGAACATCTTCCCCTCTGTGTGTGGTGTGTGTCCTCATGCCCATTTTCTTGCAAGGAAAACTGAGGTCCAATGAAAAGCACTTCCTGACAGATACACGCCTGTGGTGTCCTGGGAAAATGAGAGTGATATTTGAGTATGAGGCTGACCTTCAGCGCTCCATGAACTGAACTCTCAGTGTTCTTTGGGGCTTAATCAGGTAATAGTGTTGCTGTGTGACTTTAAGGAAGTTAGTTATCTTGAGCCCAGAGTTATTCCTCAGTAACAGAAAAGAAAAAAAAAAAAAAAAATCCACCTATTCAGTCTTTTGGGGATCAGATGGGCTAGGAGTGGCTGGCTGTGGAACCTTGGGTGAATCCCAGACCCCATGAGCCCCCTGGGGCAGCGAGACCAGAGCATCCCTAGGGTCCCTTCTGCCTATGGTTTTCCAGAATGTATTCCTACTTTTCTTGAAAAAAAAAGAAGAAGAAAAGAAAAAAAATCAACTTCTCATTCTTTTACCATGATAATTATTGTCTACTTAGTATATCTTTTCAAACAATTCACCAAGTCTAAGAAACAGGACCTTAAGAACTTTGAGTATAATTAAAATTACTTCAGAAAAATAAACAAACATTGGCTGCAGGTGTAGAAGTAGTAGGAACCCGGCTTGGGTCATTGGAATCTCAACCTGGTTCAGCCCAGAAAAAGCCTTCGGTTGCTGCTCAGGTCCATGTATGGAATATAAGCTAGGGGAGCTGCCGGGCGGCCTAAACAGCTTCATCAAGAAAGAAATTGAGCAGGCGTGGGTGAGACAGAAATGATTAGATAACCAGAAAAGATGAAAGATGCTATGGATCAACTCTCCCATTAAAAAAAAAAAAATTATACTTAGGATATGAAGCAGAGAACAAGCCTTACTTTTGATGGGTCTCCTACAAATATTTATCTTACATACAAGGAATTTTATTAACATATTATTTATGCTCCGTGCATGATAAAAATTCAAGTAACCTCAAAGGATCTCAGGTTTGAAACTTTAAATATTTGAAAATCATATTGAGAGGAACAGGCAGGAAGTTTATCATATCATTTTGATTACTCACTAACTTTTATGAACAAAACCTAAACTGAATATACTCTTGTACATTTCTGAAGAGGAGCTATTTTAATCTTAACTTTTTATTAGAAACAATGAGGAGACAGGAAGAAAAAATAAATAAAAGTGTTCCTGGAATACATCCGAGCCAACATTCAGATTCCAAGTATTTAAAAGCAAGAGTTTAACAACATTTATCATTCTACTTTCTTGTAATGATATTTTCAGCAAGCCAAACAGAAACAAAGGAATAATAACAGCAGAAATAAAATATACATTGAAAGAAATAGTGTTCAGCAGTCCTAGAGAGTCCTTGAATTATTTTTCTTTGGCTAAAATGGTTCACATTAATAAATATTATTCCAGGTCTGTCCACCATGTAACACTTAAATTATGAGGAAAATTTTATGTTTATGAAATACTGCACATGCTAAGTTTGGTTGGGTACCAAAATGTATATTTTATTATTGTTGTTGTTCAATTGCTAAGTCATATCTGACTGTTTGGGACCCCATGGACTGCAGGCTTCCGCTTGCTATCTCCCAGTTTTTTAATTGCTAAAGTCACCCCTTGCCTCCTGCCCTCAAACAGGACCTTAAGAACTTTGAGTATAATTAAAATTACTTCAGAAAAATAAACAAACATTGGCTGCAGGTGTAGAAGTAGTAGGAACCCGGCTTGGGTCATTGGAATCTCAACCTGGTTCAGCCCAGAAAAAGCCTTCGGTTGCTGCTCAGGTCCATGTATGGAATATAAGCTAGGGGAGCTGCCGGGCCTAAACAGCTTCATCAAGAAAGAAATTGAGCAGGCGTGGGTGAGACAGAAATGATTAGATAACCAGAAAAGATGAAAGATGCTATGGATCAACTCTCCCATTAAAAAAAAAAAAATTATACTTAGGATATGAAGCAGAGAACAAGCCTTACTTTTGATGGGTCTCCTACAAATATTTATCTTACATACAAGGAATTTTATTAACATATTATTTATGCTCCGTGCATGATAAAAATTCAAGTAACCTCAAAGGATCTCAGGTTTGAAACTTTAAATATTTGAAAATCATATTGAGAGGAACAGGCAGGAAGTTTATCATATCATTTTGATTACTCACTAACTTTTATGAACAAAACCTAAACTGAATATACTCTTGTACATTTCTGAAGAGGAGCTATTTTAATCTTAACTTTTTATTAGAAACAATGAGGAGACAGGAAGAAAAAATAAATAAAAGTGTTCCTGGAATACATCCGAGCCAACATTCAGATTCCAAGTATTTAAAAGCAAGAGTTTAACAACATTTATCATTCTACTTTCTTGTAATGATATTTTCAGCAAGCCAAACAGAAACAAAGGAATAATAACAGCAGAAATAAAATATACATTGAAAGAAATAGTGTTCAGCAGTCCTAGAGAGTCCTTGAATTATTTTTCTTTGGCTAAAATGGTTCACATTAATAAATATTATTCCAGGTCTGTCCACCATGTAACACTTAAATTATGAGGAAAATTTTATGTTTATGAAATACTGCACATGCTAAGTTTGGTTGGGTACCAAAATGTATATTTTATTATTGTTGTTGTTCAATTGCTAAGTCATATCTGACTGTTTGGGACCCCATGGACTGCAGGCTTCCCTGTCCTTCGCTATCTCCCAGTTTCCTCAAACTCATGTCCATTGGTCAGTGATGCCTTCCAACCATCTCATCCTCTGTCACCCCCTTGCCTCCTGCCCTCAATCCTTCCCAGCATCCAGGTCTTTTCCTATGAGTCAGCTCTTTGCAACAGATGGCTAAAGTATTGGAATTTCAGCTTCAGCATCAGTCCTTGCAATGATTATTCAGGATTGATTTTCTTTAGGATTGACTAGTTTGATTTCCTTGCTGTCCAAGGGGCTCTCAAGAGTCTTCTCCAGCATCACAGTTTAAAAGCATCAATTCTGTGGTGCTCAGCCTTCTTTATGGTCCAACTCTCACATCCATATAGGACTACGGAAAAACCATAGCTTTGACTATATGAACTTTTGTTGGCAAAGTGATGTGTCTGCTTTTCAGTACACTAGGTTTGTCATAGCTTTTCTTGTAAGGAGAAATGGTCTTTTAATTTCATGTCTTGTAGTCACCATCCGCAGTGATTTTGGAGCCTAAGAAAGCAAAGTTGCTTGCTGTTTCCATTGTTTGTTCATCTATTTGCCATGAAGTGACGGGATTGGATGTCATGATCTTAGCTTTTTTGAATGTTGGGTTTTAAGATGGCATTTTCACTCGCCTTTTTCACACTTTATTGTTATTGACATTTATTTAATGAAATTTCCGAGTTTGTTTTTTGTGAAATGATATTATTGGATATACTCTACAAGTTTTAATAATGTGTCATGATATGTCTACCCATGCACAGGTAAAAATTCTATATCTTATTGAAATCTGAAGTCATGGAACTTCAGAGCTTGAGGAGATAACTAAATGACATCCAGTTCAACTCCCAGCCAAAATAATAAATTCTTCTAGACTATCTTTGACAGAAATCCATCTGTCCTCTTGATCACTTCTGATGATAGAGATTTTTGTGTTTATTCAGATCCCTCAGACTGACTCAGTTCTTTGTTCTATACCTTGGTAGCTAGAAAATTCTTAACAGAAAGACCCCCATCTGTAGTCACATTAAAGGGTTCTTTTGTTTGTTTTTTGTTTTTCAATTTGTAGGTTATTTAGAGAATTTAATGCCCAGGTGGTGCTAGTGGTAAAGAACCCACTTGCAAATGCAGGAGACTTAAGAGACACATGTTCGACTCCAGGGTCAGCAAGATCCCCTGGCCGTGTTCTTGCCTGGAGAATCCCATGGACAGAAATGCCTAGAAGGCTACAGACCATAGGATCACAGGATCAGATACAACTGAGGCAAGTTAGCATGCAACTAACCTTAAAGCATCATTTTTGAAATGTGAATTTTTCTAAAAACTGACATGTGCATACACTGGTTGGCAGTGTTTGTTTTACCACATGACACTCCAAAAAAGAAGGAGTTACCCAGTTTGCAGCTAATTGATCTCTTTTGATGTTCATCATTGTGCTTGCTGACGACCTTCTGGATTAGGAAAGCTTTTTTATTTTTGAAAATAAAATTTGAAGTGAGTTAAAGTTAGAAAATTCCTGCTAGTGGCAGGTGGTAAGCATTTATGTCTTTTTTTTAAATTTTATTTTTTACTTTTACAGAGTTTTGTTGTCTACAGATAACATTCATGTTTTATTATCTATGAATCTGCTTCACTTCTTACTATATTTCCAACCTCAAGTATTAATCTTATTGGCAGACTGTAATCAGGGTTTCCCAAAAAAACAAAACTAATAGGATTTAGATAAATAAGGTAGACTAACTAAAATTAAATTTAAGGACAGAGTTAATGACCACTGTATTTCAAGGCATACAAGAAGGAGGAGTTTAAAGATGGAAGGAAGGATGCTAGATTAAGCTGTTTCTTTTTTAAGCATGACATGTGTCTTCATTTAACTGACACAGCAACCTGATGAGGTAGACACTATTATTTTTATATGTGCTATTACTGCCTCACAGGAGAGTTGGCCACCTTGCCAAAGGATGCAATTGATAGAGACAAGATTTGCATTCAATCTGGATCCCCAGCTGTGTTCTCTAACACCTACACAGGCAGGTGGAGGGTGTGTTCTTTTTCTTTCTTTCTTTTTAATTTCAGTACACCAGGTCTTAGTTGTAGCATGTGAGAGATTAGTTTCCTGACCGAGGATCGAACTGGGGCCTCATGCTTTGGGAGCATAGAATCATAACCACAGGACCACTAGACAAATCTCTCGGTATTGTTTTTAGGCAATCTTATCTGCCTCTCAGAAAGTTAAGGGCTGTATCATTAGACAGGGAAGAAGAATGTCTGAGAAAAAAAAGGAACTACTCTTAGTTTTCTTCTTCTAATGTTACATAATAAAGTCCTCATCATTGTCCTTTTTTTAAATTTTTTTAAATTCTCTCTAGGGACAAGTTATATTCTGTCCAGTCCTGATTTTAACCTTTCTTACTAGTTGTATACAGATTTTTTAAGTGAGCCTTTATGCATTTTTTTTTTCTTCAAAGTTTGTCTATTTGTTACTCAGAAAATTAGCTTTCTGGAAATCTCTGAACACAGACATTGTGTCTCCAGGCCTTTCTGAGAGCTGAGACAGAGGCCCTAGAGGACAACTATATTTAGAGCCAATTCACTTAATTTCATTGAAAATATTTTTAGATTGGCATTTAAAATATTTGACTGGGACATTCAAGAGCACAAAATCAATTTTCAATGTATTGAAACTATGACTAGGTAACTATATTTTCATTAACTTTGTAGGGTATTTATTTCCATTTCACAGACATGAATTCCTAATATTATTTCTAGATGTCTGTAAATAGCACCAGATATGTTTTTCTATATGATGCTTTGCTTTTGGTGGTGTACAATAGAAAACATAGATAGCAAGGTGTTGAGTTTTCTTTGCCAAATGAAATAGGTTTTATTTTTTTTATTCTAGAAAGTTGTATATTACTTTGAAAGTTACATGAAAATCAAGTAATTTGGACAATATCAGAAGGAAATGGTGCCCTCCTTAGGAACTGCTGTTTTCGGTTAAAGGCTCAATATGTTCCTTCTTCAACTAAAGCACAGCATAGTAAAGTGACACACCATCCATGGGTCTCCCCGGGTGTTAGAAATGACCAGCCTTCCAAAAGCACTAAAAATAGCCTGAGTGAAAATCTCTTGTCAAAGCAGTTGATGAACTTCTTGAGGTGTAATAAACTCCAGATTTCTAAACGTTACCACATAAATTATATCCTTGGGGTAATACAGTTTACTCAAATTCCAGGTTCCAGCTCAACTGAGCCTCCTACTCTTCTCTGCCCCCCACCCCCCGCGCCGGGAGGTCGCTGGTGCTGAAGGGGTGGTGCTGGTACACGTTCCTTTCTCTCTAGGTGACCTCTCCCACATCGAAAAACGCCTCAAGTCTTTCTCAACTAACGCCACTCTATATACTATGTTTTAGATGATCAATCAAAATGGCCAAAAAATGGAACTTTTGATTTTAATATCCTCACTAATCTGGACAATTTCTACTGTAGAAATGGGAAATGGTTTCAAGCTCCTTATATACAGGCTTTAAGATTTGGAAGCTCCTGACCTTCTTCCCCTCCCTCCCTTCTCATGCTCTCTCTCTCTCTCCAGACTCATGTTTATCTCTCCCGGCCTCTACCCGACACTGGTTGCTCTCCACTGACTGACGAGGAAGCCCGGGGATCTCTCCTCTCCCTCTTGGCCTCTCTCCGGCCCGGAGTATTTAGACTGGCATATTTTCATTAACATTTGTGGACTGGGACATTCAAGAGCACAAAATCAATTTTCAATGTATTGAAACTATGACTAGGTAACTATATTTTCATTAACTTTGTAGGGTATTTATTTCCATTTCACAGACATGAATTCCTAATATTATTTCTAGATGTCTGTAAATAGCACCAGATATGTTTTTCTATATGATGCTTTGCTTTTGGTGGTGTACAATAGAAAACATAGATAGCAAGGTGTTGAGTTTTCTTTGCCAAATGAAATAGGTTTTATTTTTTTTATTCTAGAAAGTTGTATATTACTTTGAAAGTTACATGAAAATCAAGTAATTTGGACAATATCAGAAGGAAATGGTGCCCTCCTTAGGAACTGCTGTTTTCGGTTAAAGGCTCAATATGTTCCTTCTTCAACTAAAGCACAGCATAGTAAAGTGACACACCATCCATGGGTCTCCCCGGGTGTTAGAAATGACCAGCCTTCCAAAAGCACTAAAAATAGCCTGAGTGAAAATCTCTTGTCAAAGCAGTTGATGAACTTCTTGAGGTGTAATAAACTCCAGATTTCTAAACGTTACCACATAAATTATATCCTTGGGGTAATACAGTTTACTCAAATTCCAGGTTCCAGCTCAACTGAGCCTCCTACTCTTCTCTGCCCCCCACCCCCCGCGCCGGGAGGTCGCTGGTGCTGAAGGGGTGGTGCTGGTACACGTTCCTTTCTCTCTAGGTGACCTCTCCCACATCGAAAAACGCCTCAAGTCTTTCTCAACTAACGCCACTCTATATACTATGTTTTAGATGATCAATCAAAATGGCCAAAAAATGGAACTTTTGATTTTAATATCCTCACTAATCTGGACAATTTCTACTGTAGAAATGGGAAATGGTTTCAAGCTCCTTATATACAGGCTTTAAGATTTGGAAGCTCCTGACCTTCTTCCCCTCCCTCCCTTCTCATGCTCTCTCTCTCTCTCCAGACTCATGTTTATCTCTCCCGGCCTCTACCCGACACTGGTTGCTCTCCACTGACTGACGAGGAAGCCCGGGGATCTCTCCTTTCCCTTCTTGGCCTTCTCCCTGCCCTGGACCGAGTCCCTCTCTCTTCCGGCCCGGCCCTCCACCCCTTCTGCCCTGCCCTCGGCCCCATCAGCCCCTTCACCTCCAGGGTCTCCCATGGGCTCTCGTGCTCGCTCTCAGGACCCGCCCTCTGCTTCTGCTGGCTGCCCTCCACAGTAGCTGTTGTCCACTGTGGGGGTCACCAGTCTTCTGCCAACCCCGTCACTCGCGGCGGCACTCGGGTGGTTGGGTGGACTCTTTCACCCGGGGTTTCACTCTGAAGGCCTCCTCTTCCCGGGTCACTGACCCACCTACAAGCCTTTTCCCTCCCTCCTGCTCTCCCTTTCACTCCTCCGAGGTCACTCTCCCTCCCGTTCCTCCAGCCCTCCAGCCTGGGACTGGTTGGCTCCTGCCCACGCTGGACTCCTGTTCCTCCAGCTCTCCAGTCCAGGACTGGTTGGCTCCCACCCACACTCTTGAGACCCAACCCCAACTCAAGCCAATCACCCCTCTCCAATGCCCCCACCTAGACCCGACCTTCCCCACAGAGACTACGATCCTGGCTACCCATTTCATCACCCAGTCAGCTCCAGATACACGTAAAAAACTTAAACGGACATAAGACGGTCCACAAACCCCTATCCGAGATCTGGTAAATATGGCCTTTAAAGTCTTTAATGCCAAAGATAAAAAGACTGAGGCCATCCACCAAGCTAGGCTACAGCAAAAGGTTACCCTCCAAACCCAAGCCTTGATAGCTGCCCTGTGGCCCCTTTTACAACACCCCTTCTCAGCAGGAAGTAGCCAGAACAGACGCCGTGTCCTATTACGCCAAAAAGTCTGGAATGTCAGGCCGATGGGGACCTATGGGGCCTAGCGGTTCCAGGAGGCAGTGGTCTCAGGACACAACCTGGAGATTTCCCGCTGACTCATCAATGGCGCAAGCTGCATCGGCAATCTTCCCGCCCAGACCAAGTACAGCTCTAACAAAGAAAATGCCTCTGAGCAGGCGAGAGACTTTACCCCTCCCCTGACTTAAGTTTTTTTACCTTGAGCAGATAAAAGCCCCTTACCCTGCCTCTGGGCGCAACTTCAAGGCCTGCTCACAGACCTGTGAACCTCGCCAGGGAGCAGGATCTCAAACAAAACTTACCTCTTTGCTTATAATTTGGCCAACTTGCCTGTCTCCTGCTGTGCCGAGATCTTACAGTAATCTCACTACAAGGCAGATCTGAACGATTTCAATCTGTTCCCAGAAGGGAGTACCAGAGTTTAAAGATTCGTGCTGGCAAGTTCCAGGACCTGGGCTCAGCAAATAAGCAAAAGCAGCTTTCAGCAAGGCACACAGAAGGTTGGCTCCGCACCCTCTAGGACTCTCCCTCAGACTGTTACAGGCTGGGTTTCAGAGTGTGTATTTTTAGTTGGAGAGGTAAGACATCTCTTCTAATTGCAAATTGCAGGAAAACACAATGATCAGAGCTCTATCAAAGACACTTCTCCAGGAGGGCACATGGATGTGCTGGATGAAATCTCCTGTCTGATGACTGTGAATCCTATTTATTTTACTATCTTATTAGTGAACTCCTGTTTATCTACTCCAGAGAGTTTGTATATGGTCTGATTCTGAGCCTGTTGCAGACCACCTTGTGCTACAATTTACTGATCCACCAACCTAAAGGAAAGAATCCTCAGGCCTGACCTATTTCCATATTGTCCAAAAAAAAAAAAAAAGTAAAAATTCCACTTAAACACATCTGGTAAATATGGCCTTTAAAGTCTTTAATGCCAAAGATAAAAAGACTGAGGCCATCCACCAAGCTAGGCTACAGCAAAAGGTTACCCTCCAAACCCAAGCCTTGATAGCTGCCCTGTGGCCCCTTTTACAACACCCCTTCTCAGCAGGAAGTAGCCAGAACAGACTCCGTGTCCTATTACGCCAAAAAGTCTGGAATGTCAGGCCGATGGGGACCTATGGGGCCTAGCGGTTCCAGGAGGCAGTGGTCTCAGGACACAACCTGGAGATTTCCCGCTGACTCATCAATGGCGCAAGCTGCATCGGCAATCTTCCCGCCCAGACCAAGTACAGCTCTAACAAAGAAAATGCCTCTGAGCAGGCGAGAGACTTTACCCCTCCCCTGACTTAAGTTTTTTTACCTTGAGCAGATAAAAGCCCCTTACCCTGCCTCTGGGCGCAACTTCAAGGCCTGCTCACAGACCTGTGAACCTCGCCAGGGAGCAGGATCTCAAACAAAACTTACCTCTTTGCTTATAATTTGGCCAACTTGCCTGTCTCCTGCTGTGCCGAGATCTTACAGTAATCTCACTACAAGGCAGATCTGAACGATTTCAATCTGTTCCCAGAAGGGAGTACCAGAGTTTAAAGATTCGTGCTGGCAAGTTCCAGGACCTGGGCTCAGCAAATAAGCAAAAGCAGCTTTCAGCAAGGCACACAGAAGGTTGGCTCCGCACCCTCTAGGACTCTCCCTCAGACTGTTACAGGCTGGGTTTCAGAGTGTGTATTTTTAGTTGGAGAGGTAAGACATCTCTTCTAATTGCAAATTGCAGGAAAACACAATGATCAGAGCTCTATCAAAGACACTTCTCCAGGAGGGCACATGGATGTGCTGGATGAAATCTCCTGTCTGATGACTGTGAATCCTATTTATTTTACTATCTTATTAGTGAACTCCTGTTTATCTACTCCAGAGAGTTTGTATATGGTCTGATTCTGAGCCTGTTGCAGACCACCTTGTGCTACAATTTACTGATCCACCAACCTAAAGGAAAGAATCCTCAGGCCTGACCTATTTCCATATTGTCCAAAAAAAAAAAAAAAGTAAAAATTCCACTTAAACACAGGCTGTAGAAATGCAAATAAGAAAGAGGGAAGGTGGGGGCGGGGGCTTCCCTGGTGGTCCAGTGGGTAAGGACACCACCCTGCACTGCAAGGGACGCCGGTTTGATCCCTGGCCTGGGAAGATCCCACGTGCTGCGGAGAGGCTGGACCGATGTGGCCAATTACCGAGCCGGAGCTCTGGAGCGCGTGGGCCCAGAGCCGGTGCTCTGCGACAGCAGAGGCCACTGCGATGGGAGGCCCACATGGGCCAAATAACAAAGATGGATGAAAATAGACAAATGAAAGACCAATGGAAGTGGCCCGCCTGCTCCCCTCCCTCCCCGCCCCACCCGCCCATACAATGGGTAAATAAATCTTTAAAAAAAAAAAAAAGAAAGAAAGAGGGAGGGGGCAAGAAGATCCCCTGAAGCAGGAAATAGCAACCCATGCCAGGATTCTTGCCTGGGGAAAATTCCATGGACTTAGGACCCTGGAGCACCTCAGTCCATAGACCACAGTGTCACAAGTAACTGAGTGTCTCTCACTAGATTTAAAGTTGTAAACACTTGATTTTTCTAGTTGTCTATCTTACCTTCTATCTTAGAATTAAAAAATATCCATAAAACAAAAGCATCTTCATAGAAATATAACATTTTTGTATTATTATCTCAAGTGATCAATATAAATGTAATATGTGTAAATGTATATTAACTTTCTTGAATTAGTCTGGGGGTTCTTTTGATTATTTTGCATGATACATTAAATGGTTTATAGAGCTGAACTCTTTTACAGTTGTTAACAGGCAAGCATATCTTAAAGTAATTTGCTTAACATTTTCAAACAGAAATTTGCAAGTCTTTCATCTTTTAAAATGACCTTGTTTTCTTTAAGATTGTATTTATTATTTAATGGTCCTTTAGGAATGGTTCTATTAACATTTTAAAAATATGCCTTTAGTAAATTTGTAAAGTACGGATATGGCCTAACTCTGGGAATATTAATTAGTAATATTGAATTATATATTTTTATCACTCAAAAATTGATGTGGTATAAGAGCTAGACACTCTAATGATCTGCTTTAAGGTTCAAGTGAATTAGCTACATTTTACTTTTTTATAACATTTCCTGTTTCAGGTAGGTATGCTCATTTATTGGAGAAGAAAATGGCAACCCACTTGAGTATTCTTGCCTAGGAAATTCCATGAACAGAGGAGCCTGGAGGACTGTAGTTCATGGGGGTTGCCAAGAGTCAGAGAAGACTAAGCTACTAACACATGCTCATTTATAAGATACAAAATTCAAAAACTACAAAGGAGATCAAAAGAAGCATACTGAAGTATTTTGATACACTCAGTATTGCATTGAAATATGATTTTAATGCTCACATATTTTCTGTAAGAATTCATGACTAGAAATAAAGAAAATTGTTTAGAATAGGGTAACAAATTTTGTTACCTCAAAATGTCTGTTTGGCTTGAAGGTTAATTTAGACTGACCATTTCTAAGAAATAGAAGACTCTGGAAGTTTTGCTTGTTACTTCTCCCTTAACTGCCTAAAAGAAGTGAGGTAAGTAACCTATTTCCAGAATAGAGCTATCAACAGAAGTATCTGCAAAGATTATGGATTAAGTGTGGTGAGGAAAACTTGGAAGGTCTAGAGATCAGTGTGCTTTGTGTCCCATGATCTCTGCAGGGCCCAACAAATATGCATTTACCAAACATTTGCTTTTCTATCTCCCTGTGAATTGTGTGTCTTCTCTCTGAAGCCCTTACCACCAAACCAATATCCTGGTTTGGTGAGGCCTCAGACATTCTAGCCAGTTACTCAGTTCTCCTATGCATGTGCGTCATTAAACTACTGTTTGATTTTCCCATTCATCTGTTCGTGTCAGGCTTCTCAGGTGGCTTGAGTGGTAAAGAATCTGCTTGCCAGTGCAGGAGCCACAGGAGATGCAGATTTGATTCCTGGATCAGGAAGGTCCCTTGGAGGAGGACATGGTAAGGCACTCCAGTATTCTTTCCTGGAGAATCCCATGGGGTCTCCAGGGGCTGGGTCTCAAAGAGTTTGACACGACTGAGCACATACACGTGCTGTCTCATGTCAGTTCAATTCCCAGCCCAGCTGAGAGTAAAGCCAAGCCTTTTGCTCCCTCGGGGTCTGCAAGAAGAGAGGACAGGTTTTGTGAGCACAAAGCTGTGTAGTCAGGGCAGCCAGGCACGTTTCACTGCTGCCTTTTCTTCCCTCTGAATGTGAGAACCCTGAACCCAGCCATTGCCCCTAGGTCCCTTTCTGGGAAATGGGGTAATAAATAATCATATTCCCTTCTTCTTCTACTTCTTCTCCTTTTGTATTTATTTTTGACTACAATAGGGTGTTTTTAGTCAGGGCTACTCTGTTGCACTAACACATGCTCATTTATAAGATACAAATTTGAAAAGCATACTGAAGTATTTTGATACACTCAGTATTGCATTGAAATATGATTTTAATGCTCACATATTTTCTGTAAGAATTCATGACTAGAAATAAAGAAAATTGTTTAGAATAGGGTAACAAATTTTGTTACCTCAAAATGTCTGTTTGGCTTGAAGGTTAATTTAGACTGACCATTTCTAAGAAATAGAAGACTCTGGAAGTTTTGCTTGTTACTTCTCCCTTAACTGCCTAAAAGAAGTGAGGTAAGTAACCTATTTCCAGAATAGAGCTATCAACAGAAGTATCTGCAAAGATTATGGATTAAGTGTGGTGAGGAAAACTTGGAAGGTCTAGAGATCAGTGTGCTTTGTGTCCCATGATCTCTGCAGGGCCCAACAAATATGCATTTACCAAACATTTGCTTTTCTATCTCCCTGTGAATTGTGTGTCTTCTCTCTGAAGTTCTTACCACCAAACCAATATCCTGGTTTGGTGAGGCCTCAGACATTCTAGCCAGTTACTCAGTTCTCCTATGCATGTGCGTCATTAAACTACTGTTTGATTTTCCCATTCATCTGTTCGTGTCAGGCTTCTCAGGTGGCTTGAGTGGTAAAGAATCTGCTTGCCAGTGCAGGAGCCACAGGAGATGCAGATTTGATTCCTGGATCAGGAAGGTCCCTTGGAGGAGGACATGGTAAGGCACTCCAGTATTCTTTCCTGGAGAATCCCATGGGGTCTCCAGGGGCTGGGTCTCAAAGAGTTTGACACGACTGAGCACATACACGTGCTGTCTCATGTCAGTTCAATTCCCAGCCCAGCTGAGAGTAAAGCCAAGCCTTTTGCTCCCTCGGGGTCTGCAAGAAGAGAGGACAGGTTTTGTGAGCACAAAGCTGTGTAGTCAGGGCAGCCAGGCACGTTTCACTGCTGCCTTTTCTTCCCTCTGAATGTGAGAACCCTGAACCCAGCCATTGCCCCTAGGTCCCTTTCTGGGAAATGGGGTAATAAATAATCATATTCCCTTCTTCTTCTACTTCTTCTCCTTTTTAAAATGTATTTATTTTTTGACTACATAGTGTCTTCATAGCTGTGCTTAGGCTTTCTCTAGTTGCAGTAAGCAGGGGCTACTCTGTTGCAGTACGAACACAGGCTTTGTGTTGTAGTGGCTTCTGTTGTTGGCAGAGGTTCTAGGCTCACCAGCTCAGTAGTTGTGGAGCACAGGCTTAGTTGCCCCTCAGCATATGGAATTTTCCCAGACCAGGAATAGAGCCCCTGTCCCCTGCGTTGGTGGGTGAATTAACCACTGAACCACCAGAGAAGTCCCCTTATCTTTACTCTAAAATAACCAGGATGGAGGTCTTTTGATATTTCAAAATTGCAGAGACAGATAGCTCGATCTTTTCAAAATTCTAACCCCGAGAGAACAAAAGTATTCTTAGGAGAAAGATTGAAATTATAACTCTTATCATGTCCTTGAAAAGTAAACTAAGCCCACATCACCTGAACCTTGCTTCAAAGAGTAGAACTTAAAATTGAAAAGGGAAAAAACTTTAAAAAGCCTTTCTAAAATTAAGCAGAAAAATGAGATGTTTGTCTATGCCTATCTGTATGTATGTATTGTTGTACTGTATGTCCCTAACAACTGATGTTGCTGTCAAAATTAATTTGTGAAAGAGCTCTATGTAATTGACTTAAAGTAGGTACTTACTAGTCAAATATTTCTAAATGTAGCTTAGATTAGCCCAAAATTTAAAAGGATCACTGATCTAGGATTAATCTTTAATGAATGAAAATAAGTTTAAGTTGATAGTTTAATTAACATAGGTATATTTTTAGAGTCATCAGTATTAAGCATAATACTTTTATTGTACCTACATTAACTGAAAGTCAATAAGCTCATGTTATCTCAAAGTTTGTTAACAAGAAAATTAATGCTATTGATAGGGACAGAGGAGAATAGGTAGGTGGTTGCAGAGTCCTAGTAGGGGATGGTAGGTAGAAGGGAGACACCTGAGAAAGGTTGGGAGGCCAGTGAGTTGATGATAACTCAGGAGAGCTGCTCCTTGTTCAGTAAAGCAGGCTCAACTGGGTATAAACAGCTGATGAAGGAGGAGCTGGCGAAGAAGCAACCAATGATATACGTCCTGCATCTGTGTCTACTTGAGGGGGGCGGTCTTCTACCATCCTATATATATGGCTGCCCACTCAATTGAAGGAGAGAGCAGAGCAGAGCTTTCCTGCCTGCCTGCTTGCACCTCTTACAAGTACCCTATCTTAATAAATCCTCTTCTTGCCTATCACTCTGCCTCTCGCTGAATTCCTTCTGCATTGAGGCACGAAGAACCTGAGCCTCAGTGGGTCCAGACGTTGGGTGAGTGCTGGATTAAGTCCTGGCCACGTGGGTTTGAGTCCCAGACAGGGTTTTAGCTGGGATTGAGTCCTGACTACGTGGATTCACGTCCCAAGCAGGGCTTTGGCTGGGGTTAAGCCTTAGTCACATGGGTTCGAGTCCCAAACTGGGTTTTGGCTAGGTTCAAGCACCAGTCACATGGGTTCAAGTCCCAAACAAGGTTTTGGCTGGAATTCAAGCTCCAACCATGTGGATTCAAGTCCCAAGCAGAGTTTGATCAGGGCTGGGCCCTGGCTTTGAGTCTCAAATCGAGGTAAAACCCTTTCACTATGATATTTTTAGAAGTAATAAAGTAGAGAAATATAAGAATAATCTTTTGAGGTGCATTTTTATGAATAATTATGCTTTATCATATGTCTATCTAAAAATACTTTCTCAAGATTTTTGGTAACTTGAAACTTTAGAATTCTGCTAAATTTAGTTAAATAATAAAATTTATTGACTGTCTAGATCATTTTTGATACAACACTGGAACATTAATTACTATAGAAGTTTATCTTACCTGCTTTTAATGTCTTATTACAGAAAGACTAAATATCTTTGAGGCTTTTAATAAATATATTTTGTGCTTTATTGAAATACTGTACCATGAAATGATATACATTTCCAGACATTATTTTTTTTAAAGGAACCCTGAGAAAAGAATTTCATGCATGATCAAGACTGACTGAGATTTAGATTGAATTTAATCAAATGAGTGGATTTTCATATTAAAATGAAGTGTGCAAAACTAGAATTTGGGGTTTTTTTCTCTGTTGAAAGGACAAACTTTTCTTGAAATATTGATCTACTTTTGATAACAGATTGTAAAGTTTCTCTACTCCTTAAGTAATGTGTTGCAACTTTCGGCACTTGTATTCAGAGTCCTTTATTATCACTTTGGTTAAGTGAGTAAGTATTGTTTCACAGTGAATTATGATCCAACTGGGCCAAACATTCAAGACCTTTCAGTATTTCTTTTATCAACTTTCTCAAGTCAAATTCTAAATGAAGTTCTTTTGGCTTCTAGTTAACTTTGGGAGGCTTCAGAGAGCCCTCAAACATCTCTAAAAGAGATATTAAACTAATTAGGCTAATTTGGTATGTTAAATTACATAGGAAACATTGTCAAATGAGTAATGATAAATTTCTTAGGTTGCATTATATGAATAAATATTATTAATATAAATGTTCTAGAAATTATATGAAATTTCTAAAATTTGAATCTGGTATGTTATCAGTCATAATTCTAGGTATTATCTTAAACTGTTGTATATTACAGGAATAGCCAAATTTTCTTGACAATTGCATTGTAAATAAACCTTAAACTGTGGTTTTAAGTCTTTTGTCATTTATAGACATTTATTGTCTCACTCTGATGCTTTTGCAAGAATGCTTGTAAATGACTTGCTTTTATGCTCCAAAACTGAATTAGACTCTGTAACAAAAGGATTTCCACTTTGTATGCAGGTTAGTCAATGTGGTAACTCCAACTATTGTTAATAAATAATGCTTCTCCTGCATGCACCCTTCAGCCAGTCTCTATTCCCCATATCCCTCACCCACCCATACATAGGTAGACTGAATTTTGCTGACACTTGACTTTGGTTTGGTCATATGACTTGCTTTGATCAACAGAACATTAAGAGGAGGTAATAATCAAAGGCTGAAATGTACCTGCCAAATTGAATTTGTTTTCTTACATTTTTGCTGTCCCTATGGGGAAATGCCTGGGCTAGCCTATAAGTAAATGGAGCCCATCCGCCTCAGATGTGTTGTTGAAGCCAAGCCTAGCCAATCTCAGATACATGAAAAATAATAAATGATGGTTTCTCGAGGCACTGCATTTTTGTGTTAGTTTGTCATATATAATTATCTTGGCAATTGATAACTGATCAAAATGTTGCCAAAAGGGGAATTCCTTCCAGCACCCAAGAATGGGCTTTTGTCCAACATTTAGAAATGAATTGTCCAAGGAGACATATGTATCAACAAAGCCAAAGAATTTGTAAGTTTTTAAAAATTTATTTATTTATTTATTTTTGCTGTGCTGGGTCTTCATTGCTGCATAAACTTTTCTCTAGTTGCAGCAAGTGGGGGCTATTCTACATTGTGGTGTGTGGGCTTCTCTTGTTGAAAGCACTGGCTGTTAGTAGTTCAGGCTCCTTTAATAGTTGTACCATGCTCAATAAGTACTATTCCTGGGCTTAGAGCATAGACTCAGTAGTTGTGGTGCTTGGGCTTTGTTGCTCCATGGCATGTTGGATTTTCCCAGACCAGAGATGAAACCTGTTTCTCCTACACTGGTAGGCAGATTCTTTACCACTAAGTCACCAGCATAGCCCTGAAGAATACTTTTTTGGGAAAGGGTGTCTGGGCTGAGAACAGTCGTGTCAGGGAACCCAGGAGAACTGCTCCATTAAGGGGCTCACGGTCTAAGTCTTATGGTGATGCAGTTAATTTCCCAGTTGTCTCTGGCCAGTCATCTTGCTTAGCCCATATTTGGTCTGACACAGGCTCCTTCCTGTTGGTATGCACATCTCTCAGCCAAAATAGATTCCATTGCAAAGGACTGTGGGAGATTGGTAGGACAATATGATGGGCTGGCATCTTCTCCTTCCTCTTGGCCCCTCCTCTGAATATTCCTGGTTGGTTTTTGGCAGCAGCATTTTGTTCCTTATCAGGATTTCCTGTTCTGAGACAACTATTCAAGTAGTCATCAATCTTGGCCAGCTCATGTAGTTTTGGTCAATGTTACCCTAACAGAGACACCAATAATAAATGCAAGGGACAGAATGCCCTGCTTGAATGTAAGTTCCAGCTGTTATACATAACTATATTACTTTGGAACATTAAAGCTCTCTGGGCCTGTTTCACAGTGATTTCTAATATGGAACATAAAAGCAGAGTACTCTATGAAAACATTTTCTCTAGGGGAAGAAATACCTTTGGACTAATTGGTAAGTTTGACAATGCAGAATAATGTTGAGAGATTAATGTAGTATGTAGGAGGATTTTATCGTAGTTACAAATAAAAGTAAGTAAATGAGAAAAAAATGATGCAATAATTGCCTTCATGAAAAGACAAATTGCAGGAGAACCTCTGAAAACTGAGAAGTGATAATTTTATGAGACATTTACCTGTATAAGAGAACTCTCCAGTACTATATGATATCACTTAATTATGATGCGTGCATGCTCACTCATGTCTAACTCTTTCTAACTCTATGAACCTAACCCACCAGGTTATATGTGGAATCTAAATAATAATACAAATGAATTTATTAAAATAGAAACAAACATGCGGGCACAGAGAACAAACTTATGGTTACCAAAGGGAAAGAGAGAGGGATAAAATAGGAGGCTGAAGATTCCCTGGAGGAGGACATGGAAATCCACTCCAATGTTCTTACCTGGAGAATCCCATGGCCAAAAGAGCCTGGTGAGCTACAGTCCATAGGGTTGCAAAGAGTTGGACATGACTGAAATGACTTAGCACACACACATGCAAGAAAGCAATGAAAAAACATGTACTGGTCCCCACTCAACATATTACCAGTCATGTAATTTCAAGCAGATTACTAAACATCTCTGTGTCTCCTTCATAAAAACAGAGATAATAACAACACTTACTTCGTGGGGTAAATATAAGGATGAAGTGAGATAATAGATGCCAAACACTGGAAAGAGTGCTCAGGATACATGCAAGTATCAAGAGAAATGCCTTCTTAAAGCATACTGATTCGGGAGACCTACCCAGAATATATTTGTAAGCTGAAAGGGAACATGAAACCAGAGTGTGGCAGAACCTTGACCACCAGGTAAAGCAATCTCTCCATTTCTCTACCAAAGCTCACTTAAGAATGATGGTTGTCAGGGCTTCCCTGGTGGTCTAGTGGGTAAGGACACCACCTCGCAGTGCAAGGGGCGCCAGTTTGATCTCTGGCCTGGGAAGATCCCACGTTCCGCGGAGAGGCTGGATCGATGTGTCCAATTACTGAGCCGGAGCTCTGGAGTGCATGCGCCCAGAGCCAGTGCTCTGCGACAACAGAGGCCACTGTGATGGGAGGCCCACACAGGCCAAAGAACAAAGATGGATGAAAATAGATAAATGAAAGACCAATAGAAGTGGCCTGCCCACCCGCTTCCCTCCCCAACCCCCCCCCCCCCCCAAAAAAAAAAGAATGATGGTTGTCAGAGATCTCCCTGGCATTCCAGTGGTCTAAAAAAAAAAAAAAAAGAGGTTTATAATTCCCTCATTTTAAGTCTCTTGGCCTCGTCCCCATTTAGAAATCAAAGCTATTGACCTTTCCTCCTTCACCAGAATCCTTTGAAGTGCATGTTTTACTCTAATATTTAGTGGAGCTACGGGGCTTCAGTAATTCCTCAACTCCTTTTATCGTGCCACAGTGTTTCTGATCAAACAGAATTTGGGGAAAACAACTTAAAAAAAAAAAAGGAGGCTGAAGATTCCCTGGAGGAGGACATGGAAATCCACTCCAATGTTCTACGGAGAATCCCATGGCCAAAGAGCCTGGTGAGCTACAGTCCATAGGGTTGCAAAGAGTTGGACATGACTGAAATGACTTAGCACACACACATGCAAGAAAGCAATGAAAAAACATGTACTGGTCCCCACTCAACATATTACCAGTCATGTAATTTCAAGCAGATTACTAAACATCTCTGTGTCTCCTTCATAAAAACAGAGATAATAACAACACTTACTTCTGGGGTAAATATAAGGATGAAGTGAGATAATAGATGCCAAACACTGGAAAGAGTGCTCAGGATACATGCAAGTATCAAGAGAAATGCCTTCTTAAAGCATACTGATTCGGGAGACCTACCCAGAATATATTTGTAAGCTGAAAGGGAACATGAAACCAGAGTGTGGCAGAACCTTGACCACCAGGTAAAGCAATCTCTCCATTTCTCTACCAAAGCTCACTTAAGAATGATGGTTGTCAGGGCTTCCCTGGTGGTCTAGTGGGTAAGGACACCACCTCGCAGTGCAAGGGGCGCCAGTTTGATCTCTGGCCTGGGAAGATCCCACGTTCCGCGGAGAGGCTGGATCGATGTGTCCAATTACTGAGCCGGAGCTCTGGAGTGCATGCGCCCAGAGCCAGTGCTCTGCGACAACAGAGGCCACTGTGATGGGAGGCCCACACAGGCCAAAGAACAAAGATGGATGAAAATAGATAAATGAAAGACCAATAGAAGTGGCCTGCCCGCTCCCCTCCCTCCCCAAAAAAAAAGAATGATGGTTGTCAGAGATCTCCCTGGCATTCCAGTGGTCTAAAAAAAAAAAAAAAAGAGGTTTATAATTCCCTCATTTTAAGTCTCTTGGCCTCGTCCCCATTTAGAAATCAAAGCTATTGACCTTTCCTCCTTCACCAGAATCCTTTGAAGTGCATGTTTTACTCTAATATTTAGTGGAGCTACGGGGCTTCAGTAATTCCTCAACTCCTTTTATCGTGCCACAGTGTTTCTGATCAAACAGAATTTGAGGAGAAGGCAGAATCCATCCTGTCAAACAGTAAACAAAGAAACTCTTTTAATAGCTCAGTGTTCTCACATGGCCTCAAGCCTTAGGTGTCCTGGAACGCTCCTGATCTGTAGAAAGAAACTAAATGTCTTGAATACAGAAAAGGGACGCATAATGAAAGGACAAGTTTGGCTGTTAAATGTGTCTGTGCCTTATAAAATCATGATTGTACTGATTACATTTTTAAAAACGCTTTTATGGTATGGGCTGGTAGAGGGGTCAGCTCATTTTTTATGCAGAAGGCTAGATAGGGAATATTAATATTTTTTGGTTTTTTGGGTTATATAGTCTTTGTCTCAACTATTCATCTCTGTCAGAGTAGGGAGAGAAGCTACAGGCAGTAATGAACAAATGGATGTGACTCTGTTGCAATAATGTGTTATTTACAAAAGCAGGTGGAGAGCCAGTTTTGGCTAAAGGGTCATAATTTGCCAAACACTGGCCTAGTAGAGTTTCTCAGACTTGAGTCATCTGTACCACCATCATAGTTTTTTCTAAATTTATGCACATTTACAATCTTATTGATTATAAAATTGCCATTCTATTTTTAATAAGTAGATTGTTAAATATAAATATTATTACTGTAAAAGGAAAATTAGTATTGCTTGTACTAAAAAGGTAATCTTAAAAAATAAATACAATGAAAACTAACCATCCTTTAGTGATAAAGAACTTGCCTACCAGGGTAGGAAATGCAAGAGATGCAGGTTCGATCCCTGGGTCTGGAAGGTCCCCTGGAGAAGCGCATGGCAATCAACTCCAGTATTCTTGCCATGAATTCTGTGGATAGAGGAACCTAGAAGACTATATTTCACGGGGTCATAAAGAGGCACGACTGAACTACAAAGACATTATACACATTATCACAATTAAAATGCTAATTGAGGAAATCTACAAGATGGCCAAGTAGTAAGATATGACCTCTCCTTTTTTTACAAAAACAACAAAATCACAACTAACTGTTGAACAATCATAAACCAAAAAAAATTGGAACCTACCAAAAAAGATACCTATATCCAAAGACAAATAAGAAGCCACAGTGAGTTGCAGGAGAAGTACAATAGCAATAAAATGCTAATTGACATTTGTATAAGTGAGGCTTACCTATAAGGGCAAAGGTTGCTAACTGAGCTACTCCCAATTGTACTTTGCTCAACTACCTCAGCCACTGAGTCCTTAAGATCCCTCCTTCTGTTATCCCCATCATTATACCACCTGTTTATTGTTGTTCAGTTGCTCCACCTGTTTATTGTTGTTCAGTTGCTCAGTCATGTCTGACCTTTGTAAACCCCAGGCCAGGCTTCCCTGTTCTTCCTCATCTCACTCAAACTCACATCCAGAGTCAGTGATGCCATCCAATCATCTCATCCTCTGTCATTCCCTTCTCTTCCTGCCTTCCCAGCATCAAGGTCTTTCCAATGAGTCAGCTCTTCAAGTCAGGTGGCCAAACTATTGGACCTTCAGCTTCAGCATGAATATTCAGGGTTCATTTCCTTTAGGACTGACTTGTTTGATCTCCTTGCAGTCCAAGAGATTCTCAAGAGTCTTCTCCACCACAGTTCAAAGACATCAATTCTTCAACTCTCAGCTTTCTTTACGGCCCAGCTCGCACATGAAACATGACTACTGGCAAAACCATAGGTTTGACTATACAGACTTTTGTCAACAAAGTGGTGTTTCTGCTTTTTAATACACTGTATAAGTTCGCCACTAAGCAGTGAGGTGGATTTGCTTCTTGGTTCATGTCTAGGCAGTATAGGAAGAGTCCTGCAAAGGAGCAAACCAGGCTCTTATTCCAATTTCATTCTCATTCCAATTCCCACTGTGACTTGTGAGAATTAGTAAGATACTTTTGCATGTATGAATTTAAAAGTTTCAATCCAAAAGAGATGTTTAAGGAGAGATCAATGTCTTGTCTTCATAGGTACATTTCAGAATTAAGCTTGTGCTGTTGCCTTATGACTGCAAAAGCCACATCACTGACTCAGTGTTAAATCAATGAGCTCAATTAAACTAGTGTCAGAGTTAATAAAATTGACTAAACTTGAAATTTGGAACCTACCAAAAAAGATACCTATATCCAAAGACAAATAAGAAGCCACAGTGAGTTGCAGGAGAAGTACAATAGCAATAAAATGCTAATTGACATTTGTATAAGTGAGGCTTACCTATAAGGGCAAAGGTTGCTAACTGAGCTACTCCCAATTGTACTTTGCTCAACTACCTCAGCCACTGAGTCCTTAAGATCCCTCCTTCTGTTATCCCCATCATTATACCACCTGTTTATTGTTGTTCAGTTGCTCCACCTGTTTATTGTTGTTCAGTTGCTCAGTCATGTCTGACCTTTGTAAACCCCAGGCCAGGCTTCCCTGTTCTTCCTCATCTCACTCAAACTCACATCCAGAGTCAGTGATGCCATCCAATCATCTCATCCTCTGTCATTCCCTTCTCTTCCTGCCTTCCCAGCATCAAGGTCTTTCCAATGAGTCAGCTCTTCAAGTCAGGTGGCCAAACTATTGGACCTTCAGCTTCAGCATGAATATTCAGGGTTCATTTCCTTTAGGACTGACTTGTTTGATCTCCTTGCAGTCCAAGAGATTCTCAAGAGTCTTCTCCACCACAGTTCAAAGACATCAATTCTTCAACTCTCAGCTTTCTTTACGGCCCAGCTCGCACATGAAACATGACTACTGGCAAAACCATAGGTTTGACTATACAGACTTTTGTCAACAAAGTGGTGTTTCTGCTTTTTAATACACTGTATAAGTTCGCCACTAAGCAGTGAGGTGGATTTGCTTCTTGGTTCATGTCTAGGCAGTATAGGAAGAGTCCTGCAAAGGAGCAAACCAGGCTCTTATTCCAATTTCATTCTCATTCCAATTCCCACTGTGACTTGTGAGAATTAGTAAGATACTTTTGCATGTATGAATTTAAAAGTTTCAATCCAAAAGAGATGTTTAAGGAGAGATCAATGTCTTGTCTTCATAGGTACATTTCAGAATTAAGCTTGTGCTGTTGCCTTATGACTGCAAAAGCCACATCACTGACTCAGTGTTAAATCAATGAGCTCAATTAAACTAGTGTCAGAGTTAATAGAAAGTGGAAACCTAATATATATATATATACACATACATACATATATATATATATATTTATATACATATATATATATATAATATCTTTATATGATTTCCAAATATGTCTAGAAGCTAGAAAACTACAACATATGTAACCTTTCTCTTAGTGTACATTTTTTTAAGAGACATACATTCTTTTCCATGTGTGAATACATATTTTTTCTCAGAAATTTGATATAAATGATTGTTCTTATTTTATAAAATAGGTTGTTCTGGGCATTACATGTTTAAATCGATTTATAGGCAACCTTAGCACACTTTGAGTACTCACGAGATTCCTTATTCAAAAAAAAAAAACCCTGCAGCAAAAAGAGAATTAACTTATAAACATCTGGTTTTGTTTAATTTTAACCCTATTGAGAATATGGTATGCTAATTTTCGCTTCTTTGCTGTTCTCAGAGCAATTGAAAACAAAATTATTTCATGAATGGATTTAAGCATACAGTAGAAAAGGCAGCTGTAAATTATAAATATGAATGAAAAAATGTCCTCAACTGATGACAACTTTCATTTTGTTGACACATAAGAAACTTTCCCTTGATCCATAGGTTAAGTGTTTTTTCTTTCATTACGTGATCTTTATAATTAGCATTCTCTTCACTCTTATTCAAAATGGCAAGGCATCTTTTTTTTACTTAATACCAGCCAACATCCCAACTGGGAACAATGCTCACGGTTTGAAGAGCTAGTCTTCTGAGTCCTTCCTTTTATGTCAATATTGAGTTCCACCTTCCATGACAATTGTGAATAACTAGTGGTGCCAGAAACGTCATAAAATTGTTTAACTCTATTAAACATATTCCTTTTAAAAATTCTGTTAAAAATGATACTTTTGCATGTATGAATTTAAAAGTTTCAATCCAAAAGAGATGTTTAAGGAGAGATCAATGTCTTGTCTTCATAGGTACATTTCAGAATTAAGCTTGTGCTGTTGCCTTATGACTGCAAAAGCCACATCACTGACTCAGTGTTAAATCAATGAGCTCAATTAAACTAGTGTCAGAGTTAATAGAAAGTGGAAACCTAATATATATATATATACACATACATACATATATATATATATATTTATATACATATATATATATATAATATCTTTATATGATTTCCAAATATGTCTAGAAGCTAGAAAACTACAACATATGTAACCTTTCTCTTAGTGTACATTTTTTTAAGAGACATACATTCTTTTCCATGTGTGAATACATATTTTTTCTCAGAAATTTGATATAAATGATTGTTCTTATTTTATAAAATAGGTTGTTCTGGGCATTACATGTTTAAATCGATTTATAGGCAACCTTAGCACACTTTGAGTACTCACGAGATTCCTTATTCAAAAAAAAAAAACCCTGCAGCAAAAAGAGAATTAACTTATAAACATCTGGTTTTGTTTAATTTTAACCCTATTGAGAATATGGTATGCTAATTTTCGCTTCTTTGCTGTTCTCAGAGCAATTGAAAACAAAATTATTTCATGAATGGATTTAAGCATACAGTAGAAAAGGCAGCTGTAAATTATAAATATGAATGAAAAAATGTCCTCAACTGATGACAACTTTCATTTTGTTGACACATAAGAAACTTTCCCTTGATCCATAGGTTAAGTGTTTTTTCTTTCATTACGTGATCTTTATAATTAGCATTCTCTTCACTCTTATTCAAAATGGCAAGGCATCTTTTTTTTACTTAATACCAGCCAACATCCCAACTGGGAACAATGCTCACGGTTTGAAGAGCTAGTCTTCTGAGTCCTTCCTTTTATGTCAATATTGAGTTCCACCTTCCATGACAATTGTGAATAACTAGTGGTGCCAGAAACGTCATAAAATTGTTTAACTCTATTAAACATATTCCTTTTAAAAATTCTGTTAAAAAATGATACTGTGTATGTGTATAGTACAAAAAAGAACTCAATAAATCATTCATTTGCATAACATTTCAACTTTCCACTTTCATCAGGTAGAAAAATTTTTTACTAAAATTGCTTATTAACCATTTGTGGAAATAATATTAATTTACTGTGTTTATATTGGTCATCAAAATTCCAGTTACGGACTTCCCTGGTGCTCCAGTGAGTAAAGAGTCCACCTTGCACCGCAAGGGGCACTGGTTCGATCCCTGGCACAGGAAGATCCCACATGCCGCAGAGCAGCTGGATCAGTGTGTCCAATTGCCAGTCAGCATTCTGGGCGCGTGTGCCCAGAGCCGGTGCTCTGCTACAGGAGAGGCCACTGCAGTGGGAGGCCCACGCAGGCCGAAGAATAAAGATGGATGAAAATAGATAAATGAAAGAACAATGAACGTGGCCAAAATACTTAAAAAAAAAAAATTCGTTACCATTTTTTAGAATGTGACACTGAGTTAAGAGATAAAAAGTAACCACTAGGCTTTCACCTTCCAACCCAACTACATGTTTGATATTCAGCCTTGGACATGTCATTTGGTCTTTTTGAATCTGAGTTTCTTCATCTGTAAAACAAAGGAATTATATTAGGTTATGTTTTAGGACCTTTCTCCCTATATAAATTGTCCAAAGATTAATATTTAAACTCATTTTTAAATTCCTGGAGAAGTGTTATTAACAATTATCCTAGAAACATTATTTTATGGTAAAAAGTTTATTTGTGATACCTAGGCATAATTTTATATCAGTTGTGCAAGCAGAAGAGTAGTTCGTTGACCAAAAAATAATTGGATTGGCACCATGGACACCTCCAAGAGTAAAACTCCCAGACTGATGCTCCTAAAGTTCCTAAAATTATCAACCCATACAACTTTAGATGGTATGAGCAGATCAAATCAAACGTGATCAATTATCCACTCTTATTCAAAATGGCAAGGCATCTTTTTTTAATACCAGCCAACATCCCAACTGGGAACAATGCTCACGGTTTGAAGAGCTAGTCTTCTGAGTCCTTCCTTTTATGTCAATATTGAGTTCCACCTTCCATGACAATTGTGAATAACTAGTGGTGCCAGAAACGTCATAAAATTGTTTAACTCTATTAAACATATTCCTTTTAAAAATTCTGTTAAAAAATGATACTGTGTATGTGTATAGTACAAAAAAGAACTCAATAAATCATTCATTTGCATAACATTTCAACTTTCCACTTTCATCAGGTAGAAAAATTTTTTACTAAAATTGCTTATTAACCATTTGTGGAAATAATATTAATTTACTGTGTTTATATTGGTCATCAAAAATTCCAGTTACCGGACTTCCCTGGTGGTCCAGTGAGTAAAGAGTCCACCTTGCACCGCAAGGGGCACTGGTTCGATCCCTGGCACAGGAAGATCCCACATGCCGCAGAGCAGCTGGATCAGTGTGTCCAATTGCCAGTCAGCATTCTGGAGCGCGTGTGCCCAGAGCCGGTGCTCTGCTACAGGAGAGGCCACTGCAGTGGGAGGCCCACGCAGGCCGAAGAATAAAGATGGATGAAAATAGATAAATGAAAAAACAATGAACGTGGCCAAAATACTTAAAAAAAAAAAATTCGTTACCATTTTTTAGAATGTGACACTGAGTTAAGAGATAAAAAGTAACCACTAGGCTTTCACCTTCCAACCCAACTACATGTTTGATATTCAGCCTTGGACATGTCATTTGGTCTTTTTGAATCTGAGTTTCTTCATCTGTAAAACAAAGGAATTATATTAGGTTATGTTTTAGGACCTTTCTCCCTATATAAATTGTCCAAAGATTAATATTTAAACTCATTTTTAAATTCCTGGAGAAGTGTTATTAACAATTATCCTAGAAACATTATTTTATGGTAAAAAGTTTATTTGTGATACCTAGGCATAATTTTATATCAGTTGTGCAAGCAGAAGAGTAGTTCGTTGACCAAAAAATAATTGGATTGGCACCATGGACACCTCCAAGAGTAAAACTCCCAGACTGATGCTCCTAAAGTTCCTAAAATTATCAACCCATACAACTTTAGATGGTATGAGCAGATCAAGAATCTACAGAGGAACTTTCCTTGCAGTCCACAAGTTAAGAATCTGCCTGTCAGTGGGCACAGGTTTAATCCCAAATCCAGGAAGATCCCACATGCCAAGGGGCAACTTAGCCAGTGTGCCACAACTACTGAGTCTGCATGCTGCAACTACTGAAGCCAGCATGTCTAGAGCCTGTGCAACAAGAGAAGCCACCACAATGAGAAGCCTCCACTGCAGTGAGTGAAGAGCAGCCCCACTTGCTGCAACTAGAGAAAGATTTGTGCAAAGCAACAAAGGCAAGAATTCTGGAGTGGGTACCCTTTACTTCTCCAGAGGATATTCCCAAGCCAGAGATCTAACCCAGGTCTCCCAGATGGCAGGTGAATTCTTTACCATCTGAGCTACCAGAGAAGCCCAAGAGCCAGCACAGCTGATAAAGAAAGAAAGAAAAATAAATTTAAAAATCTATATGAAAACTTTTTAAAAAATGTATGTCCCCAGGGTACAACTACGCAGCTGAACAACAACAACAATAGTAGCATTTGTTTATACTTATGTTTTAATTCTAAAGTCATAAAATGTCCTGTATAGAACTCTTAAAATATAACAGTACACAAAAGGAAATTGCAACCATAGAATATTCATCAGGAGTGAACTGTAATGTAATTTGTGGTGATTACACTATTCCACTAGGCTTTCACCTTCCAACCCAACTACTTGTTTGATATTCAGCCTTGGACATGTCATTTGGTCTTTTTGAATCTGAGTTTCTTCATCTGTAAAACAAAGGAATTATATTAGGTTATGTTTTAGGACCTTTCTCCCTATATAAATTGTCCAAAGATTAATATTTAAACTCATTTTTAAATTCCTGGAGAAGTGTTATTAACAATTATCCTAGAAACATTATTTTATGGTAAAAAGTTTATTTGTGATACCTAGGCATAATTTTATATCAGTTGTGCAAGCAGAAGAGTAGTTCGTTGACCAAAAAATAATTGGATTGGCACCATGGACACCTCCAAGAGTAAAACTCCCAGACTGATGCTCCTAAAGTTCCTAAAATTATCAACCCATACAACTTTAGATGGTATGAGCAGATCAAGAATCTACAGAGGAACTTTCCTTGCAGTCCACAAGTTAAGAATCTGCCTGTCAGTGGGCACAGGTTTAATCCCAAATCCAGGAAGATCCCACATGCCAAGGGGCAACTTAGCCAGTGTGCCACAACTACTGAGTCTGCATGCTGCAACTACTGAAGCCAGCATGTCTAGAGCCTGTGCAACAAGAGAAGCCACCACAATGAGAAGCCTCCACTGCAGTGAGTGAAGAGCAGCCCCACTTGCTGCAACTAGAGAAAGATTTGTGCAAAGCAACAAAGGCAAGAATTCTGGAGTGGGTACCCTTTACTTCTCCAGAGGATATTCCCAAGCCAGAGATCTAACCCAGGTCTCCCAGATGGCAGGTGAATTCTTTACCATCTGAGCTACCAGAGAAGCCCAAGAGCCAGCACAGCTGATAAAGAAAGAAAGAAAAATAAATTTAAAAATCTATATGAAAACTTTTTAAAAAATGTATGTCCCCAGGGTACAACTACGCAGCTGAACAACAACAACAATAGTAGCATTTGTTTATACTTATGTTTTAATTCTAAAGTCATAAAATGTCCTGTATAGAACTCTTAAAATATAACAGTACACAAAAGGAAATTGCAACCATAGAATATTCATCAGGAGTGAACTGTAATGTAATTTGTGGTGATTACATGTGTCAACACAGGTTCATCAGTTGTACCGGATGCTTCACTCTGGAGGAGGCTGTTGATAATAGGAGAGACTGTGCATCTATGGGGGAAGGGGGTATATGGGAAGTCTATGCTTTACCCTCAATTTTACTGTGAATCTAAAATGTTCTAAAAATAATAATATCTTAATTTTAAAAAGGGAAATTGCAAATTAGTATAATTTCTGTCAGCGTAATTTCTGTTTGGGAGTAAATTATATGAAATTATATATGCATATTTATATGCTTAAAAAGTGGTCCAAAAGAAATTTTAATTTATTCTGCAGTTCTGCATTGCTTACATTTTCTCAATATTTCCTATTTTTAAAGTTTTTAAACTAATGCTAAACCAAATTTAACTCAGAGTCACCTGAAAGGCACCAAATTATAAATTGTTTTCTAAAAGCATAAGCTTATATCATTATCAATTCTGTATTTCTACTAAACTGGTCTTTAAATCATCGCGTATAACCAAAAAATCCCATCAACCAAAGCACTTGCCTTTTCTTAATATTTTATTAATAGATTTTTTCTTATTTATCAAAATGTTATGGACATTGAAAATAATTATAATTAGAATCAAAGAATATTACTGTTTGTAAGGAATTAATAAAAGCCAACAATTATTAAATGTTCGATATTGCCATCTCTCCTTCCAAGGGGATTTTCAATTATAGCTCATTTTGTCCCCCACAACTTTATTCTTAAACCCATTTTACAGCTAAAGAAATAGAGAAACAGAGAGTTTAAATAACATATCCCAAATCACAAGCAGTAAGTGGTACAGCTGGGAAGTCATCAAGCTACAGATCCTTAACTATTAACCCCTTATTATTAGCATTTCTTCCAGGAGAATTATTTTGATAGTTTAAAAATAGAACACATAATAAGGTGGTCTTTTTTATTGGGACAGTTTTAGGAATTTGAGAGTTTTTTATTTTTAATTATATTAAGTCCTGCTTCCTTGTGTTTTGTACCCAATGTCTTAGTATTTCTGCCTGGAATGACATAGAACAAGTCAGAGAATCAGAAATCTTTGAGTCATAAAGAATTATATGGTTTACACTCTTAGGACGTCTTTCACATGGTTCTTCATCTAAACGGAATTCAGAGAGAGCTACCATAACTCTCTGTTTCACTCTCTAAACTCCGTGGACCACAGAAGGTCCTCACTCATGCATTTACATGTATTCATTCTCCTCCAAGCTCCCTTCCCATCCAGGCTACCACATAACATTAAACAGACCTCTTTGTGCTGTACAATAGGTCCTTGTTGATTATCCATTTTAAATATAGCAGTGTGTACATTGTTCCCAATTTCTTCCATCTGGGCTCCTTCTTTAGGAAACAGAGAACCTTGTCAGTTTTTCTTTTTGACGGGCAGAATTGAATTTATTTGAAACTTGGTATATTGTAAAAACAGAGAAATTATTTCTTAATTCAGTTAATACTATGGTTTGAGGAAAGGACATCTCTGCCTGTATGTATCTCGTACTAATATCAGACTAGTATGGTATGACTTCCCTATGGCTCAGATGGTAAAAAATCTGCCTACAATGCAAGAATCCCAGGTTCAGTCCTTGGGTTGAGAAGATCCCCTGGAGAAGAGCATGTCTACCCATTCCGGTATTCTTGCCTGGAGAATTCCATGGACAGAGCAGCCTGACTGCTTCAGTTCATGGGATGACAAAGAGTCAGACATGACTGAGCAACTAATACTTTAACTTTTTCATGGCATGATATCATTGTCCTATTAAGGCCAAATTGTACTGTCATAGCAATCACATGAGTAGATACTGGGAATCTCTTTGCAATGAAATCATTATTCCCATGTCAAAAGTCCATGGAATAGAAATGTTCTGGGAATAAAAGTACAACACAGGAGAAAATTCACAATGAAAAATAAATGAACCACTTTCCTTGCTCTATTCTGGGTCTTTCTGAAGTGTTCAGAGGGCTCTTGGTTGAAGAGGCAAATGGATTTAAAAGGATTTGAGTAAATGCTTTTTTATTGGGACAGTTTTAGGAATTTGAGAGTTTTTTATTTTTAATTATATTAAGTCCTGCTTCCTTGTGTTTTGTACCCAATGTCTTAGTATTTCTGCCTGGAATGACATAGAACAAGTCAGAGAATCAGAAATCTTTGAGTCATAAAGAATTATATGGTTTACACTCTTAGGACGTCTTTCACATGGTTCTTCATCTAAACGGAATTCAGAGAGAGCTACCATAACTCTCTGTTTCACTCTCTAAACTCCGTGGACCACAGAAGGTCCTCACTCATGCATTTACATGTATTCATTCTCCTCCAAGCTCCCTTCCCATCCAGGCTACCACATAACATTAAACAGACCTCTTTGTGCTGTACAATAGGTCCTTGTTGATTATCCATTTTAAATATAGCAGTGTGTACATTGTTCCCAATTTCTTCCATCTGGGCTCCTTCTTTAGGAAACAGAGAACCTTGTCAGTTTTTCTTTTTGACGGGCAGAATTGAATTTATTTGAAACTTGGTATATTGTAAAAACAGAGAAATTATTTCTTAATTCAGTTAATACTATGGTTTGAGGAAAGGACATCTCTGCCTGTATGTATCTCGTACTAATATCAGACTAGTATGGTATGACTTCCCTATGGCTCAGATGGTAAAAAATCTGCCTACAATGCAAGAATCCCAGGTTCAGTCCTTGGGTTGAGAAGATCCCTGAGAAGAGCATGTCTACCCATTCCGGTATTCTTGCCTGGAGAATTCCATGGACAGAGCAGCCTGACTGCTTCAGTTCATGGGATGACAAAGAGTCAGACATGACTGAGCAACTAATACTTTAACTTTTTCATGGCATGATATCATTGTCCTATTAAGGCCAAATTGTACTGTCATAGCAATCACATGAGTAGATACTGGGAATCTCTTTGCAATGAAATCATTATTCCCATGTCAAAAGTCCATGGAATAGAAATGTTCTGGGAATAAAAGTACAACACAGGAGAAAATTCACAATGAAAAATAAATGAACCACTTTCCTTGCTCTATTCTGGGTCTTTCTGAAGTGTTCAGAGGGCTCTTGGTTGAAGAGGCAAATGGCTGGTTAGCAAGGAGAAATGCTATGGCGGGGCAGGGGATTATACCAGGGGAACCTGGGGAGAGCAAGAGTTCTGTTTTCTGAGAAGAGCCAATCCTAGAGGCTTATTTTTTATGGTAGTCTTTGGACAAAAACTGTCTCCAGTTTCCTGGAGATTTAAGTTAAGTTATGGCTTGTACCAGAATAAGAATAGTTGGGGCTACAGCTTGTTGGTGCCAGTGGAGTCTCTTAAAGGATAAGAGAAGAGCTGGGAAGTCTAGCAGAACTCCTCTCTGGAGCCCCTCTGTTTAGTGTCAAGCATGCAGCTTTAAGAGGTTATTCCACTAAGAAAGCCGGTGGGTTATCCTGTAACAGGCTAATCCTTTTAGGTTTTCAACAGTTACATTACACTTTAAAATTATGATAAGCTTCAGATTAACTGGGCTTCTCTGGTGGTTCAGACAGTAAAGAATCTGCCTGTAATGCAGGAGATCCAGGTTTGAGAAGATCTTTGGATCGAGAAGATCCCCTGGAGAAGCTACTGGCTCCCCACTCCAATATTCTTGCCTGGAGAATTACATGAGCAGAGGAGCCCGACAGACTACAGTCCATGGGGTCACAAAGAGTTGAACACTTTCAGAAAACTAAAATGCTCAGAAAAAATGACTTTCACTTTCAGAGAACTAAAATGCTCAGAATTTTTTCAGATGACTTCACTGTACATTACTGTAGCTGCTCAAGTTATATCTTTTAATCAAAAAAAGAGAGTTCACAGTCTTTAAATTAATTCTTTCCCAAATGTTCCAGCATGTCAAGATCTTAGTCTGATTGATTAGAGAGCTAGTGAACTCTACCAGCTTTGGTTACAATCCAAATTAAGCAAACATGTTTTTATATGTCTTCAATCAAATCACTTGTTAAAAAGATAAATAATATAGGGTCAAGAACAGAACCTTGCTTCATTTTTTTGACCAGCCTTGAAATGAATTCACTTGATATTATGGTACATGTTTCATCATCAAGGATATCATAGGAAGCTTGTCAAATGCCTTGCTGCGCTTAAAATACACTAACGTCATGATCTTAGTCGCAAAATTAAAAAATAAAAGAAATGATAGGTCAATTTGAGTATCATACCTACCCTATGGTTCTTGTGATCAGTTTTTTCCTTTCTAAAATTCCAAGCTCTATACTCAATATTTGTTTTAAACTTTTCGTGAAGAATCCATTTCAGTATTAATGGAAATCACACTATCAGTTTTTGCAAATATGAACAGCATTTATCCATAAATCTATTTTCTTCTTATGAAGAGAAAAAATGCAAGCAACATATCAGATAACTCTTCCATAAACACCTTCTTTTGCTGATTCTAAAGATTAGCCAACAGCAACAGCTGACAAGCTGATTATCAGATAGACCTCCTCTGTTTTGGTATTTCCCAATATGGATGACCAGCAGAACAAAGTGAGGAGTGTTTTTTAACCTGTTGTATGGTTTAGTTTATGCATTCCTTGGATCCATTCTCCAGTATTCTGATTTAGCTGGCCTCAGGAGGGATCCTGAAATCCCCAGGTAGCTCCAAGGGACAATTGAGTTCAGGAACTGTTAGGCTCATGTGTGAGTGCCATGTTCCTTCAGTAGTGTCTGACTCTTTGCGATCCTATGGACCATAACTTGAAGGTTCCCCTGTCCATGGAATTCTCCAGGCAAGAATAATGGATCAGGTTGCCTTGTTCTCTCCAGGAGATCGTCCCAATCAAGGGATCAAAGGCACGTCTCTTACATCTTCTGCGTTGGCAGGCAAGGTCTTTCCCACTACCACCACCTGGGAAGCCTATCATGCTCATATCTATACTTTCTTTCTTGGATATAATGCTGCAAATTATTTAGAGAACTAATCTGATTACCATATTTCATAGATTCCATGACAGTTTTGAGTATTTTAACATTTTAAAAACTAGAATATATCTTACAGTTGATGTTTCATGTTTTCATGGGGAGATTTGGGTTTTTTTTTTTCTTTCTTACTGATACTTAAACAAGATGGTGCATCAGATTCAATGAAACAGCCATTAAAATTCTGCATTCCCAATGCAGGGGGCATTGATTTGATCCCTAGTTATGGAATAAGATCCTGCAGCATGCCACATAGCATTCATCAACAAAAATAATACTATAGTGTTACAAGCTGTAAATTAATTGTAAAATTAATTTCCCAGTCAAAAGTTTATGTTTAACCTTTAAGCACTTGCAAATAAATATGTAGTCACCAGATGGAATTCACCAAGAGCATGTAAGAGGAACTACACATTTCCTTAGGCATAGTGAAATAATCACTACTCTTTATATAGAGGCCCAAAAGTTTAAAAAGAAAAAGGAACCTACACATGGCTTTTTTTTTCTTTATGAAGAGAAAAATGCAAGCAACATATCAGATAACTCTTCCATAAACACCTTCTTTTGCTGATTCTAAAGATTAGCCAACAGCAACAGCTGACAAGCTGATTATCAGATAGTCCTCCTCTGTTTTGGTATTTCCCAATATGGATGACCAGCAGAACAAAGTGAGGAGTGTTTTTTAACCTGTTGTATGGTTTAGTTTATGCATTCCTTGGATCCATTCTCCAGTATTCTGATTTAGCTGGCCTCAGGAGGGATCCTGAAATCCCCAGGTAGCTCCAAGGGACAATTGAGTTCAGGAACTGTTAGGCTCATGTGTGAGTGCCATGTTCCTTCAGTAGTGTCTGACTCTTTGCGATCCTATGGACCATAACTTGAAGGTTCCCCTGTCCATGGAATTCTCCAGGCAAGAATAATGGATCAGGTTGCCTTGTTCTCTCCAGGAGATCGTCCCAATCAAGGGATCAAAGGCACGTCTCTTACATCTTCTGCGTTGGCAGGCAAGGTCTTTCCCCCTACCACCACCTGGGAAGCCTATCATGCTCATATCTATACTTTCTTTCTTGGATATAATGCTGCAAATTATTTAGAGAACTAATCTGATTACCATATTTCATAGATTCCATGACAGTTTTGAGTATTTTAACATTTTAAAAACTAGAATATATCTTACAGTTGATGTTTCATGTTTTCATGGGGAGATTTGGGTTTTTTTTTTTCTTTCTTACTGATACTTAAACAAGATGGTGCATCAGATTCAATGAAACAGCCATTAAAATTCTGCATTCCCAATGCAGGGGGCATTGATTTGATCCCTAGTTATGGAATAAGATCCTGCAGCATGCCACATAGCATTCATCAACAAAAATAATACTATAGTGTTACAAGCTGTAAATTAATTGTAAAATTAATTTCCCAGTCAAAAGTTTATGTTTAACCTTTAAGCACTTGCAAATAAATATGTAGTCACCAGATGGAATTCACCAAGAGCATGTAAGAGGAACTACACATTTCCTTAGGCATAGTGAAATAATCACTACTCTTTATATAGCAAAAAAAAAAAAAGGCCAATAGTTTTGGGAAGCAGAAACTGAGAAAAAGAAATGAGAGGGGCCTGGCAGGAAATAAAGGCTAATTCCAAGTTTGCAGCTTAACATGGCCACAAGCACGTTTTTAGTGATTATAATTTGAAAAATAGGTTTGATAAATTACAGAGGAAGAAAGTGTATTGCCATGTAACAACCTTTTGTACATGAACTTGGGCAAACTCTGGGCAATGATGCGGGACAGGCAGACCTAGTGTGCTGCAGTCCATGGAGTCCCAAAGAATCAGACACTACTTAGTGATAACAACAACAGCAACATTTTATTTTTTTACCTTCAGGAAAGTTTCCTGAATAGGAGGTAAAACAAAAGTAAAACTAAGATACAGAGGCCAGACTGTGGCTCAGTTGTGCACTTGGAAGTAGACTGTACAGCAAAACATAGGTAAGACACAGTCACAGCAGGAAAAAAGTAAGTACTAAGTACTGACTTGGGCCTTTAATTGTAAAGTGTTAGTTGTTCAGTTGTGTTGGACTCTTTACAAGTCCATAGATGGCAGCTTGCCAGGCCCCTCTGTCCATGGGCTTTACCAGGCAAGAATACTGAAGGTGGCTGTCATTTCCTTCTCCAGGGTATCTTCCTGACCCAGGGATTGAACCTGGGTCTCCCAAATTGTGGGCAGATTCTTTACCATCTGGGCTACCTAAGTATATAATGGCAGGGCGGGTACTTGGGGATATGACTCTTACAACTCTATCCCTCTATCAGGGTATCTTTTGGACTCTTAAGCAAAGTGTTCAGTTTTCTTGAACCTTGGAAATTCAAACTTAAAAACGTTTTACATCTTTTCAGTAAACTAAGAAACTTAATTGTCTTCCAATTACATGAGGCTAGTTACATTTCTGTGACAAGTCTGCTCTTTTTTCCTCTCTGTGGAAGCAGATTTTTCAGCAACAATGCATAAATTGTAAAATTAAAATTTTCCCAGTCAAAAGTTTATGTTTAACCTTTAAGCACTTGCAAATAAATATGTAGTCACCAGATGGAATTCACCAAGAGCATGTAAGAGGAACTACACATTTCCTTAGGCATAGTGAAATAATCACTACTCTTTATATAGCAAAAAAAAAAAAAGGCCAATAGTTTTGGGAAGCAGAAACTGAGAAAAAGAAATGAGAGGGGCCTGGCAGGAAATAAAGGCTAATTCCAAGTTTGCAGCTTAACATGGCCACAAGCACGTTTTTAGTGATTATAATTTGAAAAATAGGTTTGATAAATTACAGAGGAAGAAAGTGTATTGCCATGTAACAACCTTTTGTACATGAACTTGGGCAAACTCTGGGCAATGATGCGGGACAGGCAGACCTAGTGTGCTGCAGTCCATGGAGTCCCAAAGAATCAGACACTACTTAGTGATAACAACAACAGCAACATTTTATTTTTTTACCTTCAGGAAAGTTTCCTGAATAGGAGGTAAAACAAAAGTAAAACTAAGATACAGAGGCCAGACTGTGGCTCAGTTGTGCACTTGGAAGTAGACTGTACAGCAAAACATAGGTAAGACACAGTCACAGCAGGAAAAAAGTAAGTACTAAGTACTGACTTGGGCCTTTAATTGTAAAGTGTTAGTTGTTCAGTTGTGTTGGACTCTTTACAAGTCCATAGATGGCAGCTTGCCAGGCCCCTCTGTCCATGGGCTTTACCAGGCAAGAATACTGAAGGTGGCTGTCATTTCCTTCTCCAGGGTATCTTCCTGACCCAGGGATTGAACCTGGGTCTCCCAAATTGTGGGCAGATTCTTTACCATCTGAGCCACCTAAGTATCTAATGGCAGAGCAGGAACTTGGGGATATGACTCTTCCAACTCTATCCCTCTATCAGGGTATCTTTTTGGACTCTTAAGCAAAGTGTTCAGTTTTCTTGAACCTTGGAAATTCAAACTTAAAAACGTTTTACATCTTTTCAGTAAACTAAGAAACTTAATTGTCTTCCAATTACATGAGGCTAGTTACATTTCTGTGACAAGTCTGCTCTTTTTTCCTCTCTGTGGAAGCAGATTTTTTCAGCAACAATGCATTTTATATTGGGAAGAAAGTTTGACCTCAGGCAGTCTCCCTTTTGTTTCCTGCCAATGATTCAGAAAGGGATAAAAGCAACACAACCAGTTTTAGTTGCTTTCTCAAGACTATGGCAAAAACCCAATACCGTGGTCAAATCTTGTGGTGGTCTTGGTTTAAGGATCATTAAAATATATCAAAAAAATGTTGTGAGGCATGCTCAGTGAAGCACCCAACTTCGCTGTGGTGGATGGAAAAGAGGTTTATTAGGCTGGCACCAGCGACCACCCGCGAGGAACAAAACTTCCTGCGAGGGCTCGGACTTGAGGTTGGGAGCATCAATGGCACGAGACTGTTCCCTTGTGCCCGCATGCCTGCACATTCCATTGTCTATGGTGACCAGGAAACAGAGATCAATAAAACTTTCAGTTATACCTTCTGGCTTAACATGATAGTCTACAGGTTTTTCCATGAGACATTAACACTTTCTGTACAGGTTGCATTCAGCAAAGATTAACAGGGAATAATCAATGTTAACAGGGAGTAATTTAGTTTGACAGGTAAATCACTTCTAGGTAATGGTTTTACAAATGAATCATTTACAATCACTTACAGGTAAATCAAGGTAAATTATTTCATGTTATATGTCCCCTTTTACAGAAAACAAATTCAACTCAGCAAACCAAAATGAAAAAAAAAGAAAAGAAAGAAAGAAAAAAATCTTTTACTAGCTTTCAGATACTCATATAAACAAAAATCTTTTTTAAAAAATGAAACAACATTGTTTTTAAGTCTTACTCTATTTAGTTAGAGTTATTCAAAACCAGTAGAGGGATTTCCCTAGTGGTCTAGAGGCAAGACTCCACACTCCCAACGCTTCCATGGGTTCTGGATTCGACCCCTCGACAGAGAACTGGATCTTATATTGCCACAACTGAAGATCCCACATAACCAGCCATGAAGATTAATTATCCAGTGTGCAAAGACCTGTCAAAGCCAAATACATAAATAAATATTTTAAAAAATGATAAAACCAGTAGAAAAAGATGACATTGAGGAGCAATGGTCTTATCACTAAATGGTTAAATTAGATGTCTGTAGAGGAAACAAAAATTAATCTTGAACTTAGCTTTCACAATAGGAAAAATAGTTGTAGGTAAATTGCAGTCCTAAATATGAGAGATAAAATGATAAATCTTCTAGAAGATAATATAGAATGTACTGATGATTTTGGTCTAGGCAGAGATTTCTTAAACAAGGCACAAAACCACTACCCTTGGGTCAAAAAAAGATTGATAAGTGGGGCTATAATAAAATTAGGAACTTCTGTTCTTTGAAAGAAGACGGATAAGATAAGGGGAAGCCATCAAATGGGAAGAGTGACTGATGGCCATTTAGGTTAGACTGGTGCTCTATAGACATTGTTAAATGTGTCTTTTGGTGCATTTTCCATACATTCTTCCACATATCAACTAGGAGTGGTTTATTACACAAATTAATATATATAGTCACATAATAGAATATTTACAGCCATAAAAATAACTACTAGTACAACAATAGGAATGCATCTCACAAAAGTAAAATTGGAGGGAGAGAAAGGCAGGCACAAAAGAGTATATACTATGTGATTTTATTTATATCAGTGTATAAAAAGAAGAAATAAGTCTATCATCATAAAAAATCAGACAGCAATTACCTTGCTTCTATGACATAAACTGATCCCGCACAGTTTGATGAATTGCAACTTTTCTTCAGAGTTGGTTGTTACTGCTAAATTTTCTAATATCAAAATTTTCAGTAGGAATTATATTCTACAGTCAGCTTTGACCATAAAATTTAAAATTTAGCAATTCAGATATTTAACAGACTATATAACTCAGTTTCTATTCATCTCTGTAGAGAATATATATTACTATGTTCTCATTTGAGTTTGATGGTGACATTGATGACACTGGTTCTGGTTCCTTGCTGGAACCAGATTCATGCTCGCCTCTTTGAAAGCTCTCAACTCAAAGATTCATACATAAGGGACTTCATGTACTTCAGCCCCTGTTTCCTCATCATGGACATAATGACAGCTTCTATCTTAGGTGTTAATAAACCAAAATTTGATGATATATGCAAAAGGCTTAATGTAATACTTAATATAGAGTAGGGGCTCCTTGTATTTCCTCTACTCAAATTATTGCTACTGTTATTATTATTTACCCTAAATTAAAGAGAGGGTGACTCCATTCACTTTTATAGGGTGCTTATATATTTGGTGTGGCTAAGAGAGGTTAAATAATTCGCGTTTGGACAAGCACAAGATCCCAGCACAAGTTGACCCCCGACTACCTTCTTCATATTCAAAATGAGAAAACTGAGCAAAAAGAGAAAAGCAGAGCTCAACTTCATGCCAAGGTACTCTGTGTTGTCTTCACAGCTGAGCACTGCCAACACAAGGCTTAGAGGTATCCACACCACCCACATTTCTGAGTGTGGCATCTCCCTTTTTAATTTCCTTCTAGAATTTTCTCAACCTAATAAGCTACCAGTCAACTTTCCCTGGTGGCTCAGATGGTAAAAAAATTTTGCCTGCAAAGTAGGAGACCCAGGTTTAATCATGGAGAAGGAAATAACTACCCATGCCAGTATTCATGCCTGAAGAATTCCATGGACAAAGGAGCCTGTCAGGCTACAGTCTTTGAAGTCTCAGAGTCAGATGCAACTAACACACACATAACCTCCAACGTTATCTCACTGGGTCCTTGTGAGGTCTTCTGTAAGGCTACCAGGAAAGTGGGTCTCTTCCCCATTGGGCTCACGTCCATCCTTGTCATCACATTGGATTTGGGCTTGCGCTGAAGCTACATCCCCACATCTTTACATCAGGGCCCTTAATTTGGTGTCCTTGGGAGGGAATCAGAGGGAGATCTGTGAATCAGGCATGTACAGACCAGTACACAAGTGGTGTTGTTGTTTAGTCGCTACAACCTCTGTTATCCACTATTCATCTCTGTAGAGAATATATATTACTATGTTCTCATTTGAGTTTGATGGTGACATTGATGACACTGGTTCTGGTTCCTTGCTGGAACCAGATTCATGCTCGCCTCTTTGAAAGCTCTCAACTCAAAGATTCATACATAAGGGACTTCATGTACTTCAGCCCCTGTTTCCTCATCATGGACATAATGACAGCTTCTATCTTAGGTGTTAATAAACCAAAATTTGATGATATATGCAAAAGGCTTAATGTAATACTTAATATAGAGTAGGGGCTCCTTGTATTTCCTCTACTCAAATTATTGCTACTGTTATTATTATTTACCCTAAATTAAAGAGAGGGTGACTCCATTCACTTTTATAGGGTGCTTATATATTTGGTGTGGCTAAGAGAGGTTAAATAATTCGCGTTTGGACAAGCACAAGATCCCAGCACAAGTTGACCCCCGACTACCTTCTTCATATTCAAAATGAGAAAACTGAGCAAAAAGAGAAAAGCAGAGCTCAACTTCATGCCAAGGTACTCTGTGTTGTCTTCACAGCTGAGCACTGCCAACACAAGGCTTAGAGGTATCCACACCACCCACATTTCTGAGTGTGGCATCTCCCTTTTTAATTTCCTTCTAGAATTTTCTCAACCTAATAAGCTACCAGTCAACTTTCCCTGGTGGCTCAGATGGTAAAAAAATTTTGCCTGCAAAGTAGGAGACCCAGGTTTAATCATGGAGAAGGAAATAACTACCCATGCCAGTATTCATGCCTGAAGAATTCCATGGACAAAGGAGCCTGTCAGGCTACAGTCTTTGAAGTCTCAGAGTCAGATGCAACTAACACACACATAACCTCCAACGTTATCTCACTGGGTCCTTGTGAGGTCTTCTGTAAGGCTACCAGGAAAGTGGGTCTCTTCCCCATTGGGCTCACGTCCATCCTTGTCATCACATTGGATTTGGGCTTGCGCTGAAGCTACATCCCCACATCTTTACATCAGGGCCCTTAATTTGGTGTCCTTGGGAGGGAATCAGAGGGAGATCTGTGAATCAGGCATGTACAGACCAGTACACAAGTGGTGTTGTTGTTTAGTCGCTAAGGCATATACAACTCTTTACAACCCCATGGACTATAACCCACCAGGTTCCTCTGTTATCCACTATGCACAGAAATAATTTTATGTGATTTTTCCAGATTATCTTGGAGTACACTATTCTTCTATCTAGGGTGGCTGCTCATATAGACATGCACTGTATACTCATCGGTGTTGTCATATGTCAGAACAGCTTTCCTCTGGTAGGAAATTTAAAATATGTGCCCTGCCATTATGATTATAAGCATTGATCTCTGTTTACTTGAAGACTGGTTTAAGTTAGAAAATGCCACAAAAAAATAATAAAGAAGAAATAGCAAGTATTCTTTGGCTTTGCCTTCCACAGGGTGTGATAGGACACTAACATCCAATGATTTTTTGCATAACAGCATTCTTGCTAATAAAAGGAGCATGAAGCCCAAAATTAAGTTAAACGAGGGCTTCCCTGGTGGTCCAGTGAGTAAGGACACTGCCTTGCAGTGCAAAGGGCGCCAGTTCAATTCCTGCCCTGGGAAGATCCCACGTGCTGAGGAGTGGCTGGACCCATGTGTCCAACTACCCAGCCAGAGCTCTAGAGGGCATGCACCCAGAGCCGGTGCTCTGCAATAGGAGAGGCCATTGCAATGGGAGGTGTACACAGGCCAAAGAACAAAGACAAATAAATGAAAGATCAATAGAAGTAGCCAAAAAGAAAAAAATGGAGATTTATATTAAAGAAAAGTTACAGTAGCACCTCATACTTTTGGTTCCAAAAGTATATTAGCTTAGATCTTGTTCAAGAAGAAAAGGTTAGTTGAAAAGGCAAGACTGCAAAATTTGGGTTGCCCTGTCGCAGAATCCACATCTAAAAATTGCAAAAAGATAACTGGTGAAATCTGTATATCCCAGGAGAGGTTAAGTTCCTGTGGGGTTGGGAGTAGAGGGGGTGGGTTAAAGTGGTGCCTCTAGAAAAAATGAAACTACCACAATAGTTGACTTTTTTAAAATAATATTTTGAGGCAGTAATGATGGGATTAGAAGCTTCTTTTATGCAGCTGACTGACACCTTCAGAAGTGAATTCCTACTTAGCAAGTTCTTTTTGAAATTTCAAATCCAGCAACATCTTTGAAAGGCTGCAAAGCTTTCAGTCTACATTTTTGAACAAACAGAAAACTGTGATGCTTGGTAACACATCTTAGAGGAAAACTTTATGGGCGCTACCTTTAAAAATCCGCCACAGAAATAATTTTATGTGATTTTCCAGATTATCTTGGAGTACACTATTCTTCTATCTAGGGTGGCTGCTCATATAGACATGCACTGTATACTCATCGGTGTTGTCATATGTCAGAACAGCTTTCCTCTGGTAGGAAATTTAAAATATGTGCCCTGCCATTATGATTATAAGCATTGATCTCTGTTTACTTGAAGACTGGTTTAAGTTAGAAAATGCCACAAAAAAATAATAAAGAAGAAATAGCAAGTATTCTTTGGCTTTGCCTTCCACAGGGTGTGATAGGACACTAACATCCAATGATTTTTTGCATAACAGCATTCTTGCTAATAAAAGGAGCATGAAGCCCAAAATTAAGTTAAACGAGGGCTTCCCTGGTGGTCCAGTGAGTAAGGACACTGCATTGCAGTGCAAAAGCAACCAGTTCAATTCCTGCCCTGGGAAGATCCCACGTGCTGAGGAGTGGCTGGACCCATGTGTCCAACTACCCAGCCAGAGCTCTAGAGGGCATGCACCCAGAGCCGGTGCTCTGCAATAGGAGAGGCCATTGCAATGGGAGGTGTACACAGGCCAAAGAACAAAGACAAATAAATGAAAGATCAATAGAAGTAGCCAAAAAGAAAAAAATGGAGATTTATATTAAAGAAAAGTTACAGTAGCACCTCATACTTTTGGTTCCAAAAGTATATTAGCTTAGATCTTGTTCAAGAAGAAAAGGTTAGTTGAAAAGGCAAGACTGCAAAATTTGGGTTGCCCTGTCGCAGAATCCACATCTAAAAATTGCAAAAAGATAACTGGTGAAATCTGTATATCCCAGGAGAGGTTAAGTTCCTGTGGGGTTGGGAGTAGAGGGGGTGGGTTAAAGTGGTGCCTCTAGAAAAAATGAAACTACCACAATAGTTGACTTTTTTAAAATAATATTTTGAGGCAGTAATGATGGGATTAGAAGCTTCTTTTATGCAGCTGACTGACACCTTCAGAAGTGAATTCCTACTTAGCAAGTTCTTTTTGAAATTTCAAATCCAGCAACATCTTTGAAAGGCTGCAAAGTTTCTATTGCAAGTAAAACTCACTGGGGATTTTGTGAACAAACAGAACACCTGTGATGCTTGGTAACACATCTTAGAGGAAGAATCTTTATGCAGGAAACTCTACCACCCATTGCTTTGTAGGATCCTGCTTACATACAGCAAGGTGCCAGCAGTGTTAATGCCGGGGCCTTGAACTGTTGCCTTTTCAAAATGTTTTCTCATGAAATGACAGCAGAATATGAATTTCTTCTCTTTTGCAAAGCTGTGAAACAGAAACATGCAGACAACTTGAAACCCTCCAGGACTCTTTTAAAGTACTTCTCCCCAGACAACCTGAAAATTGAAACATGAGTTCTTAATCATCCCTTTGCTGACATCAACAGCATCCCCTTGCTGAAGATGGAACTCAGAGATGGAAAGTCACCAGAAACGAAAGGACATCAATTCAATTCAGTTAGTCTTGGAATGCCTTAGTGTTCCCTTGTCACAAGCCCATGGTGTCATCTGGGAACATGAACTGATTGTGTATGTAGCATGGACCAATTTTGAGTCCAGCTTTTGAGGGTGTGTTACCAGCAAAACAGAAAGTCGGGGTTTCCCTGGTGATCCAGTGGGTAAAGAGTCCACCTTGCAGTGTGGCGGGCGCGGGTTTGATCCCTGGCCCGGGAAAATCCCACATGCCGCAGAGCAGCTGGACTGATGTGTTCAATCATGAGCCAGCGCTCTGCAACAGGAGAGGCCACTGCAATGGGAGGCCCACACAGGTCAAAGAACAAAGATGGAGGAAAATAAACAAATAAATAAATAAACCAATAAAAGAGGCCAAAATTTACAAAAATTAAAAATCTGAATGTCTACAGGAAACTGCATTTTCTGCCAGGCTAAAGACTACTTAGTAACTTCAATTTCTCATTCAAGCCAAGGTAGAGATGCTTTCTCATTGAAAAAAAAAATTCTTTTTTTTTTTTTTCAGCAAAACCAAAGTTTATTTATGCAGTTTTTTGAATAATTTTTGTTCTATCATTTTTTTTTTCCTTTTTTGTCTATGTTGCAGCTTGCAGCATCTTAGTTCTCCTATCAGGATCTGGGGATTGGACCCAGCTATGGCAGCAAAAGTGTCTAATCCTAACCACTAGACCACCAGGGAACTCTCCTAGAGCTTATGTTTTACTTTTCTTTGCATATTTTGGATTTCTTTCTTCTCTTCTTCCTGTTTTTTTTTTTAATAATATTTCCTGAAATTCATTTTTTCAGGAAAAAAATGATTGAAAAGGCACAATTCTTTATACAAAGTATTTGATCCAATGCAATGAAATAAGTGGTGTACATAACTTTGCAAATACTATTATGTAAATATCTCTGAGAAGAGGAACAATCTTGGTTTCTTGAACTTCTAGCCTTCAGAACTGTAAGAAAGTAAGTTTCCATGGTTTACGTCATCCAGTCTGTTGTACCTGGCTAGGGGGTGCATGTGTCCTTACTCCCTCAGTTGAGTCCTGCTCTTTGCAACCATGTGGACTGTAGCCCGTCAAGCTTCTCTGCCCATGGACTTCTTCAGGCAAGAATGCTGGACTGTGTTGCCATTTTCTTCTCCAAAAGATCTTTCCCAGGGATCGAATCTGCATCTCCTGTATTGGCAGGCAGATTCTTTACCACTGTGCCACCAGGGAAGCCTCCACCTTGTTATGGCAGCCCTAGCAAACTCCTACAGATCTACAGAATAAATCCCTGAGAGCCCCAGGCAAACACACCGAATCCAGACTAGAAGACCCTGAAGGAATGCTGGCTGGAACAAGAAGCAGATCATTATTAGTCCATATGTCCTCTGAGGAGAGGGGAGAGCTCTTAGCACCTAATGCAGATGAGAAGTTCAGAGGTTCACAGTTTTGAGTCCCCTCATCACATTTTAAATCTACTAGAAAATGTGATGCCTCTACTGTAAGAATCAAGGTTCGTGTGTCTAGTTCCCTTCTTCATGCAGAGACATGTCAACTGTAAAATCTCAATTTTAGAGGCAGAGAAAGAGAGCTGGTGAAAGCAGACTGAACAGGAGGAGGTTTTTACCCCACTGGACTTGGCTCACCTGCCTCTGCCCAGCTTCTTGTGCAGCACGCGGTCAGTGTCTTTGCTTCAAACTCACCCCTCTGGGGGTGAAATGTGGTGCTCCCTGGCTCCCCTCCCTTCCCACACTCTCCCCAGGGGTGGTTTCACCCACTCTCATGGTGTCAGATATCTGAAAGGGCTTACATTACTGTTATCCTTCAGACTGGAGTTTGCATCCTAGTTCTTCCTCTGTTTCCCAGCAGGTAGATGATCTAGCTCCCCTAAGATTCCAATTTCTTCAGATAATAAGGGCATTACCATCACAGGGCCTTATGGAGATTCAGTGAGATATTGTCCATCAGTTCTTAGCACAATCTTGACCATAAATACTAAACTAAAAGTCACATCAAGAGTCAAATAGTCCACTGGCAGGTACTATGTACCAAGTAAAGAAAGTTTTTAACCGTTCAGAACTGTAAGAAAGTAAGTTTCCATGGTTTACGTCATCCAGTCTGTTGTACCTGGCTAGGGGGTGCATGTGTCCTTACTCCCTCAGTTGAGTCCTGCTCTTTGCAACCATGTGGACTGTAGCCCGTCAAGCTTCTCTGCCCATGGACTTCTTCAGGCAAGAATGCTGGACTGTGTTGCCATTTTCTTCTCCAAAAGATCTTTCCCAGGGATCGAATCTGCATCTCCTGTATTGGCAGGCAGATTCTTTACCACTGTGCCACCAGGGAAGCCTCCACCTTGTTATGGCAGCCCTAGCAAACTCCTACAGATCTACAGAATAAATCCCTGAGAGCCCCAGGCAAACACACCGAATCCAGACTAGAAGACCCTGAAGGAATGCTGGCTGGAACAAGAAGCAGATCATTATTAGTCCATATGTCCTCTGAGGAGAGGGGAGAGCTCTTAGCACCTAATGCAGATGAGAAGTTCAGAGGTTCACAGTTTTGAGTCCCCTCATCACATTTTAAATCTACTAGAAAATGTGATGCCTCTACTGTAAGAATCAAGGTTCGTGTGTCTAGTTCCCTTCTTCATGCAGAGACATGTCAACTGTAAAATCTCAATTTTAGAGGCAGAGAAAGAGAGCTGGTGAAAGCAGACTGAACAGGAGGAGGTTTTTACCCCACTGGACTTGGCTCACCTGCCTCTGCCCAGCTTCTTGTGCAGCACGCGGTCAGTGTCTTTGCTTCAAACTCACCCCTCTGGGGGTGAAATGTGGTGCTCCCTGGCTCCCCTCCCTTCCCACACTCTCCCCAGGGGTGGTTTCACCCACTCTCATGGTGTCAGATATCTGAAAGGGCTTACATTACTGTTATCCTTCAGACTGGAGTTTGCATCCTAGTTCTTCCTCTGTTTCCCAGCAGGTAGATGATCTAGCTCCCCTAAGATTCCAATTTCTTCAGATAATAAGGGCATTACCATCACAGGGCCTTATGGAGATTCAGTGAGATATTGTCCATCAGTTCTTAGCACAATCTTGACCATAAATACTAAACTAAAAGTCACATCAAGAGTCAAATAGTCCACTGGCAGGTACTATGTACCAAGTACAGATCCAAAAGCATTATATCCATCAACTGATTTAATTCTCACAACAGACAAGGAAACTAGGGCATAAAGAAATCATGGGGCTTCCCTGGTGGTCCAGTGGGTAAAGACACCGCCTTGCAGTGCAGGGGGCGCAGGTTTGATCCCTGGCCTGGGAAGATCCCACATGTCGCGGAGCGGCTGGACTGATGTGTCCAATTACTGAGTCGGAGCTCTGGAGCGCATGCACCCAGAGCCGGTGCTTTGCGACAACAGAGGCCACTGCGATGGGAAGGCTACACAGGCCAAAGAACAAAGATGGATGAAAATACATAATGAAAGACCAATAGAAGTGACCCACCTGCCCAACCTGCCCCCCTCCCTCCCCAGCCTGCCCCCCTCCCCCTAAAAAGAAGTTATGTAACCTGCCTGAACTCAAGATAAAACAGCGGTTGTATAACCCAAGCTTCAGTTGTCTGGCTCCAGAGAACCATCTCTTCAAAGGTTAGGCACACTATGTATGGCTGTTATTGTTATTTCTTGTTGATGACGTTGCCCTACTCCCTCCACGAGCTCCAAAATCATGTGGCTTGGAAAAAAAGACAACCTTATATGTAAAACAGACAACCAACAAAGTTGGTTTTCCACCCACTGCTTTCCTTTCTGCAAAAATACCCACAAAATTAACTTTTTTACTTGCAGGAAAAAAAATCACTTTTTTATCAGTTTTATCAGTAAGAAAAAAAAATTTTTTAAATCGTCTTTGAAAGACATAAAAAGACATAAAGACATAAAGACATAAAGACATAAAACCTACAAAACCATCACAAACCAGCGATAGCAGATGTGTATTTTTTTTAATCATCTTAACCCACATTTTCTATCTGAAAGAAAAGCTGACCAATTCTTCTAGTGACATAAAGAGTTAGCATGTGACTAGGTATTCCTGCTTGCTTGAAACCCAAAGCTTCAAGGATACAGAGATTCATTGTTGAAGGAGACCAGGGGGTTGATGCTGTTCTCCTACTGCCCCCTGCTGCTGAAAATGTGAAGGTTTTCATTTTGTTATGAATGAGGCCCCAGGCAGGTCAATGTGAAGCAAAATTCTAGTAGTTTATCTAAGGTTTTCTTCCTTTGAATATCAGTTTCTCTTTTGATCCACACAGGCTACACTTTGAAAGCATGTTTACAAAATTAAGTGTCTCGTGATCACCTGTGCCCTAGGGTCAGAAAAGTTTCAGCAGCTGGCAGACACCCATGGTCAGTTACTGTTGTGGCACAGAGACAACTAGAAGTATTGTTAAGTTCCATGTACTGTGATGTTACTACATCCTGTAATTTGATGGGAAGGCAGTTTGTGTAATGGTGTAGGGCACACGTTTTCAGCAAAAGTCACCCGGCTGTCCATGCCAGCTCTGCCTATGGGACCTGTTCTGAAGCTTGGTTTCCTTGCCTGGAAGAAAAAACAATTAAATAGAAGTTGTAACGAACCTTGGGGTACATTGTGTCTTTTTCAGTTGCAGTCTCCTCAGGGTTTATGCCCAGTAGTGGGATTGTTGGGTCATATGGTAGTTCTATTCCTAGTTTTTTAACGATTCTTCCTACTGTTCTTCATAGTGGCTGTACCAATTTACATTCCAAACAAAAATACAAAAGGATTCTCTTTCCTCTACACCCTCTCCAGCATTTATTGCTTGTAGATTTTTTGATGATGGCCACTCTGACCCTTGTGAGGGCATACCTCATTGTAGTTTTGATTTGCATCTCTCTAATAAAGAAGTTGAAATGTATATATCCTTTGCATTAGCCATTCCATGCCATCCTGAAAAGCATTGCCAAGATATAAATGTACACAGGTGCTAACTACAGATCTATAAAATCTGCATTTTTGATAGAGAGGAAAAAAACCTCTAGAACATGAAATGCCCATCTGTAAGAACTTTCAAAAAAATGTTCATGTCGTGATGTGGTAGACTACAACACGGTCACTACAAAATGTGCTGATGTGGACAAACACCTAAAATATATTGTCATGTGGGAGAGCACATTATAGGCAATTATGGACTATAGCCCTATTTTGTTAAATATATTGTCTATAGTTGCCTGGTAACTGTCCCTGAGATGATGAAGGTGGAGGAGCATTGCCCCACAGCATGCGCAGGCAAGTAGAAGAGGTAGGACTTGGATTGGTTAGTTTCCGAATCAAATTGCATGCTTTCTGCAATTTGTAAGAATTGACTAGTCAGGAAAGGGCAGTTCCTTCCCCACTAGACAGGTATTTTAAGATGTTAGAACATCCAAATATGTGGAAAATAAGTGATTATTATTATTAAACAGAGATTTGGGAGTAAGATCATTTTCAACATGTACCCCCTATAACAGAAAAGAGCGATGGGGAGAATTGCCAAAGTCAAAAATAATGTTATGTGAAGTGTGTTCCAAAATAAATATTCTCTGGCGAAGAAAAAAAAAGCATTCCTCCCGTGGTAGCTAACCAACTGAATTAGAAACATATCAAATTTGCTTTCAATCTATAGTAATTATATTCCAATAGTCATTGCAACTTTTGTTCACCCAGCTTTTTCTTGAGCACCTCCTCTAGGCCAGGAATTTTGCGGTAGGGTCCCAGCACATGGTTTTTGCCTTCACTAAGCTTATCTGGGAAAGGGATGGAAAGAATACAGGCCAGAAGTCACTTTGGCAGTGCAGTGTGAAGGTGCATGGAGAGTAAGTGTCCTTGGAGTCCTCAAATATCTAGTCAGACCACAACAGGATGTGCCTAACTGTCCTCTCCCTCAGTAGTAGTCAGACACCTTATAGAGATCAATTAATTTGCTATCAGCCAATTCATTAAAAATTGAGAGATTCATTTTTGTTATTATTACTACATTACCAACTAAAGGTTAGCATTTTAGAAATATTTTTGTTTCGTCATCTTCTCCTTTTCATTTTGTCCTATATATTTCTGTGTACTGTTGGTTTCCTGTTAGTCATTTTTCTGTTTGCATAATGTTTGCATAAATTAAGAATCCAAAAATTCATTTTCCTAAATGGGTATATTTATCCAAAGTTTACTGCCATTAAAAAAAATAATTTTATTTATTTATTTTTGTCTGTGCTGGGTCTTCGTCGCTTCACATGGGCTTTCTCAGTGTTGGTGTATGGGCCTCTTACTGCAGTGGCTTCTCTTGTTGAAGACTACAGGCTCTAGGCACGTGGGCTTCAGTAGTTGCAGTGCCCAGGCTCAGTGCTGTGGCACACAGGCTTAATTGCTCTGTGGCATGTGGGGTCTTCCCACACCAGGGATTGAAACTGTGAGTCCTGTACTGCCAGGTAGATTCTTAACCGCTGCACCACCAGGAAAGTTTCCAAGAGCTTAGTAGGTAAAGAATCTGCCTGTACTGTAGGAGACACAGGAGAAATGGGAGACGTGGGTTTGATCTCTGGGTCAGGAAGATCCCCTGGAGTAGAAAATGGCAACCCACTCCAGTATTCTTGCCTGGAAAATCCCATGGACAGAGGGGCCTGGTGGGCTACAGGCCATGGGGTCACAAAGAGTCTGACATGACTGAGCAACTAAACACACTCTCATGTCTGCATTACTACTTAGCAAATAGCTTTAAATCACTTTTCAGGCTCTCTTAGTAAATGTTTATTTAATTTCCACAATATTGAATATATCTATACAGTAAGTCTAAGAGTCTAGTATCTATTAGTCTCCTTTCAAATTCACTTGTAAAAATAAATGCATATGGTTTCTCTAATAACTTTGGAACCAAGCCCTCTGCTGGAAAGCAGACATGTTTTATGTGATACTGAAAGTTTAGAGACATCATCTGAATCTAAAGAATTAATTCCCTGTATTTTAAAATTAATTACTCAATTCCTTTAGTAGTCTCTGTTAATTTGATGAACCTGTGTTCTTATCGCACTTCAAGTCTTATACTTCGTGAATAGGCCACATTCTATGGACAATTTCTGTTTACATGCCTAGCATCCCTATCAGGGTGCAAATTCATGAAGAGCAGGGATACTGTACTATTATTCTCTTTGTACCTCAGATACAAGGATGATCCCTGGCAAAAATGCTTGGTGTAAATAGAAGCAACTTTTCATCTTTGAGCCTAACCAGATACAAAATTGTGTATTATACCAAATATTCGGCTAAGCCTCTTTTTCTATTTAGTAGCCTCTTTTCTCACAGGGTTCCTGACCAAATCTGCCATGATAGAAGTCTACCGGTTTGACATTCCATCCAACAGCAGTAATACAGGCATCTTTCTTACCCAATAAAAGCATACCCACCCCTTCCCCACAGATTTTTGCTATGTTATTTGTCTATGTATTTGACTGCAGTGGGCCTTAGTTGTGGTGCATGGACTTATTCTCTGGTTGTGGCTCGTGAGCTCCAGAATATTCGGGCTCAGTAGCTGTGGTGCACAGGCTTAGTTGCCCTGTAGAATTTGAGATATTAATTGCATAACCAGCATTTGAACCATATCCCCTGAATTGGAAGGTGGACTTTTAACCACTGAGCCACATACTGTGTTATTTCCAAGGATAAATTGTTTCCATGTATTATATGAGTCAATTCTCTCAAGAACCCTTAAATATATATATCGTGTTTTATATATATATATATATATATATATATATATATATATAAAGATATAGCACTGTTTGATTAGCATAGAAATTGAGTCAAATTAGGTTTCTCAGAGTTGTATAGTTAGTAAATGTTGGAAGTTAGAATTTGCCCTTGTAACTGTCCAACTCCAAAATCCATACATTTTCCAACTAATCTTGCTGTCCCCATTCTATCACCTGATAGCCATTTATGCATTCTAAGGAAACTAGTCCATATCCTTTTCAACATCCTTTTTGGATCAGAATCAAATTGTCTCTTTTTGAGGCTTTGACGGTAGGATCATAATTGGAGCAAAGACTGTAGGACGAAACTAAGGAAAAGAGCAGCATCAGTTCAGGAGGATCCAATTGTCACAATGATGCCCAGACTTAAATTCTCCCCTTGGCTTTTTTTAAATTTGTTGCTAAGTCTCAGATGATAGTCATTATGCTGTGCATATAGCAGCAAGGAAAAGACCAAACATCCTAGCATCCTTTTTTATCAGGGTGCAAATTCATGAAGAGCAGGGATACTGTACTATTATTCTCTTTGTACCTCAGATACAAGGATGATCCCTGGCAAAAATGCTTGGTGTAAATAGAAGCAACTTTTCATCTTTGAGCCTAACCAGATACAAAATTGTGTATTATACCAAATATTCGGCTAAGCCTCTTTTTCTATTTAGTAGCCTCTTTTCTCACAGGGTTCCTGACCAAATCTGCCATGATAGAAGTCTACCGGTTTGACATTCCATCCAACAGCAGTAATACAGGCATCTTTCTTACCCAATAAAAGCATACCCACCCCTTCCCCACAGATTTTTGCTATGTTATTTGTCTATGTATTTGACTGCAGTGGGCCTTAGTTGTGGTGCATGGACTTATTCTCTGGTTGTGGCTCGTGAGCTCCAGAATATTCGGGCTCAGTAGCTGTGGTGCACAGGCTTAGTTGCCCTGTAGAATTTGAGATATTAATTGCATAACCAGCATTTGAACCATATCCCCTGAATTGGAAGGTGGACTTTTAACCACTGAGCCACATACTGTGTTATTTCCAAGGATAAATTGTTTCCATGTATTATATGAGTCAATTCTCTCAAGAACCCTTAAATATATATATCGTGTTTTATATATATATATATATATATATATATATATATATATATATATATAAAGATATAGCACTGTTTGATTAGCATAGAAATTGAGTCAAATTAGGTTTCTCAGAGTTGTATAGTTAGTAAATGTTGGAAGTTAGAATTTGCCCTTGTAACTGTCCAACTCCAAAATCCATACATTTTCCAACTAATCTTGCTGTCCCCATTCTATCACCTGATAGCCATTTATGCATTCTAAGGAAACTAGTCCATATCCTTTTCAACATCCTTTTTGGATCAGAATCAAATTGTCTCTTTTTGAGGCTTTGACGGTAGGATCATAATTGGAGCAAAGACTGTAGGACGAAACTAAGGAAAAGAGCAGCATCAGTTCAGGAGGATCCAATTGTCACAATGATGCCCAGACTTAAATTCTCCCCCTTGGCTTTTATTTGTTCAACGAATGTTTAGTGGGCACCTGCTAAGTCTCAGATGATAGTCATTATGCTGTGCATATAGCAGCAAGGGAAAAAGACCAAACACCTGTCCTTAATGGTGTTTACCTTATAGGAGGTGATGGGAAATAAAAATAGAGAATTTTTTGTGATAATTGTACATGGGGAAAAAATGGGACAGGTCAAGAAGTTTGGCAGCGTCTCCCTTGTAAAGTCCAAACTTCTTGGTATGGTTTACAGCGGCCTTCACTATGTGGCCAGCATCTACTGAATACCACTTGGAACATCATGATCAGCATTGTGTCCTCCTCAAGTTTCCTCTACCTTGTGTCTCCACATGCACTAACTGCTCTCCAGCCTTCAAGGTAATGTACACATCATCTCTCTCATGACATCTTTGAAATCCTCTAGCACCCTAGATTCTTGTTTGTATACCAAGAGCATGCTAAACTATATCACTTCTCATACATTATGTTGTAATTTTCCACTTTCAATGTCTGTCTTCTTCAAATCGCAGCAAACTCACAGATAGCAAGAAGCATGCTACTTCACCTTGAATCTGCTTCGTATTTAGCCTAACACTTCCCAGGTGGCACAGTGGTAAAGAATCTGCCTGCAATGCAGGAGATCTAGATTTGATCCTTAGATTGGGATGATTTCCTGGAGGAGGAAATGGCAACCCACTCCAGTATTCCTGCCTGGAACATTCCATGAACCAAGGAGCCTGCTGGGCTATAGTCCACTGTAGATTGGACTGCATAGGTTTCTCAGAGTTGTATAGTTAGTAAATGTTGGAAGTTAGAATTTGCCCTTGTAACTGTCCAACTCCAAAATCCATACATTTTCCAACTAATCTTGCTGTCCCCATTCTATCACCTGATAGCCATTTATGCATTCTAAGGAAACTAGTCCATATCCTTTTCAACATCCTTTTTGGATCAGAATCAAATTGTCTCTTTTTGAGGCTTTGACGGTAGGATCATAATTGGAGCAAAGACTGTAGGACGAAACTAAGGAAAAGAGCAGCATCAGTTCAGGAGGATCCAATTGTCACAATGATGCCCAGACTTAAATTCTCCCCCTTGGCTTTTATTTGTTCAACGAATGTTTAGTGGGCACCTGCTAAGTCTCAGATGATAGTCATTATGCTGTGCATATAGCAGCAAGGGAAAAAGACCAAACACCTGTCCTTAATGGTGTTTACCTTATAGGAGGTGATGGGAAATAAAAATAGAGAATTTTTTGTGATAATTGTACATGGGGAAAAAATGGGACAGGTCAAGAAGTTTGGCAGCGTCTCCCTTGTAAAGTCCAAACTTCTTGGTATGGTTTACAGCGGCCTTCACTATGTGGCCAGCATCTACTGAATACCACTTGGAACATCATGATCAGCATTGTGTCCTCCTCAAGTTTCCTCTACCTTGTGTCTCCACATGCACTAACTGCTCTCCAGCCTTCAAGGTAATGTACACATCATCTCTCTCATGACATCTTTGAAATCCTCTAGCACCCTAGATTCTTGTTTGTATACCAAGAGCATGCTAAACTATATCACTTCTCATACATTATGTTGTAATTTTCCACTTTCAATGTCTGTCTTCTTCAAATACGCAGCAAACTCACAGATAGCAAGAAGCATGCTACTTCACCTTGAATCTGCTTCGTATTTAGCCTAACACTTCCCAGGTGGCACAGTGGTAAAGAATCTGCCTGCAATGCAGGAGATCTAGATTTGATCCTTAGATTGGGATGATTTCCTGGAGGAGGAAATGGCAACCCACTCCAGTATTCCTGCCTGGAACATTCCATGAACCAAGGAGCCTGCTGGGCTATAGTCCACGGGGTTGCAAAGAGTCAGACATGACTGAGCACACACCTAAACACACACACAACAGAATACACGTTCAATACATGCTATATAAAAGATGTGAATTCATGCTTAGATGAAAGAAGGCATTTTAGGTACACAAGACTGTCAAATTTGACATCAAGAATGAAAATTAGAATATTTTATATATGAACTTTGAAGGCATAGTAAAGTATGTACAAAAGCTGACTGTATTATCACTTTCTAAAAGTTACCTTTTTTCTAAAATACAACTTGAACACATTATCAAAATGAAATAGCTAAAAACCATAGTTTTATGCTTGACACAGACTAGTGCACTTAGGCTATTACATTTTTAAAAATAAGATGTTGCACTTTAATATTTTTTGATATTTTTTATTGCAAATTAGCAGCTACTTATAAAGACATTGATTTGCAGTAAGTTGGCATTATTCAAATTTTCACTTTTCACAGAAGAACATTAGGCCTCTAAGCATTATAGGCCTTATAATCAGTCTTTGGTAAAATCAAGAATAAAACAAGTACCTCTCAGTATATATTCAATCACACTATGTGAAATATTTGCTATACTCATGGCAATTAGAAAATACAAAATTGGATATCATCTTACAAAGAAAATTCTATGCTATCTTAGTTATCAAGCCTCTTCCTTAATTGTCAAAAGCAAAATGTAGTATCAATTGGATTTAACTATATAACACTTCCCTGACTATGATTTTGAACATTAAAAGTGCTGATCACAATATTTTTGTTTATTGATCAATAATGATTTCATGTTCAATTTGATCATGAAAAAGCAATCTTTGCTTAAAAGACTCAAATACTATTTGGCTATGAGTTTTGATTCACATTTCAAGTATAAAACTTCAAATATATAGGTATCATCATTTGCCTAAAAAATAATCAAAGTTACCTAAAGTATTATGATGTAAAAAGTATCAAAGCATCAAGCATGTAGACAGGAAACCTAATAGGCACTGAATTTATATTTTAATAGGTTGTTTCATTTTTATTATTTTGAATATGTTACTGATGGGATGCGTTTTTCCAATCAACACTCTCACAGCCCTTTCAGGTGGTGTTGGAGCGGCTATCCTTGAATGTCTGATTTTGAGGCATCCATGATTTTTCCCAGGAGTACATGGAGACATTGGCAGTTGGTGTGGAGGATGAGATACTGCTGCTGAAAGTGGTAGAAGATTTCTGGCTAGAAGAACACTCACTGTGGTCTGAGTTTAGAGAGGTTTCTATACAAATATCTTCAGTAACACATACTCTGATAGTATGAATGTCTTTAATATCTCTTTTCTTACAGTGGATGTTGGCATAACAACGGCAATGAAATTTTTCAGAAAACTGTTGCAAGTCTTCAAGTGTGGGTTTCCCATGTACGGTGTATTCTCCACCTTCCCCTCTTTGAATAGCAAAATTCATTGGGTTCAGGTGAAGATAGTCACTTGAATTCCAGTGTTCCTGGTACAGCAGTATTGAAAAAAAGATGTTGCACTTTAATATTTTTGATATTTTTTATTGCAAATTAGCAGCTACTTATAAAGACATTGATTTGCAGTAAGTTGGCATTATTCAAATTTTCACTTTTCACAGAAGAACATTAGGCCTCTAAGCATTATAGGCCTTATAATCAGTCTTTGGTAAAATCAAGAATAAAACAAGTACCTCTCAGTATATATTCAATCACACTATGTGAAATATTTGCTATACTCATGGCAATTAGAAAATACAAAATTGGATATCATCTTACAAAGAAAATTCTATGCTATCTTAGTTATCAAGCCTCTTCCTTAATTGTCAAAAGCAAAATGTAGTATCAATTGGATTTAACTATATAACACTTCCCTGACTATGATTTTGAACATTAAAAGTGCTGATCACAATATTTTTGTTTATTGATCAATAATGATTTCATGTTCAATTTGATCATGAAAAAGCAATCTTTGCTTAAAAGACTCAAATACTATTTGGCTATGAGTTTTGATTCACATTTCAAGTATAAAACTTCAAATATATAGGTATCATCATTTGCCTAAAAAATAATCAAAGTTACCTAAAGTATTATGATGTAAAAAGTATCAAAGCATCAAGCATGTAGACAGGAAACCTAATAGGCACTGAATTTATATTTTAATAGGTTGTTTCATTTTTATTATTTTGAATATGTTACTGATGGGATGCGTTTTTCCAATCAACACTCTCACAGCCCTTTCAGGTGGTGTTGGAGCGGGCTATCCTTGAATGTCTGATTTTGAGGCATCCATGATTTTTCCCAGGAGTACATGGAGACATTGGCAGTTGGTGTGGAGGATGAGATACTGCTGCTGAAAGTGGTAGAAGATTTCTGGCTAGAAGAACACTCACTGTGGTCTGAGTTTAGAGAGGTTTCTATACAAATATCTTCAGTAACACATACTCTGATAGTATGAATGTCTTTAATATCTCTTTTCTTACAGTGGATGTTGGCATAACAACGGCAATGAAATTTTTCAGAAAACTGTTGCAAGTCTTCAAGTGTGGGTTTCCCATGTACGGTGTATTCTCCACCTTCCCCTCTTTGAATAGCAAAATTCATTGGGTTCAGGTGAAGATAGTCACTTGAATTCCAGTGTTCCCTGGTACACACTCCTTCCTCGTGGCAAAGTGCTTGGCTACACATTTTGGCTGCTAGGGTGACATTGATTATGTAAGGATTCAGTGTGGTGTTCAAATAATTGCTTAGGTTCATGCAAGATTGCTGTAAAAATGATAAAATCAGATTATTAAGATTCAAGTGAGTTCATAGGTGAATTAATTCACTACGTTAAGTAACTTCTAAAGAAGCACACACACACACACACATACAAAACAGTAATGTTTCATCTTTCTTTACTTAATATGGAAGAGAATTCCAACTGTTCTTTGTAACATTTGTAAGTTTCACATGCTATTTCATGTCACTAAATAATTAACCATTTGGAGTTTAATATACCCTAGCCTTGGACTTTTTCAGTAATTTCTGCACTAACAGGGTGGAAGAGGCAGAATGGTACAGTGAGGGTGGAAGGATTTGAGCATGGGGTCTGGAATCCATCTGCCCAGATTGGAGTCACACTACCGTGAATGGCTAGTTGTGTGATCTTGGGAATCCCTTAACCTTCCTAAGTCTTGGTTTCCTATCTAGGTGACCTTGGAGAAATGAATGAACCTGGCTATGATTCAGCTTCGTCATCACAAAATACAGATTAGTCCAGCACTTACCTCATAGAGTCATTGTGAGAGGAAAGGATGTTTGCAAAAGACAAACAGGGCCCAAGAGATCATTGATTAGCCCTCAAGGTGTACACAATACGAAGGACAGATAAATGTAATAAATAGCACATTTGTCAATTTACGGGAAGAGATATGATTTCCCTGGCTGCGGGGAAAGTGGCTAGGAAGATTTCTGGCTAGAAGAACACTCACTGTGGTCTGAGTTTAGAGAGGTTTCTATACAAATATCTTCAGTAACACATACTCTGATAGTATGAATGTCTTTAATATCTCTTTTCTTACAGTGGATGTTGGCATAACAACGGCAATGAAATTTTTCAGAAAACTGTTGCAAGTCTTCAAGTGTGGGTTTCCCATGTACGGTGTATTCTCCACCTTCCCCTCTTTGAATAGCAAAATTCATTGGGTTCAGGTGAAGATAGTCACTTGAATTCCAGTGTTCCCTGGTACACACTCCTTCCTCGTGGCAAAGTGCTTGGCTACACATTTTGGCTGCTAGGGTGACATTGATTATGTAAGGATTCAGTGTGGTGTTCAAATAATTGCTTAGGTTCATGCAAGATTGCTGTAAAAATGATAAAATCAGATTATTAAGATTCAAGTGAGTTCATAGGTGAATTAATTCACTACGTTAAGTAACTTCTAAAGAAGCACACACACACACACACACATACAAAACAGTAATGTTTCATCTTTCTTTACTTAATATGGAAGAGAATTCCAACTGTTCTTTGTAACATTTGTAAGTTTCACATGCTATTTCATGTCACTAAATAATTAACCATTTGGAGTTTAATATACCCTAGCCTTGGACTTTTTCAGTAATTTCTGCACTAACAGGGTGGAAGAGGCAGAATGGTACAGTGAGGGTGGAAGGATTTGAGCATGGGGTCTGGAATCCATCTGCCCAGATTGGAGTCACACTACCGTGAATGGCTAGTTGTGTGATCTTGGGAATCCCTTAACCTTCCTAAGTCTTGGTTTCCTATCTAGGTGACCTTGGAGAAATGAATGAACCTGGCTATGATTCAGCTTCGTCATCACAAAATACAGATTAGTCCAGCACTTACCTCATAGAGTCATTGTGAGAGGAAAGGATGTTTGCAAAAGACAAACAGGGCCCAAGAGATCATTGATTAGCCCTCAAGGTGTACACAATACGAAGGACAGATAAATGTAATAAATAGCACATTTGTCAGACATGTTTGGGCATCGTGAAGAGTGGTTTCTAAATTGCTAGCTTAAAATAACTGAACAGGTTCAATCGAATATTATTGCTTGCCTCAAAATTGTGTCCAGTTCTCTGTGACCCCTTGGACAATAGCCTGCTAGGCTCCTCAGTCCGTGGGATTTTCTAGGCAAGACTAATGGAGTGAGTTGCCACTTCATTCTCCAGGGCATCTTCCCAACCCCAGAGATCAAACCCACATCTCCTGTATCTCCGCACTGCAGGTGGATTTTTTACCACTGAGCCACTGGGGAAGCCCTCCACTGAGTATGTATTGTGTTATGTATAATTCAAGTATGGTTGAACTATGACAGCTCTTTTACAAATACAGTTATTTGGCAGAGAATGAGCAATAAGTAACCAAAATGATTCAGCTTAAAACTGCAAAGGGAACCTGTTCTTTTCAAAACATAGGAGGCTGTTGCTTTCTTTCATGATGAACAGTTCCATTGAGTGAGTTAGCCATGCTCGTCCTTCATTAAGATCAAAGGAGGTGGTGGTGGTAGGTCGGCAGGCAAGTTGAGGAACTTTGGCAGCTCCCACTTGAATCTATTTCTTGTTACCTTCCTGAGATCATGCCATCAATGACAGGCAGACTAAGAGCCTTCCAAGGATGTTCATACTCTAGTCCCATGGAATCTGTGACTATGTTACTTTACATGGCAAAAGGGACTCTCCGGATATGATTAAGGCTGTCAATCTTGAGATGGGTAGAATATCCTGAACTATCTGATGGACTCAATCTAACCACAAGTCCTTAAAAATGTAGACTTTTTCTACCTGGATTTTTAAAATGAGCTTGGAGAAGGAGGACAAATACAAAATGAAGGGAAAGTAAACCCTGCATTGCTAGGTTTGAAGGTAGAGGAGAAAAAATACAGATTAGTCCAGCACTTACCTCATAGAGTCATTGTGAGAGGAAAGGATGTTTGCAAAAGACAAACAGGGCCCAAGAGATCATTGATTAGCCCTCAAGGTGTACACAATACGAAGGACAGATAAATGTAATAAATAGCACATTTGTCAGACATGTTTGGGCATCGTGAAGAGTGGTTTCTAAATTGCTAGCTTAAAATAACTGAACAGGTTCAATCGAATATTATTGCTTGCCTCAAAATTGTGTCCAGTTCTCTGTGACCCCTTGGACAATAGCCTGCTAGGCTCCTCAGTCCGTGGGATTTTCTAGGCAAGACTAATGGAGTGAGTTGCCACTTCATTCTCCAGGGCATCTTCCCAACCCCAGAGATCAAACCCACATCTCCTGTATCTCCGCACTGCAGGTGGATTTTTTACCACTGAGCCACTGGGGAAGCCCTCCACTGAGTATGTATTGTGTTATGTATAATTCAAGTATGGTTGAACTATGACAGCTCTTTTACAAATACAGTTATTTGGCAGAGAATGAGCAATAAGTAACCAAAATGATTCAGCTTAAAACTGCAAAGGGAACCTGTTCTTTTCAAAACATAGGAGGCTGTTGCTTTCTTTCATGATGAACAGTTCCATTGAGTGAGTTAGCCATGCTCGTCCTTCATTAAGATCAAAGGAGGTGGTGGTGGTAGGTCGGCAGGCAAGTTGAGGAACTTTGGCAGCTCCCACTTGAATCTATTTCTTGTTACCTTCCTGAGATCATGCCATCAATGACAGGCAGACTAAGAGCCTTCCAAGGATGTTCATACTCTAGTCCCATGGAATCTGTGACTATGTTACTTTACATGGCAAAAGGGACTCTCCGGATATGATTAAGGCTGTCAATCTTGAGATGGGTAGAATATCCTGAACTATCTGATGGACTCAATCTAACCACAAGTCCTTAAAAATGTAGACTTTTTCTACCTGGATTTTTAAAATGAGCTTGGAGAAGGAGGACAAATACAAAATGAAGGGAAAGTAAACCCTGCATTGCTAGGTTTGAAGGTAGAGGAGAACCCCAAAAGCCAAAGAATGTAGTAACCTCTGGAACCTGGAAATTGCCTTAACCACCGTCATCCAAAAAATAGAGATCTTGATGCTACAAACATGAGGAGATGAATACTGCCAACAGCCCAAATGGGCAAATGAGGGTCTCTCCATAGAAAGGAATGCAATCCTGTTGACATTTTTACTTTAGTGCAGTAAGGTACATGTTGAACTTCTTTACTATTGAACTGTAAGATAATAATTTTCTCCTGTTTAAACCACTGTTTGTTGTAATTTTTATGGCAACAATAGAAAATCTTTTCTTAACCCCCCCAATAGCTTTGCTTGTTGTTTAGAATACAATTCAACTTGTACACAGCCTTTTGGGGTGTAACCTCTCCTTCCTATTGTACAGTCCCCTGTTAGAAGAGTGTGAATCTAAGATTAAAGTGCAATTAGAAACAACAATGTTGTTCAATAGTATGCCATGTCATCATCCTACTAATTGGAGAATGCCTGATTTATTCATCAGCATTATTAATTTTTAAAAAAGGAGTTCTTCAATTCTAATTTTAAAAATAAGAAAGTAGTATGGAGAATTTATGAATGGTTCCATTATAGAATCATCAAGATCCTTGAGAAAAGAGCTTATAAGATTTGAGAAAACAACTAATAAACATTAGGAATAATCATAGGAGAATTATAATTCTTAAATACTTTTCTGACATGTAAAAATTTTGCAAAAAGGGGCACATACAGTTCTCTGAACTTATGGTTTATATTACTTTCCTTTACTGGTGATCAAACCAGAGACAAAAGAATCTACCAAATAGTTAGCTCAGATAACCTTGAAAGAACTTCACAAAGCTAAATACCTTTATAAATGAAGGGAAAATAGAAAGGACAGTCTATATGAAGGACAAGGTATCAAGAGATCTCTTTTGGTCTTAGAGTATAAATTCTGTCCTCTGTGTGTCCTAGGATAAGACCTCTGGACCAAGAGCTTAATTAGTTCTCCATGGCACCTGTGTCACTAGTATTTCTACATTGATTAGAGAAGGAAAAGTGCTGCTCCAACCCAGCAATGTCCATGTGACAGCTCTACTCATAGTTTTGAGTCAAGAAGATTGAAGAGGTGAAGGATAAAGACCTAATATGGAAATTTTTTTAAAAGATGAAAATAAAAGAAGAGAGAAAAGGATTAGGTCGCGATAGTTAAAAGTCTTTGAAAGAAAATGCATTAGGAGAAAAGTAATACAATACATACTATGTAGAACAAAATAAACATTTTTCTTAATTAAACAATTTTTCTTAAAATTTTACTTAAAATAGATACTATTAAATGTAATTTGTGGAAAATAAAGAGGGGTTCCTTTTCCTCCACCTTAGAGAAGCTTTGAACAAATTAGTAAAATTTTCAAAACCTAATTCCCAACTGCCCCCCCATTAGTTGCTAGACCCTGCAGTAAACTATCATTTATAACTAGCTAAACTAGTTTAGAATACAATTCAACTTGTACACAGCCTTTTGGGGTGTAACCTCTCCTTCCTATTGTACAGTCCCCTGTTAGAAGAGTGTGAATCTAAGATTAAAGTGCAATTAGAAACAACAATGTTGTTCAATAGTATGCCATGTCATCATCCTACTAATTGGAGAATGCCTGATTTATTCATCAGCATTATTAATTTTTAAAAAAGGAGTTCTTCAATTCTAATTTTAAAAATAAGAAAGTAGTATGGAGAATTTATGAATGGTTCCATTATAGAATCATCAAGATCCTTGAGAAAAGAGCTTATAAGATTTGAGAAAACAACTAATAAACATTAGGAATAATCATAGGAGAATTATAATTCTTAAATACTTTTCTGACATGTAAAAAATTTTGCAAAAGGGACACATACAGTTCTCTGAACTTATGGTTTATATTACTTTCCTTTACTGGTGATCAAACCAGAGACAAAAGAATCTACCAAATAGTTAGCTCAGATAACCTTGAAAGAACTTCACAAAGCTAAATACCTTTATAAATGAAGGGAAAATAGAAAGGACAGTCTATATGAAGGACAAGGTATCAAGAGATCTCTTTTGGTCTTAGAGTATAAATTCTGTCCTCTGTGTGTCCTAGGATAAGACCTCTGGACCAAGAGCTTAATTAGTTCTCCATGGCACCTGTGTCACTAGTATTTCTACATTGATTAGAGAAGGAAAAGTGCTGCTCCAACCCAGCAATGTCCATGTGACAGCTCTACTCATAGTTTTGAGTCAAGAAGATTGAAGAGGTGAAGGATAAAGACCTAATATGGAAATTTTTTTAAAAGATGAAAATAAAAGAAGAGAGAAAAGGATTAGGTCGCGATAGTTAAAAGTCTTTGAAAGAAAATGCATTAGGAGAAAAGTAATACAATACATACTATGTAGAACAAAATAAACATTTTTCTTAATTAAACAATTTTTCTTAAAATTTTACTTAAAATAGATACTATTAAATGTAATTTGTGGAAAATAAAGAGGGGTTCCTTTTCCTCCACCTTAGAGAAGCTTTGAACAAATTAGTAAAATTTTCAAAACCTAATTCCCAACTGCCCCCCCATTAGTTGCTAGACCCTGCAGTAAACTATCATTTATAACTAGCTAAATACATGAGTGCTCTATAAACAGTAATCAGGTGAATGAAAGAACGAGGAAATGCTTATGGACTAGCTGAGCTCTTTGAGAAGCAACAGAACATGATATAATGGGAAAAAACCACCAAATACCACAGAAGGAAACCAAGACTGTAGTCCTGTTTTTTCTACATCTGAGTTATGTAGCCTAAAAAATTTCCATTAATCTCACCAAATTTCTTTTTCCTCACTGGAAAACAGCCTTACAACGCAACCACACAAATAGTTCAATTTAGCCACCATGAATTCTGAATACTTTGTGCTAAAAGTCATGCTCATTTTATTATTCAATTCCACAGCAACCCAGGAAAACATTAAAAGTAAAAATGTTTTCATTTCCTATCATTTTAACTTACCCTAGTTCGGCTTAAAGTGAAGCTTCCCCACATTATAATTCCAGAAGCACCTAGAGCAATGCTCTCACCAATTGTATTCACAAGGTCATCCTGGCAAAGGTGATAGCAGGAGTTAACAGGGAAGAATAAAATCAAAGTGTTGTAAGACAGTAACAAATCCAAACAATAGTTATGTATATGTCTCCACTATTCAGTTCTATCTTTTATGCCACCACTGCCCTACTATAACAAAAATACAGATTTTCTGCTATTATCTTAATTAGCTCTATTGAGAAGAGAGCAGGTCCATAAAAGAAAAAAATAAAAAGAACTGAGTTAATACATTTTCTATACTAGGCAATTCTCCACCATTGCTAAGATATTATATGACTACATTAAAATGAAATCTATTCTTATTTTGCATTCATATAATGATACAAAACTACCTGAGATCATATTTCTAAAGGCTATTAGAAAATGCATTAGGAGAAAAGTAATACAATACATACTATGTAGAAAAAATAAATTTCAATTAAACAATTTTTCTTAAAATTTTACTTAAAATAGATACTATTAAATGTAATTTGTGGAAAATAAAGAGGGGTTCCTTTTCCTCCACCTTAGAGAAGCTTTGAACAAATTAGTAAAATTTTCAAAACCTAATTCCCAACTGCCCCCCCATTAGTTGCTAGACCCTGCAGTAAACTATCATTTATAACTAGCTAAATACATGAGTGCTCTATAAACAGTAATCAGGTGAATGAAAGAACGAGGAAATGCTTATGGACTAGCTGAGCTCTTTGAGAAGCAACAGAACATGATATAATGGGAAAAAACCACCAAATACCACAGAAGGAAACCAAGACTGTAGTCCTGTTTTTTCTACATCTGAGTTATGTAGCCTAAAAAATTTCCATTAATCTCACCAAATTTCTTTTTCCTCACTGGAAAACAGCCTTACAACGCAACCACACAAATAGTTCAATTTAGCCACCATGAATTCTGAATACTTTGTGCTAAAAGTCATGCTCATTTTATTATTCAATTCCACAGCAACCCAGGAAAACATTAAAAGTAAAAATGTTTTCATTTCCTATCATTTTAACTTACCCTAGTTCGGCTTAAAGTGAAGCTTCCCCACATTATAATTCCAGAAGCACCTAGAGCAATGCTCTCACCAATTGTATTCACAAGGTCATCCTGGCAAAGGTGATAGCAGGAGTTAACAGGGAAGAATAAAATCAAAGTGTTGTAAGACAGTAACAAATCCAAACAATAGTTATGTATATGTCTCCACTATTCAGTTCTATCTTTTATGCCACCACTGCCCTACTATAACAAAAATACAGATTTTCTGCTATTATCTTAATTAGCTCTATTGAGAAGAGAGCAGGTCCATAAAAGAAAAAAATAAAAAGAACTGAGTTAATACATTTTCTATACTAGGCAATTCTCCACCATTGCTAAGATATTATATGACTACATTAAAAATGAAATCTATTCTTATTTTGCATTCATATAATGATACAAAACTACCTGAGATCATATTTCTAAAGGCTATTAAACCTAAATTTCACTCCCTTCAAAAATGATGCTCAATTTCACTAAATGCCTTTCCTGGACAATATTCCATAACCTTCTCTCTTTGATTTACTTACCTCAGAAAGGAATTTCGAAGAGACATCAGTAAAAACTGGATTGGCATATACAAAAACTGGAAGTGGACTTTTAATACTGGCAACTGTAGACAACCGAATGGCTTCCTGAACACGGTTACGAACAAAGAGGGCAGCCTGTGGAGACGACTTTCGCTTGGTACTCAAATAAATGGATGGGAAAAGGGCGGTGCTTTCCTTCCACAACCAGTCGAGTGCATCATTTCTTCTTTTATCTATACCAAGGCAACTTCCACTGTAACTAGCTTTGTTATCATTATGATTGTAACAATCAGGAAAAAGATAATAACCCCATAAGTGCTTCGGCCGAAGTAACTTTCCCAGTTTTAGAGTCTCGTGCATGAAGTTCTTTGCTGCTTTTTCAAAATCTGCTTTTGCTCTCTTGGCAACCTCTTTCAATGTAATATGTGTATTTTGTTGCAGAACCAGCTCGATAGACTTATCCTTGTAAACATCTTTAGGTTTCCAGTTTCTTTCCCATGTAGGTCTCCAGTTTTCCCAGTCAATGACAGCCAAGCCCACATTGTCGATTGGCATATAATAGGCAATGTCTTTTTCAGCTTTGTCCAAATGGTCTTTTAAGGATCCCATTTGAGGATTCCTCCATTCATACTGATGCCTGTTCTTTTATCTATGTGAGGATAGTAGCCAAGCCAAAGTGTTGTAAGACAGTAACAAATCCAAACAATAGTTATGTATATGTCTCCACTATTCAGTTCTATCTTTTATGCCACCACTGCCCTACTATAACAAAAATACAGATTTTCTGCTATTATCTTAATTAGCTCTATTGAGAAGAGAGCAGGTCCATAAAAGAAAAAAATAAAAAGAACTGAGTTAATACATTTTCTATACTAGGCAATTCTCCACCATTGCTAAGATATTATATGACTACATTAAAAATGAAATCTATTCTTATTTTGCATTCATATAATGATACAAAACTACCTGAGATCATATTTCTAAAGGCTATTAAACCTAAATTTCACTCCCTTCAAAAATGATGCTCAATTTCACTAAATGCCTTTCCTGGACAATATTCCATAACCTTCTCTCTTTGATTTACTTACCTCAGAAAGGAATTTCGAAGAGACATCAGTAAAAACTGGATTGGCATATACAAAAACTGGAAGTGGACTTTTAATACTGGCAACTGTAGACAACCGAATGGCTTCCTGAACACGGTTACGAACAAAGAGGGCAGCCTGTGGAGACGACTTTCGCTTGGTACTCAAATAAATGGATGGGAAAAGGGCGGTGCTTTCCTTCCACAACCAGTCGAGTGCATCATTTCTTCTTTTATCTATACCAAGGCAACTTCCACTGTAACTAGCTTTGTTATCATTATGATTGTAACAATCAGGAAAAAGATAATAACCCCATAAGTGCTTCGGCCGAAGTAACTTTCCCAGTTTTAGAGTCTCGTGCATGAAGTTCTTTGCTGCTTTTTCAAAATCTGCTTTTGCTCTCTTGGCAACCTCTTTCAATGTAATATGTGTATTTTGTTGCAGAACCAGCTCGATAGACTTATCCTTGTAAACATCTTTAGGTTTCCAGTTTCTTTCCCATGTAGGTCTCCAGTTTTCCCAGTCAATGACAGCCAAGCCCACATTGTCGATTGGCATATAATAGGCAATGTCTTTTTCAGCTTTGTCCAAATGGTCTTTTAAGGATCCCATTTGAGGGATTCCTCCATTCATACTGATGCCTGTTCTTTTATCTATGTGAGGATAGTAGCCAAGCCTATCAGCATAAAATAAAGTAATAAATTGTCCTGTAACATCTTTTTGGGGGTTGCCTACTAAAGACAAAAGGCTCATATCTAGAGGTATGTTAAATATTTTACCACAACGGTCAGTTGGGGCATTCCAGACCCAGAGGAAGGAACTGTTTGGAATAAGAGGGGCTGCTCTGAAATCCAGAGCCAAACAATATGGAACCAGAAGGAAGGTGACCACTGCCTGCATTGCTCCACTGGATGCAGCAAAGCTCCTAAGAGGAATATGCTGGTGCCTTAACATTCCTACTGCAAACTGTAATTATTTGGAAAGCCTTTTTTCCTCCTACACACTTTGGTTTATCTAAAACATAAACAGAGAAGAGAAAGAGAGTGGAATGAAACCACTTTGATGGATAAAAATGTGTAATAATGACTTATAATTAAATATTCTTCTTCTTGCTTCTTGTTTTAGCAATGTGTTGCAAGTTGCTTCATCTGTAACTGGAAAAAAGAAAAAAAGAAAATGTGAAATATATTGTCATGTTACATTTCTATATCAGAGATTGTAAGCTTTACCAAGTTCTCAACTTCAAGTGCAGGTAGTTTAATGTTTGAAAATGGAGGATTCCCGTGTTTGAATGATTTTCTCTTATGTAGGATACAAAGTGTATAATAGTTAGCAGTTGTCTCATCTTTCCAGTCATTATTGAAACTATAGAGAAGTGAATGAAGCTTCTTTTCCTGTGCCTTCTTTTTTTAAAGATTTATTTATTTATTTTGGGCGGGGGTCGGGTTGGGGAGGGAGGGGAGCGGCTGGGCCACTTCTATTGGTCTTTCTCTATTTTCATCCATTTTTGTTCTTTGGCTCCTGTGGGCCTCCCATCGCGGTGGCGTCTGTAGTCGCAGAGCACCGGCTCTGGGCGCATGCACTCTAGAGCTCCAGCTCGGTAATTGGACACATCGGTCCAGTCGCTTCGCGGCTCGTGAGATCTTCCCAGGCCAGGGATCGAACTGGCGCCCCTTGCACTGCAAGGCGGTGTCCTTACCCACTGGACCACCAGGGGAAGCCCCCTGTGCCTTCTTAGTTGTGAAGAATGCTGTACCAAGCAATGCCTTAGGAAAAGACTGTTAAGTAGGAATAAGTTCCAAGTTGAACCTCTTAAGTTTGTCATTTCTTGAAAGACCACTTTATAGTGGTCTGTCACAAAGTGAAAACCACCTCTCAGAGAATTGTGAGGGTTTCTTCTTCTTTTTTCTAAGGTGGGGAGGAGGCAAAATTCACTTCTGCCAAAGGTAATAAATCAAAAGTTTCCTTGGAACTATTAAATCAAAGAAAACCTCCTATTGAGGGGTAAGTTGAAGTGCTGTTGAGAACAATGCTCCATTGTATGTCAAAGTAGTGTCCATTCATGTTTAAAGTTGATAAGATATCTTATGACTTTATATTTTCCACTGAAAGGGTTGGTCCTGGTCTTGCTTAATAAAGCAATATATGAATTTTATTCTTTCCTCATCTTTGATCATTGAGATTGTAGCGTCATTCTTATTGCGACAATATGAAGTAACGATTTGTCTTATTGTCACAATGTGAAGGTACATTTTGTGGTACCATAGAATAGTCTGAGTCAGGGATAAGAAATTAAGCTATGTGCTATTTAACATTTGATATCTGTAAAAGTTACCTATAAGAAGACATATTTAAATATTTACTCATAAGAAGACAAATTTAAATATGCTATGTTTCTAGGAGGAAACTAGAATGTCTGTTTTAATTGGATTAGTAGCATACTGCTATATAAAGATACAATGAGAATTACATCATTTTTTCCATGAACATGTGATCTTACCATAGCAAATTATCCACTTATTCCCATGGATAAAAAAGGAATGACTCTAGAGAGAACATCACAAAGAAAATAAAATCTTAGGAATGATTGCAGGTTCATTCTTTGAAGATAATGGATTTTTCCCCTTAATGTTGAGATCATGCAAAGGAGAGAAAGATTTTCACAATTAAAACCCCTATACACTTCCTTATTTAGGACCTAGATAATCTTCACCTAAAGTAACATTGGAAGAAAAACTAATTCCTTTCAACTACCAACACAAATGCCTGAATAGCATCTAGTGAGACAAGTACCTGGAATAAAGAAGGGGTTGGATGTCCCTATGTCTCAGTGGAGGAGGAAGTTAAGCTTACTGAAATAATTAACATTCTAGCCTAATTTCCATGTGGTCACTTTATATAAGAAAAACATGTAATAGAATAAGCCTGTTGGGAAGAACTCTACTCACAGAAATCTTCAAACAAGAATGTACATTTGTGTCTTCCTTATGAAGCAATAATGAAAGAAAGTGGGTTATAACACAAAAAAGAAAGAAAGAAAAAAAGAAAATAGACACTTTTATCCTTGAAAATCATGAATCTAAAATTTAAATTTTAAAAAGTAATAAAGTTAACCTTTAAAGAAGGATGAATACTCTAATGAGTTTAACATGCCCCTCCCCTCAGCAAAATGTATTTCCACCTCAAGCCTCAGAATGTGACCTTATTAGGAAAAAGTCTTCGCAGATAAAAATAGTTAAGGATATTAAGATGATATCACCTTGGATTTAGAGCTGGACCTAAATCCAATGACTGGTACCCAAATAAGAAGAGGAGAGGACACAAAGATAGAGAGATACAGGGAAGAAGACTGAGTGACTATGGAGACTAAATAACGCAGTTAAGGACCAAAGAATGTCAGGGATTGCCAGGAGCCAACAGAAGCTAAGAAAAAGCAAGGTAAGTTTATATTCCATTGTTTAGAGAGAGAAAAATGGCTCTGCTGACACCTTGACTTAGAACTTCTAGCCTTCAGTACGTATGATAATAAATTTCTATTGTTGTAAGCCACCCAGTCCATGGCAATTTGTTACAGTAGCCCTGGGAATCTCATTCTAATAACCAAAGGGAAAGAAAGATTGTAGTTTCTACAATCTCAAACCAGTCTCTCCTTCAAGAGAAAGACTAGCATATTTATATGTGTCATAATTTAAATCTTCTACCCAAACTGACCTAAAAATTACAAACCAGTGTCACAGCCAAAACCTGCATCTTTCAGATTCATTCTGTGAAAGAAAGCCTTCCTGAAGTCTTCAGTTTAAGGGGAAAAGGAAAGCTCCTTCATCCTTTGGGCTACCTGATGATTGTGAACATAACCTTTTCAAATGTTACTGTTTCACACAAAGCAAGACAGTTGGTATCTGTGTGAGTCAAGGCAATGAACAGGAAGGCACATGAGGACAGGAAGACTCACTTAAACATGTCTAAGTGGGGAAAGCTTACTGAAATAATTAACATTCTAGTAAAGTGGTCACTTTATATAAGAAACATGTAATAGAATAAGCCTGTTGGGAAGAACTCTACTCACAGAAATCTTCAAACAAGAATGTACATTTGTGTCTTCCTTATGAAGCAATAATGAAAGAAAGTGGGTTATAACACAAAAAAGAAAGAAAAAAAGAAAATAGACACTTTTATCCTTGAAAATCATGAATCTAAAATTTAAATTTTAAAAAGTAATAAAGTTAACCTTTAAAGAAGGATGAATACTCTAATGAGTTTAACATGCCCCTCCCCTCAGCAAAATGTATTTCCACCTCAAGCCTCAGAATGTGACCTTATTAGGAAAAAGTCTTCGCAGATAAAAATAGTTAAGGATATTAAGATGATATCACCTTGGATTTAGAGCTGGACCTAAATCCAATGACTGGTACCCAAATAAGAAGAGGAGAGGACACAAAGATAGAGAGATACAGGGAAGAAGACTGAGTGACTATGGAGACTAAATAACGCAGTTAAGGACCAAAGAATGTCAGGGATTGCCAGGAGCCAACAGAAGCTAAGAAAAAGCAAGGTAAGTTTATATTCCATTGTTTAGAGAGAGAAAAATGGCTCTGCTGACACCTTGACTTAGAACTTCTAGCCTTCAGTACGTATGATAATAAATTTCTATTGTTGTAAGCCACCCAGTCCATGGCAATTTGTTACAGTAGCCCTGGGAATCTCATTCTAATAACCAAAGGGAAAGAAAGATTGTAGTTTCTACAATCTCAAACCAGTCTCTCCTTCAAGAGAAAGACTAGCATATTTATATGTGTCATAATTTAAATCTTCTACCCAAACTGACCTAAAAATTACAAACCAGTGTCACAGCCAAAACCTGCATCTTTCAGATTCATTCTGTGAAAGAAAGCCTTCCTGAAGTCTTCAGTTTAAGGGGAAAAGGAAAGCTCCTTCATCCTTTGGGCTACCTGATGATTGTGAACATAACCTTTTCAAATGTTACTGTTTCACACAAAGCAAGACAGTTGGTATCTGTGTGAGTCAAGGCAATGAACAGGAAGGCACATGAGGACAGGAAGACTCACTTAAACATGAATGCAGATTCAAGTCCCAGAGGTGAGAAGAATTCTAGAGAAATTTACTTTCTCTGGGCAAATAGACAAATAGTTGAGAGACTGGTGTGATAATATATAAGTGAGAGAAAAAAAAGGACAGAAATGAGGCAGAGAGAAACATTTTTAGGTCTAAAGTACAAAGAAAGGCTACATCCAGAAATCACGATCATAGATTTGTAGTCAAAGGTTTAAATGAATTCCATCCAAACTATTAGCAGAACCTTAGGGATTCTCAATATTCACTTCTGAGAGCCAGTTAGAGGAACCAACATAATTCTAGAGCTTTATGAGTAGCAAAGAGTACATTTGGGAAAAAAAAAAAAAGTACATTTGGGCTGGCTAAGATTTTAATTGTCCTAAATACCTCTAAATCCACTTAGAGTCTTGTTACCTAAAGATAACAAGAAAATCAGCATCCAACATTCACTGAATGCCTACAGTATGTCAAGTACTGTGGCAAGCAGTAGTAGTGAAGAAGAAGAAGAAGAAGAAGAAGGGTAGGGGGAGAAAAAGGAAGAAGAGAGGGAGAGAAAGTTGACAGCACATACTTGCTGACATATATTAAAAATGCAGAAAATTTTAATATAACAATAGTGCTTTACAACAATAGTGTTTTAGGATATGCCTAAAGCACAGTGAGAGCCAAAGACCTCTGGGTAGATGAGCTATGGCTCCACACAGAGAACAATGCTCAAGCTGGACAAACCCAAGAAGGAGTGGGGGCTGGGAGTGGAAGCAGGAATTAGACAGAAAGGATTAGTGTTCACATCAACATATTCAATAATCCAGTAGGGAGAAATCTAAGAACCTGATAAAGAAAAATAATGTTCCAATGAGGAAGCTCAGATACCATATCAAGGAATTCTGATTGCAGCCCTTAGGCAAGTGACAGAATCAACGAAAGCTCAAGATGTGTGTGAACTATGGCTCAGGTCAAATTTGACAAAGGAGGCGAAACTATAAAAAGGGACAAAGACAGCCTCTTCAACAAGTGGTGCTGGGAAAATTGGACAGCTACATGCAAAAAAATGAAGTTGGAACATTCCCTGACACCATATACTAAGATCAACTCAAAATGGATTAAAGACCTAAATGTAAGACCAGAAACCATCAAACTCCTAGAAGAGAATATAGGCAAAATCCTCAAGGACATAAATCAAAGCAAGATCTTCTCTGACCCACCTACTAAAATAGCAAACCTGAAAAGAAAAATGAACATGTGGGACGGGACCTCATGAAACTTAAAAGCTTTTGTACAGCAAAAGAAATCACAAAAAAGCTCAACAGACACCCCACAGAGTGGGAGAAAATCATAGCAAATGAAACAACAGACAAAGAATTAATCTCCAAAATCTACAAGCAACTCAGACAACTCAGCACAGGAAAAATGAACAACCCAATCAAAAATGGGAAAATGATCTAAAGAGACGCCCCTCCAAAGAGGACATACAGATGGCCCAAAAGCACATGAAACGATGCTCAACCTCGCTTATTATTAGAGAAATGCAAATTAAAACTACAATGAGATATCACCTCACACCCGTCAGAATGGCCATCATCCACAAATTGACAGACAATAGATGCTGGAGAGGGTGCGGAGAAAAGGGAACCCTCTTGCATTGCTGGTGGGAATGTCAATGGATACAGCCTCTATGGAAGACAGTCTGGAGATTCCTTAAAAAGCTAAAAATAGAAGCACCCTATGACCCAGCAATCCCACTCTTAGGCTTATATCCTGATGAAATCAAAACTGAAAGAAGCACCTCTACCCCAATGTTCATTGCAGCTCTCTATACAATAGCCAGAACTTGGAAGCAACCTAGATGTCCATCGACAAATGAATGGATACAGAAGCTCAGATACCATATCAAGGAATTCTGATTGCAGCCCTTAGGCAAGTGACAGAATCAACGAAAGCTCAAGATGTGTGTGAACTATGGCTCAGGTCAAATTTGACAAAGGAGGCGAAACTATAAAAAGGGACAAAGACAGCCTCTTCAACAAGTGGTGCTGGGAAAATTGGACAGCTACATGCAAAAAAATGAAGTTGGAACATTCCCTGACACCATATACTAAGATCAACTCAAAATGGATTAAAGACCTAAATGTAAGACCAGAAACCATCAAACTCCTAGAAGAGAATATAGGCAAAATCCTCAAGGACATAAATCAAAGCAAGATCTTCTCTGACCCACCTACTAAAATAGCAAACCTGAAAAGAAAAATGAACATGTGGGACGGGACCTCATGAAACTTAAAAGCTTTTGTACAGCAAAAGAAATCACAAAAAAGCTCAACAGACACCCCACAGAGTGGGAGAAAATCATAGCAAATGAAACAACAGACAAAGAATTAATCTCCAAAATCTACAAGCAACTCAGACAACTCAGCACAGGAAAAATGAACAACCCAATCAAAAATGGGAAAATGATCTAAAGAGACGCCTCTCCAAAGAGGACATACAGATGGCCCAAAAGCACATGAAACGATGCTCAACCTCGCTTATTATTAGAGAAATGCAAATTAAAACTACAATGAGATATCACCTCACACCCGTCAGAATGGCCATCATCCACAAATTGACAGACAATAGATGCTGGAGAGGGTGCGGAGAAAAGGGAACCCTCTTGCATTGCTGGTGGGAATGTCAATGGATACAGCCTCTATGGAAGACAGTCTGGAGATTCCTTAAAAAGCTAAAAATAGAAGCACCCTATGACCCAGCAATCCCACTCTTAGGCTTATATCCTGATGAAATCAAAACTGAAAGAAGCACCTCTACCCCAATGTTCATTGCAGCTCTCTATACAATAGCCAGAACTTGGAAGCAACCTAGATGTCCATCGACAAATGAATGGATACAGAAGCTCTGGTACATATATACAATGGAATACTACTCAGCTGTTAAAAGAAATGCAGAAGACTCAGTCCTAATGAGATGGCTGGCTCTAGAACCTATCATAAAAAGTGAAGTAAGTCAAAAAGAGAAAGACAAGTACATTATACTAACACACATATATGGAATCTAGTAGGATGGTCTTGATAACACACACAGTGAACTCATGGAAAAACAGACAGAGCATAGACATAGGGACATTGTGGGGAAGAAATAGGGAGGGGGAGGCAGGGAGGGAGTAACATAGAAACGTATACTGTCATGTGTGGAAAAGATAGCTATTGTCATTGTGCTAAGGGAATAGGAGTGCTCACAATGGCATGGGGTGATGGTCCAGAGGGGTGGGATGGGGAGAACTGGGGGGGTGGGGACCATGGATATGCATATGACTGATCTGGGAACATACATGTCTGTGAACAACAAAACTCTGTAAAACCTTTAAAATAAAGAATAATAAAAAAAAAAAAAGGTCATATCCTATCCTAAATGAACATCCACTATTGGCTAGAGTTATTTGGAATGGTGCCAAATCTTCTAAGTTTTAATGAGCAAAATTTTCAAATGTGGAAATATCAATTTTACATATGGGCAAATCTTTATATGTATAAATGTTGGCATCGTTCAAACAATGTGAATGGGGTTAAAAAATATCAGCTAACAGCTTTGGATTGTCCATCAGGGATCTTTGGTTTAAAATTGTATTTTGTTAGAGTAGTGACATAATCAGATTTGTTTCACAATGATCATCCACAAATTGACAGACAATAGATGCTGGAGAGGGTGCGGAGAAAAGGGAACCCTCTTGCATTGCTGGTGGGAATGTCAATGGATACAGCCTCTATGGAAGACAGTCTGGAGATTCCTTAAAAAGCTAAAAATAGAAGCACCCTATGACCCAGCAATCCCACTCTTAGGCTTATATCCTGATGAAATCAAAACTGAAAGAAGCACCTCTACCCCAATGTTCATTGCAGCTCTCTATACAATAGCCAGAACTTGGAAGCAACCTAGATGTCCATCGACAAATGAATGGATACAGAAGCTCTGGTACATATATACAATGGAATACTACTCAGCTGTTAAAAGAAATGCAGAAGACTCAGTCCTAATGAGATGGCTGGCTCTAGAACCTATCATAAAAAGTGAAGTAAGTCAAAAAGAGAAAGACAAGTACATTATACTAACACACATATATGGAATCTAGTAGGATGGTCTTGATAACACACACAGTGAACTCATGGAAAAACAGACAGAGCATAGACATAGGGACATTGTGGGGAAGAAATAGGGAGGGGGAGGCAGGGAGGGAGTAACATAGAAACGTATACTGTCATGTGTGGAAAAGATAGCTATTGTCATTGTGCTAAGGGAATAGGAGTGCTCACAATGGCATGGGGTGATGGTCCAGAGGGGTGGGATGGGGAGAACTGGGGGGGTGGGGACCATGGATATGCATATGACTGATCTGGGAACATACATGTCTGTGAACAACAAAACTCTGTAAAACCTTTAAAATAAAGAATAATAAAAAAAAAAAAAAGGTCATATCCTATCCTAAATGAACATCCACTATTGGCTAGAGTTATTTGGAATGGTGCCAAATCTTCTAAGTTTTAATGAGCAAAATTTTCAAATGTGGAAATATCAATTTTACATATGGGCAAATCTTTATATGTATAAATGTTGGCATCGTTCAAACAATGTGAATGGGGTTAAAAAATATCAGCTAACAGCTTTGGATTGTCCATCAGGGATCTTTGGTTTAAAATTGTATTTTGTTAGAGTAGTGACATAATCAGATTTGTTTCACAATGATCATTATAACCATTCTATACACAACTAGACACAGGCAAGAAAAAGGAGTAGAAATAAGTTAGAGAGTAGACAAATATTGAGGAATTTCCCTAGTGGTCCAGTGGTTAAGAAGCTTCACCCCCACAATGCAGAGGGTGCAGTTTCAATCCCTAGTTGGGAAGCTAAGATCCCACATAACTCATGACCAAAATTATAAAACATAAAACAGAAGCAATATTGAAGCAATATTGTAACAAATTCAATAAACACTTAAAAATGGTGTACATAAAAAAATCTTTTCAAATTCACATTTTAAAAAAGAAGAGTGATAAAGACAGGAAGAGAACAAAGATTTAACAGCCTTTGGTCACCAATTACATTTGGAAGATTAAGGAAGCCAATGACATGACACCTTGATTTGTGGCTTGAACAGTTAGAGGGAATCAGATTGAATTAAAAACAGCCTCTTTATCCCGATAATCCTCCATCCACTAGAAAAATAGTAACAAACTTGATAAATATAATGGAAGTGAAATTGCCTATAAAAAGTAAAATAACTTAGATATCTGAAATATTTTTAAACTATTTTTAGATATCATTCTCCCTTATTCAGATCTACTGCAAGATAATTTGGGTTGGGGAAGGGTGACTAGGTGGGAAGGAGATTTGAGTTTAGGTGAAAAAGATTGACCATAAATTAATAATTGCAGAAACTGGTGATGTGGACATGAAGGTCATTTTTTCTACTTCTGTGTATGTTTGAATTGAAGGAGACCAAAGCATACCATCTTAAAATATGCCACTTAGGCATATGGATGGCTTTGAGCTGAAGACACTTGGAAACAGCAAGTATAGGAAAGACTTTCTGATCTCACCATTTCTACCTAAAAACAGGACAGAAAATTTTCCATAAGAAAGATGCCCTCTTTGGTACCAGAAAGAGAGCATTCTTATCACTGGCAATGGTGAAAGGGTGCCAAGATAAAATCTCCTTTATCTTCTATGAGTTTCCCTTTGTTGTCTTTTCTTAGCACCTCCGCAGTCTCCATTACCTCACATTCCCCAGATCAACCAAACATGGTAAAGGCATTGGTACAGCACTCAGCAAACAGCCTCTAGCCTCCTGATGCTTAAGGGGATTTTAACATATCTAAATTATATTCATAAATGCTTTGGGAATCATTCTTTAACATGAAAAATAAAAGTAAACTTCCATGTGAAGCAGCAGTTCTCAAATATATTGTTCTGGTAGCACTTATACACTAATCACATTGGAAAGTTGTGTATCCATTCTGAACTGAAGTGTTTCATTTGTCATTTCAACCCAAGGCTGACTTCTACCTCCAGTTGCAAGTTACAGTGAATCCAAGCTGAGTTTTGAGCAAATTTCTAAAATAAGAAACCAGTGTAACATCCTCAAAGCAGAACAATTCCCAAGCAGTTTCTTCTCTTAAAGCAAAAATTTATGTTTTCAGGGAAGAAAGGTGCTTTCAAGCATGACATTTTTCCTAGAAATTTTCACATTAAGCTGTGCTATTTTATAAAGAGCTTGGCCAGAAATAGAGTGGTAAGCTTTATTCAATAAGAAAAGTTAATAGCATGTCTGGTGGCATTCCATCAACTCCTTTTCCTTCCCCATTCTGATCATTATTATTACTATCATCATCATCATTATCATCAATATTCCTTAGTATTGTTTCCTTCTACTTTGCCTCAACTTTGTCAGAGTCTCCCTAAGGTAAATTTTGCACAGGTTGGAGATCCTAAAGGCTAAAACTATTGCTAATCCTTAATCTGTGCATTCCTTACAAAGCACAACTAAATGCCAAACTACCTCCTCCTGAATGTCAAAGACGTAGCCTTAAAAACACAGCACATTATAGAACTTCTAATTATTTTTTTACACAGAAATCCACACCTTATTCTCCCTATCAGGCTATGCAGCAGAAATTTTTAAAAACTACTTACCTTCTAAGCAAAATTTAGAATTTTTCTTCTAGTAAGTCGTTAGGTCAGGAACTGTTCCAGTAATCTAATAGCTCTTCAGTATTTAACCTAGAGATCTTTTGGACCAGAAAGAGAGCATTCTTATCACTGGCAATGGTGAAAGGGTGCCAAGATAAAATCTCCTTTATCTTCTATGAGTTTCCCTTTGTTGTCTTTTCTTAGCACCTCCGCAGTCTCCATTACCTCACATTCCCCAGATCAACCAAACATGGTAAAGGCATTGGTACAGCACTCAGCAAACAGCCTCTAGCCTCCTGATGCTTAAGGGGATTTTAACATATCTAAATTATATTCATAAATGCTTTGGGAATCATTCTTTAACATGAAAAATAAAAAGTAAAATTCCAAGTGAAGCAGCAGTTCTCAAATATATTGTTCTGGTAGCACTTATACACTAATCACATTGGAAAGTTGTGTATCCATTCTGAACTGAAGTGTTTCATTTGTCATTTCAACCCAAGGCTGACTTCTACCTCCAGTTGCAAGTTACAGTGAATCCAAGCTGAGTTTTGAGCAAATTTCTAAAATAAGAAACCAGTGTAACATCCTCAAAGCAGAACAATTCCCAAGCAGTTTCTTCTCTTAAAGCAAAAATTTATGTTTTCAGGGAAGAAAGGTGCTTTCAAGCATGACATTTTTCCTAGAAATTTTCACATTAAGCTGTGCTATTTTATAAAGAGCTTGGCCAGAAATAGAGTGGTAAGCTTTATTCAATAAGAAAAGTTAATAGCATGTCTGGTGGCATTCCATCAACTCCTTTTCCTTCCCCATTCTGATCATTATTATTACTATCATCATCATCATTATCATCAATATTCCTTAGTATTGTTTCCTTCTACTTTGCCTCAACTTTGTCAGAGTCTCCCTAAGGTAAATTTTGCACAGGTTGGAGATCCTAAAGGCTAAAACTATTGCTAATCCTTAATCTGTGCATTCCTTACAAAGCACAACTAAATGCCAAACTACCTCCTCCTGAATGTCAAAGACGTAGCCTTAAAAACACAGCACATTATAGAACTTCTAATTATTTTTTTTTTTACACAGAAATCCACACCTTATTCTCCCTATCAGGCTATGCAGCAGAAATTTTTAAAAACTACTTACCTTCTAAGCAAAATTTAGAATTTTTCTTCTAGTAAGTCGTTAGGTCAGGAACTGTTCCAGTAATCTAATAGCTCTTCAGTATTTAACCTGCTGGATGAGATAAGATAGCTCTTTGCCCAGTCAATTAAAGATTTAATCTTTTGAGATGCTATTATGTGAACGGGGAATATTGTGTGTGGGGGAGGAGTGGTATGTATCTGAATCTGTGTTTGAATCCCAGCAAATTCAAATGAATTCTTAATAAAAAAAAATTAGCAAAGATGATAAATTAGCATAATAATGCTATAAATATTTTAATTGGTATTTGAAATGAGTTTAAGAACAAACTCTTATGACAGTTATTTTGATGGTTAAGCATTGTGTTAAATAATGACAGATTTCTGTAGAGTAATACAGATGAAGAATCAACTTTAAGACACTGGCTTCAAGGAAATGCACCATTCATTTTAATTAAAAGTAATCTTTCACTACAAAATTTGATAAATGAATTATATTTAATATTTTGAAAATAATAAAGAAAGCTGTGTTTAAAATCTGTTAGCCATAGGAAAATATTGGTTTTCTGAGTTCTGCTTCTTTCCTTAAGGTGGGAAGGAGGAGGGAAGAGGAGACAAAGAAGAGCAAAATAAATAACACAGTTCCTCAGGGGACGTTCCAAAACTCTAACTTTATTTAACTGTGGTAGTGGAACATGAGAAGTAATTTATACCTGTTCATTTCATGCAATAAGGTCTTTTCCTATTGTGCCATGGCATAATCAGAAAGTAATATAATTAAGAAACTAGAAAACCACAGTATAAACATGAATTCTAAATACTGAAACAGTAAACTATATCAATAAGTTATAAAAGATATAAATATTTCAGCTATTGAAAATGCATGATAGGATCAATACAGACAATGTTTGATTGAAAATAAGAAAATAATTCATCTTATTCTTGGATGACGGTTCCTTTGGAAAGAGTGTGAATGTGCCTGTAAGGACTCTCTGTGTCTGAAATACCTTTGTAGACTCCAGATACCTTATAAAAGATGTACATAATATATCTTTAACTATAGGATAAGATTATTGTCAACTTTCTAAGTCATTTAGTTGATTCTCAATAGATACACAAAAAAATAATTTATTAAAGGAATAAACTTGACATACTTTGAATTTCAGTAAGCTTATAGTCATGGCTTATGGTAACACTTTAAAATGAAGATATTCAAACAAGAGCCAAAATGTACCAGAAGCCACCGTACTATCAAAGCAACACCAGAGCAGGACAGTGGTTAAAGCAGTGAGAACAAATTTTTTGAAGGAAAACTACTGCAATAGGGGAAAAGAGACCTCAGGATACAACTGCGCTCCATGTTTGAATACAACAAGGAAAGTGAGAATTCACAGCCAAGGCGCAGAGAGGGCTGAGGGTGGTCAGTGGGTAGAGACTACTAAGGAGAAACATCACGGGTGAGGGCAGGGTCTGGCTAAGGGCACCTGACAGGATCCTTGCTGAAAGCAGGCCAGGTGCTCAGACGTCACGTGGAGGAGGGCAGCAGATGAGGGAACCACTTATACATTCAGGGGATCAGACAGGGAGGATGGGGAATTTGTAGGTCATTTTAATTAAAAGTAATCTTTCACTACAAAATTTGATAAATGAATTATATTTAATATTTTGAAAATAATAAAGAAAGCTGTGTTTAAAATCTGTTAGCCATAGGAAAATATTGGTTTTCTGAGTTCTGCTTCTTTCCTTAAGGTGGGAAGGAGGAGGGAAGAGGAGACAAAGAAGAGCAAAATAAATAACACAGTTCCTCAGGGGACGTTCCAAAACTCTAACTTTATTTAACTGTGGTAGTGGAACATGAGAAGTAATTTATACCTGTTCATTTCATGCAATAAGGTCTTTTCCTATTGTGCCATGGCATAATCAGAAAGTAATATAATTAAGAAACTAGAAAACCACAGTATAAACATGAATTCTAAATACTGAAACAGTAAACTATATCAATAAGTTATAAAAGATATAAATATTTCAGCTATTGAAAATGCATGATAGGATCAATACAGACAATGTTTGATTGAAAATAAGAAAATAATTCATCTTATTCTTGGATGACGGTTCCTTTGGAAAGAGTGTGAATGTGCCTGTAAGGACTCTCTGTGTCTGAAATACCTTTGTAGACTCCAGATACCTTATAAAAGATGTACATAATATATCTTTAACTATAGGATAAGATTATTGTCAACTTTCTAAGTCATTTAGTTGATTCTCAATAGATACACAAAAAAATAATTTATTAAAGGAATAAACTTGACATACTTTGAATTTCAGTAAGCTTATAGTCATGGCTTATGGTAACACTTTAAAATGAAGATATTCAAACAAGAGCCAAAATGTACCAGAAGCCACCGTACTATCAAAGCAACACCAGAGCAGGACAGTGGTTAAAGCAGTGAGAACAAATTTTTTGAAGGAAAACTACTGCAATAGGGGAAAAGAGACCTCAGGATACAACTGCGCTCCATGTTTGAATACAACAAGGAAAGTGAGAATTCACAGCCAAGGCGCAGAGAGGGCTGAGGGTGGTCAGTGGGTAGAGACTACTAAGGAGAAACATCACGGGTGAGGGCAGGGTCTGGCTAAGGGCACCTGACAGGATCCTTGCTGAAAGCAGGCCAGGTGCTCAGACGTCACGTGGAGGAGGGCAGCAGATGAGGGAACCACTTATACATTCAGGGGATCAGACAGGGAGGATGGGGGAATTTGTAGGAAACTGCCTTTGCAAGGTTCCTGCTAGAATTGACCTCTATGAGGAAGGCTACAGAAGCCCAGGGTTTGAGGCCATGGCAGAAAGAGAACCCAGCCTGATGAGGTGGGCCCAATGGAAACTCTTGGTCAGAGTCCAGTTTGTGAAGGTGGGGTAAGTTAACCTTTTAATGAAGTAAATGACTTTTATGTACCTGGAATTGAAGTTAACTCAAAATCATGACTTCTGGTGATGCTTTAAAAAGAAGATGTTCAAACATAACAAAAAGAAGTGTGGTATCCAGAAGCCAGAATTCAGACATTACCATCTGTTCTTGCATTCATTCTATTTTGTCCATGAGAGTCCTTAACATATTAATCATAATTGTTTTAAATTCCTGGTTTGGTAATTCCAATACCCTGCTGAATCTGATGGTTTCCCTGGTGACTCAAATGGTAAAGAACCTGCCTGTTGGGCTTCTCTGGTGGTCCAGTAGGTAAGGACACCGCCTTGCAGTGCAAGGGACACTGGTTCGATCCCTGGCCTGGGAAGATCCCACGTGCCACAGAGTGGCTGGACCAATGTGTCTAACTACTGAGCAGGAGTTCTGGAGCACATAGGCCCAGAGCCAGTGCTCTGCAATGAGAGAGGCCACTGCGATGGGAGGCCTACTCAGGCTGAAGAACAAAGATGGATGAAAAATGAAAGACCAATAGAAGTGGCCAAAAAAAAAAAAATAAGTTCAAAAAATAAAAAAGAATCGGCCTGCAATGCAGGAGATCTGGGTTCCATCCCTGGGTCAGGAAGATCCCCTGGATGAGGGCATGGCAACTCACTTTAGTATTCTTTCCTGGAGAATCACACAGACAGAGGAGTCTGGCAGACTACAGTCCAGGGGTTGCATGAGAGGCAAGAAGGGGAAAAGAGTGGCTGCCATGTTTGAATACAACAAGGAAAGTGAGAATTCACAGCCAAGGCGCAGAGGGCTGAGGGTGGTCAGTGGTAGAGACTACTAAGGAGAAACATCACGGGTGAGGGCAGGGTCTGGCTAAGGGCACCTGACAGGATCCTTGCTGAAAGCAGGCCAGGTGATCAGGACGTCACGTGGAGGAGGGCAGCAGATGAGGGAACCACTTATACATTCAGGGGATCAGACAGGGAGGATGGGGGAATTTGTAGGAAACTGCCTTTGCAAGGTTCCTGCTAGAATTGACCTCTATGAGGAAGGCTACAGAAGCCCAGGGTTTGAGGCCATGGCAGAAAGAGAACCCAGCCTGATGAGGTGGGCCCAATGGAAACTCTTGGTCAGAGTCCAGTTTGTGAAGGTGGGGTAAGTTAACCTTTTAATGAAGTAAATGACTTTTATGTACCTGGAATTGAAGTTAACTCAAAATCATGACTTCTGGTGATGCTTTAAAAGAAGATGTTCAAACATAACAAAAAGAAGTGTGGTATCCAGAAGCCAGAATTCAGACATTACCATCTGTTCTTGCATTCATTCTATTTTGTCCATGAGAGTCCTTAACATATTAATCATAATTGTTTTAAATTCCTGGTTTGGTAATTCCAATACCCTGCTGAATCTGATGGTTTCCCTGGTGACTCAAATGGTAAAGAACCTGCCTGTTGGGCTTCTCTGGTGGTCCAGTAGGTAAGGACACCGCCTTGCAGTGCAAGGGACACTGGTTCGATCCCTGGCCTGGGAAGATCCCACGTGCCACAGAGTGGCTGGACCAATGTGTCTAACTACTGAGCAGGAGTTCTGGAGCACATAGGCCCAGAGCCAGTGCTCTGCAATGAGAGAGGCCACTGCGATGGGAGGCCTACTCAGGCTGAAGAACAAAGATGGATGAAAAATGAAAGACCAATAGAAGTGGCCAAAAAAAAAAAAATAAGTTCAAAAAATAAAAAAGAATCGGCCTGCAATGCAGGAGATCTGGGTTCCATCCCTGGGTCAGGAAGATCCCCTGGATGAGGGCATGGCAACTCACTTTAGTATTCTTTCCTGGAGAATCACACAGACAGAGGAGTCTGGCAGACTACAGTCCAGGGGTTGCAAAGAGTCAGACATGACTGAGAGACTAAGCACTAAGCACTAAGCTTTATCTGAGTCTAGTTCTGGGACTTGCTCTGTCTCTGCATTTGTTTTGTTGCCTTTTAGTATTTTTTTTTAAATTTTTTTCTTGATTGCTAGACATGATTTAATTTTTCTCACTAGGCAGATAGCTCATATTGGGTAGAAGGACCTGCTATAAATAGACCTTTACTAATATGCCAACTAAGGTGTGGGAGAATGGAAGAGTTCGGTCTTATGATTAGGTTTCAGTCTTAATGATCTTCTGTCTCTGGACTGTGAATTTCACTTCTCAGTTTTTCTCCCCACTATCTCTCAGATGGGATGAGCTGGCTAGATAGCGTTAGATTTGGCAATTTCCTTTCTACCAAGTGGAAGACCAGGCCAGCTCTGAGACAGGAAGTAGATTGATCCTCTAGGGTAAAGGGATTGGAGTTTCATTCTCTGTGGACCTCACTCCAGGAGTGGAACTTCAAATTGCAGTTTCTAGGGCTCTTGCTTAAGATACCAGGCCACAAACTCATATAATCATCAGTTTGAAAAAATGCAGTTCTGGTTTTAACATTTTTTACAACATCTAGTGAGTCATAGGACTTCATTAAACCCCAGGCATGGTGGCCAGCACTCCAGAGGCTCAAGAATTCCGAGACCCACTCCCTTTCTTATCTAAAGTGTTGTATGACTAGCTGAGTTCGCCGGCAGGCATGACATCTGGGACAGTGTTCAGGCAGGTTAAGAGCAAGGTCACAGGCCTGCTCTCCTGCTTCTGAAGCCTGAACAAGATTTCCTCCATTTTAATTTTCTTAACAGTTAGCCTCAGGATTATTTATGCTGAAGAGCATAGGAATAAGGCAAAATAACACAAGCAGTCTTATTGATTCTGTAGGTCAAATAACACTTCTAAATGGTCAAAAGGCACAAGATAATCAGATAAACAAGCAAGGGGTTAAGCAACACAGAAAACTATTTCTGAGTGGTAGGGGATGTACTAAGTAAAACAAAAATCCCACCATGAATGAGAAATATGTTTTTGTACATTAACTCCTGTATCTATTAACTTATTGGGTATAATAGTAACAACAGAATATTCTATCAAGGTATGGTTACATTTTTCGATGAAATTTTGGAAATTTTGCAAAATCTTACATAGGAGTTCTAAGGAAGAGCTACTATTAGGAACAGACAAAACAGGAAATAGCATTTGAGTCTATTGCACCTGAGTTTTCATGGGGGGAAATAATAGGCAGTCCCCTTCCAAAATAAATGATCAGCTTGTGTCAAGTATAGAGAGAAAGGGGCTCCTAACAGATACATAAAGGTAGTGTTGACAACATCAGTTACAGTACACACTAACTAGGGCGCTCTTTCAAAACATATATTCTAGATTTTAGGGAAAACAGTCCATTCACAATAGTTGATGGAGCTCTCCAATAAGCAGGTCCACATAGTAGTCCCTCATTAGCCTTGTCGCACTTTATCAGTAAGTGATGCAACTGTTAAAGTAACGAATGACATTAGCACATAATGCTTGTGTTCATGGCTTGAGCTATAACTTTACCAGTGCTGTATAACCTAGCAGAAAGATAAATTTTGTCCCTAGAAAAGCAAAGTTAAGAAAACAGGCTTTGTTTACTGGACAGGTGAAGTTAACCTGAGTTTGGATCTGGGGTCTGACTCTGGTTTCTCCCATTGAAGATTTCCAAGTAGTTTTCTTCATAATTTTCTTCTAGCATATCTTTGAACATTGAGGTGTGAATGACAATCCACAGTACAGTCAGACTTCCAAGAATAACCTACTCATGAGGATAGCAGTGGGTTAATGGCAGCTATTTCCCTTTTTCCTCTCTGGGGATCATCATGAACATGGTGTCATCACGTGTTCTCTGTGCTATCACATCAGCAGGCATCAGAGGACCACTGGCCTGCTTCCCCAAATGTTATATCCAATTGCATGTGTTTCATTTGTGGACCCAAACCCTCCATCATCTCTAACTGTTAATAGAGTGGGAGGTTCTCCTTTTTGTACTTTGCCAGTTACACGTGGAAGAATAGCCATTGGGCAATTCGATTGTGTTTATTAGTAGATAGATTATCTTTGCCTTTATCTTGTAAAATTATTTGGTTTTCTCCTTAGTCGTCTGGGTTTATAACTCCGCCATAGACAAAGATCCCTTTTAATGCTAAACTGGAGCATTCTTTGATTCATTCAAAGTGTCTGGAAGGCGTTTTGACTCCAATAACAGCTGAAATAGCACACATCAGTCTTTTTAGCAAGTTTACGTTCAGGTATAGAGTACAAATTCAGTCTGGAAGCTTCAGGAGTAGCTCAGAAAGGAGTTAGTGCTCCTGAGTTAACTTCTCAATACTCAGTTGTCTCAAGATAGAAGTCTAGTTTGAGGGCTTCCCTGGTGGTCCAGTGGGTAAGGACACCGCCTTGCAGTGCAAAGGGCACTGGTTCAATCCCTGGCCTGGGAAGATCCCATGTGCCACAGAGCAGCTGGACCAATGTGTCCAGAGCCGGTGCTCTGCAACGACAGAGGCCACCACTATGGGAGGCCCACACGGGCCAAAGAACAAAGATGAATGAAGGTGGATAGATGAAAGACCAATAGAAGTGGCCTACCCCCTCCCTTCCCACCCAACCCCCAAAAATTAATAAATAAATAAATGTTAAAAACTCAACATACGAAAAAACGAAGATGATGGCATTTTGTCCATCACTTCATGACCAATAGATGGGGAAAAATGGAAACAGTGACTGACTTTATTTTCTTGAGCTCCAAAGCACTGTGGACAGTGACTGCAGTCATGAAATTAAGACACTTGTTCCTTGGAAGAAAAGCTACAGGAAACCTAGACAGAGTATTAAAAAGCAGAGACATCGCTTTGCTGACAAAGGCCCATATAGTCAAAGCTATGGTTTTTTCAGTAGTCATGTATGGATGTGAGAGTTGGACCATAAATAAGGCTGAGTACTGAAGAACTGATGCTTTTGAATTGTGGTGCTGGAGAAGACTCTTGAGATTCCCTTGAACTGCAAGGAGATCAAAGCAGTCAATTCTAAAGGAAGTCAGCCTTGAATATTCATTGGAAGGACTGATGCTAAAGTTCCAATATCTGGCCACCTGATGCAAAGAACCAACTCTTTGGAAAAGACCTTGATGCTGGGAAAGATTGAGGGCTAGAGAAGGGGCGACAGAGGATGAATTGATTGGATGGCATCACTAACTCAAGGGGCATGCGTTTGAGCAAACTCTGGAAGACAGTGAAGGACAGGGAATCCTGGCATGCTATAGGCCATGGGATTGCAAAGAGTCGGATGTGACTTAGCTGCCTATACTAACAAGAGACAATATCCTACAGTGTTGGAACAGAAGATTTTACCATGCCTCATGGAGAAATGCCTAAGGCATGGCCTCTTGCTTCCCTGCTAGTTTCCACGCAACACATTCTACCAGGTGTTAAGCCAAATAGGTGATATAGGATGGTACAAGACCTTAGAGCAGTAACAGTGTTCCCTATGTATCCTCTTGTGGCCACTCCTTATGACATATTAACTCAAATCCTTGACAACCCTAAATGGTTTACTATATTCAATCTCAAGGATTCATTCTTTTGCATCCCAGTTCATTCCTCATCACAATATGTGTTTGCATTCAAGTGGACTAATCTTGACTCAGTCCAAATGCAGCAATATACCTGGACAATATTGCCTCAGGGGTTCTAGTATTGCCACACCTGTTTGCCCAGGTCCTAGGAAAGGAAGGAAACAGATGGCTGGTGGCACGTAGAACCAAGATGGCTCATACCTCTCTCTGACCAACAGAAAATCATTAAAGGATTATGTGATTCTCTCCATCTGGGGAGAGATGTAATGTCTATGATTGTATTCTGACCTTTACATGGAAAGGGCTCCTAAGTACGATTAAATGAATTACTCGAGCCTCTACCCTTTGTGCCACCCATATTCCAGGAGGCAATGTCAAGCCTCCCCTTCTTGTTGGCCCAGGCCAGAGATGAGGGACTTATCTATGAGTGAAGTCACTTAGTTGTGTCTGACTCTTTGCAACTCATGGGCAAGCCATGGAATTCTCCAGGCAAGAATACTAGAGTGGGTTCCCTTGAACTGCAAGGAGATCAAAGCAGTCAATTCTAAAGGAAGTCAGCCTTGAATATTCATTGGAAGGACTGATGCTAAAGTTCCAATATCTGGCCACCTGATGCAAAGAACCAACTCTTTGGAAAAGACCTTGATGCTGGGAAAGATTGAGGGCTAGAGAAGGGGCGACAGAGGATGAATTGATTGGATGGCATCACTAACTCAAGGGGCATGCGTTTGAGCAAACTCTGGAAGACAGTGAAGGACAGGGAATCCTGGCATGCTATAGGCCATGGGATTGCAAAGAGTCGGATGTGACTTAGCTGCCTATACTAACAAGAGACAATATCCTACAGTGTTGGAACAGAAGATTTTACCATGCCTAATGGAGAAATGCCTAAGGCATGGCCTCTTGCTTCCTTGCTACTTTCCACGCAACACATTCTACCAGGTGTTAAGCCAAATAGGTGATATAGGATGGTACAAGACCTTAGAGCAGTAACAGTGTTCCCTATGTATCCTCTTGTGGCCACTCCTTATGACATATTAACTCAAATCCTTGACAACCCTAAATGGTTTACTATATTCAATCTCAAGGATTCATTCTTTTGCATCCCAGTTCATTCCTCATCACAATATGTGTTTGCATTCAAGTGGACTAATCTTGACTCAGTCCAAATGCAGCAATATACCTGGACAATATTGCCTCAGGGGTTCTAGTATTGCCACACCTGTTTGCCCAGGTCCTAGGAAAGGAAGGAAACAGATGGCTGGTGGCACGTAGAACCAAGATGGCTCATACCTCTCTCTGACCAACAGAAAATCATTAAAGGATTATGTGATTCTCTCCATCTGGGGAGAGATGTAATGTCTATGATTGTATTCTGACCTTTACATGGAAAGGGCTCCTAAGTACGATTAAATGAATTACTCGAGCCTCTACCCTTTGTGCCACCCATATTCCAGGAGGCAATGTCAAGCCTCCCCTTCTTGTTGGCCCAGTCCAGAGATGAGGGACTTATCTATGAGTGAAGTCACTTAGTTGTGTCTGACTCTTTGCAACTCATGGGCAAGCCATGGAATTCTCCAGGCAAGAATACTAGAGTGGGTTGCCTTTCCCTTTTCCAAGTGATCTTCCCAACCCAGGTATCAAACCTGGGTCTCCCTCATTGCAGGCGAATTCTTTACCATCGGAGTCACCAGGGAAGTCTTTATCTAGGAGAGGACTGGCAAATAGATTTCACTCAGATGCCCTCTTTCCAGGGCTTCAAATCCTTATTAGTCTTTATCTATACATTTACTGGATGGATAGAGACCTTCCCTACCAGAACAAAATCGATTTTACTGCTTGGATCTGGGCTTGTTCTTCTGTTATGGAGGTCCATAGAATTTGAAACACTCCATAAGCATCTACATGAAGAAGTGAAACATTAGTACTTTGAACAGTTTCCCAAATGTCAGACTATAATTTCTTTCCCCATGGCTCTTTGGAGTGAATTTGCCAGTTATTCTTTACCTATAGGGGTAGCCAATTGGCCGACTCCTTGGCTACCGACAAAGAATCTGTGTATATATGTCATTTAATCAAATTCTCTTGCTTTAATACCTGATAAGCAGCATGTAAGTCAGCAAATTTACCTTCCTTAGTAGTTGTCGTTAATTCAGTACTGACCAGATTATATGGCACCATTTTCTAATAGCAAGTATATCCCATATAATTAGATGATTCATCAATGAACCATACGTGCTGTTTTTCTTGGGTAGCTAGAAAGTCAAAGAGTTGTCCCCCCCATTTTACAAGTGATTCAGTTATCTCAGGCCTAATTACCCGGGTTCTAGTATTGCCACACCTGTTTGCCCAGGTCCTAGGAAAGGAAGGAAACAGATGGCTGGTGGCACGTAGAACCAAGATGGCTCATCCGTCTCTCTGACCAACAGAACATCATTAGTAGAGGATGTGATTCTCTGCATCTGTGGAGAGATGTAAGGTGTATGATAGTATTCTGACCTATACATGGAAAGGGCTCCTAAGTACGATTAAATGAATTACTCGAGCCACTCCCCCTTGCGCCACTCATATTCCAGAAGTCAATGTCAAGCCTCCCCTTCTTGTTGGCCCAGTCCAGATATGAGGGACTTATCTATAAGTGAAGTCACTTAGTTGTGTCTGACTCTTTGCAACTCATGGGCAAGCCATGGAATTCTCCAGGCAAGAATACTAGAGTGGGTTGCCTTTCCCTTTTCCAAGTGATCTTCCCAACCCAGGTATCAAACCTGGGTCTCCCTCATTGCAGGCGAATTCTTTACCATCGGAGTCACCAGGGAAGTCTTTATCTAGGAGAGGACTGGCAAATAGATTTCACTCAGATGCCCTCTTTCCAGGGCTTCAAATCCTTATTAGTCTTTTCTATACATTTACTGGATGGATAGAGACCTTCCCTACCAGAACAAAATCGATTTTACTGCTTGGATCTGGGCTTGTTCTTCTGTTATGGAGGTCCATAGAATTTGAAACACTCCATAAGCATCTACATGAAGAAGTGAAACATTAGTACTTTGAACAGTTTCCCAAATGTCAGACTATAATTTCTTTCCCCATGGCTCTTTGGAGTGAATTTGCCAGTTATTCTTTACCTATAGGGGTAGCCAATTGGCCGACTCCTTGGCTACCGACAAAGAATCTGTGTATATATGTCATTTAATCAAATTCTCTTGCTTTAATACCTGATAAGCAGCATGTAAGTCAGCAAATTTACCTTCCTTAGTAGTTGTCGTTAATTCAGTACTGACCAGATTATATGGCACCATTTTCTAATAGCAAGTATATCCCATATAATTAGATGATTCATCAATGAACCATACGTGCTGTTTTTCTTGGGTAGCTAGAAAGTCAAAGAGTTGTCCCCCCCATTTTACAAGTGATTCAGTTATCTCAGGCCTAATTATAGCCTCTTACCTGAGGCCTTCAATAGGAATTTCATCAATTTTTTCATTTAAGACAGTGACCCCAAGGAGCCCAAGTTTGGCTCTGTTCTGAATATACCATTTCCATTTTATTATGCTGGACTTCTGAGCATATCAAATCCTGTGGGTATTGGGTGAATATTGTACCCATTGCATGATTGGCACCGCTGGTCTTAATACTACAGTATGAACTGTACTCAATTGTTTCATATGAACTGAAATCCAATAATAAGCCAATAACTGTTTTTCAAAGGTAGCATAATATCTCTCAGCGTCTGAAACTTCCTACTCCAGTAACCAAAAGGCATTCTTTTGCCTTGCTGCTTTTGCCATAAGCTTCAATCAGCATATAGTTCATTAATAAATACATGGAGTTTTATGTCCCCTGGCTGTAGCTCAGGAAGTATCTGATCTCCATCCAAAGAAACATTACTGAGATAAGCTGTAAGATAATTCAATCAAGCTTTTTAGTGGAGGCAGAGGAGAAGATGGCAGAATAGAAGGATGTGCACTCATCTTCTCCTGAAAGAACACCAAAATTGCAACTGGCTGCTGAAAAGCCATCCACAGGAGGATGTTGGGACCCACCAAAAAAAAGATACCCCACAACCAAGAGCAAAGGAGACTTCAACAAGACAGTAGGAGGGGCACAATCATGTTTTTAAGATCAAACCTCATGCCCACCCACCAGAGATGCTAGGAGGGTGCAAACAAAACTTGTGCACACCAAGACCCAGGAAAAGGAGCCGTGACCTCCACAAGAGACTGAGCCAGACCTGCCTTTAAGGGTCCGAGTGTCTCCTGAGGGTCTCCAGTGGAGGCACGGGTCAGCAGTGGCCTGCAGCAGTTCTGAGAAGTGTGGTGTGTGGCATAAGGCCTCTTGAAGGAGGTTGCCATTAGCCAGATTATAGAGCTGCTGAGCAGGACTGGGGAAATGGACGCTGGAGCGCACAAACAAAACTTTGTGCACACCAGGATCCTGGAGAAAGGAGCAGTGATCCCCACATGAGATTGAGCCAGACTTGCCTCTGAGTGTTCCGGAGTCTCCAGCGAAGGTGTGGGTGGACAGCGGCCTGTCACAGGGTCAGGGACACTGAAACAACACTCCTGGTGCAGCATACTGGCCTAAATCCTTTTGGAGGTCACCATTACCCTTACCATAGTTTGGCCTCAGGCCAGACTACAAGGAAGGAATATGATTCCACCCATCATCAGACAATTGGATTAAAGATCAAGTGCCTGACGCACCAAAAAACAGAGGAGGACCCCAACCAGTGAGAGCCTTTTCGTGCTCAAATAGGCGGAGCTACAGAAAAGGATGAGTCAAAGAGGCCTTCTGATCACTAGCTGCCAGAGGCTAGGAAAAGACGCTGATTGGGTCGTAGCTCCTGTGGCTGAGGCAGTCTGTGTCCCTGCACACTTGGTGCTGACAGGGTTCCTGCAACCCAAGCCGCTGTGCCTCCTTCAAGCCCAATCCTCAGTAGAGCTGAGCTGCCATGAGCTAGAAAAAGCCCTAAGAGCACCATGTTTTCTGCATAGTCAGCAGTGCCAGGGTCCCTGCAATCCAAGAAACCATGCCGCCTCCATGTGTGATCCCCACTGGGACAGGACTGTCAGAGACTAGGAAAAGTCCTGCATCTGTGCAGGAGGAGGCACTTGTGTGGGACTCTTTTCGATCCTTTGGACTGTGGTCTGCCAGGCTTCTCCATCTGGGGAACTCTCCAGGCAGGAAAGCTAAAGTGGATTGCCATTCCTTTATAGAACACCCTAGTCACCAACTACCCAGAATACGTGGTGTTGTCAGGGTCCCTGTGACTTGAGCAGCTGCACCACCCCCACACCTGGCCCTCACTAGGGAAGGCCCAAATCCTGTAGGGCAGCCTCAGGAGCAATCCCTGGTGGATGACAGACCCTCAGAGGTGAAGATAAAATCACAATTGAAATCCAGAGGCAGGGTGGCTAAGGAAGAGGACACAAAACATTTCCACCAGCTGTATAAGCAGCAGATTAAAACCACACGATCAGCCAAGCAGACTCCATGTCTACAGAATATATAAAAAGACAGCGACCATTCCCATAGAAGAAAATGCACTAGTTCTGACAGTTGTGAATACTGGAGGCAAGAACACACAAGCGCAGGGCCAGACTGGAGTCTAACTTGCCCCCACAGCAGGTCCAGAGACCAGCCCAGGTGTGGAGGGCATCCTAGACAGGCAAAGTGGACTGTCACTCATAGCAGGAGAAAGGACGCTGTCAACAGAGACTCAAAAATAATAAAAATTATTATTATTATTTTTACATTTTGACGTGTTCTGGAGTTGATTCTGGACTTTTTTTTCTTTTTTTTCCCTCCTTCCCACCTCCCCCTGCCCCCACTCTGTTTGTTTTTTCTTCTTCATCTGCTGTTGCAGTTGTCAATTTTATTAATACTATTAAATATATTTAAGCTTTTAAGATTTCTTTTTTAATCACATTTTTTATCTCTCTTATATACTTTTGCTACTACATTGAGGTTCTGTAGGGTTTTTGTTTCCTCTCCACCTCCAACTTTTTTTTCTTTCTTCCTCTCTTGCTGTAGTTATAAATTTTATTACTACTATTAAATATATTCAAGTTAAAAAAATTTTTTTAAGCGCATTTCTAATTTTGGTTATATATTTTTGCTTCTACATTGGCCTTTTGTGGTTCTGTGGGATTTTTGTTTTTGTTATGTTTTTCTATATTTTTCTCTTTGTTTTAATTTTTAAATTTTTTATGCCTATTATTATTTTTTCAACAAAGAATGAACAAATTACTGAAGAAATCAAAAGGGAAATAATAAAATTCCCAGAAACAAAATTATAATGAAAACATGACAACTCAAAACCTATGGGATGGGCTTCCCTGGTGGTCCAGTGGATAAGGACACCGCCTTGCAGTGCAAGGGGCGCCGGTTTGATCCCTGGCCTGGGAAGATCCCACGTGCCGCGGAGCGGCTGGACGGGTGTGTCCAACTACCGAGCCGGAGCTCTGGAGTGCATGCGCCCAGAACCAGTGCTCTGCAATGACAGACGCCATCGCGATGAGAGGTCCACAGAAGCCAAAGAACAAAGACGGATGAAAACAGAGAAACGAAAGACCAATAGAAGTGGCCCGCCCACTCCCCTCCCTCCCCAACCAGACCCCCGCCCAAAAATAAAATAAATAAATAAATAAATAAATCTTTAAAAAAAAAAAAAAAAACCTATGGGATGCAGCAAAAGCAGTTCTAAGAGGGAATGTTATAGCAGTAAAATCCTTCCTCAATAAAGAAGAAAAACATCAAATAGACAACCTAACTTTATACTTAAAAAAACTTGTAAAAGAAGAACAAAAAATCCCAAAGTTAGCAGAAGAAAAGAAATAATAAAGATCATAGCAGAAATAAATGAAAAATAAATGAAAGCAACAATAGTAAAGATTAAGGGAACCCTCTTGCACTGTTGGTGGGAATGTAAATTGATACTATGGAAGACAGTATGGAGATTCCTTAAAAAACTAGGAATAAAACCACCTTATGACCCAGCAATCCCACTACTAGGCATATACCCTGAGGTAATCAAAATTGAAAAACAACACATATACCCCATTGCTCATTGCAAAAATTGAAATAACCTAGATATCCATCATCAGATGAATGGATAAAGAAGCTGTGGTACATATGTACAATGGAATATTACTCAGCCATAGAAAGGAATGCATTTGAGTCAGTTCTAGTAAGGTGGATGAGCCTAGAGCCTATTATACAGAGTGAAGTAAGTCAGAAAGAGAAATATAAATAGTGTATACTAACACATATATATGGAATCTAGGAAAATGGTACTGATAAATGTATATGCAGAGTAGCAATGGAGAACAGACTTATGGACACTGTGGGGATGGAGGAGTGAGTGAGATGTATGGAAAAAGTAACATGGAAACTTACATTACCGAATATAAAATAGACAACCAATGGGAATCTTCTTTAAGACTCAGGGAACTCAGACAGGGGCTCTGTAACAACCTAGAGGAGTGGGATGGGGAGGGAAATGGGAGGGAAGTTCAAGAGGAGAGGAAATATATATATATACCTATGACTGATTCAGGTTGATGTGTTGCAGTAAACAACAAAACTGTAAAACTATCATCTTTCAACTAAAGAAAAAAAAACTTTTTTATTGATAAAACATAACAACAAGGAATTATCTGGGAAGTGAGTCTTGGTCAACATGGATATCAATTAGCAAAACTAGAATTTAATATTCAGTGAAATACATAATTTTTTTGGTGAGGATATTACCCTCTGAAGCCAGAGAAGACTTTACCTCATCAAATAGAAAAAATGAGGTTTTTCAGGGATCCAGGAAAAGCCAAGTGGCCTTTTTGGATTTCCCATAACCTTGACTGTTTGATTTACAGCTATTGCATACCCGTTTTAAATTTCTTAGTTTAGAAGTAAACTGTTGCCCTGTTTTAAGGACATCAGGATAACAAAAGTCTAATAATCAGGTGTTAATTTTTTGTAGAGGCAAAATGAGCTTTTATGTGTGTCACAATCTGCACAGATCATTGTGAAATAATATTTATTCACTTTACCTAGGTAATAAAACATTTTAAAAATAAACATAAATCACTAAAAGGCAAAGAAATTCACATGGGCTCTTATCAAAAATGACATTCCAAGAAAACTTTCTCTTAATAGAGAGAAAACCAAATTCCAGTCTGATACCAGATTACTGTTAATAACAAAATGTATTTATCTAGTTAATTTTAATTTAATCTTAGAAGGTCCTTTCTATAAATCTTGAAGAAATAAGAGATGGTAGTTTTCCTTTTTTTGGAAAGGTGTCGGAGCGAAACCATAGCTGTCTAAAACGAAGACTTAAAAACATGGGTTCAACATCTGATTATATCACAATTGACATAGTTAACTTGGTCACTGCTGTGACATGTCACACTTTAATGTAAGAACTAGAATTATGACTGATAACATTTTGCCAGGACATATCAGATCTTTATGAATTTTGCATAATTTCCAGACTATCTATATGATGACATTTACCATACAATATAGCTGAGATTTATTACTTATTTTTTTAATAAGTGAAAACTTTAATACTTGAAATTAGCCACCTGGACTCAGTTCAGGTGGTCCCAATTTTGTTGGCAACATTTGAAGCATCATAATCAGGAGCCAGTTGAACACATGCCTTCTCTCCATCAGGTCTGACCAGGGTGTTGACCTTGGCCACATTAACATCACAGAGCTTCTTCATGGCCTGTTTAGTTTGGTCCTTGTTGCCCTTGACATCCACAATGGATACCAGTGTGTTGTTGTCTTCTATTTTCTTCATGGCTGACTCAGTGGTGAGAGGGAATTTGATGATGGCCTAGTGGTCAAGCTTGCTCCTCCTGGGGGCGCTCTTCTGAGGATATTTGGGCTGCCTCCTGAACAGCAGTGTTTTGGGACACCGAAAGGTGAGTGACGTCCAGATTTTCTTTCTTTCTTTGTGACTTTCAACACTGCTTTCTTGGCCTTCAGACATTTGCTTTGGCCTCAGCTTTAGGAGGGGCAGAGGCTTCCTTCCTCGGCACCATCTTTGTGAAAAGAGATTTATTAATTATTTAACAGTACTTTCCATGCAACTTGAACATACCAAAGGAACCTAATTACTTTAGTATTTGGGATGCCTTAGGGGCCCTTGGAAGCACCCTAAAGTTGCTAAAGGGAATATTCATTCTTTCATTCAATAAGTCAGGACAATTAGATGCATCCCACTCTTGACCTTGAATTGAGATCTGTTAAACCGAAGACTTAATAACAAAATGTATTTATCTAGTTAATTTTAATTTAATCTTAGAAGGTCCTTTCTATAAATCTTGAAGAAATAAGAGATGGTAGTTTTCCTTTTTTTGGAAAGGTGTCGGAGCGAAACCATAGCTGTCTAAAACGAAGACTTAAAAACATGGGTTCAACATCTGATTATATCACAATTGACATAGTTAACTTGGTCACTGCTGTGACATGTCACACTTTAATGTAAGAACTAGAATTATGACTGATAACATTTTGCCAGGACATATCAGATCTTTATGAATTTTGCATAATTTCCAGACTATCTATATGATGACATTTACCATACAATATAGCTGAGATTTATTACTTATTTTTTTAATAAGTGAAAACTTTAATACTTGAAATTAGCCACCTGGACTCAGTTCAGGTGGTCCCAATTTTGTTGGCAACATTTGAAGCATCATAATCAGGAGCCAGTTGAACACATGCCTTCTCTCCATCAGGTCTGACCAGGGTGTTGACCTTGGCCACATTAACATCACAGAGCTTCTTCATGGCCTGTTTAGTTTGGTCCTTGTTGCCCTTGACATCCACAATGGATACCAGTGTGTTGTTGTCTTCTATTTTCTTCATGGCTGACTCAGTGGTGAGAGGGAATTTGATGATGGCCTAGTGGTCAAGCTTGCTCCTCCTGGGGGCGCTCTTCTGAGGATATTTGGGCTGCCTCCTGAACAGCAGTGTTTTGGGACACCGAAAGGTGAGTGACGTCCAGATTTTCTTTCTTTCTTTGTGACTTTCAACACTGCTTTCTTGGCCTTCAGACATTTGCTTTGGCCTCAGCTTTAGGAGGGGCAGAGGCTTCCTTCCTCGGCACCATCTTTGTGAAAAGAGATTTATTAATTATTTAACAGTACTTTCCATGCAACTTGAACATACCAAAGGAACCTAATTACTTTAGTATTTGGGATGCCTTAGGGGCCCTTGGAAGCACCCTAAAGTTGCTAAAGGGAATATTCATTCTTTCATTCAATAAGTCAGGACAATTAGATGCATCCCACTCTTGACCTTGAATTGAGATCTTGGGAATCAAAATGACTAGAAGTGGTTGTGCCAAGGGTAATGGAAATTCCCGTGTCCAGGAGTGGACACTGTAGGGAATCCAGAATCTGCTCTCCATGGGGTGAGCGTTAGGTGGCAGCACTGTACTCATAGAACAGGACCTTCTTCTCAAGTCGGAGAGGTTTTGTTCTGGTTTGAGCAAGCTCCAGGAGATGGTGAAGGAGAGGGAAGCCTGGTGTGCTACAGTCCACGGAGTCACAAAGAGCTGGACATGACTGAACAACAACCACAAGTAGGAACTCTATGCTTTTCATGGAAAAATGTGGCTTGTGTATTTCCTCCAGCAAGGCTGATTGCTGTTGTATGGGATTAGCATTTTTTAAACCCCCAAATGTCACTAGCCAAAACTCAGCATTTCTCAGGCCTAGGACACTGTGGTAAACAACAGATGTAAGTAATCTATATGATTTTATTCTAAGACATTTAAGAAGTTCTAAGTTATGCACAAAATATCAGTTTCAGATATACACAAAATATTAGTTTTTAAGGCTGTAGAGGTAGATATTTTCCTCACTTATTCATTGAATAAATATCTATATTCCTCCCCAATGTAAAGACGATTAGTCTACTTATAGTTTGAAGAGAACAGAATTTTCAAAGGAGTATAATTTTATGATACATTAAGAATTCTGGGGCTTCCCTGGTGGTCCAGTGGGTAAAGAGTCTACCTTACAGTGCATGGTCAAGCTTGCTCCTCCTGGGGGCGCTCTTCTGAGGATATTTGGGCTGCCTCCTGAACAGCAGTGTTTTGGGACACCGAAAGGTGAGTGACGTCCAGATTTTCTTTCTTTCTTTGTGACTTTCAACACTGCTTTCTTGGCCTTCAGACATTTGCTTTGGCCTCAGCTTTAGGAGGGGCAGAGGCTTCCTTCCTCGGCACCATCTTTGTGAAAAGAGATTTATTAATTATTTAACAGTACTTTCCATGCAACTTGAACATACCAAAGGAACCTAATTACTTTAGTATTTGGGATGCCTTAGGGGCCCTTGGAAGCACCCTAAAGTTGCTAAAGGGAATATTCATTCTTTCATTCAATAAGTCAGGACAATTAGATGCATCCCACTCTTGACCTTGAATTGAGATCTTGGGAATCAAAATGACTAGAAGTGGTTGTGCCAAGGGTAATGGAAATTCCCGTGTCCAGGAGTGGACACTGTAGGGAATCCAGAATCTGCTCTCCATGGGGTGAGCGTTAGGTGGCAGCACTGTACTCATAGAACAGGACCTTCTTCTCAAGTCGGAGAGGTTTTGTTCTGGTTTGAGCAAGCTCCAGGAGATGGTGAAGGAGAGGGAAGCCTGGTGTGCTACAGTCCACGGAGTCACAAAGAGCTGGACATGACTGAACAACAACCACAAGTAGGAACTCTATGCTTTTCATGGAAAAATGTGGCTTGTGTATTTCCTCCAGCAAGGCTGATTGCTGTTGTATGGGATTAGCATTTTTAACCACCAAATGTCACTAGCCAAAACTCAGCATTTCTCAGGCCTAGGACACTGTGGTAAACAACAGATGTAAGTAATCTATATGATTTTATTCTAAGACATTTAAGAAGTTCTAAGTTATGCACAAAATATCAGTTTCAGATATACACAAAATATTAGTTTTTAAGGCTGTAGAGGTAGATATTTTCCTCACTTATTCATTGAATAAATATCTATATTCCTCCCCAATGTAAAGACGATTAGTCTACTTATAGTTTGAAGAGAACAGAATTTTCAAAGGAGTATAATTTTATGATACATTAAGAATTCTGGGGCTTCCCTGGTGGTCCAGTGGGTAAAGAGTCTACCTTACAGTGCATGGGGCACTGGTTCGATCCCTGGCCTGGGAACATCCCAAGTGCTGCAGAGCAGAAGGGCCAGTGTTTCCAATTATGGGCCATCACTCTGGAGTGCATGCGCCCAGAGCTGGTGCTCTGCAACTAGAGAGGCCACTGCAATGGAGACCCACACAGGCCAAAGAATAAAGATGCGTGAAAATAAATGATGACTTAGTGGCCAAAAAAAAAAAAAACAGTTGTAGTCCTCAAAATGGCCCCTTTTCTTTGATTTTTTTAAAAATATATTCTGCCTCAGAGTAAGAAAAAAATGGATGCTCATAATGTATTCACTAATGGGAAAATTGTTTTTCTTTAAGCTGAAAATTCAGATTATGTTAGAGAAAGCTACATATGTATCCAAAAGAAATCATCCTCCCACAGCACTTCCTGGTTTTGCTTTTAGTCAAAACATCACTTTCCACTGATTATTGTTTCCCCTTTGGTCAGCAACCTCACCCTTGCTACAGAGCATTCCCCCCGCCTTTTTTTTAAAGATTTATTTATTTATTTTGGGGGGCAGTGGGGTGGGGAGGGAGGGGAGCAGGCGGGCCACTTCTGTTGGTCTTTCATTTCTCTATTCTCATCCGTCTTTGTTCTTTGGCTCCTGTGGGCCTCCCATCGCGGTGCCGTCTGTCATTCTTTGGCTCCTGTGGGCCTCCCATCGCGGTGCCGTCTTGCAGAGCGCCGGCTCTGGGCGCATGCGCTCCAGAGCTCCGGCTCGGTAATTGGACACATCGGTCCAGCCGCTCCGCGGCACGTGGGATCTTCCCAGGCCAGGGATCGAACCGGTGCCCCTTGCACTGCAAGGCGGTGTCCTTATCCACTGGACCACCAGAGGAAGCCCCAGAGCATCCTCTTTTATATACTATAGACTTAAGGAGTGGTTCTTATCTCCTCTCCTGGACCACTGTTCATCCCTTTATTTCAGTTAATGGAAGGTGCACAGTCCAAGGCAAGGGGCAGGCAAAACTCCTGATAAAATGTGCAGGTGCCCAACAAATATAGGCAAAATAAATGAAGAAAATTCAGTGTCTGTGCCTTCTATTTGCTCTGTGTCTCCAGTTGATGCTGCCCATACAAACCAGGTCAAGGCACTGGTGCCCCCTCTGTCACTCTCCTAGTTAAACAAGGCTTGCTAGGAGGAGAGTTCTCCAGACACTTTTCTCAGCCCTCCTTCTGAGACTGAAAGTAGTGAGGAAGGCGTGGAGCCCCCTTGGAGGAGAAAGCCCACCATTTCCAGATGCAAGACTCTGTTGAGAAGTCTCTATGTTCTGCTTGTTCCTGGGTCCCTTCTCACTCCTTCCCCCAGACACTTACTTGCTTGCGATACTTTTTTTTTTTTTTTTTTTTAAAGCACACCTTCCCAATGCAAAATCTGTCAGCACTCACAATGAGGCCATGTTATTCTCATACTAGATAAAACAGGGCTTCTTTGGTGACTCTCAGAGCCTAAAAAATCTGCCTGCCAATGCAAGAGATGCAAGAGACTCCGGTTAGACGTGAAGAACTGACTCATTGACAGGGGCCCTGATGCTGGGAAAAGTTGAGGGCAGGAGGAGAAGGGGGTGATGGAGGATGAGATGGTTGGATAGCATCACCAGCTCGATGGACACAACTTTGAGCAAAGTCTGAGAGCTAGTGAAGGGCAGAGAAGCCTGATGTGCTGCCATTCATGGGGTCGCAAAAAGTCAGACACGACTGAGTAACTGAACAACAAAGACATGAAGATTCTCACAGGATGCCAACCTCAGATGAGTTTACTCTCACACGGGAGACAAAGCAAGGCCACTTTTTCACTATGTCTAAGCAGAGATAAAATCGGGAACACAGTGTTACCCACAGAATACCAAGCATCCTTCTCTTGCTAAATGATTGGCTTCTGTTCTTTATTCAATATAGAAATACCCCTGTACCCAGACCACATTCCATCTGGAGCAAACCCATGTTTTCTCAGACCCTCTGCCAAATCACCCAACTCAACCTAAATTCTGTCTAACACCCTCTTCCTGGGACACTTCACAGCTGCCCATAGTGTGCATCCTCCTTTGCTGCAACGTGTCATTACACCCACTCATGGAATGGCAGGTATGTTCCTGGTGCTCTTTGAGGCATTGGCACCTGAGTGAAAGCAGAGATATTTAGTGTTCAGGAAATGTGTGTTCAGCACCTTTTGTATACCAGGTTCCCATTCTAATTACTAGGAATACACAAAACTCTGCCCTCACAGAGCTTAAATCCTTGCAGGGAAGACGGACAAGAAACAAGCAAAGAATACGAGCACAGAAAAGAATTAAGTAAAGGTTTTTTTTTCTTTTCTTTTTTTTAGATGGGAATGTCTCAAATGTCTCAGCAATCTAAGAAGTGATCTGAAAAAAGATAAGGTGTAAGTGTGCAAGATATCTGGAGAGGCATGGGAGGAAAGCAGATTCAAAGGCCCTGAGGCAAGGACGCTTATGCCATGTTTAAGGGATTTCAAACAGTGACTAAGGAAAAAAGACAGGGCTTTGTTGAGGCTCTGGCTATCAATCTAAGTGAGATTAGGAATTACAGTGTTTGGAAAGAAGAATGATAGAGTCTAACTTGGGTTTAACTGGGTTCCTCAGGCTGCTGTGCTGAGGCAGAGATGAGAGTGACACGATCGAGTTATTTGAAAGAACTTCACAAAATTTTTAACAATCACCAACACAGAAAAATAATATTAAAAATCTATAGATCAAGCCTGCTAGTTTTGATTGCAACTCTACATTTCTGTTATACACTCAAAGCATTTTTTCTTTCATGCAACATGGTGATTCTGTAAGATGAAAGGAAACTTTGGGAAGACTTTTAAAAATGTTCACATTCATATTTCTTAATATTAAGAAGGAATTGGGTTTCCCAGGTGTTTCAGTGTTAAAGAATCCACCTGACAATGCAGGAGACACATGAGATGTGGGTTCAGTCCCTGGACCAGTAAGATCCCCTGGAGGAGGAAATGGCAACCCATTTCTATGTTCTTGCCTAGAAAATCCCATGGACGGAGGAGCCTGGGGGCTACAGTGCATGGGGTTGCAAACAGTCACACAGGACTTAGCAACTGAGCACACAGAGAAGGAATTCATTTTTCAGATCTACAACTCTCACAATATTGGGACTTGATTTCAAAATGTTTAGCAATCACCAACACAGAAAAATAATTACTTGTTGTGTGTCTGCCTCTAAATCCATAGAGTTTAAACCATGTCCTGAAGATCATGATCCCCATTTTTATCAGAAATTTTTAAGCTCTGTGTTTTATTTCTAAACTTTTAAGGAAAGTACTTTGAGTAATGTTTTGTTGTCAATAAGATATATGTTAAATATTTATCAGAATGGAAAATAGAGCAGAACTACTGAGTTCCACACCACTCTGTAGAAATAATTATTAAGTTACTTTCTCATAAAGTTAATTAGAGAAAAGCCAATAATAGCCTTCCATTTTATTATTTTTCTCAGAAGGATGTCATGTTCTTGGTCTGTTAATCACTGTCTTATCCTGATGGGTCTTAGTTTCTTCTCTCAAATAACAATCCCTAAGAGGCAAGGGACGATATCTGAGAGGCATGGGAGGAAAGCAGATTCAAAGGCCCTGAGGCAAGGACGCTGCCATGTTTAAGGGATTTCAAACAGTGACTAAGGAAAAAAGACAGGGCTTTGTTGAGGCTCTGGCTATCAATCTAAGTGAGATTAGGAATTACAGTGTTTGGAAAGAAGAATGATAGAGTCTAACTTGGGTTTAACTGGGTTCCTCAGGCTGCTGTGCTGAGGCAGAGATGAGAGTGACACGATCGAGTTATTTGAAAGAACTTCACAAAATTTTTAACAATCACCAACACAGAAAAATAATATTAAAAATCTATAGATCAAGCCTGCTAGTTTTGATTGCAACTCTACATTTCTGTTATACACTCAAAGCATTTTTTCTTTCATGCAACATGGTGATTCTGTAAGATGAAAGGAAACTTTGGGAAGACTTTTAAAAATGTTCACATTCATATTTCTTAATATTAAGAAGGAATTGGGTTTCCCAGGTGTTTCAGTGTTAAAGAATCCACCTGACAATGCAGGAGACACATGAGATGTGGGTTCAGTCCCTGGACCAGTAAGATCCCCTGGAGGAGGAAATGGCAACCCATTTCTATGTTCTTGCCTAGAAAATCCCATGGACGGAGGAGCCTGGGGGCTACAGTGCATGGGGTTGCAAACAGTCACACAGGACTTAGCAACTGAGCACACAGAGAAGGAATTCATTTTTCAGATCTACAACTCTCACAATATTGGGACTTGATTTCAAAATGTTTAGCAATCACCAACACAGAAAAATAATTACTTGTTGTGTGTCTGCCTCTAAATCCATAGAGTTTAAACCATGTCCTGAAGATCATGATCCCCATTTTTATCAGAAATTTTTAAGCTCTGTGTTTTATTTCTAAACTTTTAAGGAAAGTACTTTGAGTAATGTTTTGTTGTCAATAAGATATATGTTAAATATTTATCAGAATGGAAAATAGAGCAGAACTACTGAGTTCCACACCACTCTGTAGAAATAATTATTAAGTTACTTTCTCATAAAGTTAATTAGAGAAAAAGCCAATAATAGCCTTCCATTTTATTATTTTTTCTCAGAAGGATGTCATGTTCTTGGTCTGTTAATCACTGTCTTATCCTGATGGGTCTTAGTTTCTTCTCTCATAAATATGAACATTTTGAAAGCTGGCCCTAAGTGTTCCAGCAGAAGAAAAAATCAATTTTAATACACAAAATTTTCCCAAGTAAACTTTCCCATACATTTTTCCTAAAAATTTGATGCTTATAGATTTATAATATAATTTATTATATGATAAGATCTTTTAAGTTCTACAATTTTTCATTATATACTGATATTTATTATAACTCTTTTCATGTTATAATCAAAGAACATAAATGTCTCTCCATCTGTATTTAAATTTTAGAACTGGGTTATCTTGATTGTACAAAACTGCTTCCCTTCCAGTCTCCCTAAAAATGAGCTTAAGTTTTGTAAGTATATTAAAAGTTTAGTGTCACTTGTGCTAATTGGAAATTTACTCTTCAGTGTAAAAGAGCATGTTTTTAAGAACCAGAAGTGCTTTTCAACCTGAAAAAGAGTGAAATTATCTTTATGTAAGTGTATACACTTCTTGTTGTTATTTAGTTGCTAAGTTGTGTCCAAGTCTTTGCAGCCCCATGGACTGTAGCCTGTGAGGTTCTCCTGTGATCCGAATTTTCCAGGTAAAAATACTTGAGTGGGTTGTCATTTCCTTCTCCAAGGAATCTTCCTGACCCAGAGATTGAACCTGCATCTCCTGCATCTGCAGACAGACTCTTTACCACTGAGCCTCTAGAGAAGCCCCAGTGCATACCCTTAGTCTTTGCCAAAAAGGTATTATTTTCCCTTGGGAAAAGTCTTTCAGACACAATTTAGGACTAGAAATTTCCTTTGGGACTTGAAATTTCTTGCACTCAAGATCAACAACTTTCTTGGAAAAGTGCACAGAGTCATTAGACCACATTTTGAATGAAATGTTCCCTCTATCAAACTGGTTGCCATGCCTTCCTCAGAGGATCTTCCTGTTTTTAACTAAGCTCCTCAAAATAATTATTAAGTTACTTTCTCATAAAGTTAATTAGAGAAAAAGCCAATAATAGCCTTCCATTTTATTATTTTTTCTCAGAAGGATGTCATGTTCTTGGTCTGTTAATCACTGTCTTATCCTGATGGGTCTTAGTTTCTTCTCTCATAAATATGAACATTTTGAAAGCTGGCCCTAAGTGTTCCAGCAGAAGAAAAAATCAATTTTAATACACAAAATTTTCCCAAGTAAACTTTCCCATACATTTTTCCTAAAAATTTGATGCTTATAGATTTATAATATAATTTATTATATGATAAGATCTTTTAAGTTCTACAATTTTTCATTATATACTGATATTTATTATAACTCTTTTTCATGTTATAATCAAAGAACATAAATGTCTCTCCATCTGTATTTAAATTTTAGAACTGGGTTATCTTGATTGTACAAAACTGCTTCCCTTCCAGTCTCCCTAAAAATGAGCTTAAGTTTTGTAAGTATATTAAAAGTTTAGTGTCACTTGTGCTAATTGGAAATTTACTCTTCAGTGTAAAAGAGCATGTTTTTTTTAAGAACCAGAAGTGCTTTTCAACCTGAAAAAGAGTGAAATTATCTTTATGTAAGTGTATACACTTCTTGTTGTTATTTAGTTGCTAAGTTGTGTCCAAGTCTTTGCAGCCCCATGGACTGTAGCCTGTGAGGTTCTCCTGTGATCCGAATTTTCCAGGTAAAAATACTTGAGTGGGTTGTCATTTCCTTCTCCAAGGAATCTTCCTGACCCAGAGATTGAACCTGCATCTCCTGCATCTGCAGACAGACTCTTTACCACTGAGCCTCTAGAGAAGCCCCAGTGCATACCCTTAGTCTTTGCCAAAAAGGTATTATTTTCCCTTGGGAAAAAGTCTTTCAGACACAATTTAGGACTAGAAATTTCCTTTGGGACTTGAAATTTCTTGCACTCAAGATCAACAACTTTCTTGGAAAAGTGCACAGAGTCATTAGACCACATTTTGAATGAAATGTTCCCTCTATCAAACTGGTTGCCATGCCTTCCTCAGAGGATCTTCCTGTTTTTAACTAAGCTCCTCAAAATAACATTAGCTGAATTTAAGTCTTCACTTTTCTGATCAGTTCTCCCTTGAGTCGGCCCATTGCTCTAACTGCATCTCCCACTCTAATAAATGTTATTCTCCTTTCAAAAAAAGCCCCAAATACACACACATACACACACATATATGTATGTATGTATGTAAATAACGTCTTCACCTTTGGACTGTAAAGCAATTTAGTGTCCGGTGAAATGTTGCTAAGGTTTTTTTGTTCAGTTGTTTTTGTTTGGGGTTTGTTTTTTTTTTTCAATTTCCAATTGTCAAGATTATAACTAAAATACCCCATTATCCCCCAAATCAGAGACAAGCCATTGACCAAAAGAGCTGGGATACAGGTAGAGTAGACAACAGAAACTAGGAAACCAGATGCTAGTTTAAACCTCAAGTCTAATGACTACAATGATATCTACATAGGAGAGCTTGATCTGGGTTCTCCAGAGACTGGCTCTGAACATCAGGGTACAGACTGGCACTTGAGCAGTCAAAGATTTCGGCCAGGTTGGATTGTTTTGTTTTAGGCAAGCATGACTTAATTTCAGTTTCTGCTTTTGTCCTGTGAGGAATGGCTTGGACTCTAGAGGTTGGTCTGACTTTGTTCACAGCACCCAGTTCTCTGTACAAGCATACATATTTTAGCAAGGTGGGAAATTTGAGCCAGTGCCAGTACTGGCTTCAAATGTGCAAGCACTGGCACTCCCGCTTATAGTGAAGAAAGAATAAAGAATGCTGTGCATGCTTAGAAGAAACAGCAGACTGGAAATTTCTATATGAAATACAAATGCACAAAACTTTCACCTAGAAATTCTGCTTCTGTTACTCATTGCAGCATTGCCCATCATTTCCAATTTAGAAGCAAATGTCCATCATTTAGAGACTGGTTAAATAAAACATGGCTTTCCACACAATGAAGTACTATGCACCTGTAACAAAGAGAGGTTGCCTCTCCATACTGATAAGGATACTCACCAGATGTGATTATGCATTAAGATATATATTTGTTTTATATGTATGTCTGTAAATATATTTAAAAATTTTAAAGTATATGCTGCCATTGTTTTTCTGAGTAAAGGTTATATGTATGTATACATAAGTATATGTCAATATGTAATGTGTATATGTAAATATGTGATCGATACTAAGGAATATCTCTTACTACTCAAGACTTGATTACATTGTTTGCCTAGAGCAAGAAGAATATATAGTGTAAGGAGAGAAGTGGGAAGGGGTGCAATAAGATTTTTTGGAAAGGCAGCTTCTGCTGAGATTTATGAACAATATTGCTGTAATTGCTCTTCGAAACTATTACTCAAATTAAAAAATATACCAATAATGTTCTTTGGAAACAAGAAAGAAGAGGTAATTGATTCTATGAGGAACAAGCATGGCTTCTTTAAAAAAATCTGAGTTGATTTTATTACAAAGATTATTTTTAATAAAATTATTTGAGAAAATGGTAAGTTTTTATGCAATCTGACAAAAAAAAAAAAAAAGCACCTCAGGAAATAAGTCTTTTTTTCCTTTGTAGCTGAAGTAAACACCATCAACCAGAGCCTCAAGTTACCACTCTGTTTTGATACATGCATATTGAGAGCTAATTATAGATCGTTTAAGTATCTATGGTAAAGCCAACTGTGGTTAATGGCTTAGTAGTTATTTAGTAGGAACAGAAATAATAGGTCTGAATAAATTTCAGTGTTATGTACCACAAAGGGCAGTGTACATATATACATAGCGTGGGAAATTTGAGCCAGTGCCAGTACTGGCTTCAAATGTCAAGCACTGGCACTCCCGCTTATAGTGAAGAAAGAATAAAGAATGCTGTGCATGCTTAGAAGAAACAGCAGACTGGAAATTTCTATATGAAATACAAATGCACAAAACTTTCACCTAGAAATTCTGCTTCTGTTATTCATTGCAACATTGACCATCATTTCCAATTTGGAAAAAATGTCCATCATTTAGAGACTGGTTAAATAAAACATGGCTTTCCACACAATGAAGTACTATGCACCTGTAACAAAGAGAGGTTGCCTCTCCATACTGATAAGGATACTCACCAGATGTGATTATGCATTAAGATATATATTTGTTTTATATGTATGTCTGTAAATATATTTAAAAATTTTAAAGTATATGCTGCCATTGTTTTTCTGAGTAAAGGTTATATGTATGTATACATAAGTATATGTCAATATGTAATGTGTATATGTAAATATGTGATCGATACTAAGGAATATCTCTTACTACTCAAGACTTGATTACATTGTTTGCCTAGAGCAAGAAGAATATATAGTGTAAGGAGAGAAGTGGGAAGGGGTGCAATAAGATTTTTTGGAAAGGCAGCTTCTGCTGAGATTTATGAACAATATTGCTGTAATTGCTCTTCGAAACTATTACTCAAATTAAAAAATATACCAATAATGTTCTTTGGAAACAAGAAAGAAGAGGTAATTGATTCTATGAGGAACAAGCATGGCTTCTTTAAAAAAATCTGAGTTGATTTTATTACAAAGATTATTTTTAATAAAATTATTTGAGAAAATGGTAAGTTTTTATGCAATCTGACAAAAAAAAAAAAAAAAGCACCTCAGGAAATAAGTCTTTTTTTCCTTTGTAGCTGAAGTAAACACCATCAACCAGAGCCTCAAGTTACCACTCTGTTTTGATACATGCATATTGAGAGCTAATTATAGATCGTTTAAGTATCTATGGTAAAGCCAACTGTGGTTAATGGCTTAGTAGTTATTTAGTAGGAACAGAAATAATAGGTCTGAATAAATTTCAGTGTTATGTACCACAAAGGGCAGTGTACAATATCACTACATTATTTATTGCAAGTGGGATAATATGCTGGCAAGTAATAGGCCTTCTCAGATTGTAAACAATGCAAATATATATATATATATATATATATATATATATATACACATATATATGTGCAAATGCAAATCTTATAGCAATAAAAGTATTTGGAGGAATTGGCTATGAAAAAGTTGCTCTGGTTGCCCATCTTTATTTTCTTGACTATTAATTTTGATGATTTATCCAACTAATTTTAAGTGATTAAGGAAGTTGTATTTTGCCTATTCAACTTCAGATTATTATTTTCTTGTATTTTCTTAAGCACTTCAATACCATTGTATCTTAGCCTATTGTACCTTATTGATGGAAATTAACTGTTGACCTCTTATTTTAAATTCTTCAATCTTTATGGCATTATTTCTATTATTTTATTCTTCTTCACACCTCCCTAGCATAAGCCCTTTCTCAAAATTATTTCTTTGAATTCTGTCCAACTACCCTGGTGTGTTTACAACACAAAATAAGGAAATCTCAGTGCAATATAACAGAAACCAATATGGAGCAGAGACTGTCATCTTAGAATCCAGGGCCCATTATCAACATCAGCCCACTTGAAAGAGTTTTATTTCTCACCTATTCAATTTTAATTTATACTGTTTTAATCTGCCTTCACAGCATATCAGAGTACTTTCCTGGGGCTGAGGGTGGGGACAAGGGTATGATGATAAATAATGGTAGCATTTTATGTATCCAAATATAGTGCTGATGTCTATCCTCTGCCATGAGCTAAAGTCTCAGCTTTTGAAATTTATTTTTGTGAATGTAGACTCTAATTTTTAAATTTATGAATATGGAATGGAATCTAACAAATCATACCTTCCTCCACACCTGTCTGCAACTTTATAGCTGTCTGGTTGACGTTCTCATACAGGACAGATTTTCTAACCAAGATGGCAATCCTTCTGAATTGAACTGCTCTCTAGGCATTTCACCACTCTGGCTTGGCTTCCCAACTCCTGAGTTTGCAGTGCCCTTTGGCATTGTAGCTAATATCCCTGTCAATGTTCTGTAAACTTGTCTATAAATTGTCAAGCCCATTACAATGAAGTCATCTGAAAAGACTGAGGCACAACACTTTTGGGGCTTGAGTCTTACTTGCTTGAAATGTGAAAGTGTTATTCGCTCAATCGTGTCTGACTCTGTGCAGTCCCATAATGGTACAGCCCACTAGGCTCTTCTATCCATGGAATTCTCCAGGCAAGAATACTGGAGTGGGTATTCATCCCATTCTCCAAGGGATCTTCCCAGCTCAGGGATCAAACCCAGATCTCTTGCATTGCAGACAGATTCTTTACCATTGGAGCCACCAGGGCTTAGATATCTCATATCTCCTTTTAAGGTTCCAAGATTGCTTTTTTTTTTTTTTAATTCTTTATTTTAAAGGTTTTACAGAGTTTTGTTGTTCACCGACATGTATGTTCCCAGATCAGTCATATGCATATCCCTGGACATGCCCCCCCAGTTCCCTCCCTCCCACCCCTCCGGACCATCGCCCCAAGTGATTGTAGGCACTCCTATTCCCTTAGCACAATGACAATAGCTATCTTTTCCACACGTGCCACTATAGGTTTCAATGTTACTTCCTCTATGCCTCCCTCTCACTGTTTGTTCTCCACAATGTCCTTATGTCTATTCTTTGTTCCATGAGTTCACTGTGTGTGTTATCAAGACCGTCCTACTAGATTCCATATATATGAGTTAGTATAATGTACTTGTCTTTCTTTTGACTTACTTCACTTTTTATGATAGGTTCTAGAGCCAGCCATCTCATTAGGACTGAGTCTTCTGCATTTCTTTTAACAGCTGAGTAGTATTCCATTTAATGTAACTTCTGTCTATGAGCTAAAGTCTCAGCTTTTGAAATTTATTTTTGTGAATGTAGACTCTAATTTTTAAATTTATGAATATGGAATGGAATCTAACAAATCATACCTTCCTCCACACCTGTCTGCAACTTTATAGCTGTCTGGTTGACGTTCTCATACAGGACAGATTTTCTAACCAAGATGGCAATCCTTCTGAATTGAACTGCTCTCTAGGCATTTCACCACTCTGGCTTGGCTTCCCAACTCCTGAGTTTGCAGTGCCCTTTGGCATTGTAGCTAATATCCCTGTCAATGTTCTGTAAACTTGTCTATAAATTGTCAAGCCCATTACAATGAAGTCATCTGAAAAGACTGAGGCACAACACTTTTGGGGCTTGAGTCTTACTTGCTTGAAATGTGAAAGTGTTATTCGCTCAATCGTGTCTGACTCTGTGCAGTCCCATAATGGTACAGCCCACTAGGCTCTTCTATCCATGGAATTCTCCAGGCAAGAATACTGGAGTGGGTATTCATCCCATTCTCCAAGGGATCTTCCCAGCTCAGGGATCAAACCCAGATCTCTTGCATTGCAGACAGATTCTTTACCATTGGAGCCACCAGGGCTTAGATATCTCATATCTCCTTTTAAGGTTCCAAGATTGCTTTTTTTTTTTTTTAATTCTTTATTTTAAAGGTTTTACAGAGTTTTGTTGTTCACCGACATGTATGTTCCCAGATCAGTCATATGCATATCCCTGGACATGCCCCCCCAGTTCCCTCCCTCCCACCCCTCCGGACCATCGCCCCAAGTGATTGTAGGCACTCCTATTCCCTTAGCACAATGACAATAGCTATCTTTTCCACACGTGCCACTATAGGTTTCAATGTTACTTCCTCTATGCCTCCCTCTCACTGTTTGTTCTCCACAATGTCCTTATGTCTATTCTTTGTTCCATGAGTTCACTGTGTGTGTTATCAAGACCGTCCTACTAGATTCCATATATATGAGTTAGTATAATGTACTTGTCTTTCTCTTTTTGACTTACTTCACTTTTTATGATAGGTTCTAGAGCCAGCCATCTCATTAGGACTGAGTCTTCTGCATTTCTTTTAACAGCTGAGTAGTATTCCATTGTATATATGTACCAGAGCTTCTGTATCCATTCATTCGTCAATGGACATCTAGGTTGCTTCCAAGTTCTGGCTATTGTATAGAGAGCTGCAATGAACATTGGGGTAGAGGTGCTTCTTTCAGTTTTGATTTCATCAGGATATAAGCCTAAGAGTGGGATTGCTGGGTCATAGGGTGCTTCTATTTTTAGTTTTTTAAGGAATCTCCAGACTGTCTTCCATAGAGGCTGTATCCGTTGACATTCCCACCAGCAATGCAAGAGGGTTCCCTTTTCTCCGCACCCTCTCCAGCATTTATTGTCTGTTGATTTATTGATGATGGCCATTCTGATGGGTGTGCGGTGGTATCTCATTGTGGTTTTAATTTGCATTTCTCTAATAATAAGCGAGGTTGAGCATCGTTTCATGTGCTTTTGGGCCATCTGTATGTCCTCTTTGGAGAGGTGTCTCTTTAGATCATTTTCCCGTTTTTTGATTGGGTTGTTCGTTTTTCAGGTGCTAAGTTGCCAAGATTTCACTTAAGGTGCACCTGCTGGTTGAATGATAAATTCTTGAAGCTGCACTTGAATGTACCAGTCAGCCTGAGCTCCACAAGGTTTTAATAACAAATAATATCTATAATTCTGTAACCAAGGAATTGTGATTTGTTTTTAAAAATTATAATAAACCGTTGAAGCACCAAATATAGTAGCTAACTATTCATTAATTTGTATGAATTTGACAAGATCATGATAGAACTTATTCTCTACTTTGGTTGCCCACTCACATGATAGGAGAAGTATGCTGCATTTTAATATTAGCAAAGAAAGCTGACTTTCTGCATTACTTATAGTAACATATACTAACCATAAATGTGAAATAAATATTTTGTTATACAAGTAAATTTTAGTTCCCATTGATCAGTAATACAAGTTAATAATAATGGTTACTATTATTAACAGTAATAATTATTATGGTTCAATTAATAATTGGTTACATTAATTAATAGTGGTTATAGATTAAAGTTAGCTGCTCAGGGACTGGCAGTGAAGCAGTTAGAGATGCCAAGTTTCATTTCCTAGGCTATTCTATTCAACTCATAATTTTTCAAAATTTTCACTTTCACTTTGTCTGCTTCACAATGAAGCAGACAGATTTCTTCCCCGTCATTAGGAAATTTCTTGACTCTACAGTTAACTTTTTCCAATAGATTAAGTGATTTAAGATTTATCTTTTTCATGTTGTTTTCATACTTGTTATTGCTTTTCTGGAAAATCTCAATCTATCTTAATGTGTGTGCATATATATATATACATCTATATGTTTATATCGTCTTCCCAATGACTGATTTTCTTATTTGAAGTGGCTATTATTGATTTTTCACCCTAAATATTCAGTCCCTTTATTAGTATGTGGAAAGAAAATTTAAAACCTGTTTTTATGACCAAAAAAGATAAACATTATCTGAACCAATTTAAATGTCATCTGTTTTCTGAAAACATAAAAACTTGTTCCAAATAACTGTCCTCTAATACTATTCAATATAATAGGTATGAAGACTATGGAATATATCTGTTAAAATATAATTAATTAATGATTGTGCAGAAATAAAATCTTTATCAAATAAACAAATACACATACTCTAAAGAAAACCATTTTAGGAAATTAGGTACACATAGGTTAAGTTGCCAATTTATAGGTGCACCTGCTGGTTGAATGATAAATTCTTGAAGCTGCACTTGAATGTACCAGTCAGCCTGAGCTCCACAAGGTTTTAATAACAAATAATATCTATAATTCTGTAACCAAGGAATTGTGATTTGTTTTAAAATTATAATAAACCGTTGAAGCACCAAATATAGTAGCTAACTATTCATTAATTTGTATGAATTTGACAAGATCATGATAGAACTTATTCTCTACTTTGGTTGCCCACTCACATGATAGGAGAAGTATGCTGCATTTTAATATTAGCAAAGAAAGCTGACTTTCTGCATTACTTATAGTAACATATACTAACCATAAATGTGAAATAAATATTTTGTTATACAAGTAAATTTTAGTTCCCATTGATCAGTAATACAAGTTAATAATAATGGTTACTATTATTAACAGTAATAATTATTATGGTTCAATTAATAATTGGTTACATTAATTAATAGTGGTTATAGATTAAAGTTAGCTGCTCAGGGACTGGCAGTGAAGCAGTTAGAGATGCCAAGTTTCATTTCCTAGGCTATTCTATTCAACTCATAATTTTTCAAAGTTTTCACTTTCACTTTGTCTGCTTCACAATGAAGCAGACAGATTTCTTCCCCGTCATTAGGAAATTTCTTGACTCTACAGTTAACTTTTTCCAATAGATTAAGTGATTTAAGATTTATCTTTTTCATGTTGTTTTCATACTTGTTATTGCTTTTCTGGAAAATCTCAATCTATCTTAATGTGTGTGCATATATATATATACATCTATATGTTTATATCGTCTTCCCAATGACTGATTTTCTTATTTGAAGTGGCTATTATTGATTTTTCACCCTAAATATTCAGTCCCTTTATTAGTATGTGGAAAGAAAATTTAAAACCTGTTTTTATGACCAAAAAAGATAAACATTATCTGAACCAATTTAAATGTCATCTGTTTTCTGAAAACATAAAAACTTGTTCCAAATAACTGTCCTCTAATACTATTCAATATAATAGGTATGAAGACTATGGAATATATCTGTTAAAATATAATTAATTAATGATTGTGCAGAAATAAAATCTTTATCAAATAAACAAATACACATACTCTAAAGAAAACCATTTTAGGTATAAAATTAGCTTGAGGGATTCTTCACAACTATCATTTATAAAAAAAAAATGACAACTATTTGTTATTAAAAAAAATACTAAAATTACGGCTCTCTCATAAAGCCATATGTTCTATGGCTTATCTAAGTGAGTTTACTAAAGTGCTTCAGAGAATACATCCTGTTGTTACTGTAAGTTAAATATTAGATTCTATAACCCAACATATCGTAACCAGACATCATGTGCATAGAAGAGAAACAAAACAAGTCTTGAATAATTATTATGTGAAAATCATCCTCAAACACAAATTTATAATAATAAAAATGAACTGGAATTTAGGCTCTATGTATGACCAACAATGTATTTTCTTTTACAATGTTAGGTTTATTAAAGCAAGTTTACATTTTGAAAGGTAATGAATTTGGAAAGTAAATAAAATAAGTTAATCCAGAAAAGAAATTGAGGTATTCCAAGAAATGAAACAGAAGTAACTTTCTTCTAATTCCTCTGAGAAAGTGTGTTTCTAAAAACAGTTTTTAAAAATGTTTCAAACAAACAAAAAAACTGTGTTTTACCTTTTCTTCTGTTTGCTACCAGTGCACTGGTCACCTGATACAGAGCAGGCGCTCAGTGGCAAAAGGATGCCCTGTGGCTGTTCAGAGAAACCTGTCATTACAGAGGTGACCCAGTCCTCCAAGTTAAACCAGAGGCTGGCAATGCATCCCTTTACAGCCCAAGTCAGACTGTCTTAAAAGCACATAGGTACAAGTGACCTCTGCTTTCTGAAAGTACCTGACTTAAATTCACTGACTGAAGAGGGAGAAAGAAAACTGATTGATACTTTAGTTGGACCATAGAGAAGTAAAAATAACTGGAAATTGAAAAGATTTCCTAGATGTGCTATCCTTGACGGTAATGGAGTAGTCAACTCTTAGTGGAGTTTTAGTTATCATCCCGAGTAAAAACACTGATGTACTAGAATCAGTGGTTCAAGATGATGAACTGAGACCATGTATTTACTGTGTAATCTGCAATGCTTGCCTTTAGAAAAAGGATAGTATAAAGCCAAGAAAGAGAAAGGGTGACATGCCTCAAAGATCAAGGACAGAATTGAATCAGAAGTTTTTACAGTAGAAATTTACTTTGGAGATATGAATGCCTCTTCCACTGGAGAGAGAAAGCTTAAGTGAAGAGACAACAGATCCAAAAAAGTCAAGGGTATGGAAGATCAATTGTCTGAGCAATCAATTAAAATATTGCTTCCAGTAGAGGAGAATCACTCAGACCACTCAGCTCCCCAGAGTATGTAGAAGGACAAGAGAAACATGTGACCCCAGGACATTTAAACATAGAGAAAGACCTTAACAGGGAGGGTTCAGAGGGGCGGTGGGACCAAATACAAGAGTGGCGTTAAACTGGATATAGCTAGATCTCCCCAGCAGTCATGGAGGGGAGAAAAAGGGAAAGGCTGCTCAGTCCTTAAGGGAATTTATACTCCTCTTCCAAGATAATTTTCTCCTTACTTTGATAAGAACGAGAGTTCCTACCCACCTACTTGTTTCCAACTCCCATGCTCCAGATAGAATCTTACTGGTCAGGCTGCCTTAGCCCCTTTCACAGTCTACAGCCCATTCCCCCTTTCAACATAAGAGTTCCATTGAGTAAATTTAAGCCCAAAGAAATGCAGGAGGTTGGCAGTGGTTGAAAGTTTTTAAGAGTTTTCAATCACTCTGTTCCTTCACAGGTATAAATGTATAGCCAAGGATTGCAAACACATACAAGAAAGGAATTCTTTGAAATTAAAATTGATTGTCGAAATATGGTGAAGATTCACTAGTATTATAAAGAAAAAGTGGCCAAATCCATGATACAAAACAAAAAAGACAGAAGTTTAGAAGACATGAAAGAAAACCAACACTGAGTACTGATCAAGAAGAGTGAAGATCCATCTGATAGTAATTTCTTAAATAAACAAAGAGAATGAAAATGAACAATTTGAAAAATAATGAAATTAAATTATCCTGAGCTAAAGGCAAGAGTTTAAAGTAGAAGAAAAATATAGAAGACTTTGTAAGGTATATTTCTCATATACAAGAAAAAAAAAAGGAACACAATGACCTGAATGTACTAAGGACCAGAAAGATTGACTAGAACTGGTTCAAGATGATGAACTGAGACCATGTATTTTAAAACTGTGAAATTTTTTCTGCAATGCTTGCCTTTAGAAAAAGGATAGTATAAAGCCAAGAAAGAGAAAGGGTGACATGCCTCAAAGATCAAGGACAGAATTGAATCAGAAGTTTTTACAGTAGAAATTTACTTTGGAGATATGAATGCCTCTTCCACTGGAGAGAGAAAGCTTAAGTGAAGAGACAACAGATCCAAAAAAGTCAAGGGTATGGAAGATCAATTGTCTGAGCAATCAATTAAAATATTGCTTCCAGTAGAGGAGAATCACTCAGACCACTCAGCTCCCCAGAGTATGTAGAAGGACAAGAGAAACATGTGACCCCAGGACATTTAAACATAGAGAAAGACCTTAACAGGGAGGGTTCAGAGGGGCGGTGGGACCAAATACAAGAGTGGCGTTAAACTGGATATAGCTAGATCTCCCCAGCAGTCATGGAGGGGAGAAAAAGGGAAAGGCTGCTCAGTCCTTAAGGGAATTTATACTCCTCTTCCAAGATAATTTTCTCCTTACTTTGATAAGAACGAGAGTTCCTACCCACCTACTTGTTTCCAACTCCCATGCTCCAGATAGAATCTTACTGGTCAGGCTGCCTTAGCCCCTTTCACAGTCTACAGCCCATTCCCCCTTTCAACATAAGAGTTCCATTGAGTAAATTTAAGCCCAAAGAAATGCAGGAGGTTGGCAGTGGTTGAAAGTTTTTAAGAGTTTTCAATCACTCTGTTCCTTCACAGGTATAAATGTATAGCCAAGGATTGCAAACACATACAAGAAAGGAATTCTTTGAAATTAAAATTGATTGTCGAAATATGGTGAAGATTCACTAGTATTATAAAGAAAAAGTGGCCAAATCCATGATACAAAACAAAAAAGACAGAAGTTTAGAAGACATGAAAGAAAACCAACACTGAGTACTGATCAAGAAGAGTGAAGATCCATCTGATAGTAATTTCTTAAATAAACAAAGAGAATGAAAATGAACAATTTGAAAAATAATGAAATTAAATTATCCTGAGCTAAAGGCAAGAGTTTAAAGTAGAAGAAAAATATAGAAGACTTTGTAAGGTATATTTCTCATATACAAGAAAAAAAAAAGGAACACAATGACCTGAATGTACTAAGGACCAGAAAGTATGATTATGACATACTACTTCTGAGATAAAGACATATATTCTTTCTGATTTAAAAATGGGTTGTGTGGAACAGTTACAAAACTGGGGGAGAAAAGCAAGTAGCTTATCAAAAAGTTTGTTTCCATTAAACTTTTTAAACAATTTATTAGAGGTAAAAAAACAACAACAACAACAAACACTGCCTTAGATAACAAAGTATCTTTTTTCAGGTAATTTGGGCATAAGACCTGCACTCTTAGGGTTTCTAGCAGGTATTAACCATCATCTTAGAAGCTATGTTTCATTTACTAAAGTGGTTTGTAGTATTTATACATATTTTGCTTATGGTTGTACCCTTTATTAATATTTCTTGAAAAATTATAACCATAAGGATGGTGTTTTAATTCTGATTTTTTACTTAAGAAAAGCAAAGATGTTTATGTTTGTCTTTGGATTAGATACAATTGATGACTTTTAATAAAGTTGTCTGAAACTCAAAGTTATGCAAGTCAAAATAAATAACAAAAAATTTAATGTTTTCACATGATTTGTTTTTAATTTGCAGATTTTTTAAACAAACCAAAAATTTGGAAGAATCTGTTGTTAGAAATGTGGCGTACTTTGGTTTTAGTTTCTTTTGCTTCCTACTATAATTTAAGTAAAATAAAATTCCACTTTTTTTTTGGCTGGGATGTGCTACTTAAGGAATCTTAGTTCTCCAACTAAAGATCATCCTGGGCCCTTGGCAGTGGGAGCACTGAGCCTTAACCACTGGATTGCCATGAAATTCCCAAACTTACATTTTTATCTGGAAAAACTTAAATGACCATTTGTGGATAATAGGAATAAGGGTTTCTTTTTATTTCTATGTATCTTCCTTATGTTAAAAAAAGGCAATCAAAAAAAAAGACAGAAGTTTAGAAGACATGAAAGAAAACCAACACTGAGTACTGATCAAGAAGAGTGAAGATCCATCTGATAGTAATTTCTTAAATAAACAAAGAGAATGAAAATGAACAATTTGAAAAATAATGAAATTAAATTATCCTGAGCTAAAGGCAAGAGTTTAAAGTAGAAGAAAAATATAGAAGACTTTGTAAGGTATATTTCTCATATACAAGAAAAAAAAAAGGAACACAATGACCTGAATGTACTAAGGACCAGAAAGTATGATTATGACATACTACTTCTGAGATAAAGACATATATTCTTTCTGATTTAAAAATGGGTTGTGTGGAACAGTTACAAAACTGGGGGAGAAAAGCAAGTAGCTTATCAAAAAGTTTGTTTCCAATCAAACTTTTTAAACAATTTATTAGAGGTAAAAAAACAACAACAACAACAAACACTGCCTTAGATAACAAAGTATCTTTTTTCAGGTAATTTGGGCATAAGACCTGCACTCTTAGGGTTTCTAGCAGGTATTAACCATCATCTTAGAAGCTATGTTTCATTTACTAAAGTGGTTTGTAGTATTTATACATATTTTGCTTATGGTTGTACCCTTTATTAATATTTCTTGAAAAATTATAACCATAAGGATGGTGTTTTAATTCTGATTTTTTACTTAAGAAAAGCAAAGATGTTTATGTTTGTCTTTGGATTAGATACAATTGATGACTTTTAATAAAGTTGTCTGGAAACTCAAAGTTATGCAAGTCAAAATAAATAACAAAAATTGAATGTTTTCACATGATTTGTTTTTAACTTGCAGATTTTTTAAACAAACCAAAAATTTGGAAGAATCTGTTGTTAGAAATGTGGCGTACTTTGGTTTTAGTTTCTTTTGCTTCCTACTATAATTTAAGTAAAATAAAATTCCACTTTTTTTTTGGCTGGGATGTGCTACTTAAGGAATCTTAGTTCTCCAACTAAAGATCATCCTGGGCCCTTGGCAGTGGGAGCACTGAGCCTTAACCACTGGATTGCCATGAAATTCCCAAACTTAACATTTTTTATCTGGAAAAACTTAAATGACCATTTGTGGATAATAGGAATAAGGGTTTCTTTTTTATTTCTATGTATCTTCCTTATGTTTGTTCTTTTTCTTTCATCTACCTTAACTATTCTTCCTACACATTGACTATTAAAGAGTGGAGAGTAGTCACCTTAGATTTCAGAAAGAATATAAATGATCTGAATCTTACACATAGTAGTTTATGCCTTTACAGTCTTGCCCTCTACCTTAGGTAACCCCTCAAAGTATTTCCTCCAAACAAATACTGTGCTGCCTAAAAGAATAAATTTAGAAAACATTAACTATCTCATTATATGTAAATATAAATAATAAATTATGTATCTCTTAAGTTTCACATTCTCTTTACCAAACTATAAAGAAGCTAACCCTAACCCTAGCCCGAATCTTTTTTTCCCTCTGATTTATGATATGTATCCAAAAATGACTGAAGCTTAGTGAAAATGCACTTGAAAATATAACTACCACATCAAATAGAAAATCATAGGAATTTCAGGGTGGGGGCTTTCCTAGGGGCTCTATAGTAAAAAAAAAAAAAGTCTTCCTGCTAACAGAGGAGACATGAGTTTGATCTCTGGATCAGGTAGATCCCGTGGAATAGGAAATAGCAACCCACTCCAGTATTTTTGCCTGGAGTATCTCATGGACACAGGAGCCTGACAGGCTACAGCCTGTCCATAGGGTCACAAAGAGTCAGACATGACTAAGCAACTAAATATATACAACACAGCAGTTCAGAAGGCAGAAGGAGAAGGGAACGACAGAGGACACGATGGTTGGATGGAATCACTGAGTCAATGGACCTGAGTCTGAGCAAGCTCTGAGCGATAGTGAAGGACAGGGAAGCCTGGCATACCACAGTCCATGGGGTTACAAAGAGTCAGACATGACTGAATGACTGAACTGAACTGAATCATAATCCAATTTAAGTATATATTTATTTTTTAAAAACTAATAAAATGTAGGTACATCTTTCTTGACCCATTTTCCTTCAGGAATTTCTCTTAAATTATTATTTTTTAAAAAAGTTACTTTCACTCAGACTCTAGTTCAAATAGTGTTAATGACCTGCCTCACTCTTCCTCCTACATCAGTCACACTGACTTTTGTGAGGTCCTGAAACTCTCTGAACATGCTCTCATGGAATGACTCTTGCATTTGCTCTTCCCTGATCTAAGAATGCTCTTCTCGAACATCTTATGACCTGGTCCTCCTACAGGTCCTCTCAGGCCTCTGGAATAAGGGTTTCTTTTTATTTCTATGTATCTTCCTTATGTTTGTTTTTTTCTTTCATCTACCTTAACTATTCTTCCTACACATTGACTATTAAAGAGTGGAGAGTAGTCACCTTAGATTTCAGAAAGAATATAAATGATCTGAATCTTACACATAGTAGTTTATGCCTTTACAGTCTTGCCCTCTACCTTAGGTAACCCCTCAAAGTATTTCCTCCAAACAAATACTGTGCTGCCTAAAAGAATAAATTTAGAAAACATTAACTATCTCATTATATGTAAATATAAATAATAAATTATGTATCTCTTAAGTTTCACATTCTCTTTACCAAACTATAAAGAAGCTAACCCTAACCCTAGCCCGAATCTTTTTTTCCCTCTGATTTATGATATGTATCCAAAAATGACTGAAGCTTAGTGAAAATGCACTTGAAAATATAACTACCACATCAAATAGAAAATCATAGGAATTTCAGGGTGGGGGCTTTCCTAGGGGCTCTATAGTAAAAAAAAAAAAAAAAAAGTCTTCCTGCTAACAGAGGAGACATGAGTTTGATCTCTGGATCAGGTAGATCCCGTGGAATAGGAAATAGCAACCCACTCCAGTATTTTTGCCTGGAGTATCTCATGGACACAGGAGCCTGACAGGCTACAGCCTGTCCATAGGGTCACAAAGAGTCAGACATGACTAAGCAACTAAATATATACAACACAGCAGTTCAGAAGGCAGAAGGAGAAGGGAACGACAGAGGACACGATGGTTGGATGGAATCACTGAGTCAATGGACCTGAGTCTGAGCAAGCTCTGAGCGATAGTGAAGGACAGGGAAGCCTGGCATACCACAGTCCATGGGGTTACAAAGAGTCAGACATGACTGAATGACTGAACTGAACTGAATCATAATCCAATTTAAGTATATATTTATTTTTTAAAAACTAATAAAATGTAGGTACATCTTTCTTGACCCATTTTCCTTCAGGAATTTCTCTTAAATTATTATTTTTTAAAAAAGTTACTTTCACTCAGACTCTAGTTCAAATAGTGTTAATGACCTGCCTCACTCTTCCTCCTACATCAGTCACACTGACTTTTGTGAGGTCCTGAAACTCTCTGAACATGCTCTCATGGAATGACTCTTGCATTTGCTCTTCCCTGATCTAAGAATGCTCTTCTCGAACATCTTATGACCTGGTCCTCCTACTTTCAGGTCCTCTCAGGGAGCCACACCTGATGACCCTATATATGACCTCCAGTGGTCTCCACACTCCCTGCTCCCTTTACACTGCTTTGTTAGTCTCTACAGCACTGAGCGCCATTTGATATAAATGTGTTTATTATTGTTCATTTTCCCACAAGAATTTAAGTTCTCCAAGGGCAGACACTTTGGTACATTCACATCCTTATCCTTAGAGCCTCATATGAATTAAGCATCCAAGAAATAATTACTGTATCTAATGGCTCTATACAGCTAATGATTATGGTCTTTTTTTTTCTTTTTTTGCTTTAATGAGAACAAACATTTTAGAAGTATATTGAAGTTAAAGGGAAAAAATCAGCATTTTCTACTTTTCAGTATTTCCAGGAAAAAATGACATTGTCATGAAAATAAAAAAAAAATGAACAGAATCACAGATAAGGTCATGCTGAGAAAAACTGAGAATTTAAAGTTAGCCATAGGGGCATTATTCTTCCCTCTCTGGACATCTGAAAAACATTGCTGGCAAGACTTTCCATGCCAGCCATGATAGCAGTGACAGACAAACCCATCCTTCATGTTCTTTACTGTCTTCAGTTTATTGGCTAGAGAAACTCTCAAACTTCTACTTAGGACATGTATCATACTGTTACTTCCAAGTATATGCAGATAGGAGGAAGACTCAGATGCTTTTCAAACACATCTTCCATTATTGTTACACAGGCTTTGACTGCAGAGTTTGGCTGCAGTTGTCACATTAACAGCATAATGGCCCAATGGCCCTTGAATAAATTTTTACACAGACAAGCAGGTCTCCTGTGGAAAAAAACAGAAATCTATTTAGATCACTTTCAAAATGTGGTTCCATCATCCAGGTGGTATTTATTAATACTTGAATTTTGTATTTGGTAAGATGGAGGAGAGAGAGAGGTTCAGCGGAGTAACCATTTAAACGGACAACTAAAAATCAGTCGCACAGTTCTGTCAGTCTCTACAACACCATGGACTGCAGCAGGCCAGGTTTCCTTGTCCTTCACTATCTCCCGGAGGTTGCCGAAACTCATATTCATTGAGTCAGTGACACCTCGTCCTCTGAACGACTAAGCCCTTATAAAATCCCGTAACTGATGATCCATGTCTCTGGAATACTCTAATGAACCAATTTCATATCATTTTCTGGGGAAGATGATTCCACATTTTTCCACGAGAGACTATTCTTTAAGAAATATTTGTGCTCACACTTTAAAAGGAAAATCTTTTACATGGGATGACCTTTCAAAATTTAACTTTATTCGTGAAACAATTTTGGTGAGTGTTTTAATACCTGTAAATAGAGCTATTTGTTAATACCTGTGTGTGAGTGCATACTCAGTCACTTTAGTCGTGTCTGACTCTTTGCAACCCTGTAGACTGTAGCCCACCCAGTTCCTCTGTCCATGGGACTCTCCAGGCAAGAATACTGAAGTGGGTTTTCACTTCCTCCAGGGGTCTTCCTGATTCAAAGATGGAACCCACATCGCCTGTATTGGTAGACAGATTCTTTACCACTAAGCCACAATCTACCAAAATTCTTACAAAGTAGGTTTTATTTCAGTACTCTTATTTTAGATGGAGAAACAGAGACTCAGGGAGGTTAATTAACTTGCCCAAGATTGTACCCCTAATATGTAAAATTTGAATTCTTAGTTAGGGTTGTTTGATTGGAACCTTTGCTGGCAAGACTTTCCATGCCAGCCATGATAGCAGTGACAGACAAACCCATCCTTCATGTTCTTTACTGTCTTCAGTTTATTGGCTAGAGAAACTCTCAAACTTCTACTTAGGACATGTATCATACTGTTACTTCCAAGTATATGCAGATAGGAGGAAGACTCAGATGCTTTTCAAACACATCTTCCATTATTGTTACACAGGCTTTGACTGCAGAGTTTGGCTGCAGTTGTCACATTAACAGCATAATGGCCCAATGGCCCTTGAATAAATTTTTACACAGACAAGCAGGTCTCCTGTGGAAAAAAACAGAAATCTATTTAGATCACTTTCAAAATGTGGTTCCATCATCCAGGTGGTATTTATTAATACTTGAATTTTGTATTTGGTAAGATGGAGGAGAGAGAGAGGTTCAGCGGAGTAACCATTTAAACGGACAACTAAAAATCAGTCGCACAGTTCTGTCAGTCTCTACAACACCATGGACTGCAGCAGGCCAGGTTTCCTTGTCCTTCACTATCTCCCGGAGGTTGCCGAAACTCATATTCATTGAGTCAGTGACACCTCGTCCTCTGAACGACTAAGCCCTTATAAAATCCCGTAACTGATGATCCATGTCTCTGGAATACTCTAATGAACCAATTTCATATCATTTTCTGGGGAAGATGATTCCACATTTTTCCACGAGAGACTATTCTTTAAGAAATATTTGTGCTCACACTTTAAAAGGAAAATCTTTTACATGGGATGACCTTTCAAAATTTAACTTTATTCGTGAAACAATTTTGGTGAGTGTTTTAATACCTGTAAATAGAGCTATTTGTTAATACCTGTGTGTGAGTGCATACTCAGTCACTTTAGTCGTGTCTGACTCTTTGCAACCCTGTAGACTGTAGCCCACCCAGTTCCTCTGTCCATGGGACTCTCCAGGCAAGAATACTGAAGTGGGTTTTCACTTCCTCTCCAGGGGGTCTTCCTGATTCAAAGATGGAACCCACATCGCCTGTATTGGTAGACAGATTCTTTACCACTAAGCCACAATCTACCAAAATTCTTACAAAGTAGGTTTTATTTCAGTACTCTTATTTTAGATGGAGAAACAGAGACTCAGGGAGGTTAATTAACTTGCCCAAGATTGTACCCCTAATATGTAAAATTTGAATTCTTAGTTAGGGTTGTTTGATTGGAACCTTTGTGCTCTTCCTACATGACTAACAGACACCATAGCTGGTACAGACTAATTGCTCACAGTGAGTTCCTGTGCTCTGACTTTTGTTAGAGTCAACTGAGCAGATAATTAGCAACCGCTTGTCTCTGACCTGAAAAAATAAAAACCAGTACCTAGAATATTTCCAAGATGTTGATGGAGAAACCACTGCTTACCTTTGAATCAGAATAATCATGGCCTCCCAACAATATTATTCCTGACACCCCCAATGCAGCGCTCTCACCAATTGTATGCACTAAGTCCTCCTGAAAGAGAGAAGGGTCAGAAGTAGTTTCTGCCAACCACATTTAGTCATTGACAATTCAGTAATGTTTCAGTCCATCAACTGTGGTAAGGAACATGTTGATAACGTTATCTTTGTTTCTAAAACAAAGAACTATACAGCAGGGCCAGAAAAGGTAATTCTGCCTGGGATACTTACCTGATAAATATTTATGATGTTCCAAACAGTATTCTAGACACTAAGAATATAAAAATGAAATAGATCCCATGTCCTGTTCTTGAGAGAGTATTTTGAGTGTGATGATTGAAATAGATGTATATAATTGCAGGGTAACAAATTAAATTATATATTAGCGTCCACAAGACATAACAGATGAGAGGAAGTGGTTAATGCTGCATGGAAGTATATGGGAAGATTTCCTTCAAGAGGTGAAGTTTCAGAGGGGTCTTTTGAAAGGAGTATAAATTGAGAAAATAGACTAGAGAGAGCAGAGTTATACATTCAGCAGGTAAAAAAATGGCAGAGGTTCACATATAGGACAAAGCAGGGTTCATTTAGAGAAGTGCCAGTAACTCTTATGGTTAAAGAGTGCAGTGAATATGGGAGAAGCAAAGGTATCTGAATCCTTGTATTGGGTTGAATGAAAAGTTCCTTTAGGTTTAAGTAAAAATAAAAGACACTATTTTCATTTTCATGAAGAACTTTACTGAACAACATATCCACTGTTTGCTCCACTGCCTTCTGCTAATTTTCAGGCAACTTCATAATGCCATCTTCTCAAAAAGCAAAGAACTATTCCAAGTGCCTTTTATAATATTCCAGAGAGTTGACTTTTTTTTCCATTAAGAAAATTTTGTAAAGACTGAAATAAATGGGCATCCAAAGGTACAGTACCTGGTAAATACGGCAGATGAATCAAAGCTTCCCAATTAATCTGTAGCAGTTTTGCCTGATCATACAGTCTTCTGTCATCCTGATATAAGACCATAGATTTTCTCTTGACTAATTCTAGACCCTTTTTGTTGAGTGCTGCTTTCAATGGTCTTGCTGGAAACAGTAGTTCTTGGTTTTCCAGAGGAGCTCATAATAGAAGACACCCTTTCCAATCCCACCATATACACAACATTGCCTTTAGGTGAAGGTGGGCCTTTGATGTGGGTGGTGGTGGTTTATTTTGCTTGCCCCATGATCTCTTCCATTCCACAATATTATACAGTGTCCACTTTTCATTGCCAATCACAATTTGTAGTGAAAATGGAACAGTTTCATTATGTTTAAGTAGAGAATCGCATGTGGAAATATAGTCAAGAAGGTTTTTACTGCTTAACTTACATGGAACTTAAATATCAAAGTAATAAAAATAACCAAGCTAGTGCAAATGATTTTCAGTTCTTGAAATTTGGATGTTTTGAGTATGTTGGCTATCTCTCGCATGGTATAACATTGATTGTTCTCATTATTGTCTTGATATGATCACCGTCAATTTCAACTCATTTACCTAAGCGTGCTGTATTGTCTAGTGAGAAATCTCCAGCACAAAACTCTGCACATCACCTTTGATATGTCTGATCAGTCATAGCACCTTCTCCATACACTGCACAAATGTTTATTTTTTTGTATATCTGTTGTTTTTAATCTTTCTTGAAATAATAAGCATAATATGCAAAAATGGTTTTTCCTCCTACAATATTAAATGGCTACACAAAAATTCATCCATTTTGATAAGATTTTCTTTACTTTTAAAAATATTTTTAATGAAATATAAATACTTACGCTACTATGTTAGTTTCAGGTATACAGCATAGAGATTTGATACATTGCAAAATGATCACATGATAGTAAGTCTAGTTACCATCTGTCACCATTACATAGTTATTATAGCATTATTGATTATATTCCCTAAGTTGTACATTACATCCACAGGTCTTATTTATTTTATAACTTCTAACCCTCTACATCCTTCCAAATGAAAATGATTAGTTGTCTGCATCTATTTTGTTATGTCTATTTTGTGGGCTTCCCAGGTAGCACTAGCAGTAAAGAACCTGCTTGATAATATAGGAGACACAAGAGACTCGAGTTTGATCTCTGGGATGGGAAGATACCCTGCAGGAGGAAATGGCAACCTACTCTGGCATCCTTGCCTGGAGAATACCATGGACAGAGGAAGGAGCCTGGCGGGCTACAGTCCATAGGGTCACGAAGAATTGGACAAGAGTGAAGTGACTTAGCACAGCAGCAGCAGCCATAAGACTAATTATGCTTTCTGTTTAGTTGAATGCTGATATAACATCTGTCACAATATAATCTAACAAAAGTATTTTCAATGAAGTTAAAGACAACTAAGTGCTACTAAAATTATCATATGGAAAAGTTGAACGAACTTTCTGACCAACTCAGTATATAAGTAATTGGAGATGGAAGTCAAAATGGCAGTCAAGGATCCCAAACAGGAGATGATGGAAACTGTTGAATGAGAAATGATGAGGGATTCAACAAAGGCAAGGTCGGCCTGTGTAAAGCAAAGGGGACAGATTGAAATGCTCAAAAGTGATATGATCACCGTCAATTTCAACTCATTTACCTAAGCGTGCTGTATTGTCTAGTGAGAAATCTCCAGCACAAAACTCTGCACATCACCTTTGATATGTCTGATCAGTCATAGCACCTTCTCCATACACTGCACAAATGTTTATTTTTTTGTATATCTGTTGTTTTTAATCTTTCTTGAAATAATAAGCATAATATGCAAAAATGGTTTTTCCTCCTACAATATTAAATGGCTACACAAAAATTCATCCATTTTGATAAGATTTTCTTTACTTTTAAAAATATTTTTAATGAAATATAAATACTTACGCTACTATGTTAGTTTCAGGTATACAGCATAGAGATTTGATACATTGCAAAATGATCACATGATAGTAAGTCTAGTTACCATCTGTCACCATTACATAGTTATTATAGCATTATTGATTATATTCCCTAAGTTGTACATTACATCCACAGGTCTTATTTATTTTATAACTTCTAACCCTCTACATCCTTCCAAATGAAAATGATTAGTTGTCTGCATCTATTTTGTTATGTCTATTTTGTGGGCTTCCCAGGTAGCACTAGCAGTAAAGAACCTGCTTGATAATATAGGAGACACAAGAGACTCGAGTTTGATCTCTGGGATGGGAAGATACCCTGCAGGAGGAAATGGCAACCTACTCTGGCATCCTTGCCTGGAGAATACCATGGACAGAGGAAGGAGCCTGGCGGGCTACAGTCCATAGGGTCACGAAGAATTGGACAAGAGTGAAGTGACTTAGCACAGCAGCAGCAGCCATAAGACTAATTATGCTTTCTGTTTAGTTGAATGCTGATATAACATCTGTCACAATATAATCTAACAAAAGTATTTTCAATGAAGTTAAAGACAACTAAGTGCTACTAAAATTATCATATGGAAAAAGTTGAACGAACTTTCTGACCAACTCAGTATATAAGTAATTGGAGATGGAAGTCAAAATGGCAGTCAAGGATCCCAAACAGGAGATGATGGAAACTGTTGAATGAGAAATGATGAGGGATTCAACAAAGGCAAGGTCGGCCTGTGTAAAGCAAAGGGGACAGATTGAAATGCTCTTTGGAAAGTATGATGGATAAGATTTAGTTACCTACTGGATAATGGAAAGAGAAGAAAGGCATCCAGGTGACAGGATGGCTACATAGATTATAATTCACCAAGATTAGAAACGAAGGAGGTCATGTTCATAACTATAGACCAAGAGCAAAGAAGCATAAAATAGGGAGAGATGAAAAAAAGAAGGAATGATTGATGGACAGTCTGCATTTTTTCCTTTCCTGCAAGATGTGGAGAATCAGAGATGCTGTACAAAGGCAAAGTGTTCAAAAGGCAGGATGAGAAAATGGCCATGCTATAGCAAAGTTCCTCGGCATTATATGAACTCTCCAGTAGCACTAGTGTTTCACAAATTGTTTAAGTAATGAAACAAGAAAGAAAATCAGTCTCCCATTATGCTAACCACCATTGTGTTCATTAAACGAAAATCAAGTCTCTCATTTAAATTGAAAAACAGTGGAAAGAAAATATACAGCCCAGTTGACTTTAGTTTCATATTTATAAATTGAAGAACATAATGAATTATATTATAATAACATAATAAATATTATTTAGACAATAAATAAGTACATTCTGTAAGGGGAAATAAGCATCCTAGAACATTATTTTTACTAAATTTCCATTTTTTTTAAATTTATGCCAATTTTTTTCTTACCTGTGACAAACCTTCAATACTATGCAAATAAAATGGTCTGGAGAAAATGAAAACGGGTAAAGCATAGTCATGTCTAGCCATTTCAGCAATTCTCATAGCTTCTCTCACTCGATAATGAACAAATTAAAAGTAAGCACGAAGAATAGACTAAAATTATTGCTTTCTGTTTAGTTGAATGCTGATATAACATCTGTCACAATATAATCTAACAAAAGTATTTTCAATGAAGTTAAAGACAACTAAGTGCTACTAAAATTATCATATGGAAAAAGTTGAACGAACTTTCTGACCAACTCAGTATATAAGTAATTGGAGATGGAAGTCAAAATGGCAGTCAAGGATCCCAAACAGGAGATGATGGAAACTGTTGAATGAGAAATGATGAGGGATTCAACAAAGGCAAGGTCGGCCTGTGTAAAGCAAAGGGGACAGATTGAAATGCTCTTTGGAAAGTATGATGGATAAGATTTAGTTACCTACTGGATAATGGAAAGAGAAGAAAGGCATCCAGGTGACAGGATGGCTACATAGATTATAATTCACCAAGATTAGAAACGAAGGAGGTCATGTTCATAACTATAGACCAAGAGCAAAGAAGCATAAAATAGGGAGAGATGAAAAAAAGAAGGAATGATTGATGGACAGTCTGCATTTTTTCCTTTCCTGCAAGATGTGGAGAATCAGAGATGCTGTACAAAGGCAAAGTGTTCAAAAGGCAGGATGAGAAAATGGCCATGCTATAGCAAAGTTCCTCGGCATTATATGAACTCTCCAGTAGCACTAGTGTTTCACAAATTGTTTAAGTAATGAAACAAGAAAGAAAATCAGTCTCCCATTATGCTAACCACCATTGTGTTCATTAAACGAAAATCAAGTCTCTCATTTAAATTGAAAAACAGTGGAAAGAAAATATACAGCCCAGTTGACTTTAGTTTCATATTTATAAATTGAAGAACATAATGAATTATATTATAATAACATAATAAATATTATTTAGACAATAAATAAGTACATTCTGTAAGGGGAAATAAGCATCCTAGAACATTATTTTTACTAAATTTCCATTTTTTTTAAATTTATGCCAATTTTTTTCTTACCTGTGACAAACCTTCAATACTATGCAAATAAAATGGTCTGGAAAAAATGAAAACTGGTAAAGCATAGTCATGTCTAGCCATTTCAGCAATTCTCATAGCTTCTCTCACTCGATAATGAACAAATTTCAAAGGATGTAAGCTTGACTTCAGTATTTTATCCAAATACACTGAAGTATAAAGTGCTCTGCTTTTTTCCCACAGCCACTGGAGTTGGTCATTGCGGAAAATTTCATCACTCGGGCATTTACCTGTGTAAGTCTGTGGATTCATCCTATAATCATAGTTGTAGCAGTCCAGATAGAGATAAAAGCCCCATAAACATTTTGGCCTCATTTCTAGAGCCAGTGTGAGAGTAGCATTCATAATCCTCTTTCCAGCAGTTTCAAACTCCTTTTGGGCAACTGTTCTCACTTTCATTTCTGACCAATCAGGATGGTGTTTTCTAGTAAAGTCTAAAGAGTGTTTTTTATATATTACTCTATTGCCCCAGTTTCTGTCCCATTGTGGCTTCCAGCTTTCCCAGTCAAGGACAACAAGACCTTCTGATCTCCACCAAGGTACAACTTTTGCAATGTCCTCAGCAGTCTTCCTCAGGTGTGTAGAAAGGCTCATATTCTGTGGTATCCCTCCATTAAAGGATGTTCCTTCTGGAGAGAAATAAGGATAATACCCTAATTCATTTGGATAAATTATGGCAATTGTTGATCCACTCTGAGTCTCCAAAGGATTTGCTATAATATTAAAGAATTGAAGATTCAGATCCACATTGAAGAAATGCTGGCACTGTATTGTTGGGGCAGCCCAGAAAATGTTGAAAGGTCTTCTCTTGATCACTGGAGGCATTGCCGGCTTGAGGGCTGAATGAGTGACCATAATCAAGAGCAGCAACTCTCCTAACAAAGTCACCCAGGGGTTACACATGGCTCATAGTTTTCACCATCACAGCGGTCTCCTTAAAACAGAGAGGAAAGCATATAAACAATTTTTTTACTAAATTTCCATTTTTTTAAAAATTTTTTTTTTGCCATTCTGTAAGGAAATAAGCATCCTAGAACATTATTTTACTAAATTTCCATTTTTTTAAATTTATGCCAATTTTTTCTTACCTGTGACAAACCTTCAATACTATGCAAATAAAATGGTCTGGAAAAATGAAAACTGGTAAAACATAGTCATGTCTAGCCATTTCAGCAATTCTCATAGCTTCTCTCACTCGATAATGAACAAATTTCAAAGGATGTAAGCTTGACTTCAGTATTTTATCCAAATACACTGAAGTATAAAGTGCTCTGCTTTTTTCCCACAGCCACTGGAGTTGGTCATTGCGGAAAATTTCATCACTCGGGCATTTACCTGTGTAAGTCTGTGGATTCATCCTATAATCATAGTTGTAGCAGTCCAGATAGAGATAAAAGCCCCATAAACATTTTGGCCTCATTTCTAGAGCCAGTGTGAGAGTAGCATTCATAATCCTCTTTCCAGCAGTTTCAAACTCCTTTTGGGCAACTGTTCTCACTTTCATTTCTGACCAATCAGGATGGTGTTTTCTAGTAAAGTCTAAAGAGTGTTTTTTATATATTACTCTATTGCCCCAGTTTCTGTCCCATTGTGGCTTCCAGCTTTCCCAGTCAAGGACAACAAGACCTTCTGATCTCCACCAAGGTACAACTTTTGCAATGTCCTCAGCAGTCTTCCTCAGGTGTGTAGAAAGGCTCATATTCTGTGGTATCCCTCCATTAAAGGATGTTCCTTCTGGAGAAATAAGGATAATACCCTAATTCATTTGGATAAATTATGGCAATTGTTGATCCACTCTGAGTCTCCAAAGGATTTGCTATAATATTAAAGAATTGAAGATTCAGATCCACATTGAAGAAATGCTGGCACTGTATTGTTGGGGCAGCCCAGAAAATGTTGAAAGGTCTTCTCTTGATCACTGGAGGCATTGCCGGCTTGAGGGCTGAATGAGTGACCATAATCAAGAGCAGCAACTCTCCTAACAAAGTCACCCAGGGGTTACACATGGCTCATAGTTTTCACCATCACAGCGGTCTCCTTAAAAACGAGAGGAGGAAAAAGAATTAAACATGATGAAGTCAAATGTTCCTTAAATCAAATGAACTCATGGCTGTGTTTATGCTGCTCTATGAGTTGTAGACTGAATATTTTTAAAGATTTGTGAGATTTATTGATATCTAGTCCTAATTTATATTTTTCACAGGGAAGAAAAATGAGGCTTTTTTTTTTAACTGAAAAAAGTAAAAAAAAAAAAAAAAAAAATGCAGTGAATAAAAACCAAACTGAAAAAATTTCACACAAATCCTCAGCAAGGAAAGATCTGTCTGCTAGTTGTTCTAACTTAAATTAAAGTTAGGAAATCACCTGTAATTCTGACTACATAACCATCTGGTATTTTAACAGAAATTAAATGAAACAAAAAGAAATTTCTAATGCTACTAACAGTAACTAATACCTTGTTTGCTTTTTGACATTCTGTGGATTCAGAATTTGTTCATTTTGGTTTATTTGTTTTTAAAAAAACACCAGTTATCTTTGAAATTATTGAAGGCTAAAATAGAAATGTGTAGAAATGGCATTTACCTGCTGTTGATTATGAACTTTGTTGCTATCTTCTCTTGGGTACGTAAGTCTAAAAACCAACTAATTGTTTAATTCCATAGTTTTTCCATGAAGAAATTGAACTGTATTTTCACCAATCAGTTCCCAAGTGAGACTTGGCTAAATCCCTTCTAAACAGACAGTTGAGTCAAAAACTGCCAAAGAATCTTCCCAGAAAAAGATGGTCTAACAATTATGCATCCTGGCCAATGAGATCTCACCATAAGAGCAGTTATCTCTACTAGGAGAGAGCTTGAAATTATGTATCAAAATTATTTTATCACATAGGGTTTTTTTAAATAAAAGAACCACAAACTTGTCTCTGATGTAATTAAACTCAGTGTCTTTTTAAGAGTCAGTCCTTACTTTTTCTTAGTTCTGGCTGAATTCATCTAATATATTAAATGCAGAAGAGATACTGACCAAAATAATGTTCTAACTCTTGCAACACAGCATCCCAAGTGTAAAAAGAAACTTGAATAAGTCATTGGCTTTCAGTGTATTGAAGATTTATTCACAGCTGTGAATAATAATTTACTCTTTTAAATAAAGTGTATATTATTTTTTCTTTTAAACTAATTTATTAATAAGTTTATTCTTCACTCATAAAAAAGAACATATTGTTGGCTTTGAGATCATGCCATAAAATACAGGTAAGTAACTAAAAATTAAATATCAGCTGAAAGTAGATAGAAGCAACTCAGACTGAACCATGAGAAAACATGATATGCTTTGGGCTATAGCAGGGACGCCATCAAAGCAAGAACCCAAGATGCGGGTCCCCTTCACAGCCCTGCTACTTCTAAAGACTGCATAGTTTCCAAAGGCTGAATCTTTCTTTTCTCTCTCTTTCCTTCTTTGCTTCCTAACCTTTAACTACAAGAACAGTAGGAAATGAACGCTTTGATGCTAGTCTTTCTAGTTTGTAAGAAAAGTTTCATTGTTTTAACATTCTTCAACCCACATATTTTCAACCTTCATAAACATGTAACTACAGATATCAGTTGTAATTAAAAGCCACTTCCTTTTTTGGTCAGGTATCTGCTGTAGGCAAAGCTTCATATAGGAATTTTTATTGTGGATTTCTATGACAGCATCCCTCACAAGCTCAATGAACATCTGTGGCCAAAACTTCTGCAAAGCCTCATTTTTCATGTTGGTTTCTGTGGCTTCCTTCCCAAGAGTCTCGATATACATCTTGCAGAATTTCTTTTGTTCCTTTATTTCCTCTAACTTTTCAGTATAAAAGTCTCTTATGGTATTATTTAGTGTAGCATGATTTGTGTTTTCTCCCACAAGTCTCTTATCATTATTTTCTTCACTGACAATACCAGGTTTTCCCGTTGGTTTCTAGAAGATATCGAAATTGTTTCTTCCTGGCATCACCCAGCATTGAAATCAGATGGTACTGGGGTAATTCAGAACATGCTACATGTGCTAGGGTTCCAAAGAGCCTTTCAGCCATTACAATATCATTTTGTGTCACCTCCGTTCCATTTATTTTCTGCATATTAAAATGGCTCAGCCTAAATAGGACATAATATTTCTAGAGTGTAAAGTTGACAATTGGATTTCCTTGAGGGTCAGTTGTCAACTGGTCAACTCGATGGAGCTGTGCTAGTGTATTAAATTGCTGCAGCATTATAAGATTTGTTTCCTTGAATTTAAGGTGCAGAGAATTAGGAAATTTAATCTTCAATTTGGGAAGCACTTGGACCTACAGGCAGGTTCCCAGTTTTTAAGATTTGTCTAAGGAATCTAAGCTCCCTGAAAGAGAGTCGATTGCAGGGGATAGGCAACTCAGACTACCATGAAAACATGATATGCTTTGGGCTATAGCAGGGACGCCATCAAAGCAAGAACCCAAGATGCGGGTCCCCTTCACAGCCCTGCTACTTCTAAAGACTGCATAGTTTCCAAAGGCTGAATCTTTCTTTTCTCTCTCTTTCCTTCTTTGCTTCCTAACCTTTAACTACAAGAACAGTAGGAAATGAACGCTTTGATGCTAGTCTTTCTAGTTTGTAAGAAAAGTTTCATTGTTTTAACATTCTTCAACCCACATATTTTCAACCTTCATAAACATGTAACTACAGATATCAGTTGTAATTAAAAGCCACTTCCTTTTTTGGTCAGGTATCTGCTGTAGGCAAAGCTTCATATAGGAATTTTTATTGTGGATTTCTATGACAGCATCCCTCACAAGCTCAATGAACATCTGTGGCCAAAACTTCTGCAAAGCCTCATTTTTCATGTTGGTTTCTGTGGCTTCCTTCCCAAGAGTCTCGATATACATCTTGCAGAATTTCTTTTGTTCCTTTATTTCCTCTAACTTTTCAGTATAAAAGTCTCTTATGGTATTATTTAGTGTAGCATGATTTGTGTTTTCTCCCACAAGTCTCTTATCATTATTTTCTTCACTGACAATACCAGGTTTTCCCGTTGGTTTCTAGAAGATATCGAAATTGTTTCTTCCTGGCATCACCCAGCATTGAAATCAGATGGTACTGGGGTAATTCAGAACATGCTACATGTGCTAGGGTTCCAAAGAGCCTTTCAGCCATTACAATATCATTTTGTGTCACCTCCGTTCCATTTATTTTCTGCATATTAAAATGGCTCAGCCTAAATAGGACATAATATTTCTAGAGTGTAAAGTTGACAATTGGATTTCCTTGAGGGTCAGTTGTCAACTGGTCAACTCGATGGAGCTGTGCTAGTGTATTAAATTGCTGCAGCATTATAAGATTTGTTTCCTTGAATTTAAGGTGCAGAGAATTAGGAAATTTAATCTTCAATTTGGGAAGCACTTGGACCTACAGGCAGGTTCCCAGTTTTTAAGATTTGTCTAAGGAATCTAAGCTCCCTGAAAGAGAGTCGATTGCAAGGGGATACAAGAAGAGCGTAGTATTCTTGAAGAGTACAGAGATTGAGGTCCAGCATCCAAACATTGGAGGGAACAGGTACAAGTACAGTGTGAGACTGAGCTGACCATCTTCTGACTTCTCTTTGGCTCCTCTCTAAGCTTCTCCCTTCAGGAGCTTGGCTGCTCTGGATAAAAGAGAATCATGATATGGAAGAAAGCACTGTGGTTCCTACTCCTACAGGGGCCTATTATAATTTCTCCATGGAATTGAACTAGGGAGCTCCTCTGCTTATCTGGGGAGAGATAAGAGGATCCGTATTTAGAGGATTGGAGTAGATTGGTAGCCTCTCAGAAATGGGCTGGACAAATTCCTTGAGTAAACTGTAATCTGAGCAGAAAGAATGCAAAGTGCTGATTAGATTAGAATCTTTCTTCTCATCTAGGACTCCTCAAGTCAAAAAATCAGAGAAGGCAGAGTAAAATACTGTATGTCTACACTGAGAGGTCCCAGAATACTTGAGTCTGTGTATTGTTACAAATATGAACCATTTATTCTCAGTGGTGGGTACAATCAAGAAAAATGTGTGAATAACCCCAATCATTACACATTTCTTTAGGAAAAAAGTGCATGTTATATATACCATATACTATTGTGCTTTAGCCACATCAGATGTGTGGTGACTTGTGAAGGGCAAAGCTACATTTTCTTAGCTTGTATATGTATAGTAGGAGTCAACTGTGAACTACAGAATAAGGATATATAAATAACCTACAAATTATAAGAATTTGAATAATTCCTTAAGTTAGATAACTCAGAGTGCCACCTGAATTCAGAACATGAAGATATCAAATATGGTTTTTAAAATCTGGATAAGTGTTGAGTTAGAAATGGTATTTGAGGCTTGAAGTTAAGCAGAATTTGAACAGGCTGAAATTGCAAAGGGACTCCAGATGGAGGGAATAGCAAGAAGGAAAGTACAGAGGAAGAGAGGCAAAGGGCCTGAACAAATGGTAACGGACATTGCTTTGTGAGGTGTAGATATCTCAAGATGGAGAAGTCCAGCAGACAGTTAGAAAACATTCTAGAATTGTAGAACTGGGAATCTCCTGTGTTGAGGAGACAGTAGCCACAAAGGAGGAAAATGTCTACAGAGTAAAGATGAGACCAGAAGGCTTTGAATAACACCTCAAAATTGAAGAAGGAAAGAAAATATATAATAACAGAAGGACAAAACAAAAAGCATGAGGGAATAGGGTGGACAGGACAGTGTACTCAAGGACAAGGGTTCACAGACACTTCAGGAAGGTGATGAGCAGCAGAAGTTAACTGGCTGAGGAAATTAGGTCCTGTCCTGTCTAACAATAACCCTCAACATAACAGTTTTAAGAGAGTGAAGGGTTTTATGATTACAGTCAAAGGTATGGTTTTCCCAGTGAAGCATGGATGTGCATGTTGGACCATAAAGAAGGCTGAGCACCGAAGAATTGATGGCCTTTGAACTGTGGTGTTAGATAAAGCTCCTGAGAGTCCCTTGGACTACAAGGAGATAAAATCAGTCATTCTGGGGCTTCCCTGGTGGTCCAGTGGGTAAGGACACCGCCTTGCAGTGCAAGGGGCACCGCTTCAATCCCTGGCCTGGGAAGATCCCACGCTGGCTGCCAATGTGCCCAATTGCGGAGACTGGAGCACATGCACCCAGAACCAGTGCTCTACAATCAAGAAAAATGTGTGAATAACCCCAATCATTACACATTTCTTTAGGAAAAAAGTGCATGTTATATATACCATATACTATTGTGCTTTAGCCACATCAGATGTGTGGTGACTTGTGAAGGGCAAAGCTACATTTTCTTAGCTTGTATATGTATAGTAGGAGTCAACTGTGAACTACAGAATAAGGATATATAAATAACCTACAAATTATAAGAATTTGAATAATTCCTTAAGTTAGATAACTCAGAGTGCCACCTGAATTCAGAACATGAAGATATCAAATATGGTTTTTAAAATCTGGATAAGTGTTGAGTTAGAAATGGTATTTGAGGCTTGAAGTTAAGCAGAATTTGAACAGGCTGAAATTGCAAAGGGACTCCAGATGGAGGGAATAGCAAGAAGGAAAGTACAGAGGAAGAGAGGCAAAGGGCCTGAACAAATGGTAACGGACATTGCTTTGTGAGGTGTAGATATCTCAAGATGGAGAAGTCCAGCAGACAGTTAGAAAACATTCTAGAATTGTAGAACTGGGAATCTCCTGTGTTGAGGAGACAGTAGCCACAAAGGAGGAAAATGTCTACAGAGTAAAGATGAGACCAGAAGGCTTTGAATAACACCTCAAAATTGAAGAAGGAAAGAAAATATATAATAACAGAAGGACAAAACAAAAAGCATGAGGGAATAGGGTGGACAGGACAGTGTACTCAAGGACAAGGGTTCACAGACACTTCAGGAAGGTGATGAGCAGCAGAAGTTAACTGGCTGAGGAAATTAGGTCCTGTCCTGTCTAACAATAACCCTCAACATAACAGTTTTAAGAGAGTGAAGGGTTTTATGATTACAGTCAAAGGTATGGTTTTCCCAGTGAAGCATGGATGTGCATGTTGGACCATAAAGAAGGCTGAGCACCGAAGAATTGATGGCCTTTGAACTGTGGTGTTAGATAAAGCTCCTGAGAGTCCCTTGGACTACAAGGAGATAAAATCAGTCATTCTGGGGCTTCCCTGGTGGTCCAGTGGGTAAGGACACCGCCTTGCAGTGCAAGGGGCACCGCTTCAATCCCTGGCCTGGGAAGATCCCACGTGCTGCTGAGCAGCTGAACCAATGTGCCCAATTACCAAGCCGGAGATCTGGAGCACATGCACCCAGAACCAGTGCTCTGCAACAAGAGGCCACTGTGATGGGAGGCCCACACGGGCCAAAGAACAAAGATGGATGAAAAATAGATAAATGAATGACCAACAGAAGTGGCCCACCCACCCCCCTGCCCTCCCCAACCTACCCCCCCCAAAAAAGAAAAAAAAAAATTAAATAAAAAAATCAGTCATTCCTAAAGGCAATCAACCCTGAATGTTCATTGGAAGGATTGATGTTGAAGCTTGAAGCTCCAATGCTTTGGCTACCTGATGCAATGGAAAGGACCCTGATGAAAAATAGAAGGCAAAAGAATGGGACGACAGAGGATGAGATGGTTGGGTGGCATCATCGAGTCAATGGACATGAGTTTGAACAGGCTCAGTGAGATGTTTAAGGACCAGGAAGCTTAACATGCTGCAGTTCATAGGGGCCACAGAGATTCAGACACAACTGAGAGCCCAAACTGAACAATTTAGTGAAGGGAGCATTCTTCCTCAGGCTCAGGTGCAGTCTCTGTGTCCTCTTGATGGCTCTCCCTGGAAACTCTTCAGCTAGAGTGAAGGGAGGATTTCATTTCAAGAAAAGATGCCTGGGTGGTTCAGGATGCTCAACTTCAATATGCTTAACTGATTTAACTGCTTACAAACTAAAAAAAACAAAGTGACGCTAGATTTAGAGTCATAGCAAGTAATCGGGTGTGTGGAGCTTGATTTATTTTAGTTCTGAAAGGCTCTCAGAGTTAGTTTTGACAGATTTAAGAGATCAGGGTAATACTAGCTGTTACAAATAGTATAATACTGTAAATACTGCATAATCTAAACAATACATTTGAAATAGTATTGTATCTTTCTTTTTTATTTATTAAACTACACTATTTTTTCAAGCAATTGAAAATGGGCATTTGTTGATGTTTAGCTTTGCCTTTTGTATCTTTTGTTTCTGTCTTAAAATTGAAGATTCAGTAATATGGAAAAAGTTATACATTCCCCAAATGTGACATATGCTCAAGTTGCAGACTTCTGTACGAAATCTTTAAAAGATGAAAAAAAAATAAAAAACAAAGCAACAACTTCCCAACCTGGACTCCACAACTTGAGTTAGATTTAAATTTTTAGATTAAAAATAAATGTAACAGAATGATACACAAAATAAAGTAAGTTGAATTTGATCTGCACTCTTAATGAGTACAAAATTGCAATGGACAAAATTAAATTTTATTAAACGAAGGATTCTCAGAGAAGTCATCTTTTGATAATACATTAAAATGGGAAGAAAGTGTTCCTTTAAAAATCTCTCTACCTGAAGATTGTAAATCTATGAATAGATTTACAGGAGAGGGAGCTGTAGGGAAGCAAGAGATATTTTTAAATTTAATTTTTCAAAATTCCATATGGATGTTTAAATTTAGAACTACCAAGCAAAAAATTATTTTATAAAATATCAGAAACTTCTGCAACAGGCGTCTGGGGAAATCTTTATTTGGGGAAGCATCAGATATTACATTGGTTGCTTTGGCAGTGGTTATACTTGGACTTATCATGCTCAGTTTTCTCCCAAACTCATCAATCTCCTCCGCTTCTAGGGAAGGATAGGAGAAGAGTCAGAGAAAATACAGAAGTGTTTCTATCATACTATTCTGGAAATTCCTTTCCCTTCAAGAAAAGATGCCTGGGTGGTTCAGGATGCTCAACTTCAATATGCTTAACTGATTTAACTGCTTACAAACTAAAAAACAAAGTGACGCTAGATTTAGAGTCATAGCAAGTAATCGGGTGTGTGGAGCTTGATTTATTTTAGTTCTGAAAGGCTCTCAGAGTTAGTTTTGACAGATTTAAGAGATCAGGGTAATACTAGCTGTTACAAATAGTATAATACTGTAAATACTGCATAATCTAAACAATACATTTGAAATAGTATTGTATCTTTCTTTTTTATTTATTAAACTACACTATTTTTTCAAGCAATTGAAAATGGGCATTTGTTGATGTTTAGCTTTGCCTTTTGTATCTTTTGTTTCTGTCTTAAAATTGAAGATTCAGTAATATGGAAAAAGTTATACATTCCCCAAATGTGACATATGCTCAAGTTGCAGACTTCTGTACGAAATCTTTAAAAGATGAAAAAAAAATAAAAAACAAAGCAACAACTTCCCAACCTGGGCTCCACAACTTGAGTTAGATTTAAATTTTTAGATTAAAAATAAATGTAACAGAATGATACACAAAATAAAGTAAGTTGAATTTGATCTGCACTCTTAATGAGTACAAAATTGCAATGGACAAAATTAAATTTTATTAAACGAAGGATTCTCAGAGAAGTCATCTTTTGATAATACATTAAAATGGGAAGAAAGTGTTCCTTTAAAAATCTCTCTACCTGAAGATTGTAAATCTATGAATAGATTTACAGGAGAGGGAGCTGTAGGGAAGCAAGAGATATTTTTAAATTTAATTTTTCAAAATTCCATATGGATGTTTAAATTTAGAACTACCAAGCAAAAAATTATTTTATAAAATATCAGAAACTTCTGCAACAGGCGTCTGGGGAAATCTTTATTTGGGGAAGCATCAGATATTACATTGGTTGCTTTGGCAGTGGTTATACTTGGACTTATCATGCTCAGTTTTCTCCCAAACTCATCAATCTCCTCCGCTTCTAGGGAAGGATAGGAGAAGAGTCAGAGAAAATACAGAAGTGTTTCTATCATACTATTCTGGAAATTCCTTTCCCTTCAGGACAGGAAAATGACAGGAAAAAATGTGCTTCTGTAATACATGTCTACAGAGTGAGTGGACGTTTTGGTGTGCTGGCTTAGTTGCTCAGTTGTGTCCCACTCTTTGTGACCCCAGGGACTGTATCTTTAGCAGGCTCCTCTGTCCATGGAATTCTCTGGGCAATAAAACTGGAGTGGGTTGCCATTTCCTTCTCCAGAGGAGCTTCCCAACCTCAGGATCAAACCTGGTTCTCCCACATTGCAAGCAGTTTCTTGGTGTGCTGAGGATAGTCACAATTATACTCATTATCCTAGGTGATTACTACTAGTGCACCTTTTAATTCTTAACTTAGCTCCAATTCAGACAATAAGTTTTATGTACACTCTACATATATTGTAATTTGCCTGTATAGATTCAGGAGAAGAATAACATGTATCATTCTCAATTTTCCATGAGATTAAGTCTCAATAAGGCCATTATAATTTGAAAATACTGTTAAGTTGAAACTCCATTTCGTAGGCCTGACCTACAGCACATCATAGCTGAATGCAGCATACCTTAAATGGACTCAGAATATGTATATTAACCTCCTGTTGGGCAAAATCAACTAACATGAAGTCTATTTTTTAATGAAATGTTGACTATCTCATGAAATTTATTGAATACTGTAAGGAAAAGAAAAAAAAATGGAATAGCTGTATGGGGTCAGAATGGTTTTAAGTGTATGAGCTGTTTATCCCTGTGATCATGTGGCCAGCTGAGAGCTGTTGGCTCTGCACCTACCCAGCATCACAAGAGAGTAAGTAGGGCAAGTCACTAGCCCCAGAAAAAGATGAGAATTCAAAATTTGAAGTCTGGTTTCTACTGGGTGAATATTGTTTTCACATTGTTGTAAAGCTGAAAACCCATGGAACCCCTAAGTCAGAAAGCGTTTGCACCAAAAATACTATAGTTCATTATGAGGGAAGTTTCTCTGAATGTGTAGAGCACCTGAAACCCTGAGGAAGATTTCTGTTCTCTCCTGAATGTGAAGCTGCTTCTTGGTGTTGGTTCTGTAACTGCCATTTGCCATTGATGGTCATGCCTTTCTTCCTTTGGGGAGCAGGGAGGAGAGGAGTGAGGTAAAACAAAGAACAAAAAAAAAGAAGCTTTAAAGTATTTTTCAAGTAACCTACATGCTGGAGGAATACGAAATTGCAAAGAAATATGTAGAATCAAAACAATAAATTGGTGACATCAGTTGATGTGATAATTTTATTAACTTTAACCTTTATGCAAATTTAACAACTTAGAAATGAGCAGGTTATACTTTTATTTTAAAATTTAACTAGAAAACTGTTAGTCATCTTCAAGAAACCAATTTGCATTTTATTTTTACTCTTTCTCCTCATGAGAGGAAAGACTTCATATAATCTTTGGTTCAAGTTATTGAGCCATGGAAATACTTTGTCTATTTTCTAGACAATGTTAAGGTCCATCTATACAGAATAAACCAAAATTTATTTTCTGGATTAGTAACTACCAATGCTATTCCCAACCCCCACCCAATTCCACTTAAATTTAAGAAATAATGGTTTTGGACACATAAATTGATGGAACAGAATAGAGAGCCCAGAAATAAACACACACACACACACACACACACACAGAGTCAGATAAATTATGTGAAGGGAGCCAAGAATATACAATGGGGAAAGGAAGCCTCTTCAATAAATGGTGTTGGGAAAACCTAACAGCCACATGCAAATGAATGAAATAGGACCACTAGCTTATACTACAAAAAATTAACTCAAAATGGATTAGTCTTGAATGTAAGACCTGAAATCATAAAATTCCTAGAAGAAAACCTAAGTAGAAGCTCCTTTAATCCATCGTGGCAATGATTTTTTAAAATTTGACACTAGAGATAAAGGCAATGAAGGTGAAAATAAACAAGTGGCATTTCATCAAAGTAAAACATCTGCACAGCAAAGAAAACCATCAATGATATTAAAAGGCAACCTACTGAATGGGAGAAAATATTTGTAAAACACATATTGGATCAAGGGCTAATATTCAAAATATATAAAGAACTCAATGACAAAAGAAAAAAAACAATGATTTTCCATGGGCAGAAGATCTGAAGAGTAATTTTTCCAAAGAAGACATAGAGATGGCCAACAGGTACATGAAAAGATGTTCAACATCACAAATCATTAGAAAATGCATATCAAAATTGCAATAAAATACCACCTGACAGCCATTAGAGTGAATATTATTTAAAAGGCTAGAAATAACAAATGTTGGTGAGGAAGGATGTGGAGAAAGGGAACCTTTGTACACTCATGATAGTAAAGTAAATTGGTATAGCCACTGTGGAAAACAGTTCAGAGGTTCCTCAAAAATTAAAAGTCATATTATCACATGATATAACAATTCCATCTCTGGATATTTATCTAAGAGAAACAAAAAAGCATCTAACTAGAAAAGATATATGCACTCCTGTGTTCACTGAAGCATTATTTACAATAGCCAAGATATGGAAATAATCTGTGTCCATAGATGGATAAATGAATTAAAAAGATGTCATACACACATATGTATATATAATGAAATGTTATTTAGCCATAAGGAGTGACAACTTGTCATTTGCAACAACATGGATAGATCTTGTGGGGATTACATTAAGTTAAACAAATCAGGCAGAGAAAGACAAACACAATAGGAGCTCACCTATATGAGGAATCTAAAACAAACCAAACTCATAGATACAGAGAACAAATAGCTGGTTGCCAGATTGGGGAGTGGAAGGGAGGAGGTTCAAGAGATGGGTAACGTGAGTCAGAAGGTACTAACTGCCAGTTATAAAAGGAATAATCCATGGGGTGTAATGTACACCATAATGACCATTGTTCACGATATTGTATTGTATATGTGGAAGTTGCTAAAAGAATAAATCTTAAGAATTCTCACCACAACAAAAATATTTTGTAACTGTGTATCATCTAGCAACATATTCAAATATCAAAGCATTATGTTCTATACCTGAAACCTAATATAACATTGTATGTATGAGGTCTCCCTAGTGGCTCAGTCAGTAAATTATCTGCCTGCAAATGCAGGTGATCCACGTTCCATCCCTGGGTCAGGAGGATTCCCTGGTGAATGGAATGGCTACCACTCAGTATTCATGCCTGGAGAATTCCATGGACAGAGGAGCCCGGTTAGGCTACAGTCCATGGATGGGGTCACAAAAGCATTGGACAGGACACAACTTAATGACTAACACTTCACATAATTTATACCTAAAATTTAAATTTTAAATGTTTTTAGTAGGTTTAACAAAATTTTTTCAAGTTATCAGTATGGAAACCAAAAATAATGATAAATATAAAAGTAAATATCAAAATTGATCACATCCACATGAGTCAACAAGAAACGAGAAATTAGTGGTTGATAAAGGAAGATTAACGAAGCTTATTCTTTAAGAGAATGACAAAGAAAACAGTGTTTATAACAGTAAGTTATATTTCAAAATAACATTTAGATTTGAAATGGATAAGTATTACACTAGAATTTTTAAATGCAGAGAAACAGTGATTGCATTCTAATTAAATCATAACAGATGATAGACTTTTTAAAACTTTTTAAGTACCAAAAGAAAATAAACATCTATTTTTACTTTATAATGAATTCATGTACAAAAAGTATATTCAGAAAAAAATTATATTGGGATTGAAGTCAGAAAGACCTAGATTAAAATGCAAGACATTCACTGTAGAAAAATGTGTTTGCTAAAGGAACAAAACAGCACAAAATATATGAAGCCAAAATGAATAAATAAAAAGTGATAAACAAAAATGTTAACAAGAGAATTCATAATCGGCTTTCCAAGTATTATATATTTGAAAATGAACCTGCTCATGAAAGAGTAAGATATTAAAAATATCACCTTAAAAGGAGCTATTTATTAAAATAAGTCATGTTTTCCTTGCCTCTTAAAAAAAATTTACAGGCAATATACAATTAAGAAATAACATATCTTTATGTAAGACTGTGAGGGGAAGGAAGAGAATACACTAACTATGAATCGATAAGAAGAAGTGGCATTTCTTTACAAAAAAGCAATATAAATATCAAAGCATTATGTTCTATACCTGAAATCTAATATAACATTGTATGTATGAGGTCTCCCTAGTGGCTCAGTCAGTAAATTATCTGCCTGCAAATGCAGGTGATCCACGTTCCATCCCTGGGTCAGGAGGATTCCCTGGTGAATGGAATGGCTACCACTCAGTATTCATGCCTGGAGAATTCCATGGACAGAGGAGCCCGGTTAGGCTACAGTCCATGGATGGGGTCACAAAAGCATTGGACAGGACACAACTTAATGACTAACACTTCACATAATTTATACCTAAAATTTAAATTTTAAATGTTTTTAGTAGGTTTAACAAAATTTTTTCAAGTTATCAGTATGGAAACCAAAAATAATGATAAATATAAAAGTAAATATCAAAATTGATCACATCCACATGAGTCAACAAGAAACGAGAAATTAGTGGTTGATAAAGGAAGATTAACGAAGCTTATTCTTTAAGAGAATGACAAAGAAAACAGTGTTTATAACAGTAAGTTATATTTCAAAATAACATTTAGATTTGAAATGGATAAGTATTACACTAGAATTTTTAAATGCAGAGAAACAGTGATTGCATTCTAATTAAATCATAACAGATGATAGACTTTTTAAAACTTTTTAAGTACCAAAAGAAAATAAACATCTATTTTTACTTTATAATGAATTCATGTACAAAAAGTATATTCAGAAAAAAATTATATTGGGATTGAAGTCAGAAAGACCTAGATTAAAATGCAAGACATTCACTGTAGAAAAATGTGTTTGCTAAAGGAACAAAACAGCACAAAATATATGAAGCCAAAATGAATAAATAAAAAGTGATAAACAAAAATGTTAACAAGAGAATTCATAATCGGCTTTCCAAGTATTATATATTTGAAAATGAACCTGCTCATGAAAGAGTAAGATATTAAAAATATCACCTTAAAAGGAGCTATTTATTAAAATAAGTCATGTTTTCCTTGCCTCTTAAAAAAAATTTACAGGCAATATACAATTAAGAAATAACATATCTTTATGTAAGACTGTGAGGGGAAGGAAGAGAATACACTAACTATGAATCGATAAGAAGAAGTGGCATTTCTTTAACAATACAAAAGGAGTTTGGAATGAGCCTGTCGATGTAGTTAGTTAACGGACAAATGTGAATATCTCACCTAAATGATTGTAATAGCCTCTTACAAGTCTCCCATGGGTTTCTCAGGTGGTATAGTGGTAATAAAGACTCTGCCTGGGCTTCCCTGGTGGTCCAGTGGGTAAGGACACCGCCTTGCAGTGCAAGGGGCGCCAGTTTGATCCCTGGCCTGGGAGGATCCCACGTGCCGCGGAGCGTCTGGAACAATGTGTCCAATTACCGAGCTGGAGCTCTGGAGCGCATGCGCCAAGAGCCGGTGCTCTGCGATGAGAAAGGCCACCACGATGGGAGGCCCACGTGGGCCAAGGAACAAAGGTAGATGAAAATGAATAAATGATAGACCAATAGAAGTGGCCCTCTCACCCCCTCCCTCTCCAAACCCAACCCCCCAATAAAATAAATAAATAAATAAATAAGACTCTGCCTGCCAATGCAAGAGGTACAAGAGATACAGGTTTGATTCCTGGGTCTGCAAGATACCTTGTAGTAAGAAATGGCAATCCACACATATTCTTGCCTGGAAAATTCCATGGACAGATGAGCCTGGTGGGCTACAGTTCATGGGGTTGCAAAGAAATACACACACACACACACACACACTTACAAGTCTCCCGATCACACTCCTGCATGCTCCAGTCTAGTTGCATCATGGTATCCACAGTGTCCTCTTAAAACCTTAAGTCAGACCCTACTTCTCCTGTGCTCAAAGCTCTTCAATAATGCCTCTATGTCCCTCAGAGTAAAACTTAAAATTTTGTATGATCATGGAAGACAACAGGAATTGGACAGTTACCTCTCTGACATCCTCTCCCGACTCTCTCCTGGATCACTCTCTTGTCACACAGGCACTCTTAGAGTCATTACCACAGACCTATAAGTTGCCTTCCTCAGAGCCATTGAACAATAAATATTACATTTGTTATCTAGCTCTACAAAGAAATTAAAAATATCACCTTAAAAGGAGCTATTTATTAAAATAAGTCATGTTTTCCTTGCCTCTTAAAAAAAATTTACAGGCAATATACAATTAAGAAATAACATATCTTTATGTAAGACTGTGAGGGGAAGGAAGAGAATACACTAACTATGAATCGATAAGAAGAAGTGGCATTTCTTTAACAATACAAAAGGAGTTTGGAATGAGCCTGTCGATGTAGTTAGTTAACGGACAAATGTGAATATCTCACCTAAATGATTGTAATAGCCTCTTACAAGTCTCCCATGGGTTTCTCAGGTGGTATAGTGGTAATAAAGACTCTGCCTGGGCTTCCCTGGTGGTCCAGTGGGTAAGGACACCGCCTTGCAGTGCAAGGGGCGCCAGTTTGATCCCTGGCCTGGGAGGATCCCACGTGCCGCGGAGCGGCTGGACCCATGTGTCCAATTACCGAGCCGGAGCTCTGGAGCGCGTGTGCCCAGAGCCGGTGCTCTGAGACAAGAGGCCACCGCGATGGGAGGCCCACGCAGGCCAAAGAACAAAGGTAGATGAAAATGAATAAATGATAGACCAATAGAAGTGGCCCTCCCACCCCCCTCCCTCTCCAAACCCAACCCCCCAATAAAATAAATAAATAAATAAATAAGACTCTGCCTGCCAATGCAAGAGGTACAAGAGATACAGGTTTGATTCCTGGGTCTGCAAGATACCTTGTAGTAAGAAATGGCAATCCACACATATTCTTGCCTGGAAAATTCCATGGACAGATGAGCCTGGTGGGCTACAGTTCATGGGGTTGCAAAGAAATACACACACACACACACACACACTTACAAGTCTCCCGATCACACTCCTGCATGCTCCAGTCTAGTTGCATCATGGTATCCACAGTGTCCTCTTAAAACCTTAAGTCAGACCCTACTTCTCCTGTGCTCAAAGCTCTTCAATAATGCCTCTATGTCCCTCAGAGTAAAACTTAAAATTTTGTATGATCATGGAAGACAACAGGAATTGGACAGTTACCTCTCTGACATCCTCTCCCGACTCTCTCCTGGATCACTCTCTTGTCACACAGGCACTCTTAGAGTCATTACCACAGACCTATAAGTTGCCTTCCTCAGAGCCATTGAACAATAAATATTACATTTGTTATCTAGCTCTACAACTCTAGAAGCTGTGAAAGGGTGAACCTCATGATCTGTTTTGTTCACTGATCCACCCCAAGAGCACAGTAGAGTCCCTGATACATAACAGATGTTTGCTCAGTGAATAGATGAATGATGAAGAGTTGATAAAAGATAGATTTCCAAGACATACTGAAGTAATGGCTTTACAAAATAAAGCAAATGTTACACACATGTGTCAAAATTTGATAACTGGGGAAAAGGCTTAAGTGTACAAACATATAAAGAGCAAACAACAATAAAAATCAGCAAGAAGACTACAACTTTTTCTGGTGAACACATGGCAGAGGAGAAAATGTTTGAAAGACCTTGTATCAACAATTTAATACTCTGCTCTTTAGAGCAGAGAATACATTGAATATGAATCCATCAGAAGAATCCATCACACCACTTTCATCACAACTCATTACCCATTAGCTTGAACTAGTCATGTGGCCCCACCAGAGGAAAACAGGGACCAGAAAGTATATTCCTACCATTTGTCTGAAGGTAGGAAACTAGAAACCCTTGATGACTAACACTACTACATGATGAATTGTTTCATATTTGGTAAAATAATTTAATAATCAAGATTAATAAAATTCCCTGTGAAATTAGCTCAGAAAATGCAGCAATTATAAAAATAAAATAATGTCAAATTTAATATAATAAGTGATTTATGAGGATGATGGGTTTCAGTTTTAGTCCAAGAGCAATGAAGAGTCATCAAAGGATTTTAAACAAGGGATGAACATGATTTCTTTTATGCTCTTAAAAGATTATATTGCCTTCTGGGAGAACTATAGAATGAATGGGAGACTCTCTTACATCATTCCTAACCAATGTTTAACTTGAGTCCATTTCAGATTATTTACCTTTGGGGCTTCTATTAGGGTGTAGATTTTAAGTCGATCTATATTCATCTGTATTGCATATTATATTGAAATCCTTGACTTTCTTTTTATTCTCTTTGCAAGAATTAACCACAAAAATTTCAGAAAAGGCATTTTAGCAGGAGTTTGGTAGACGGAATTGGTTGTAATCCCAATAATGTCATTTTATAATTTGTGTTACATACACTTCATGAGTATCAATTATCTCCTTTCTAAAACAGGACTAAGAAGAGCAATATGCTTAGAAGTTTGTTGTGAAGGTTGGTCAAATTAGATAATAAATATATTTCCAAGGTTACTTTTAAATTCAGGATAACTATCCTGAATATCCTTGTTGGGTTATCCTCGTTTGGTCACCCTTGTTTTAGAGACTACTTTACATATTGTGGTCAAGGAAGAGTACCACAAGATCTTTACAAAGCTTTATTAAAGGCTAAGTTACAGTTCTAAGATCATTGTGGGTAATATCGTGTGTGTGTGTGCGTGTGTGTGTTAATGAAGCAGTGTTTATGGAGTGAGAAGACATCTGCTCTTAGAACTGTCAGGAATAAGGCGCTACACAGATAGAAGAGTGGATTTTTGGGTATTTTTTCTGATCGAGTTAAATGTAGTCGTCCATCACACCACTTTCATCACAACTCATTACCCATTAGCTTGAACTAGTCACGTGGCCCCACCAGAGGAAAACAGGGACCAGAAAGTATATTCCTACCATTTGTCTGAAGGTAGGAAACTAGAAACCCTTGATGACTAAGACTACTACATGATGAATTGTTTCATATTTGGTAAAATAATTTAATAATCAAGATTAATAAAATTCAATGTGAAATTAGCTCAGAAAATGCAGCAATTATAAAAATAAAATAATGTCAAATTTAATATAATAAGTGATTTATGAGGATGATGGGTTTCAGTTTTAGTCCAAGAGCAATGAAGAGTCATCAAAGGATTTTAAACAAGGGATGAACATGATTTCTTTTATGCTCTTAAAAGATTATATTGCCTTCTGGGAGAACTATAGAATGAATGGGAGACTCTCTTACATCATTCCTAACCAATGTTTAACTTGAGTCCATTTCAGATTATTTACCTTTGGGGCTTCTATTAGGGTGTAGATTTTAAGTCGATCTATGTTCATCTGTATTGCATATTATATTGAAATCCTTGACTTTCTTTTTATTCTCTTTGCAAGAATTAACCACAAAAATTTCAGAAAAGGCATTTTAGCAGGAGTTTGGTAGACGGAATTGGTTGTAATCCCAATAATGTCATTTTATAATTTGTGTTACATACACTTCATGAGTATCAATTATCTCCTTTCTAAAACAGGACTAAGAAGAGCAATATGCTTAGAAGTTTGTTGTGAAGGTTGGTCAAATTAGATAATAAATATATTTCCAAGGTTACTTTTAAATTCAGGATAACTATCCTGAATATCCTTGTTGGGTTATCCTCGTTTGGTCACCCTTGTTTTAGAGACTACTTTACATATTGTGGTCAAGGAAGAGTACCACAAGATCTTTACAAAGCTTTATTAAAGGCTAAGTTACAGTTCTAAGATCATTGTGGGTAATATCGTGTGTGTGTGTGCGTGTGTGTGTGTGTGTTAATGAAGCAGTGTTTATGGAGTGAGAAGACATCTGCTCTTAGAACTGTCAGGAATAAGGCGCTACACAGATAGAAGAGTGGAGTCTGCTGGTTGCATGGTTTCTATCCCCACAGCTTGCCATGACCTTGGCTTTACTTCTGGTTTAAACAAACACACAAGAGTGACTTCAGAGTTAAATATCTAAATGTGTTACCACCGGCTTTTCAACTCCAACTGACTGGGTTCTATTTACAAATTTCCTTACTACATTATAAGTCTTGAATAACAGAAGCTTGTCAATTTGAATATTAACATAGGGAATTGAACCTACTATAAAAAGTTACTTCCGAAGTTGAGGTCTTTAGGAAATGTAATGAAGTAGCACCCACCTGGTGGGTAGAATGACAGGAGAATTTGCATATTTGCTTACTAAGAAATGATCATTGCTATTGGGCTTCCCTGATAGCTCAGTGGGTAAAGAATCCACCTGCAATGCTGGGGACCCCAGATTGACTCCTGGGTTGGGAATATCCCCTGGAGAAGGGATAGGCTATCCACTCTAGTACTCTTGGGCTTCCCTGGTGGCTCAGACAGCAAAGAATCAGCCTGAAATGTGGGAGACCTGGGTTCCATCCCTGGGTTGGGAAGATCCCCAGGAGGAGGGCATGGCAACCCTCTCCAGTACTCTTGCCTGGGAAACCCCATGGACAGAGAAGCCTGGCAGGTGACAGTCTATGGGGTCGCAGAGACCCCATAGACACACAACTGAGTGACTAAGCACAGCACAGCACATAATCATATTCCCAATCAAAAGCCTTTAGAGAATTTTGAAATTGAGACCTGAGGAATGAAAATCTCTTTTTAGAAAACAGGGACAAAAAAAGGTTGCATGACTTTGTTTTTTAGCATTTCTGATTGATGGCCACTCAACAGTACCTGGGGAAACTCAGGTCAATGAAAATGGCCTATGGTAATGATGAGAGGGTGGTTTACAACCAGCCTGAAACTACTATCATCAAAGAGCCGAGTGATTTGGTAAGTTTAAAAAGTTTACACATGTTAGGCCAAGGCACTGAGCACAGGCTCCAATTCATATAGTACTTAATAGTAAAGAATCAGTGGGAGGTCGTTCTTCACATATGCTTATAGTATACATTCATACTGTCAGTATCAGAAATTAATGGTAAGATTACTTTTTGGGAGGTGGGGCGGGTTGGGGAGGGAGGGGGGGCAGACGGGCCACTTCTATTGGTCTTTCGTTTATCTATTTTCATCCATCTTTGTTCTTTGGCCTGTGTGGGCCTCCCATCGCGGTGGCCCCTGTTGTCACAGAGCACCGGCTCTGGGCACATGTGCTCCAGAGCTCCGGCTCGGTAATTGGACACATCAGTCCAGCTGCTCCACGGAATGTGGGATCTTCCCAGGCCAGGGATTGAACTCACGCCCCTTGTACTTCAGGGCAGTGTCCTTACCCACTGGACCACCAGGAAGCCCCGGTAAGATTACTTTTGACAAAAGCAAAAAAAAAAAAAATTTTTTTTCAGAAAAAAATTTTCAGTTTTCAAATCTCTGCGCCCCATTTATTTATCTGACATTTTCTCACAGCTTAAAAATTGCCTTACTAACCTGAAACAAATATTTCTGCCAGATACTTCTTCAGCAAAGATAGGTTTTTGGCGGACCAATTGTTGTTCAGTTGCCAAGTCATGTTCAGCTCTTCACGACCGCGTGGACTACAGTGCAGCAGGCTTTCCTGTCCCTCACCACCTCCCACAGTTTGGCAGAATTCATGTCCATTGAATCAGTGATGTCATCCTCTGTTGCCCTCTTTTCCTTCTGCCTCCCATCTTCCAAAAGCAGGCATTTGAGGGAATTGAGACAGTCTATGGGGTCGCAGAGACCCATAGACACACAACTGAGTGACTAAGCACAGCACAGCACATAATCATATTCCCAATCAAAAGCCTTTAGAGAATTTTGAAATTGAGACCTGAGGAATGAAAATCTCTTTTTAGAAAACAGGGACAAAAAAAGGTTGCATGACTTTGTTTTTTAGCATTTCTGATTGATGGCCACTCAACAGTACCTGGGGAAACTCAGGTCAATGAAAATGGCCTATGGTAATGATGAGAGGGTGGTTTACAACCAGCCTGAAACTACTATCATCAAAGAGCCGAGTGATTTGGTAAGTTTAAAAAGTTTACACATGTTAGGCCAAGGCACTGAGCACAGGCTCCAATTCATATAGTACTTAATAGTAAAGAATCAGTGGGAGGTCGTTCTTCACATATGCTTATAGTATACATTCATACTGTCAGTATCAGAAATTAATGGTAAGATTACTTTTTGGGAGGTGGGGCGGGTTGGGGAGGGAGGGGGCAGCCGGGCCACTTCTATTGGTCTTTCGTTTATCTATTTTCATCCATCTTTGTTCTTTGGCCTGTGTGGGCCTCCCATCGCGGTGGCCCCTGTTGTCACAGAGCACCGGCTCTGGGCACATGTGCTCCAGAGCTCCGGCTCGGTAATTGGACACATCAGTCCAGCTGCTCCACGGAATGTGGGATCTTCCCAGGCCAGGGATTGAACTCACGCCCCTTGTACTTCAGGGCAGTGTCCTTACCCACTGGACCACCAGGGAAGCCCCGGTAAGATTACTTTTGACAAAAGCAAAAAAAAAAAAAATTTTTTTTCAGAAAAAAATTTTCAGTTTTCAAATCTCTGCGCCCCATTTATTTATCTGACATTTTCTCACAGCTTAAAAATTGCCTTACTAACCTGAAACAAATATTTCTGCCAGATACTTCTTCAGCAAAGATAGGTTTTTGGCGGACCAATTGTTGTTCAGTTGCCAAGTCATGTTCAGCTCTTCACGACCGCGTGGACTACAGTGCAGCAGGCTTTCCTGTCCCTCACCACCTCCCACAGTTTGGCAGAATTCATGTCCATTGAATCAGTGATGTCATCCTCTGTTGCCCTCTTTTCCTTCTGCCTCCCATCTTCCGCAGAATAAGGGTCTTTTCCAATGAGTCAGCTGTTCGCATACGGTGGCCAGAGTATTGGAGCTTTGTATTGGAGTATTGGGATCAGTAAAGAATTGCAATTCAGGGTCTGTAACCATGTGATGCCGATAGAGGGGGAAATGAAGTTGGGAGGGCTCTAGTAAACAGTCCATGACTTTTCATTGACTGGGTCCTTGCCAGGAAATGAGAAGAGTGTTTCTTCTGCTCAGTGGGCTCTGTTATCTTCGCAGGGCAGGAGAGCTCCTCCTTCTGGTCTTCCAACTCTATTTAATTGGGATTTCTGTTTACTAATTTTTCACAACTTCTTTGAGAAATTAAATTTGGAGTTCTGTTTGACCATTTTTGAAAGTTGAACTTGGTTAAACAGAGCAATGATAGAATGAACCTGTTATGGTATACCCTTCTGTAACACTTTAATCCCAGCTTTCACTGTGATGTTCAGTAGCAACAGGACAATGGTAGCCCTGATCTACAGTAAGGAAAAGCACAAGAATAGTCATAGCAAACAGATGCTGAAACCTCGTGCAACATGTTATTCACTCATTTATCATTGAAAGCCATTAAGACAGGCTCCTTTAAGGGAATGTTTTGACCTGACTCATCCCTCCCCCGTGCATATTAGAACCAAATGCAACTTCTAGTATTCAACTATACAGAGCAAGAAATTCTAGTCAGCAGGCTTTTACGGTCAAGAAAGATGACTCAGCCCGGAGCTGAAAGCACAGATCTTGAACCAGACATTTCCCTCATTTTAGATCTTGATACCTCTTAGCTTTATTTTCAATACCTCACTCCACCTCCCATTCCCCTCACCCCAAGAAACTACTAATCTATTTCCTATTTCCACATATTTGCCTATTTTGGACATTTCATATGAATGGAATCATATCACATGTGGTCTTTGTAATTGTCTTCTTTCACTTAACATAATGTTTTCAAGGTTCGTCCATGTTGTAGTATATATCAACATTTTATTCTTCTTTGTGGCTGAGTAATATTCCATCGTATGTAAATACCATATTTGTTTATCCATTTGTTCTCCAGTGGGCATTTGGTTTGTTTCTACTTTTTGACTGAATAATGTGCTTTGAACATCAGTGTATACATTTTTATGTGATCATATACTTTCACTTCTATTGGAATGAAATCACTAGTCTAGGAATTGTTAGGAATTGTTTGGAATTGTTAGGTTTTATGATGATTATGTTTAATGAAGATTACCTGATTTTTAATCTTGGCTCTGTTGCTTCTAGCTCTGTGTTTTAGGCAAGTCATGCCTCAGTTACTTTATTTATAAAATGGAGCCAACAACACTTCATATGCTTGTCTTAAAGATACAGTAATTTACTATGTAAAAGGCACATCAGCTCAATTCAGTTCAGTTGCTCATTAGTGTCTAACTCTTTGTGACCCCATGGACTGCAGCACTCCAGGCTTCCCTGTCCTTCACCATCTCCTGGAGCTTTCTCAAACTCATGTCCATCGACTCAGTGATGCCATCCAACCAGAGACCTTTTTTGGGTGCAATGATAGAATGAACCTGTTATGGTATACCCTTCTGTAACACTTTAATCCCAGCTTTCACTGTGATGTTCAGTAGCAACAGGACAATGGTAGCCCTGATCTACAGTAAGGAAAAGCACAAGAATAGTCATAGCAAACAGATGCTGAAACCTCGTGCAACATGTTATTCACTCATTTATCATTGAAAGCCATTAAGACAGGCTCCTTTAAGGGAATGTTTTGACCTGACTCATCCCTCCCCCGTGCATATTAGAACCAAATGCAACTTCTAGTATTCAACTATACAGAGCAAGAAATTCTAGTCAGCAGGCTTTTACGGTCAAGAAAGATGACTCAGCCCGGAGCTGAAAGCACAGATCTTGAACCAGACATTTCCCTCATTTTAGATCTTGATACCTCTTAGCTTTATTTTCAATACCTCACTCCACCTCCCATTCCCCTCACCCCAAGAAACTACTAATCTATTTCCTATTTCCACATATTTGCCTATTTTGGACATTTCATATGAATGGAATCATATCACATGTGGTCTTTGTAATTGTCTTCTTTCACTTAACATAATGTTTTCAAGGTTCGTCCATGTTGTAGTATATATCAACATTTTATTCTTCTTTGTGGCTGAGTAATATTCCATCGTATGTAAATACCATATTTGTTTATCCATTTGTTCTCCAGTGGGCATTTGGTTTGTTTCTACTTTTTGACTGAATAATGTGCTTTGAACATCAGTGTATACATTTTTATGTGATCATATACTTTCACTTCTATTGGAATGAAATCACTAGTCTAGGAATTGTTAGGAATTGTTTGGAATTGTTAGGTTTTATGATGATTATGTTTAATGAAGATTACCTGATTTTTAATCTTGGCTCTGTTGCTTCTAGCTCTGTGTTTTAGGCAAGTCATGCCTCAGTTACTTTATTTATAAAATGGAGCCAACAACACTTCATATGCTTGTCTTAAAGATACAGTAATTTACTATGTAAAAGGCACATCAGCTCAATTCAGTTCAGTTGCTCATTAGTGTCTAACTCTTTGTGACCCCATGGACTGCAGCACTCCAGGCTTCCCTGTCCTTCACCATCTCCTGGAGCTTTCTCAAACTCATGTCCATCGACTCAGTGATGCCATCCAACCATCTTGACCTCTCTCATCTGCGGGGGCCTTCCGCAGAATGGAAGGCAGCGGGATTGCCCCTGACTGAACCTGGAGATCTCGGAGAGAGGCGAACCTTGCTGCCGTGCCCCCTCCAGCCCGCCGGTACATGCCAGGGACAATCAGACACGGCAGGGGTTCTGTCAGAGCAGTTCCACTTTATTAGTGTAGACTAACAGTTTTTATAGGCAAACGAAGGGGGTTTTGCAAGGGATTTCCTATAGTTACACCAATCAAGCTAAAGGTCGAGCAATTATGTATTTACATTGTAATAGGAACTTACGGTGAGCACGCATTGCCCAGAGCACGGAAACCAGGGGTATCAATCAGAAGTTTTGACAATGAACCTTAGATCATGCCCTGTCTCTTCCTGTAGGCATCCTTTTAGCACCAAACTGCAAATATGTGCTTAAGCTTCCTTATGCTTGCAAAGGCCCTCTTTCATTTAGGGCCCCACACTCATTCCCTTCTCCTTCTGCCATCTATCTTTTCTAGCATCAGGGTCTTTTCTAAGTGGGCTCTTCACAACAGGTGTCCAAAGTATTGGAGCGTCAGTTTCAGCATCAGTCCTTCCAGTGAATATTGAGGGTCGATTTCCTTTAGGATTGACTGGTCTGATCTCCTTTCAGTTCAAGGGACTCTCAAGAGTCTTCTTCAACATCCCAGTTCAAAGGCATCAGTTCTTCGGTACTCAGTCTTCTTTACGGTTTTAGAATTCTGAACAGTCCTCTTTTAGTTTTTCCCTCCCTTCCTTTATCTCTTTCCTTCCCTTCTATGTTTCTCCAAATTTTAGTCAACAAATACTTATTGAGAATCTGTGCTAGGCAAGGGGGAATCATGTAACTGAAAAATATACATATGTAGGACTTATGCACATCCAACTATTGCTTGTTCACATGTTCATTAGAGCAAGAAATTCTATTTGCAGTGTAATGTTCCCACTTACATTTTCCACATTTTAAGAAGAAAGAGTTGGAGAATGCTAGAAAAAAACAAAAATAATAACAAAGAGGTAGAACATAAGAACATAAATCACAATTATGTGAACAAAACCATACTTACAATTGGGAGGAAAAGCTAAAGAAATGTTCTGGGCTTAAGACAAAAGCTTATGATCGTTATAAATTTTTCTTTAGAAGACAAAAAAAGAAGGACAAATTGCATTTAGAAATATTAGATAGGTAGTTAGGCATGAGCAAGGAGGGGTGGCCTAGCCACAAAGGAGGCAAGCTGATGTCTAAACTCCATCCCAGACACTCCCATAAACAAACCCAACAAGAAATGATGCTGAAAATTTTCCGACAGAAGAAAATCAATTAAGATATATGGTCGTGGCTAACAAAGTTTTAAAAGGACTGGAACCCGTTAGTTCTCAGCATGGGATCGATTCTTCCACTGGTCGCTACTGTCCATTCATTTGTCTTCCTTTAACTTCTTTTTGTCTGCAGTCTTTTTACACATTTCTCTCTCCTATCTTCAAAACAGTTTGGTAGTCTACAAGTTTTAAAAGCTGGCATTTTGGCATAAAAATTACTATCTTTCAGATGATATTAATTAGAAACTAAGATTCTTTCTCTAGATTTGTAATTTTAAAACGTTTTGGAATTGTGCCCAAAACATTTCTGGGATACAGGTAGCCTACATGGCATAATATACAGCCTAATTAGAAATTCTGCTAACAAAGAAATTACGCCCCCAATTCACCACTCTGTATTTGAAGAATTACATACAATCCTCAAAATGAAAGACAGCTTTCGAAACAGCAGGCTAGATACAACAAAGGTAAAAATATACATTCAACTCAATGCTTGTTCCCTTAGCTAAGGAAAGGCAGAGCAGACCACAAGCAATAATGGTCAATGACAGAACCAATAGTACTTGAGTTACAACTCTGCATCACATACTTTACACATGCTACCTTGGTAACTCTCAAGTAGGTTTCTTGATCTCTATTTTTTATTAAATAGATATTATTTTCATTTTATGGACAAGGAAACAAACTTAGAAAAGCACCCAATCTGTTAGATTACAGTGGAAGAAGCAGAATTTCAATTTAGGACTATTTGAAGCCTATGCTTTTGTTACTATTCTTCTTCACAGGTTTGAATATATCATGGCTCTAATCTCTACTCAATAATTTATACTGCTTTGCACTTGCCCTGTGGTTTTATTTCATAGGGACCTCCCTTTTGATACAAGAGACAAACTGATTCAGCTTCTAAGTTTATCTTGTTAGTTCTGAAATTCAGGGGCCACTCTTGGTTTAGATTTCTAATATTTCCTTTCTAAACCTGATTATGTCATTGAAAGTTTGCCTGCTTTCTTAGAATCACTTTTCAACCTAACATTATTAATCAAGTTTAACCCATATTTCGTGTGAGAACTCCTAGGACTATATGATCTCATTTCCTTTGGTAGATTTATTACTACTTAGGTAATTTCATTCAGGGCAGTGTGAAATGAGAATACCTCCTGCCATATTAATTACAAGAAATGTCACAGTCATCACTGACTTCTGGTCTCCAAATAGGAATGTTGTTGTCCTTTAGCTGCTCTGTGGTGTCTGGATCCTTGCGACCCCATGGACTGTAACCCACCGGGCTCCTCTGTCCATGGGACTCTCCAGGCAAGAATACTGGGGTGGGTTACCATTTCCTACTCCTTTCACTCAAGTATGAGTGAAAGCTCCCCAGACTCCATCCAGTGGATGCTGCCACCACCCATGGGAATTGCTGAGGAGCTGGGGAAACTCAAGAAACAGGGTGATCAAGGAAGCAAGACTGGCCCAGATAGCTGAAGTGCATTAGGAAAGGAATGAATTCAGTGAGCAGAGGCGTATCTCTTTCCATGCAAAGAATGCTAATTCCTTAACTTGATACCTAATCTTTGATATTCAGATTGCCCGCCTCCCCCAACCCCCTCAATAGTTCCCTTAGCTAAGGAAAGGCAGAGCAGACCACAAGCAATAATGGTCAATGACAGAACCAATAGTACTTGAGTTACAACTCTGCATCACATACTTTACACATGCTACCTTGGTAACTCTCAAGTAGGTTTCTTGATCTCTATTTTTTATTAAATAGATATTATTTTCATTTTATGGACAAGGAAACAAACTTAGAAAAGCACCCAATCTGTTAGATTACAGTGGAAGAAGCAGAATTTCAATTTAGGACTATTTGAAGCCTATGCTTTTGTTACTATTCTTCTTCACAGGTTTGAATATATCATGGCTCTAATCTCTACTCAATAATTTATACTGCTTTGCACTTGCCCTGTGGTTTTATTTCATAGGGACCTCCCTTTTGATACAAGAGACAAACTGATTCAGCTTCTAAGTTTATCTTGTTAGTTCTGAAATTCAGGGGCCACTCTTGGTTTAGATTTCTAATATTTCCTTTCTAAACCTGATTATGTCATTGAAAGTTTGCCTGCTTTCTTAGAATCACTTTTCAACCTAACATTATTAATCAAGTTTAACCCATATTTCGTGTGAGAACTCCTAGGACTATATGATCTCATTTCCTTTGGTAGATTTATTACTACTTAGGTAATTTCATTCAGGGCAGTGTGAAATGAGAATACCTCCTGCCATATTAATTACAAGAAATGTCACAGTCATCACTGACTTCTGGTCTCCAAATAGGAATGTTGTTGTCCTTTAGCTGCTCTGTGGTGTCTGGATCCTTGCGACCCCATGGACTGTAACCCACCGGGCTCCTCTGTCCATGGGACTCTCCAGGCAAGAATACTGGGGTGGGTTACCATTTCCTACTCCTTTCACTCAAGTATGAGTGAAAGCTCCCCAGACTCCATCCAGTGGATGCTGCCACCACCCATGGGAATTGCTGAGGAGCTGGGGAAACTCAAGAAACAGGGTGATCAAGGAAGCAAGACTGGCCCAGATAGCTGAAGTGCATTAGGAAAGGAATGAATTCAGTGAGCAGAGGCGTATCTCTTTCCATGCAAAGAATGCTAATTCCTTAACTTGATACCTAATCTTTGATATTCAGATTGCCCGCCTCCCCCCCAACCCCCCCTCCCCCGCCACCTCCTCCTTGGAGTTTTCTCAAAGCTACTGAGACGCTGTCTCCTGGGCTCGGCGTCCTAAACATTCCGACCAAATGAAACAACTCTTTAAGGTTGTGACCATATTTTTTTAGTCGGCAGCAGCTTCAAAGTTAATATATGGCAACATTTCTTTTTGCTCGTGGCCAGTGGCAGGTTGTATGGGATCTCGGTTCCTGGTACCCAGGCTTCTGGAGTGAAAGCCCAGAATCCTAATCCGTTGGCCACCAGAGAACTCCGCCTGTTTTACTGTATTTTAGAAGAGTATTAATAATGGTTTAGCAAGCTGTGTAGTGCATTCATAATTTATACTGAGAGCTTTCAGAAATGTTAAAATCAAATCATTTTACCAAATTTTATTTGGCATCGATGTCATACTTTTAATACAGAGAACTCCTGTTTACTGAAATAATTGGCAAACATGATGATAAATTTTATGCAACAGGCGCTCAAACGAAATTGGCGAAGAACACAGGGGAGCACCTCCCTTCTCCGCTTGTCTCACTTTCCCTCTCCAGTTTCCAGAATTTTCTGAGAAGGTGCAAATGTCCCGTGGTCGCGCCTCAGAGATAAGAGCTATTTCAGGGAGTCTGCACGGACTCTCCGCAGAGGCGCAGAGGAGAGGCGAGCAGTTCCGCCACGGAGACCGGTCGCCTCCTCTCTCCAGGCCTCTGCTAACGGAGAACACCCACGAAGAGCCCGAGACCCCAGAGTCCATAACAGACCCGCAACCCCGCCCCCGACCGCGCACCCGGCGCCCCGGCCGGGAGGGGCGTGGCCTCGGGCGAAACCTGCAGAGACGCGGGGGAAACAGGGCGCCTCCGCAGGTCCCGCGTCTTGTGGACTCGCGAGTCCCAGCTGGCAGGTTGTATTTAGAGGCTGCTGCCGCCGCGATCAAAGGAAGGTTGGAGGAGACGCTGTGAATTTATCCCTCTCGCCAGAGGAGACGGCCCTGGCCGCCCTGCCCCGCCGGCGACACCATGAGCTCCGGCCAGCCGCCGCCGCCGCCGCCGCGGAGGGTCACCAACGTGGGCTCCCTGCTGCTCACCCCGCAGGAGAACGAGTCCCTCTTCGCCTTCCTGGGCAAGAAATGTGTGGTCAGTGGCCGAGCCCCGCGTCGCCGCCCCCCCGGCCTTGGCCGCCGGGCCCCGGGCCGGAGCGCCGGGCAGTGGGAGTGGGGACGGAGGCGGGAGCGGCGCGGGGAGGGTCGGGCTGCGGGCCAGGCCTCTCCGGACCCGGCTGCCTGGGTGCGGGCCGCGCGGCCGGGCGCCGCCTCCCGAGCTGCCCGGGGAGCAGGGGAGAGTGAGGTCCGCAGGCCTGCCCCGGAGCCCCGCGCCGCTGCTGGTCCAGGCTTTACTGGCAGGCCTCGAGCTGCTTGATCTTCTTACCAGGGCCCCTGGACTGGCCCTCGCTTCTCGTGCTCCGGCCCGATCTGGGGGCACCTTCCCTCACCTGGACTTCCCAGGTGGCACCTTGGTTAAGAACGAGCCTTTCAGTGCAGGGGATGCAGGGAGTGGGGAAGGGGGTTGATCCCTGGGCAGGGAAGATCCGCTGGAGGAGGAAAGGGCCGCCTACCCCAGTAGTCTTGCCTGAGAAGTCCACAGAGGAGCCTGGCCGACTCCACAGTCTGTGGGATTGCTGGAAGAGACTGAGTACGTGTAGTATAGTGTCCTTCACCATGCCAGAGGTTTCAGGAATGGGTAGGTCGGAGACTGAAACCCAGATATGAATGTCTTTTAATTTCCCTTGAGGCTCTCAGGAGGGAATGAAGGCGGATCGGAACGGGGCAGAGAGGGTGTCGGGGCAGAAAATGCTGCCGCTCCCCACTGCAGAGCAGTCTCGCCCAGCCCTGGTTTCTCTTTCCTCTCTACTGTTTTTGTTGTTGTTTGTTTGCATTTGCTGCTCTTCCAGAACCAAGCTCAGGGGAACCGCGGTCCCCAGCTGTTCCTGGCCTTTTGGGGTCTAAGAATGGGTTTCCTTGCACTGAGGCCTGTTCCAACTCCAGATGGCTGATTGGGAAGGGGAAAGTGGTGTTGACGGAAGCATTCATTACACTGGCTGCTGGCGCTTCTGGGTCTGGGGAGGTGGTGCTCGGTGGGGTAGGTCTTGTCAGTCTGCATCTTACAGGAGTGGGTGCGGTGGTTGAGGTTGTTGAAACGCTGTTTGGGTTTCTTTCCCCCTCCCCCTTGACTGGTGAACACCTGCGCCAGGGAACCAACGTGGATGCGTGCTCAGTGGCTTCAGACTATCCGACTCTTTGCGACCCGATGGATTGGAGCCCACCGGGCTTCTCTGTCCGTGGGACTTTTTTCGGGCAAGAATACTGGAGTGGGTTGCCATTTCCTCCTGCAGGGGATCTTCCTGACCCAGGAATCGAACCCACCTCGCTTAGGTCTCCTGCATTGGCAGGCAGGTCCTTTACCACTAGCCCACCTGGGAAGTTCACCTGTTACCAGACTCATTAACTTTTTAGGCAGGAAGGGTATTAACATCTGTGCACAAGTATACTGTCTTAATTGCTCTGTGCTTACATGTATTGTTTATTGGTTTGGAAAAAATGACAGGTGTGGAAGATTACTGTGAGAGAGAAGAGTTGTTGTCATCTAAATGCCTGGATGTTACGAAATCAGGATCTTAAGGACAGCCTCTCACAAATAGCCCAGCAGGTGTTAAGCTCTAGTCAAATAACTTCCTTTCTTTGTTTTCACACTTTCCTTATATAAGTCTCACCCCTGGAACCTGTCCTCAGAGCACAGTGGCCCTAACCATTTTGGGTTCGGTGCTACAGGATTCTTGTCGATTTTTGCTTAAATAAACTCTTAAAATAGTTCATCTGCCTCACCTTAACTTTCAGAAACAGACAAATTCGCTTTCTATTCCTAGAGAATTTCTAGAATTGCAAACAGGAAACCATAACCAGAAGTTATCACTGGTAGAGGGAAGAACTAAAAGAGGACTGTTGATTTCTCACTGTGTAATATTATATTGTTTTCCTGTGAGAGTATTAACTTTAAAAGAATTAAAAAGATTTTAAACCAAAGCAATATTTTTAAAAAACTGTAGGTGTTTACATTTTTATAAAAGAATTCTTGGAGCTTAAAAATGCACAATAACACTTTGAATCATCTTGATTGCTTTTGCAGTTCCATCCAAGTTTAGCCAAAAAGAGAGAAGGTCTGTAACAAATGGAATATGCTCTTTTCTTCCTCACAGGAAATAGAATGCCTCAGACAGTTAAGTTCTTAAAATGTTAGTGACTTCGTCACACAACCTGCAAGTCTGTAGCCCGCTGTGGATTGGGCACGTTCCAAACAGCCACTGCTTGGTACCGTCATTTTTGCTTCTTAAAAGAAATCAAAGAGAAGGAGGCAGCAGTGACATTTGTTCAATGTGCCCAGGTAGTGCATTCTAGTATTTTACAGGGAATTGAAGGCTAAGTATGTCTACATCTGATGTGCTTTTCAATCGTGTGCAAATTAGAGTCTTCAGTGGCATCAGAGAAAGCCTTCTAGTTCTTTTTCTTATCTCTTCCATCCTTTTTTTTTTTCTTCTCTCAACCACTCTCCTACCCCCCCAGATTTTTGCAAAACATCTAGCACAAGTATACTGCCTTAATTGCTCTGTGCTTACCTGTATTGTTTATTGGTTTGGAAAAAATGACAGGTGTGAAAGATTACAGTGAGAGAGAACAGTTTTTGTCATTTCAGTACCTCAATATTATGAAATCAAGATGCTAAGGACAGCCATTCACAAATAGCCCAGTAGGTGTTAAGCTTTAGTCAAATAACTTCGTTTCTTTGTTTTCACACTTTCCTAAGTCTCACCCCTGGAGCCTGTCCTCAGAGCAGAGCAGCCCTAACCATTTTGGGTTTGGTGCTGCTGAATTCTTGTCGATTTTTGCTTAGATAAACTCTTAAAATGGTTCATCTGCCTCACCTTAACTTTTAGAAACAGAGACAAATTCGCTTTCTATTCCTAGGGAATTTCTAGAATTGCATACAAGAAACCATAACCAGAAGTTATCACTGGTAGAGGAAAGAACTGAAAGAGGACTGTTGATTGCCTGCTATGTGATATTATATTGTTTTCCTATGAGCAGTATTAACTTTAAAAGAATAAAAAAGATTTTAAACCAAAACAATATAAAAAACTATAGGTGCTTACATTTTTATAAAAGAATTCTTGGAGCTTAAAAATGCACAATAACACTTTGAATCATCTTGATTGCTTTTGCAGTTCCATCCAAGTTTAGCCAAAAAGAGAGAAGGTCTGTAACAAATGGAACATGCTCTTTTCTTCCTCACAGGAAATAGAATGCCTCAGACAGTTAACTTCTTAAAATGTTAGTGACTTTGTCACACAACCTGCAAGTCTGTAGCCCGCTGTGGATTGGGCATGTTCCAAACAGCCACTGCTTGGTGCCGTCATTTTTGCTTCTTAAAAGAAATCCGAGGCCCAAAGAGAAGGAGGCAGCAGTGACATTTGTTCAATGTGCCCAGGTAGTGCATTCTAGTATTTTACAGGGAATTGAAGGCTAAGTATGTCTACATCTGATGTGCTTTTCAATCGTGTGCAAATTAGAGTCTTCAGTGGCATCAGAGAAAGCCTTCTAGTTCTTTTTCCTTATCTCTTCCGTCCTTTTTTTTTTCTTCTCTCAACCACTCTCCCCCACCTCCTTCCTTCCCTCACCCTCTGACTTTAAGCAGAAGGTCTAAGGAAACAGTGAATGTCATTGATGAGTTTTCACATTCAAATGCTTCACCACTCCATATGACATTCCAGTGTCATCAAAATGTCAGTATCTTGTGCAGGATGATCATCTTGACACAATCTTGGCAGTTCTGCACGTGAAACAGATCATGTGAGTCGTAGTCTTCTAAGCTGGACCACTGGCGGGCAAGCTGCGGAGTCCTGAAATATCAGTCCTAGACCCAGGGTTGACATTGGACTCTTTGTCAAGTTCAAAGGACACTGAGATTCACTAGGTATAGTAATTCAGAAAGGTTATTCAAAATTGACCTCTCCATGAGAGATGCTCCTTTCAGAGTTAGTCTACAAAGCACACTTTAAAACGGGCATATCGTTTATTTCAGCTAACACATAGTCTTATGCATTTATTAGAAAAGTGAAAGTGTTAGTTACTTCAGTGGTGTCCAACTCTCTGTGACCCCATGGACTGTAGCCTGCCAGGTTCCTCTGTCCATGGGTTTCTCCAGGCAAGAATACTGGAGTAGGTTGCCATTTCCTTCTCCAGGGGATCTTTCTGACCCAGGGATCAAACCTGGGTCTCCCACATTGCAGGCAGATTCTTTACCCTCTGAGACATCAGGGAAGCCCATGAACTTACTACAGAAGAGCAAAATACTACCAAGCAGAAAAGCATTTCTGCTTTCCCATTTGTTCTGTGATTCTTCATTTATGAAGATAACTGAGGGGCTACACAGAGGACCATGCGAGGAACACCAGCTTTTGGACAAAACACAGGAGCAGGGGAGAAGGCATGCCAGGGTGAATGGTTTAGTACAGGCTCATTTGAATAACTTCAGTGGACTTTGGGCTGGCGGAAGGAAAACATTCTCTTTGACTCTCCTGGGGTTCTTGGTTGGGTCTGAAAATTAAACTGACAAAGACAGATTAACAGGAGAAAAGCACATGGATTAATATAAATTTATGAGACATCAGACCCTTCATTAAAAATATGAAGGCCCCAAGAAAGTTGAACTTGTGTCTTTTTATTCTCGCCTGGATGAAGAGGGGCAGTGGGAGAGAAATAAGATAGGTTAAGGAGCATGAGAGAATTGTAGGAAGCCGAGGGAAACAGCAAGACCTGATGGTTAGGTTCTTCTTGGCATCCCTTTGTCTTCAAAGAAAAAGCTGCTTGTTTCCTCTAGGTCCACAGGGGACAATTCTTTCATGAGGGTTCCAGGGTCTGTTTCAGGGACGAAGGGTGAGGCTTAAAGTGACCTTCCTGCTCCTGCTGTTCTTTTCAAAACTTCTTCAGCTTAAACTTTTCAGTATGCCAAAGTGGCGGCTGTAGGGTAGTCTGTTCTGAACTTCATCAGGGGCTATAGAGATGCTCTGAAGTTGACTGGTACCTGGCCCTGGATGATTAAGGCAGAGAAATACTGCCTCCTGGTGTGTGCAGGCAGCAGAGAGGGAGCAGAACTCTGGACTGGTTTGTTTTTCTATCAGATAGCATGCTTTTTGCCACATCTCAAGATCGATTAACTTTGGAAGAAGCAGTCCCTTCCCTGCCAGAAGGGTGTTCTGAGATGTTAGAACATCCAAATATGCAGAAAATAAAAACTATAATTATTAAGCTGTTGTTATTATTAAATAGGAATTTAGGAGTGAGATCATTTCCAGCATGTGCTGGAAGAAAGAGGAGAGTGGTGAGGAGCATTTCCAGTGTCAAAACACTATTTGTAAATGAAGTCAAAAAATTTTTAATGAAGTGTTTCAAATTAAATACCTTTCTAGCAAAGAAAAAGATGCACTCATCACATGGTAGCTAACTAACTGAATGAAAAACGCATCACATCGGCTCTCAATCCACAGTAATTATATTCAGTAATCACTGCAGCATTTTCTCAACGTTTTATTGTGCACCTGTTTGGTGCCAAGCATTGTGCTGTGTTGAAGGATCCCATCACCTGATCTGTGCCTTCACTAAGCTTATCTGGGAGTTGGGTAGAAGGAGTACAGGCCGGAAGTCCCTTCAGCAGTGCAGTGTGGCAAGTGAAGCCCTCACTGTCCTCATCTAGTGACACCACAGCAGGATGTGCCTACCTATCCCCTTCCTCACTGGTTTGTTGCACGCCTTCTAAAGATCTGTACATTTGCCAGCAGCCAACTTTTTTTTTTTTTAATTCTGGTCTCTTTTCATTGGTCCTTCTTTTATCTATTTTCACCCATCTTAATTCTTTGGCCTGTGTGGGTCTCCCATCGCAGTGGCATCTGTTGTTGCAGAGCACCTGCTCTGGGCGCATGCGCTTCAGAACACTGGCTTGTAATTGGACGCACCCGTCCAACTGCTCTGCGGCATATGGGATCTTCCCGGGCCAGGGATCAAACTGGTGCCCCTTGCACTGCAAGGCAGACTCTTTACCCACTGAACCACCAGGGAAGCCCCAATGTATTCTTAAAAATTGAGGGACTTCTTTTATTACTTCTGTATGACCAAATAAAGCTCAGAGTTTTGGAAAAATCTCTTGTTTTGTGGCCTTCTGCTCTTTTGTCATATATTCTCCTGTGGTTTACCTGTGTGTCATTTTTGTGTTGCATAATCAAACAAGGAGTTTTCCTAAATGGATATATTTATCTAAAGTTCACCAAGAACTTGTTAACACTCTCTCTCATTACTACTTAATACCCTTAAGCCATTTTTCATCATCTCTTAGTGAAAGTCTGTTTACTGCCCACTGTTTATTGAATATATCTGAACAGTAAATCCAGTGGTCTTCTATATATTCTTCTCATTTCAAATTCACTTACAGAAAGAAAAGTATATGATCTCTCTGATAAGTTTGGGACCTAGCCCTCCGCTGGGGAGCAAACAGGTCTTGTGTTCTAGTTGAGAGTTTAGAGATGCCATCTTCATCTAACAAATTAATACCCTGTTGTTTGAAACGGTTATTATTCAATTCCTTTGCTGCTACTGTGTAGTCACTTCAGTCATGGCTGACTCTGTATGACCCCATGGATTGCAGCTCCTCTGTCCATGGAATTCTCCAGGCAAGAATAGTGAAGTAGGTTGCCATGCCCTCCTCCATGGGATCTTCCCCACCCAGGGATGGAACCTGGGTCTCCTGAATTGCAGGCGGATTCCTCAACACTGAGCCATTTTATATATATATGTATATATGTATATTTTATATATATATATACATATTTGAGACCCCATGGACTGTAGCTTTTCGGGCTTCTCCATCCATGGAATTTTCCAGGCAAGAGTACACTCAATTCCTTAGGTACCCTGTTAATTAATGAACCTGTGTTCTTATAGCACTTTGATTTTTATACTTCATGTCTATCACACATTCTGTGGACAATTTCTGTTTACATGCCTGACATCCCCATCAAGGTGCAAGTTCATGAAGAGCAGGGATACTGTATTCTTATTCTCTTTGTACATCAGATGCAAGGATGATCCCTGGCAGAAATCCTTGGTGTAAATGGAAACAACCTTGCCTCTACCATATACAAATTTAACCATATACAAATTTATATATTTTATAAAATATTCATACCAAGTCTCTTTGTTTCTATTTAGTGGCGTTTTTTCAAGGGGTTCATGGCATAGTCAGCCATGATGGAAGTCAACTGTTCCACTCAACAATAGTAATACAGGCATCTTCCGTACCCATTAAAAACATATTCACCCCTTTCCCACAGACATTTACTGGATTATTTCTAAGGCCAAATGCTTTTCATATGCTATTCAATACTCTTAAGAATCCTAAATGGTATAGATGACTGCCATTAAAACCTAGACAGTGTATTAAAAAGTGAAATTAGGAGGAATCTGTGCTGCGGGAGGATGTATAGATTGTCCATGCACATTCAACCCCAACAGCTGATATAGTCCCGAAATAACTTGTGGAAAGGCCGTGGCCTTTGCTTGGTTATCTGGAAAGGCATCAAGTTGTTGCTGTGCATTGGTGACTATCGCTTGTCCTGGCAAAAATCCCCATACAATTCCCCAGACTAGGGTGAAGTCTCTTCCTGAGAACATCATCCCCATATTAAAGGCTACCAAAATTCCATCCGATCGGTAAATGGTGGCGAAGGTTTCCGCTAGGGTATGTGCGGCTGCAGCTCCATGAGTACGTTGGTATATCAGGGCTATATCATCCCATGAAGGTGCTTGTCGCAGTTGGAGATGCATGCCTACTAGTCCTGCCAGTAAGGCATTAATCACCCAGATTCGTGTTGGTTCATCTGGGACCAGAAACACTCCTCAATGGCAGGCATAGATCGCCCTAGCCAAAGTGTGACATCTTGTGGATTTGTTGGCGTATTTCCTACTACTGCTCTAATATGGTTGATAGGTATCATTCCTGGTATTCCTCCAGGAGGTGGTGGAGTAGGGGGTTGTGATCCTGGCACTGGCATCCCAGATGTGTGTAATCTAATATACATGTTTCATAAAAGGTGCAATTCATTCCTGGCCTGAGCCACGTTATTTATGGAGAGAATTTCTTCTTTAGCTATTGGGGAAAGTCCCTCAGATATTCCACCCCCAGGTTGCAATCTGCCCTCTTGCAGAGGCCCATGTCTTTCTGGCCCTGCAGATGGTTCTATGCCCATGAATACCTGTACAATCTGATTATGAGGTCCTACTATTAGATAGTCATGAACTAAGTCAATATTTCCAGGGGGAATTTGCCACTGTGATTGTGGCAGTGGTTGCCCTTGAGCATCTTGTAACAAGATTTCTATTTTATTCCATCTATCACCTATTCCCCATGGTCCAGCGGTCATGCGAACAGCAATCTGATTGGCATGGGCTGGCTGTTGCTGAATGCCATTCTGTAAATAAAGGGCAGTCAATCCAATAGGAGTGAGATTATGAGCCATTTTGCCTTCGGCAGTACCATAAGGCCCCCGGGGGTAAAGTTCTCACACAGTGTATTAGTTTTCCAATACTCGAGCCCCACATTGGGCACCAGTTGTTGCGGGCACTGTGCTGCAGCTTACTCTGATTCCTATTCTTATTAGTTCTCACTAAGAGGCACTATCTTAAATAGATCAGAGACCTTTTACAGTCACAGGGTAGTCCCCTCAGACTTGGACGATAAAGTGTCATGGTCTCAAGTATTATCAAACCAAGTGTAGTTTTATTAATCATAAAACATGTAACAATCAGAATCAAGATTCCATTCATCAGGATTCAAATAAAGGCAAGCACAAGTAATCAGAACTCAATCAAATGCAAACAGTGTTCTTACCCCAGAGCTGGAGAGTCTTGACCTCACATTGGGCGCAACTGATCTCCGTGAGCCTCGCACACAATCTTACTTCACCCTTTTACATTTTTCCAACTAGAAATCTCAAGTTAACTAGTAATCATAAAAGCTTTTTGCTTCTCTAGAGATGCAAAAGAAGTCATCACCTGAGCCCTTTGCTCCCCCACCAACACCTTTGCTCTTGAGGGGAAACATTTGTTTGTAGAGAAAACATTCTTATAATTCTTAATCTACAAAGGGAGCTATGAGTTGTAAAAAGCGTGTTACATTATCATTAAAAAGGAGACAAGAGGAAGAGCTTTTGTGCTCTGTATTAGCACCTATTCATCCTGGAAAGAGGTCTCAGAGAGGCGAGGCCTGCAGGCAGCACTTATCCTTAGTGTGAGGAGACATTTGTCTGCTCAGCCTGGGTATCTTTTCTTGGTCTTTCCTGTGAGAAGTGAGTATGCCTTTACCTGCCCATGACAGTCTTCTTCGAATATACAGCAAACTCATTGATGGCAAGAAGTGTGCTACTTCACTTTGAATCTGTGATGCTTCATGTTATGCCTGGCAGAGAATAAATACTCAGGTGCTGTAGGAAAGATGCGGATGCTTAGATGCAGTAAGGCATTTTAGGTCTACACGATGGTCAAATTTGATCAACAAGGATGAAGAGAAAATTAGAATACTTTATGTAAGAATTCTGAAGACATAGTGAACCATGTTCAAAAGTTGACAGGATAATTACTTTTTAAAGGTTATTACTTCTTTATAAAACAACTTGAATGAATTAGCAAGATGAAATAAAACCATAGTTCCATGTTTGAGACAGACTAGTACACTTAGGATGTTACATTTTAAAAGATAAGATATTGGAATTAATAGTTTCTTGACACTTTTGTTACAAATTACTTGTAAAGATATCTATTTACAGTAAATTGGCATTATTCCCATCTTTACTTTTCTCGGAAAAAAGCTAGACCTCTAAGTATTATAGGCTTTATAGTCAGTCTTTGGTAGAATCAAGAATGTAGCAGGTACCTTTTAGTATATATTCATTCACAATATGTGAAATATTCACAGTACACTCATGGCAGCTACAAAATACAAAATTGGATATCTTAGAAAGTAAATTCTATGCTATTTATCAAGTGTCTGTTTTTAGTTTTAAAACCAAAATCTGACCTGAATGTATCTATAAACACTGTCCTGACTATGAGTTTGAGAATTAAAGGCTGGTCACACACAATTCTTTGTTTATCAATCAATAATAACTTCAATTGGATCAAGAGAAGGAAATCTTTGCTCAAAAAATTAGAATACTCTTGGCCATGAGTTTTGATTCACATTTTAAATATAAAATCTTATATAGATAACCTTACTTGCCTAAGAAATCAGCTGGCTAAATTTTGGATCTTAAAATGTAAAAAATTTAAAAACACAAAGCAGTAGACAGGAAACCTACTGAGCACTGAATTTGTATTTTAATAGGCTGTTACATGTTGAAGGTTTTAAATATGTAACTGACGGAAGTTGTTCTTCGAGTTAATACTCTTACAGCGCTCTTGGGTGCTGTTGGTGAGGAGTTTCAGTGCACACCTGCCTTTGAGGCACCTGGGAGGCTCTGCCTCCGGAGCATACGGAGACATTGGCACAGTTGGTGTGGAGGATGAAATTATGACAGTTGTGGAGGATGAAATTCCGACAGTTGTGGAGGACAGAGCACTGGTGGGAGGGGTAGCAGATGTCTGGCTGGATTGTAGAGGGCCCTCTACACAAATGTCTTCAGCTATACATACATTAACACTACGGACACTCTTTATATCATCTCTCTTCTTACACTTGATTTTGGAATAGCAACTGCAGGAAAAATCATCAGAAAATTGTTGCATGTCTTCAAATGTGATTTTCGCAGATACTGTGAATTTTCCATCTTTCCCAGTTTCAATAATAAAATTCACTGGGTTCAGGTGAAGGTAGTTGCTTGAATCCCAGTTTTTCCTTTTACACACTCCTTCGCCATTGCAAAGCACTTGGCTACACAGTTTGGATGCTAGGGTAACGTTGATGATGTAAGGATTCAGTATCGTGGTCAAGTAATTGGCTAGGTTTGTGCAAGATTCCTGTGAAATTATAAGATCAGATTATTAAGATGCAAGTGAGTTCATATATGAATTAACTCACCACATTAAGCAATTTTTAAGGAAGCATCCCCCCCCCCAAAAAAAAACCACAGAGGAAGCGTTTCACCTTTTTTGCTTTAACAAGAAATATTCTATTTTTTATGTGTGACATGTGTAAGTTTCACATGACATTTCCTGTCACTAAATAATTGACCAGTGGAGGTTTAATGTACCCTAGTCTCAGTTTTCCTCAATAATTCCAACAGTAACAGGGCTGGAAGGGGCAGAGTGGTACAGCGAGGGTGGAGGGATTTGAGAATGGGGTCTAGAGTTGTTCTGCCCAGACTGGAGTCACAGTTCCATCAATGGCTAGTTGTGTGAGCTTGGGAATTCCTTCACCTTTGTAAGTCTTGGTTTCTTATCTGGGTGACCTTGGAGAAATTAATTAACCTGGCTATGCTTCAACTTCATTATCTAAAGATAATTATAGCACCTACCTCATAGGGTAGTTGTGAAGATGAAAGGATACAGTGTCTATAAAAGGGCTAAGCACATTTACGTCAATGTATAAAGTAAAGGGCAGCAGTATCACATTTGTCAGACATCTTTAAGCACTGGGGAGAGTGGTTTCTGATTTGATAGTGCACCAGATTCCTTTGTCCCACTCTCTCCCTTCCCTGTTGTGTCCACAAGTCCACTCTCTACATCTGCATCTCCATTCTTTCCAGTCCTTTCCCTGCAGAGAGGTTCATCAGTATCATTTCTTCTTGGATTCTGTATATATGTGTTAATATATGATATTTGTTTTTCTCTTTCTTTCTCTACTCTGTGTAACAGGCTCCAGGTCCAGAGAAGTTGCTGTGTAGCCCAGAGAGCCCAGTCTGGCATTCACTGTTGACCTGGAGATATGGGATGTAGGGAGAAGAGGGAAGCTAGGAAGGGAGGGGATGTATGTCTAATTATGGCTAATTTTTGTTGTTGTACGGCAGAAACAAACAAACTTCTAAAAAAAAATTAAAGATTTTTGAAAAGTAGAATAAAAATAAGTTGCTAGCTCATAACAGGCTCAACCGAGTGTATAGTAAGTTTTATGTATAATTCAAGTATGGTTGAACTATGACAGCTCTTTTGCACATACTCATTTGGAAGAGTCTGAAGGAGGAGTAACTAAAATGATTCATCTTGAAGCTGATACTTTCTAAAACTGGGAACCCGTCCTTTTCAAAGCATAGGAGGTAGTTGCTTGCTTTCGTGATCAACAGTCCCATTGAGTGAGTTGGCCTTGCTTGTCCTTCATTAATATCAAAGGAAGTGGTGGTGTTAGGTCTGCAGGCAAGTTGAGGAACCTTGGCAGCTTCCACTTGAATCTATTTCCTGCTGTCTTCTTGAGATGATGCGTCACTAGTGGCCAAAGTAAGAGCCTTCCGAGGATGTTCGTACTTCAGTCCCACGGAACCTGTGACCGTGTTACTTTATAAGGCAAAAGGGACTCTCTAGACAGGACTAAGGTTGTGGATCTTGAGGTGAGGGGAATATCCTGAACCATCTGATGGACTCAGTCTAGCCATGAGCCCTTAAAAATGTAGAGACTTTTTCTACTTGGATTTTAAAAATGAGCTGCAAGAAGGACAAATACAAAGGTAAGGGAGACTCAACCTGGCACTACTGGCTTTGAAGGTAGAGGAGAAGACCAAACACCAAAGAATGGGGTGACCTCAAGAAACTGGAAATCACCTTAACCACAGCCATCCAGAAAGTAGAGATCTTGATGCTACAAACATGAGAAAATGAATTCTGCCAACACCACAAATGAACAAATGAGGATCTTTCCATAGAAAAGGAATGCAGTCCTGCTGACATTCTGATTTTAGCACATTAAAGTCCCTGCTAAATCTCTGAACTATTGAATTGTAAGGTAATCATTTTCTGCTGTTTAAACCACTGTTTGTTGCAATAGAAAAGCTCTTCTTAACCCTCCAATAGCTTTGCATGTTGTTTAGAATACAATTCAACTTGTGTATAGCCTGCTGGGGTATAACCTTTCCTTCCTCTTATATGACCCTCCTTCACCCACTTGGCCTTAGATGTACTAGTTGTTTTGTGACTGTGGCAGACCCACTTCAAACTGCACTTCCTGTTTCCTCTGCCCCGAATGCTTTGTCCTCTCATTTTTAATGTGACTGACTCCAGCTTGTCATTCAGATTGCAGCTTTAATTAGACAAGACTCCTGTCGGTCACCTTCCCTGTCCATTTTCTCACAGCTCTCTAATTTTCTGCATAGAAGTTACCATGTAAAATATTTTTGTTGTTTTATACTGTTTCTATCAGGCTTCCTGGTAGCTCAGTGGTAAAGAATCCACCTCCCACTGCAGGAGTTCCAGGTTCAATCTTTGGGTCAGGAAGCTACAGCAATCCACTCCAGTATTCTTGCCTGGGAAATCCCATGGACAGAGGAGCCTGGCAAGCTACAGTCCATGAGGTCACAAAAGAATCAGGCACAACTTAATGACTAAACAACAAGACCAAGTGTTTCCATCTCTCCAACTTTAGAAACTTCATGAAGGTGGAGACTGTCAGTGTTCTTGAACACAGTATCACGACTGCCAAGGATATATGAAAATTTATATCAAGATCAGCTTACATTGATCTGGGCTGCCCAGATGGCACTAGTGGTAAAGAACTCTCCTGCAAATGCAGGAGATATAAGAGACACAGGTTCAATCCCTTGGTGAGGAAGCTCCCCTGGAGGAGGGCATGGCAGCCCTGTCCAGTATTCTTGCCTAGAAAATACCATGGACCGTGGGGCTTGTTGGGAGTCAGACACGACTGAAGTGATTTAGCACAGAAGACATTAGAGTTGTCTACAGAGACAGGAACAAGGGAGGAAGAATAGAAGAATGAGTGTGTTTGAGAATCATTAGCCTACACAAGGTGCAGTCTTTGAAAGGACCTTAAAAGTCTTTTTCTAAGACATAAAATCTAGTTTATCGTATTTGTCAGTATCCACACTAAATATTCTCCTGCCATAGCCAACATGACATCACTGAGTGCAAAATTCGGGACAAGTACCCCACGATTACCTAGCATGGCAGTATGGTATAAAGTAGTCCACCACTGCATAATACCATTTCCACTTATACAGAGATGATAAATACAAATAACCTCGAAAGTACAGATAATAGGAAAATACAGTAAATAATTGATGCATTTTTAGTATTGCTTTTGTTTTTAACGAATTGTATTCTAAGTTCTTATAATTTGATTTTTAACAAACAGTTCACAGAATCTCTGAATATTTAACATAAGGTCTTCTGAACTAAAGTCAGTAGAAGCTGACTCTGTCACACAAACAGATCTAATAAGCAGGAGTAGAAGGATTGGTTTGCCTACATTTGATAACCATTGTTTTAAGTCAGTTCCAGAAGCTGTCAGTGGATGAGAGAACTCAAGCAATCCATGACTGTTGATTTCTAATACATAGAAAAAAGGCAATGTTATGACAGCATTAACATTCAAAATGATCATAAATCATGAAAGGTAACAGAGAGATATATAGAGTCGAGTCTACAGGGAACAAATTCAAATCAGTGTCATTAACTAGGAAATCTTCATATTAAAGTTGAAGGATTGTTCCTATATGAATAATACTGAAGGTGATTTGAGAGTCATGGTAGAAGAATATGAACCTAAGATTGAAGTGCCGTAAAAAGAAAAGTGACAATTAAATAGTATGCCATGGCATCTTACGATGGCATCCTGCTAATTGGAGAATGCCTGATTCATTCCTCATTAGCATAAGTGTGAAGGTCTCAAGTAAAAAAAAAAAAAGTAGTGTAGGGAATTTATAAATGGTTCCATCATAGAACTAACAGGACCCTTGAGAAAGGAGTTTATAGATTTGAGAAAACTGACAGAAAGTAGTAATATTCTTAGGCGAATTCTAATTCTAGCAATTTTTTGAACTATATAAGAGTTTGCCAAAGGAATACGTATGGTTCTCTGAACTTATAGTTTATATTATAGTTTCCCTTTATTGGTGATCAAACCAGAGACAATAGAATCTACCAAATACTTAGGAAGGCTCAGATAATCTTGAAAAGAATTTCCAAAAGCTAAATGCCTTTATAAATGAAAGAGAAACATGGCTAGTCTATCTGAAGAGTACAATATTAGAAGATCTCTCCAGTCTTAGAGAATAAATTCTGTTCTTTGTAGATCCTAGGGTAAAATCCCTGGGCCAAGAATTTCATGAGACACACTCCATGGTACCTGTGTCACTAGTATTTCCACATCAATCAGAGAAGGAAACGTTCTGCTCCAGCCCAGCAGTGTCCATGTGACAGCTCTGCTCATGCTTTGAGTCAAGAAGTTTGAAGAGGTGAAGGATAAAGCCCTGATACAGGGTGTGGAAGAAGAATGAAAAGGAAGAGAGAAAAGGATTAGATCATGATATAAGAGTTTAAGGCTTTTTGACATGAAGACAATGCATTAGGAGAAAATAAATACAATTCATCTGTATGAATTGTGTAGAACCAAATATTTTTTCCTAATAAAACAAGTTTCTCTTAAAATAGACACTACTAAATGCAACCTGTGGAAAATAAAGAAGGGTTCCTTTTCCTCTCTTACAGAAGCTTTGAACAATTCAGTGACATTTTCCAAAGCTAACAGCCAACAGCCAAAACCTCCATCCCAGTAGCTGGCCGTCCCTTGAAGTAAACTGTCATTAACTTAAAGTGTTTAATAAATGGTAATTGGGTGAATGAAAAAAAGAATGTATGCATATTAACTAGTTGAGCTCTATTGAGAAGCAACACAGAACAATATAGTAGAAACAAACACCAAACACCAAGATTGTAGTCCTGTTTTTGCTACTTCTTAACCATGAAGCCTAGAGAATTTCAGCTAATCTCACCAAATTTCTGTTTGCTCGCTGGAAAACAGCCTTACAACAGAACCACACAATTGATAGTTTGATTTAGCCATGATTGATTGAGCACTAAATACTTGTGCCAGAGATCATGTAGAGTATTCAATCCCACAACAGTTCTCAAAAACATTGAAAGCAGAAATGTTTTCATTGGTTTCCTATCATTTCAACTTACCATAGACTGGCTTAGATTGAGACTTCCCCACATGATAAGTCCAGAGGCACCTAGAGCAACAGTCTCACCAATTGTATGCACAAGGTCATCCTGGCAAAAGTGACAACAAAAGTTAACAGGGAGGAATAAAATGAAGTATTATTCATAGGATAGTAATGCCAAAGCCAAGGATTGTGGTCCAACAATAATTGTGTAGATATTTCTCCTCTATCATTTCTTTTATGCCCTATTATAACAAAAAGACAGATTTTTATTACTGTTTTTGTTTTTTCTTTTAATAATTATTTTTATCTTTCTTTTTAGTTGTACAGAGTTTTATTGTTTACAGATATGTATAATCCCAGATTAGTCACATGTATATCCCTGGCTCCCTCCATCCTCCACCCCCTCCCTGACTCCCATCTCACCCCTCCAGGCCATCATACAGTGCCCCTGAAGGATCCCCTATTCCCACAGCACAATGACAATAGCTATCTTTTAAGCTCTGGTACATATATACAATGGAGTACTTCTCAGCTGTAAAAACGAAATGCAGAAGAATCAGTCCTAATGAGGTGGATGAATCTAGAACCTATTACACAAAGTGAAGTAAGTCAAAAAGAGAAAGACAAGTACAGTATACTAACACATAGATATTCATGGAATCTAGTAAGATCGTAATGATAACACACGCAGTGAAGCGATGGAAAGACAGACATAGAGAACAGACATATGGACATTGTGGGGAATGAACAGTGTGTAGGAGGTGTAGAGGGAGCAACATGGAAACCTATACTATCATAGATGAAAAAAGATATCTGTTACTGTTTTAACTACTTTTATTGACAAGAGAGCAGGCCCGTAAAAGGAACTGAGTTAATCTGTTGTCTATACTAGCCAGTTCTCTGTGGTTGCTAAGATACTATGTATAACATTAAAATGAAATATATTCTTATTTTACATTCATATAATGATGCAGAACTACCTGACTGCTTTTTCCTAAAGATTATTAAAAGCTGAAATTTAGGGCTTCCCCTGGTGGTCCAGTGAGTAAGGACACTGCCTTGCAGTGCAAGGGGCGCCGGTTCGATCCCTGGCCTGGGAAGATCCCATGTGCCGCGGAGCAGCTGGACCCATGTGTCCAATCACCGAGCCGGAGCTCTGGAGCACATGCGCCCAGAGCCGGAGCTCAGCAACGACAGACGCCACCGCGATGGGAGGCCCACAGGAGCCAAAGAACAAAGACGGATGAAAATAGAGAAATGAAAGAGCAATAGAAATGGCCCGCCTGCTCCCCTCCCTCCCCAACCCAACCCCCGCCCAAAATAAATAAATAAATAAATCTTTTAAAAAAAAAAAAAAAGCTGAAATTTACTCCCTTCAAAACTTATGCTCAGTTCTACTAAACACATTTTGTGAACAATATTCCATAGCCTTCTTACCTTGATTTACTTACCTGAGAAAGGTATGTTAAAGATCCATCAGTAAACACTGGACGGACATATACGTAAACCGGAAGTGGATTTTCAGCACTAGCTACTTTAGACAGCCGAATGCCTTCCTGGACACGATTACGGACAAAGAGGGCAGCATTTGGATTATCTCTTAACCTGATATTCAGATAAACAGAAGGAAAAAGGGCAGTGCTTTCCTTCCACAACCAGTCGAGCTTATCATTTCTCTTTTTTTCTCTATCAAAGCAACTTCCATTGTAACCAGGACTGTCAACATTATGATTGTAACAATCAGGGAAAAGATAATAACCCCACAAGTGTTTTGGCCGGAGTGTTTTTCCCAATTTTAAAGTCTCTAGCATGAAATTTTTTCCTGCCGTCTCAAACTCCACTTGCGCTATCTTCGTAGCCTCTGTGAGATTGAGAGTGCTGTTTTTTTGCTGAACGAACTCAATAGACTTATCCTTGTAAGCAGTTTTAGGTTTCCAGTTTCTTTCCCAGGTGGGCCTCCACTCTTCCCAGTCAATGACAGCCAAGCCCATTTTGTCCTTTGGTATATAATGGGCAATGTCTTTTTTTGCTTGGTCCAAATGAGTTTGTAAGGATGCCTTCTGGGGAATTCCTCCATGTACAATACTGCCTGTTTTTTCTTCTATATGAGGATAGAGGCCAAGTCTATCAGCATAAAATAATGTAATAAATTGTCCTGTTACACTTTTTGCAGGGTTTCCTTTTACAGAGAAGAGGTTCAGATTTGGAGGAGTATATTTTTTACCACAACGTTCAGTTGGGGCATTCCAGACCCACAGTAAAGAAATGTTTGGCATAAGAGGGGGTGCTATGAAGTCCAGAGCCAAGCAACATGGAACCAGAAGGAAGGTGACCACTGCCTGGGGTGCTCCACTGGACCCAACAAAGCCCCTAAAGGAGATAGACTGGTGCATTAGCATTCCCATTGGAAATGACTATGAAAAGCACTTTTTCTCCTACACTCTTTGGTTTATCTAATATTTGATCCACTCAGATAGAGTGGAATGAATCCACTTTGATGGATAAAAATTAATAATGATGATTTACATTTAAATATTCTTCTTCCTTCATGTTTAGGAATGTTTTGCAAGTTGCTTCATCTGTAACTGAAAAACAAATGTAGAATGTCAGCAATTGGAAGCTTTACAGTCATGTTCTCAACTTCAAGGACAGGGAGTTTAATTCAGTGTTTTAAAATAGAAGACTCCTGGGTTTGAATTAATAAAATTATCTTCCCTTATGTGTGATACACATCCTACTGTAACTAACATTGCTGTCTTGTTTCAAATAGATTTGCAGCTGTCTTACCTTGTGTCTTAGTTGTGTAGAATGCTATACCCAGACCATGCCTTAGCAGAGACTGTTACATAAAAATAAATTCCAAGTTGAATCTCTCAAATGTATTATTTCTTGAAAGGCCACTTTTTAGTGTTCCACCAAAAAGTGGGAGAAAAAAAAAAACAAACCTCTCTTGGAATTGTGAGATTTCACCTTTTTTTTTCCTTTCTTAAGGAAAACAGGTAGAGGAGGAGGTGTCTCAACCTGTGAACCACCAGGAAAATTAAGGAGGAGGTAGCAGTCACTACTGCAAGAGGTAATAAGTCAAAAGTTGTTTGAAACTCTTGAATAAAATAAAATCTCTTTTTGAGGGGCACATTGAAGTGCTGTTGTAACAGCGCTCCATGCTATATCAAAGTCATGTACATTCGTGTTTAAAGTCAATTAAATATTTTATGATTTTTTTATCTTCCACTAAAAGGATCAGTTCTAGCCTAGCTTAAGAAGAAAGCAATATATGAACTTTGACCTTTTATACTCTTTGATGGTATTATATCATTCTGATTGTTACCATGTGAAGTGTTAGGGCACATTTTGTGGTACAATAAAATAATCTGAGCCAAGGATAAGAAATTAAGTGATGTATTATTTAACACTCGGTATTTGTAAAAATTACCTGCTAGAAGACATGTTCTGTGATTCCTGGAAGAAACTAGAATGTCTATTCTAATTGTATTACTAGCATACTGCTGTGGAGAGGTACAATGAGAATTTTACCATTTTCCCCATGAACACGTGGCCTTACCATAGCAAAGTATGCATTTATTCCCTTTGCTGAAAAAGCAATTACTCTAAAGAGAACACCGCAGACAGAATAAGATGAAATCTTGAGAACCATTATAGTCTCATGCTTTGCAGAAAATGAATATTCCCCGCTAATGACTAGAACATGTAAAGGAACTAAAAGGCTTGATAGTTTAAACCCTTATAAGCTTTCTAGGTCCTAGAAAATCTTCACCTAAAGGAATTTGGGGGATGGGGGGAAACTTACTACTTTCAACGACCTATACAAATGCCTGAAAATGGCAGCTAGTGGGAGAAGTACATGGTATAAAGGAAGGATTAGATGTCCTTAATCTCTTGGGAGGAGGTGATTAAACTTGTTGAAACAATTAATGTTCAAACCTAAATTCCACATGATCATTTTATATAAGAAAAGCTCAGGAAAAGAGAGAGAGAGAGAACTTCGGGGAAGAATGAGCCCCTTGGGAAGATCTCTACTTAGAGAAATCTTCAAAAAAGAATGGGCACTTCTATTCTTAACTGTGAATTTAAATTTTAAAAAAGTACTAAAGCTGTTGACATACAGAGGAGGATAGTTCCTCTGCTGCATTGAACAGTGTGCCTCTCAATAAAATTCCACTTCAGACCTTATAAGAATATGACCTTATTTGAGACTAGAGTCTTTGCAGGTACAAATAGCTAAAGGTATAAGATGATATCATCTTGGATTTAGGGGAGGCCCTAAATTCAGTGCCTGGTCCCCATAGAAGAAGAGGGAAGAACACAAAGATACAGGGAGGAAGGCTGTGTGACTATGGAGCCAGAGACTGACGTCATGCAGCTCTCAGAGGAAGCAATGCCAAGGATTTCCCTGAGCTAACAGAAGCCAGGAAAAGACAAGGACAGATGCTTTTCTGGTGTCTTGAGGGGGAATACAGCCCATGTATTATACACGTCATGATAATTTTGTATTTTTTTTCATGAGGTAATTTAACTAAGAAGGTACAAAACCACAGTGTAATGAAACATGAATTATAAATTATATATATTTATGTATGCATATACTGGGTCACAATGTAAACTGTATTTTTTCCTGTGGAATGGATCAAATCACTTTGATATTTAAGAAGCTGTGAGCCTGACACCCCTGGATACTGCATCCTCAGGGCAGCTGTTTTCTAATTAAGTGGCCTTGAGTAAGTTATTGTTTCTCTTTAATAATCTCTTCAGCAACCACAACAGAATTCTGAGCTGTCTCAGGACTTCTTCATGTCTGTAAATGACTAAGCTACCTGAATGAAGCAATTTTGGTTTCTAGGTGAGGACCAGCAGGCCTGGAATCTGACTTCACAATGCAGGACTGATGTGGCCTTGCCCAAACTATCTGAATTCATTGCACTTTAGTGTTTGTTTTCCAGTCTTTTTCAGTTAAAAAAACATGTGGATATTGATAGCTGTACTCTCGCAGGTCTGTCATGAAATTTTCATGAGGTGAGGTACACCGACCACTTAGCACAATGCCTGTGAAAGGGTTCAGAACATGCCACACCCAAATGTACCACTTTCTTATTGTGATTATTTTGGGCTCAAGTGATGCAGCAAGAGCAAATACAGATCTCTGACCTCCCCCTTTTTTTTAAGATTTCCTGTGTGCAAGGTGTCCTCTGTTCGAGGAAGAATATCTTTTCACCAGAGGCAGGTAGCTGATGCCAAGATAAATGTGTACAAATCTACAAAAATGACCCTTTTCTTCCAGTAGTCTTGGATATTTCGTAATCACAATTTACTGCTCGTTGAAGCTAAAACCTCTTTGTCTTGTCACTCCTTCACAATGTATCATTATTCTTTGTTAAAAAGATCTGTAAGCTCTTGATACTAACTGCTCCTTTGGGTCTCCCTTTTTCCTGCGAAAGCTCCTATGTGCAAGTAAAACTATTTAATGAAGTTTGTATGTTTTTCTTCTGTTAATCTGCTTTTGGCCAGTTGAATTCATGGATTCCAGTTGCAGAACCTAAAAGGGTAAAGTTCCTTTTCTGCCATTACACCAGACACCTACCTAGTGCATACCAAATAAATGCAAGCTGTTCCTGTTGTCCTTAGTAATTAAATTACTATTTGTCTATTCCCTCTCCTGGATGACAGGGAAGAAGAACATTAGAAGGATGGAAACCCAAAGACCATTTAATGATTTGTAGACCTGCTGGGATTAAAACTTGCCTAGGAACCCACCCCACTCAAATGTTTACTCTAAATGTATGACCCATATGCAGTTGTTCAGGTGGAAATGAAACACTAAGCACAGTCATACTACAGAGAAGCCAGATCTGATGGTCACACTTGTGCTTTGGTTTATTGCTGTACTGTCTGCCCTGAGAAGGAGCCTACATGAGATCTCCATGGATTATGACTATCAGAAGATCAGGCTAGCTCAAACCTTAGTGTGTATTGTATGTTGCACTAATATGTCTGCATAGGTTATTTTTTTGTCTGCCCCTTGGCATCCTGTGGACAAGTCTACCAAGTCCAACTGGAATGTTTTTCTGACCTGTCAAAATGACATATTTTCAGTCTTTTAAGTTGGATTTTGGAATAAGCAAGTGGTATATAAGTAACATTTAAAACCAGTAGTAGCAGAACAAATTATTAATATAGATTTGAGATTTGTTTTGGCCACTTCTATTGGTCTTTCACTTAACTACTTTCATCCATCTTTTTCTTTGGCTTGTGTGGGCCTCCCATCGCAGCGGCCTCTCTAGCTGCAGAGCACTGGCTCCGGGTGCATGTGCTCCAGGGCTCCGGCTCGGTAATTGGACACATCGGTCCAGCCACTCCGCGGCTCGTGGGATCTTCCCAGGCCAGGGATCCATCAGGCGCCCCTTGCACTGCAAGGTGGTGTCCTTACCCACTGGACCACCAGGGAAGCCCGAGGTCTTTTTACAATGTTAGATTTTTATCTGTTCATTTGGCCAGACAGACTTCTATTTCACAAGAGAGAAATCCCCAAAACCAAAGAAGCAGTACCTAACAAAGAGTATTTCTCAGCATCAAATTTACTTCAGCTATTAACAAGTTTATTACATCTACACAGTAAGAGTCATCATTAACAACCATTATTTCAAAAGAAATAATACACCTAGTACATTACATATATATATCAAAATATGTGACAGGTGCTATCACAAAGAACAGTGAGCTACAATGTCTGCCTTCTAGTTGCATTATAAAGGTGCATGAATAGTCCTTGTCACCTCTGCCCCTCTCCACTACTGCATAAAAAACCTGAGCACCTTTACCTTTGTGGATGAGCACTTCAGGCAGTGCTGTCTGTCTCCTCACCAAGTGTAGAGGTGAACTGAAGTGCCCTATGACTGTCATCTGTGAGCAGAGAATTAGGAACACAGAGCTATTGTGACAGGTAGACTATGAATCTGGCCAGTTTATGACAGCATGGGAGTGTCCTTGAGATTCACCAACTGGAAGATGGCACCGGGAAGATGGACCTCTGAGAGGATGAGGAAATTCACCATGGAAATATCCAGAAATATTCATTACAATGGTAGACCATTCCACCTACCATTCTAATATAGGATTAGAATTTTTGAAGAGTTTGAACCTAGTATGAGAGTGGGGGATGGACCAGCTGTAAGTCTGAGAGATAAGGATAAGAGCTTTAGAAGACTTACATTTTTTGCTATCTTCAAAGATATGCATTTAGTCAGATCCCAGTGCAGTTCTCTTACCCCTTAACTGTTAGCTCCCTGTTTGGGGTTTCAGTAACTTGCAGAACAGTTCAGTTCAATCCATTCGTTCTGTTGTATCTGACTCTGCAGCATGCCAAGCTTCCCTGTCCTTCACGTCTCCCAGAACTCAAAGTCACATCCATTGACTCAGTGATGCCATCCAACCATCTCTTTCTGTTGTCCTCTTCTTTTGCCTTCTGTTTTCCCCAACATCAGGCTCCTTTCCAATGAGTCATCTCTTCACAGAATGGGTGCTTCTTTCATTAAGTTTTTTCACTCAGCTATTTGTGTGCGTGAATGCATTTACTCCAAATGATTAGAGATGTTAGTGTGGTTGTTGTGTCTTGTGCTCTAAGTTAGCTTACTCAGTCTTTAATTCAGAAGATAGAAATGCTGTATTCATATTGACTAACCTTCCACCTCCTGGGACCTAGACCGTTAGAGAACAAAGTCCTTTAAACTAAGAGACCAACACTTTACCTAAAGTGGAAGTAAGCTGAAGTACCAATACTTGTGGAGGTCTTTAACTGCTTGGTTAATGTTGTGGCCTAACTTTGCCAATAGTGATTCACTAAGTTATATATTGAAGCCTTGTTCTATGACTTTCTCAGAAAAAAGAATGCCATGGAGAATGGGCAAGTGTGGGCCACCAGTACACCGCCTACACCGCTTTGGTGTGTGAAGCACCAAGAGGGAAAGGGACCGAGTACACTAGCTCAAGTCTGACCTCAGCCCCAAACCTGAGAAGAGTCACTAATAAACTTTTCTTCTTTTTTATTCCCTCCCTCTCCCTGCCTTCCTTCTCTCTCAGACAGTCTATACATGTTAGTACATTTAATACTAATAACAACCTTATGAACTAAGGGTAAGTGTTGTCCCAACTTTACGCCTGTCACACTACTACTTTTTACCTCGGGCCAAGCAACTTTCAGTTGAGTCCCTTGGATTCAGATTTCAGAACCACTCCTAGGCCATTGGCAGAGTCCTGGAGTGCCGTGGTACAGCAGGTAAGGTGAAGAAAATAAACCGGTTGCACTAAGGCCTTGAGAGTTCTTCAGCTCTAAAGATTCATTTCATCAAAAGACTGACAAGGGTGATGTGTGAGATGTTTGTGGCTACCTTCAATACATAGCATAACACTTTTACTATTTTTAAAATTTTGGCCGAACCATGCAGCTGATGGGAAACTCAGTTCCCTGTCCAGAGACTGAACCTGAGTCATGACAGTGAAAGCACCACATTCTAATCACTAGGCCACCAAGGAACTCCCCTAGAACAGTTTATTTTGATCTGAGGAAGACAACTCTAGAAAGTGCCTGAAGAGATGTGACAGGAACCAAAGGCCCAAACAAGAGGTTGGCGAAAACTAGGCCATGTCCAGAGCCCACTGTCTCCTGTAGCATGGTCTGCAGTCAAGTGTAGCCCTGACAGTTGCTGGACAATGACAGAGGGTCCTACAAGGAGGGCCAGAGACTGCTCCACACCTCAACCTTGCCCCTACCATATTCCCACGCATGGCAAAACTGGGGAGTCTCTTTTCTTTTTGTCCTATTTCAATCTAAAATCACTGGTACTTCAAATGCTTCCCCTTCCTCCAAGAAATGGACTCTACTCTTGGCCTTGCTGGTCTCTCTAGACTTTTGCTGTAACTAGCTGCTTCTCTCTGCTTGAACTGTCCGGATGCCTTCAGTTTTTCTCTGTGCCCTCACTTTCACTTCCCTGCTTAGCACGTTCGATGGACACCAGAGTCCTCTGCCTGCTTTGGTTTGGAAAAAGGTTTCTCCTCTGTACTGTCTGAAGACGTCTCTTGTCTTACATGGGCTGGATAATCTTCACAGCCCAAATGAAGCTCCCCACCTTCCCTCCAAAGCCTGTCATCTACTTGATTGGAATCAGTTAAAATCTACTACATGATTCTGATCTCCACTTGTCCACAACCGCAGCTAGAATTTACTTTTCTCTTGCTCCAGTTTCTTAGCTAATTTATTTCTGTTTATATTTTCATGAAGGAAATTTAGGCTCTCTCTGTGTTCACTGATGCCAAGCATTTTCCCTTGAGAGAAATTTTGGCAGAGTCCTGGAGTGCCGTGGTACAGCAGGTAAGGTGAAGAAAATAAACCGGTTGCACTAAGGCCTTGAGAGTTCTTCAGCTCTAAAGATTCATTTCATCAAAAGACTGACGAGGGTGACGTGTGAGATGTTTGTGGCTACCCTCGATACATAGAATAACACTTTTATTATTTTTAAAATTTTGGCCGCACCATGCAGCTGATGGGAAACTCAGTTCCCTGTCCAGACTGAACCCGAGTCATGACAGTGAAAGCACCGAATTCTAATCACTAGGCCACCAAGGAACTCCCCTAGAACAGTTTATTTTGATCTGAGGAAGGCAACTCTAGAAAGTGCCTGAAGAGATGTGACAGGAACCAAAGGCTCAAACAAGAGGTTGGCGAAAACTAGGCCATGTCCAGAGCCCACTGTCTCCTGTAGCATGGTCTGCAGTCAAGTGTAGCCCTGACAGTTGCTGGACCACGACAGAGGGTCCTACAAGGAGGGCCAGAGACTGCTCCACACCTCAACCTTGCCCCAACCATATTCCCACGCGTGGCAAAACTGGGGAGTCTCTTTTCTTTCTGTCATATTTCAATCTAAAATCACTGGTACTTCAAATGCTTCCCATTCCTCCAAGAGATGGACTCTACTCTCGGCCTTGCTGGTCTTTCTAGACTTTTGCTCTAACCTTCTGCTTCTTTCTGCCTGAACTGTCCAGATGCCTTCAGTTTTTCTCTGTGCCCTCACTTTCACTTCCCTGCTTAGCACGTACGATGGACACCAGAGTCCTCTGCCTGCTTTGGTTTGGAAACGGGTTTCTCCTCTGTACCGTCTGAAGACGTCTCTTGTCTTACCTGGGCTGGATAATCTCCACAGCCCAAGTGAAGCCCCTCACCTTCCCTCCAAGACCTGTCTACTTGATTGCAATCAGTTAAAATCTACTACATGATTCTGATCTCCGCTTGTCCACAACCGCAGCTAGAATTTACTTTTCTCTTGCTCTAGTTTCTTAGCTAATTTACTTCTGTTTATATTTTCATGAAGGAATAGTTTAATAGGCTCTCTCTGTGTGTTCACTGATTGCCTAGGTGAGAATTCCAGATCCTGCAAGGAGCTAAAGAGCAAGTGTTCTGGACTCAGTGGGGCATCTCAGACCACACTTGACTTATTGACTTATTGCCACTACTTGACTTATTGATTCAACTATTTAAAGGAGGGCATTCATTACATGTCAAGCACAGACATGGAGAACAGCGCAAAGACCAAGGTCTGTTATTCTGGAGTTTGCATTTCTTTTTTTTTTTTTTTTTTTTTATGGAGAAAAGTAGAGAGCTTTATTGAAAGAATTTTAAAAGCCTAAATAAATGGAGCACTATACCACGTTCATGGATTGGAAGACTCAATATTATAGTTAATCTATAAATTCAATACACATCCAATAAAAATTTCAACTTTTTGCTTGTTTGTTTGATTTGGAACTTATGATCTAATTCTAGAAGTTGTAGAGAAAAGCAACTAGCTAAGAACGTCCAAGATACTTCAAGGAAGAAAAATTTGGCGGTGATGTTGAAGGTAGAAGTGGAATTGTCCTGAGATATCAAGACCTTTTTTCTTAAAGTGGTAGTTCTCAGGATTGTATGGTACTACCACAAGGTTAGACAAATTGATCAGTGAGTCAAAACAGAAACTATCAACAGGACACCACCCTTCCCCCACCCCCACCAAAGAAACTTGATTTATGAAAAGAGCCAGTGTTACAGATCATTGGGGAAAGGGATCAGCTTTTCAGAAAATGGTATTGGGATAACCACTTACAATATAGAAAGAAACAGTATATTGAATTACTATCTCACGTTTTCTTAAAAATCAGTTCAGAAAAGACTAAAGACAAATGTGAAAAGCAAAACTATAGAACTTTTAAGAGGCAGTAAAGAATATCTATATGACTTTGAGTAGAAAATGATCCCTCTCCCTACCGCGAAGCCAACCTGTATCCAGCTTTATAAGATACTTTTCAAAAATAGTTACTTCCAGCAGGACATGGGTGAAAACCCCTAACATCTTCCAACTTTCAAACTCCTCCCCACTAAAAAGTCAACAAAGTCTGTTGCTGCAATTAATAGGAAAGGTTTTCAGAAAGGGTGACGATTTCACATGCGGCATTTTAGAGCCTTTCATAGATCAACTGTGACATTGGAGGAAAGGAACTAAAAACTCCAGGATAATTAATGAGATGATCCATGAACTAAAAACAGGAATCTTGGTTCTTCTGAGCAATACCATCTTGACATCATCACCAGAATGCCTGAGTATTGTCAGATGATACAGCGGATTCTAGGGGTGTCAAGGCCGCATCGTGACTCCTGGCTTCAGGAAGTCAAGGATGTGCTGATGACATCAGAAAAGGAGAAGACATGAAGGTTGTTTCCTCCACATAGTGAGGCTTCTGAGTCATAGTGGCTGATGTGTATGAATTTTAGAGAATCTCTCCCGGAAACCAAGAATCATCTTCAGATTTGAGGATAGAAACTTCCGTTTTCCCCCATTTCAAACCTGCTTCTGAAACATTCTACTAGTGGTTATTGGCCCTTTCCACAAAAGATGACAATGCAGTTATCTTGTGTGCTAACAACATAACTTAAAAAAGAACCCTACATTTTTATAAAATTTGATTTAAAAAATAGTATTGCAAACAGTAGAGTCACTAGAAGTACAGAGCCATCAACAACGTACACTTCACTTGGCATCCTCAGTGCCTTCTGCTTTCTGTGACTGGAGCGTAGAGGCATCTTGGTTTTTTGCTGGGTTGTTTCCATCCTTGCCGACTTCTGCTTTCCCCTTTCTCCCTTTGGCCAGCTTCTCTCCCTTCTTCGCAGGAGTCTTTTTTGGCCTGGGCTCTGGTTTTGGAGGGGCAGGTTTCGCAGACAGCCTTGCTGATCTCCTCTGTGGCTCATCCTTCACCTTGCCTTTGTCACCTTTAGCATCTCCCTTTGCCTTTCTCTTGGGCATGGTGGCAGCAGCGCGTAGCAGATGGCTTTGGTAGTCCACGGGGTTCGTCCGTCTTCCTCACTGGCCCCGAGTCTCCGGGCGCGCAGGTCCCGGCTGCCCGCCTGCCTCAGGCGCCCTCGGCTGAAGCAGGGCCGTCGTGCACTGCGGGCCGGCGGAGAGACACCCGGCGCCGGGCGCTGCCGGGAACAGGAAGGCCGGGCAGGGCGAGGATGCCTGGAGTTTGCATTTCTAATAGGAGGAAACAGACAATAAGTAAAACAATAAACAAGTAATTTCAAACTGATAAATGCTGACTTAGTTTGGTAGAGCTGCTATAACAAACTACCACAGACTAGGTAGCTCATGAACAGCACAAATTTATTTCTCATGGTTCTTCAGGCTGGGTGGCCTTGGATCAAGGTGACAACATGCTTGGGTGAGGACCCTCTTCCGGGTTCCAGTCCTCACTTGGTAGAAGGAGGCTTGCAAACTCTTTGGGCCCCCTTTATGCAGGCACCCATCCTTCATGACCTAAACACCTGCCAAAGGCCCACATCCTAATACCATCACAACAGGCCCCAGAAATTCAGCCTACAAAGAGTAACGAGCACAAACATTCAGACTGCGGCAAATGTTATTACAAAGTTTAATGAGAAAGATGAGAAAATGCAATCAGAGTTGAAAAGGCAATTCCTGCCCATTTTACAGTGTATAATATATAAAGTTGACTCCTAAAGGGATTATACCAGTTAATGCTTCCTCCAATTAGCACTTATTCCGCATACCCAAACTAACACTGTATCATTACTCTTTGCAGAACCTTTGCCCAAACTGAGTAATGTAAAAATGATATCTCAGTAGTTGATTAGAAACATGATTACAGCATTTACTATATAGATAAATAGATAGATATAGTCTTGACAAAAGAATTGTAAGTTGTTTGGGGGTAGCAATAAATTTGCTAAAAATTCCTGGGGAAAAATTCTTGGAGATAGCTGAAAATTCCTTTTTTCAGTATCTGAATAGAACAAAATGTAGTAAGTGGGAGTCCTTCCTAGTGGTCCATTGGTTAAGAATTCGACTTCCAATGCAGGGAACATGAGTTTGATCTCTAGTTGGGGAACTAAGATCCCACATACTGTAGGGCAGCTAAGCCTGTGCATTGCACCTACAGAGCACATGCACGTGACACAGTAAGGAGAAGTTCCAATAAATGAAAGGTCCAGCATTCTGCAATGAAGATCCCATGTGTCACAACTAAGACCTGACACAGCCAAGTAAATTTTTTTTTTAATGCAGTAACTGGTCTCAATAATGGCCTAAGGCTTCTGATTTCCAGACACAGAGAACAGAGTAGCCTATTCTAAGTTTGCACATTCCAAGTGGTACTTGAAGTGAAAAACTGATGATTGCTGGGCTTGCAGAATGGAACACACTGTCATGTTCATAATTAAACATTCAGAAGCGTTAAACATTTTCCAGGTTCTTAAAATTATTTTTAAAAAATGACGAAGCAATAACTTTATATTTTTAGCCTTCCACTAAAAAAAGGATAACATTAATACAAACATTAATTTTGACAAAATATTTTCCCATTATTGAATTTTATTCTATAAATTTGAAATTATAGGAACACAATAGAGCTGCTGCTCAACATTCAGCCTACAAAGAGTAACGAGCACAAACATTCAGACTGCGGCAAATGTTATTACAAAGTTTAATGAGAAAGATGAGAAAATGCAATCAGAGTTGAAAAGGCAATTCCTGCCCATTTTACAGTGTATAATATATAAAGTTGACTCCTAAAGGGATTATACCAGTTAACGCTTCCTCCAAAAATTAGCACGTATTCCCCATACCCAAACTAACACTGTATCATTACTCTTTGCAGAACCTTTGCCCAAACTGAGTAATGTAAAAATGGTATCTCAGTAGTTGATTAGAAACATGATTACAGCATTTACTATATAGATAGATAGATAGATATAGCCTTGACAAAAGAATTATAAGTTGTTTGGGGGTAGCAATAAGTTTGCTAAAAATTCCTGGGGAAAAATTGTTGGAGATAGCTGAAAATTCCTTTTTTCAGTATCTGAATAGAACAAATTGTATTAAGTTGGAGTCCTTCCTAGTGGTGCATTGGTTAAGAATTCGACTTCCAATGCAGGGAACATGAGTTTGATCTCTAGTTGGGGAACTAAGATCCCACATACTGTAGGGCAGCTAAGCCTGTGCATTGCACCTACAGAGCACATGCACGTGACACAGTAAGGAGAAGTTCCAATAAATGAAAGGTCCAGCATTCTGCAATGAAGATCCCATGTGTCACAACTAAGACCTGACACAGCCAAGTAAATTTTTTTTTTAATGCAGTAACTGGTCTCAATAATGGCCTAAGGCTTCTGATTTCCAGACACAGAGAACAGAGTATCCTGTTCGAAGTTTGCACATTACAAGTGGTACTTGAAGTGAAAAACTGATGGTTGCTGGGCTTGCAGAATGGAACACACTATCATGTTCATAAATGAACATTCAGTAGCGTTAAACATTTTCCAGGTTCTTAAAATTATTTTTAAAAAATGACGAAGCAATAACTTTATATTTTTAGCCTTCCACTAAAAAAAGGATAACATTAATACAAACATTAATTTTGACAAAATATTTTCCCATTATTGAATTTTATTCTATAAATTTGAAATTATAGGAACACAATAGAGCTGCTGCTCAACATTTAGAATAAGCAAATAGTTTAAAAATTAATAGCACTATATACCACTTTATATTTGATGTACATGACTTGCTAATGCCTTCCTCTGGTTCTCTTTCCTTAATGAGATTATTATGTCCTTGAACTTGACCAGTCACTTACAGCTTTTATATTTGTGTACTTCAGAGTCCCATCCCTAGTCAATGCTTAAGAAACTTTAAGACTAGTATAGCTATCTCTGGGAAGTCTTTCTAAAATCTAATTGGAAATACATTTCTAATGTATAAGATTATGAGTCTCACTCAATATGATCAGAGAGAAGACAAAATAAAGCCTAAACAAAGCACTTGTTGGGCCATTGGAAAAGACTCTGCTGCTGGGAAAGATTGAAGCTAGGAGGAGAAGCGGCTGACGGGACAAGATGGTTGGATGGCATCACTGACTCAATGGACATGAGTTTGAGCAAGCTCCAGGAGACGGTGAAGGACAGGGAAGTCTGGCATGTTGCAGTCCATGGAGTCGCAAGAAGTCAGACATGACTGAGGGACTGAACAACCACAAAGACGCTTGTATTTTAGACTTCTTTTGACATTAGCAAATAGAGTTTCCTCATTCTTTTTTAAGCTGAATGGTATTCCATTATACTTTTGAAAGTGCTTGATGATACATTTGGTAGGAGATTTCTATGTGCAGGTATTATGCTAAGTATTTTCTACTTGATATAATCAAATCTATACAAAAGGAAAAAAGATGCCACTATGATGTCCCTCTGACAAAGAAAACACTGAAGATGAGAGAGCCTGAACACTTTGCTGTTTCCATAAAGGGAAGTTAAGACAATGCCAAGAAGCTGCAGTCTTTAAGCAACTTTTAGAGGTGGATTTCCTGTCCAGAAGCAGTGAGCCAAATTAAACAGTCTGCAGTTGCGAGATCTGGAGACTGACTGAACATAACCAGTAGGATAGTCCAAATTAATAATAAAAAAACGTGCATTAAATTCACAGTCAAAACCTGAATGAATATATTTTGGATTCTGTTGCAGAGTTAAAAAAACTAGACAAGAATCGTGCAATCAGAGTTGAAAAGGCAATTCCTGCCCATTTTACAGTGTATAATATATAAAGTTGACTCCTAAAGGGATTATACCAGTTAATGCTTCCTCCAATTAGCACTTATTCCGCATACCCAAACTAACACTGTATCATTACTCTTTGCAGAACCTTTGCCCAAACTGAGTAATGTAAAAATGGTATCTCAGTAGTTGATTAGAAACATGATTACAGCATTTACTATATAGATAGATAGATAGATATAGCCTTGACAAAAGAATTATAAGTTGTTTGGGGGTAGCAATAAGTTTGCTAAAAATTCCTGGGGAAAAATTGTTGGAGATAGCTGAAAATTCCTTTTTTCAGTATCTGAATAGAACAAATTGTATTAAGTTGGAGTCCTTCCTAGTGGTCCATTGGTTAAGAATTCGACTTCCAATGCAGGGAACATGAGTTTGATCTCTAGTTGGGGAACTAAGATCCCACATACTGTAGGGCAGCTAAGCCTGTACATTGCACCTACAGAGCACATGCACGTGACACAGTAAGGAGAAGTTCCAATAAATGAAAGATCCAGCATTCTGCAATGAAGATCCCATGTGTCACAACTAAGACCTGACACAGCCAAGTAAATAAATTTTGTTTAAATGCAGTAACTGGTCTCAATAATGACCTAAGGCTTCTGATTTCCAGACACAGAGAACAGAGTAGCCTATTCTAAGTTTGCACATTCCAAGTGGTACTTGAAGTGAAAAACTGATGATTGCTGGGCTTGCAGAATGGAACACACTGTCATGTTCATAATTAAACATTCAGAAGCGTTAAACATTTTCCAGGTTCTGAAAATTAGTAAAAAAAGCAAAAAAAAAAAAAAAAAGACAAAGGAAGCAGTAACTTTATATTTTTAGCCTTCCACTAGAAACAAAAGGGATAACTAATACAAACATTCATTTTAACAAAATATTTCCTGATTATTGAATTTTATTCTATAAATTTGAAATTATAGTAACACAATAGAGCTGCTGCTCAACATTCAGAATAAGCAAATAGTTTAAAAATTAATAGCACTATATACCACTTTATATTTGAGGTACATGACTTGCTAATGACTTCCTCTGGTTCCTTTTCTTTAAAGAGATTATTATGTCCTTGAACTTGACCAGTCACTTACAGCTTTTATATTTGTGTACTTCAGAGTCCCATCCCTAGTCAGTGCTTAAGAAACTTTAAGACTAGTTTAACTATCTCTGAAAAGTCTTTCTAAAATGTAATTGGAAATACATTTCTAATGTATAAGATTATGAGTCTCACTCAATATGATCAGAGAGAAGACAAAATAAAGCCTAAACAAAGCACTTGTTGGGCCATTGGAAAAGACTCTGCTGCTGGGAAAGATTGAAGCTAGGAGGAGAAGCGGCTGACGGGACAAGATGGTTGGATGGCATCACTGACTCAATGGACATGAGTTTGAGCAAGCTCCAGGAGACGGTGAAGGACAGGGAAGTCTGGCATGTTGCAGTCCATGGAGTCGCAAGAAGTCAGACATGACTGAGGGACTGAACAACCACAAAGACGCTTGTATTTTAGACTTCTTTTGACATTAGCAAATAGAGTTTCCTCATTCTTTTTTAAGCTGAATGGTATTCCATTATACTTTTGAAAGTGCTTGATGATACATTTGGTAGGAGATTTCTATGTGCAGGTATTATGCTAAGTATTTTCTCTACTTGATATAATCAAATCTATACAAAAGGAAAAAAGATGCCACTATGATGTCCCTCTGACAAAGAAAACACTGAAGATGAGAGAGCCTGAACACTTTGCTGTTTCCATAAAGGGAAGTTAAGACAATGCCAAGAAGCTGCAGTCTTTAAGCAACTTTTAGAGGTGGATTTCCTGTCCAGAAGCAGTGAGCCAAATTAAACAGTCTGCAGTTGCGAGATCTGGAGACTGACTGAACATAACCAGTAGGATAGTCCAAATTAATAATAAAAAAACGTGCATTAAATTCACAGTCAAAACCTGAATGAATATATTTTGGATTCTGTTGCTACAAGAGTTATGGTAAAGAGAAAACTAGACAACTCAGATTCCAGACAGGGCCCTTTGGCAAATTTACTCTGACTTTGTCAAGTGATTTATCCTCCTCAGGTCCCAGATCTTTACAGAGGATTTGAACTGTGTGATTTCAGAGGCTCATGTACTAGGATAAGAAGAGAACACTAGAGAAAGACTTTGCAATAGCTCACTATAAATGTGCAGAGTTAAAAACACAACGGTAGCACATTTATGCCTTCCACTCTTCAGGTTTCTGAATCACTCACTCATTCATTCATTCAGATGCTTATTGGGCCCCTTTGGTGTGGCAGGCATTGTACCGAGTAGTGTTCTGGAAATGAACAGAGTGAAATCCTTGTTTTCCTAGTTTACAGTCTAGTAAGAAAAGACAGAAAAAGCAAATATCTAACCTGTACTATGTCAGATAGTGATAAATACTAGAGGCCAGAGAATAAACAAGACAATTTGATGATGAAGGGAAGTGTCCTTTCCCAGTCCCCTCTAGGCTCTTCCTTGAACACACCAGGCCCACTCCCAAATGTGCACCTGCTGATCCATTTGCCTGAAATTCCCTACCCCAAAGATCCCCATAGCCAGCTCTCTATCGTTCAAACAGCACTTTCTCACAGCTGCTACTCACGACCCTTGATTCTGTGGGTGAAAATGCCACCTTCCCTCACTCTGTTCCATTTTCTCCCATAGACCTAACATCAGCTGCAAACTGCTTACTTGTGTGTTGAATGTCTATCCTCCCAGAAAGACAGTCCTACAAAGGCAAGGCCTTTTGTTTTATTCAGTAAACCAGGCTTTTTTCTTGTGTGTTGAATGTCTATCCTCCCAGAAAGACAGTCTCACTTTATATTGGATCAGAGTCCATTAGTCAATGCTAAGAACAAGACTAGTATAGCTATCTCTGGGAAGTCTTTCTAAAATCTAATTGGAAATACATTTCTAATGTATAAGATTATGAGTCTCACTCAATATGATCAGAGAGAAGACAAAATAAAGCCTAAACAAAACACTTGCTGGGTCATTGGAAAAGACTGCTGCTGGGAAAGATTGAAGCTAGGAGGAGAAGCGGCTGACAGGGGACAAGATGGTTGGATGGCGTCACTGACTCAATGGACATGAGTTTGAGCAAGCTCCAGGAGACAGTGAAGGACAAGGAAGTCTGTCATGTTGCAGTCCATGGAGTCGCAAGAAGTCAGACATGACTGAGGGACTGAACAACCACAAAGACGCTTGTATTTTAGACTTCTTTTGACATTAGCATATAGAGAGTTTCCTCATTCTTTTTTGAGCTGAATGGTATTCAGTTATACTTTTGAAAGTGCTTAATGATACATTTGGTAGGGGATTTCTATGTGCAGGTATTATGCTAAGTATTTTCTCTACTTGATATGATCAAAGCTGTACAAAAGGAAAAAAGATGCCACTATGATATCCCTCTGTCAATGATACTTATTGGGCCCCTTTGGTGTGGCAGGCATTGTACCGAGTAGTGTTCTGGAAATGAACAGAGTGAAATCCTTGTTTTCCAGGTTTACAGTCTAGTAAGAAAAGACAGAAAAAGCAAATATCTAACCTGTACTATGTCAGATAGTGATAAATACTAGAGGCCAGAGAATAAACAAGACAATTTGATGATGAAGGGAAGTGTCCTTTCCCAGTCCCCTCTAGGCTCTTCCTTGAACACACCAGGCCCACTCCCAAATGTGCACCTGCTGATCCATTTGCCTGAAATTCCCTACCCCAAGGATCCCCATAGCCAGCTCTCTATCGTTCAAACAGCACTTGCTCACAGCTGCTACTCGCGACCCTCGACTCTGTGGGTGAAAATGCCACCTTCCCTCACTCTGTTCCATTTTTTCCCATAGACCTAACATCTGCTGCAAACTGCTTACTTGTGTGTTGAATGTCTATCTTCCCAGAAAGACTGAGTCGTACAAAGGTAAGGCCTTTTGTTTTATTCAGGATATCAAGCCCAGTACAGGGTCTGATAAGAAGTAGGTTTTTTTTTTTAATTTAATCTTTTTTGAATTATTTTTTTTGCCTTCAAATCATCATTTGTTTTCATTCATCTCCACTCCCTGGCATGTGCGAGCCTCCCACTGCAGTGGGCCCCCTCGCTGCAGAGCAACGGCTCCAGGCACATGTGCTCCAGAGTGCTGGCTCACAATTGGACACACCTGTCCAGCCACTCCACAACATACGGGATCCTCCCAGGCCAGGAATGTAACCGGTGTCCCCTGCACTGCAAGGTGGACTCCCCACCCACTGAACCACCAGGGAAGCCCAGAAGTCATGTTTTAATAGGTTGATTAATGTACAAATTAATCAGTAGGTGAATGAATGAATGAATTAGAAAGATGATACAGGAAGTGTCTTTTCTGATAAGCAGAATAAATAGTAAAATTTGATATTTAAAAATCAAAATTTAAAGAAAATTGCTAATTAAATTTTGCTACATCCAGATATGACCTTAAGATAATTTAAATAATATTTATGAAGATTATGAATTAGCATGAAAACCATAATGTAAGGATAAATACAAAACATAAGATGCAAAGATATGCATGTATTATCATTTACAACCATGTTTTCAAAAAGTTTTAGAAGAAAGGCTAAAAGGAAATACATCAAAAGTTACAGTAGGGGTGAAGCTAGGATGGTGGCATAGAAGCACATGCACTCAGCTCTACAGCAAAATCATCTGAATTGCAACAAGTTCCTAAAAAACCATCAACAGGAGGAGGTTGGATTCGATCACAAAAAAGATACCCCACATCGAAGAGCAAAAGAGAAGCTGCAACAAGATGGTAGGAGGGGCACAATCCTGCTTTTCAAAGTCAAACCTCATACCCACCAGAGAGGCTTGGGTGGGCCAAATACGCAAAGCCTGTTGAAAATCAAGACCCGGGAAAGGAGCAGTGACCCCCACAGGGACTGAGCCAGACCTGCTTTAGAGGGTCCAAGTGCCGCCTTAAGCTAGAAGTGCCCTTGAGCAGTTTTTGAAAAGTTACAGTATATATTATAGTGATTATTGGTGATTTCCATTATTTTTTCTATTTACACATTTTCTACAATGTGTTTGTATCATCTTTGATATGAAAACAGAAATTAAAAATATTAAAAAGTTAATCTACATGATGCCATCTGTCTTTAGTGGTATTATAGAATTCTCTGTTTTGATTTAATTGTATTTTACATTTAGAAATTAGACCTTCACAATGTCACAATGTCCGTAACCCCTAACAAGCAGGGATCATCCCAGGGTTGAAAAGGGCACACCTGTATTGTCTTTCCTGGAAAGACAACAGAGCAGAGGAGGAGGGTGAATCAAGTCTCACACCTTCCATAAGAGCATCACACCATCTTGAGTTTACCTTCCAAGTAGATCATCTCCAAGAAGGATTTCTTATCAACTGAAACAGGCCTCTCAAGAGAACACATGCATAAGTGATTATATACAGAACATAGCATCAGAAAGACAAAATTGGCCAAGACGCTGCTTTTTCTGAAGTGTTTCCATTATTTGCTGATCGAGAAAAATAACTGAAGATCAACAACATGTATTACTAGTTGAAGTATACATGGGATGTATTATCCCATTTATTCCTTAAAACAATTCACTGAGTTGGGAATGATAGCAACAAGTCTCCGATAAGAAAAGAGTGAATATCAATAACTTGCCCAGAGGCACGCAGCCAGAGACTAGGGAAACAATCATTCAAATCAGATTAAAACCACTACTCTAAACTCAGACCAAGCTATTTCTTGCTTGGATACCTTCACAATTGCACTTCTGGGTCCCTTAAATCTCATTAGTATAATATTTTTTATATTAGTATAATATTTTTTATTATTGATTTTTGCTTGAAAAAGACACTAACTGCATTTTTATGAACGAAGCTCCAGTTTCTAGATCGAGGACAATGTCAGCCTAGAGAAGCACCTGAAGCCTTGTGCTGTATCTACATCACCAGCATCTATGAGGGAGGGAGTCACGGTGGGCGAGAGAGGCGCCATATTTGAACAGATGTCTTCGCAGGGAGCAGACTACAACTCCCATGGCCTCAGTTCCTGCATCTCTGTGAGAAGTCACATCAGCACTGGTTCTGCCCTCATGGAGCTCAGGCTATGCAAATCAAGGGGATCCAATAATGTTGGGTCCGCTATTTTCATTAAATTTTTTTTTTTCTATTTACACATTTTCTGCAATGTGTTTATATCATCTTTGATATGAAAACAGAAATTAAAAATATTAAAAAGTTAATCTATATGATGCCATCTGTCTTTAGTTGTATTATAGAATTCTCTGTTTTGATTTAATTGTATTTTACATTTAGAAATTAGACCTTCACAATGTCACAATGTCCGTAACCCCTAACAAGCAAGGATCACCCCAGGGTGGAAAAGGGCACACCTGTATTGTCTTTCATGGAAAGACAGCAGAGCAGAGGAGGAGGGTGAATCAAGTCTCACACCTTCCATAAGAGCATCACACCATCTTGAGTTTGCCTTCCAAGTAGATCATCTCCAAGAAGGATTTCTTATCAACTGAAACAGGCCTCTCAAGAGAACACATGCATAAGTGATTATATACAGAACATAGCATCAGAAAGACAAAATTGGCCAAGACGCTGCTTTTTCTGAAGTGTTTCCATTATTTGCTGATCGAGAAAAATAACTGAAGATCAACAACATGTATTACTAGTTGAAGTATACATGGGATGTATTATCCCATTTATTCCTTAAAACAATTCACTGAGTTGGGAATGATAGCAACAAGTCTCCGATAAGAAAAGAGTGAATATCAATAACTTGCCCAGAGGCACACAGCCAGAGTCTAGGGAAACAATCATTCAAATCAGGTTAAAACCACTACTCTAAACTCATATACCGAGACCAAGCTATTTCTTGCTTGGATACCTTCACAATTGCACTTCTGGATCCCTTAAATCTCATTAGTATAATATTTTTTATTATTGATTTTTGCTTGAAAAAGACACTAACTGCATTTTTATGAACGAAGCTCCAGTTTCTAGATCGAGGACAATGTCAGCCTAGAGAAGCACCTGAAGCCTTGTGCTGTATCTACATCACCAGCATCTATGAGGGAGGGAGTCACGGTGGGCGAGAGAGGCGCCATATTTGAACAGATGTCTTCGCAGGGAGCAGACTACAACTCCCATGGCCTCAGTTCCTGCATCTCTGTGAGAAGTCACATCAGCACTGGTTCTGCCCTCATGGAGCTCAGGCAGGGAGAAGAAGCTTGAAGAAGTCAACATACGTCTGGAATAGTAATTCTACATTTATTCCTCTTAAGTGGATCAGTTGACCAGGTCATATCTTGAGGTGATTCCATTTGTTAAATCAGAAGAATGCTTAGGATATATGTCCTAAAGTAAATTGCTAACTAGAAAAGCAGACTTTTAACTCAATAATTAAATTTTTTATTTATCTATTTTTTGTGTGTGGGGCGGGCGGGTTGAGGAGGGAGGGGGACAGCTGGGCCACTTCTCTTGGTCTTTCATTTATCTGTTTTCATCCATCTTTGTTCTTTTGGCCCATGTGGCCTCCCATTGCAGTGGCTTCTGTAGTCACAGAGCACCGGCTCTGGGCGCATGTGCTCCAGAGCTCCGGCTCGGTAATTAGACACATCGGTCCAGCCGCTCCATGGCACGTGGAATCTTCCCAGGCCAGGGATTGAACCGGTGCCGCTTGCACTGCAAGGCAGTGTCCTTACTCCTGGGCCACCAGGGGAAGCCCAATAATTAAATATTTTTGATAATTCAGTATTTATGTGTATACTTTATGTATGTTCATATGAATATTAATTGTAGGTTAAATACAACTGAAATATTTCAGTAAGGAAGAAGAGTACATTGATTTGACTCCTGGATCTTGCTGAGAAGCCAGATCAGAGCCAAAGAAAACAGTAAGTTTCCTGTTTATATTAAGTGACACACATGTCAACTTGCAATACCTCTCAATGGACTTTATATTAATAGGAGGGAAAAGTGACGGGTCATCTCTTCTCTAAGTGACAACTCCAGAGGCCACACAATTCCCTTTAAACTCAATTATCTCACAACCGAATGCTCTGGTAACCTGTGGAAACCAGCACACACAGTGTGATTAGTGAGCCAGAACATGAGGAAACCCCAGAGCAGCCATCAGCTGCCTTCGCTTCTTTGCAATCAGCCCCTTCGTATCCCTCATAACAATGACAGGAGAACCTCTCCGCCAGCATTGCCAGGTCTGTATCCGACGCTTGGCCTTTCACAGTAAATTCTCCATCCTCAGAGGCCTCTATGTGGTAACTTGCAGGGTTCAGGTGAAGGTAGTCGGGCGTTCTCCACACCTTCCTTACACATCTGCCGTTGTTCCTGCAGACATGAAGGCTGCACACCTCAGCAGCTCTGGTCACGTTGACTATGTAGCTGCCTAAATCAGAACTCACAAACTGCTTCACCTTTGTACAGTTGCCCTAAAAATGTAAACACAAGTGAGATTTAGTGTTTTTTCTGGTACTGGTAGGGTTGGTGCATCTAGACCAACAAGGGAGTTCTTTGGACTTGATTGACACTTAGTGGGTTGTTCCAACCCGTAAATTCTTAGACTTAGGAGCTGTAACACAGGGAATTCAGACCAGAAAAGATGAGAGGTGATCATGACAGGAAATGGGGATGATGTTTACTGCAGGCTAGCTGAGCTTGCAAATGGGTCCCAGTGTCAACAGGTGTAACCTAGCCTTCTTCCAGTGTACATCCTTTTTTTCCCTTCTTCCTTCTAGATCCCAAGTTAATGGTTGTGAAAAAAAGAGGAACAACCCCAAATTTAGAAATCGTGCCAGAGTTGTCCTCTGGCCACCTTTTAGGTGTGTGTGCCTTTTTGGGTTATGCTCAAATCTGAATCCTTTTGTTCTACCAAATTATTGTTGACTGTCATCCTGAGTCTTCGAGATTTTCCTGTTAGGCATGCTCAAATATCAACAGCCCTGGAATCTAGCCTCCTCTAGATAGGTCAAACACAGGAAAGCCTAGACGGCGGACCAGGTCACTTGTGTATGCTCCCTACTGTGTTCTAAACAGAGGCCACCTGATCGTTCACCCAGCTTCCTGATGACTCTTTTCAGGAGCCACGTGGGCTGGAGGGGACATATCACCCCTGGAGAGCCAGATACTGATCTTTTCAGTCTCGACCTAATTCACACATATGGACAGAGGAGACTTTTACATGGTCACAGACAGTTTCATGAACAATATCTTGGTAACAACAAATTGGACCTGTGCAATTCGGAAAATATCAAACCACTATGAACTTGCACAAATTCAATTGAACAAAAAGCAGTGAGGAAGTGAGTATTATAATTCAAAGCAAAATGTATTTCACCATAGAGAAATGAACAGACAGCATCTGGAAATAGAGAAGAGACTGTGATTAATGTGGATTGGAGAAAACTAGGCAGGCACTTGGGGTAGGTATTATTTGAGCTCGAAAAAATTTGAAGAGACATAAATCTTATTTTAAATGCTATTAGTTTGCACCTAATTTCTCCTTGGAGGATAAATAAGTTCCACATAGATGTTTAAAATTGCCATTTGATTCCACTTTTCAAAACATGGTATCATGCATTTTTTGTATTGACCAAATGCAGGGGCCCCAGAGCTGCACTGTCTGTGGTCAGTGCCAGCTCCACCATTAGCTAGTCTAACTAGCTGTTACTTTAGTCAGATTTCCTCTCATTTCCTCTTCTACAAATGAGGATGCTAGTCATACTTCATAAAGGTTATTGCAATCAGTTAGCAAATCTAAAACAAAAACGACACGTAGTGTGATCCTAGCATGCAGTAAATACTCAACAATTTCAGTATTATGATGAACAGACTAACAAAAGTTCATCTTTATTACACTCCTTCTGTGTACCAGGTACTGAATTGGACTTTACTTATAAAGCAGGTTTACTATGGGAGACCTGAGAGATCTGATGAGAATAAGTTCTACAGGGAAACAGAGCAAATAACTTAAATAATAAAGACTATACCCACAAGGTATCTTCTTACCTCAGATGAAGTCAAATTCATGTCTCCCCAAATAACAATGCCCGCAGCTCCCAAGGCAGCACTTTCTCCAATAGTACTGATGAGATCCTGCTAGATTGAAGATAGTAGAGTTCATTATTCATTTGAATAGAAAACAACATGCCAGGAATTAGGATTGGAGGCTGAATTCAATATAAAAGGAAGACACGATTATCTAATTTCAAAAAATAGTGTAAATGTTATTAATCAATGAACTAGAAATTATACTCTATGAATCATATGGAAAGCAAATTAAAAATATACATTTTTAAACTTATATTTCACCAAACAGGATATTATCGTTAAGACATTTAGCCTGTGAATAGCCGTTAAAAGCTGTTTAATCAAAGTTGACCATGGGCATGTATACACAAACCAGCTATAAGTATATGACCTGGAAACAGAATCCAAAAGTTTTTCTTCTCCAAATGTGAGGACTGCCTTGCATTCATCTTAGCCAGCTTCCTTTCCAGTGTGCAGCATTTCTCCTGAGACCTTTGCCTCCACAGAGCCTCAGACTTTTGAGTTTTTTTGTATATCAGAGGGGTTTTGTGTCATTTGGATTCTCTGACTACACAAAGGAATCCAGTGTTATGGGTCCACAGGTTCTGATTTGATCAGGTCCTTACATTGGGTCCCTAAAATAATTTGTATTTATTTATTTATATCTGATTAACGTACTTTCTTTATCATTTGTCCAGTCAGGATAAATCAAAGTTTCAGCAGGGAGAATTTGGGTTTTGTAATCCTAAAGGATTATGGTTTTAGCATTTAAAGATGAACATGAATCCAGGCAATTCCAGAGGGAAAGTAAAGTTGACTGTGTACAGTTGGCTGCCTAAATTAAGTTTCTGCAGGTGATTTTCCAAATAAGTTTGCTATATTGTAATACATTCTCCCATTCTTTTGAATATGAAGCATTTACCTTTTACTACAAGGATGAAATTCCATATGCTAGAAATGTAAATGGGCAATGTGTTATAAATTAAAAGCAAAACTTTAAATAGTATTTTTCCTTGGGCATTTTAGATTAATATCAATCCTTGAGATAGAAATCTCCTTACCAGCATTTTATAGTCTACTAAAATGAACAGTTTTACAATCTCAGTTTTTAAAGTGTTTTTTTTTCCCTCGACAATTTCCTGGCAATTTTGGTTTAATTTTTTTTCAAGCTCACATCTCCTTTTTCCATTTCCCAGGATCATAGTGTCTGCTGAACATGTCAGAAGTGACATGGGAGGAAGAGGAGGTGTTTTGTGAGGCTAAAATGAGACCGTGTAAGTGAAAGTGTTTTGAGAATTAGCTGTGATAGGAGGAATGCCGGCAAGAGGAGGAGCCAGCCATGCAGAGCCCAGAAGGCAGACTCTGCTAGGACCAGGCCTGTGGCTTCTTTTTGCAAAGACCTAAAGGAGCAGAGCTGCTGCCTCCACTCACTTCGTACCTTTCCTGAATATAGAGACGCAATAATCATACAATGTGATTCCCATGGATGCCTATTACATGTGTTGCACCTTGCTTAGCTCTCACACAGTTTCTGGATATTCTTTTCTTTGTTCCCCCAGTCTTTGTTCTCTGCTTTTCAGGCTTGGAGGCTTCCATTGAGAGATCTCCAAGGTCAGAGGTTCTTTCTTCAGCTGTGTCTAGTCTAATGATAAGCCAACAAACAGAGGCTTCATTTCTGTTCCAGTGTTTTTTATTTCTAGCATTTCTTTTTCTTTCATGGAACTTTCATCTCTTTGCTTACATTGTCCATCTGTTTTTGCATGAATTCTACTTTATCCATTAGAACCTTTACCATATTAATCATAATTGTCTTAAATTCCTGGTCTGATGATTCCGACAGCCTGCAATATCTGAGTTGATTTCTGGTGCTTGCTGTTTCTGCCATTGGGTTTTCGCCTTTTAGTGTGTTTTTAATTTTTTTTCTTGCTAGCTAAATATGATTTAATTTTTCTCAGTCAACAGATAGCTTATATTCAGTAAAAGGAGCTGCTAGAAATAGACCTTGAATGGAAGCATTCACAGTCCTGTGATTAGGTCTCAGTCTCAGTGAGCCTTTGTCTCTGGACTGTGAACTTCACATCTGCTTCTGGTTTTGCCCCCACTCTCTGCTAGGTGGGACTGGCTGGCTAGATGGGCCTAGAGATGGGTGTTTTCCTTCTTCCAAGTGGAAATCTAGAACCAGCGGGAGTTAAGAATTTCCTTTTCCCCAGGACAGCTAGGCTCTGATAAAACCTCAGCAGTTGGGTTGTGGTTAAACAGGTCCTTCTGAGGGTGGGCCTTGCCAGAGAAACAGATGCTCTGAACGCTCAGATGGGTCCTCTTCTCCTTCACCTAACGGATGCCTGAGGGGAGGGTTTATCCAATATTTACTGTAAGGACCTAGGGAGGTCCTGGAAGTGAAAGGGTGCTCCCCCACTCCCAACACTCCCCCCACCCCCGCCCCCGTAACTGGGTCCCTCTGGAGTTTTAATCTCTGAGACTTGTTGATTGTGAACCATCAGCCGTTCCCTAATTACAGCTCAAGTTTCCCTATTCTGGCAGTGGTTCCCAGAGAGGCTTCTGCTCATGGGTTTCTGACTAGGTAAGCTGTGTTTCGGGCTTTCCCAGTGGCTCGGCGGTGAAGAATCAGCCTAAAATGCAAGAACTGCCAGAGACGTAGGTTTGATCCTTGGGTTGGGAGGGTAGGGCAGGAGGAGGGTATGGCAACCCACTTCAGGACTAAAGGACTTAGCATGCACAAGCTGTGTTTCTCTGTATTCACTTGTCTGTCCCCCAGGTTTGAAGGCTGAAAATTTCCCTGTGTATCCATACTTCTCTATTAATCTAAGAAGAGGTGATTATTTTAGTTTGTTTAGCTTTTTATTTATTAGGGCTAAGTGGCAACTTCTAAGATTCTTACATGCTGAACTAGAAACAAGAAATTGCCCATGAATTCCTTTAGTTTAAGGCTTTGTCATCAGAGGTAGCCGGGAGAAACAACATTCATATTTTGTATTTATGTGCTGTTGATCCATATTCAGTAAGAAAGGAAACTGCAGAGAAGCATTCAAAATGGCAAGTCTTCTAGCATGTTAACTGGAGGTAAGGAGTCATTAGCAGATACTTAGGCCACGTATGCCTCTACCAAGTTAGCTCACTGTCACCTAGTAGAGAGCAGGGTGCTGAGTAATCACAGAACAGTGACAATGGGGGACCCAAAAGGCAAGGGCACTACTCAGTGCTGGGAGACACAGGGAAGATGCCTCTGGGAATAAACAGGGACCACCTAAGTGTAAAGCTGGGCCACACGAGTGATCCTACACGAAAGGAGACGTCGAGGAACAGTGTATGGTGTAACAGCAAAGCCTCTTCCAGGTTCCAGCATGGCATAGGGCTGCCTGGCCCTGCCTTGATTCTCAGCTCCAATCAAGGTTTTGGAAGTAGAGAGCACAGGCACCCAGAGGGCTCATTCTTTACCCTTGGGTTTCAGTCCCTGAAGTTTCACCACTGTGCATGTAAGGAAGAGCCCACTGTGGGGAGCTGGAGCATCACGAATGAGCTCTGTTTGTGTGTTATCAGAGGGAATTAATTACCAGGAAGAACATCTTTAAATCTATTCTCAAGAAAATCCCTTTCATTATATTTTCAAACACAGAAAAGTAAAAGAAGTTTCATAAACAATGGTGTTTAACATTCAATTCTAGAACTAAGATTATTTTGTAAAGATGTAGAGAATTTTTTTAAACCTTCCAGAGCCTGTTGGTTTCCCATCATTCTCAATCAGTTGCTGCTGATTATTCTGGGTAGTAGGAATGTCAGTTTACAGGAAAGAATTGTTTTCCCTTATTCATCTCATCTATAGTGTCAGAGGCATAGCATTTACTGGATCCTGATGCCTTTGTGACATTTCTCCTTCTGAGGAGTGAGCTGCTCTATGTGCTCCACAGACACCTACTGGTTCCGGTAGAGCCCTCACTGGGGTGTTTCCTGAAACTCTTCCTTTGGATGCCTAATCCTCAGAACATCGTTACAGTTTAATACCTGCTGGTGAATTGAAACTTGTAATGATGGAGAAAAAAAGAAAAACGATCCACTCCTAGCATACAGCAATACCTGAAGACCCATCTACTCCGCAAGTGTGAAGGTGAACCAGGCTTAAGTCTCCTCACCCTAAAACGTTTACACATGATTATCCAAGTAGATTGGAGCAACATTTTCTCTGAAATTTTTACCTCTGCATATTTCCATTTCAGTGACTATAGCAGGAAAACTGAGCTGAACGTTCACCTATCTTAAAGTGACACCATTTGTGTGAGGTCTTTGGCTACAGAGATGACTTAAGTAAAAGAACTGGAACAAAACTTCTATTTTGTAAGTTTTAACCTAGAGTTACAAAAACATCTACTAGTGATGATTCAGAAACTCACACTGTGTCTAACAGCTTTCCATTAATTGTGATCACAGAGTCAAAAATAGACCAAATGGCTAAATCTATAGGGGTTACCTTCTTTTTAGCAGATTCATGACACTCTTATACTTTAAAAAATATTTCTAATTGTATTTGTGGGGGAAAACACATAAAATTTACTATGTTAGCTATTTCTAAGTATAGTCATGTTGTTGTACCTCCCTTATACCTTTTATCAGACCTGCTATGGTGCATTAAAAAAAAGAAAAAAACACTTTGCTTCTCTAAAGATTTTTAAATGATGATACCAGAGGAGAAATGCCTATACTTTCTCATCCATGCGTGTGAGCAAACGACTCCATTTTATAGCCTCCTCTCTGATTTTCCAACCTGTTCAGCCCCAACCATTTCAATAATCTTCACAAGAGCACAATCGAAGTTGGGGAGCAGAAGTCGTTACTGACTGTATCCCCTCTTCCCTCCTTCCTTTGTTCCTTGAAAGACTAATAATTAATAAGATAATCCAAATTCAGTCTGTATAAATGAAGACTCTGAGTGGATGACTCCTCAAAGGACGGATTATGCTCCTCAGCTCATTTCGGTCACTCAGTTGTGTTGGACTCTGCAACCCCATGGACTGCAGCATACCAGGCTTCCCTGTCCTCTACCATCACCCAGAGTTTGCTCAAACTCTTGTCCATTGACTCAGTGATGCCATCCAACCATCTCATCCTCTGTCGCCCCCTTCTCCTCCTGCTGTCTATCTTTCCCAGCATCAGGGTCTTTTCCGATGAGTGTCATAATGGACAAGCTATTTGGGAACTCTTCTAAGAACATAAATAAGAAAGGAACGTCTCTTTCAGAAAGAAGAAGAAATCTCCTTGTCTTTGGCAAGAGGGGTCTTACCTTAGAAAGAAAAAGTAAAGGCTGATCTCTGTAGCCTAGCCTTGTGTAGACAAACACAGGCAGAGCGTTTTCACGGGATGTCATGGTGGAGATCCTCAAGGATTCACGCACCCGAAACTGCGAGAAACGCAAAATGTTGTCGCTGTCTCCCAGGGATCTCTTGACGCCAATAGAAGGATACAAAGCAGCACTGCTGTTCCAGAGCCAGGAGAGCTCATTGTTCCTCAGAACTTCTTCTTCCGGGCACGACCCAGTGTAGTTGGGGTCATTCACATTATAATTGTGGCAATCAGGATATAAATAGTAACCCCAAAGGCCTTTTGGTCTGCTCTTAAGCCCCAGTTCGATGGTTTCCTTCATGAATGCTCTCGCGCTTTCTTCAAAGCTTGCTTTGGCTAAACATTCAACAGCAGCAGCGGATACATTCGCTCGCATCTCAGAAATCAGCTTTCTTGACTTCTGTCTGTAGATGTCTTTTGTGTTCCAGTTCCTGGCCCACTGGGGGCGCCAGTGTTCCCAGTCTATCACTGCGAGTCCGCTGAAATCATCCGATGGGATGTAATAGTGAATATCTTGGTCAGCTTTTTCAAGATGTACCCGCAGACTTAGGTTCTGGGGGAGACCGCCGTTGATGGGAACTCCCTGGGGGCTATACCATGGATAGTATCCCAATCTGTTGAAATAAAATATAGTGACGTTTTGCCCCCTGGCCCTGGCCAGTGGACTTCCAATCACCTGAAACATTTTCAAATTCAGCCTTATATTATATTTTACCAAACAATGATCTGTTGGAGCATTCCAGGCAGCTATAAAGGGCTTCCTTTGATACATTGGGAGGCGGGCAGGTTTCAGGGAAGAAATAGACTTCAGAATGAAAAGTATGAGTAGCCATGATGTGAGAGGTATGGGTTGAACAACATAAACCTCTAGGTGTCCTTCAGATAATGGTTTCATATTGAGATAAAAGTCGTATCCTCTGCTTGAAAGTCACTCTGGAAGACCTATGGAAAGATTTAATTTTCTGTTAGTGATCATCTTGAGGGAAAAGACTTAAACACATTAGCTGGATATTATTATGGTTGTTATGTACGTATATCTGGTTAAGTGAAATCGGCTCAGTCATGTCTGATTCTTTGCAACCCATGGACGAGCCATGGAATTCTCCAGGCAAGAACACTTGAGTGGATAGCCTTTCCCTTCTCCAGGGAATCTTCCCAACCTAGGGGTCAAACCCAGGTCTCCTGCATTGCAGGTGGATTCTTTACCACCTGAGCAACTAGGCAAGCATTTATACCTAAGTATATTTTATTTAAAGGTCTTAAAGAACCCTATAAATAGATTAAGACACAAAAGCAATTGCAGTGAACCAGCTTCTATTCATGGGCAAGCAATACAATTCAACAGACATTCATGGAGCATCAGATGCTGTGTCCAGAATACAAAATGAATAAGATGTGGTCCTTGGGTTCTAACAAAGCCCAGGATCAAATAAAGATGTAAACTAGTATTCACTACCATTTTGGAAAATCCATCAAATCTCAGGTTCGGCTCTTAGGTCTGGTTCTTATTTAATCTTGTAATACCTTTTCATTATTTTATCTAGTCAACCAAATGTCTGCTTGCTTTGCTGGGCTTTCCTGCAGCAAAGGTGCTGGTAGGTGACCGTGGCCAGGTCAGTTATATTTATCCTACTTTAGACTTTGAATTGAGATTTTGGGAATATCAAAGGATAAAAGACGGTGCCAGTGATAATGGAAATCCTGTGCCCGACTCAGTCAGGCATCCAGAATCCGCTATCCACGGCGTGAACGTTAGGTGGCTGCACTGTGTTCATGGAACAGCACTTTTCTGCTCTGGTCAGAGAGGTTTTCTTCTGGTTGCTTACAAACAGGAACTCAGCTGACAGAGGTGCTTTCCACAGAACCTGTGACTTTTATTTCCTACCGCACAACTGATCAACGTGGGCTGCATGTTGTATACAATTACCACTTTTAAGCACCAGGTGGCACCGGCCAAATCTCACAGCATTTCTAAGACCTAGGACACAGGTAAACAAAAATGGTAATTGCAAAACTTTATTCAAAGACATTAAGAAGTCCTAAGTTAATGGATACACACAAAATATCAGTTTTTAAGGGCTATGGAGATATTTTCCTCATCCATTCATTGAATAATCTGTATTTCTCTTCAATGCAAAGATGAGTAAGATTACCTAGTAATATGAAATGCACTGGAGGTATAAATTGTGGTTTGAAGAAATTATTTTCAAGGGAGTGTAATTTTATGAGTACAATCAGAGATATAGTCTTCAAAACTGCCTCTTACCTTTGAATTTTTTATTATGTTCTGTGTCAGGATGTTAAAAATGAATGTACATAAGGTGGCCATTAATAGGCAAGCATTTATACCTAAGTATATTTTATTTAAAGGTCTTAAAGAACCCTATAAATAGATTAAGACACAAAAGCAATTGCAGTGAACCAGCTTCTATTCATGGGCAAGCAATACAATTCAACAGACATTCACGGAGCATCAGATGCTGTGCTCAGAGACAAAATGAATAGGATGTGGTCCTTGGATTCAAAAAAAGCCCAGGATCAAATAAAGATGTAAACTAGTATTCACTACCATTTTGGAAAATCCATCAAATCTCAGGTTCTGTTCTTAGATCTGGTTCTTATTTAATCTTGTAATACCTTTTCGTTATTTTATCTAGTCAACCAAATGTCTGCTTGCTTTGCTGGTCTTCCTTGCAGCAAAGGTGCTGGTAGGTGACTGTGGCCAGGTCAGTTATATTTATCCTACTTTAGACTTTGAATTGAGATTTTGGGAATATCAAAGGATAAAAGATGGTGCCAGTGATAACGGAAATCCTGTGCCCGACTCAGTCAGGCATCCAGAATCCGCTATCCACGGCGTGAACGTTAGGTGGCCGCACTGTGTTCATGGAACAGCACTTTTCTGCTCTGGTCAGAGAGGTTTCCTTTTGGTTGCTTACAAACAGGAACTCTAACTGACAGAGATGCTTTCCACAGAACCTGTGACTTTTATTTCCTACAGCAAAGCTGACCACCGTGGGCTGCATGTTGTATGTAATTACCATTTGTAACCACCAGGTGGCATCGGCCAAATCTATCTTCCAGCATTTCTAATCCTCAGGACACAGGTAAACAAAAATGGTAATTATAAAACTTTATTCAAAGACATTAAGAAGTCCTAAGTATCAGTTTTTAAGGGCTATGGAGGTATTTTCCTCATCCATTCATTGAATAGATGTATGTATTCCTCTTCAATGCAAAGATGAGTAAGATTACCTAGTAACATGAAATACACTGGAGGTATAAAATGTGGTTTGAAGAAACTATTCTCAAGGGAGTGTAATTTTATGAGTACAATAAGAAATGTTGTCTTCAAAACTGCCTCTTACCTTTGAATATTTTTATTATATTCTGTGTCCAGATAAGAAAAAATGAATGTACGTAAGGTGGCCATTAATAGGAAAGAAAAACTTTTTCTTTCCATTTATCCTAGAGAAGGCTACACACATATACATAAAGAAAAAAAAACTGTTCTCCAAGAACACTTCCTGCTTTTTTGTATTTATTCAAAACATCGTTTTCCCTGGATGATTGTTTCCCCACTGCAGTCCTCATTCATTTACTACAAAGTTATCAAGTCGCTCTTGTCTCCTATTCAGGAATACTGTTATTCTTTTTATTCCAGTTAATGCAAGGTGCACCTTCCATGACAGGCAGAGCTCCTGATAAAATGTGCAGGTGAAAACCAATACAGGCCAAATAAATAAGGAAAAACGCACTGCCTGTGTCTTCTGTTTGCTGTTTGTCTTGTATTCCTGCTCCCCACATGGCACTGGTGCCCCTCTGTCACGCTCCTGATTAAACATGGCTTGCTGGGAGGACACTCCCTTATCAGGCACCTCTCAGATAACTTTTTCATTTCCCCACACCCATCACTTATCAGTGTGCTTCTCCCATCCTTCCCTTCACTAGAGAACCTCCCAGGCCTGCCCTTTGCTTCAGAATTCCTCTAGACCCCTTCCCCTCACCCAACTTAGGCCACCAAAACCCTCACTGCCCTGTCCTTCCTGTATCTTGACTAGTCGTCAGAGCATAGCCACTGTGGATTAGCCACTCTTAACCATGAGTCACTAGGAGCACCTTACTTGTCTTTTTCCCTTCCCTCCTCTCATACTCTTTCCAGGAAGGTTTACTCCTTGAAAGAAATCTCAAAGTGGTGACATTTTAGGAAAGGAAGTCACAGAGACGAAGGCTTGGCTGCTGCTGCGTTGACCTTGGCGTCATAGCTCTGATCTTCGCCCCTTGAGAGGAGGACATGGCAACAGTCGAAAGAAGGTGGGAACTGCTTCCTATCAGGCAGGCCTCAGACATAGCCTCCGCACGCCTCCCCATCCTGACTGAGAAGGGTGGTGAGGAAGGCAAGAAGCCCGATTGGGGGAAGAGGCCTGTCTGTCATGTACAGATGCAAGAGTCTGTAGAGGCATCTCTGTGCCCTGCTTATTCCTGTGTCCCTTCTCACTCCTCCCTCCCCCAAAGTGTACTTGATTGTGTCACAGTTAAAAAAAAGAAAGAAAAGAAAAGCACCCTCCAACTTGGTGCTGATTTCAGAAGCTGTCAGCACTCAGAGCTAGGCCATGTTATTCTCCTTCTAGACAGAAGCAATCTCATACAACGCCAACTTCTAAGGAGTTTCCTCTCACATCATGATAGAATGAGACTTAGCAAGGTCACTTTTTCACTGTGTCTAAGCAGAGAGAAAACCAGGAACATGGTGCTACCCAGGAACACCCACCATCCCTCTCTTGCTAAATGAATGGCTTCTATTCTTTACCCAACATAGCAGTAATGCCGCTGAGTCCTGACCAGGGATTTGCTCCATCTGGAGAAGTCCCTGTTTTCTCAGAGCCTGTGCCCAATCACCCAACTCAACCTAAACTCCATCTGACACCCTCTTCCTGGGACATTTCCCAGCAGCCCATGGTGTGCATCCTCCCTTGCTGCAGCGTGTCATTACCCAACTCATGGAATGGAACAGCAAGTATGTTCCTGGTGCTCTTGGGGGCATGGGCGCCTGAGTGAAAGCAGAGGTGTTTAGTGTTCAAGAATTTATGTTAAGCCCCTTCTGTATACAAGGTTCCCATTCTATTTACTGGGAATACAATAGTGAGCAAAGCAGACAAAAACCTTTGCTCTCACAAAGCTGAACTCCTTCCAGGGGAGACAGACAATAGGCAAGGTGAGTAAACAAAGATACAGTTCATTGGAAAGCAGGGACAGCAAAGAAGAGAAAAAAGCAAGGATTCTTTTTACATAGGAAGTCTTTAATAATCAGAAAAGAAGTGATTGGAAAAGAATATGTAAGCTTGGAGACTGTCTGGGGAAACATGGGGGGAAAGCAGATGCAGAAGCCCTGAGGCAGGAACAGGCCTGCCATGTTTAAGGAGCTTCCAAGTGACTAAGGCAAAGGGACAGAGAGATAAGGGAAAGGGTCTTGCAGGGCCTTGCTGAGGCTCTGGCTATCAATCTAAGTGAGTTGGGAAAGAATTACAGAGTTTGGAGAGAAGAATCCCGCCTCCCCATCCTGACTGAGGGTGTAACCCTTGGGAAGAGGCCTGTCTGTCATGTACAGATGCAGTCGTAACTTTGCCTTACTCCAGTGTCCCTTCTCACTCCTCCCTCCCCCAAAGTGTACTTGATTGTGTCACAGTGTAAAAAGAAAGAAAAGAAAAGCACCCTCCAACTTGGTGCTGATTTCAGAAGCTGTCAGCACTCAGAGCTAGGCCATGTTATTCTCCTTCTAGACAGAAGCAATCTCATACAACGCCAACTTCCAAGGAGTTTCCTCTCACATCATGATAGAATGAGACTTAGCAAGGCCACTTTTTCACTGTGTCTAAGCAGAGAGAAAACCAGGAACATGGTGCTACCCAGGAACACCCAACATCCCTCTCTTGCTAAATGAATGGCTTCTATTCTTTATCCAACATAGCAGTAATGCCGCTGAGTCCTGACCAGGGATTTGCTCCATCTGGAGAAGTCCCTGTTTTCTCAGAGCCTGTGCCCAATCACCCAACTCAACCTAAACTCCATCTGACACCCTCTTCCTGGGACATTTCCCAGCAGCCCATGGTGTGCATCCTCCCTTGCTGCAGCGTGTCATTACCCAACTCATGGAATGGAACAGCAAGTATGTTCCTGGTGCTCTTGGGGGCATGGGCGCCTGAGTGAAAGCAGAGGTGTTTAGTGTTCAAGAAATTTATGTTAAGCCCCTTCTGTATACAAGGTTCCCATTCTATTTACTGGGAATACAATAGTGAGCAAAGCAGACAAAAACCTTTGCTCTCACAAAGCTGAACTCCTTCCAGGGGAGACAGACAATAGGCAAGGTGAGTAAACAAAGATACAGTTCATTGGAAAGCAGGGACAGCAAAGAAGAGAAAAAAGCAAGGATTCTTTTTACATAGGAAGTCTTTAATAATCAGAAAAGAAGTGATTGGAAAAGAATATGTAAGCTTGGAGACTGTCTGGGGAAACATGGGGGGAAAGCAGATGCAGAAGCCCTGAGGCAGGAACAGGCCTGCCATGTTTAAGGAGCTTCCAAGTGACTAAGGCAAAGGGACAGAGAGATAAGGGAAAGGGTCTTGCAGGGCCTTGCTGAGGCTCTGGCTATCAATCTAAGTGAGTTGGGAAAGAATTACAGAGTTTGGAGAGAAGAATGACATGGTGTGACTTGGATTTAACTGGATTCCTCAGGCTACTACTCTGAGGCAAGCCTGAAATGGAAAGGGCACAGGAGAAAAGAGACAGGAAGGCTGTGAGGGGGCTCTTCAAGCTATACATATATAGCTTTTAAAAATTTTTAAGTGTTTGTGTGTGTGTGTGTATATATAACACAAATATATACTATCTCACCTATTCAATTTTTATTTGTATTGCTTTAATTTGCCTTTATAGCATATCACACTACTGAATCTCTGAGAGGATAGGGGCAAGGGTATGATAATAAATAATGATATCATTTAATATGTCTATAGTATTGATATCTTTCCTCTGCTTCCCACCTTTTGAAAATTACTCTTGTGAACTTAAACTGTAAACTTTTTTGGCCACTTCTATTGATCTCTCATTTATTTATCTTTATTCTTTGGCCGGTGTGGGCCTCCCATTGCAGAAGGCTCTCTCCTCAAAGAGCACCGGCTCTGGGCGCATGCGCTCCAGAGCTCTGGCTGGGTAGTTGGACACATCGGTCCAGGCGCTCTGCGGCACGTGGGATCTTCCCACGCCAGGGATCGAACTGGCACCACTTGCACTGCAAGGCAGTGTCCTTACGCACAGGACCACCAGGAAAGCCTTGTAATTTTTAAGTGTATAAATATGGGATGGAATCTTACCCGTCTCCCCTTTCTCCATGTCTCTCTGCAACTTGATAGTCCTCTGGTTGACATTTTCACACAGGACAGATTTCCTAACCAAGATGGCAATCCCTCTGGATTGAATTCCTCTCTGGACTTCTCCTGAGTTTGCAGTGCCCTTTGGCATGGCAGTTAATATCCCTGTCAGCCTTCAGCAAACTTGCCTAGAAACTCTTAAACCCAGTACAAATAACCCATCTGAGAAGATTGTGGTACATAAAAAAAGTGTTGACGAAATTATGTTGGCATGTATTTTTCTTCAGTTTACAGGTCTGGGTCTTGTAGGCATAGCCACTTGGATATCTCATATCTCCTTTTAAGGCTCCAGGCTTCCACTGAGGGTCCACCTGCTGGATGAATGATAAAGCTCCTGGTGTTGCAACTGAATGTGCCGGTCAGCCCGAGCTCCACCAGGTTTTACAACTATGTAACCAAGAAATTATGCTTTGCTTTAAAAAAATTATAATCGACTTTTGAAATAACTATAGGGGCTAACTAGTCATTGATTTGTATGAATTTGAGAAAGATCATGATAGAACTTACTCTCTACTTTGGTTACCCACTCACATGATAGGAGACATGTGCTGCATGTTTAATAGTAGTGAAGACAATTGAGTTTATACATTAATTACAGTAGTATATACAAATCACAAATGTGAAGTAAATGCTTTTTTATATACAATGGATTTTTAGTTCCTTTAACAGCTTATTTGTTCAAGACCCTTAACTGCTTGCAATTACACAAACCATACAACCATAGGGGCTTCCAGGTGGCTCAGCAGCAAAGAATCCACCTGCAATACAAAAGATGCGAGTTTGATCCCTAGGTGGGGAAGATCCCCCAGAGGAGGGCATGGCAACCCCACTCCAGTATTTTTGCCTGGAGAATCCCACGGACAGAGGAGACTGGCGGGATACACTCCATTGGATCACAGTCAGACATGACTAGCAACTGAGCGTGTACACACTCACACAAACGGTAGTGTCTGAAAATATTTTTAAATAGATTTATTTTAGTTTCCAAATGTAACCTGAAGAGAATTTCCTAGTACAATAAGGAAAGTCAGAAATATTCTAGTCACGGGATCTGGCTTGAACTAACGTTGCAACAAGGTTATTCTGGAATGCCTACGACAAAGGCAGAGTAATTTCAGTCTAGGATAATAGCCAATTCTTAAATCACCCAGTATAATGCATCTAGGAACCAGTGGTCCTTGAAAAGTGGAATGTGTGTGTTTTTAAATATACTTGATAAGAGGGAACTTGAGGATTTATTGACTGCCTAGAAAACTCCAAATTAAACCCAGTACAAATAACCCATCTGAGAAGATTGTGGTACATAAAAAAAGTGTTGACGAAATTATGTTGGCATGTATTTTTCTTCAGTTTACAGGTCTGGGTCTTGTAGGCGTAGCCACTTAGATATCTCATATCTCCTTTTAAGGCTCCAGGCTTCCACTGAGGGTCCACCTGCTGGATGAATGATAAAGCTCCTGGTGTTGCAACTGAATGTGCCGGTCAGCCCGAGCTCCACCAGGTTTTACAACTATGTAACCAAGAAATTATGCTTTGCTTTAAAAAAATTATAATCGACTTTTGAAATAACTATAGGGGCTAACTAGTCATTGATTTGTATGAATTTGAGAAAGATCATGATAGAACTTATTCTCTACTTTGGTTACCCACTCACATGATAGAAGACATGTGCTGCATGTTTAATAGTGAAGACAATTGAGTTTATACATTAATTACAGTAGTATATACAAACCATTAATGTGAAGTAAATGCTTTTTTATACAACGGATTTTTTAGTTCCTTTAACATCTTATTTGTTCAAGACCCTTAACTGCTTGCAATTACACAAACCATACAACCATAGGGGCTTCCAGGTGGCTCAGCAGCAAAGAATTCACCTGCAATACAAAAGATGCGGGTTTGATCCCTAGGTGGGGAAGATCCCCCAGAGGAGGGCATGGCAACCCCACTCCAGTATTTTTGCCTGGAGAATCCCACGGACCTAGGAGCCTGGCGGGGTACACTCCATTGGGTCACAGTCAGACATGACTAGCAACTGAGCATGCACGCACGCACACAAACGGTAGCCTGAAAATATTTTTAAATAGATTTATTTTAGTTTCCAAATGTAACCTGAAGAGAATTTCCTAGTACAATAAGGAAAGTCAGAAATATTCCAGTCACAGGATCTGGCTTGAACTAACGTTGCAACAAGGTTATTCTGGAATGCCTACGACAAAGGCAGAGTAATTTCAGTCTAGGATAATAGTCAATTATTAAACCACCCAGTATAATGCATCAAGTAAATAGTGGTCCTTGAAAAGTGAAATGTATGTGTTTTTTTTAATATGCCTGATAAGAGGGAACTCGAGGATTTATTGACTTGGATCTATTATGAACATTGGCAAAATGCTTAGGTTGAAAACATCAACCTGTGAAGAAGACAACTGGAGATTCTTCCTGTTAGAAATTCAGCATCTGAAATCCTACTAGACGTAGAAAAATTCAAGGAATGTGCTAATTTAAGGGGACTGGGTTCCAACAAATTACTAACTGTAGATGATGTAAATATAACTCAAATGACTGAATCTGCTGAAGTTTTTCACAGGAAAGAATCAGGTTCCTATGGAAATTTATTTCTAAGAAAATACGGTATATATTATGCCTCTCAAAAACATTATAAAAGACATTAACTCTGAATCTCTAAACATAAAACTTTTTATAACTTGTTATTTTAAAAATATATTGAACATTCCCCAGTTAGCATCTTTTCAACTCTTTGCTCCTGATTTTACTTAAACATTAAGAATATATGTAGGGCTTCCCCTAGTGGTCCAGTGGGTAAGGACACCGCCTTGCAGTGCAAGGGGCGCCGGTTCGATCCCTGGCCTGGGAAGATCCCATGTGCCGCGGAGCGGCTGGACCGATGTGTCCAATTACGGAGCCGGAGCTCTGGAGCGCATGCGCCCAGAGCCGGCACTCTACAACGACAGACGCCACCGCGATGGGGAGCCCACAGGAGCCAAAGAACAAAGACGGATGAAAATAGACAAATGAAAGACCAATAGAAGTGGCTCGCCCGCTCCCCTCCCTCCCCAACCAGACCCCCGGCCAAAATAAATAAATAAATAAATCTTTAAAAAAAAAAAAAGTATATATGTATACTTCAAGAAGGAATCTACTTTCTGTCATCAAAGTCAATTTGAATTTATAGATGAGGCTGAAGTAAACCATGTGACTAAACTCTTAAGTGTTTCTACAACAGAAGTATTTATTAGTACTATGAATATCTTAATTAATAATGGTTCTAGATTAAAGGTCATTGTTCAGGAGTTGGCTATGAGGGAGTTAGAGATGTCAACTTTTGTTCTCTAAGTTATTTTATTCAACTCACAGTTTTTCACAATTTCACTTATTTTTAGGGTATATAGCCACTGAAGTAGACCGCTTTGTTCCTCATCATTAGGAAATTTCTTGACTTTAAGATTTACTCTCTCTGATAGATTAAATGATTTACCATTTGTCTTTTTCATATTGTTTTAGTGCTTTTTCTTTCCTGGAAAATCTAAATCTAACTATTTCTATTTGTGTGTATGTGTATATATATATATATATATACACACACACAATCACATCCTCTTCTCAATTACTGATTTTCTTATATGAAGTGTCTATTGATTTTTATCTCTAAATATTCAGTCCCTTTATTAGTATTTGGAAAGAAAATTTAAAACCTATTCTTATGACCAAAACATAATCATTTTCTGAACCATTTTAAATGCCATATGTTTCCTAAAAACTGCAATATGTTTTCCAAATAACTGTTATCTAATACTATCCAATATGGTATGTATGATAACTATGCAACATATCTTTTAAAATACACTTTTACTAACAATCATGCAAAAATAAAATCTTTATCAAATAAAGAAATATACTTGTACTCTAAAGAAAACCATTGAGGTATATAAAGTAAGCTTGAGGGATTCTTCACAACCATCAGTTATAAAAAAATATTAAAATTGTGGCTCTCTCATAAAAACCATATGTTGTATGGCTTATCTAAGTTAGTTTACTAACCTGCTTCAGGGAATATATTCTGATGCTATTGTAAGTACAGTACTAGGTTATGATAACCCAACATACTACAGAGTATGCTTATCAGAGAAATTGAGCATGTAGGAGAGAAATGAAACAAGTTTTGAATAGTTATTAATGAGAAAGTCATCCTCAAAGACAAAATTACAGTAAATAAAAAAATGTACTCTAGTTTAAGTTCTGTGTATCAGTGACAAATGTATATTTCACAATGGTAGGTTCATAAAAGCAAGTTTATGTTTTGAAAACTACTGAATTTGGAACATAAATACGTTAGGCCAATAAATGAAATTGGGGTATTCCAAGCAATGAAAAAAGCAAACCAGTTTTCTTCTAACTCCTCTGAGAGAGCGTGTTTCTAGAAACAGTCTTTCAAAATTTTTCAAACAAACAAAAAGTATATTTTACCTTTGCTTTTGTTTGCTGCCGGTCCTTCGGTCACCTGATGCAGAGCAGGCGCTCAGCGGCCAAAGGATGCCCTGTGGCTGTTCAGAGAAACCTGTCATTACAGAGGTGACTCAGTCCTCCAAGTTAAACCGGAGGCTGGCATTACCTCCCTTTACACCCAAAGTCGGACTCTCTTAAAAGCACAAGTAGGTACAAGTGACCACTGCTTTCTGAAAGTACGCAATTCAAATTCACTGACTGAAGAGGGAGAAAGAAAACTGATGGATACTTTACTTGGAAAATAGAGAAGTAAAATAACTGTAAGTTGGAAAGATTTCCAAGTGTGCTATCCTTGATGATAACGGAATGATTACCTCTTACGATGGTTTTAGTTATCCTCCTGAGTAAATACACTAATTTACCAGAACCAGTGGTTCACGATGAACTGGGAACATGTATTTACTGTGTCATCTGCAGTACATGTCCTTAGAAAAAGCACAGTTAAAGCTGAAAATGAGAAGGGGTGACAAGACTCAAAGATTGAACACAGAATTGAACCAGAAAATTTTTAACAGTAGACATTTTAACAAAAATTAAACAGAATGAAAAAACAAACATCAAATGATATTAACAGTAATATTTTACTATTTGAAATGCATTGGCCCCAAATTTGTATTTGTTCATTTGCTGGTTTATTTGATTTTTAAAATACAAGTTACCTTCAGAATTAGAAAATAGGTAGAAATGGCATCTCACTTTTTTTTATTTTGGCCATTTCCATTGATTTTTCATTTATTTATCTTTGTTCTTTGGCCTGTGTGGGCCTCCCATAGCAGCGGCCTCTCTTGTTGCAGAGCACCGGCTCTGGGTGCATGCGCTCCAGAGCTCCGGCTTGGTAGTTGGACATATTGGTCCAGCCACTCCAAGGCACGCAGGATCCTCCCAGGCCAGGGATGGAACCGGCACCCCTTGCACTGCAAGGTTCTTGCCTTACACACTGGACCACCAGGGAAGCCCAGAAATGACATTTATCTATTGTTCATTACAGACTGTAGCGCTCTTCATCTCCCTGGTACACAGACAAACCTAAGAACCAATTATTTCACTTCAGGGTTTTCCTATGAAGAAACTGGACTTTATTTTCACCAATAAATTCCCCAATAAGATTTGGCTAAGTCCCTTCTAAACAAAAAATTGAGACAAAAACTCAAAGAATCTCCCCCAGGCAAGAACAGTCTAATCATTATGCAGTCAGGCTAATGAGAGCTCACCATGAAAGCAGTATATAGTTGAAGTTATATATCAAAAGTTATTTTATCATGTAGATATTTTTTAAATAAATGAATCACAAACTTGTGTCTAATGTAATTAAATATCTGTGAGCAGTCGAAAAATTTCTGTCAGGTCTCATGAGTGAGATTTCAAGTCAGTTCCCTAGAACCAGACATTCAGGTAGGTCTCAGCCACTGCTCACTCATACTTGGTGAGGAGCAATGGCAGCGAAGGTCATGTACAGCCTCCTCCGCCATATCCATGCCTCCCCTTTGACATTCAGACAAGCCACCAGCTTAGAGTTGCTCTTCCATGTCTTCTCAGAATGTCTAAGGTCTGTTTCTCTAGGCCAGCCTCCTTCAAGGAATCCTAGTGCCCTAGACTTATTTGTGGATGCCTGAACAGAGTATCTGGGCCAGGTTTAAGCTCTTACCTACAGAAAGCCTGGGCCTGTGCAGAACAAGATGCATATCAGGGTATCTGTGTCAGTCCTTAGGAGCACTCTATGTTGGTCACAAATTCCCTGGGACATTTTGTAACAAGAAGTTGTCCTATCAGGCACAGATAGAGGAGCTCATTATCATGCTCCAACCTTGACCTAGTCCAGAAATTCCTCATAGCAACTAGTATCTGCAACATAGTAAGCTCTCTGTAAACAGGAGCCCCTTTCTGTCTCCTTCGCTTAAGAACAATTTGATGTATTTCCCAGACAGTTGACTATAAAGCATATTTTATCTTCATGTCAGGCAAACTGTTTTTACGATGACAAAATCCGAGACCTCAAGTCTTTTGGGTCATAGTGTTAAATAGAGGTCCTCAGAACTTGAGAGCTTGACTGGTTTAACCAGGAATACAATTAGTGAAATCTACAATAGCTACCAGGGAGAGTCATGGTATTGCACCATGGTGGCAGCCATTTCAGCGTGTACTTGGACAAGCAGAAATTCTTTCCAAAAATGGAGCAGAATAAAATTGACACCGAGAGTGCCATATGACGAGACACATAAGGTAAGACACTAGGGTTAAGAGTGTGGGGCCGAGTGCTAGGAACTGACCAGGCAGTAGGGGCGGGGAAGAGGCCATGACGGGGGTGGGGAGCCTGAGGAGCCAAGCTGAGATAGCACTGACCTGGACACCCTTCCCCGCCCATGGTGAACAAGAAGAAGGATGGATCCTACCAAACACCAGAGAAGTATGACCCTGCCTTCAGAGGACCCATTTACAACAGAGGCTGCACAGACGTCATCTGCCATGCTTTCCTCTTCCTGGCCATTGTGGGCTATGTGGCTGTAGGCACCCTAGCTTGAACCCATGGGGACCCTCGAAAGTTGATCCATCCTACTGACAGTCGAGGAGAATTCTGCAGGCAGAAGAGCATGAAAAATGAGAACAAAACTTTTCTGATCCTATGGTGAGAGCTGGCAGCGAGGTCATGTACAGCCTCCTGCTGCCACATCCATGCCTCCCTTTGACATTCAGACAAGCCACCAGCTTAGAGTTGCTCTTCCACATCTTCTCAGAACGTCTAAGGTCTGTTTCTCTAGGCCAGCCTCCTTCAAGGAATCCTAGTGCCCTAGACTTATTTGTGGATGCCTGAACAGAGTATCTGGGCCAGGTTTAAGCTCTTACCTAAAGATAACCTGGGCCTGTGCAGAACAAGATGCATATCAGGGTATCTGTGTCAGTCCTTAGCAGCACTCTGTGTTGCTCACAGATTCCCTGGGACATTTTGTAACAAGAAGTTGTCCTATCAGGAACAGATAGAGGAGCTCATTATCATGCTCCAACCTTGACCTAGTCCCGAATATTCCTCATAGCAACTAGTGTCGGCAACATAGTAAGCTCTCTGTAAACAGGAGTCCCTTTCTGTCTCCTTCACTTAAGAACAATTTGATGTATTTCCCAGACAGTTGACTATAAAGCATATTTTATCTTCATGTCAGGCAAACTGTTTTTATGATGATAAAATCCGAGACCTCAAGTCCTCTGGGTCATAGTGTTAAATAGAGGTCCTCAGAACTTAAGAGCTTGACTGGTTTAACCAGGAATACAATTAGTGGAATCTACAATAGCTACCAGGGAGAGTCATGGTATTGCACCATGGTGGCAGCCATTTCAGCCTGTACTTGGACAAGCAGAAATTCTTTCCAAAAATGGAGCAGAATAAAATTGACACCGAGAGTGCCATATGACGAGACACATAAGGTAAGACACTAGGGTTAAGAGTGTGGGGCTGAGTGCTAGGAACTGACCAGGCAGTAGGGGCGGGGAAGAGGCCATGACGGGGGCGGGGAGCCTGAGGAGCCAAGCTGAGATAGCACTGACCTGGACACCCTTCCCCGCCTATGGTGGACAAGAAGAAGGATGGATCCTACCGAACACCAGAGAAGTATGACCCTGCCTTCAGAGGACCCATTTACAACAGAGGCTGCACAGACATCATCTGCCATGCCTTCCTCTTCCTGGCCATTGTGGGCTATGTGGCTGTAGGCACCCTAGCTTGAACCCATGGGGACCCTCAAAAGTTGATCCATCCTACTGATAGTCGAGGAGAATTCTGCAGGCAGAAGAGCATGAAAAATGAGAACAAAACTTTCCTGTTTATTTCAACATTGTGAAGTATGCCAGCCCCCTGCTCCTGCTGAAATTCCAGTGTCCCACCCCTCAGATCTGTGTGGAGAAATGCCCCAACTGTTACCTCACCTACCTGAATGCTCATGAATCCCAGGACTTTGAGTACTACAAACAGTGCTGTTTGCCTGGCCTCCAGAAAAACAAGGATGTGACTGAGGTCCTTAATGATGGCGACTGCCCCTTGGTCCTCATTCCCAGCAAACCTTTTGCCCAGCAATGCTTCCCTGACATCCACGCCTACAAGGGGGTGTTCATGGTCGGGAATGAGATCACCTATGAGGATGGCTTGGCTCTCAGAAGAACATCATAGAGCTGGTGGAGGGCACCAAGAAGGTCATTAGAGTCCTGGAGATCCAGCAGCAGGTCATGCGGATATTTGAAGATTGTACAGTCTCCTGGTACAGGATTACCATAGGCCTCATTGTCGCCATGGTGTTGAGCCTCTGTTCATCATCCTGCTCCTCCTCTTGGCTGGCTTTATGGTCTGAGTGATGATCATCATGGTGATTGTGGTCCTGGGCTATGGAATACTGCATTGCTACATGGAATGCACTCAACTGTGTGGCAAGGCTGGCTTTGACATCTCCTGGGTGGACCTTGGCATCCAGATGGACTTCCACGTGTACCTGCTCTTGCGGCAGACCTGGATGGCCTTCATGATCATTGTGAGAATCACCGAGGTTATTGTCATCTTACTGCTCATCTTTCTACGGAAGAGAATTCTCATTGCCACTGCACTCATCAAAGAAGCCAGCAGGGCTGTGGGACATGTGATGTGCTCCTTGCTGTACCCACTGGTCACCTTCTTGCTGTGCCTTTGCATTGCTTACCGGGCTAATACTGCTAACTTCCTGTCCACTTCCAAAGAAGCTGTCTAAAATTTTCAGTGACAGCACCTGTCTAGTTGCTGGGAAACCCTGCAACCCCAAGAATTTCCCCTCTTACAGTGAAACCTGGCTGTGCCCTGGAGCCCACTGCCGGTTTGCCTTCTATGGTGGTGAATCGACCTACCATCAGGTCCTGCTTAGCTTGCAGATCTTCAACGCTTTCATGTTCTTTTGGATGGCCAACTTTGTGCTGTAGCTGGGCCAGGTCACACTAGATAGGACCTTCGCCTCCTACTACTGGGCCAGGAACAAGCCAGATGACCTGCCTGCCTTCCTGCTCTTTCCTGCCTTAAGCCAGGCACTCAGATATCACACGGGCTCCCTGGTCTTTGGCTCCCTCATTCTGGCCATCGTACAGATCATGCAAGTGATGCTCAAGTACTTGAATCAAGCACTTGAAAGCTGCAAAGAACAAGTTTGCGAAGTTCCTCACGAGCTGTCTTAAATGCTGTTTTTGGTGTCTGGAGAAATTCATCAAATTCCTCAACAGGAAGGCCTACATCATGATTGCCATCTATGGCACTAACTTCTGCATGCCAGCCAAAAATGCCTTCTTCCTGCTCATGAGAAACAGCATCGGGGTGGCTGTCCTGGATAAAGTCACTGACTTCCTGTTCCTGGTGGGCAAACTGCTGACTGTGGGTAGTGTAGGGCTCCTGGCTTTCTTCTTCTTCACTCATCAGATCAGGATTGTGCAGGACACAGCACCATCCCTCAATTATTACTGGGTCTCTATAGTGACGTTGGTCATCAGCTCCTACCTGATGGCCCATGGCTTCTTTTTTTTCAGTTCACTTTTTTTTGTCATTTTCTTTTTTATTTTTAATTTTTATTTTACTTTTACTTTTACAGAGTTTTGTTGTTTGCAGATATGTATGATCCCGGATTAGTCATATGCATATTCCCCCCCATCCCACCCCTCCAAGCCATCACACAGCACCCTGCAGGGTCCCTCTTCGGAAAAGAATTCTCATTGCCACTGCACTCATCAAAGAAGTCAGCAGGGCTGTGGGACACATGATGTGCTCCTTGCTGTACCCAATGGTCACCTTCTTCCTGCTGTGCTTTGCGTTGCCTACTGGGCTAGTGCTTCTATCTTCCTGTCCACTTCCAAAGAAGCTGTCTATAAGATTTGCAATGACAGCACCTGTCCAGTTGCTGGGAAAACCTGCAACCCCAAGAGTTTCCCCTCTTATAGTGAATCCTGGCTGTGCCCTGGAGCCCACTCCCAATTTGCCTTCTATGGTGGTGAATCGACCTACCATCAGGTCCTGCTTGGCTTGCAGATCTTCAGCGTTTTCATGTTCTTTTGGATGGCCAACTTTGTGCTGTAGCTGGGCCAGGTCACACTAGATAGGACCTTCGCCTCCTACTACTGGGCCAGGAACAAGCCAGATGACCTGCCTGCCTTCCCGCTCTTCTCTGCCTTGGGCATTCAGGTATCACACAGGCTTCCTGGCCTTTGGCTCCCTCATTCTGGCCATTGTGCAGATCATCGAAGTGATGCTCGAGTACTCGAATCAAGCACTTGAAAGCTGCAGAGAACAGTTTGTGAAGTTCTACACGAGTTGTCTTAAATGCTATTTTTGGTGTCTGGAGAAATTCATCAAATTCCTCAACAGGAAGGCCTACATCATGACTGCCATCTATGGCACTAACTTCTGCATGCCAGCCAAAAATGCCTTCTTCCTGCTCATGAGAAACAGCATCGGGGTGGCTGTCCTGGATAAAGTCACTGACTTCCTGTTCCTGGTGGGCAAACTGCTGACTGTGGGTAGTGTAGGGCTCCTGGCTTTCTTCTTCTTCACTCATCGGATCAGGATTGTGCAGGACACAGCACCATCCCTCTATTTCTGGGTCTCTGTAGTGACGTTGGTCATCAGCTCCTACCTGATCGCCCATGGTTTCTTTTTAGTCTCAGTTCATTTATTGTTTTGTTTTGTTTTCTTTTTTTTTTTTTAATTTTTATTTCACTTTTACTTTTACAGAGTTTTGTTGTTTACAGATATGTATGATCCCGGATTAGTCATATGCATATTCCCCCCCATCCCACCCTCCCGAGCCATCACACAGCACCCCTGCAGGGTCCCCTTTTCCCACAGCGCAATGACAGTAGCTATTTTTTTCCCATATGATAGCATAGGTCTTCATGCTGCTTCCTTTAACACCTCCCACCCACTGTTCATTCCCCACAATGTCCATATGTCGACTGTCCATGTCTGTTTTTCCATCACTTCACTATGTGTCTTATCATTACCATCCTACTAGATTCCATATATATGTGTTAGTATATTGTACTTGTTCTTCTCTTTTTGACTTACTTCACTTTTTATGATAGGTTCTAGATCCAGCCACCTCATTAGGACTGATTCTTCTGCATTTCTTTTTACAGCTGTGTAGTGTTCCATTGTATATACGTACCAGAGCTTTTATATCCTTCAGTATCCACGGCATGTGTGTGGACACACTGCTCCTGTTTCTGTGAGGACCTGGAAAGAAATGCTGGCTCTCGGGAGTGACCCTTCTTCATGTCACCGAAGCTCAGCAGCATCCTGCTGAAGGGGTGTGCGGAGGAGGGGATGCAGGCCAAAGAGAAGGAGTAGAGAGGAAGGCTGGCTTGGGACCAGGCAGGTCTCCTAGCTTCCTCCCTGTAGACTGGGGGTGCATGATGCCTCAGAGCCTTGGAGTGGGGAGCATATGTGGGCATCCCCATTTCCCCGTCCATTCCCTGTTTACCATAACTCAAGACCCCCAACACGGGATCTGGGGAACTCCAGCCTGGGGTTTCTGTCTCCTGTGCCTGCTGCCCTCCTCCCCTGCTCTGTCTGCACACCCCTATGTGTAACTGCATTCCAACCACTAATCAAGTGCCTATTGTAGAGAGATTTAAAAATATATATGGGATAGCTGACTGTGGGTAGTGTAGGGCTCCTGGCTTTCTTCTTCTTCACTCATCAGATCAGGATTGTGCAGGACACAGCACCATCCCTCAATTATTACTGGGTCTCTATAGTGACGTTGGTCATCAGCTCCTACCTGATGGCCCATGGCTTCTTTTTTTTCAGTTCACTTTTTTTTGTCATTTTCTTTTTTATTTTTAATTTTTATTTTACTTTTACTTTTACAGAGTTTTGTTGTTTGCAGATATGTATGATCCCGGATTAGTCATATGCATATTCCCCCCCATCCCACCCCTCCAAGCCATCACACAGCACCCCTGCAGGGTCCCCTTTTCCCACAGCGCAATGACAGTAGCTATTTTTTTCCACATATGATAGCATAGGTCTTCATGCTGCTTCCTTTAACACCTCCCACCCACTGTTCATTCCCCACAATGTCCATATGTCGACTGTCCATGTCTGTTTTTCCATCACTTCACTATGTGTCTTATCATTACCATCCTACTAGATTCCATATATATGTGTTAGTATATTGTACTTGTTCTTCTCTTTTTGACTTACTTCACTTTTTATGATAGGTTCTAGATCCAGCCACCTCATTAGGACTGATTCTTCTGCATTTCTTTTTACAGCTGTGTAGTGTTCCATTGTATATACGTACCAGAGCTTTTATATCCTTCAGTATCCACGGCATGTGTGTGGACATACTGCTCCTCTGTTTCTGTGAGGACCTGGAAAGAAATGATGGCTCTCGGGAGCGACCCTTCTTCATGTCACCAAAGCTCAGAGGCATCCTGCTGAAGGGATGTGCGGAGGAGGGGATGCAGGCCAAAGCGATGGAGTAGAGAGGAAGGCTGGCTTGGGACCAGGCAGGTCTCCTAGCTTCCTCCCTGTAGACTGGGGGTGCATGGGGCCTCAGAGCCTTGGAGTGGGGAGCATATGTGGGCGTCCCCAGTTCGCAGCCCATTCCCTGTTTACCATATCTCAAGACCCCCAACACAGGATCTGGGGAACTCCAGCCTGGGGTTTCTGTCTCCTGCGCCTGCTGCCCTCCTCCCCCATTCTGTCTGCACACCCCTATGTGTAACTGCATTCCAACCACTAATCAAGTGCCTATTGTAGAGAGATTTAAAAATATATATGGGAGTGTCTGGCCAAGCAAATAATTAAAACTCTTCTCTAGAGCTTACAAGTAAAGCAGGAAGCAAAATGTTTGGAAGCTCTTCTGCAGGGAAATGAAGCTTCCATAAAGCTTATATTTAGGTGAATTTTGATCTTTTGCCAAAATAAAGAATACACAGTATTTATTAATACCTATTGCAGAAGGAATCAACAACCTACTTCAATATTCTTGCCTGAAAAATTCCATGCATGGCACTAAAGAAAAATTACAATTTATAATATAAATTATAATTTAAACATTCTGGGAAAACAGACAATGGTTAGTAGAGTTGAGACAGTACAGGAAGAGTTGTTCGGATCTGAGTAAATCTGAGTATATTCCTTTTGTCACAAAAGGATTAGAATTCTCACAAAGTCTTTAGGGAAGAGGATATTAAAATTGATTTAAAAACACTTGTATGATGTCTATAGTTACATTACAACCTTTTTTTTTTTCTGGACACTTCTATTGGTGTTTCATTTATTTATCTTTGTTCTTTGGCCTGTGTGGGCCTCCCATCGCAGTGCCCTTTCTCCTTGCAGAGCACCAGCTCTGGGCACATGCACTCCAGGGCTCCTGCTAGGTAGTTGGACACATCGGTCCAGCAGCTCCGTGGCATGTAGGATCTTCCCAGGCCAGGGATCGAACTGGTGCCCCTTACACTGCAAGGCGGTGTCCTTACCCACTGGATCACCAGGGAAGCCCAACAAGCCTTTTATATAGCAACTTGCTTTATCTTTAAAATAAGCACTGTTGACTCCATTCTATACATAAAGTGGCTGAGGCATAGTTTACTTAAAAACACAGGGCAAGAAAAGAGCCAGGATTTAAAAATCAACATAGCTATTTCATAATGTAACAATTTCATTTCTAGGATCTGGTCATTTCATTCCAGAAATACCAATACCAATGAAAGCATATGTTCATATAAAAATGTATACACTAATATTCAAAGCAGTATAAGTCACCCCAAAAGTGGAAATAAACCAAATGCCCATTGGAGGACAAATGGATAAGCAAAATGTGGTATCTATATACAAGGAATGGAATATTATCCAGCTGCAGAAAGGAAAGAATAGACCGTAAAAACATTTCGCTGATTGAAAGAAGCTAATACAAACACTGCATGTAATATGATACCATTCACATGAAATGTCCAAAACAGACAAAGCTGTAGAGATAGCGAGTAGATCAGTGGCTGCTTAGGGTGAAAAGAATTGGAAGCAGGTGTGGAGTGGGAAGGATAAAGCTATTGGGAGTCAAGATTTCAAAAACAAAAAATTTGGCTCAAGATCTGAACTTTCAGCTCCTGGGCTAAGCTATCTTTCTTGACCCCCAAATCCTGCTATCTAGAATGTTTTACTCTGTCTACTGAGATGCTATAAAATACATTTGGTTTTGATACGCACAGGGACAGGAAAGTGAGGCGAAAACAGTCCCTTCAAGGAGACTGGCTTCGTAAGTCTCAGTGATAAATGGATGGGCATCATGTTGTACCACCTGTTTGCTATGACTATTCCTGTACCTTCCCTTGCTGTAGATCAGATCTACCATTGTCCTGGTGCTACTGAACATCACGGAAAAAGCTGGGGTTCAAGTATCAGAGCAGAGCATTCCAGAACAGGTTTGTTAAATTGTTGCTCTGTTTAACTAATTTCACCTCTCAAAGATGGTCAGCTTTATTTCTCAAGAAGTAGTGAAAAATCAATAAACACAAACCTCACTTAAATAGAGTTGGGAGACTAGAAAGGAGGGCACATGCCTTTTGGAGATAATGGAGCCTTTTTTGGATAAAAGAAGACTCTTCTTTCCTGCCAAAGACTCAGCCAAGAAAAAGTCATGGTCCCTTTGTTAACCAGAGCTCCCCCCAAATTCTTGTTTCCCGTCTGTCACTTGACATGATTTCAGACCTTGAATGGAGTTCCTTATTGATTCCAAACAAACTTATCTTTGCCGGAGAAATATCTGGCAGAAATAATTCTTTCAGATGAACAAGGCAATCTTCAAGCTGAAAGAAAATGTCAACTAAATAAATGGGACACAGATACCTGCAAACGGAATACTTTGCTGTTCTTGCTTTTGTCCAAAAATCTCACTGTTAATTTTGGATGCTGACCAATAAACAGATGTGAAAAAGGGCCTCCTGCTGACTCTTTACTATGAAATACTGAGTGAATTGGAGGCTTGTGCTCAGTGCCGTGGCCAAGCATGTGTAATCTTTCTTAAACTTTCTAAGACATTTGGTCTTTTCATGGTAATAGTCTCAGGTTGGTTGCAAACCACTCTCCCATTACTCGGCCACTGTCATTGACCTGGGTTTCCTCAGGTCCTGGCAACCAGCCATTAATCAGAAAAGATAAGGTGGAAGTTAAAATAAAAACGTCATGCACCCTCTACTTGTCCCTGTTTTCTAAGAGGATTTCATTGCTTGGGTTTTAATTCCAATGCTCTTAGAAACCTTTTATTTGGAAAACAGACTAATTTAGAGCAATTGCCATAGTTTTAAAAAGTTTCTGCAACTATGCATTTCTTAATAAATAAATCGCCAAACTCTCCTGTCATTCTTACCCACCAGATGGTGCTACTACATTGCATTTCCTAGAGACCTCAATTTCGGAAGTAACTTTTTATACTAGGTTCAGTTCCCTGTGTTAATACTCAAATTGAAGAAATGCTGACTCTAGAAAGAAGGACTACAAAAGCACTTACTGCTTTAAACTTTCATTTCTGACAATTTAAAGGCTGGTTATTTTTTCTTTTATTTGAGACGTTGGTACCCAGCAGAAATTTTTTCCAACGAAAATAGGAGAATTTTGAAGGAACTTATCTAGCTGCAGAAGATAGTTTCAGCATTTTATATCCTGATGAGTGAGAACAGAAGTTTCAGCTATGATTCAAAAATTTTGCATAGGGAGAGCCAAGATTATTCAGAAGAAAAGGAGACTGAGACCTACAAGGATCTGAAGCAGTTTCTTAAAACTCTGAGGAGACCTCCTTTAGTTTTTCCCTCCCTTCCTTTCAGTCCTCCCTTGCCTTTTGTGTCTTCAATTCTTAGTCAACAAATATTTACAAGAATCTATACTAGGCAGTGGGGGATGAGGTACAACTATATGGGTAAGCACACAAAAATACATAAAGATCCATCACCTTAGAGTCAAATGAGGAAACAAATAAATACAAGTAAGTTTAATTTGTTTTAACCTGTGGTGGAATTGCATGTAAGATTCCACGTGGGCACAGAGGAGGAAGAGGCACCTTATCTGGGAAATTCAAAAAAGGCTTCACGGAAGTGGTAAATACTTGAACTGGTTGTTGAAGGAGAACTTGCCACAGAAACAGCCTTAGGGAACAGGAGAGAGGACATTCCAAGCAGAGGGAATAAAGTGTGAGAAATGTGGCCTGTTGAGGCCACTCTAAGCACTAATGGAGTGTAAAGCCTGAGGGGCTGGGTGAGGGGGAGGAGTCACTAGAGCATGAGGCTGACAAAGCTGGGAGGAGGAAAAACGTCATGCACCCTCTACTTGTCCCTGTTTTCTAAGAAGAGGATTTCATTCCTTGGGTTTCAATTCCACGCTCTCAGAAGGCTTTTATTTGGAAACCTAACTACTTTAGAGCAACTATCATAGTTTTTAAAAGTTTCCACAACTATGCATCTCTTAATAAATAAATCACCAAATTCTCCTGTCATTGTTACCCACCAGATGGTGCTACTACGTTGCATTTCCTAGAGACCTCAACTTCGGAAGTAACTTTTTATACTAGGTTCAGTTCCCTGTGTTAATACTCAAATTGAAGAAATGCTGACTCTAGAAAGAAGGACTGCAAAAGCACTTACTGCTTTAAACTTTCATTTCTGATCATTTAAATATTGGTTTTTTTCTTTTATTTGAGACCTTGGTACCCAGCAGAAATTTTTTCCAATGAAAATAGGAGAATTTTGAAGGAACTTATCTAGCTGCAGAAGATAGTTTCAGCATTTTATATCCTGATGAGTGAGAACAGAAGTTTCAGCTATGATTCAAAAATTTTGCATAGGGAGAGCCAAGATTATTCAGAAGAAAAGGAGACTGAGACCTACAAGGATCTGAAGCAGTTTCTTAAAACTCTGAGGAGACCTCCTTTAGTTTTTCCCTCCCTTCCTTTCAGTCCTCCCTTCCCTTTTGTGTCTTCAATTCTTAGTCAACAAATATTTACAAGAATCTATACTAGGCAGTGGGGGATGAGGTACAACTATATGGGTGAGCACACAAAAATACATAAAGATCCATCACCTTAGAGTCAAATGAGGAAACAAATAAATACAAGTAAGTTTAATTTGTTTTAACCTGTGGTGGAATTGCATGTAAGATTCCACGTGGGCACAGAGGAAGAAGAGGCACCTTACCTGGGAAAATCAAAAAAGGCTTCACGGAAGTGGTAAATACTTGAACTGGTTGTTGAAGGAGAACTGACCACAGAAACAGCCTTAGGGAACAGGAGAGAGGACATTCCAAGCAGAGGGAATAAAGTGTGAGAAATGTGGCCTGTTGAGGCCACTCTAAGCACTAATGGAGTGTAAAGCCTGAGGGGCTGGGTGAGGGGGAGGAGTCACTAGAGCATGAGGCTGACTAAGCTGGGAGGGCCAGATATTGAAGGCCTTACATCCCAGTGAGGAGCTTAGACCTCAGCCTGTTAGGTGATGAGGAATCTCTAAGGCATTGTTTAGGGAGGATAACATGATGAGCGTCTCACTTCTTGCTGGCAAAAATGTACAGGATGAACGGGGGAGGGGCACAGCAGTGAACTTAAAGTAGGGAGACAGGAAGGCAGTCAAGGACGGTCCACTGGGGGCATGGGCAGGAGAGATGAAAAAGGGGATGACAGATAGTGAAAAGGAGGTAAAGCTGATAGGCTAGCACAAGTGGAGGTGAGAAGACAGAGGCCGTGTCAGGGATAGGAGGACAGGATAGTTCTGAGGTTTCTGACTGGAAAAGGGTCCGTGGCGGTGTTATTCTCTAAGACAAGAAAGCACCTGGAGAGGAAGCTTTGCCATAAAGTTCATGAATTTGAACTTGTGCATGATGGTTTTGCGGAGCCTATTAGTTGGAACTACAGATCTAGAGTAATTCCAGTAGTGCTTGGAGAGCTTGAGGAACATAAGATTGGGATGCGTATGAACCTGCATTACAACAGGAAATTATGACAAGGTGACACATTTCCCTCATGTGTGTCAGAACATTATAATGTGGGTGCACATAGACACTGGGCTTCCCAGGAGGCTCAGAGGTAAAGAATCTGCCTGCCAAGCAGGAAATGCTGGATCTCTGGGTTGGGAAGATCCCCTGAAGAAATACATAAAGATCCATCACCTTAGAGTCAAATGAGGAAACAAATAAATACAAGTAAGTTTAATTTGTTTTAACCTGTGGTGGAATTGCATGTAAGATTCCACGTGGGCACAGAGGAGGAAGAGGCACCTTATCTGGGAAATTCAAAAAAGGCTTCACGGAAGTGGTAAATACTTGAACTGGTTGTTGAAGGAGAACTTGCCACAGAAACAGCCTTAGGGAACAGGAGAGAGGACATTCCAAGCAGAGGGAATAAAGTGTGAGAAATGTGGCCTGTTGAGGCCACTCTAAGCACTAATGGAGTGTAAAGCCTGAGGGGCTGGGTGAGGGGGAGGAGTCACTAGAGCATGAGGCTGACAAAGCTGGGAGGGCCAGATATTGAAGGGCCTTACATCCCAGTGAAGAGCTTAAACCTCAACCTGTTAGGTGATGAGGAATCTCTAAGGCACTGTTTAGGGAGGATAACATGATGAGCGTCTCACTTCTTGCTGGCAAAAATGTACAGGATGAACGGGGGGCACAGCAGTGAGACTTAAAGTAGGGAGACGAGGCAGGCAGTCAAGGACGGTCCACTGGGGGCATGGGCAGGAGAGATGAAAAAGGGGATGACAGATAGTGAAAAGGAGGTAAAGCTGATAGGCTAGCACGAGTGGAGATGAGAGGACAGAGGCCGTGTCAGCGATAGGAGGACAGGATGGTTCTGAGGTTTCTGACTGGAAAAGGGTCCATGGCGGTGTTATTCTCTAAGACAAGAAAGCACCAGAAGAGGAAGATTTGCCACAAAGTTCATGAATTTGAACTTGTGCATGATGGTTTTGCGGAGCCTATCAGTTTGAACTACAGATCTAGAGTAATTCCAGTAGTGCTTGGAGAGCTTGAGGAACATAAGATTGGGATGTGTATGAACCTGCATTACAACAGGAAATTATGACAAGGTGACACATTTCCCTCATGTGTGTCAGAACATTATAATGTGGGTGCACATAGACACTGGGCTTCCCAGGAGGCTCAGAGGTAAAGAATCTGCCTGCCAAGCAGGAAATGCTGGATCTCTGGGTTGGGAAGATCCCCTGAAGAAATAAATGGCAACTCACTCCAGTACTCTTGCCTGGAGAATTCCACGCTCAGAGGAGCCTGGTGGGCTATAGTTCATGAAGTTGCAAAGAATTGGACATGACTGAGCAACTAACCAACAACAGCAACATGGACACTTATCAATATTGACCATAGGATTCAGGTCATCACATCAACTCAGTTTTCAAGCTTATTAGAGCTTCTCTCTTTGCTAGATTCAGGGTCTCAGTCTAACTGAACATAATGTAAACATACTCGAGATTCAGTGGTAGATTAGACAAAGAGAATCTAGGAGGAAAAACTGATACTGGCCCTCAACATAGAACTGGAAAGCTAGCAGGGATGCATGCTTCTCTTCATCTCCCTCTCTAGAGATCATGTGACCTCCTGTCTTTGCTTCTTTCTTTAAGTCTACTTCATTCTGATTTCTCTCTGCAAATTGCTTTCTCTTTTTCCATGAACACAGCAGAAAATGGCAACCTCCACTCCCTACTCCTTACCTTTATATGGTAGCTCAGCTGGTAAAGAATCTGCCTGCAATGCAGGAGACCCTTGCATTCAACTTCTGACTCAGTAAGATCCCCTGGAGAAGGGATCGGCTACCTACTCCAATATTCTTGGGCTTCCCTGGTGGCTTAGCTGGTAAAAATTCTGCCTGCAATGCAGAAGGCCTAGGTTTGATCCCTGGGTTGTGAAGATCCCCTGGAGAAGAGAACGGCTTCCCACTACAGTATTCTTGCCTGGAGAATTCCATGGACAGAAACCTGGCAGGCTACAAGTCCATGAGGTCGCACACAGTTAGACACAACTGAGCAACTTTCACCTTCACTTCATGTATTCAACTGGCAAATACTAACATCTAGAATACATGAGCCCCAGATCTCAGGAAATAAATTGGATGGCTCAAATGAGATGATATTTTTACCCCTGGTCAAATCTTTGATAGTCACAAGGGCCTTAAATCTTCAGAGGACAAATAGATTCAGGAGAACAAAGGAATAATTTAAACAACAAGATAAAATGGGTACTCTAGGATTAGGAATAGGGATTCAATCTGTAAATAATAGCAAATTTGTAATTATTGATGAGATGGCAAAATATTTGAGGGGTATTAGAAACTTAAGAACAGAGAAAACACATGCGAAATAAGTTTTAAAATTTGTTCCACTATCTATAGGTATTCAGATACAATGTTTATAAAATGTATAAATATGGACGAGTAAAAAAAAAATCCCTGAAAATCCTTTGTTTTTCTGAGTGGGGGGATATCCTTTAACTTTAGTGCTATTTAGTAGTTAATAGCTACTATTTACTGGTCAAGCATTAGGTGTCAAGCCTGCCTGTTACTCCAGGTATCTCTTGACTTCCTACTTTTGCATTCCAACACCCTATGATGAAGAGGGCATATTTTTTTTGGTGTTAGTCCTAGAAGGTTTTCTAGGTCTTCTTTGGCATTAATGATTGGGGCTAGCCTTGGATTACTGCGATGTTGAGTGCTTTGCCTTGGAAATGAACTTAGATCATTCTATTGTTTTTGAGGTTGCACCCAAGCACTGCATTTCAGACCATTTTGTTGACTATGAGGGCTATTCCATTTCTACTAAGGGATTCTGATCATCCGAATTAAATTTTCCCATTCCTGTCCATTTTAGTTCACTGATTCCTAAAATGTTGATGTTCACCCTTGGCATCTCCTAGTTGACCACGTTGTTCCAAGTTCCTATGCAATGCTGTTATTTACAGCATCAGACTTTATTCTCATCACAAGACACAGCCACAAGTAAGCATAGTTTCCACCTTGGCCCAACTCTCTTTCTGGAGCTATTTCTCCACTCTTCCCAAGTAGAATATTGGAAACCACCAACCTGGGGGGGCTCATCTTCTGAATCATATCTTTTGCCTTTTCATAGTGCTCATTGGGTTCTGAAGGCAAGAATACTGCAGTGGGTTGCCATTCCCTTCTCTTGTGGACCATGTTTTGTCAGAACTCTCCACCATGGCCTGTCTGTATTGGGTGGCCCTGCATGGCATGGTTTATAGCTTCATTGAGCTACGCAAGCCCCTTCACTAAGACAAGGCTGTGATCCATGTGATGATTTTGGTTAGCTTTCAGTGATTGTGGTTTTCGTTCTAGAGGCTGTGGGATTATAGTTCTTGCTTCTTCTGTCTGCTCTCTGATGGATAAGAGACTTGTGCACACTTCCTAATGGAAGGGACTGGCTGTGGGCAAAACTGAGCAAAGCTATACTCAGTACATCTATAATCCAGTTGTCTGCTGATGGGTGGGGCTGTGGTCCCTTTCTGTTAGTTGTTTGGCTTTGACTAACCCAGTCCCAGACTCTACAGGTTCTATGGTAGGGCTAATGGCGACTACCAAGAGGACTTAGGCCAGCATGCGCCTCCCTGGACTGTTGCTGCCAGTGCTCTTGTCCCTGTGGCCCTGTCTACTGTTGACTCACACCTCTGAAGGAGACTCTCAAACATTCACAGGCAGTTCTGGTTCAGTCTTCTATGGGGTCACTGCTCCTTTCCCCTTAATCCTGGTGTGCAAAGGTTTTGTTTGTGCCCTCCAAGAGTCTCTGTTTCCCCCAGTCCAGTGGAAGTTCTGTAATCAAATGCTGCTGGCCTTCAGTCAGATTCCCTGGGGATTCCCAATCCCTTTGCTGGATCCCCAGGTTGGGAAGTCTGACATGGGACCTAAAATCTTCACAACAGTGCACACTGCCTTTTTACACAATACTTTTTAAAAAGCTGAATGTCTTTACCCAAGGAACTGATCATACAATTTTAAGATGAAAAGAATCTTATCAATCATTAATTAATTTCTTTCATTCACGAGGCAGCAAATGGAAGCATGGAGAAGCTGAGTAACTTTACTAAGATTACATGCTAGTCAATATCAGAACTCAGATTACAATAGCTAATCTCTGTTTGCCATAGAAGCTGTTTTGCAAGATGTGAACAATGAAGACATTGTGCCTATACACAGAGTCTATACCATCTAGGCTTCACACTGACAAGAATATATCCTAGTATATATATATCTATACACACACACACATATACATACATATATATATATTTTTGTTTTGTTTAGCTATACTCAGTCTTAGCTGCAGCCCATAGGATCGTGGATCTTTGTTAAGGCATACAGGATCCTTTAGTTACAAAATGCAACCTCATAGTTGCAGCATGTGTCTAGTTCCCTGTTGTTGTTCAGTTGACCGGTCATGTCCGACTCTTTGCAACCCCATGGACTGCAGCACGCTGGGCCTCCCTGTCCCTAACCATCTCCCAAAGTTTGCCCAATATCATCTCCATTGCTTTGGTAAAGCCATCCAGCCATCTCATCCTCTGATACCGTCTTCTCCTTCTGCCCTCGATCATTCCCACCATTAGGGACTCAGTTACAATGAGTGACATCAATTACAATGAGTCAGCTGTTCGCATCAGGTGACCAAAACACTGGTGCTTCAGCCTCAGCATCAGTTCTTCCCAAGATTATTCAGTGTTCATTTCCTTTAAGATTGACTGGTTTGGGGGCTTCCCTAGTGGTTCAGTGGGTAAGGACACCACCTTGCAGTGCAAGGGGCGCCGGTTCGATCCCTGGCCTGAGAAGATCCCACGTGCCGTGGAGCGGCTGGGCTGATGTGTCCAATTACGGAGCCGGAGCTCTGGAGCGCATGCGCCCAGAGCCAGTGCTCTGCGACAGCAGAGGCCACCATGATGGGAAGCCCACAAGAGCCAGAGAACAAAGACGGACGAAAATAGAGAAATGAAAGACCAATAGAAGTGGCCCGCCTACCCCCTCCCTCCCCAACCTGCCCCCCTAAAAAAAAAAAAACAATAAATAAATAAAAGATTGACTGATTTGATCTCCTTGCTGTCCAAGGTCTCTCAGGAGCTTTCTCCAGCACCACAGTTTGAAAGCATCAGTTCTCTGATGCCGTTTCTTTATGGAGCAGCTCTCACAAGCGTATGTGACCACTGAGAAGACCACAGCCTTGACTATACGGACCTTTGTCAGCAGTGATGTCTCTGCTTTTCAACACATTGTCAAGGTTTGTCACAGCTTTCCTGCCAAGAAGTAATCACCTTCTGCTTTCCTGGATGCGGTCACCATCCACAGTGATTTTAGAGCCCAAGAAGAGAAAATCCATCACTACTTCTGCTTTCTCCCCTTCTATATACCATCAAGTAATGAGGCTAATGTCATGATCACAGTTTTATTAATGTTTAGTTTTAAGCCAGCTTTTTCACTCTCCTCCTTCACCTTCATCAAGAGGCTCTTTAGTTCTTCTTCACTTTCTGCCATTAATTTGGTATCACCTGCACATCTTCTGCCTATCGTGATTCCAGTTTGTTAACTCATCCAGCTCAGCATTTTTCATGATGTGTTCAGTGTATAGGTTAAATAAAACAGGGTGACAACAGACAGCCTTGTCATATTCTTTTCTCAGTCCTGAACCAATCAGTTGTTACATACAGCGTTAGACCTATTGCTTCTTGACCCACATACAGGACTTTTCAGGAGACAGATAAGATGGTCTGGTATCCCCATCTCTTTAAGAGCTTTCCACGGTTTGTTATGATCCACACAGTCAAAGGCTTTAGAGCATGAAATAAATCATTTTATGCTCTGGACGTTCATTAGTTTGCTGCTCATACAAGGTTGAGGCCATCCTATTCACTGCTGTTATGAAACAGAGATTGATGATGTTTTTCTGGCATTTGCTTGGTTTCTCTATGATCCAGAGAATGTTAGCAATTTGATCTCTGATTCCTCTGCCTTTTCTAAACCCAGCTTGGATGTCTGGAAGTTCTTGGTTCACGTAATTTTGAAGCCTAACAAGATTTTAAGCATGACCTTAGTCGCATGGGAGATGAATGCAACTGTCTGATGATTTGAACTTTCTTTAGTACTGCCCATCTTGGGAACTGGGATGAGGAATGACTTTTTTCAGTCCTGTGGCCACTGTTGGGTCTTCCAGATTTGCTGACATATTGAGTGCAACATCGGGATAGCATTGTCCTTTAGGGTCTTGAATAGCTCTACTAGAATTCCATTGACCAGGAGTTAAATGTTTATCTTCCTTCTACTAAAATCTTGAAAAGGAAGCTAGCAAACAATTTTTCTCTCCCCTCCTTTTTGTATTCATTTTGAGTCCAAGCCTCTCTGGGGGCATACTTTTTTTAGAAATAGACAGCTCATTTACAAGCCATTCAGATTTCTAATTAGTGGAAAACTGAATTCTTAACTGTGCTAGTTAGTTATCAGTGACAATTACTACCACAGGTCTCCAGATATCTAAAACACACCTTTATTCAAGAAACGATTTCAAGACCTATGTACAATATAGTTCCCAGTATCCCAGTCCTGCTACTTACTGCTTTATGCAACATTCACATAAGCGTGCAGAAATATTTTATGTGAACATCCTAAACCCAGGGCACTTAGAGGTTGCATGGGGAAAGTGATACTTATCACCCCTGGTGATGTTCTGTCCCTGTAACTGGGCTCTGCCATGGGAAAGCAGCCCTGGACTGGTAATCAGGACCACAACAGCTGCTGAATGCCACAGATCCCAGTGTGCAGCCACCTCTACAGTTGCCTACAAGGAAGGGTGTCACTTCATTTTTACTTTTTAGATTTTTTTTTTTTGGCCACTTCTATTGATCTTTCATTTATTTATTTCCATCCATGTTTGTTCTTTGGCCCGTGTGGGCCTCCCATCACAGTGGCCTCACTGGCTGCAGAGCTCTAGGTGCATGTGCTCCAGAGCTCCGGCTCAGTAGTTGGACATATCAGTCTAGCTGCTCCGCGGCACGTGGGATCTTCCCAGGCCAGGGATCGAATGTCCTTACCCACTGGACCACCAGGGAAGCCCCAGGTGTCACTACATTTTTAAATGATTAGCATTAGCAAAGGGAACATGGTATTTCAGAGGACTTGTAACAGTCCATAAACAGTGACATCTGTAAAGAAGTGGATCAACAGAGCAGAGGGACAAGAGAAATGGGCAAAGTATAAAGATAATGGCAGGGAATGCATCTGCAAAAAATGCCCTCATTTCCATAAAGAAACTATCCTAGTGTTTTCTGTTAAAATGAGGACTTAACCTTAAAGAATCATAGCAAGGGAAGAAGAAAATAAAAATCTAAAATAAACTCTAACTGAATCAAGGACAGTCAAATAGGAAAAATTAAATATAACTGCTTTCTTCTTAGTGACATTCATACACATTTACAAGCCATTCAGATTTCTAATTAGTGGAAAACTGAATTCTTAACTGTGCTAGTTAGTTATCAATGACAGTTACTTCCACTAGTCTCCAGACACCTAAAACACACCTTTATTCAAGAAACAATTTCAAGACCTATGTACAGTATACTTCCCAGTATCCCAGTCCTGCTACTTACTGCTTTATGCAACATTCACATAAGCGTGCAGAGATATTTTATGTGAACATCCTAAACCCAGGGCACTTAGAGGCTGCATGGGGAAAGTGATACTTATCACCCCTGGTGATGTTCTGTCCCTGTAACTGGGCTCCGCCATGGCAAAGCAGCCCTAGACTGGCAATTAGGACCACAACAGCTGTTGAATGCCACAGATTCCAGTGTGCAGCCACCTCTACAGTTGCCTACAAGGAAGGGTGTCACTACATTTTTATGCTTTAGTTTTTTTTTTTTTGGCCACTTCTATTGATCTTTCATTTATTTATTTCCATCCATGTTTGTTCTTTGGCCCGTGTGGGCCTCCCATCACAGTGGCCTCACTGGCTGCAGAGCTCTAGGTGCATGTGCTCCAGAGCTCCGGCTCAGTAGTTGGACATATCAGTCTAGCTGCTCCGCGGCACGTGGGATCTTCCCAGGCCAGGGATCGAATGTCCTTACCCACTGGACCACCAGGGAAGTCCCGGGTGTCACTACATTTTTAAATGATTAGCATTAGCAAAGGGAACATGGTGTTTCAGAGGACTTGTAACAGTCCATAAACAGTGACATCTGTAAAGAAGTGCATTAATAGAGCAGTGGGACAGGAGAAATGGGCAAAGTACAAAGACAATGGCAGGGAATGCATCTGCAAAAAATGCCCTCATTTCCATAAAGAAACTATCCTAGTGTTTTCTGTTAAAATGAGGACTTAACCTTAAAGGATCACAGCAAGAGAAGAAGAAAATAAAAATCTAAAATAAACTCTAATTGAATCAAGGACAGTCAAATAGGAAAAATTAAATATAATTGCTTTCTTCTTAGTGACATTCATACACATTTTAATAAAGCTTATGCATTTTATACACACAGGATGGTAAAATCCCCACAGTCTTCTTAACCTACTTTACAAACTTCAAGATACTTAGAGAGAAAAAGAATCCTTCTTATTTCCTGGATCAAACCTAGTCTCTCAAAGTGAGTATAAAGAATTTGAGATAAGAAAATAACTTGCTTGGCTTCCCTCATAGTCCAGTGGGTAAAGAGTCTGCCTTCCAGTGCAAGGGGCACTGGTTTAATCCCTGGCCCAGGAAGATCCCACCTGCCATGGAGCGGCTGGACCACCGTGTCCAATTATGAGCCAGAGCTCTGCAGTGCATGTACCCAGAGCCAGTGCTCTGAGAAGAGAGAGGCCACTGCAATGGGAGGCCCACACAAGCCAAAGAATAAAGACTGATGAAAATCAAGAAATAAAAGAAGCCAAAATTAAAAAGAAAACCTCTGATTAAAAAAAAAAAGAAGAAGAAAATAACTCGCCAAAGAAAACAGAGAGAAAGATGTCTTTTGTTGTGCCAAGAAGAAAATATGGTATTGACAATGAAAGGAGGAAGGGGACTTGCTCAAACTTTTGAAACAGATATAGTTGGTACTGCCTGGTCTCAGAATGAATGTGGAAAAATAAAATCCTTGTATGTATACCAAAGGAGGAAAATTCAAATATTGCTGTTCATGCACTCATGAGAATCAAGAAGTCTTATTTCCAATGCAATGTTTGCCCTTACATTTTCCACATTTTAAAAACCAAGAGTCGGAAAAAGTCTAGAGAAAAGTACAAATAACAACGCAGGGGTAGAAAACAAAAACTTAAATTGCAATTGTGGATAAAACCATACTTAGAATTTGGAGGAAAAGCTAAAGAAATGTTTGGGGCTTGAGACAAAAGCTTATTGGTCATTATAATTTTCCATTCTCACTTCTAAGAAAAAAGAAGGACAAATAGTCTTAAAATTGCAGTCAGAAACAGATAAGATTTTAAAAATATTCTAAAAGGAAAAAACCAACAACAAAGCATAGTCTAGGCTAACAAGTTGTGCAAAGATTGGAGTCCATATGTCTCAGCATGGAATGGATTCTACAACTCATAGCTGTTGTTCAATCATCTATTCCCCTGTATCTTCTCTTTTTATAGGCTTTTTCCACATCTCTCTCTCCCATATTCAGAACAGCTTGATAATCAACAGGTTTTAAAAGCTGGTATTCTGGCATAAGAATTTCTTTTTTTTTTTAATTAAAAATGAATATGATTCTGTCCCTAGGTTTATAGTTTTTAGAAGTTTTAAAAACTTATAAAAGTTCTAAAAATTTCTGCATACTGGGACACATACAGCCTATGTGGCAAAATATACAGCCTAACTAGAAATGCTGCTAACAAAGAAGTTATGGCCCCAATTCATCACTATGTATTTCAAGAATTAAATACAGTCCCAAATATGAAAGGCAGTTTTCCAAGCATTACGCTTAGGTACAAAAAAGGTAAAAATACACACTTCAACTCTAGAGCGTGTTCCCTTAGCTAAAGGAAGGCAGAGCAGACCACAGGAAAAGATGATCAAAGACAAATAGTATTTGAGTAACCAGTCTGTATCAAATGCTTTACACATGCTATCTTGGTAAATTTTATAACTCTGAAGTAGGTTAATTATGTTTAGCCTACAACTTTATTAAATAGACATTATTTTCACTTTATGGATGAGAAAACCAAATTCAGTAAGGTTATAATGGCAGCATAAAAGTTCGAATTTAGGACTACTTGAAGCCCGTACTTTTATTACTATCCTGGTTCTCAGGTTTGAAAATATTAGGGCTCTAATCTCTACTTCTCAACAATTTATACTTTCCACTATCCCTGTAGCTTTAATTTATAGATATCCTATTTTTGATATAAGATTCAGCTTCTAAGTTTGTACATTCTGAAATTGCACAGCAACTTCTCTTTCATATTTCTACTACTGCCTTTCTAAACCTAATTACTCTACAAAATAATCTGCTCCCTTAAAGTCACTTTTTCCCCTAAGATTATACATCATGGTTAACTTTGACATATCCATATTTTATGTGAGGCTTCACAGAACTATATGATTACATTTTCCTTTTAATTTCTACTCAATTTCTTTTTATTTGAAAGATTCGCCAGGTAAGTTTTAATTTTAAAATAAAACAATAAAGCATAGTTTAGGCTAACAAGTTGTGCAAAGATTGGAGTCCATATGTCTCAGCATGGAACAGATTCTACAACTCATAGCTGTTGTCCAATCATCTATTCCCCTGTATCTTCTCTTTTTATAGGCTTTTTCCACATCTCTCTCTCTCATATTCAGAACAGCTTGATAATCAACGAGTTTTAAAAGATGGTATTCTGGCACAAAAATTTCTTACAGCTTTTTTTAATTAAAAATGAATATGATTCTGTCCCTAGGTTTATAGCTTTTAAATGTTTTATAACTTCAGCATACTAGGACACATACAACCTATGTGGCAAAATATACAGCCTAACTAGAAATGCTGCTAATAAAGAAATTATGGCCCCAATTCATCACTATGTATTTCAGGAATTAAATACAGTCCCAAATATGAAAGGCAGTTTTCCAAGCATTACGCTTAGGTACAAAAAAGGTAAAAATACACACTTCAACCCAAGAGTGTGTTCCCTTAGCTAAAGGAAAGCAGAGCAGACCACAGAAAAAGATGATCAAAGAAAAATAGTATTTGAGTAACCAGTCTGTATCAAGTGCTTTACACATGCTATCTTGGTAAATTTTATAACTCTGAAGTAGGTTAATTATGTTTAGCCTACAACTTTATTAAATAGACATTATTTTCACTTTACGGATAAGGAAACCAAACTCGGTAAAGTTATAATGGCAGCATAAGAATTCTAATTTAGGCCTGCTTGAAGCCCATACTTTTATTACTATCCTGGTTCTCAGGTTTGAAAATATTAGGGCTCTAACTCTACTTCTCAACAATTTATACTTTCCACTATCCCTGTAGCTTTAATTTATAGATATCCTATTGTTGATATAAGATTCAGCTTCTAAGTTTGTACATTCTGAAATTGCACAGCAACTTCTCTTTCATATTTCTACTACTGCCTTTCTAAACCTAATTACTCTACAAAATAATCTGCTCCCTTAAAATCACTTTTTCCCCTAAGATTATACATCATGGTTACCTTTGACATATCCATATTTTATGTGAAGCTTCACAGAACTATATGATTACATTTTCCTTTTAATTTCTACTCAATTTCTTTTTATTTTTTTATAGTATTTTTAAAGTATATTGATAATGGCTTAACAATCCATTTAGTACATCCAAGATTTGTACTGGGAATGTTTAGAAACGTTAAATAGCTTTACCAAATTTTACTTGTCAAAGTAAAATGCCCTGAGTAACATATGTACCGTTTTTGTTTAACTTAATAATAAACGAACATGATGGTAAAGTTTATGCAATAAATCCTAATTTGTTTAAGGTGGAGATGTCTATTCTGTAATTCACAGCAGTGGGTATCACTTATCATTTCCATATTCCCAAACTTTCGTTTTAAGACAGCTATCTAGTATTTAATCTACTGAACCAAGGGTACTGAATCCTAGGTAGTTCTCAATTTTAAACAATTTTTTTTTTTTTTTAATACTGTGATTTACTACTAAGGGTTAAATTAGAAGATGTATTTTTCTAGGGGGCATCTCTAAACAGGCACATTCATTTCGGACAAAAACAAAACAAGGCCTTTGGGGTTTGAGAGAAAGAAAAAGACAAGACAGAAGAGAAAAGAAGTATTTTTCAATTCTCCAAACACCGGGGGAAATGTGTGGGAGTCCCTTAAGAGAAATAAGCTGAAAGGCAATGCTACAAATACACTAAACCTGCGAGGCACACCAGCGGCAAGAGAATCCTTTTCTAAGTGCCTCTGGTTTGCTTAAAACCTCCATCAGCAAAGTCTCTTTTCCTGGGAGAGGCCTGCTCGTCGAGTCCAGTTTGGACTAAGTGTGACAAGAAACCGCAGGCACCTGCGGCTCTGAGCAAACCGGCGAGGAGCAGAGCGGCGCGCGTCCCTGCTCCCCTTTCCCTTCTCCAGCTTCCAGATCTTTCCGATGGGAGGTAAGCCTCTCTGGCTGTCAGGCCGCAGACATAAGAGGTGATTTCGGGGACAGGGCCTGGGTCTTCACGGACGCTCCGCAAAGGTGTGTGCTGCAGAAGAGGCCCGAGAAAGGAGCCCGGCCGCCAAGCTCCGCCACCGACCCGCAGCCCCGCGACTGACCGCCGGAACTGGGCGTGGCCTCGGGCCGGCGAGGCGGAGCCCGCCGCGGCGTGGGGAGGCGGGGTTCCTCCCGGGGCCCGGCCCGCAGCCGCGCGTTTCCGGCGCGCTCCCCCGCGTTTTGCGTCCTGTGGTCTCGCCCGTCCCCGCTGCCATGTTGGATTGTGCGGCCCCAGCCGCCGCCGCCGCCGCCGCCGCCGAAGGCAGGCTGGGGGAGGAGTTGGGAGTTTAGCGCAGTCGCCGGAGTGCGAGGACAACGACCATCCGGCCAGATCCTACCTCGGCGGGCGCGGGGAGCGTCCCTTTATCGGCGCGGCCCGCCGTCGGCTCGTCCTTCCGGGGCCTCCTCCCCGCGCCGGAGAGCTGCGAGATGCGGCGCCTCTGACTGCCCTCCTCCCGCCCCTGGCACTCAGAAGGGGAGCGAGCGCGCGCCCACTCGGCGGAGAAGACGGCCCTGGCCGCCCTGCCCCGCCGGCGACACCATGAGCTCCGGCCAGCAGCAGCCGCCGCCGCCGCGGAGGGTCACCAACGTGGGCTCCCTGCTGCTCACCCCGCAGGAGAACGAGTCCCTCTTCGCCTTCCTGGGCAAGAAATGTGTGGTCAGTGGCCGAGCCCCGCGTCGCCGGGCCCCGGGCCGGAGCGCCGGGCAGTGGGAGTGGGGACGGAGGCGGGAGCGGCGCGGGGAGGGTCGGGCTGCGGGCCAGGCCTCTCCGGACCCGGCTGCCTGGGTGCGGGCCGCGCGGCCGGGCGCCGCCTCCCGAGCTGCCCGGGGAGCAGGGGAGAGTGCGGTCCGCAGGCCTGCCCCGGAGCCCCGCGCCGCTGCTGGTCCAGGCTTTACTGGCAGGCCTCGAGCTGCTTGATCTTCTTACCAGGGCCCCTGGACTGGCCCTCGCTTCTCCTAAGGCCCAGTGTGGGGGCACCTTTCTTCAGAATGCCAGAGTGGGTTGATCGGGAACTGAAGCCCACATATGAATGGATAGGACCATAAGGTGGTCTTTTAATCTCTGTTGAGGAACTCAGAAGGAATGAAGGCCAGTGCATCGTTTTAGTAGGGCGGGGTGGGGGCGGGCAGGAAATGCTCCTGCTCCCCACTGCAGAGAAGCAAGGTTTATTTCTCCAGCAGTCTGGCCCAGGCCTGGTTTCTCTCTCTTCTCTACTGTTTTCGTTGTTGTTTATTTGCTTTGCATTGGGAGATGCTGCTCTTCCAGAACCAAGCTCAGTAGTTCTTGGCCTTTTGGGGTATGAGCCTGGGTCTCGGTGCTGTGCGGCCTGTTCCGACTCCAGATGGCCGGTTGGAGCGAGCAGCTCTGCTGTGGGAAGGGGAATGTGTTGTTGACGGAAGCGTTCAGTACCCTGGCTGCGGGCGCTTCTGGGGGTGGGAAGGTGGTGCTTTGTGGGGTAGGCCTTGTCAGCCTGCTTCTTGCTGGAGGGGATGCCGTGGGTGAGGTTGTCGAAGCGGTGTTTGGGTCCCTTTCCCCTCTTTCCTCGTGAACACCTGCGGAGGGTGCCACTGGCGCCCCGGAACCAGCAAGGGGAATGTCAACAGAGCTGTCCCATTTATACCTTTCTTCCTAGTGTTGAATGTGTCCAACCAGACTGCACCTGTCTTGCTGAAGAAGTTAGGATTAGACAGATTCTGAGAAGTTACTAGATGAGTTGTTAACTTTCTAGGAGTTTACCCTTTGTGTCCTGTTCCATGTGGTAGGCTATTGAAGCATGACATTCCAGGCAGATGTGTTTCATATTTCAGAAGTTAGACCCGATTAGAAGAATAAAGTGAGCTGGTGGCGTAAAGTCAGGATTTAGGGAAACAGCTGTAAAGACAGTCAGACCCCCCTCCTCTTCCCACACACTTTTTAAACAAACAAGAAAACTGAGCCGATGAGCCCTAAGTCACACAGCAACTTAGTAGTGTAACCAGAACTAGAAAACCAGAGCTCCTGATGCCTGTTCTGTTGTACTTTCCACTACATCATGTTGTTTTAGAAGAGTTTCTTTTTCTTACTTGTTATGGATTTATTTGAAAGTGATGGTAAAGAAATTAAGCACTTTTGTTTCATCAGAAGCTGATATAAGGAAACTGTAAGATCCCTAAAGCAGTCCTAATTGGTGCATATTTTCAGTTTAGGAAAATCTTCCGGCACTTTGTAGGCGACATGATCTGCAAATGAAAAACTTTTAAAATTTTGTTGGTTTACTACTTATGGTATATAACCTGTACCAGAAAAGGAAGTAGTTGTACTGTGTGCTACACCTTGTTTTTTGTTTTCGTTGTTGTTTATTTGCTTTGCATTGGGAGATGCTGCTCTTCCAGAACCAAGCTCAGTAGTTCTTGGCCTTTTGGGGTATGAGCCTGGGTCTCGGTGCTGTGCGGCCTGTTCCGACTCCAGATGGCCGGTTGGAGCGAGCAGCTCTGCTGTGGGAAGGGGAATGTGTTGTTGACGGAAGCGTTCAGTACCCTGGCTGCGGGCGCTTCTGGGGGTGGGAAGGTGGTGCTTTGTGGGGTAGGCCTTGTCAGCCTGCTTCTTGCTGGAGGGGATGCCGTGGGTGAGGTTGTCGAAGCGGTGTTTGGGTCCCTTTCCCCTCTTTCCTCGTGAACACCTGCGGAGGGTGCCACTGGCGCCCCGGAACCAGCAAGGGGAATGTCAACAGAGCTGTCCCATTTATACCTTTCTTCCTAGTGTTGAATGTGTCCAACCAGACTGCACCTGTCTTGCTGAAGAAGTTAGGATTAGACAGATTCTGAGAAGTTACTAGATGAGTTGTTAACTTTCTAGGAGTTTACCCTTTGTGTCCTGTTCCATGTGGTAGGCTATTGAAGCATGACATTCCAGGCAGATGTGTTTCATATTTCAGAAGTTAGACCCGATTAGAAGAATAAAGTGAGCTGGTGGCGTAAAGTCAGGATTTAGGGAAACAGCTGTAAAGACAGTCAGACCCCCCTCCTCTTCCCACACATTTTTTAAACAAACAAGAAAACTGAGCCGATGAGCCCTAAGTCACACAGCAACTTAGTAGTGTAACCAGAACTAGAAAACCAGAGCTCCTGATGCCTGTTCTGTTGTACTTTCCACTACATCATGTTGTTTTAGAAGAGTTTCTTTTTCTTACTTGTTATGGATTTATTTGAAAGTGATGGTAAAGAAATTAAGCACTTTTGTTTCATCAGAAGCTGATATAAGGAAACTGTAAGATCCCTAAAGCAGTCCTAATTGGTGCATATTTTCAGTTTAGGAAAATCTTCCGGCACTTTGTAGGCGACATGATCTGCAAATGAAAAAACTTTTTTAAAATTTTGTTGGTTTACTACTTATGGTATATAACCTGTACCAGAAAAGGAAGTAGTTGTACTGTGTGCTACATACTAGACACATGAGGCAGGGAGGCACATTACATTTATACATAGGCATACTGACTAATTGCCGTGTGCTTCCCTATAATGTTTACTGGTGTCCAAAAAAATGACAGATGTGAAAGAATACAGCGATAGACAGAAGATGAATTTCTGTCATTTAGAACCACACTGTTGGAGTTACCTGCTCTTGTGGTAGGAAATGGTTGCAACGATTAATATTTGAAGTCTCCAATTACTAGACAGTAAAGAATGCTATCTTAATTTCCTGGAACAGTCCTTTTTCCTCCTTTGCTAACTATGCAGTATTTTGTGCAATAGTGAAATATGTTGTCTCATTTAAAACAAAAATCATGCAATTTACAGTTCAGACCAGATTTGTTAAGCAAGCAGTGTATTCATAACTCTAAGAATTCAAGAAATGAACTAGAGTAGTAGCTATCGTCCTGGCTCTCAAGGCATTTCATTCCTACTTTCACTCAGCACATATGTCTTGGGTACGTAAATGTTGAGGTCAAAATCAGGGTTGATGTGGGCCCTCAGGGAGCTTACTGAATTTTAAAAAAGAAGCTAATGTGTAAACTGATAAGTGTATCAATACTTCAGAGTGACTGGTAAGGCACTGCATGTCACAGTGGAAAATATCCTAGGTTTTGTAATCAGCAGTCTAGGGTTTAAACTCATAGTGTCACTTTGGATAAGTTTCTTAAGCCCCTTGTCCTACAATTGGTTTTCTCACTTCTAAAATAGCGATACATCTCATGGAGAGATTGTATAAGAAGGACTCTATGTAAATGTGTGGATGCTGTTGCTTTTATAAAGGTTGAGGAGATCCTTGTGACTCAGATGGTAAAAAATCCACCAGCAGTGCAGGAGATTTGGGTTCGATCCCTGGGTTGGGAGGATCCCCTGGAGAAGGGCAAGACTACGCACTCCAGTATTCTTGCCTGGGGAATTCCATGGCGGGTCCGTGGGTTGCAAAGAGTGGAAGGTGACTGAGAGACTTCACTTTCACTTTTCAGGAGATCAAAAGAGAGGATCAGTAAAAGCTTTTAAAAATGGTCAGTACCTGACTATTTAAGTCTAGTAAGTCTAGTCATCGTCGGATGCTCCAATCCTTTGTAGTCAGCCCTTCTGTCTAGACATTTGGAGGGCCTGCTCTTCCCCCCAGGTTGTGAGAAGGGTGAAACAGCTTGGGAAGTCTGGTGACCTACTGATGGTTCGTTATGGAGCAAGAAGGGTTCTCAAGTTTACGTGTGCATTGGAATTATTGCGAGATTATTACGAATGTGTATGGGTAGGCCAAATTCCTAGATAAAATTTAAATTCATTAGGTCTGAGATAGAACTTGGGCATTTCTATTTTTAGCAAGCTTAATCGAAAGCTCTAACTTGTATCGTAGTTTGAGAATCACTGCTGAAATCCACTGTTTTCTAACAGAGTTGATTCTGAAGCACATTGGAACTGTTAAATATGATTTCCCTCGATCTTTGATCCATATTCTGCGAGTTAAGATTAAAGTAAACTGCGCTCTTTCAGGACAACATTTCTGTAACCCCTTAAAGTAACAACACATATTTCATAGATTCAGTTGTAAGAGAGAAATGCAGTTGACGAAGTATTGCACTAATTAGGGGGCTACCACAAGGTCAGATTTGACATTTAGTAGTTCAAGGAGAAAGGTGGAGGCACTATAGAAGGATTGGAAGCAAAATAGAAGGATTGGAGAGAAAGGAGATCAGATACATGTTTACCGTAGTCTGCATGGAATATGATGAGGGTGTGAATTAAAGCAGTGCTGGTGTGATCAAGGACAAAAAGACTCCAGTAGGATTTCATCCCCCTTAGAGGGCATGAGAGAAGGAAACTGGGGAGGAGGCAGGATTAAAACAATCAGCAGAAAAAGAATGCAGAAACATGCATGTGTAAATATGTCTGGATGTTAGTGAGACTTAAGTTGTTGTTTTCATAGAGGATATGACTCTCCAGTAAATCTGTAGTTTTACCACGGTTCTTAAAAACAGATTTTGAGAAAGCTGAGGTTTCATTTAAAGTTATATGTAAATATATAAGTATATGTTATATACTTTAAAGTTAATAGCTCTGGTGCAATTCATAGCTGTTAGTATTGTCTTAGAATAAGAAGGGTTAAAAACAAGATCTTTAGGTCTTGTTTTGTAGTTAGTTCTTTTGCCTTTCATGTTGTGTGATTATTTATTTTCTATAAAGACTATACCCATCTTGCCAAGAAGATTTAAATATATATGTTCCCAAATAAGTAAGAAATTAAGGATTAGGAAAAAGCAAAACTTATACTGTCTCTCTGCAGCCGTCTTCTGTTTGGATTGGGGTTAGAAATGTTGTTGACTGTTACCATTCCTGACATACTCACTTGGTTTGTTTTCAAGATTTAGTGATATTTAAGTAGGCATTTTAATGAACTAACTTTAATGTTTATTTTATTTTTTAGTTCCTTGGCACTTGTTTTAACTTGTGTATTTTAGTCTTTAGTTGTTTTGATTATTTTCTCACCCTAGATGTAATTCTAGGAGATTAGACCTTATGGCTACATAATCTTCTATAATTTTGATAAGAACCAGCATATAGATCGCTGGATACTTCTTGACCGCATATTAAAGTAACAACACATATTTCATAGATTCAGTTGTAAGAGAGAAATGCAGTTGACGAAGTATTGCACTAATTAGGGGGCTACCACAAGGTCAGATTTGACATTTAGTAGTTCAAGGAGAAAGGTGGAGGCACTATAGAAGGATTGGAAGCAAAATAGAAGGATTGGAGAGAAAGGAGATCAGATACATGTTTACCGTAGTCTGCATGGAATATGATGAGGGTGTGAATTAAAGCAGTGCTGGTGTGATCAAGGACAAAAAGACTCCAGTAGGATTTCATCCCCCTTAGAGGGCATGAGAGAAGGAAACTGGGGAGGAGGCAGGATTAAAACAATCAGCAGAAAAAGAATGCAGAAACATGCATGTGTAAATATGTCTGGATGTTAGTGAGACTTAAGTTGTTGTTTTCATAGAGGATATGACTCTCCAGTAAATCTGTAGTTTTACCACGGTTCTTAAAAACAGATTTTGAGAAAGCTGAGGTTTCATTTAAAGTTATATGTAAATATATAAGTATATGTTATATACTTTAAAGTTAATAGCTCTGGTGCAATTCATAGCTGTTAGTATTGTCTTAGAATAAGAAGGGTTAAAAACAAGATCTTTAGGTCTTGTTTTGTAGTTAGTTCTTTTGCCTTTCATGTTGTGTGATTATTTATTTTCTATAAAGACTATACCCATCTTGCCAAGAAGATTTAAATATATATGTTCCCAAATAAGTAAGAAATTAAGGATTAGGAAAAAGCAAAACTTATACTGTCTCTCTGCAGCCGTCTTCTGTTTGGATTGGGGTTAGAAATGTTGTTGACTGTTACCATTCCTGACATACTCACTTGGTTTGTTTTCAAGATTTAGTGATATTTAAGTAGGCATTTTAATGAACTAACTTTAATGTTTATTTTATTTTTTAGTTCCTTGGCACTTGTTTTAACTTGTGTATTTTAGTCTTTAGTTGTTTTGATTATTTTCTCACCCTAGATGTAATTCTAGGAGATTAGACCTTATGGCTACATAATCTTCTATAATTTTGATAAGAACCAGCATATAGATCGCTGGATACTTCTTGACCGCATAATTAAAATAGCTAACTCATGTACTCCTTAGGAATTCATTCAACATTTCTCATTGCTTGATCATGTTGTTAAAACCTTCAGTTTCTCATGCATATGGTATCTGGACTTCCATCTTCATTTATCAGAATAAAGCTGTTTAATTCTTTTACTGAAATAATACGGTTGGTAGCAGTAGCTGTCCAACAGTTACTCTGTTTCTGTTTTAAATTCTTAAATAGGTTTAGAGGGAGAGGTGCCTAGAGGAATAATTGTCTTGATGAAGGCCTTAATTGAGGCAGTCCCCAAGGAGTAACTGCTGCCAGCAGTTGGTGCTGATAATATATATCACCCTGAGTTATATGTGAGGAGGAAAAAGGATAAAATTCATGGATTTGGTATAAACAAAGACAGGAAGGCAATCTAAGCTAGTGAAGAGGAAAAAGGTGAGTACAGAACTGTCCATATAGGGTGGGCTATACGCATAGGAGATTTAGAAGAATCCAGCAGATCCGGGATTCTATATCCTGTTTCTTGTTATTCTTAGCTCTTTAGTATAGGCAGATTTCTTAACAAGTATAAGCCTTCTTGTCTAGATTTGGAAAGTGGATTTAGTCAAGGATTTCAGAGAACAGGGCATGGCGTGTGTAAAATGGTTAGAACGCTGCCACTTTTAAAGTATTTGGGTACTTTAGAGAAGTATGGGGAAAAAATGCTGTTACTAATACTGCTCACTACTTGGTTGGGGTTTCTCATTACTGGCAGGGAGGTTTTCAAGTAAGATCTTGAATTGTATATTACATTTGTTTTGATTTAGGTAAGTGAATTCTAACATCTCGGCTTAATGTCAGTACATTATAGCATGTGTAAATTAAGAGTTAAGCAGCAGCTGGAAAAAATCTATTTGGGGAATTTCTGGGCAGCCTTAGCCCCTCTAATTGCTGACCGGAAAGGGAAAAGGGGATGCTGCTATGAGGGGAGCTCGTGGGTCACTCCATGCTCTGCCGCCAGTTACTTGTGAATGTGAACAAGAATCTCTGCCTTCCTGAACCTGACCTTCCTGATCTGAAAATGAGTGGAAAATGCCACAGTTTTCCACTTCTAATGTTCTGACACTCTAAACGTTCCAATTGCCAGGGATGCTAGCAGGGAAAGAATAGCCCTTCTGTTTACCTTGGCATATTTCTGTTTTATACGGTGGAGACAAAGCTAATATATGTCTAAGTACAAGGGAGATCATCTAGAATCATTTCATTGCAGGTTCCCATTTCTAACTCACCTTTTATTTAGCATCACAATAGGCATTTTACCTCAGAAAGACCAGGATGAATAGAAAAAACATTAGTAACAGAATAATCAACCCTTAACTAGCTTTGAATTATTATTAATTATTTATTTTAATTACAAGGCACGGAGTTCTTTTGTTAACCAGTTCCGTCTAGAATCTTATTTCTTACATGCCACTGTATTATGATAGTTTGGTATTACCCGATAGCTTGGTGTCACCCTTTATTGCTTATTATCTAAGGTTAAAAATCTGTGGCCCTTTTTTTTGAGTTTTTAGGTTTAGGTGTTAGACTCAATAGTTATAGTGAACTGACATGGTTATTTTAGAGAGATTAAAAGTTGAGGTTTAGAAGAGCAGATAGAGTTCAGTTTCATTATAGATATTCTACCTGAGAATCATACAGATTATATTATGTCTAATTGTGAGAACTAGAACTCAGTGTTATTAATAGAGTTCAGGTTCACTGTAAAGATTTTGAAAGCAGGGGCTTCCCTGGTAGCTCAGTTGTGAAGAGTCCGCATGCCAATGCAGGAGACACAGGTTCAATCTCTGATCCAGAAAGATCCCACATACATGCCGCAGAGCAACTTAAACGCGCAAGCCGCAACTGTTGAGCCTGTGTTCTAGAGCCTCGGAGCTGCAGTTGTTGAAGCCCGTGTGCCCTGGAACCTGAGTGCCACAATAGAAGTTGCCGCAACAAGAAGCCTGCTCACCTCAACTAAGAGAGTAGCCCCCACTCCCTGCAACTAGAGAAGAGCCTTCTGCAGAAGTGAAAACCCAGAATAGCCAAAAATAAGCAAATAAATAAAATTTAAAAAAGAAATTCTGAAAGTAAAACAAGTTCATACAGTCTTGTCCAGAGTAATATATATTAAGTGTAAATAAAATTCTTCTTGACATGACTGAATGATGTAGTATTTAAGTGTTAAGTGTTGTTTGCTAATTAGAAAAGTTTGTCACGTTTAACTACATTCATAAATGTTGTATAACAAAAATGTATTGTTTGTATTTATTGTATCTATATCAGTATTCTTGGAAGTAGTTGTAATTGCATCATTATAGTGTTAATATAAAAGAGTAAAATTATTAGAAAGCTTCAGTTTCACTTTATAATGTGTTATAAAGGAATCTATGAACTTTTTTTTTAACGGTGTAATGTAGAAGAGGTGAATCTAGAAAAATTCTTTAGAAAATAAAATCGAATGAAAAATTTGGAGTAACTTCATATTTCAGTTGGTATGACTGTTACAATAGTTTGTTTTCAGTGTCCTTGACTGCTTGGTTTGTCTGCTGTGGTGATTTTGCTTTTTAACTTCTTTTTTTCGCTTTTTCTTTTTGGCCACTTCTGTTGGCCTTTCATTTATTCATTTTTTTCATCTATCTTTGTTCTTTGGGCTGTGTGGGCCTCCCATTGCAGTGGCCTCTCGCTGCAGAGCTCTGGCTCAGTAGTTGAACACACAGGTTCAACTGCTTTGCGGCACGTGGGATCTTCCCGGGCCAAGAATCGAACTGGCACCGCTTGTACTGCAAGGCGGTGTCCTTACCCAGTGGAAGCCCTTAACTTATTTTTCACTTGACCTGAAGATTACTATAGAAATCTATCTCTATGAAAGGAGAACTCATTAAAGACCAGGTAAATTGAAATAAAGAAATACAGGAGACATCTGGGAGTATCAGATGCTTTAGACATTAGATTAAAATGATTGTCAAACAAATACCCAGTAGCTTTAGGACAATGGCATATTTTAAAGTTAAAACTTTTTTATTAAACTTGGATAAGCTAAAACTAGTATGTTTAAGTGTTAAAATAGAGATGAAGTTATCATTTGTTTGGTTCTAGAATTAAAAAAACTAAGTGAAATTCTCTCTTCATACCTAAATACCTAAGAAATTGTCATGATATTAAAGAAACTGATTGGTATGCAATCCATGGAGCTAATCAAATGATTTCCTCTACTTTTCTTAATAAAATATCATGATCAAGAATAAAGGACTTGCTGAGTACATAACACCTTACTATCTTGGCATACATGAACAGGGGAAAGGAAGATTTAGTCCTTACCTCTCAGCTGTTTACAAGTAGTCAGGGAAGACTACTTAGAATGTACATGAAGATATGTTTTACAAGGCAGTATCTAATAAAGCTTTGAATAATAGAGAGGAGAGATAGGTATATCACTGTGAATTTTAATTCATCATTATGGGGCTTGAACGTGAGGACCTGAGTGGCCTGTAGAATTTATGTCTGAACAGGAAGCCACTCAGTTCAAATATGGGGAAGTGTGTGAGCAACTATGGAGTAGAAAATTTGCAGGGAGTCTTTGGAAATACTGAATAGACTGGGTTGGCTGGAATTGAGAATGGTATTTGCTTGAGGAGATAGTGAATGAGTTTGAAGGATAAATTGCAGCCATATTTTAGAAGACCCTGAATGTCAGACCTAGGGATTGAGCTTTAATCCCTAACTAGGTCTGAGAAGTCATGCTTCCAAGGTGGCACAATCCTAAAGAATCTATGTGCTGGTGCAAGAGATGCAGAGATGCGAATTTGATCCCCCGGAGTAGGAAATGGCAACTCAACTCCAGTATTCTTGCCTGGCAAGTTCCATGGACAGAGGAGCCTGTAGTCCAGGGGTCCACAAAAAGTCGGACACAACTGAGCAACTAAACATAAATAACGCACTTGCGGGCACATACAGACACACACACACACACACACACACACACGGAGAAGTCACTAAGATTTTGACTCCGTGTCAAGATAGGAAGTATCGAGGAATGGAGAACTTATTCACAATAAGAGTAATTGAATAATACTTTATGGTTGTGGTTTAGTCGCTAAGTCCTCTCTTGACTCTTGCGACCCATAGACTGTAGCCTGCCAGGCTGCTCTAGTCATGGGGTTTCCCAGGCAAGAATACTGGAGTTGAGTTGCCATTTCCTTCTCCAGGGTATTTTCCCGACCCAGGGATCAAACCTGTATCTCTTGCATTTCAGGTGGATTCTTTATTGCTGAGCCACCAGGGAAATTTCTGAGCTTTAAAGTTTACCAAATGTTTCCTTAATCATCATCTTAGCAACCCAGACGTGGGTTGGCTAAGGAACCTGAATTGCGGGGGCATCTGGAACAGAGAAAGGATTATAAAGGAGAGACAATCCTTGGCCTTGATTCTCATAGCAGACACCACCCATCCATCACTCAGAGTGATTTTTCTTACTTTGTTGTGATGGGGTTTCTGAATACTCAGCATATTCCTACACGCAGTCACTATCGGTCAGTCTGAGATCACTCTCCATGAAATCCAGTTGCCATTCCAAGGCTATATTCTTGAAACATTGTGAAGAAAAAAATAGCAATATTTGGTTGGCTCAGAATTCAAGATGATAATGGAACCTCCTTGTGGACATGACTCAATTAGTAGAAATTGTAGGATTAGAGCTGTTGGAATCCTTTGCGTGGTGCTTATTTAGCAAGGCCTTAGGAGTGGAGTAAGATGTGTGAAGATACAGAGGCGGGCAGTCTAGCCCATATTTGACTTGACCAGCATTTGAAAAGGATGGATTTCAGTGAGGAGTTTAAGGGAGAGGGTGTTCTCTTTAAATTACCAGAAAATGGTATTCTGCAAGTTTACCGTTTCACTTGTATTTTATATCTTTCAGATATTTTCATGTTCATTTATATCTGTTGCATCCTTTTTGTTACTACATCCTATATGTATTCATTGTAACTTACTAACTTGTATTGGTTTCCTAGGTTAGTCTAACAGAATACCACAAACTGTGTGGCTTAAAAAGCAAATTATATCTCTCACATTTCTAAAGGCTAGAAATCCAAAATCAAGGTTTTGGCAGGTTGGTTCCTTTTGGCTGCACTGAGAGAGAATATGTCCAATGCATCTCCTGGCTTCTGGCTCTGCTGACCATCCTTGATATTCTTTGGCTTATAAATCCATTATTCCAGTCTCTACCTATGTAATCCTCACAGGATGTTCTCTGCTTGTCTGTTTCTCTGTCTTCTTTTTGTATGTAGGAAACCAGTCATTGAACTAGTGTCAGCCCTAATGACCCTCATCTTAACTCAGTTACATCTGCAGAGAATCTCTTTTGATACATGATCATATTCACAGATAACAGGGCATAGGGATTAGGATGTCAGTATGTTTTTTAGGGAGACACATAGTTCAGCTCGACAATGGGTATTTTTACTACCCAAGTTTTGCCTTTGAAAACAGAGCTGTAAAGAACACTCAAATACCTATTTCTATGTATCCTTTGCAAATATTTCTGTAAATTCTAAGAAATGAAATCAGAGAGCAGGAGCATTAAAAACGGTAATAGATGCTATTAAATTGTCTTCCAAAACAGTTGTTACCACACTCTGTCTAGTCACATCAGTATTAGGGTTTAAAACTCTTTTTTTGCTTTTAATTATTTCATTGGTGAAAAATATCCCATGTTTGATTTGTAGTTTTGGAGAAGTTAGAGATGTTTTTGTGTCTTGTTAGTCATTTATATTTCTTCTGTAAATTACCTGTTCTTGTCTTTAGACCATTTTCTATTGGATTATTTGTGCGTGGTGCTTATTTAGCAAGGCCTTAGGAGTGGAGTAAGATGTGTGAAGATACAGAGGCGGGCATTGATTTGACTTGACCAGCATTTGAAAAGGATGGATTTCAGTGAGGAGTTTAAGGAGAGGGTGTTCTCTTTAAATTACCAGAAAATGGTATTCTGCAAGTTTACCGTTTCACTTGTATTTTATATCTTTCAGATATTTTCATGTTCATTTATATCTGTTGCATCCTTTTTGTTACTACATCCTATATGTATTCATTGTAACTTACTAACTTGTATTGGTTTCCTAGGTTAGTCTAACAGAATACCACAAACTGTGTGGCTTAAAAAGCAAATTATATCTCTCACATTTCTAAAGGCTAGAAATCCAAAATCAAGGTTTTGGCAGGTTGGTTCCTTTTGGCTGCACTGAGAGAGAATATGTCCAATGCATCTCCTGGCTTCTGGCTCTGCTGACCATCCTTGATATTCTTTGGCTTATAAATCCATTATTCCAGTCTCTACCTATGTAATCCTCACAGGATGTTCTCTGCTTGTCTGTTTCTCTGTCTTCTTTTTGTATGTAGGAAACCAGTCATTGAACTAGTGTCAGCCCTAATGACCCTCATCTTAACTCAGTTACATCTGCAGAGAATCTCTTTTGATACATGATCATATTCACAGATAACAGGGCATAGGGATTAGGATGTCAGTATGTTTTTTAGGGAGACACATAGTTCAGCTCGACAATGGGTATTTTTACTACCCAAGTTTTGCCTTTGAAAACAGAGCTGTAAAGAACACTCAAATACCTATTTCTATGTATCCTTTGCAAATATTTCTGTAAATTCTAAGAAATGAAATCAGAGAGCAGGAGCATTAAAAACGGTAATAGATGCTATTAAATTGTCTTCCAAAACAGTTGTTACCACACTCTGTCTAGTCACATCAGTATTAGGGTTTAAAACTCTTTTTTTGCTTTTAATTATTTCATTGGTGAAAAATATCCCATGTTTGATTTGTAGTTTTTGGAGAAGTTAGAGATGTTTTTGTGTCTTGTTAGTCATTTATATTTCTTCTGTAAATTACCTGTTCTTGTCTTTAGACCATTTTTCTATTGGATTATTTGTGCTTTTTTTCCGGTGACTTGAAGAACTCTTTGGGAATAGTAATTTTATATTCTGGTGTTTTTTAGCAGTCACCATTTTATTTTTTTGACAGAAGTATTTTTAGTCATTGCATAGGTTTTTAATTTTGTGTAGTTAATTGTGATACACTTTCAAGTATATCAGGTTTTTATTGATATTGGCCTAGTTCAGAATTGCAAGACTATTCACATTTTTCTAGTACTTCTGTTGCTTTGTTTTATACCTATTATTCTTTTTAAATGTATCTTTTTTAGTTGAAGGATAACTGCTTTACAGAATTTTGTTGGTTTCTGCCAAATGTCAACATAAATCAGCCATAGGTGTTTGTATACCTATCATCTTTGATCTTTCTGGAAGTCACTTTGGAAAACAAGAGTCATAGAAATCTAGTATTACATTTTAATAAAACAAATGACCACGACACTACTTATTGAGCAGTTCATCTTATCCCACCTATTTGAAATGCTGTCTTTATAATTTAAGTCCTTCATTGCTCTCCTTCTCAGTATTTTCTAGCTATTTTTATGTGCCTGTGTTGGTGTTCAGTCACTAAGTCATTTCTGACTCTGTGACTCCATACACTACAGCACTCCAGGCTTCCCTGTCCTTCACTGTCTTCTGGTGTTTGCTCAGGTTCATGTCCACTGAGTCAGTGATGCCATCTAACTCTCTGCCACCCTCTTCTCCTCCTTCCCTCGGTCTTTCCCACCACTCCAGGGCTTCTTCCCACTGTGGCTTCAGGGTCTTCAGAAAACAGAGCTGTAAAGAACACTCAAATACCTATTTCTATGTATCCTTTGCAAATATTTCTGTAAATTCTAAGAAATGAAATCAGAGAGCAGGAGCATTAAAAACGGTAATAGATGCTATTAAATTGTCTTCCAAAACAGTTGTTACCACACTCTGTCTAGTCACATCAGTATTAGGGTTTAAAACTCTTTTTTTGCTTTTAATTATTTCATTGGTGAAAAATATCCCATGTTTGATTTGTAGTTTTTGGAGAAGTTAGAGATGTTTTTGTGTCTTGTTAGTCATTTATATTTCTTCTGTAAATTACCTGTTCTTGTCTTTAGACCATTTTTCTATTGGATTATTTGTGCTTTTTTTCCGGTGACTTGAAGAACTCTTTGGGAATAGTAATTTTATATTCTGGTGTTTTTTAGCAGTCACCATTTTATTTTTTTGACAGAAGTATTTTTAGTCATTGCATAGGTTTTTAATTTTGTGTAGTTAATTGTGATACACTTTCAAGTATATCAGGTTTTTATTGATATTGGCCTAGTTCAGAATTGCAAGACTATTCACATTTTTCTAGTACTTCTGTTGCTTTGTTTTATACCTATTATTCTTTTTAAATGTATCTTTTTTAGTTGAAGGATAACTGCTTTACAGAATTTTGTTGGTTTCTGCCAAATGTCAACATAAATCAGCCATAGGTGTTTGTATACCTATCATCTTTGATCTTTCTGGAAGTCACTTTGGAAAACAAGAGTCATAGAAATCTAGTATTACATTTTAATAAAACAAATGACCACGACACTACTTATTGAGCAGTTCATCTTATCCCACCTATTTGAAATGCTGTCTTTATAATTTAAGTCCTTCATTGCTCTCCTTCTCAGTATTTTCTAGCTATTTTTATGTGCCTGTGTTGGTGTTCAGTCACTAAGTCATTTCTGACTCTGTGACTCCATACACTACAGCACTCCAGGCTTCCCTGTCCTTCACTGTCTTCTGGTGTTTGCTCAGGTTCATGTCCACTGAGTCAGTGATGCCATCTAACTCTCTGCCACCCTCTTCTCCTCCTTCCCTCGGTCTTTCCCACCATAAGGGTCTTTTCCAGTGCATCAGCTCTTCACATTGGATGGCAGAGTATTTGAGCTTCAGCTTCAGCATCAGTTCTAATGAATTTATTTGGCTGTGTTGGGTCTTAGGGTCTTAGTTTCAGCACACAGGGTCTTCGTTGCATCTTGTGGAATCTTTCAATATGGTGCACAGACTCTCTAGTTGTGGCACAACGGCTCAGTATTTGCCACGAGTGGGCCTACTTTCTTCGTGGCATGTGGCATCTTAGTTCCCCAACCAGGGATCAAACCCACATCCCCTAATTGCAGTGTGGATTCTTTACCACTGGACTGCCAGGGAAGTCCCACTGTTGCTTCTTGACACATATACAAGTTTCTTAGTAGACACGTAAGGTAGTCTGGTATTCCTATCTGTTTCGGAATTTTCCGGTTTATTGTGATCCACACCGTCAAAAGACATTATTAGGGTAATCAACAAAGCAGAAATAGATGTTTTTCTGGAATTCCCTTGCTTTCTCTGTGACCCAGCGGATGTTGGCAATTTGATTACTGGTTCCTCTAGCTTTCCTAAATTCATCTTGTAATTGCAAAGTTCTCAGGTCGCCTACTGTTGAAGCCTAGCTTGAAGGATTTGGGGCATAACATGTACTGGCATGAGAAGTGATTCTGTGACTGTATTTGGTATGTTTTTCAAGACTTTACCTCCAACCCCACCTCCCACCATAAAATATTTACTTTAAAATAGCTTTGGATTTGTAAATTGATTTAGGAAAATTTGACATAGGTGAGGATTTCCATTAGAAACCAAGTCTTTAGTTTGTCTTGTTTCCAGTATTACATTTTAATAAAACAAATGACCACGACACTACTTATTGAGCAGTTCATCTTATCCCACCTATTTGAAATGCTGTCTTTATAATTTAAGTCCTTCATTGCTCTCCTTCTCAGTATTTTCTAGCTATTTTTATGTGCCTGTGTTGGTGTTCAGTCACTAAGTCATTTCTGACTCTGTGACTCCATACACTACAGCACTCCAGGCTTCCCTGTCCTTCACTGTCTTCTGGTGTTTGCTCAGGTTCATGTCCACTGAGTCAGTGATGCCATCTAACTCTCTGCCACCCTCTTCTCCTCCTTCCCTCGGTCTTTCCCACCATAAGGGTCTTTTCCAGTGCGTCAGCTCTTCACATTGGATGGCAGAGTATTTGAGCTTCAGCTTCAGCATCAGTTCTAATGAATTTATTTGGCTGTGTTGGGTCTTAGGGTCTTAGTTTCAGCACACAGGGTCTTCGTTGCATCTTGTGGAATCTTTCAATATGGTGCACAGACTCTCTAGTTGTGGCACAACGGCTCAGTATTTGCCACGAGTGGGCCTACTTTCTTCGTGGCATGTGGCATCTTAGTTCCCCAACCAGGGATCAAACCCACATCCCCTAATTGCAGTGTGGATTCTTTACCACTGGACTGCCAGGGAAGTCCCACTGTTGCTTCTTGACACATATACAAGTTTCTTAGTAGACACGTAAGGTAGTCTGGTATTCCTATCTGTTTGAATTTTCCGGTTTATTGTGATCCACACCGTCAAAAGACATTATTAGGGTAATCAACAAAGCAGAAATAGATGTTTTTCTGGAATTCCCTTGCTTTCTCTGTGACCCAGCGGATGTTGGCAATTTGATTACTGGTTCCTCTAGCTTTCCTAAATTCATCTTGTAATTGCAAAGTTCTCAGGTCGCCTACTGTTGAAGCCTAGCTTGAAGGATTTGGGGCATAACATGTACTGGCATGAGAAGTGATTCTGTGACTGTATTTGGTATGTTTTTCAAGACTTTACCTCCAACCCCACCTCCCACCATAAAATATTTACTTTAAAATAGCTTTGGATTTGTAAATTGATTTAGGAAAATTTGACATAGGTGAGGATTTCCATTAGAAACCAAGTCTTTTTAGTTTGTCTTGTTTCCTTTTGTAGTTATGTAATTTTCATATCGTGTGTTTTGTGTGTGTGCACTCACTTGCTCAGTTATGTCCAACTTTTTTTGTCCCCATGGACTGTAGCCCCCAAAGGCTCCTTTGTCTGTGGGATTTCTCAGACAGGAATACTGGAGTGGGTTCCCATTTCCTCCTCCAGGGGATCTTCCTGACTCTGGGATTGAACCTGTGGCCCCTGCATTGGCAGGCGGATTCTATACTCATTGTTTAAACACACACACACACACACACACAGACACATATGGAGTTAAATGGTAGAATAGCCCTTTATACCACTCATCCCTAATGCAGTTAATCTCCATAGAAAGCTCCTAATGATTTAATGTGTCTCTTTCCTCTCCTTTTTATTTGTAGGTATGTGTATGAATACATATGTTTGCATTTTACCAGAAAAGGGTCCCATATGAGATATATTTAAATTTACCTCATGTCTCCCCCCTTTTTTACCATGTTTATTATGGAAACTTATACAAATTATAAAATCAGAAAATGAACTTATGTAGACCCATCACCCACCTGTCATGGGTATCAGCTCACGGCCATTCTTATTTTCTTTAAGTCTCCAGCCGCTTTTATTTTTCCTGCATTATTTGGAATTAAATAGCAGACGTTATATAATTTCTTTTTCATAAATAGTTTTGCTAGAGATATGTTAATTTTATTAGTTCTCTTAACATGTTTTAGTTTAACCGACTTTTATTGTTTTTCTGCTGTTGTCTAATCTTCTATACACAGTATGTCTTTTTTCTCTGATTGCTTTTAAGACTTTTCTCTTTGTTACTGGTTTTAAGGACTCTGATTATAATGTGCTTTGTGTATTTTCTTATGTTGGGATTTCTTAAACTTCTTGGATATGTAAGTTTAGAATAGATTTATATCAAGTTTGGAAATTATTCGGTCTTTTTTCCCTAATATCCACTCCCTTGCTCCCCCTTACCAAAAAAGACTAGACTTCAGAAAAGCTAGACACGTGTAAAGACATCTTAGACCTCGCTGTTGTACAACTCATTTTTGTTTCTGTCTCATTCTGTTTATTTCAGTTAGTAAGTAGCTAGTGATATGTAATCCATAATCTTTTGTCCACAGTGTCTAATCTGCCATTAATACCATTTAGATACTGGCTTTTTCATCTCAGATGTTGTAGTTTTCATTTCCAGAGTTCTAATTTGGATTTTAAAAAGTATATTCTATGTTTCTAAGTACTGAATATGTTCTATCTTTATTCTACCTTAATGTGTGGAATATAGTTACGGTAACTGTTTTAATGTCCTTGTCTATAATTTCTAAGATCTATATAGTTACAGTAACTGTTTTAATGTCCTTGTCTATAATTTCTAAGATCTAAATCAGTTTCTCATGATTTATTCTTGTCTTCACTATCAATCACATTTTTCGGCTTTTTCACATACTTGGTATTTTCCTTTTACTGGATACCAGATACTATGATATTTTCTTTAAATTTTTAATGGTAAGGTGTTATTTTTTAATTTTCCATCAGAGCACTTTGCATTTGCTAGTTCCTTTTAAAGACCAGCATCCTCCCCCTTTTGCAATAATGTCTAATTAAATATATCTGAAGATACTAATCTTTTAAGGTCTCATTATTGAAAAATATTTTCAATTAATATTCATGTAGTTCCTTTCTTCTTTGTTCCTGTTTCCTCAATTATTTGATTATTCTTGGTTGTAGTCCAAGCTTATGTTTAAAAAAAAAACCTGCTTTCTAATAGATAGTTAACTTGGTTTTTTTTTTTTTTTTTTTTGATTAATAGACTGTTTTTCAGCAGTTTTAGATTTACAGAAAAGTTGTATGGAAAGTTTGAAGGTTTTATATTTACCCTGTCTCCCTTTCCCCACCCCACTTTCTCCTGTTATAGAATGTCTTACATTAGTATGATACAATTTTTAAAATTGGTGAACCAGTATTGTACATTATTACTAGCTCAAGTCTGTAAGGAGATTTAAGTCTGTACAGAACTATAGGTTTTGGTTTTCACAAATGCATATCATTTGCCACCATTGTGATACTCTAAAACTTACTTGGATATGTAAGTTTAGAATAGATTTATATCAAGTTTGGAAATTATTCGGTCTTTTTTCCCTAATATCCACTCCCTTGCTCCCCCTTACCAAAAAAGACTAGACTTCAGAAAAGCTAGACACGTGTAAAGACATCTTAGACCTCGCTGTTGTACAACTCATTTTTGTTTCTGTCTCATTCTGTTTATTTCAGTTAGTAAGTAGCTAGTGATATGTAATCCATAATCTTTTGTCCACAGTGTCTAATCTGCCATTAATACCATTTAGATACTGGCTTTTTCATCTCAGATGTTGTAGTTTTCATTTCCAGAGTTCTAATTTGGATTTTAAAAAGTATATTCTATGTTTCTAAGTACTGAATATGTTCTATCTTTATTCTACCTTAATGTGTGGAATATAGTTACGGTAACTGTTTTAATGTCCTTGTCTATAATTTCTAAGATCTATATAGTTACAGTAACTGTTTTAATGTCCTTGTCTATAATTTCTAAGATCTAAATCAGTTTCTCATGATTTATTCTTGTCTTCACTATCAATCACATTTTTCGGCTTTTTCACATACTTGGTATTTTCCTTTTACTGGATACCAGATACTATGATATTTTCTTTAAATTTTTAATGGTAAGGTGTTATTTTTTAATTTTCCATCAGAGCACTTTGCATTTGCTAGTTCCTTTTAAAGACCAGCATCCTCCCCCTTTTGCAATAATGTCTAATTAAATATATCTGAAGATACTAATCTTTTAAGGTCTCATTATTGAAAAATATTTTCAATTAATATTCATGTAGTTCCTTTCTTCTTTGTTCCTGTTTCCTCAATTATTTGATTATTCTTGGTTGTAGTCCAAGCTTATGTTTAAAAAAAAAACCTGCTTTCTAATAGATAGTTAACTTGGTTTTTTTTTTTTTTTTTTTTGATTAATAGACTGTTTTTCAGCAGTTTTAGATTTACAGAAAAGTTGTATGGAAAGTTTGAAGGTTTTATATTTACCCTGTCTCCCTTTCCCCACCCCACTTTCTCCTGTTATAGAATGTCTTACATTAGTATGATACAATTTTTAAAATTGGTGAACCAGTATTGTACATTATTACTAGCTCAAGTCTGTAAGGAGATTTAAGTCTGTACAGAACTATAGGTTTTGGTTTTCACAAATGCATATCATTTGCCACCATTGTGATATCATACTCAATAGTTTTCCCTGCTCTAAAAATACCCTGAGCTCCACCTGTTTATTCCTCTTTCCTCTAGTGAAACTGTAGGGTCCATTGATTTTTTTGCTTTATAGTTTTGCCTTTTCCAGAATGTTATATAATTGGAGCCATGCAGTAGGTGGTATTTACAGACTGGTTTCTTTCACTCAGCAAGATGTATGTAAGACTCCTCCCTTTTATGACTTTTATGACTCAGTAGCTTGTAACTTTTTATTGATGAAAAATATTTCATTTTAGTGTGGATGTATCGCAGTTTTTACCATTCACCTCTTAAAGGAGATCTCAGTTGCTTCCATTTTGGGCAGTTATGAGTAAAGCTGCTGTAAGCTCCATGCTGGTTTGTGCGTGGATGTAAGTTTACAGTGTATCATTTTTCTCTTTCATAAGTAGTGCCTTTGCTTTTGTTTCTAAAAGTCATTCTGAAACTCAAGGTCATGTACTTTTTTTCCTTTGTTTTCTTTTAGGTTTTACAGCATCACATTTGACAATTAAATCTATAATCAATTTAGAGTTAATTTTTGTGGAGTGTGTAAGAGCAGTATCTAGATTGATTTTGTTGTTGTTTTTGTAAGTGGATGTCCCTATTTCAGGAAGAGTATCCTTTTTCCATTGCATTGTCTTTACTCCTTTGTCAAAGCTCAGTTGGACTCTTATTAATTTGTCTTACCTCTTTTTTTTTCTTGGTTAGTCTTCTAAAAATATATTAGTTTTATTGATCTTTGAATTTCTTTATTCCTGTTTTCAGTTGCATTGATTTTCTGCTGCAAATTTTATTTTTTTTCTCTGCACTTACTTTGGATTTAATTTGCACTTTTTCTGTTTCCCAAAGTACACGCTTAGGTTAACGATTTTAGATTTTTTTTTTTCTTTTCTCATACATGCATTCAAGGCTATAAATTTCCCTCTAAGCACTGCTTTTGGTGCATCCCACAAAATCTGGCAAGTCATGTTTCATTTTCATTTATTTTAAGATTTCTCTTGAGATTTCATTTATCCATCTGTTATTTAGAAGTATATTTAATATCCAAATGTTTTGAAAATCTCCAGCTGCCTTTGTTATATTGATTTCTATGTTGCTGTCTGAGAACATATTTTGTGTGATTTCCTTGTTGTTGTTGTGGATTATGGCCCAGAATATGGTCTATCTTGGTGATTATTCCATGTAAGTTTGAAAAGAATGTGTATTCTACTGTTGATGTATTCTGTAACTGTGAACTAGATCCAGATGGATGAGATTGAGTATTCTCTGAAAGATCGGTGCTGTCTATTTTTTAGGTTCTCTCAAAAACCACTAAATAGATTGTTTTTTTAACTCCATGTACTGGAAATTATTTCCTGCTTTTGTGCTCATCTTACTGGCCTTGACGTGCTTTGAAAATTAGTGGGGAAAGTGCATTCTTCCTTTTAAAAGTATATTTTGACTTTGGTATGCGTTTCTGTGGGTGGAAGTATGCTCCCCTTTTCTGTGGGTGGAGATTGTGGTGGAAGCAAATTCCTGTCTTTCGTGGCAGTTAAAATATTAGGAGTGGGGTTGCACTGACGGAAGGCTTTCACGATGTCATGTAGATGTTTATGGTTAATTGAAGGGCCAAAAAGAGAACTGTTGTCATTCTTCTAAAAATATTTTAAATATCACAGAATAACAGTTTCTACTCTTGTGAGAAAGTGTTTACAATATTTCCATAATGTAGCAATAATTAATATGATTCTAAGAAAGAATCCTTTCACTTTGCATCCTTGTTATTTCATCCATGTATGAGTACATGCTGCATATGAAATACTGTGTGTAGGCTGGTCTAGCTTCACATAGGAGCCTATTAACAAGTCATTCGATGATAAGTGCTTCATTGGATGTGTCAGTGAAATGTTATGGCTAATGTTAAGGAAACAAATGTTACAGCTTTTCCTAAGGAAAAAGGAATATTTTGGCTGCCAGAGGATCCCATGGACTCATACATGCATTCAAGGCTATAAATTTCCTCTAAGCACTGCTTTTGGTGCATCCCACAAAATCTGGCAAGTCATGTTTCATTTTCATTTATTTTAAGATTTCTCTTGAGATTTCATTTATCCATCTGTTATTTAGAAGTATATTTAATATCCAAATGTTTTGAAAATCTCCAGCTGCCTTTGTTATATTGATTTCTATGTTGCTGTCTGAGAACATATTTTGTGTGATTTCCTTGTTGTTGTTGTGGATTATGGCCCAGAATATGGTCTATCTTGGTGATTATTCCATGTAAGTTTGAAAAGAATGTGTATTCTACTGTTGATGTATTCTGTAACTGTGAACTAGATCCAGATGGATGAGATTGAGTATTCTCTGAAAGATCGGTGCTGTCTATTTTTTAGGTTCTCTCAAAAACCACTAAATAGATTGTTTTTTTAACTCCATGTACTGGAAATTATTTCCTGCTTTTGTGCTCATCTTACTGGCCTTGACGTGCTTTGAAAATTAGTGGGGAAAGTGCATTCTTCCTTTTAAAAGTATATTTTGACTTTGGTATGCGTTTCTGTGGGTGGAAGTATGCTCCCCTTTTCTGTGGGTGGAGATTGTGGTGGAAGCAAATTCCTGTCTTTCGTGGCAGTTAAAATATTAGGAGTGGGGTTGCACTGACGGAAGGCTTTCACGATGTCATGTAGATGTTTATGGTTAATTGAAGGGCCAAAAAGAGAACTGTTGTCATTCTTCTAAAAATATTTTAAATATCACAGAATAACAGTTTCTACTCTTGTGAGAAAGTGTTTACAATATTTCCATAATGTAGCAATAATTAATATGATTCTAAGAAAGAATCCTTTCACTTTGCATCCTTGTTATTTCATCCATGTATGAGTACATGCTGCATATGAAATACTGTGTGTAGGCTGGTCTAGCTTCACATAGGAGCCTATTAACAAGTCATTCGATGATAAGTGCTTCATTGGATGTGTCAGTGAAATGTTATGGCTAATGTTAAGGAAACAAATGTTACAGCTTTTCCTAAGGAAAAAGGAATATTTTGGCTGCCAGAGGATCCCATGGACTCAAACAGAATTGAGCAATAAAATTTCAGGAACAGCAGGAGACTGGGAAGCTCTGAGAACAGTAATAGGAGGATCTTCTCCCTGACCTCCTTAGTCCTGCAACTCCATTTGGAAATCTAAATCTTGAGGAGAGGCTCTAAACCGACTCAGCACCTGTGCTTGTCCCTAGAGAGAGGCAGCTGGTCTCTATGACAATTGTTGAGGGCTGGGGACAGGCAGCACCTTCAGGGTAGGTTTATCATACATTGAGAAGAGCTAGGGAATATCCAGCCAAGGTACAGTGCGTGACTCTGTCATCTCTCAGTGACCTAACCCTTCTTTAGGCACCATTATGATAGATATTTACTCTTTATTATACTGGTAGGTTTATCATACATGGAGAAGAGCTAGGGAATATCCAGCCAAGGTACAGTGCATGACTCTGTCATCTCTCACTGACCTAACCCTTCTTTAGGCACCATTATGATAGATATTTACTCTTTATTATACTGGTGCCCTTTTTTAGTTACAACTTCCATCCTAGATTTGCAGATGGTAAAGGTGTAAGAGTGTCTTTCGTGTGTTTGGAAGCTTTGGGTTTTTTCCTGGTCCTCTTTTTCATTGGCCAACTTGCTGAAAATCAAGGAGTATTAGAACTCCAGGGCTTCCCCTGGTGGTCCAGTGGGTAAGGACACTGCCTTGCAGTGCAAGGGGCGCCGTTTCGATCCCTTGCCTGGGAAGATCCCACATGCCGCAGAGCGGCTGGACCGATGTGTCCAATTATGGAGCCAGAGCTCTGGGGCGCATGTGCCCAGAGCCGACGCTCTGCAACGACAGACGCCACCACGATGGGAGGCCCACAGGAGCCAAAGAACAAAGACGGATGAAAAATAGAGAAATGAAAGACCAATAGAAGTGGCCCACCCACTCCCCTCCCTCCCCAACCCGACCCCCGCCCAAAATAAATAAAAAAAAAATAAATAAATCTTTAGAACTCCAATTACTAGTTTTTGTAAGCTGGTGTGTAGAACTTCTCTTATTATGTAAAATGCTGACATTCTCCCCCCTTCCCTTCCCCTACTTTCCACAAGTTCTTAATCTATTAAATGGTAATGTTCTTTTAAAAGGAAAACTAATATATCTTTTTTAAGTCTTTTAAGAAATTGTAATCAAGTATAAATCTTAAAAACAACTTTGGAAAGCTTCTTGCCTGTCGCCTCCCCTATTTTTTTTTCTTTGCCTATCCAATTCTTATGCATAATATATAAGAGAGTCTCAAATGTTGTCCATTAAGTCACATTAGGTTGTACATTGAATTTAAACTGTTACTTACTCTTAGATAAACCTTCTCATTGCATGTCCTTCCCCCAGCTTGACTGTACATAATGGAAAGTCAGACAAATTAAATGTGCTTATATATAAAACATGTATGCACATTCCTGTGATTATCTTTAAAAACTTTGGTAATTATGAATTGCTGCATGTATTGTAACAAATGTGGGACACAGAGTCAATTGAATTTTAAGCTTACTTATCTTGTTCAGTCATTTATAGGAGGTCAGAAGACTCAGAGAGAAAGCCTGTGAGAAATCGTAGACTTTGACCTTCGTTAGAGTCGCAGGCTGTCTCCCCATGTTAGCCAAGAGTTTGCTTTTCTCCCTATAGCTTTAGACATTGTAGCGTGTTCTTTTCAGCAGTGTTCAGTTTTAATTTTTTTTAAGGGGGAAGGTTTTAAAAGTTACTAGAAATTCTTTCTCAGTTATAGTTAATAAATTGAAAGGTTGATGTTTTTCTTTTTCTCAGACCTGTACCATGAGAGGACCTGAATAGGTGTTTTGTGTGTGTTTGCATTTTTTAGATCAGTATTTAATTATTTGAAAAGTTAAAATATTTGCAGTTTAAAATTAAGTGTACGAAAAGGAACATTTTAGTCTTGTCCTGCCCTGCATTTCCCTGACCAAACGCATGCCCACACATAAAACTCCTAAGCAGTTGGCCACTATTCCTAGTTCTCTATGTCTTTTTCCAGATGGTTTTATGCGTATTTGGGCAATGCAAATTATTGCTTCCGCGATTGCACACAAATGTTAGCATGTTATACCCTCCATTTTATATCTCACTTTTTTCTTACAGAACATTGTATCTAGAGCGTCTTTCTTTATCATGACTTAAAGAGCCTCTTCATTTCTTTTTTAAGCATCTGTATAGTATCCCATTGTATAGCTGAATTGTGGCTTATTTAATGAGTTCATGGGGTATTTTTCTTAATCATTAGGTTGTACATTGAATTGTAAAAACTCCGGTTTTTTATTTTTCTTTGCCTATCCAATTCTTATGCATAATATATAAGAGAGTCTCAAATGTTGTCCATTAAGTCACATTAGGTTGTACATTGAATTTAAACTGTTACTTACTCTTAGATAAACCTTCTCATTGCATGTCCTTCCCCCAGCTTGACTGTACATAATGGAAAGTCAGACAAATTAAATGTGCTTATATATAAAACATGTATGCACATTCCTGTGATTATCTTTAAAAACTTTGGTAATTATGAATTGCTGCATGTATTGTAACAAATGTGGGACACAGAGTCAATTGAATTTTAAGCTTACTTATCTTGTTCAGTCATTTATAGGAGGTCAGAAGACTCAGAGAGAAAGCCTGTGAGAAATCGTAGACTTTGACCTTCGTTAGAGTCGCAGGCTGTCTCCCCATGTTAGCCAAGAGTTTGCTTTTCTCCCTATAGCTTTAGACATTGTAGCGTGTTCTTTTCAGCAGTGTTCAGTTTTAATTTTTTTTAAGGGGGAAGGTTTTAAAAGTTACTAGAAATTCTTTCTCAGTTATAGTTAATAAATTGAAAGGTTGATGTTTTTCTTTTTCTCAGACCTGTACCATGAGAGGACCTGAATAGGTGTTTTGTGTGTGTTTGCATTTTTTAGATCAGTATTTAATTATTTGAAAAGTTAAAATATTTGCAGTTTAAAATTAAGTGTACGAAAAGGAACATTTTAGTCTTGTCCTGCCCTGCATTTCCCTGACCAAACGCATGCCCACACATAAAACTCCTAAGCAGTTGGCCACTATTCCTAGTTCTCTATGTCTTTTTCCAGATGGTTTTATGCATATTTGGGCAATGCAAATTATTGCTTCCGCGATTGCACACAAATGTTAGCATGTTATACCCTCCATTTTATATCTCACTTTTTTCTTACAGAACATTGTATCTAGAGCGTCTTTCTTTATCATGACTTAAAGAGCCTCTTCATTTCTTTTTTAAGCATCTGTATAGTATCCCATTGTATAGCTGAATTGTGGCTTATTTAATGAGTTCATGGGGTATTTTTCTTGATGATCTAGAAAATTCCAGTTTCCTAAGTAATTTTAGATAATTTTAAAGTCCTGAAGTTTTGAACTAACAAATGTAGGGTTTGAATTATTTTAGAAGTTTACAGGGAAGGCTTTCTAAAATGAATTACTCCATTACCCTGGTTTAAGTAAACTAAAGTGAACTTACTTTTATTCCTGTATAAGCTAGGTCACCTCTGTGAACATTTTGGGTACCATATATTTTACTGTGTTGTATTTCCGTGCTTAGAATGCAAGTTACCTTATCATCTTATAAATTTATTCATCTTGACCGTGTTAAGACCTCTTAGGGTTATCGGCAGTCATTTATAGCTCTTCTTTTATACTGTATATTATATTGTCTTTGATTATGCAATGTTTTTCGTCCCTCCTAATTATTAAAATTTTTTCTCTCACTGTTTTGTAAATTTATCACTGTTCCACATAAGTAAGGTTGTTTGAGTAATGCCTGCCTGTGCATTCTGAGTATGTGTGCTATACTACAAAGGATTTATGGCTCCTGTGTTGTCAGGGAAGCACTCCATTAGGCTTCCTTCCAGGAGAATTGTTCTTAGTATTTGTGGCTGCTAATGGGGAAACCTCTGTACTAGCTCAATCACAAATTATAATTTTTCCTGTTTGGGGCTTTTGGGTTTTTTCCCATATGAACGTTAAATTTCCCAGAATTTTGCTTCATGTTGACTTTTTAATTCTGTGTTTCATTTTATTCCTTAGTATTTCCTGTCCACTAAAAATGTTTAATCCATCATTTGTATAGTTTGAAAGTGAAAGAGTTAGTCATTCAGTCCTGTTCAACTCTTCGCTACCCCATGGACTATAGCCCACCAGGCACCTCTGTCTTAGAATTCTTCAGGCAAGAATACTGGAGTGAGTTGCCATTCTCTTCTCCAGGGGATCTTCCTGACCCAGCATGGAATCTAGGTCTACATTGCAAGCATACTCTTTACTGTCTGAGCCACCAGGGAATCCTTGAGGACCTAATTACCTAACCGATCCATTGGCTTTTTGGAAGAGAATCTTCTTTGTAAGGTCTAGTGAAAAGAGGAACTGCTTCCTCCCTCTAATTTTTGATGACTGAAGCTGACCAAAGTATCATTGTTAGCCAAGATCATGTTGCTGATCCTCATAAATAATAAGCTGTAATAGTAGGCTGAGTGTTAACACTTAAGGGATCCCATTGATGACCTCTGAACTGAGATTTGAAAGATGAGCAGAGTTAGCCAGTAAAAGGAGCTGAGATACAGGGTGTTCGCTCTTGGGAGCATGATATTGAAATGGAATGTGAGAATATGAGAAAGGACAATGAGTTAGACAAAGACAAACTCCTATGTCTTCAGGATACAGTGTGATAGACGAGGCTGAGGCTGTGTATGCTTCCCTTTTCTGTGATTGGAAATAAATTATTTCCTCCATTATTTTCTTAGTATTTTATGTTGGTGAGACCACATTTAAGTATCATCTACTTCATTTTACCAGACTAACAAGTGCAACCAGACTGATAGGGACTCCATAAATCAGTTAAGATGATGATGATCAAAATAAATTTTAGTTGAAAAGGAGATGACCTGAGAGATAGGGTTGTGGGGACGCATCTCTGTGGAAGTGAAAGTGTTCTTGCCATTACAGAGAACTAAGTATGCTCTAATTAGTGGGGACAGTGTATACCCCTGGTTTTGTATTGTGGTGGCTACAGCACCTAGTGCCATACCTGTTGCATAGCAAATGCTCACTGGGTGTTTAAATGAATAAAGATTAAAATACCTACGAGTGGCAGAAAAACAGACATAGGTTCAGTATTCAGAATCTTCTGAGTTGCTCAATAATAAGATAGTTTTTTCCATCAAGTCGTGAGCTTCCTACTTACAGCAGGCATTCAAACAAATGCTATTTAATCATCTATTAAGAATGTTATAGGACTTCCCTGGTGGTCCAGTGGCTAAGACTACAAGCTCCCAGTGCAGGGGGCCTGGGTTTAGATACCTGGTCAAATACTTTAGCCTGATGCAAAGAGCTGACTCATTGGGAAAGACCATGATGCTGGGAAGGATTAAGGGCAGAAGGAGAAAAGGGCAGTAGGTAGCATTGCTGACTCACGGGACATGAATTTGAGCAAATTTGGGAGATTGCGGAGGACAGAGGAGCCTGGTGTGCTACAGTCCATGAGGTCACAAAGAGTCAGACTTAGCAACTAAACAACAACAAAGAGTGTTATATGAAGGATTGATTGTAGCTGCCTCCCTCCTGACCCTACTTTCCTCACCAGATGTATAACCATTGACGTGTCCAGCCTGTTTCATTCAGTAGTTTTTGAGAGTTGCTCAGCCACGGTTTTCTTTGTGGGTAAGATCATTATGTATTTAAAAAAATAGCTGTGTTAACTTTGGTTTGGCAAAAGGAATATATAGGCTTAGATAGTTTATTTTTTTAGATTCAGAATTTTGTTGCTCTAATTGATGCATCATTTTCTCACTCTAAGTAAGGCTGACCAGGTCTTGTGGCCGGAAGCTTGTATAATTTGGATATACTATCTTTAAGAAAAAAGAGTCTGAAAACTAAATACAAAAATGAATGGTTACTTACTATGAGAAAAGATTGCAACAAATGAGAAATACCATATAAACATTGCAAAGTCCAGAAAAATAGATTCTTACTATTAAGAATTTCTGCTGTTGTTGAGTGATACACCTCCGTAATACTTATCTACCAATTTGACTGCATATTTATCAGTCACCTATGTACATGACAACAGTTTTATATTTTTCTATGAAGAGAATCTTTCCTCTTTTCCAAGTCTTGGCACACTGTGGCCTTTATACCAAATCCAGCATACTTCAGTTTGTACATAAAGTTTTATTGGATCACAAGCACCTCCAAATTATCTGTAGCTGGGTTTGCCCACCGCAGTGTAGAGGTGAAAGAGACTGAATGGCCCACAAAGCCTAGAATATTAATGGCCTGGCACTTTTCAGAAAAAGATTTCTGCTTAGTGTGTTTGGCCAGAATTTATTGATTCTTCTTATTGATAGTTGTAGAGGTAAAAGAAATTTTTTGAAAGCAGGAACTGGTAATTGCACATCTCTAATTTTCTTCACTTTGCTTAGAGGATGGTCTTGCTGTGGGAAAACACTTCTTTGATCTCAGGTGGCTGGGCCACTGCCCCTCCCCTAGTAATGTCCATGAAGTTTGGTCATAGTATTCCACGCTTAGCAGGGAGCTAGACAACATTTATTTAGATCTTTTTCCTTGAAGTTAAAGATTGGGTCTGGGTGGATCATGTGGACCAAAAGGGACAGGTCATTTCTTGGAGTGGACAGATGTTGAGATAAGGCATCCTTGGTTGAAATACCAAGATCACCTTCAGGGGTTACTGGAGAAGATCTCCTAGGAAGGAAAGCAGGCTTACTGCTACTTCCTATGTCTTCAGAGGAGAATACGCCAAGCCTTGAAAGGGGTTTGTCCAAGTAAAGGACCTGAAACTTAAACTTAGTTGATGTCATGGTAAATCTGCCTATCTCCTCAGAGCATAGAACTTGTATCCGTTTGACATTTTTCTTTCCACCAAAGTCCTGTTCTCCCATGCACTAACAGTCTTCTGTTTTCCACTTCCTTCACCACTGCTAATCTCTCCCTTCCCTCCACCAAAATTAGGTAATAATCTTAATCCAAGTGGGATCAATAGAGGAATAAAATTATATTAAGGGTATATATTTCTTAGAGAATCATTTAGATGGGATAAGGTAAAAATATGACAATACAGGAACTAGGATGAATCAATGAGTATGGTGTATGGTGAACAGAAAATGAGTAGCAAATTGGAAAATGCATCCAGAGCTGACCAATGTATGACCTTTAGCAAAAAGGCGACCTCATCTATAAAACGAGGCAGTTGGATTATATGCTTGGTAAATTTATGGTGAAATGGTATCAGATGATATATGGCTCTGCAATTCAGGAATACCTAAATCCTGTCAGTGACCAAATACCTACTTCTCTATTCTCTCATCCAGAACCGTTATTTCCAAAGTGGCAGTAGAAACTACACACACACACACACATACTGGTTTGTCATTAGAGCTCTTGGATTTCAGCTAGTAATGTTAAACTTTGGTTAACTGAGGTAAGCATCCTAGGGAACCCCTTCCCACCTTCATTCCGTGAAAACCCAAACCTAAGCTTCACGTTTTACTATAAACCAGCTGACCTGGCAGAGAGAAGCAGACAAAGAATAGAGGCGAGAGAAGAGGAAGAACAACTTTTAAGTAGGTGCACTTAAGCTACAAGGAAGGGAGAAGCAGAAAAGAGCAAACCATACCCGTGTGCCAACACTTTTTAACAGTGTCCTTACCTGTATGCAAGCATGACCCAGTCTGTAATGAGATCAGTATCCCTCTCAGAGCCTTTAAGTAGAAAATCAGGAACACAGCAGGCCTTGCCATTTGTAGTTACAGCGTCTGTAATTTTGATTGTTTGCAGGTAATGCTGACGGTCTACACCATATAATTTACAATGTATGTATGAGTTTAAGTCACAGGCAGCATCTGAGACCATGTGTGGCTGTGAGTGGTTTATGAGTGAGCTTCCTCTGTTGCATAGCCTATATCTTTTAGTAAGACTTGTTTATAAAGTGTTTTTTTTTTAATGGTTTCAAAAAATTGTACTGGTAACAAGAGTGAGCGCTAAAACCTTTATAATTTATAGATAATGTTTTTTGATAATTTTAAACACAGGTCCAGTATAAATGGAATGGAGAAAGGAGCTAAAGTTACCTAGTATAGGTTGTTAGGCTTTTCAGTATTGATATCTCAAAACACTCTCCTGCCTTCTGTTATCTATTGCTACAAAGCATCTTGTGACTTAATGCGATTTCAGGGCTTCCCTGTTTGCTCATTGGTGAAGAATCTGCCCGCCATTGCAGGAGACACAGGTTTGATCTCTAGTCTGGAAAGATCCCACATGCCGTGAGCCCATGCGCCAGGACTGTTGAGCCTGTGCTCCACGACTAGAGAAGCCACCGCAGTGAGAAGCCCGTGTGTGGCAGCAGCCCCTGCTTGCCACAACTAGAGAAAGCACAGCACAATAAAGGCCCAGAGCAGCCCATAAATAGAATAAGTAAATAAAGCAACTCACGTGGCCTCCGCCAGGGTCAGTGGGAGAAGGAGAGTATATATTGATAAAAGAACTTGGATGATAAGAGGCAACCAGGGCCGGTACAGGAACGATTAACCCACTGTGCCACATCTTCCAGCTGTCTGTCTTGGGTTATCTCTCTGAACCAGAGAGCGAGATGTTTGATGCTGCTTTAGTAGTATCTGAAGTAGTATCTTCATGCCGTACCACTCTCTAATTTCCCACCCCGCCTAGCTTCTAAAACTCTGCCAGCACTTTCCCATAGTATGGTCTATGTTGCTGTGACTACCTAGGATGCGGCTTCCTTTCCACTTACCCCTAAACCCTTTGCTCACCTGACTCATACCTTTTCATCCATCAAGTACAGTGTCACTTCAGGGAAGCCTTTTCACGCTAGGTGGGTTTTATACTTTCCATCTATACTGGAGTTTTCCTGTATAGCATCTGTGATAGTAATTAATGTCTGTCTGCCCATTAGAACTTGCTTTTCATGAGGACTGTGTCTGTCTAATTCATTTTTATGTTCAGTCCCACTTTTATTCCCACCTCACCCTCATTTATCATAATCCTGCATTCATATTAGATTGGTGCAGAAGTAATTGTAGGTTTTGCATTGTTGAAATTTGCCTTTGTACTGGAATACATTCTTAAATGTAGTATTATCATTTTAATGTGCATTTTTCACTCTCTTTTTCTGCTCATGATGTACTATTTGCAGTTTATTTTATATTTATTTTAGACTATGGAAATGATATTAGACAAAAAGCAAATGTGAGTGATTTTCTTATTCAAGTTCAAAAAACGTAAAAGCAGTGGAGACAACTCACAACATCAACAATGCCTTTGGCCCAGAAACTGCTTGCAGATGTAGTGTGGTAGTGCTTCAAGGCATTTCGTGGTGGAGGTGGGAGCCTTGAAGATGAGAACGACAGTGGCTGGTCATCAGAAGGAACAGTGAAGAATTGAGAGGGTCATTGAAGCTGATCCTCTTCAAACTACACAAGAAGTTGCTGAAGAGCTCAACATCAGCCTTTCTGTGGTCATCCGACATTTGAAGCAAATTGGAAAGGGGAAACGGGGGTGCCTCACGAGCTGACTGCAAATCAAAAATGTTGTTGTTTTGAAGCATTATCTTATTCTACGCAACTACACTAAACTATTTCTTGATCAGATTGTGACATGTGATGAAAAATGGGTTTTATACAACGGGCGATGACCAGCTCAATGGTTGGACCGAGGAGAAGCTGCGAAGCATTTTCCAGAGCCAAACCAGAAAAAAGTCACGGTCACTGTTTAGTGTTCTGCTGCTGGTATGATCCACTACGGCTTTCTGAATCCTGTCGAAACCATTACATCTGAGCATGCTTAGCATATCAGTGAGATGCACCAAAAGCTGCAGCGTCTGCAGCTGGCATTGATCAACAGAAAGGTTCAGTTCTTCTCCGGGACAAAGCCCGACCTCCTGTCACCCAGCCAGTGCTTCAGAAGTTGAACGCAGTGGGGTATTATGGTTCTCCTTACCCACCATATTCACCCGACCTCTCCCTAGCACATACCACTTCAGCCAGCACCTTGACAACTTTTTACTGGGAAAACGCTTCACAGCCAGCAGGAGGCAGAAAATGTTTTCCAAGAGTTCATCAAATCCTGAAACATGAATTTTTTTTTAAAATTACTATTCCTTGTGGGGCCTTCTGTCTTTGATGTGTGCTTTTTTATTCTTTTTTCTTTTTTCCCTTTTTCTGGTTATTTCTCATTGTGGAAGTTACCAGGTGACCTAAAATTCTTACTCTGACTTGTTATATAATGTGGTTGTGCTGATAATGTGATTTGAGTGTTCTCAAGATGAAACGCGTTTTTCACAAAGTATTAGTGTAGCAGTGCTCAGAAGTGGCAGTTTTCTGAGTTTTACTAGCCAGTGGGGCAGTGGCTAGTATGTGTGGAGGTAGCAGTGGCTCTGAGAAGAGAGCCCTCTTTCCAGTCTTGTTTTGAATCATTTGTGCTTTAAATTTTTTTTTTTCTATTTCAAAATAATTTCATACATACAGAAAATTTGCAAATACAATACAAAGAATTCCTGTTGCCCTTCCAACATTTATTATATTTTACCGTGCTTTTCTCTCTCTTGAGTGTATACATGTGTATTATTACTTTCTGAATCACTTGAGAGTAAGTTGCTAATATGATACTCCCTATATTGCAGAGTTTGTATCCTAGAATAAAGGTCAGTCTTTTTTTCATAACTTTTTTGGCTTATGAAACTTTAAGGTAGGTACTTAAGGGAATTACAGTCTACTTAATGGATAATAGGTCAGTATAGAAATTACTCTTATTTTAGAATAAGACCTGTGACATGACAAGATTTTATCCAAGATACACACGTGTTTCAAAAAAGCGGTCATTTCAACCTCAAGAATCAGGGAAGTGCTTCTGGACTGGTAGGGTCAGCCCCAGAGAGTTTGGAGGTGGCCTGCTGCTGAAGCACTGTGGGAGGGGCTCTCAGCCCAGAGTTCATCCTCCACTTGATTTCTGCCCTTGACAATGAAAGTCCTGAGGACTGATGTGCTGCTGCAGTGACCCAGCACTGAACTATCAGCAAGACATGGAACAGGTCAGGTGTTGTCTCTACAAAAGTTGATATAGTATTTTTTTTGGTCCTTTTAATTATTAACAGATTCTAACCTTAACATTATAGAGGTTAAGAAGTAAATTTCCTTTCCTAAGCCCTTTAGTTTGTTTTTCAAGAATACCTTCTTGATTGTGAAAGACAAGAAATAATGAAGTTGATTAGCTGTAATTACTTTAAAGGAATGGAAGGAATGTTTTTAAAAACTTAATTAAGCCACTGTCAATCTAGAGTTTTAGGGGTAGTCACTGTTTTTATTATTTCTGGCATTTGTATATTAAATGTTATGCTGTTTTGGGGTTTCCCTGGTGGTCCAATGGGTAAAGAGTCTGCCTTGTGGTGCCACGGGCACCAGTTTGATCCCTGGCCCAGGAAGATCCCACATGCAGTGGAGCAGCTGGACCAGTGTGTCCAAGTGCAAGCCAGCGCTCTGCAGCAAGAGAGGCCACTGCGATAGGAGGCCCACACAGGCTGAAGTATAAAGATGGATGAAAAATAAATAAATAAAAAATCAATAAAAAGATGCCAAGATTAAAAAAAAATTTTAAATAAATATTATGCTGTTCTTTATCATTACTCTGAATTAATCAGAAAAGACTTTTATAAGGTGCTATAGTCTATCATTTCCAGACTTTGACAGTTTAAGAGCAAATAAAATAAGTGCACTTAGATTAACAGTAACACCAAGCAAAATTTTAAAAATTGCATTACTGAGAATTGCTGATTAGTTAGGTTCTTTAGTATTATATTTTTATAAATTGTTTTAAGAGTAAGCTTTACGATGCCAACCATGTTTATGCAGGAAATTATAAAATTGTTTCCCAAATTGTTGTATCTTAAAAGCAGATGTTTTAAAATTTTGTTTTAAATTTATGAAATGTTTAAGTGAGATTTGGTGGTTTAAGTGATATTTGGGGGTCTAAGTGAGATTTGCGGTCTTTGTGGTTGGAGTGTCCATATATACATCCAGACAGTGTTTTACACTGTTAATACTTGTTCTTTGGCAAGGAGATTTCCATAATGGAATTTTAAATTCTTTAATAATGCATTTTTTTTCTTTTGCAAGCTGTAATGTCTTATTTTCTAGTTAAAAAGTAAAATAAGAATCTTCTTGAAACTTTTTTTTGGTATCTAGTTTGCTAATTGCTTTTCTTTTTAGAAATAACCGCATTTTGACAGCACCGTGTTAAAAGAGCTATATGAATTTTCTTTGGAAATCAGATTTTCTCATCTGAGTTTTTAAATTTTTCAGCTTGGTCTTTAACATCTTTGGTTAATATATGCAGAATTCGTTTTTATGATGATTTCGGTGCTAGGGTTTAGGCCCAGGATGGCTGTGTAGATACCATGCTGAGACTTCACTTGCAGCACACTGGTTTGTTCTGAGCAGACCAAGGGCACACCCACAGTCTTCCGTCTACTTTTAAAACCCAGTGTCCTAGTTTCTAAGCAAGCTTCATAATTTTCAAGTGACTCTTTTGGAATTTTTCCTGCTGCTTTGTGTCCTGTTCATGGCTGTAGCAAGAGAGGCCACTGCGATAGGAGGCCCACACAGGCTGAAGTATAAAGATGGATGAAAAATAAATAAATAAAAAATCAATAAAAAGATGCCAAGATTAAAAAAAAATTTTAAATAAATATTATGCTGTTCTTTATCATTACTCTGAATTAATCAGAAAAGACTTTTATAAGGTGCTATAGTCTATCATTTCCAGACTTTGACAGTTTAAGAGCAAATAAAATAAGTGCACTTAGATTAACAGTAACACCAAGCAAAATTTTAAAAATTGCATTACTGAGAATTGCTGATTAGTTAGGTTCTTTAGTATTATATTTTTATAAATTGTTTTAAGAGTAAGCTTTACGATGCCAACCATGTTTATGCAGGAAATTATAAAATTGTTTCCCAAATTGTTGTATCTTAAAAGCAGATGTTTTAAAATTTTGTTTTAAATTTATGAAATGTTTAAGTGAGATTTGGTGGTTTAAGTGATATTTGGGGGTCTAAGTGAGATTTGCGGTCTTTGTGGTTGGAGTGTCCATATATACATCCAGACAGTGTTTTACACTGTTAATACTTGTTCTTTGGCAAGGAGATTTCCATAATGGAATTTTAAATTCTTTAATAATGCATTTTTTTTCTTTTGCAAGCTGTAATGTCTTATTTTCTAGTTAAAAAGTAAAATAAGAATCTTCTTGAAACTTTTTCTTGGTATCTAGTTTGCTAATTGCTTTTCTTTTTAGAAATAACCGCATTTTGACAGCACCGTGTTAAAAGAGCTATATGAATTTTCTTTGGAAATCAGATTTTCTCATCTGAGTTTTTAAATTTTTCAGCTTGGTCTTTAACATCTTTGGTTAATATATGCAGAATTCGTTTTTATGATGATTTCGGTGCTAGGGGTTTAGGCCCAGGATGGCTGTGGAGATACCATGCTGAGACTTCACTTGCAGCACACTGGTTTGTTCTGAGCAGACCAAGGGCACACCCACATTCTTCCGTCTACTTTTTAAAAACCCAGTGTCCTAGTTTCTAAGCAAGCTTCATAATTTTCAAGTGACTCTTTTGGAATTTTTCCTGCTGCTTTGTGTCCTGTTCATGGCTGTCTATGAAATTTAAGATGTTTGGTCTGCAAAAGTTAAAAAACAGTATCAGTCACTGCTACCTGGGAAAGAAAGTCTTTCTGAAATTTGGAATTCTAGCAGTACACTGATCTTACATTTCTGACTTTATTAATAGGTCTTTGGAATTCTCTTATTAAGGGAAGGCATTCCCGAGGCAGGTTAAAGTAGCCCAAAACAGTGTCATCTCTAAAGCTTAGTGTAGTCAGTCTTTTTGAACAGTGCCCTTGTTCATTGAACTGATGTACTAAATCATAATCATCTCCTGTTTCTGGTTATTTAAATGTCGTCCTTAATTTATATTCATATAAATATTTTGTTTTTATATGTACAACGTTAGGTGCTTCCCTGGTGGTCCAGTGGGTAAAGAGTCTGTCTTGCAATGCAAGGGGCACTGGTTCGATCTCTGGCCCAGGAAGATCCTGTGTGCCATGGAGCAGAGGACCGGTGTGTCCAGTTATGAGCCAGCACTCGAGCGCATGTGCCCAGAGCTGGTTCTCTGCAACAGAAGAGGCCACTGCAATGGGAGGCCCACACATGCCAAAGAATAAAAAAGATGGATGAAAATAAATATAAAAAATTAAAAGAAGAGTCATGACGGGGTAAAAAAGTTTAAAAAAAATACAACTTTGGGTTTTATTTTAAATTATTTCCTTAATTTCTAGTTTAGTAGTTAGTAAGACTCTCAGGAAAAATTACTGTTTTCAGAAGATTTTAAAGTGTTAAACTAGTAAATGGATGTTTTACTCTTTGGAATTGTTCTATTCTAGATGGTCATATGTAGGAAACTTAATTTAAAATTAAATGAAAGTTTCCATTGTTTCATAATAGAGACATGAGAGAGGCGGCATCGTGATATACTAGAAAACCTAATGCATGTTCTGAGGTGTCCATTGCTCACAGTGAGTTAGCTCCTTTCTGTGCATCTAAAAGGATACTGGTTAGGTAATCCTTGTGGAAATTGGAACAATAGTCACTCAGATCATTTCCATATCTTCATTATAGCTGTCAGGATGTATGGCCAGGTTCACTTCACTTAAAATCTTTTTTTCTCTCCTTTTACCACCTTTAGAAAAGGAGATATTAGAATTCATCTTTCAATATGAGAATATGTCCAAAATTTCCAGCAATATCATTAATAAATGTGTATCTTGCTTTCAGGTTTGACTTAGTACCTATACTTAAGTGGTTAACTATTTGGTGGAAGTAAGACTTTACTGATATTACTACTTTGTGGCTCAGATACTTGTTTTATTGGAAAACAGTATATAGTACTGGGAGTAAGAATACAGGATCTGAAGTTACCAATTTCTTGGATTAGAATGTCCACTCACTGTGTAATAATGGGCAAATTACCCTTAGCCTCATTAACATTGGCTTTCTTAAGCATAAAAATGAAGTTTTAATAGTAATAAAAATTGTTATATTTAAAAGTGCTTATTAGAATATTCCTTACACATTTTAAGCCTAATGAGTGTTAATTTTCAGTAATTATTTTAGTATAGTTATTGTGTTAGTTATGTATTACTACGTAAGAAATTAGTTCAAAAAGTAGCTTAAAATGACAATAAATATTTATTATCTTTTTGTTCCCTCGGGTCCAGAATTTAGGAGCAGGTTGGCAGAGGTTTCTGATTCGGTGTCTCTGGAGATTGCGCTCAAGGTGTTGGTGGGAGCTCTGGTTCTCGTAGTGTTGCTTTGAATCTAATGGCATAAACTGGGTGTTTTACAGACGATGTCTTCAGCAGTGGTGCAGCTGTATGCAGCGGACCGGAACTGTATGTGGTCAAAGAAGTGCAGTGGTGTTGCGTGTCTCGTTAAGGACAATCCACAGAGGTCTTATTTTTTAAGAATATTTGATATCAAGGTGAGTTTCGGTTTGCTTTCACTTAAGAGTGCAAGTGATTGGGTTTTCTGCTTCATTTGTAATTTAGTATAGGTTTGTTTATCCTTTGTGAAATATTTAAATTATACATAGTATTAGAAGGGCGAGGCTTAGTTTTAGGTACTGAAGCGTGGGCATTATGACCAAATCAGGAGTGCAGCCCTAAGCTAAAACATGAATAGTTCCCCATCTTATCTGTCCACACATTAAAGGTGTTTTTGGTTTGTCTGTATTCCTTTGGGTCTTGGGCCTTTCCTACATTCTCTCCATTTCTTTCTGTTTTTATTCCATCCTGTCCATCACAGACTAGCAGATATACAATGAACTACAAAAGTATTTCTTAGCTCGGCATGTTCTTATTTACTTCAGCCCAGATTTAAAACTTTATACAGTATCTATAATCGTATATTTGCTTCCTGTTTTATGTTGTCTCTCAGCATAGGTATGTTCATATTTTCCCAGCTTTGTATTCCTCTCTCTTAAATGTAAATCTACTTGTCTTAGATTGGATGCCCTTTGTCAGGAACTCATCTCTGATAGTCACTATAAAAATCATCATTTTGTTGAGATGAAGTTGCCATTTATCTTTTAAAATCTTTTCCGTAAGCTTCCTTGCTTAGTATTTATATGTAGCAATACATATAATAGGATTGTAGTTACAAAAAAAAAACCACTAACTTTGAACTCTTGAACAGTACTTACGATTAGATAGGTTGTAATCAAGCTGTTTTACTTCTCTGGGCTCTGGCGTATTTATTCGTAAAGTACCGTGAACATCTAATTCTGTTGCAGAGTATTCCCCTGAGATTAAATGAAATTTAAATCACTGAACTTTAAATTGGTAATCTAATTTCACCCTACCCCAAGACAGCTGAGAGATGTGGTGTACTCCTGTTACTAACAGTAGCTTAACATGGCACTGATTCTGAGGGGTGGGGGGAACACCTGCATAGTTCAAAATATATGCCTAAGTCCTTTGATGTATTCCTCATCAGCAAGGAGAAGCCCTCTTTACAAATCATATATGCCTAGAACTCTAGTGAGAAGAAGGGGATTCCATTATAAAGGTCATAATGTGTGTACAGTGTTTTAAAATCAAATTTTTGAATTGTGGTCTAGGTAGAACCTTGCATTTCAGAATAGGGCTATGATTATATTTTCCTAACTAGTCATCTCCAATTACAGATAACCATTGCTAAATACTTGCAATTAGCCACATTTGGTATTAAGGTTAATTATATTTCTTATATTAAGGCTATTGATACGACAGTCATCCTGGTTGAACCTTGGTGCCTTTTAATCATCATTCTCTGTCTGCACTTGATTGATCCTACTTATGCCAATGTTTAATTAGGAGACCACTCTGCCAAAGTTAGGAATTCAAACATTGTTAATGAGCCGTACAGAGAAGGCATATTTGATCCTCCCAGCATCTACAGACTTGAGGAAAAGAGAGTGGAATCCTATAACATTTGATAGCATACAGTCTAAATTCTGCTGATGGAACTATACTTTGATAATCAGTGCCTGTGCAGAAGTATCCTACCTCTTCTAACACTGATGATCTAGTAATCGTTCTAGTTGTGGATTTGACCAGGTATATTTGGAAGTGCTTGACTGATGAGATTATATCTTAGCATACTGAATTCAGCTCACTTGGTATATAGATTTTATGAAAGAAGCATTATCTAATATTTACTGTTCTGTTATTACTTATTAAATTATGTGATATGTTTCTTATGTATTATACATGTATGTGGTCTGTGTGTGTGGAAAAGCTATTAGTAATAAGAACAGTGCCCTGATATGAATCATCTGCTTTGTTTTTATTCCCTTTTTTTGTTTTTATTCCTAGAGGTTTTCTTATTGGTAACTCTTGTTTGAACTTTTACTTTTTTCTAGGATGGGAAACTATTGTGGGAACAAGAGCTGTACAATAACTTTGTATATAATAGTCCTAGAGGATATTTTCATACCTTTGCTGGAGATGTAAGTCATAGTTCCTTTGTTGCTTTGTTTAGTGTAATTGCTTTCACATTTATCTGTAGAAAAGTATGAGCTTTTTGTGTAAATGTTGTATAAAATAAAAAGAACGGTTTTACTTTTTTATTTTTTGAAAACTCTTTTTTTTTTGCCTGTAAGTAAGTCATCATTTATTTTCATCCATCTTTATTCTTTGGCCTGTGTGGGCCTCCCATCGCAGTGACCTCTCTTGTTGCAGAGCACTGTTTCTGAACGCATGTGCTCCAGAGCGCATACACTGGCTCAGCCACTCCTCAGCATGTGAGATCTTCCTGGGCCAGGGATCAAACCGGTGTCCCTTGCACTGCAAGGTGAACTCTTTACCCACTGGACCATCAGGGAAGCCCACGATTTTACTTTTAAAAGCCTCTTCACAGATACTACTGCTTAAGAGGAAGCAATGGCTAGGATTTTAGGGGCCAAAGTTAGGAATTCAAACATTGTTAATGAGCCGACAGAAGGATATGATCAACTGATTGAGGAAAGATGGAATCTTACCTCCCAGCATCTACAGACTTGAGGAAAAGAGTGGAATCCTATAACATTTGATAGCATACAGTCTAAATTCTGCTGATGGAACTATACTTTGATAATCAGTGCCTGTGCAGAAGTATCCTACCTCTTCTAACACTGATGATCTAGTAATCGTTCTAGTTGTGGATTTGACCAGGTATATTTGGAAGTGCTTGACTGATGAGATTATATCTTAGCATACTGAATTCAGCTCACTTGGTATATAGATTTTATGAAAGAAGCATTATCTAATATTTACTGTTCTGTTATTACTTATTAAATTATGTGATATGTTTCTTATGTATTATACATGTATGTGGTCTGTGTGTGTGGAAAAGCTATTAGTAATAAGAACAGTGCCCTGATATGAATCATCTGCTTTGTTTTTATTCCCTTTTTTTGTTTTTATTCCTAGAGGTTTTCTTATTGGTAACTCTTGTTTGAACTTTTACTTTTTTCTAGGATGGGAAACTATTGTGGGAACAAGAGCTGTACAATAACTTTGTATATAATAGTCCTAGAGGATATTTTCATACCTTTGCTGGAGATGTAAGTCATAGTTCCTTTGTTGCTTTGTTTAGTGTAATTGCTTTCACATTTATCTGTAGAAAAGTATGAGCTTTTTGTGTAAATGTTGTATAAAATAAAAAGAACGGTTTTACTTTTTTATTTTTTGAAAACTCTTTTTTTTTTGCCTGTAAGTAAGTCATCATTTATTTTCATCCATCTTTATTCTTTGGCCTGTGTGGGCCTCCCATCGCAGTGACCTCTCTTGTTGCAGAGCACTGTTTCTGAACGCATGTGCTCCAGAGCGCATACACTGGCTCAGCCACTCCTCAGCATGTGAGATCTTCCTGGGCCAGGGATCAAACCGGTGTCCCTTGCACTGCAAGGTGAACTCTTTACCCACTGGACCATCAGGGAAGCCCACGATTTTACTTTTAAAAGCCTCTTCACAGATACTACTGCTTAAGAGGAAGCAATGGCTAGGATTTTAGGGGGACAAAAAGGTTTCAAAGAGTACTGTACATATAATTTGGTATGTAGAAAGAGGTTTTTTTTTTACATTTTCTCTGTCTTTGGGAAAATAGATTAACCTCTCTGTTGTGACTTTGGACAAATCGTTTAACCTCTCTGAGTTTTACTTTTCTTATCTATAAAAAATGAAACCACTATTCTATGGTAACTTTAAATATTGAAAATTATATTGCCATTCAAATTATTTTGTGAAAGAATAGTTTATGACCTAGAAGAGTACTAAAAGACAGTATTGTCAGTTGCTAAGTATGGTGTCCAACTCTCTGCAACCCCATGGATTGTAGCCCACCAGGCTCCTCTGTCCATGGGATTCTCCAGGCAGGAATACTGGAGTGGGTAACCATTTCCTTCTCCAGGGGAGCTTCCTAACCCAGGGATCAAACCCAGGTCTCCTGCGTTACAGGCAGATTCCTTACCATCTGAGTCACAAGGGAAAGTGGAGGTGATGGGGGGACAGAAGTTTTAGAATTTATTGCCTGAACTTGGTAACAGGGCTTCCTTGGTGGCTCAGCAGTGAAGAATCCACCTGCAGTGCAGGTGATACGGGTGCAGTTCCAGGGATGGGCAGATCCCCTGGAGAAGGAGATGGCAACCCACTCCAGTATTCTTGCCTTGGAAGTCCCATGGACAGAGGAGTGATGGGCCACAGTCCATGGGGTCACAAAAGAATTTGATATGATTTAACAACTAAACAATGACAACAACAGCAACATACTCAGGGACAGTTATAGAAGGATTTTAATACCATAGATTCACAGGAGTTATTTGAGTAACTTGATTATAGGTGATTTTTAATTTTCTCTCTTTTCGTATTTTGTATTTCCTAAATTTTCTACAGTAAAAGTTTGGATTGAATGATACAGTCATCTTTTCAGAACGTGTTTTCTTCTTTATTCATTATTTTTCACATTTTTTCTTCATTACGTGTAAATATATGTACATATATTGAAAGTGTGAACTGGGCTTCCCTGGTGGTCCAGTGGGTAAGGACACCGCCTTGCAGTGTAAGGGGCACCGGTTTGATCCCTGACCCTGGGAAGCTCCCACATGCCACGGAATGGCTGGACTGGTATGTCCGATTACGGGCCAGAGCTCTGGACCGCATATACCCAGAGCCGGTGCTCTGCAATGAGAGAGGCCACTGCAATGGGAGGCCCACACAGGCCAAAGAATGAAGATGGATGGAAAAAAAAAACAATAAAGGAGGCCAAAGTTTAAAAACAAAACAGAATCCCTAAAATTAAAAATAAAAAGTGTGGACTGAATGCCATAATAATGTCAGTGTGTTCTCACACTTTTAATAATGTACATGAATACCTGTACTTAAACTGCAAAATAAAATCATAAAAATAGATGAGTTGATCTGCTTTTGATCAATGTTTCTGGTGTTTTCCTTTTCAAATCCAAATGTTTACAGAGCACTATTGAAGGATCAAATTCTGTTTACTGTTTTTTCATTTGTTTTCAACTTAAGTATTCAGTTTAACATTTGAGTGTCTGCTGTAATAGGTAACCTATCTAATCATAGTCCTTTACCTTCTCTGTGCTTTTTGTCTTCTTAAGTTATTCAAATAACTATTCAGAGTCAGTTTTTATCTGCTAATGATGATGAAGCTTTCCTTCTTCAGTAATGTTCTGTTGTTGGTTATTAATTTGTTTGTTAAAGCTAAATTTGCAGATTTTGTTATTAACCTTTTTTGATGAAAATATTTCAGACCTGTCAAGTTGCTCTTAATTTTGCCAATGAAGAAGAAGCAAAAAAATTCCGAAAAGCAGTTACAGACTTGTTGGGCCGGCGACAAAGGAAGTCTGGTAAACATTTTTTTTTTTAATTCCTTTAAATAGGAGCTGGCTGTGACTTTGCGATGGATCTGTTCTGCCCTCTATTTTTGTAGAAAAGTTTTATCGAAAAACAGCTATGCTTGTTGGTTTACATACTGTCCTTGACTCTATTTTTTCCCACAGCACAGTTGTGTAGTTGTGGCAAAAACTGTATGAAGCACAAAGCCTAAAACATTTACTATCTAATCCTTTACATAAAACAGGTTGCTAAAACATGAACTCCTATTTTTATTGAGTTGATTTTTTTTCAGATTATTTAGAGAACTCCAAAACTTTTTTGGAGAACTTTTTTGTTGATAATATTTAACATATACTGACTAAGTATTTGCATTTTTATGGCATTATTTGTAACTCACATCTTAAAAAGTATATCTTGTGGAAAAAGACTTTAGGCATGTTGTATATTATACGTTGTATATTATAAAATCATAAGGAGCTTAGTTTAATGCATGAGATTCAAATATATATGAGACAGAGAATGATGCAGGATAATACAGAGCTTTAAATTCATTGATGTACAACTATTTGACAGTATTCAAATACCAGACATTCCTGCTATAAAGTGGGAGAAGGGTGATTAGGAAAGGTGAAGCTCTCCAAAACCATCTTCTTTAGCAGATCACTTTTAGGAGAAGTAACGTGTGGGAGATGAGGTCAGCAGATAGATCCCCTTGAAACCAGCCATGCCTGTATGTTCCTTGAAAAGGAATTTTTGTACATCCAAGTGTACATGTTGCCCCAGTTTGAAAATCACTGTAGTCAGGGATGTGCTTTACCAATAAGAGGGAATAAGTCGTAAAGGGAAGGCACCAGATCTGGAAAACAGGAATGTAAAAGCATATATTACATTTTATACATGTTGGCTATTATTTTAATGGTCCTCCAAGAAGGAGGTAATGTACAAAATGAAAATAAAATGAACTTGGTTGTTGCCTCACTGTCATCTAATTATATTCTCCTTGTAATGAGTGAATAGAATTGTTAGGTGCTTGTTTTTATTCTTTTTGGTTCAGGGTATTTACCATTTGATTTTGTGCTATGGAAGAAATTAATTCTCTGGAATAATTTCCGGTTCAGTTCCTGTGTCAGTGACATGTTGTGGTGCCAGGCTAGAGGCTCCCTGGAACTTCTTTTAGTCAAGCTATGGGACATTTTCAATGTAAAAAAAGAGTTAAAAATGCTTCTTAACATATGGAATAATTGACTTTGAAATAGGTAGGTCACCTAAAGGTGTTTTCCACCTGGTGCAGGAATTCTGTTTTTACAGTTCCTAAGCTCTTAGTCACAGTGTTTCAGAAGCAGAGATACCACAACATGCGGGAGACGACTGATTCAGCATTGGCTGGCCCTTCATGCTAGTCTGCCTTCAGCCTCGCCTCTCTTTACCTTAGATGCATGGGGACCAACTTTTGGAGCCACAGATAATTAGCTGGTTTTCATGTTAGAGGCAGTCTACCGTGCCCTCCTTAGGCCTTCACTTCTTTGGCTTAACCACTTCCATTTTCTTATTCCTCACGAGATATAATTTATAGACTCATCGCTCTGTGTACTGTGCTCTGAATGCACTACAGGTTCTTATGTTTTCTTCAGATGATCCAGATTTAGAAAATGGTCCAGCTTCAGTTATGATGTCCAGGCATGAACACAGCCCTCCAGCTATGGCATGACTAGTACTGTGATACTAAAAACGACCCCCGATAGGATTAAACACTCTTCTGCTAGTGTTTCTAGCAAATTCCTCTCGTCATTAGCTCCCATACTTAGTTCAACCAAAGCTGCTTTTTTTTTTCCCATAAGAATGACTCTCAAGCTAGGATAGTGTTACATTTCTAAGCAATTAACTTTTTTGAACTACACACTTAACTTTACATTATCTCAGCATATTTCCACGTTTGTGTCAGCACAAGTTTAAGAATGTATTTCCACCCTGTGATGCAGATGGAACACCACCTTGGAAATTGGAGATGTGACATTCATGGACATAGGATGTCCTTATAGCAAATGTTTCAGAAAATTACTTCATCAGACCACCAGATGGAGTAATCCAGTATTGCCAGGATTTTCAAATTGTCCCTCAGTTAAATCCTATTAATTTTAGGAGTGTGACTGTTTAGAAATTAAATATTTTATTTTATTTTGATTTATAGTATTTGTCTTATAATTGTGGAAAATTTTGTATTACAAAAATCCGTGGAAATTGCATGGAAATTATATTTGTTGGAAATTCTTCAGTCACTTTTGAACTTTCTTAATACACAACTTGTGTCCAGCCTGGTATTTAAAAGTATAAATGCAGTGAGTTAATAGCAGATCTAGTAGTAACCCTTCTCAGAGGGCTATAGTTTTCCAATTTTATTTTGGTTTGCCCAGTGCTCAGGCATCTCTAGGTATTACCATTATCTTTACACTTTCATTTAGTCCCATAGTTTTGAATTCTGTTTGCTGCCCAGACTTTTATCTACTCCATGACCTCTTCCCTGACCTTCAACTTTGTACGCTCCAATTGTGTGTCAGAATGGCCTGTAAACCTGTATGTGCGCACAGAGTGCTTGATCCACGTTCCCCAGCCCACCTATACCTGCTCCTGTGCTCCTGGTCTTCCCCATCCCAGGAACAGGCATTGGCTCCGTCCTCACTCTGGCTCACATGGTTCTTCCTAAATCCTGTCAGCGAGTCCCAGTGTCTCCACCTCCAGAAACACGTCTTGGATCTGTTCCTCTGCCACCCTAATCCAAGCCACTGGCCGCTGTCCACTGGACCGCCCTCGCTCACTCCTCTCCCTGCTGTCACTCTGAACCAGGCAGAAGACATAGACTCGATCAAGTTGCTTCTCCTGTTCAGAACCCTGTAGGGGCTTCCTGTCGTACATAGAATACAGTCTGTATTCCTAACCCACAACCTGTGGGGCCCTGCCTGCTCCAGCTCCCTGGTTTCCCTTCTCACTTCTCTCCCTCCACTCTTCCTTTGACTTACTACACTCCAGTATTAGTTTTCCTTCATGCTGTTCCCTCCCTGAGGGCCTTTAAATATGTTCCCTGTCTTGCTTTATTCAAGTGACGGTCCAAATGTCAGTTCCTCAGAGAAATTCTTCTTAATTGCTAATATATATTGACTTAAGAGTTTAGATGAATAAATTTTTATGTTGGTTTTTTTATAACATATGTCTAATAATACTCTTTTCATTTATTTTCTAACAGAGAAAAGACGAGACCCCCCAAATGGTAAGCTCTTTGATAATTATTGTTCAAAAAGATTTTAGATTGTAATTTAATCCTTGTAGAAATATGTATCATATATTAATACCTAGTATTTAATATCTACAATTAAATGCCATAGTTTATTGTGTTCTTATTTTAAAATAAATAGCAGGTGGGACTCTGGCTTTTTTCTAGGATGAGGAAGACTACACATGGTGCAGTTTCTTATATCTTAATTCCTTATTCACAGTTAAGTTCAGAAATTGTACCTTACTTCCTTAAAAGCAGTAAACTTTATCTAGCATATTTATTCATTTCCTACTTTCCTGTTTGTCTTTTTACACTTTCAGTCCCATAGTTTTGAATTCTGTTTGCTGCCCAGACTTTTATCTACTCCATGACCTCTTCCCTGACCTTCAACTTTACGCTCCAATTGTGTGTCAGAATGGCCTGTAAACCTGTATGTGCGCACAGAGTGCTTGATCCACGTTCCCCAGCCCACCTATACCTGCTCCTGTGCTCCTGGTCTTCCCCATCCCAGGAACAGGCATTGGCTCCGTCCTCACTCTGGCTCACATGGTTCTTCCTAAATCCTGTCAGCGAGTCCCAGTGTCTCCACCTCCAGAAACACGTCTTGGATCTGTTCCTCTGCCACCCTAATCCAAGCCACTGGCCGCTGTCCACTGGACCGCCCTCGCTCACTCCTCTCCCTGCTGTCACTCTGAACCAGGCAGAAGACATAGACTCGATCAAGTTGCTTCTCCTGTTCAGAACCCTGTAGGGGCTTCCTGTCGTACATAGAATACAGTCTGTATTCCTAACCCACAACCTGTGGGGCCCTGCCTGCTCCAGCTCCCTGGTTTCCCTTCTCACTTCTCTCCCTCCACTCTTCCTTTGACTTACTACACTCCAGTATTAGTTTTCCTTCATGCTGTTCCCTCCCTGAGGGCCTTTAAATATGTTCCCTGTCTTGCTTTATTCAAGTGACGGTCCAAATGTCAGTTCCTCAGAGAAATTCTTCTTAATTGCTGATATATATTGACTTAAGAGTTTAGATGAATAAATTTTTATGTTGGTTTTTTTATAACATATGTCTAATAATACTCTTTTCATTTATTTTCTAACAGAGAAAAGACGAGACCCCCCAAATGGTAAGCTCTTTGATAATTATTGTTCAAAAAGATTTTAGATTGTAATTTAATCCTTGTAGAAATATGTATCATATATTAATACCTAGTATTTAATATCTACAATTAAATGCCATAGTTTATTGTGTTCTTATTTTAAAATAAATAGCAGGTGGGACTCTGGCTTTTTTCTAGGATGAGGGAAGACTACACATGGTGCAGTTTCTTATATCTTAATTCCTTATTCACAGTTAAGTTCAGAAATTGTACCACCTGGTCTTACTTCCTTAAAAGCAGTAAACTTTATCTAGCATATTTATTCATTTCCTACTTTCCTGTTTGTCTTTTTTTTATATTTCAAAAGATTGTTTCACACTAGGAATATGTGAAACTAGCCCCTTTCAGAATGAACACTTAACTATTCTGGTGTGTTTAAACAAATAGTAGCTGTGTTTGCAGTGCTGATGTGTTTAGAACACATAGTAGCTGTACATAATTCTCCTTAATTTGATAATGGAGTCAACGTGGATTGAAGTATTAATAATTGAAGTAATGTGGAGTCATTTATTTAAAATATATGTAGTTATGCCAGAGAGTAAAAGCAGGATACTAAGATGTAAAGGACAAAATCCTAGATCTCTAGGGCAGAGTCTCATCCTCAGCCCCGTAAACCATCACTGAAGCTTTGTACTAAAGTGTATATGTTCTTTTCTCTGGGAAAAGAGGATCCCTGGCTTTCATCACATTGAAATGGGATACCTGACCTTGTGACAGTAAAGAACCGTTATTCCAGGAGCTTTGCTATAATGAAGTTGCTGCTTTTTAAAGGCATCTCAGATTCTGATTTTGCCCTTAAATTTGTTACTCTGGTACAAAAACATGAGTCAAATATTGCTGTATAAAATTTTGCATTATTTAACTTACTATATAACCTTTAAAAACTTGAATACCTTCAGTAGTGCTTAATATGTCCCAAGCATTTATATACTTGGACTTTCTGCTTTGAGTGGAAATTTTTAATACTTACTTTGTAGGACTGCTTAGAGATAAATAAACTAATCAAAGTGTTTTGCATGGTCTTTAATCAGTATTAGTTATCATGATGAAGACAGTGACGGTGATAATAATCACAGCTACCCTTTAGTGGTCAGTTACTACCTGCCAGGCACTGTCCAGAATCATATGAAATAGCTGCTGTTATCTTGAGATGAGCAAACCAGCACAGATAGGTAACTTGCTCAGGATCACAAAACTAGGAAAGTGGAGCAGCATTCAGTCTCAGGTGTTCCAACCCCAAAGCCTGGCGCCTTAACTGCTGTGCTATGTCAGGATGATTTTGAAGGAGAAACAGGCCTAGAGAGGGGACATGACATGCCTTGAGGTGTGCAGCTAGTGTGCTGCTGAAACAAAGCAGAGCGCGCAGAGCAGCTGAGCCGGAAGTCCTATATCTTTGGACCTTTAATGTGGTGGTAGAATTTTTTCCACTTGTGTGCTCAGTATTTTAATCTTTTTTAAAAAATTTATTAAACTAATTGGCATCTTGTGGGCATATATTAAGTATCAATGTGGAAAGCTTCCTAGTGGTAACCTCTCTGGGGAAGGTAACCTGAGATTACATGACTTTTGTAAATGTTATTTTTTCAGTGCATATAAAATGTATTTTTGGAGGCACTGAATCCTTAATAGCTAGTGTTTGGATATTCTTTACTTGACAATGATATTGTACAATTTTGTTATGCCTAATAAGAGAGATACTCATAATTAGATGTAGTTTCTTTCTCTGACGTTGTTCTTGGTTTTAGATCGTAAGATACAAAATTTTAACCCTTTGGTACAGTGGTCCCAAACTTTTTTTTCATTAAATAGAACTAAAAAAATAGTACTGTTAAAAAATTATGCAGCATGTGTTGCCAACATGTCCACATTTGTTTATTTATAAGATACACATTAAATTATTACTAGAAATTTTAATATTTTTCCCTACAGCACAGTTGCTGGCCTTGCTCTCCTGATGGTGTAGAGACCACCATCATGCAGGTGGCATTGCACTGCCACTAGGTGGCACTGGACAACGTAACTGCCTTGCAGAGCCCATACAGGAGCTTTGTCCCAGATACTCATTTAGAACATCAGTCTAGCAGACCTTTTCAAATTGTATAAAAAAGTGTTTTGCATGGTCTTTAATCAGATGAAGATCAGTGACGGTGATAATAATCACAGCTACCCTTTAGTGGTCAGTTACTACCTGCCAGGCACTGTCCAGAATCATATGAAATAGCTGCTGTTATCTTGAGATGAGCAAACCAGCACAGATAGGTAACTTGCTCAGGATCACAAAACTAGGAAAGTGGAGCAGCATTCAGTCTCAGGTGTTCCAACCCCAAAGCCTGGCGCCTTAACTGCTGTGCTATGTCAGGATGATTTTGAAGGAGAAACTGAGGCCTAGAGAGGGGACATGACATGCCTTGAGGTGTGCAGCTAGTGTGCTGCTGAAACAAAGCAGAGCGCGCAGAGCAGCTGAGCCGGAAGTCCTATATCTTTGGACCTTTAATGTGGTGGTAGAATTTTTTCCACTTGTGTGCTCAGTATTTTAATCTTTTTTAAAAAATTTATTAAACTAATTGGCATCTTGTGGGCATATATTAAGTATCAATGTGGAAAGCTTCCTAGTGGTAACCTCTCTGGGGAAGGTAACCTGAGATTACATGACTTTTGTAAATGTTATTTTTTCAGTGCATATAAAATGTATTTTTGGAGGCACTGAATCCTTAATAGCTAGTGTTTGGATATTCTTTACTTTACAATGATATTGTACAATTTTGTTATGCCTAATAAGAGAGATACTCATAATTAGATGTAGTTTCTTTCTCTGACGTTGTTCTTGGTTTTAGATCGTAAGATACAAAATTTTAACCCTTTGGTACAGTGGTCCCAAACTTTTTTTTCATTAAATAGAACTAAAAAAATAGTACTGTTAAAAAATTATGCAGCATGTGTTGCCAACATGTCCACATTTGTTTATTTATAAGATACACATTAAATTATTACTAGAAATTTTAATATTTTTCCCTACAGCACAGTTGCTGGCCTTGCTCTCCTGATGGTGTAGAGACCACCATCATGCAGGTGGCATTGCACTGCCACTAGGTGGCACTGGACAACGTAACTGCCTTGCAGAGCCCATACAGGAGCTTTGTCCCAGATACTCATTTAGAACATCAGTCTAGCAGACCTTTTCAAATTGTAAAGCTAAAAAAGACACTTCGTGTGGAAGTAACGTATATTCCTGTCCTGAAATACAGTTCAGCGTCCTCCTCGTTAACTCCTAATCCATACGCTTTTCTTTTTTTTCTTTATGGGTCAGTCTTATCTATTCACTTAGATGATTTCCAGTGATTTGTTCTCAGCTTTGTGACTGCTTGATGTCACAGGCCTTTAGGCCACCTCTTTCTCAACTGTTTAACCTTGATGAGAGCTCTCTTCTTTTTATATAATGAAGGGGGAGGCTTTAGTTTTAAAATTAACTAAAAATTCTGTTTAGTGAGAGTATTAAAAAACCTTTTCTGTGACAGTGGTCCTTAATCAGAAGAAGGTAATCTGTCATGTGACTGCTTTTTGAAAAAGAAGGGAAACAGCCCCCTTTCATTATGTATTTACTTAGTACATGTTCTTAGAATGAGTTTAATTTCAAAATGGAATAATTAAACTTTACTAGAAATGATTATTTCTGTTGCCATGTCTTTTATACACTTTATTAAAAATTACTATGCTTCATATAAGTTATCACTTTTTTAATCTGTCACTTTGGGGCTTTAAAACATTATGTTAAATTTATTTCCTAACATCTTCAAACTGTAAATGTCTGTTGTCGACAGAAATAGCCAACTACCTAGTCTCTTGAATGTATTTAAAAGCCCTTTAATTCTGAATTTTGAAAGATATTCATAAATATTTCTTGCATGATGAACTGTTGGACTATAGACTAAGAGAACTGATAAATTAGTAAATAAAATATAATTATTATAAGTTAACATTATCAGTTGGCTCATCGTTTAACTTTTGTGTGGAGGGTTGAATAGTTAATAGAAAGAATAGTGGGCTAGGAGCCAAGATAGCAGAGATCACCTTTATCTTTGTCACTAATTGTGTGACATTAGATAGGTCACCTGCCTCTTCAAAGCTGTCCTTAGTTGTTTTGGTTTTTTTATTGTTTATAAACTTTCATAGAAAGAACACATCTTGGTATGATTCTGTTGGTGATGACACTGTCCTTAGTTTTTATCTATAAAATGAAAGATCTAGAAAAACTAGCTACTTTCCTAGCTAATACCAGTTTTATATATATCTCTATAATCTGGATTTTTCTATCCAGACTGAAATAATGTTTTAACCAATACTGTAGAAGTTCATGTGTAATGCTAAGTAGCTAACCCCACAGCTTCCTGAACTGCTTGGTAGGTGCCTAACAGTGTATCCACACCTGATGTTTGGGTAGAGGAAAGAGGGGTAACTTTGATATTCATTCTATATATCACTTATATTTTATTCCTGTCTTCTTCATCCTTGAACTTTCTTCAGAGATGGCTGAGTTATTTTCTCTAGTGAGTTATAAATCAAGCTTACAAAAGTCTTAACTTTATTATTTCCCAGAAGAGAGTTTGCTAGCTTGAATAATTTAAAGGATTACCTTTACCAACTTTATACCAGTTGGGGCATCCGTAGTATAATAGGTCACTTTTACATAAATTAAAGTAACATAAATATTTGTATTTTTGTTTTTTCCTAAAAATTAGTTTTAATTGTTATTTGTTTGTTTTGTTTTGCTGGCTGCACCAAATGGCTTGTGCAATCTTAGTTACCCGACTGGGATCACACCCAGCCCCCTGCAGTGGAACTACGGAGTCCTAACCACTGGACCACCAGGGAATTCCCAAATTGTTGTTATTTTTTAATGGTGAATCTGGTTATTCCTTTATTATTGCTATTTGGGCACACCTGTTTCAGAAGGATGACACGTATAAGGAGAGTGTCTAACTCTGATATACCTAAATCTGTCTTACGGAAGTTCTTAAATGTTATTACTATAAAGATAGGAGAGTAGTAATTTGCAGCATCTTATTTGGACTGTGTCACTGATAATGATAAGTAATGATATAAGAGGAGAGAAACAAAGGGAAGAATGAGAAGTAAAAAGAGATCACTAAGTAAGTCTTCTAGTATGATCCCCGGTTCGACCCTGTAACATTGGAATTCTGAATATTTGTAATAAGTCTTTTATTTTTGAAACTACAGTGGACTCTGAAATCTTGAATCTGAGCAAATTTTGACACTGTCCTTAGTTTTTATCTATAAAATGAAAGATCTAGAAAAACTAGCTACTTTCCTAGCTAATACCAGTTTTATATATATCTCTATAATCTGGATTTTTCTATCCAGACTGAAATAATGTTTTAACCAATACTGTAGAAGTTCATGTGTAATGCTAAGTAGCTAACCCCACAGCTTCCTGAACTGCTTGGTAGGTGCCTAACAGTGTATCCACACCTGATGTTTGGGTAGAGGAAAGAGGGGTAACTTTGATATTCATTCTATATATCACTTATATTTTATTCCTGTCTTCTTCATCCTTGAACTTTCTTCAGAGATGGCTGAGTTATTTTCTCTAGTGAGTTATAAATCAAGCTTACAAAAGTCTTAACTTTATTATTTCCCAGAAGAGAGTTTGCTAGCTTGAATAATTTAAAGGATTACCTTTACCAACTTTATACCAGTTGGGGCATCCGTAGTATAATAGGTCACTTTTACATAAATTAAAGTAACATAAATATTTGTATTTTTGTTTTTTCCTAAAAATTAGTTTTAATTGTTATTTGTTTGTTTTGTTTTGCTGGCTGCACCAAATGGCTTGTGCAATCTTAGTTACCCGACTGGGATCACACCCAGCCCCCTGCAGTGGAACTACGGAGTCCTAACCACTGGACCACCAGGGAATTCCCAAATTGTTGTTATTTTTTAATGGTGAATCTGGTTATTCCTTTATTATTGCTATTTGGGCACACCTGTTTCAGAAGGATGACACGTATAAGGAGAGTGTCTAACTCTGATATACCTAAATCTGTCTTACGGAAGTTCTTAAATGTTATTACTATAAAGATAGGAGAGTAGTAATTTGCAGCATCTTATTTGGACTGTGTCACTGATAATGATAAGTAATGATATAAGAGGAGAGAAACAAAGGGAAGAATGAGAAGTAAAAAGAGATCACTAAGTAAGTCTTCTAGTATGATCCCCGGTTCGACCCTGTAACATTGGAATTCTGAATATTTGTAATAAGTCTTTTATTTTTGAAACTACAGTGGACTCTGAAATCTTGAATCTGAGCAAATTTTGAAATCTAGTTGTTTATCTCCTATTTAATAAGCCTCCTGTACTGCTTAACTAGCCTTTAATTTATGGTCCAGTTCTTTTCTTTTTCTTTTTTTTTTTTTTTAAAGATTTATTTGTTTCTTTTATTTTGGGGCGGGGGTCAGGTTGGGGAGGGAGGGGAGCAGGCGGGCCACTTCTATTGGTCTTTCATTTCTCTATGTTCATCCGTCTTTATTCTTTGGCTCCTGTGGGCCTCCCATCGCGGTGGCGTCTGTCGTTGCAGAGTGCCGGCTCTGGGCGCATGCGCTCCAGAGCTCTGGCTTGGTAATTGGACACATCCGTCCAGCCGCTCCGCGGCATGTGGGATCTTCCCAGGCTAGGGATCGAACCGGCGCCCCTTGCACTGCAAGGCGGTGTCCTTACCCACTGGACCACCAGGGGAAGCCCGTCTAGTTATTTTCTAATTATTCTTTGACATAGAATCAACTTTTAATGGCTTTATCCATATTGTTCACTAGCTACCTTTTTATTTTTCCCCAAGAATTTTTGCTTCTTGCCAATCTGAGTAACTTCCCTTGGAATTTTGTATGAAACCATAAAGAGAACTTTTGGACATTTATATACTATGCTTAATAACTTGGATTTAAGTGAAAATAGCTGAATTGTGTACATCTTTCAGTTGTGTACAAATTATTTGTCCCATTAAGTGGCAGATGGCGTTTATGGTTTTAACTCTTTATTTCATCTCCAGTAGTAGAGTTGAAGGGGAGAAAATTAGTTATATGTAATTTCCCATGGAGGTAAATGTTTTATTTCAGACAGTGTTTATGAATAGGTTGCCTTTGAGGTTTTCAGCATACTTGAGGAATTATAGTCAAGTTGGCATTTAGTGATCATGCAACATACAATAGCCTGTACTTTCTTAGGATTTCTGTCTGTCATTCTGTGATTGTGATGGAGATTCCACAGACCACTCCTCCAGGTGGTGATTCACTAGGAGGACTCACAGGACTCAGCACACAGCAAAGATCTATTACAGGGAAAACAAAAACTAACAAAAGGGAAAAACACATGGATTAAGTCTGGGAGGAAACCACACACAAACTTCCAAGAGCATTCTCTCATTGGTCACAGAATATGCTTGAGCCATTCCAACACACATGAAATGTGTGAAGGAGAAGCTCAGTCCCCAGGGTTTATTGAGGACTCGTCATGTGGGCATCTTCTGTGTAGCACATACCAAGATACTAGACTCTCGGAAGGAAAGTAGGTATTCAGCATAAAATAGTCCCTTGTACTGCAAGGAGAGGAAATCAACCTTGAATATTCATTGGGAGGACTGATGCTGAAGCTGTAGCTCCAATACTTTGGCCACCTGATGCAAAGAGACAACTTACTGGAAAAGGTCCTGATGTTGGGAAAAATAGAAGGCAGGAGGAGAAGGGGATGACAGAGAACAAAATGACTGGATGGCACCACTGAGTCGATGGACATGAGTTAGAGCAAGCTCCGGGAGTTGGTGAAGGACAGAGAAGCCTGGTGTGCTGCAGTCCATGAGATCACAGAGTCGCACACAACTGAGCAACTGAACTGAAGCATGTAACACACACTGTTAGCACAAATAGTTGAGACACACGCAATAAGAGCATCTTATCAGGAAATAATGGGAACTCTCTTGAAATCCTAGATCCTCAGATGCCAGCTAAGGGCCAACCTTGCAAGCAGGCCTTTCTAAAGATAGTAGTCTAAGGCATGAAGAATTTACATATAAATTCTTGTTGAAAATGCATGTTTAATATTATGAAAGTAGGAGTTTGTCTTGAAATAACGTATCTATGCTAATTTATTTAAGAATTTGTTATGAACTTTTGAAATGTAATTGAAATTACTAGAACAACATGCAAGTTTAAAATTAGTTATATGTAATTTCCCATGGAGGTAAATGTTTTATTTCAGACAGTGTTTATGAATAGGTTGCCTTTGAGGTTTTCAGCATACTTGAGGAATTATAGTCAAGTTGGCATTTAGTGATCATGCAACATACAATAGCCTGTACTTTCTTAGGATTTCTGTCTGTCATTCTGTGATTGTGATGGAGATTCCACAGACCACTCCTCCAGGTGGTGATTCACTAGGAGGACTCACAGGACTCAGCACACAGCAAAGATCTATTACAGGGAAAACAAAAACTAACAAAAGGGAAAACACATGGATTAAGTCTGGGAGGAAACCACACACAAACTTCCAAGAGCATTCTCTCATTGGTCACAGAATATGCTTGAGCCATTCCAACACACATGAAATGTGTGAAGGAGAAGCTCAGTCCCCAGGGTTTATTGAGGACTCGTCATGTGGGCATCTTCTGTGTAGCACATACCAAGATACTAGACTCTCGGAAGGAAAGTAGGTATTCAGCATAAAATAGTCCCTTGTACTGCAAGGAGAGGAAATCAACCTTGAATATTCATTGGGAGGACTGATGCTGAAGCTGTAGCTCCAATACTTTGGCCACCTGATGCAAAGAGACAACTTACTGGAAAAGGTCCTGATGTTGGGAAAAATAGAAGGCAGGAGGAGAAGGGGATGACAGAGAACAAAATGACTGGATGGCACCACTGAGTCGATGGACATGAGTTAGAGCAAGCTCCGGGAGTTGGTGAAGGACAGAGAAGCCTGGTGTGCTGCAGTCCATGAGATCACAGAGTCGCACACAACTGAGCAACTGAACTGAAGCATGTAACACACACTGTTAGCACAAATAGTTGAGACACACGCAATAAGAGCATCTTATCAGGAAATAATGGGAACTCTCTTGAAATCCTAGATCCTCAGATGCCAGCTAAGGGCCAACCTTGCAAGCAGGCCTTTCTAAAGATAGTAGTCTAAGGCATGAAGAATTTACATATAAATTCTTGTTGAAAATGCATGTTTAATATTATGAAAGTAGGAGTTTGTCTTGAAATAACGTATCTATGCTAATTTATTTAAGAATTTGTTATGAACTTTTGAAATGTAATTGAAATTACTAGAACAACATGCAAGTTTAAAATTTATTATAACGAAGTAGTTCTGCTTTGGTATTTAAATTATAAATTATTGATTGTAATAGTAGTTAAATTAAATGCCTTTCATGTTATTCTGACTTTATTTGCAGGTCCTAATCTACCCATGGCAACAGTTGATATAAAAAATCCAGAAATTACAACGAATAAATTTTATGGTCCACAACTCAACAATATCTCCCATACCAAAGAAAAGAAAAAAGGAAAAGCTAAAAAGAAGAGGTTAACTAAGGCAGATATTGGAACACCAAGCAATTTCCAGTAAGGCAGTTCTTTTATTATTCTTATCTTTACTTTTGATGTATTCATTTCTGCTCTTGATAGTTTAAATTGTTAGAAAGTTTTGCTTTTCTTTTGGGAGAACCGTTAGATTTATCATTTGCATACCTTTTAGCTATAAATTTTGTCGGAGTTTTTTTAAGGCTGTTGCATAGTAGGCTTTTTATGAATGTTAGTTTATTTGCTTTTCCACCTAGCAAAAAAGAAAAATTAGGTAGAGTTGTTTTTTCAGTTGTTGAACATGAAAATGAAATCTCACTTTCCCTGTAAATGATATTTGGAAATTGCCTAAAGACATTGTCCTAATCTGTTAGGGCTACTAAGAGGACAAGATGATTGGACAGCCTTACCAACTCAGTGGACAGGAATTGAGCAAGCTCCAGGAGATGATGGTCAGGGAAGCCTGGTGTGCTGTAGTCCGTGGGGTCGCAAAGAGTCAGACACGACTGAGCTACTAAACAGCTAACAGAATACTATAGACTGGGTAGCTGATAAACAACAGAAATTTATTTCTTACAGTTTTGGAGGCTGAAAAGAGGCAGGCAAGATTTGTTGTCATAGCCAATCTTCTCAGTGTGTTTTCTAACGTTGGAAGAGGGCAAGAGAGCTCTCTGGGTCCTCTTTCTTTTTTTCCATAGGATTTTTTTTTTTAATTTGCCTTTTTTGGTTTTACAGAGTTTTGTTGTTTATAGATATGTATAATTCCAGATTAGTCATATGTATATCCCATTCCCCCCATTCCACCCCTCCAGGTGGGGCTCCTTTTTTTTTTTTTAACATTTATTTATTTATTTATTTTGGCGGGGTTGGGGAGGGAGGTGGGTGGGCGGGCCACTTCCACTGGTCTTTCATTTGTCTAGTTTCATTTGTTCTTTGGCCCGTGTGGGCCTCCCATCGCGGTGGCATCTGTTGTCACAGAGCACCGGCTCTGGGCGCATGCGCTCCAGAGCTCCGGCTCGGTAATTGGACACATCAGTCCAGCCACTCCACGGCACGTGGGATCTTCCCAGGCCAGGGATCGAACCGGCGCCTCTTGCACTGCAAGGCGGTGTCCTTACCCACTGGACCACCAGGGAAGCCCCAGGTGGGGCCCCTTAATGGCACCAATCCCATTCTTGAGGAATGTACCTTCATAACCTAATTACCTCCCCAAATCCTCATCTCCAAGAACTATATCACATTGGGAATTAGGTCTCAAGATAGGAATTTTGGAAAACAGTCTATATAGTAGGCATCAAACCTCTGATATTTGTTTGACATAGTTCAGGCATTCTCATGTGCATATTTCATCACTTCATTACAGAATTCCTATCCTGTCATACACGTAATGTTTGTGTTCTTAATGCTGGTTTGACAGTTAAGGAAATGGTTGCTCACAAAGATTGTGTGAAATGGTAAGGCTTAATTAACAGTAGAGCCAGGACTAAATTCCTGGTCTCTTGACTACATGTACTGTTTTTCTCTGAATACAGTTGTGTCTACGAGTTACGTCTGTAAGTTCAGGCCAAAAATTCACCGAGTGGATTGTATTTCATATGTATTATGTTTTTAATGCCATTTATGCATTGTTTTGTTTTTTTTCCTATCTGCTGCTTTAGACATATCGGACATGTTGGTTGGGATCCAAATACTGGCTTTGATGTAAGTGTGTTTTCAAGCCATAAAAAGTATTACTCTAAATATGTGGGAATGTCATGTCCTATCTTTAGCATTTTATTCTTACTCATTTTTGTGAGTTCTAGTATTTGGTTGAACGGTACTTACATTTATGTTCACATTCCACTAAGGTTTGAAATCACAGATAGCTATCATTGATAGCTAAGTCAAGTTTTTTTAACTCCTTGGCTTTATCTACTGTAATGTTGAAATCTCTATGTTTGGGCAGCTGAAAGGAGAAAATTACTTCTGCAAAGTGATCATTTGAGGGGAATATAAGCTAAATTATGTGCAAGTACTATAGTTGAATTCTGAATATCCAGTTGTTAAAATTGTCTACATCTTTTTATTCTGTTACTCGTTTTGGTGATTTCATCATTCATTAATTTATAGCATTGTGAGCAGAATACTTAAAACTTGGTTACCTAAGTATGCGTATTTAACATTTGACACATAATCAGAGTTTGGAGCAATTATCTTGAAAAGAAATATTGTTTGTGATTGAGGTCTTGTTATTTCTGTTATAATAGAACTACAGTGTTAGCAACAGAGTTCCATGTGCTATACAGTAGGTCCTTATTGGTTATACATTTTAAATATAGCAGTGTGTACATGCCCATCCTAAATTCCCTAACCATCCCTTCCCCACCCCACAACCAATAAGTTTGTTCTCTAAGTCCATAAGTCGTCTTCTGTTTTTTAAGTTCAGTTGTATTGTTGAACTTGCAAAACAGAAGGGATGTTATATATTTCTTCTTCTCTATCTGACCTACTTTATCCAGTATGACACTCTTCTAGGTCTATCTGTGTTGCTGCAAATGGCATTATTTCATTCTTTTTAATGATAAAGTAATATTCCATTATATATATATATATATATACACACACACATACACCCCACATCTTCTTTATCTATTCCTCTGTCGATGGACATTTGGTTTGCTTCCATGTCTTGGCTATTATAAACAGAACACCACAATATTTTTGAATGCTTCTTTGCCTTGGGCACTTTACAGGGTGCTTGGGTTATAAAGAGGTCCTTGACCTCAGATTTTCAAATGGATTTGTTATACTTTTTTGTGTTTATTTGTGATTATACCTAAATCTTTAGGACAAGGTAGAATAGATGAGCATCAGAGATGTCTCAATCGGATTTGTAAAACTCTAGTCATGTCCTATCTTTAGCATTTTATTCTTACTCATTTTTGTGAGTTCTAGTATTTGGTTGAACGGTACTTACATTTATGTTCACATTCCACTAAGGTTTGAAATCACAGATAGCTATCATTGATAGCTAAGTCAAGTTTTTTTAACTCCTTGGCTTTATCTACTGTAATGTTGAAATCTCTATGTTTGGGCAGCTGAAAGGAGAAAATTACTTCTGCAAAGTGATCATTTGAGGGGAATATAAGCTAAATTATGTGCAAGTACTATAGTTGAATTCTGAATATCCAGTTGTTAAAATTGTCTACATCTTTTTATTCTGTTACTCGTTTTGGTGATTTCATCATTCATTAATTTATAGCATTGTGAGCAGAATACTTAAAACTTGGTTACCTAAGTATGCGTATTTAACATTTGACACATAATCAGAGTTTGGAGCAATTATCTTGAAAAGAAATATTGTTTGTGATTGAGGTCTTGTTATTTCTGTTATAATAGAACTACAGTGTTAGCAACAGAGTTCCATGTGCTATACAGTAGGTCCTTATTGGTTATACATTTTAAATATAGCAGTGTGTACATGCCCATCCTAAATTCCCTAACCATCCCTTCCCCACCCCACAACCAATAAGTTTGTTCTCTAAGTCCATAAGTCGTCTTCTGTTTTTTAAGTTCAGTTGTATTGTTGAACTTGCAAAACAGAAGGGATGTTATATATTTCTTCTTCTCTATCTGACCTACTTTATCCAGTATGACACTCTTCTAGGTCTATCTGTGTTGCTGCAAATGGCATTATTTCATTCTTTTTAATGATAAAGTAATATTCCATTATATATATATATATATACACACACACATACACCCCACATCTTCTTTATCTGTTCCTCTGTCGATGGACATTTGGTTTGCTTCCATGTCTTGGCTATTATAAACAGAACACCACAATATTTTTGAATGCTTCTTTGCCTTGGGCACTTTACAGGGTGCTTGGGTTATAAAGAGGTCCTTGACCTCAGATTTTCAAATGGATTTGTTATACTTTTTTGTGTTTATTTGTGATTATACCTAAATCTTTAGGACAAGGTAGAATAGATGAGCATCAGAGATGTCTCAATCATGAAGGAATTAGTAAAACTCTAAATGAGATGCTCTCTTTTCAAAGGTAGGGAACAAAGAGATTACATAGAATATGAAACCTGTTCTTTTCTATTTTTTATTCATGAGACAATTTAGCATATAAATAATATTGGCTATATTAATTTATAAACATAAAACAAAAATTTCATAAAAAGCACAGATATGAGAATAAAATTTCAACTTGCTATTGTAAAAAAAGACATTGGAGATAGATTTTATACTTAGCAGTTATTTTATCTGTTGTAGCTGAATAATTTGGATCCAGAATTGAAGAATCTTTTTGATATGTGTGGAATCTCAGAGGCACAACTTAAAGACAGAGAAACATCAAAAGTTATATATGACTTCATTGAAAAAACAGGAGGTGTTGAAGCTGTTAAAAATGAACTACGAAGGCAAGGTAACTTTTATTTCTATGTAGGCATTCTGACCTGTTTTTTCTCTTGAATCTTTTGAGGTCAGTTTTCATGGATAACAACTACATTTGTTCTTGTGAATCTTCCTTAAGCAGAATGTTCAAATTTATGGATAACTTGTTTAACATAGTGTACTATATTTTACATTATTTTAGTATTACTAAAAAACTTGTCAAGGCTTTTCTTACTAATAAAAGTCTTAAATTCTTGAAAAGTCATACAAAATCTTCTGGCTATTTGATTTTAGAATAAAAAAGTATAGTTGCAAAAAAAAAAAAAAAGTATAGTTGCATAATATTTCACTTACTAAATATTAGAGACCCCAATAAAATTGTTTTTATAACAACTTAGATGTAGTAATTTAAATATAATCTTGAATCCTATAATGTATAATAAGCATTTTCAGAATATAAATAATGAAATATCTATTTATTTTGAAATACACTTTTTCTTAGCTCAAGTATAAAGCTGATCAGTTGACACCTCAGAGCACAAATAACTTGCAACCTTTTAAGGTCTGATATTTTATTTAAATTACCTTGGTTTTTGGTTGTATCTTCATCATTGTCACAATAAAATGGAAATACGGTTAACCCTGAGTTTCCAGTATGACGGTTGCCTCTTTGCCACCTTGTTCATTTGGGGCTACTTTTCTTCTTCCTAGTTTTTGCATACTCATGATAGACAATGTAGTGAAACAAAAGCTCCAGATAACCAAAGCATTCTTCTGAAGAATTTAGTTGTCATTTTAAATTAGGTACTTGACCTAAGTGTATCTTTTTCACTGCTGATGTTCATTCAGTCATATATTCAATAAACATCACGTCAGCACAAGTCTCTGCTCAGGATATATAGATAGAAAGACATGTCAACCCTCAGAAATCTTACAATCTAGTGTGACAACAGATTTGTAAACAGTCATGCAGTCATAATAGCTGTTGTAGAAACACAATGCAAGTTCTACTGATAAATGTATTATGCTGATTTATTTTGTGAAAAAATTGCATTTCCATATTCTGTGGATTTCTAATACAAACATCTGGGGCACAGCCAACATTGTCTTTAAATGCTACCAGAATGAGTCCTAGGTAGAGTTGGCGTATAAATGATGGAGGTCTTGAGGATCCTGGTTGTTCCCGAGTGTCTTTTTTCTCCACTGTCACCACTCACTTTCACCTATACCAAATGATGCCCGGAGCCTCTCTGAGCTCTCCAAATTTATGTTTATAAATACCCTTGACATTTATTAGACAGTCCATTTTGCTGCCCGCTTACCTGAATATACATAACTGAGAGTCATCTGTATTACCTTGATTGAGTTTGTTTTTTAAACGTTACTATTACTGCTTTTTGTAGAATGAGAAGCATCAAATATCAAATTAGGCAAGCCCTTTTCCTCAGTTGAAACAAAATAATTCACAGGCATTAACAAAAAAATATGTTTCAGGAGTTTATACTCAAGATTCCTATACTCACGAATCCTAATTCCCAATGTGGAACCTTTTAGACATCAAAGAACGATTTTATAGAAGATACATTTTTTAGAGAAAGAATAAAGAGACAGACTAATGATTTATTACAGAAGTGTTTTCTAAGCAAAGCACATTATGCATTCAGAAATATGAAAAAAATAGGAAGAAGTTTATGAAGTTGTCATAAAAATAGTTTTTTTAAAGCCTGAATCAAATTTCTTGAAATTACTTTGTAAAATCACATAATCGGGTTTGTAAAAAAGTGGTAGACATTATGATTCCCAGCATATCTTTCTGTGTATCTGTGCAATTTTTGAAGTCCACTAATTTATAATAATCTGCTCTTTAGGTGTACCACAATGGAGTGGTATGTATGGGGGATGTTACTTGACCAGCATCCTAAATTATGCATGTGTTTATTTTCAAAGATGCCAGAGCTCATTTATCCGCCTCCAAACCTAATATCTAGTAAGATTTTCTTTCGTCTGCTGTCTACCCAAACCAATGTTTGGGGCATATAGACGGTAAAGTGAAAAAAGAAACCTGTTTCTATGAGTCAGAGCTCATACTTTTGTAATTTAGATAAATTTTTTAAAATTTTGTTGGTTACCTCTTACAGCACCACTGTTGTTTTTATTATTACTTATTCTTATTTTTAGTGATTCTTTTTAAACTTGGCATTGTTTCAATAACCTACATAAACTATACTTACATTTTTACATTAATTTGTGGCAGTGGGAAGACTACACATAAACATGCAGTTCTGTAAATGACTGCCCAGGAGTTGTCAGCATTCCGTAACTTTGAATTTGTGTTGTATAATAGATGCCCGGTTTGCTTGATTACAGTGCATGAGAGCAGTTGTTCAAAGTGTTTACTGAATTCTAGAATACTTACCAATTAAATGCCCGGAGCCTCTCTGAGCTCTCCAAATTTATGTTTATAAATACCCTTGACATTTATTAGACAGTCCATTTTGCTGCCCGCTTACCTGAATATACATAACTGAGAGTCATCTGTATTACCTTGATTGAGTTTGTTTTTTAAACGTTACTATTACTGCTTTTTGTAGAATGAGAAGCATCAAATATCAAATTAGGCAAGCCCTTTTCCTCAGTTGAAACAAAATAATTCACAGGCATTAACAAAAAAATATGTTTCAGGAGTTTATACTCAAGATTCCTATACTCACGAATCCTAATTCCCAATGTGGAACCTTTTAGACATCAAAGAACGATTTTATAGAAGATACATTTTTTAGAGAAAGAATAAAGAGACAGACTAATGATTTATTACAGAAGTGTTTTCTAAGCAAAGCACATTATGCATTCAGAAATATGAAAAAAATAGGAAGAAGTTTATGAAGTTGTCATAAAAATAGTTTTTTTAAAGCCTGAATCAAATTTCTTGAAATTACTTTGTAAAATCACATAATCGGGTTTGTAAAAAAGTGGTAGACATTATGATTCCCAGCATATCTTTCTGTGTATCTGTGCAATTTTTGAAGTCCACTAATTTATAATAATCTGCTCTTTAGGTGTACCACAATGGAGTGGTATGTATGGGGGATGTTACTTGACCAGCATCCTAAATTATGCATGTGTTTATTTTCAAAGATGCCAGAGCTCATTTATCCCGCCTCCAAACCTAATATCTAGTAAGATTTTCTTTCGTCTGCTGTCTACCCAAACCAATGTTTGGGGCATATAGACGGTAAAGTGAAAAAAGAAACCTGTTTCTATGAGTCAGAGCTCATACTTTTGTAATTTAGATAAATTTTTTAAAATTTTGTTGGTTACCTCTTACAGCACCACTGTTGTTTTTATTATTACTTATTCTTATTTTTAGTGATTCTTTTTAAACTTGGCATTGTTTCAATAACCTACATAAACTATACTTACATTTTTACATTAATTTGTGGCAGTGGGGAAGACTACACATAAACATGCAGTTCTGTAAATGACTGCCCAGGGAGTTGTCAGCATTCCCGTAACTTTGAATTTGTGTTGTATAATAGATGCCCGGTTTGCTTGATTACAGTGCATGAGAGCAGTTGTTCAAAGTGTTTACTGAATTCTAGAATACTTACTACATTTCTTTTAAATATTAACCATATTTATATTATTTTCTGATTTCTTCCTATAATTCTCTTACATGTCAAGTATCTAGAGTCATCTACTGGTTACTCTTAATTTGGCCTGTAACAATAATTATTTTAAGTATATCAGCTTTTCTTTACAGTGTACCAGCAAGACAAGGTTTTTTCTGTAAGCCTCTTCTGTAAGTCTTTCTTCCTTTCTAACTAAGCTTTCATAGTAAGAGCAGTTTGATTTGTTGTAACTTTCATCTCATGCTTTTTGTTTATTCATTAAATGTCCAGGAACTATCATGGTCATTCCAGCTCCAGTGTTTGCTGGTGACTCAGACTTTTGAAAACCTGTAGGCCTCCCGACTTTCTCACAGTGGCGTACTGGCTGCTCGGCAGACGTCTTTTGTAGTGTGAACCTAGCTAACATCCTGCCGTTTCTCCTCCCTTCTGTTTGGATTCTTTAATATTTTTAGCTTGGGATGTGCCATGTCTTCCACATAGGTTCCTTCTTAGGTAGACATAGTACAGATTATAAAAACAGAAAGTTGGTGATAGGTATTTTCCTCGTGGGAATAAAGAGATATTTCTAGTCACTTTTCAGAGAACAGAAACGCTGAACTTGTGCTGTACCCAAACTTGCTGCAGCTGATAATTTATTCAGTATAAAATAAGACTGCCTTTGCCTGAGCAATAGTTTAGTGTCTCTCTGGATGGGTATTAAGTCCTGAGTGCATCCCAGTCAAAAAAAATGAGTCAGAGCTCATACTTTTGTAATTTAGATAAATTTTTTAAAATTTTGTTGGTTACCTCTTACAGCACCACTGTTGTTTTTATTATTACTTATTCTTATTTTTAGTGATTCTTTTTAAACTTGGCATTGTTTCAATAACCTACATAAACTATACTTACATTTTTACATTAATTTGTGGCAGTGGGGAAGACTACACATAAACATGCAGTTCTGTAAATGACTGCCCAGGGAGTTGTCAGCATTCCCGTAACTTTGAATTTGTGTTGTATAATAGATGCCCGGTTTGCTTGATTACAGTGCATGAGAGCAGTTGTTCAAAGTGTTTACTGAATTCTAGAATACTTACTACATTTCTTTTAAATATTAACCATATTTATATTATTTTCTGATTTCTTCCTATAATTCTCTTACATGTCAAGTATCTAGAGTCATCTACTGGTTACTCTTAATTTGGCCTGTAACAATAATTATTTTTAAGTATATCAGCTTTTCTTTACAGTGTACCAGCAAGACAAGGTTTTTTCTGTAAGCCTCTTCTGTAAGTCTTTCTTCCTTTCTAACTAAGCTTTCATAGTAAGAGCAGTTTGATTTGTTGTAACTTTCATCTCATGCTTTTTGTTTATTCATTAAATGTCCAGGAACTATCATGGTCATTCCAGCTCCAGTGTTTGCTGGTGACTCAGACTTTTGAAAACCTGTAGGCCTCCCGACTTTCTCACAGTGGCGTACTGGCTGCTCGGCAGACGTCTTTTGTAGTGTGAACCTAGCTAACATCCTGCCGTTTCTCCTCCCTTCTGTTTGGATTCTTTAATATTTTTAGCTTGGGATGTGCCATGTCTTCCACATAGGTTCCTTCTTAGGTAGACATAGTACAGATTATAAAAACAGAAAGTTGGTGATAGGTATTTTCCTCGTGGGAATAAAGAGATATTTCTAGTCACTTTTCAGAGAACAGAAACGCTGAACTTGTGCTGTACCCAAACTTGCTGCAGCTGATAATTTATTCAGTATAAAATAAGACTCGCCCTTTGCCTGAGCAATAGTTTAGTGTCTCTCTGGATGGGTATTAGCTGAGTCCCAAATCAGTCCAGTAAATGTGCTTACTCCCAGTTCAAAAGAACTTTAATTTGAAGAGATACTTCATTGTACATAGAAAAGATTATGGTTCCAGAGTCATTGGTGAAACCACAGGGAACAATTGACTAATAATACTTTTTTTATAGTAGAATATAGAGTGGGTCCTTTTCCTCTTGATTAACAAACAACTAAATCAAAAAATGCCAGGTCAGACAAATACTGCTTTTTGAAATGCAAGCCTTAAATTGATTAAAATGAGATCTTTGTTTCTGCCTGGAGGATTTGATGTACTCTCTTATTCAGGGGGTATACATAATATACATATGCCATATTTTCTTGGTTTTACTCTGCTGTTGCAGAATATATTGAAAAAAGATTGGTTTTAGCAAGTCTGTCTCTTTGCTTTGGATCTAGTGAGAGAATTGGGTGAACCCTAGCAGCAGCAGAAGCATGCCTTGAGTGTAAAGCATAGGGCTTCCTTGGGTGATGGCTTGTATCCAAGTGGGATGATTCTCCTGTTAGCAGCTCTACATTGTTTCTAGTTTTAAAAGTTTCTGTACCAGGAAATGAGACCCTTGTGAGCCTTGGCCTTTCTGTATATTTCATCAAATGTTTAAGACTGCATTTAATAGCATATTTCATAGCATATACCAAAGAAAATCAAAAGATAATGTTTGATTTCCTTTGAAGTGAGAGATTTTTCTTTCCCCTCTGGTGTTGCATTCTTGAGCATCTAAGCCTGTTATTTGAAGTTAAGGTGGGTATTTGTGTAGACTGTAGAACTATCCATCAATAATATGCTAGTTAGTATCAGTAAATATAAACAGCTTAAAAAGTTACATTTTTCTGTTCACTTTTTAAATTAATGAAGAAATAATGAAATTATTATGTAAATTTGTGTATGCTGTTGGTAAAATCATGCCTCTGAAAATGTGGTAAATTTGTACTTCGAATTTACATTTTCTGTTAAGTAAAATAAGAATGTATTTATCATTACTATCTATGAGCATAATGTTAATGTTTTACTACTAATTTGAATTTTACAGTGCTTAGAAATTCTCAGTAAATTTGTTAATATCTCTTGAATAAGTAGTTTACCATTTCAGCTGAGCAACAAGCTTCCCTTAATGCCATCACTAGAGCTGTACTGGCTATATCACTTTATATTGTATATTTGTTATTATGTATTATGTATTCTCCTATAAACAAAAAATAGAGGACATTATAAATTACAGATATGTTAGGTATTATCCTATAAACAAAAAATAGAGGACATTATAAATTACAGATATAAGTTAGGTGACAAGACATTTTAAAAGGCAAAGTATTTGAGTTTAGCTCAGATTAACTTGAATGATTTTGAATAGATTATAACTATTAGCTATTTAATTCTGAATGTAAGTTAATAAAACAGCTATTTGATTCTTTAAAGCAGAAAAGTACCCATTAATTTTTATTAAAATGTAAAATGATGCTTATTGGCCAAAATGTTTAATCTCTTATTATAGTTTAATTATTATTATTATTATATAAAAATGTTTATGCCCTTACCTTGAAAAGTGGTATTGATTTCTGACAACTAAATTCTATTATTATAGCTAATATTCTCTCAAGAAAGACCAGGAAGGTGATCTTTAGGCTGAGCATTCCCAAATTATTGGTAATTATAAGATATAATAAGAATTATAAGGTATCATCTGTGCTCAGATAACTTTGTAATGTAAAATACAAAGATGAGGCCTTTTTCTCATGTTGAAAAGAGTAGCTTTCCAGTATGTTTGTGGGGGGAAAAGCATGCTTTTTTGGTTTTTTTCTGTCTTTATTTCAGCACCTCCGCCTCCGCCGCCATCAAGGGGAGGGCCGCCCCCGCCGCCCCCTCCTCCGCATAGCTCGGGTCCTCCTCCCCCTCCCGCCCGGGGGAGGGGGGCGCCGCCTCCACCGCCTTCCAGAGCTCCCACAGCTGCCCCGCCACCACCGCCTCCGTCCAGGCCTGGCGTGGGTGTCCCTCCGCCACCGCCGAACAGGGTGTACCCGCCTCCGCTGCCAGCTCTTCCCTCCTCAGCACCTTCGGGGCCTCCACCCCCGCCGCCTTCGCTGGCAGTGAGCGGGTCGGTGGCACCACCCCCGCCACCTCCGCCGCCACCGCCCCCGGGGCCGCCCCCTCCCCCCGGCCTCCCTTCTGACGGTGACCACCAAGTTCCACCTCCTGCGGGAAGCAAAGCAGCTCTTTTAGAACAAATTAGAGAGGGTGCTCAGCTAAAAAAAGTGGAACAGAACAGTCGGCCGGCATCCTGCTCCGGAAGGGATGCACTTTTAGACCAGATACGACAGGGTATTCAACTGAAATCTGTAAGTAGTCCGTTCTTTTCAATCTAGACTACCTGTCTGAATGGAATGTAAAAGTAATTATAAGACTTTGATTATAAGTTTTTGGCGGGGGGAGGGTTTTTTGTTTGTTTAATTTTTCTCTTGGTATTTGTTTTACTAACCCTGTGAATTTCTGATGTTTTTAATGCCATAAAACCTTTACTTGTGTAACCTATGTCTCTGCATCAAAATATCATCCCAGAAAGTTCCCTCAAGCCTGTCCCTTCTCAAAAAGAATCACTGACCTGATTTCTATCATCACAAGTCTAGTTTACCTGTTCTAGGACGTTATATAAAGAATATTGCACTGTGTTCAAAATTCATTGTTTCTAGACTTTAAATAAAATTTAGAGAAAAATCTTTATTAAACTACACAGAAGTAAAAGTAGGCTTATTGAAACCAATCATAATCATTTTGGTAAAGTCAGACCATTAACTATGAAAACGAAACCATATTTTAAAGTTTCTGTGTCTGAAATTTAGATTAGTAGAGAATCAGACTCCACAGAAAATTGAAAGAATTTCTGTAGTGATGGCAGATAATTTTGGATTTTCTTAATCGTATGAGGTCATCATTTAGCCTTCTTCTAGAGCAGAGGTTAGCATAACTTTTAAAGGACCAGGTAGAAAACATTTTAGGCTTGCAGACCCTTATAGTATCTGTTCCGCCTGCTCACCCCTGCTGTGACACCACAGAAGTAGCCACAGACAGCACATGAGTGAATGGGCATGGTTGTGTTCTGTAAAGTTCTGTTTATGGACACTGAAATGTGAATTTCATATAATTTGCACATATCGCAAATGTTCTTTTGTTTTCTTTCAACCATTTAAAAGTGCAAAATGATTCTTAGCTTTAAAAAACTTACACAGAAAGAGGAGATAGGCTAGATTTGGCCCCTGGCAATAGTTTCCTGAGCCCTGACCTAGAGCCTAAGCTGCCTGACATTCACATTTCCTCCAGACCTTTATAGGTGGTCTCTCAGTGCCAGGAGGAACATTGTTCTTCAGGGCATCAGACAGGTTACAGATGGTAGATTTTTCTATGTAGTCATTTTTAATTGAAAATTATTTTGCAATGTGTAGAGAATTATGACTTTAGGTGGGGTTCCGTTTTCGTTTTCAATCTAGACTACCTGTCTGAATGGAATGTAAAAGTAATTATAAGACTTTGATTATAAGTTTTTGGCGGGGGGAGGGTTTTTTGTTTGTTTAATTTTTCTCTTGGTATTTGTTTTACTAACCCTGTGAATTTCTGATGTTTTTAATGCCATAAAACCTTTACTTGTGTAACCTATGTCTCTGCATCAAAATATCATCCCAGAAAGTTCCCTCAAGCCTGTCCCTTCTCAAAAAGAATCACTGACCTGATTTCTATCATCACAAGTCTAGTTTACCTGTTCTAGGACGTTATATAAAGAATATTGCACTGTGTTCAAAATTCATTGTTTCTAGACTTTAAATAAAATTTAGAGAAAAATCTTTATTAAACTGCACAGAAGTAAAAGTAGGCTTATTGAAACCAATCATAATCATTTTGGTAAAGTCAGACCATTAACTATGAAAACGAAACCATATTTTAAAGTTTCTGTGTCTGAAATTTAGATTAGTAGAGAATCAGACTCCACAGAAAATTGAAAGAATTTCTGTAGTGATGGCAGATAATTTTGGATTTTCTTAATCGTATGAGGTCATCATTTAGCCTTCTTCTAGAGCAGAGGTTAGCATAACTTTTTAAAGGACCAGGTAGAAAACATTTTAGGCTTGCAGACCCTTATAGTATCTGTTCCGCCTGCTCACCCCTGCTGTGACACCACAGAAGTAGCCACAGACAGCACATGAGTGAATGGGCATGGTTGTGTTCTGTAAAGTTCTGTTTATGGACACTGAAATGTGAATTTCATATAATTTGCACATATCGCAAATGTTCTTTTGTTTTCTTTCAACCATTTAAAAGTGCAAAATGATTCTTAGCTTTAAAAAACTTACACAGAAAGAGGAGATAGGCTAGATTTGGCCCCTGGCAATAGTTTCCTGAGCCCTGACCTAGAGCCTAAGCTGCCTGACATTCACACATTTCCTCCAGACCTTTATAGGTGGTCTCTCAGTGCCAGGAGGAACATTGTTCTTCAGGGCATCAGACAGGTTACAGATGGTAGATTTTTCTATGTAGTCATTTTTAATTGAAAATTATTTTGCAATGTGTAGAGAATTATGATAACTTTCAGAATCTTAGAAGCTTTGTCTGGGAAGTGAATAATGAATGGGGAACACAACTAACTTTTATTTAAAAGCATATAAACATTAACCATAACACAGATTTAAGAAACGTCTGGTCTTTAAAATGTGTCTAGGTCTTTTCTTGACATGTATTCAGAATGGTACATAGATCGGCCTATGGACAAATCATCTCTGCTCCCTCTTCCCATTTAGTTCAGACTAAAGGTTTCTCAGGAACAGTTCAGGAACTTTAAATGGTTGTTAGTTGGGAGAAGTATTGTCAAATAACAGTAAGACCAGAGCCCAGAAGATTTTAATGGGGTCCTATACTTTAGAATTTCAGATACATTTGTCCCTTGGCCCTCTCATGTGTTATGGGTACCAGCCCCCTGAGCAGTCAGGTCTGTGTAAAACTTTTGACTCCACCAGAACTAAATTACTAATGACCTGTTGCTGACTGGAAGCCTTATAATAACATAAACATTGTACATACATTATATACTGTATTCTTGCAGCAAACTAAGCTAGAGAAGAAAAAAGGTTGTTAAGAAAATCATAAGGAAGAGCAAATAAGTTTATAGTACTGAATTGTATTTATTGAGACTACACATTTGCATCATCTGTTTATAAAATGAATAGTCTGTTAGTATATACATCACTATTAGTATTCTTATATAAACAAACACTAGATGTTATATGTAATATGTAATACTAGCATCTTGTTTTAAAATTTGGCAAAATGATTCTTAGCACATATCGCAAATGTTCTTTTGTTTTCTTTCAACCATTTAAAAGTGCAAAATGATTCTTAGCTTTAAAAAACTTACACAGAAAGAGGAGATAGGCTAGATTTGGCCCCTGGCAATAGTTTCCTGAGCCCTGACCTAGAGCCTAAGCTGCCTGACATTCACACATTTCCTCCAGACCTTTATAGGTGGTCTCTCAGTGCCAGGAGGAACATTGTTCTTCAGGGCATCAGACAGGTTACAGATGGTAGATTTTTCTATGTAGTCATTTTTAATTGAAAATTATTTTGCAATGTAGAATCTTAGAAGCTTTGTCTGGGAAGTGAATAATGAATGGGGAACACAACTAACTTTTATTTAAAAGCATATAAACATTAACCATAACACAGATTTAAGAAACGTCTGGTCTTTAAAATGTGTCTAGGTCTTTTCTTGACATGTATTCAGAATGGTACATAGATCGGCCTATGGACAAATCATCTCTGCTCCCTCTTCCCATTTAGTTCAGACTAAAGGTTTCTCAGGAACAGTTCAGGAACTTTAAATGGTTGTTAGTTGGGAGAAGTATTGTCAAATAACAGTAAGACCAGAGCCCAGAAGATTTTAATGGGGTCCTATACTTTAGAATTTCAGATACATTTGTCCCTTGGCCCTCTCATGTGTTATGGGTACCAGCCCCCTGAGCAGTCAGGTCTGTGTAAAACTTTTGACTCCACCAGAACTAAATTACTAATGACCTGTTGCTGACTGGAAGCCTTATAATAACATAAACATTGTACATACATTATATACTGTATTCTTGCAGCAAACTAAGCTAGAGAAGAAAAAAGGTTGTTAAGAAAATCATAAGGAAGAGCAAATAAGTTTATAGTACTGAATTGTATTTATTGAGACTACACATTTGCATCATCTGTTTATAAAATGAATAGTCTGTTAGTATATACATCACTATTAGTATTCTTATATAAACAAACACTAGATGTTATATGTAATATGTAATACTAGACATCAAAAATGAAAAGAATGTGAGAAATTTATTTACAGGTATAACAACTCATACATTGATAATGATTGCTTTATCGCAGCCTATTGTGTTCAATAGGATTGCTTCACAGTAGCCTAGCCTACATGCTAATGAATGAATCATTATAAAATTTTATGGCATGCATTATTACTGTATTGGAAACATTGTTATATTTTTTTCAAAGCCACTTACCTGTGATGATAGGCAGATACGCAGTTTCTCCATTTACAAGAGGGCATACTGTATAGTAATATAATTCAATACAGGTCTTGCACACCGTGTCCTGTCTGATAAATACTTAGGTGATGATGACACAAAAAAATTTCATATAGTTCTTACCATTTAGTTACTAGATTTTCACACAAAGACATGCACAACAGATTATTTTATTAACTATATGACCTGGTGATTACCATTTATTAAGTGGAAGTGGATCACCACATAAGTCTTCATCCTTGTAGTTTTCACGTTGAGTAGGCCGAGAAGGAAAAGGAGACGTGGAACATATCACGCAATTCAACTACTTCTTATAATGATGTCTCACACAATTCAGCTTCTTATCATGTCATGATTTTTTCTCCCCTTCCTGGGAGCACTTCCAACATCACCAGTGGCGCTTCGTATGGGTTCCATGGTTTTAGTCAAGGATTGCAGGACTGCCCTCAATCCAATGAAAAATAGATGAGAACTGCCAGAGATCACTTTTTACTGTGATACACAATTTACTGGGGAAACAAAACTGCTCACACTAACAGAATCACAAGGAGTTTGAAGCAGATGCTCACACTTGAGCTCACTAAACATGGAGTACCAGCCCCTAGCAGCATTATTTTGAAAAAAAATGACCTGTTGCTGACTGGAAGCCTTATAATAACATAAACATTGTACATACATTATATACTGTATTCTTGCAGCAAACTAAGCTAGAGAAGAAAAAAGGTTGTTAAGAAAATCATAAGGAAGAGCAAATAAGTTTATAGTACTGAATTGTATTTATTGAGACTACACATTTGCATCATCTGTTTATAAAATGAATAGTCTGTTAGTATATACATCACTATTAGTATTCTTATATAAACAAACACTAGATGTTATATGTAATATGTAATACTAGACATCAAAAATGAAAAGAATGTGAGAAATTTATTTACAGGTATAACAACTCATACATTGATAATGATTGCTTTATCGCAGCCTATTGTGTTCAATAGGATTGCTTCACAGTAGCCTAGCCTACATGCTAATGAATGAATCATTATAAAATTTTTATGGCATGCATTATTACTGTATTGGAAACATTGTTATATTTTTTTCAAAGCCACTTACCTGTGATGATAGGCAGATACGCAGTTTCTCCATTTACAAGAGGGCATACTGTATAGTAATATAATTCAATACAGGTCTTGCACACCGTGTCCTGTCTGATAAATACTTAGGTGATGATGACACAAAAATATTTCATATAGTTCTTACCATTTAGTTACTAGATTTTCACACAAAGACATGCACAACAGATTATTTTATTAACTATATGACCTGGTGATTACCATTTATTAAGTGGAAGTGGATCACCACATAAGTCTTCATCCTTGTAGTTTTCACGTTGAGTAGGCCGAGAAGGAAAAGGAGACGTGGAACATATCACGCAATTCAACTACTTCTTATAATGATGTCTCACACAATTCAGCTTCTTATCATGTCATGATTTTTTCTCCCCTTCCTGGGAGCACTTCCAACATCACCAGTGGCGCTTCGTATGGGTTCCATGGTTTTAGTCAAGGATTGCAGGACTGCCCTCAATCCAATGAAAAATAGATGAGAACTGCCAGAGATCACTTTTTACTGTGATACACAATTTACTGGGGAAACAAAACTGCTCACACTAACAGAATCACAAGGAGTTTGAAGCAGATGCTCACACTTGAGCTCACTAAACAATTTTGTATCTACAAAATTAGTAGTGCAGTGTGCACTGCAGTTAATCTTATGCAGTTAATGATTTAAAACTGCATCTTTATGTTTGTTTGCATTTCTGTTAATAGGGAATAGTGACATATATGGTCTGTGTGTGCATGAGCTTTAATAAATTCTGACTTTTTATAATAGATTTGTGTATACTTCATGGTAGTAAATGGTAAAGTAGGCCTGTGTCTACATACGTTTTATGCATTCATAGCACATCTTTTTCTTAATTTTTTCATATATATGGGTAATGTGATTCTTCTGTAAGTTTCTTCAAATGTAGCAAATCTTTAAAAGCTTTCCAGTGTATTTATTGAAAACAAAAATGCATGTAAGTGGAACCATGCAGTTTAAACTCATGTTGTTCAAGGGTCAAGTAAGTATATGTGTATGTGTAATTATTTAGTATAGCTGTGCTATTTCATTTTTCATTATACCAATATCATACTTCTCCATGGATAGTATAAATCCAGGGACAAAATTGGCAAAATGAATATTTTGTATAAATGACTGCTCATTTAAAGTTCACAGACAGCAGTATGTTCTCAATTGCATTTTTTTTCCCCCCTGAGTCTCTACAAATTTCTTATAGTGTCTTTTTTAATGAGTGTTGGAATTAGGGATTATTTTGTATAGAAATTAGATTTTAATGAGACCATTTTTTCGATTTATTGATAGTTTTGTTTTAACTTTTTATTTTGTACTGGGGTATAGCCGATTAACAATGCAGTAGTAGTTTTTAGGTGAATAGTGAAGGAACGCAGCCATACATACACTTGTGTCCATTCTCCCACAAATCTCACTCCCCTTCAGCTTCTTATCATGTCATGATTTTTTCTCCCCTTCCTGGGAGCACTTCCAACATCACCAGTGGCGCTTCGTATGGGTTCCATGGTTTTAGTCAAGGATTGCAGGACTGCCCTCAATCCAATGAAAAATAGATGAGAACTGCCAGAGATCACTTTTTACTGTGATACACAATTTACTGGGGAAACAAAACTGCTCACACTAACAGAATCACAAGGAGTTTGAAGCAGATGCTCACACTTGAGCTCACTAAACAATTTTGTATCTACAAAATTAGTAGTGCAGTGTGCACTGCAGTTAATCTTATGCAGTTAATGATTTAAAACTGCATCTTTATGTTTGTTTGCATTTCTGTTAATAGGGAATAGTGACATATATGGTCTGTGTGTGCATGAGCTTTAATAAATTCTGACTTTTTATAATAGATTTGTGTATACTTCATGGTAGTAAATGGTAAAGTAGGCCTGTGTCTACATACGTTTTATGCATTCATAGCACATCTTTTTCTTAATTTTTTCATATATATGGGTAATGTGATTCTTCTGTAAGTTTCTTCAAATGTAGCAAATCTTTAAAAGCTTTCCAGTGTATTTATTGAAAACAAAAATGCATGTAAGTGGAACCATGCAGTTTAAACTCATGTTGTTCAAGGGTCAAGTAAGTATATGTGTATGTGTAATTATTTAGTATAGCTGTGCTATTTCATTTTTCATTATACCAATATCATACTTCTCCATGGATAGTATAAATCCAGGGACAAAATTGGCAAAATGAATATTTTGTATAAATGACTGCTCATTTAAAGTTCACAGACAGCAGTATGTTCTCAATTGCATTTTTTTTCCCCCCTGAGTCTCTACAAATTTCTTATAGTGTCTTTTTTAATGAGTGTTGGAATTAGGGATTATTTTGTATAGAAATTAGATTTTAATGAGACCATTTTTTCGATTTATTGATAGTTTTGTTTTAACTTTTTATTTTGTACTGGGGTATAGCCGATTAACAATGCAGTAGTAGTTTTTAGGTGAATAGTGAAGGAACGCAGCCATACATACACTTGTGTCCATTCTCCCACAAATCTCACTCTCACCCACGCTGGCACGTGACACTGACCACATACAGTGAGTCCTTGTTGGTTATCCAATTTAAACATAGCAGTGTGTCCATGACCTTCCCGAAGTCCCTAACTATCCCTTCCCCCTGGTAACCATGAGTTCATTTTCTAAGTCTGTGAATCCCTTTAATGAGACTCTTTGATAATGATACTTTTCCCTAAATGTGGTTTATATTAGATAAAGCGACAATGCTTTAGTTAGGGATAGTTGCCTTGTGAGGTACATTTTGAAGGCTACTCTTCTGATCTCCTTAAAGACAAGCTGCACGATATGAGAAGCAGGTTCATTTTAATTCTAGTATATTTATTGTATGTTATACATATTTATATAACTTTATATAAAGTATATTTAAAATTATAAAGCTTGTTAGTAAGACTGAATATTTCTAGGAAAACATTAACTCTCTAAAAGTGCCCTTAGACATCTTAAAACCTTCTTCTCACCTAATAACTCTAGGTATCTAAATACTTCCTTAGTTTTATAAAACTATATACTTCCATAATTGTTTTAAAGTTTCTCATCAGCTAGGGCTTTGTGTACCAGAATGAACAGAAGTAACTAAGCTGCAAGGGCAAGGAGGAACAAGTTTGATTTTTGATCTAAATTTGGAAATGTAGATGTTGATGGCTTATACATTAACAATAAAAAAAACATCTTGAATAATTCTTTTAAGGGAGCAGGATTATTTTTTTTTTCTTAGTTCAGTTAATTTTATCTTAGGATTGATTGTTTGCTTGTTTTGTTTTAAAATAATGAAGTGATTCTAAGAGAGAGAGATTTTATGGAGGCTAAAGAGACTTCTTGCTAAGGGTGTATTACTCAGTTTGGCTCACTTTCCTTTCCAAGGTAAATGATGGCCCAGAGTCTACACCGCCAGCACCTGCCCCCACTTCAGGAATTGTTGGTGCATTAATGGAAGTGATGCAGAAAAGGAGCAAAGCCATTCATTCTTCAGGTATACCTGCGTGTGTGTATGTGTAGTTAATAAATTTGAATACTTGAGCTTCTGTTTCTCTTTTTATTCTGTGATACAGTCTTTACTAAATTTTCTCTCTGCTAGTGAAGAGCTTATTACAGGTTCTCGGACATATTTTAAGAAGTTGTTGCCACTGTGACTAGTCTATTTGAGGCTTGATGGATATCATGTCATAGCCATAAGTTGGGAGAACAACTATTGCAAAATGGCAGTTTTGTTTCTCAAGCTAGAAATACTAATAGAATGCCTGGCAAACAACTTCTAAGAAAATGCTTGAGATTCTTACTTGTCATTCCTGCAACATTCTTGTGATGTAAGAGATTTAGATATCCCTGATTTGCAAGAATTGGAACTGAAAAGTAAAATAATTTATATTGTTTCTGGGGTTTGCTAAAGAACTCTGGTTTTTTGTTTCCTCTCTTTGGTTTTTTCCCAAAATGTTATTTGAATAAACTAGTATGTGCTTGAGGTTATTAAACATATGCACACCACCATATAAATGGATATCACTTTTAAAAAGAAAATATGGGTTTTGCTGAGTTAATAGTTGAGATTTACTGAAGAACATGATGTACTAGAAGCTGATCTTTGTTCGTATTCACTCTGTTATTTTATCTCTGTGATAGACCTCGGTTCTCCAGTTTTTACATAAAGAGAATTTATAAATCACATGTTTGATATAAACAGTAAATTAATGTAGGAATAAGTTATTTTCCTTTGTTTTTCTCATCAGCTAGGGCTTTGTGTACCAGAATGAACAGAAGTAACTAAGCTGCAAGGGCAAGGAGGAACAAGTTTGATTTTGATCTAAATTTGGAAATGTAGATGTTGATGGCTTATACATTAACAATAAAAAAAACATCTTGAATAATTCTTTTAAGGGAGCAGGATTATTTTTTTTTTCTTAGTTCAGTTAATTTTATCTTAGGATTGATTGTTTGCTTGTTTTGTTTTAAAATAATGAAATGATTCTAAGAGAGAGAGATTTTATGGAGGCTAAAGAGACTTCTTGCTAAGGGTGTATTACTCAGTTTGGCTCACTTTCCTTTCCAAGGTAAATGATGGCCCAGAGTCTACACCGCCAGCACCTGCCCCCACTTCAGGAATTGTTGGTGCATTAATGGAAGTGATGCAGAAAAGGAGCAAAGCCATTCATTCTTCAGGTATACCTGCGTGTGTGTATGTGTAGTTAATAAATTTGAATACTTGAGCTTCTGTTTCTCTTTTTATTCTGTGATACAGTCTTTACTAAATTTTCTCTCTGCTAGTGAAGAGCTTATTACAGGTTCTCGGACATATTTTAAGAAGTTGTTGCCACTGTGACTAGTCTATTTGAGGCTTGATGGATATCATGTCATAGCCATAAGTTGGGAGAACAACTATTGCAAAATGGCAGTTTTGTTTCTCAAGCTAGAAATACTAATAGAATGCCTGGCAAACAACTTCTAAGAAAATGCTTGAGATTCTTACTTGTCATTCCTGCAACATTCTTGTGATGTAAGAGATTTAGATATCCCTGATTTGCAAGAATTGGAACTGAAAAGTAAAATAATTTATATTGTTTCTGGGGTTTGCTAAAGAACTCTGGTTTTTTGTTTCCTCTCTTTGGTTTTTTCCCAAAATGTTATTTGAATAAACTAGTATGTGCTTGAGGTTATTAAACATATGCACACCACCATATAAATGGATATCACTTTTAAAAAAGAAAATATGGGTTTTGCTGAGTTAATAGTTGAGATTTACTGAAGAACATGATGTACTAGAAGCTGATCTTTGTTCGTATTCACTCTGTTATTTTATCTCTGTGATAGACCTCGGTTCTCCAGTTTTTACATAAAGAGAATTTATAAATCACATGTTTGATATAAACAGTAAATTATGTAAATAACCAGGTTGCCAAGCACATAATAGGTGCTCAATAAATGTTATTTTCCTTCTGTTTGCTTCTCCATAAAGATATGAATATCTAAGATCTTTTAGAAATACTTGTTTTCCTTAAGTATGCATTTTCATTTCTGTACTGTGCTAACAACAACAACAAAAGGAATAGGCTAATTCAGTCCACAAATGTTCATGGTGAAATTTAAAAAGAAAAAAAAGCAAGAAAAAATCCTGCCTTCATGGAACATGCATTCTGGTGAGTGAAGCGCCTCTGTCCAGGCAACAATACTAGAGTGGGTTGCCATTTTCTCTTCCAGGGCTTCCTCCCAACCCAGGGATCGAACCCAGGTCTCCTGTATCGGCAAGCAGATTCTTTACTGTCTGAACCACCAGGGAAGCCCAGTGAGAGAGAGACAATAAATAAAATGAATTATAAAATATGTATATTAAATGGTGGTATGTACTAAGGACAGAAAAGGGAAATGACTAACATTGTGAGAGAGCATTTCATTTATCCTGGGATAATGAGCCTTACCTAAGACGTCATTTGAGGTAAGACTAGAAAGAGTTCAGGGAGTAGACCATGTAGAAGAAAGAGAAGTATGTACAGCCAGTACAAAGTCCTTGAGATTGAGGAACAGTGCCAAGGTCAGTAGGGCTGGAGCAAGGGAGCAAGCAAAAGAGGAATAAGGCAGTAGTATGGGAGGTGGCAGGAGGCCAGGACTAAGGCGTTGGAGGCCATGAATGTGATGGAAAGCCACTGGAGGGAAAGTTCTTTGCAGAGGTGTGAGTGCCAGTGATCCACGCTGGAGATGATGCAGGCTGAATCAGGTTGGTAGCACCTGAGAAATGACTGGGTACCAGTTATACTTTGAATGTGGATAACTAGTATGTGCTTGAGGTTATTAAACATATGCACACCACCATATAAATGGATATCACTTTTAAAAAGAAAATATGGGTTTTGCTGAGTTAATAGTTGAGATTTACTGAAGAACATGATGTACTAGAAGCTGATCTTTGTTCGTATTCACTCTGTTATTTTATCTCTGTGATAGACCTCGGTTCTCCAGTTTTTACATAAAGAGAATTTATAAATCACATGTTTGATATAAACAGTAAATTATGTAAATAACCAGGTTGCCAAGCACATAATAGGTGCTCAATAAATGTTATTTTCCTTCTGTTTGCTTCTCCATAAAGATATGAATATCTAAGATCTTTTAGAAATACTTGTTTTCCTTAAGTATGCATTTTCATTTCTGTACTGTGCTAACAACAACAACAAAAGGAATAGGCTAATTCAGTCCACAAATGTTCATGGTGAAATTTAAAAAGAAAAAAAAGCAAGAAAAAATCCTGCCTTCATGGAACATGCATTCTGGTGAGTGAAGCGCCTCTGTCCAGGCAACAATACTAGAGTGGGTTGCCATTTTCTCTTCCAGGGCTTCCTCCCAACCCAGGGATCGAACCCAGGTCTCCTGTATCGGCAAGCAGATTCTTTACTGTCTGAACCACCAGGGAAGCCCAGTGAGAGAGAGACAATAAATAAAATGAATTATAAAATATGTATATTAAATGGTGGTATGTACTAAGGACAGAAAAGGGAAATGACTAACATTGTGAGAGAGCATTTCATTTATCCTGGGATAATGAGCCTTACCTAAGACGTCATTTGAGGTAAGACTAGAAAGAGTTCAGGGAGTAGACCATGTAGAAGAAAGAGAAGTATGTACAGCCAGTACAAAGTCCTTGAGATTGAGGAACAGTGCCAAGGTCAGTAGGGCTGGAGCAAGGGAGCAAGCAAAAGAGGAATAAGGCAGTAGTATGGGAGGTGGCAGGAGGCCAGGACTAAGGCGTTGGAGGCCATGAATGTGATGGAAAGCCACTGGAGGGAAAGTTCTTTGCAGAGGTGTGAGTGCCAGTGATCCACGCTGGAGATGATGCAGGCTGAATCAGGTTGGTAGCACCTGAGAAATGACTGGGTACCAGTTATACTTTGAATGTGGATAACATTGGGTTTGTTGATGGATTTGGAAGTGTGGTTTGGAAAATAAGGAGTGATGAATGAGTCTGAGGTTTCTGACCTGGGCACCTGAAAGAGTGAAATTTTCATTAATACAGTGCAGACAAATTTAAGAGGAGCAAATTTGAAAGGAAAGAAGCAATTTTATTCTGTACATACTAAACTTCAGATACTTACTAGAAGTTTAAAAGTAGGTGTTGAGTAGGCTTTTGTTATGAGTTGAATTCAGGGTAGACATGTGAACTGTTAATATAAATTTCCATGTCAGTAAGATGTATTTGAAGTTAGGGAACTGTATGAGACCATCAAAGAAGAGGGTATAAATAGAGAAGAGAAAGTCTAAAGAGTTTGGAGGACTGGAGAGGGTGGTATCTTAGAAGTCAGGTGAAATGTTTGAAGGAAAGTAGGTGATCATCTGAGTCAGATGAGTGTGATGGGTCATGAAACAGAACAGAACTGAGCTTTAGCTTTAGTGCTAGTAGGTCCCTGGTGACTGGGAAGGAGCAGTGTTAGTGGGTAAAAGAATCAGGGTGGAGAAGGAGATTGGGTAGCAGGTGCCACTTCTGTTTGCCGCTTCTGTTTGCTTTATGGCTAGTGCTAATACGGTTCCCACTTGTCAGGAATTATTGCTGAAATCGGCTAAACAATGTACTGCTTATATTTTTTACAGCTTTTCCTGTGGTATGTGTGCTAATTCAGAGAAAGTGAAAGTGTTAGTCCCTCAGTCGTGTTCAATTCTCTGCAACCCCATGGACTGTAGCCACAGGCTTCTCTGTCCATGGCATTCTCCAGGCAAGAATACTGGAGCGGGTAACCATTTCCTTCTCCAGGGGATCTTCCCAACCCAGGGACTGAACCCGGGTGTCCTGTATCACAGGCGTATTCTTCACTGTGAGCCACCGGGGAAGCTCCATTGATTCATAGAGATTAACTCAAATGTGATTTTACACATAAGGAAACACAGATTGAAATTGGTTCCATAGACTCTAAAGGGACTAGAATCCCAAGTCTTCCTACTCCTTCTCTAATCTTCATCTCACAATCAAATACCCTTTAGGTGTATTTTATTGATTTATTTTAAACTATTTTGGTAACTAGATTCCTCCATGTTTTGTTTTAGAAGTTGAATAATAGGAATTATGCAGTGTTATTTCTGTGTATGTTTTAATTGCCTTAATGATTCTCTTCTAGATGAAGATGAGGATGAAGATGAGGATGAAGATTTTGAGGATGATGATGAATGGGAAGACTGATCTATATATTATATATATATATTTTTAAGGTGAAATACTAAACACTACTTTCTGTCTATGGATTCTGTAAAATTATCATGTAAATGTTCTACCAATTTGCTGTATATTTTTGTTGCCTTTTTGCTTTTTTTTATTAATCTGTGCAATACCTCATTTAATCTGTAAGGGTTTGTCATAATCCTCTGCAAAGCTACTCCCTGTGACCGTGTGCACGTTTACACCAGGGCGCTCACTTGATTTGTGAGTCGTTTTCATTCCATCAGCAAGGGAGTTTAAATATTATATGTGAGACTGACAAAAACCTTAATGTAATTTAGTTATAATGCCAGAAGGAAAACACTATTTTCATACCCTACTTTTTCTGTACCTAAATTTTCTTATTAAAATCTAGGATAGCACTACATCCTTTTTTAAGTGATGCAGACCTTAGTTCATTTAGCCCCTTCATTCTGAACACATGCCACACGAATGTTGAAGCTGATACATTGCACAGTTCTCTAGACATCACTACACTGATGCAGTTTCTCAAAATTTTGCAATATGTTCTACATAAAATCACTATAGAAATGCTAGTTGGGAAAATGAGTAACACACCTCGTACAGCAGTATTGGCTTGTTGTTGTACCGATGTGGTATTTGGAGGCTGGAATCGTAAGGAGCCCTTGCGTGCCTATACTTGACTGGAGTTATTTTTGTGCTATAGCAAATGTGGCAGGCTCTTTTTGGCAAAAATTTTAAAAAGTATTTTCGGTATTATTCTGAAAGAAAAGTTACAGTGTTTAAGTTCAGGGGATCTCAGAGATAATTTCCTGCTGCATGACTTGAAGGAGGCTGTACATTGTGGTTACTTCTATATTTGGTTAAATATACTATAAAAATCAGAACATTATAAAAATGAGTTGGAATTAGGTGGTTTTGTTTTGCAGTCTCTGTGGATTGAGGTATTCAGAAATACCAACCATAGAAGCCTTATTACCTAGTTGGCGAAGGTATACACTGTAATAGTGAAACTATTATGCTGTATTTTTTAAAAATTTTGATCATTTCTCAAGGTTTTTGTCAAATGTCAGGTGAAGGGTTATCTTAAAAAGGGGTGGTTCCGGTGTCAAATTTCTTGGAACACAAAACTGAATGAGATTTTTTAAAAAATAGAAGAAAAAGAAAACTTTACAACCTGCACATTTGTTATATATGCTACCTGCTGTGCTAAAATTAGGGTTTCCTTGCCTCTCTACAATACACTAGTCTGCCTAAAGGTGGTTGTTTCATATTTATAGCATTAATTATCATACCTGCCTACTTTAAATTTTAGGTAGAAGAATGATCTGATTTAAATACAGACACCTATTTTTCTCACATTGAGTCATATGCAGAATGTAGTTCCAAATGTATTTCATTACTATAGTCACAATATCTGACTAAAAATTAAGCTCTCTATAATTATACCGACCAAAATCTAGTATTGATATGATCTTGACAGGCTGGACCTGCGAGATATGGCTTGAATTTTAGCCAGTTATCATTTCTAGTGATCATGCATATGTAGTTATCACGAGAAATAATTTAAAAGGTTTCATTGCTGAAAGCAGTAAGTGGTGTAGTACCGTGGTTCAGTTATTCACAGCAGGTTACCTACCTTGCAGGAATAACTTAAGCTCATGGGAAAGATTCTAGACTTTGTTTCTTGCAAAAAAGACCAATACCCTCTGCTGCTGGCAACCTTTTTCTATGCTTACTCTTATTTTTATTGTGGCTTAAGCTCTGTGGGTCTGGTGTGGATGAGGCTGGACAACTACTAACCAATAAAATTAGAAATTTGTGCAAATGGTAAATAGAACATTGTAATGTTAAGTAATATCAAACATTTTCCTTTTTTTTCCCCCCTTTTAGACATTACACACATTTTTAAAAATATCTTGGAAAATGTCTTTAATGCCAATTTAAGATCTCTGTTAATTAACTTTGGGGCAAGGAATACAGGGTTTTCTAGCTAACTGTGTTATAATAAAGGCTTATCAGAACCTGCTCTGAGCAGAGGATATGAATTCTTTGAATTGGAAACATAATTTTAAACATGTAAGATGGATATAAAATTTGCCAATGATAATTGAGCTTATTCTTTCTCCTTAAAAAAAAAAATAAAAGACTTTGCTGTTATTGTTGTTGTTGCACAAAGTCTAAATTTACTGTTGGTTGAGACACACAGCGACTGTGGAATTCAGTCCAGGCATGAAGACTAAATCCACTTTAGATGTAAAAGTTGCATGTTTTCAGTCCTCCACCACCTCGCACTGTGGACAGCACTCTACCTGTGCATCTTCTGAAAGCCTCCCACGTGTACTCCAGCTAAATGATTGTCTGATAGCCTTCGCATTTAACAAACTAGCATGAGGCTTTTTATATCTAAATGCTGTGTGATAGACAATTTCAGCTAGCCACATATTGTATGTATGAGATTCATAAAGACTTGCAATCATTCATTTCCATTTATCAACTGAAATTTTGTTTAGTATGTGAAAATTTTTTTTCTTTTGAAATGTATAGTGAATAGGATGTTGCACTGGTGGCAATTCATCATGGAGCATAATAAAATTAATTTGACCCAAACAGTAAAAAATAGTGTGTTTTTTACTTGTTTATTGTTAAGAGATTAAAATGGGTACAAAGAAAAATTTCAAACTGTATAGTAATGGGTTCATGGCAGTAAATGAAAGGGGCTGAAGTTTTCAGCCGACTGCATGCCCAGAAAGTTACAGTGTGCCATTAAATAAACAGGGTGAGCAAAAGAATGTTACACCCTGTTCTGCCGGGAAACGTGACAGCTGCTCGGCTGTCCCCCGGGAGCCACTGCTGTGGTCTACAGAGCGTTCACACTGCAAGGTCAAACTGGAACACTGGCACGCCGAAAATGTGGCTCTGTCCTGAGTCAGAGTAATAGCAGAGTTTACCGGTGGTGGCAGTCAAAGCCAAAGATAGCAGTCCGTATGGAACTTAAATAGCTTTGAAATCAAAGATGGTGCTACTTTGAAACAGGAAGTTCAATTTTTGATAAATAGAATTTTCTGTTTTACTGACGCTGGCACAAGTGGGTGTCTGAAGATTAAACTGAGTTAGGGATCTGGTGTGTAGGAGGCTACAAAATACCTTCTAAGAGTGTTAGTCAGATTTAAACGTTTTCCGTAATGATGCGTCCTATTAAAACTTTGTTTCTGTTGTACAAATGTGAACCCATAAGAATGTATTAACCATACTTTAAAAACATTTTTTAAGAAGTGCCTCAGAATTGCTTTTGTCACATTCTGTTTATCTAGTCAACGAAGAACTTCCTGAAATAACTTACTGTGTGCTTTAGAAATTGAGTTCTTAAAGGACAACTATAGAAATAAAGCCTATTACAGTATAGTAGAGTCTGGAAGAACTGAGAAGTTTTACTTGGCACACTTATCCTAGTGACAGTGTCAAATCATACCTCCAAAACACTGCCTACCTTCTGTGGTCTCTTGTTCTTTTATTCTTAGATCTTTTTTCCCCCGTAACATTGCTTTTTAATGAAGTCACTAGAAAAAAATGTAATGACTTGACTGTTGTCAATATGGTGGGAAGTTACTTTGCAGTTAATACTCAGGCTGCCTTTGTGCTACATGACATCGTCCTTTGCCATGAGGGAACCCACTGAAACGCCTGTCTTTATAAATAACAAATTAGATTAAATCAACTATAGCTTAAATTTTTTTTTGATTTACACCAGTGATCATACTATTGATACTCACATAGTATTTATTACATTTGATACAAGGCCAGTATCAGTCTAAACTGGCCATATGTACCATTGTCAAGATTGATATGATATGAATAACAATTAGTTTGAGTAAAATATAACAGTAGCTTATAGGTGGTTTCTAGCTTAGATGTTTGTGTATTGGGGCATTTCTAGTAAATTTGAAGTGCTCCCTTAATTTTTTAACAATGGCAGAATTTTCTTAGTAAGGATTTCTTTTTTAATTTTGTTAAGAAGTACAGTTTTAGTGATAACAAATTGCATTACTGAACTTGAAGTTCCATATTCCTGTTGGTGTTTCCTATCTTGAATTGATCAGCATGTCTTGACATAAATTCATTTTTTTTAAAACATTTATTTATTTATCTTTTGGTGGGTGAGGTGGGGAGGGAGGGGGACGGGCGGGCCACTTCTATTGGTCTTTCATTTATTTTCATCCGTCTTCGTTCTTTGGCTCCTGTGGGCCTCCCATCGCAGTGGCCTCTGTTGTCGCAGAGCACCGGCTCTGGGTGCATGCGCTCCAGAGCTCCAGCTCGATAATTGGACACATCAGTCCAGCCTTTCTGCGGCACGTGGGATCCTCCCAGGCCAGGGATCGAACCGGCGCCCCTTGCACTGCATGGCGATGCCCTTACCCACTGGACCACCAGGGGAAGCCCTAAATTCATTTTTATGTTAGTTCTTGCTGGATGCGTGAGGATTTTTATCAAGGTCAGCACCCATATCTCCTTATTTAAACTGTTTATTAAATTAAATATGTGATGAGTATTAAAGTACAACAGTAGTCTCCGATCCCCTCCCTCCTAAAATCTAAAATACTTATTTCACAACTGAAAAACAATTGGGGGACCATCGAGTTACCTAAGTGTACTGTTATATCCTGAGTGAGAGGGTATCCACGGTGGTTGAGGGGCTTGCTGGAGGCTCATTAGAGGCAAATATTAATAGCAGAAGCAAGGTCTGACTTCTGGGTTAGTCCTCTTTCCCATATACCATAATTCTGTTTTATCCTTGTTTTCTTTATTTTTGTTAAGTTGTAGATAAATTGCGGATTTATTTCTGAAAGATTTACGGCCACAAATTTCATGCATTCACACCTGTCAGCTGAGTGTTGATAGAAGCCTCTAGCATCCTATTCCCATCTCTGGGAAAGCTGGCTGGCTTTGAGGAGCCAGCCCCTGACCCTGAAGCATGTGATACTATCTTGGCTCCATGGTGGCAGTCACCCTGCATTGTCCCAACATTCAGTCAGCACAGAACACTCCGGTCACTTAGTACTGGGTTGGAATCAAATTGAGCTTTTTATTTTACATCCAAACTCTTCTCATTAGTTTCTTATACATATCAGTGGGCATTGCCTTTATTGAAGCATAAGTATTTTATAAACCCTTATCGTCAACAGCCTGAGAGAGAATTACTTTGAGAATGCATTAATCTTGCTGTGTAATTATCCGTCAGCAGCTGTCCTGTGAATTTAAAGACCAGTTCTCCTTCCAGGGAGCGCAAGGACAGACGGAACACTTGAAATCCAACTTCCTGGTTTTCTTAATGAGACAGGAGATTCTAACTTGCATGTACTTCACCCTTACTCTAAAAGGGGCAGGAAAATCAAACATGTATTTAGTATATGTGGTGGTGAAAGAAATTAAGTGAAAAGAAAAGGCATTGTCATGTCCAGCTAACTAGGGAAATCAACAAAGCTTTTCATAATGTCTCAAGTCTGTAGTTGTCTGTACTTCCAACTCTGGTCCTTAAATCAGCTTCTGGGCCTTAAAAGAAACAACCTTTCCTTTTTGTTGTTGTTGTTTAAGATAGAGTGGGAGTCTTAGGAGGCCAGAGAATAGAATAGTTGTGGACAGCAAGGTTTTTGTTTTTAAAAATCAAAATCAAAAACACAAAAAAGTGTGCTTGGGAGAACACTCAGCAAGTAAAATTAAAAAGTATTTGAATCTCTACTTTGAAGGATAATTACTAGTTAGGGAGTTGTTCTAACAACCCGTGCCCAACTCTTCTCAACTCCATGAACTGCATCTCACCAGGCTCCGCTGTCCTTCACTGATTCCCAATTAAGGAAAAGTTGAAACGAGTATTTGGGTTTGGTTTATTGAGCAAGGGTGTAGAAGGGCTAACTTGTTAGTTCTATTTTCAACTAAGGCTATAGTCCATTCAAATAGAAATGCTTTTATGTTTTTTATATACTGAACTTTGCTGTGGATGCTTGCTGAAGGTTGTGATGTTGATAACATTAATAGTTAAGAATTACGAGAATCTAATAAGCCTAGTCCTAGAACTATAACCACATTCCAAGCCACCTGTAAATGGTTCTATTTAAGTAGTCTTGCTTTGTTCATGCATAAATGCCTTGGGTCCTACAGATACGCTCCCTCAAGATGTTTCGAGAGTCCAAGTAGATTCCGAGCCAGATGAATGCTTTAGAATCTGTACTTGGGCCTCACAGTTTACAGCCAACATGGCTGGGACAGCCTGACATGGTTTAAACCATTAGACCATAAGCAAAGAGGAATTTTACACACAGTCTGAGCCCTTTCAGCATCTTTTTTACTTTCCGTTTTCATCACTTTGTTTTTCAGAGCCCAGAACAACACAATACCTGATTCAGGAAGAGAGTTAGCCCTCTTTCCATGGGTTTTGCATCCTCAAAAGATGAAGGGCCAATTGTATTCCCTGTGCTACACCGTATTATTTATCTTTTATTTTTAAAGCTTTATTATTTAAAGATTTTTAAATTATTTTATACCACACCATGCGTCTTGCACAATTTTAGTTCCTCAACCAGGGATCAAAACCAGGCCCTCGGTGGTGAGAGTGCAGAGTCCTAACTACTGGACTGCCATTTTATATACGGGACTTGGATTTTGGTATCCATGAGAGCTCCTGGATCCAATTATCTGTGGATTCTGAGGGACTGCTGTGTATTTTTCATATGCGTGCGTGCTGAGTCGCTTTACTCATGTCCGACTCATTGCGCCAAACAGGCTCCTCTGTCCATGGGATTCTCCAGGCAAGAATACTGAAGTAGGTTGCCATGCCCTCTTCCAGGGGATCTTCCTGACCCTGGAATTGAAGTCACGTCTCTTATGTCTCCTGCATTGGCAAGTGGGTTCTTTACCACTTTTCCTTATTTCCCAGCTAACTAAATACTAAACCAATCATTATTCCATTGATTATTCCAATAGCCTGTTTGGGAAAAGATGAGTAGGGAGACATGGTATCCATTCGAGTTCAGTTTTGATTCTGTAACTTACTCCTCAAGTTATTGTATATAATTGAACTCCAGTGGGATTTAGTGGTTGTTAGGAAAGACAGGATAACTTGTAGGGGGAAAAATAAAATGTGGTTGTATTCTTTCCACTACATGGCTAGTTAACACTTAAACAGAGCATTGTCTTCATATCTTGGTCTTAGTTCATGATATATGATAAATTATAATTGATATATGATAAATTATAACTGAAGTAGTGACCCCACATACTGTGACATTATAATGAAACTTAAGAGCATCCTTCAGCATATGCAAACTGTTGCTATATCTCTATGTTGATAGGATTTTCCACAAAACTGAGGATAGAAATGGACATTGTAAAAAGTGTAAAGGTTTTTGGAGAATTTTGCCCTAAAATCTTTCAGATATACAGGTTTCTTAAATATTGGTAGAAACTGGTGAATCAAGCAAGAAGGAACAGAATGTCCTATCCTAAATCAGACTAGTTTAATTTTTTGAATCAATTTTTATTGGAATATAGCTGATTTACAATATTGTGTTAATTTCTTCTGTACACAGTAAAGTGAATCAGTTATATATAATCCACTCTTTTTTAGATTCTGTTTCCATATAATTCATTACAGAATATTGAGTAGAGTTCCCGGTGCTATACAGTAAGTTCTTATTAGTTACATATTTTATTTTTCACTTTTTATTGAAGTGTAGTTGATTTACAGTGTTGGACCAATCTCTGCTTTACAGCAAAATGACTCAGTTATATACATATATGCATTCTTTTTTTAATATTCTTTTCCATTATGGTTAACACAGGATATTGAATATAGTTCCTTATGCTATACATTAGGACCTTGGTGTTTAGAAACCAAAGTATTTTAAATGATTCTTGTTATTGTAATTTAGAAGTAGGCCTCAGAATAAAATCTCTCATTCCATGTATTAACGTATCTCCACCTCAGGGTGATAGAGTAAGTGCATGTGACCACATAATTTTAAGACCCATTGGAAATTCAGGCTCCCCTCAACCCTGCTTGCCAGTTTCCTAGCAGGTTTTTATAGTTTATTATCTTGACGCAACTAGGAATAGAAGCTGTGCTCGTGACCAAATATAAAAAATTGGCAAAAAGACCATGATTTTTCAATAATGGTAAAGAATCTACCTGCAATACAAGAGGCCCAGGTTTGAGTCCTGGTTTGGGAAGATGCCCTGGAGGAGGAAATGGCAACCCACTCTATACTCCTGCCTGGAAAATTCCAGGAACAGAGGAATCCGGTGGGCTCCAGTCCACAGGGTCTCCAAGAGTCAGACACAGCTGGACTGCTACCACTATACTGACTCACAAGAATTGTTCTGACAAAGTCTTCTGGAGCAACAAAAATAATACTGTGCGAAGTTCAAAATATAGAAACCTTTTCCCCAGGTTGTTTGGTTCCCATGCCTCAATTCCTAATGACATTTTTTTTTTTCCCACAGCATCTCCCCCAAAGATAGAAACGACTACACAGAGTTGAATAGGAAACTGGAAGAAACAACTGTTTTCAGAAAATGATGGGGCTGCTTCCCAGTCTTCAGTTACCGCTTCTCTTGAAAGCATTGGCCCCTTGAGTCATCCTCTACCTTTATTTTTTATCTCCCTCTAAAGCCAACGGCCTCCATTCTGCTTACCTCTCCTAGAAATTATCCAGCACAGTATTTTGCTGTTGATATATGGTTCCTGTCATTCTCTCCCTATCCGTCCCTGTGACAGAACATAACTAATTGGTAACCAAGAAGGTTAGCTAGGGAGTATAAAATGTATAGAAGAGGCCTTGGTTGTGCACGGCTGAGTTTTTGAAACTCATGAAGTAACACGGGGATTTGGAGGGTACAGTGAAAATTGGCTTCTCGTAAGTATTAATATGAAGACCACTTTCAAATAGCGATTTCCCTGGTGGTCCAGTGGTTAACCCTCTACACTTCCACTGCAGGGACATGGGTTCAATCTCTGGTCAGGGAAGTATTAATAAGATCCATGGCCAAAAAGAGGTGGGGGGAAAAAAAACACCTTCAAATATTGGTTCTGCTTTGTACAAGCAGTACATACAAGTGTACTTGCCCGTACAAGTGTGCCCAGAGGGCACAGTTAGTACCTGCCCACTTAGCTCTCAGTTCCCAGTATAGACTGCTTTCTGATTTCCTCAGTGAGACGTTCCCTGGCCCTGTCTCCTTTCTGCAGAGGGCACTGTAATGTGAGCATCCAGCTGGTTCAGACCAAGCCACTTTTTGATGATAACAATGAAGTCATGAAAGGGACTTCCAGAAGCCCCTTGGTTATGCTTCAACCACTCCCAAGTCATTCACCATTGAGATGTTTTTCTTTGAGAAAAATCATTTTTTAAGTGACCCAAGGTAATATTAATACTAACCACTATTTATTGGAATGCTTAGTAAGTGTTGAACACTACATGAGATGTTTTAAATGAGAGAGTTATTCCAACTTTTTTAGTCAAGGCAAATACAATGTTAAGTTAAGCAATTTGCAGAAAGTTAAGTAGTAAAGGGGAGCTTCCCTGGTGGCTCAGACTATAAAGAATTTGCCTGCAATGCTGGAGACCCAGGTTCAATCCCTGGGCTGGGAAGATTCCCGGGAGAAAGGAATGGCTACTCCAGTATTCTTGCCTGAAGAATTCCATGGACAGAGGAACCTGGCAGGCTACAATCCATGGGTTCGCACAGAGTCAGACTTGATTGAGCAATTAACACACAAGAGTTGAGCATCAGACTTAGGTCTGACATAATACAAAAGATGTGCCCGCAACCACTATGGTTCTCTGCCTCTGAGATGCATCAAGATAGCAGTGATGATTTGAATTAAAAAAATATTGGGCTTCCCTGGTGGTTCAGTGAGTAAAGAGTCCACCTTGCAGTGCAGGGGGCACCAGTTCAATCTCTGGCATAGGAGGATCCCATATGCTGCAGAACTGTTGGACCAGTGTGTCCAATTATGAGCCAGCTCTCTGGAGCACAAGCGCCCAGAGCCAGTGCTCTGCAATGAGAGAGGCCACTGTGATAGGCGGCCCACACGGGCTGAGGAGTTAAGATCGATGAAAATAAATGACCAATAAAAAGAGGCCAAATTTTAAATTAAAAAAAAATATATATATATATATATATATATATATATATTACCCTAATATCTTTACTTAGAATGTAGAAGGTTTGGGATTGTTCTGCTTTTGCACATGCAAAGACCCAAAGGGAAATGCTGTCATTTTATATTTAAAAAAAAAAAAGAAAAGTATGTTAAAAATCATGCAGATTTCTGCAGTATTCTGTAAATATAATCTTTGATAATGTTTTTGTCTTCTCATCCCCAATCCCCATTCCTCCTTCCATCACCATCAAAATATTTTTTCCATTTAAATATTAGATTAGGTAACCAACATGCTTAAGAATCCCAGATGCTTAATAAATGACTACATAAAAATTTATTTGAAATTACCTCAGAATCCTCTCTCTTGAGTTTCTGTCAGTGTGTCTCTTTCCTTAAACATTATTCATGGATTTCATATTTTTATTACTCAGTGGTGACTTTTAACTTATGACTATCATATGAGGAGAAGTTGGATTTATTTAGCCTTTTTTTTCTTTTGTTTCTCTTAAACCTAATTTGCATTTTTGAAACAAAGTTCATTAATATTAATGAAAGTTTCTGCAGTCATGGAGGGTAGGGGAGTACAATTTTTTTTTTTTTAAATTTTGGCCTCTTATTGGTCCTTCATTTATTTGTTTTTCATCCATCGTAATTCTTTGGCCTGTGTGGGCCTCCCACCACAATGGCTTCTCTCGTTGCAGAGCACCAGCTCTGGGCACATGCACTCCAGAGCACTGGCTTGTAAGTGGACACACCGGTCCAGCCTCTCCACAGCATGTGGGATCCTTGCAAGCCAGGGATGGAACCAGAACCCCCTGCACAGCAAGGCAAACTCTTTACCCACTGGACCACCAGGGAAGCGCCCCCATTAATTCTGACAGGTCAAGATTCTTGTTAAACTTCTTGTGAATGTCTCAGAGAAGAGTCACCATTAAGTCTTGGCAATGTTTAGAAAAAAATAAATATGTGCGTTGGTGAGTATGATCTTGGACCTTCTGACTGTGTAATTTTCAGCTTTCTGTTGGTCTCCTGCATATTCTATAACCCCCAGTAGGTAACAAGGATAAAGCAAGAGATGCAGATTAAAGTATAACTCCCAGAAAAATATTCACAAATTCGTAGAAGTGAATGTATTTTCCCTCTGACACTTCCATAACTGTCAAGAAAAAAAAAAAAGAAAAACTTAATTTTCCCAATTTTTCTCCAGTGTAAAGAGTTCCTCTGACTGCCATTTTATTTGCTGGACTATTGGTTCATGTGTATGTAAAGGGCTGCCGCCATCCAGCCTCAGCTTGGAGGGGGATTAATACTCGAGAAATGCAGGAAGGGCAACTTCAGAATTGTAACCTGAGACTGCCTTTAGATCACTTGTTTTTGGATTTAGGTAACAATGATTACAGACTTCCCTGATGGCTCAGTGGTAAAGAATGCGCCTACAATGCAGGAGATGCCAGTTCAATTCCTGGGTCAGGAAGATCCCCTGGGGAAGGAAATGGCAACCCATTCCAGTATTCTTGCCTGGGAAATCCCAATGACAGAGGAGTGTGGTGGACTATAGTCCGTGGAGATGGACACAACTGAGCGACTACACAACAACAATTAGATCAACTGAGATTTCATTCAGGAAGAGTGAGAGTTTAGCAGTTGCTGCTACTGACAACAGGATTTTGCTCAGAGGAGATGGCTAGACTTTAAAATACGTACCTGATTTTTAAAACTTCTAAATATATAAGCCTACAACAATCATGTTGCTAAGAAGCTGCAGTACTTGTCATAAAGCCTATATATATGGCTAACTACACAAGGTTTCAATATGAGACAAGTGATTAGTCATCTGAAAATTAGTACAGAAGAGCCAATGAACAAGTAGATAATATATCAAAGACTTCTGTGCCATTGTGCAAATTTGTTTAAGGAATTCAAGAGTTAGAGGTTTGAGGATTTGTACGAATTTGACCTCAGGGTGGTTTATTTAGAGAAAAAGGCTTCCACTTGCCAGTTGTCAGTCCTCGACTCACCCAGACACTCATCACTGCATCCTGAGCATAGATCCTGGATCCCAGGGGAGAAAGGGTAGGGTGAGGCTTCCAGGGGAGAGAGCCAGCGAGTGTAGATGCAGATATTCTTAGAACTCTGGCTGTGCCATGCCAGAGGAACTGCCTACCATTGGCTGCTCTCTAGTGATGTCCTTCTCAGAGCTCTTCAGCCTCCTATGTGGGTCTTACCCTGTCATTGATGGTGGTGGTGTTTCAGTCACTCAGTCTTGTCCAACTTTTTGCAATCCTATGGACTGTAACCAGCTGGTCTTCTCTGTTCATGGTATTCTCCAGGCAAGAATACTGGAGTAGGTTGCCATTTCTTTCTCCAGGGGATCTTCCCAACCCAGGCATCAAAAGGGAGTCTCTTGCTTGGCTGACAGATTCTTTACTGCTGAGCCACCAGAGAAGCCCCACCCTGTCATAGACCCTGGGACAAATCTTGCCTGTAAACTTCATTTCTCAACCATGATCACTTTTGGTCCTACAGCACCCTTTAGCCACCCTGGGAAGAATGGTGAGGAGGTCCTGTCTCTTCATGGTTGTTGAGCAGCTAATCATCTCCATGTGTTCATATGTATTCATATGCTTATTAGGCATGAAAGTAGGGTAAAGTTCCTGATCTCCAGGATAGAGAATCTAGTAGGTGAGTGGGAAGATTAAGACATCTGCACAAATAGCATATATAAAGCAAGGCAAGATGTACTGTGAGATTGTGGAATATAGAATACAATAAGAGCAGGTATTGGAGGAAGAAGATGAGTTCAGCCTTAAGTGTACTGCATCTGAGGTGCCTTTTTCTTTAAAAGTGTGGATTTAGAATCATGAGGGTGGTATTTGTGCTGGAGGTAAGGATTTGGCCTTCATGTGGTATAAGTGGAATTTAAAGATGGGACTTTGGGTAAGGTCTCTCAGGGGCACTCAGGGAGAGTGTGGACAAGAATAGCGTCTCCTTTGGAAGAAGCCCTTTCCCCTGTCTCCTTGGTGCAATAAGTGACAGCTTTAGAGGATTAGGCTTCCTCAGGGCTCACATAGGACCTTAGGAATGAGGATCCTCACTGTTTGGAAATGGAAGATGCTTTCTAATTGAACTTGGTCTCCCCAGCATCGACCAGAGAGCCACATCCACAAGAGGCACCTAATAGAAAGACATACAATGCCTGAAGGAATGGTGTCAACTCTCTCCCCTAGACTGTGAATGGCACACGGAGGGGCACTTTCATCACCTTTGTTCACTGCATACCCTTGGTATACAAAAGTATCTGGAACATGGCCGGCACTCAGAAAACACCTGTGGAGGTTCAGTGCCTCAGTATCAGTACCGTATTTCTGAGTTTTGCAGCTCTTAGGTCAGTTCTTTGTCTTTTGCATCTGCTATTTGAAGACAGATGAAAAGAAAACCCCACCTTCCAAATCTCAGAGAAACGAAGAAAAGACAGTGGAACTAAAGTTGTCTTTTCAAGAACATATGGATTCACCTTGGTCTTCTGTGCCTTTCAATACACACACTACCGTCTGTTATTACCTCTTTCACTCCCTCACTTGGAGCAACTACATCAGGACAGGTATTAAATCACAATCCTGCTGACACTGAGTTATTGAATACCTGTGGCAGCAGAGCTCCAGACGCAGGGTGAGACTCAGCATGTTGGCCCTGTTTCAACCAGGATGAGGTGTACTTTAAGAGATTAATGTCCAGATATAAATCATGATCTAAATACATCTGGTCTAAGACAGCCTCTCTCCCAGTGAGCTGAATGCTCTTTATAGAGTATGAACTAGCTAGACTTCAACCTAGCTTGGTGAGTTTGCTAGGACGATGAGTTTAGGTTTCCTGTTTTGTGCTGAAGAGTCATAACACCTTGCCTGGTTCCAGTGCTGTCTTCTGAAATCACATTCTAGAAATGCTTACCTTGAATGAAAAATGTGCCAACTTAGTGTCTGATTATGTCCTGCTTGTTCTATTAGGGACTTTATAATATTTTGTTTTGTAGGTTGAGTATGAAGATCCATATCTTTATTTACATTTTGTGAAATGCCTCATAAGTGCAGGCTGCTCTCTCACGAAACCTTCAAATTTCCAGCAAGGCAAAAATTTGAAGGAGGGAATATTTGTCTCCCAAATCCTCTCTTCTGGTGAGAAGTCCTGGCCAGCCCCCATAGCCCTAGCAGCTCTCGGTAGTCCAAGGACTAGCCTCTTCCTTCTGGCTCCGTTCATCCGCCTCTTCTGGCATTTAAACATGGTTTTATCAGAGAATCTATTCATTTGCTCCTTTGCCTCATCATGGTGGAGTTGAAAGCTCTTTACATTCAGAAGAGCCCTGTCCTCAAGAACACACACAGAGCTCAGGGGAGAAGACGAGTCTTGGCTTTCTGTCCTAGACGAGTCTTGGCTTTCTGTCCTAATTCACTAGACACCCACACCCGCACCCATGCCCAGCCATGCATACCCTTTAATAAACCTACCTTTTACCTTTTTTGTTTGTTTTGTACAACCATAATGAGCATGAGTGTCAACTCTAGTGAAAAGGGGTAAAATACTGAAGTCACTACGAAAGGCAACTGAAATCCCCACTGCTATTCTAAGCACAGGAAACCCTTAGGAGTTTTGAGTCCGGATGGAAGCAGAGACACACATAGATGCAGAATGAGCATGGGTTTCTCAAACAGTCTCCTATGCAACTCCAGGTCCTCTGAATCTAGGTTTCCTTGAGGATTCAAAGGGAAGAGCACCTTTTACTATTGCTGTGGAAAGTATGCAACTCAGTTCAGAAAATGTCAGTCACTCCCCATACAGGCAGGAGATAGTTATTAAATGGGTAGCCCAAGAGCTTGCCAGGACCTTTGTCATACCCTGTAGGACACAAAGGAAGCATTGCTAATCACAGATAATGCAAAGGACTTTAGAGGAGATTTGTAGCTTTCATACACTGGAGTGCAACACAAGGGTGGAATGAAGGTAATCTCGGATAGGTCTTTCTTTTATCTGAATTCAGATCTTTCAGTGAGAGAGAGGTGGGCTAGAATGATCACAAATACATGTCCCTTTATCCTGGATGTGTGTGGTGGGTGCTGACATCACCACTATGCATACAGAGCCCAAAAAAGTTGAGATCACTCACCCTGGGGTCCCCAACTCCAGTATCTAATGCTTGGTGATCTGAGGTGGTGCTGAAGTAATAATAAGAGAAATAAAGTCCATAATACATGCGATGCTTATGAATCATCCCAAAACCATTTCCCCAATCTCTACCCCCATCCGTGGAAAAATTGTCTTACACGAAATTGGTCCCTGGTGCCAGGAAAGATAGGGATCACTGCACTAAATTAAAGCTCATCACAGAGAAAGCGCAAAGGAGACTTGAATGGTGATTCTTTATCATCACCTTCAAGACAGATCTGAATGCAGGCGGCCTATCTTCCAGGTACACCCTTAACACCTTTTTCGTCTCAACCAGGAAACTTACAAATTTACCATTTTTCCCCAGAAATAGTTAATTTTCATTGTAAATGATTGAATAACTCCTGGGTATCTATCAGTCTTATAGGACTAAAGGAATGTCAGCTGACATCCTGGATCCATCACCCATGTATCTACCATGATAAGGTCACGTTAGGGTCTTTTCCCAAGCTTTTATTATTATCTCACTACCAAAAGTCTTTTAAGAAGATTCTTGATTCCAGACCTCTAGAGAGGTTTCTGACCAGATTTTCTTAGACATGAGAAAACAAAGGCAAATGCTAAGGACCCAAAACCTTTTGGGGGTGAGAGTGTTATATTTTTAATATTTAGACAAGTCACATGCACACCTGACAGATGTGAGTTTCCACTTACAAAAAAATATTAGTTTGTTTAAAAAACAACTTCAATCCAAATTTATTGGGATTACAAAAATAACAGAGCATTGCATGAACTCATTACAGCTCAGTTCCAACACATCCAGAGCATGTTTAAATAAACTGCTTCTTCTCAATACAAATCTCATGACCTAAAAAAGAAGTTTATTTTCATATTTACAGAAGAAAAATGCCAGTCATTCCTTAAAATTCTGTTTGGAATTTATGGGTGAGGCTATTTTTGAAGTCAGAGAGCATTTCAAATTGAAGAAGGTATTTTAGAAACATCTCACAAAACATTTTATCTAATACCAACTGAATAATTCTGCATCCGCTTCTAAAAATCCGGTTTTTATCGCAGAGCTTCTGGGACTTCCACCTACAAAAATAGGGGATTTTCTTTCAATAAAAACAATACAAATGATAAAGTAAAAAAAAATCTCCAGATTATGACTTTAGCAGTATTTTCCAGGAAGGACTCAGATATATTTTACTGCTAGGTGATATTCAAATTTTGGTCTTCCCTGGTGGCTCCAAAGGTAAAGGATCTGACTGCAATGCAGGAGACCTGGGTTCAGTCCCTGCGTTGGGAAGATCCCCTGTAGAAGGAAATGACTACCCATTCCAGTATTCTTGCCTGAAGAATTCCATGGACAGAGGAGCCTGATGGGGTACAGTCCATGGAGTCGCAAAGAGTCAGACACAACTGAATGACTAACACACATTCAAATTTTATTATTACAAACGGTGTTAAATCACTTGCAACTCTGTGGTAAAATGTTTTCTTAAGCGAGACGCTGTTTTGAAGAGATATACCCTGATTTTCTTTCTTTCTTTCTTTTTTTAAAGATTTATTTATTTATTTATCTTGGTGAGGGTGGGGTGGGAGGGAGGGGAGCGGGCGGGCCACTTCTATTGGTCTTTCATTTGTCCATTTTCATCCATCTTTGTTCTTTGGCCCACGTGGGCCTCCCATCACGGTGGCCTCAGTTGTCGCAGAGCACCGGCTCTGGGCGCATGCGCTCCAGAGCTCCGGCTCGGTAATTGGACACATCAGTCCAGCCGCTCCGCGGCACGTGGGATCTTCCCAGGCCAGGGAACGAACCAGTGCCCCTTGCACTGCAAGGCGGTGTCCTTACCCACTGGACCACCAGGGAAGACTCTACCCTGATTTTCTTATTAAGGAAGTTGGATTTTTTTTAGGTTGCAAGTGTCTTAAGATGAGCCTGAGCCTTAGAAGCTTGAGATGCCAAGAAGGTGGACCAAGTGCATCTCTCAAATAGAAACGTGCTCTCTCTATGACCTGTTTGGAATTTATGGGTGAGGCTATTTTTGAAGTCAGAGAGCATTTCAAATTGAAGAAGGTATTTTAGAAACATCTCACAAAACATTTTATCTAATACCAACTGAATAATTCTGCATCCGCTTCTAAAAATCCGGTTTTTATCGCAGAGCTTCTGGGACTTCCACCTACAAAAATAGGGGATTTTCTTTCAATAAAAACAATACAAATGATAAAGTAAAAAAAAATCTCCAGATTATGACTTTAGCAGTATTTTCCAGGAAGGACTCAGATATATTTTACTGCTAGGTGATATTCAAATTTTGGTCTTCCCTGGTGGCTCCAAAGGTAAAGGATCTGACTGCAATGCAGGAGACCTGGGTTCAGTCCCTGCGTTGGGAAGATCCCCTGTAGAAGGAAATGACTACCCATTCCAGTATTCTTGCCTGAAGAATTCCATGGACAGAGGAGCCTGATGGGCTACAGTTCATGGGGTCACAAAAAGTCAGACACAACTGAATGACTAACACACATTCAAATTTTATTATTACAAACGGTGTTAAATCACTTGCAACTCTGTGGTAAAATGTTTTCTTAAGCGAGACGCTGTTTTGAAGAGATATACCCTGATTTTCTTTCTTTCTTTCTTTTTTTAAAGATTTATTTATTTATTTATCTTGGTGAGGGTGGGGTGGGGAGGGAGGGGAGCGGGCGGGCCACTTCTATTGGTCTTTCATTTGTCCATTTTCATCCATCTTTGTTCTTTGGCCCACGTGGGCCTCCCATCACGGTGGCCTCAGTTGTCGCAGAGCACCGGCTCTGGGCGCATGCGCTCCAGAGCTCCGGCTCGGTAATTGGACACATCAGTCCAGCCGCTCCGCGGCACGTGGGATCTTCCCAGGCCAGGGAACGAACCAGTGCCCCTTGCACTGCAAGGCGGTGTCCTTACCCACTGGACCACCAGGGAAGACTCTACCCTGATTTTCTTATTAAGGAAGTTGGATTTTTTTTAGGTTGCAAGTGTCTTAAGATGAGCCTGAGCCTTAGAAGCTTGAGATGCCAAGAAGGTGGACCAAGTGCATCTCTCAAATAGAAACGTGCTCTCTCTATGACCTGCTCTTGATGTTCCAAATTTGGTATCCTGCTCTGGCATATATGGGTGAGTATTAACGAGGTGATTTGGTCCCCAAGTGCTGTGGAGACAGGCTCCTATACTAGGTGCCCACCCCAAGGTCTGCCCTTGAGTTACTTACCCTTCTTAGCTGTTTTATGCTGCTTCCCCGAATAGCTTCCATGAGATTTTCATGAGCTGATCTCTGTGGGGTAGAAGGTCGGGAACTGTCTTCCATTTTCTTCTCCTGCACCGACCTCAGGGAATTTTTTATTTCCTTTAGGATATTGTTTGGCTGTTTCCTAGCCTTTTTCCCTTTTTTCTTTTTCTGTCCATTTTGTAAGGCCCGTTGGGCGCTCTCCTGCTGTTTGATGACTTCTGCGATGTTTCGGGTGATCAACTTCTTCTCTGGGAGCGGAGGGGGTGGAGGCGGAGGAGGGGGTGGCAGCTTTTGGGGAGGAAGAGGGGGTGGCGGGGGTGGTGGGGGCGGCGGAGGAGGAGGAGGTGGCGGGACCGCCGGAGATGGAGGACGGCTCCTCACAGTTTGGACTTTCCTGGGGAGTTTGGGGGATGACCAGGGTGAGTGCTTGGGTGAAGCGTAAGGAGAGGTGCCAGGTGTGCCTCTCTGCCAGACTTTGGTCCTCAGGTTGGCTCCTCCATCATACCCCTCCTGCTGCTTTTGCTCCTGCATCCGCTTCTGCCGCTGTTTATCCATGTTTCGGGTCAAGAGGCTGGTCATGCTCATTCTTGGTCCTGGCAGCTCGAAATGGTAGCCCAGTTTGAGCAGCGTGGTGTTCTCCCTCAGCAACTTGACGATCTCCATCTCCACCTGGCTGCCCATGATGTGCCTCTGGTTGTGGAAGCGCAGCTCGGTGAGCACAAGGTTGTGCTGCAGAGCCCGCATGATGGCCAGGATGCCCTTGCCCGTGATAAAGTTGGACTCAATGTTGACGCTGGTGATGTGCCGGTTGACCCGGAGCAGGTCTGCAATGGCCGTGGCTGCGCTGTCGTCAGCGCGCGTGTTGGCCAGGCTGAAGGTCTTCACCACCGTGTTGGCCTTGAGGGCCTCAGCGAAGCGGGTGAGGGTCTGCGATGTGATGTTCTCGATGTTGTTCAGATTGACTTCCATGGTGTCGGGGTCATTGTTCTTAATCTTTTCCAGAGCATCCTCGATCACCGTGGGATTCCGCAGGGTGAATGGCAGCTGAGGGGGACTCTGTGGGCCTGCTGCTGTGGCCGTTGGTCAGTTGTATGTTTTCGATTTGACTTTTAAATGTCTTTGGCCTTGAGTTGTCGGAATTGACACTATCACAATGTACAGATCCATTAATCCCTTTTTCGTTGGTGACTGTTCTTTCCTCTCCTTCGCTGTCCTCCTCCTCGTCGTCCTCCTCCTCCTCGTCCTCCTCTTCCTCCTCTTCCGTGTACACATCCTCAGAAACCTCACTGTTACATTCTGTAAAGACCAGCTCTTCCTCACTCTCCTCTTTGTCTTCTTCTGCAACCTAAAGAGAAGAGTATGATCAAGTTTGCCATTTTAAGCACGTTTTGAAATTGTACAAATTAAATTGAGGGGCATGATTTCACAATACCTACATGCATCAGATCATCATGTGCTCCATATAAAACCCACACAATGTGATATGTCAATTATAGCTCAATAAATTCTTTTAAAAGTAACACACAGCAAGTAATTCAAATGTGCATAAGTAAAAAGAGTTCATCTCCAGGTACTTCAGGTACTCACCTCCTGCTGCTTTTGCTCCTGCATCCGCTTCTGCCGCTGTTTATCCATGTTTCGGGTCAAGAGGCTGGTCATGCTCATTCTTGGTCCTGGCAGCTCGAAATGGTAGCCCAGTTTGAGCAGCGTGGTGTTCTCCCTCAGCAACTTGACGATCTCCATCTCCACCTGGCTGCCCATGATGTGCCTCTGGTTGTGGAAGCGCAGCTCGGTGAGCACAGGGTTGTGCTGCAGAGCCCGCATGATGGCCAGGATGCCCTTGCCCGTGATAAAGTTGGACTCGATGTTGACGCTGGTGATGTGCCGGTTGACCCGGAGCAGGTCTGCAATGGCCGTGGCTGCGCTGTCGTCAGCGCGCGTGTTGGCCAGGCTGAAGGTCTTCACCACCGTGTTGGCCTTGAGGGCCTCAGCGAAGCGGGTGAGGGTCTGCGATGTGATGTTCTCGATGTTGTTCAGATTGACTTCCATGGTGTCGGGGTCATTGTTCTTAATCTTTTCCAGAGCATCCTCGATCACCGTGGGATTCCCGCAGGGGTGAATGGCAGCTGAGGGGGACTCTGTGGGCCTGCTGCTGTGGCCGTTGGTCAGTTGTATGTTTTCGATTTGACTTTTAAATGTCTTTGGCCTTGAGTTGTCGGAATTGACACTATCACAATGTACAGATCCATTAATCCCTTTTTCGTTGGTGACTGTTCTTTCCTCTCCTTCGCTGTCCTCCTCCTCGTCGTCCTCCTCCTCCTCGTCCTCCTCTTCCTCCTCTTCCGTGTACACATCCTCAGAAACCTCACTGTTACATTCTGTAAAGACCAGCTCTTCCTCACTCTCCTCTTTGTCTTCTTCTGCAACCTAAAGAGAAGAGTATGATCAAGTTTGCCATTTTAAGCACGTTTTGAAATTGTACAAATTAAATTGAGGGGCATGATTTCACAATACCTACATGCATCAGATCATCATGTGCTCCATATAAAACCCACACAATGTGATATGTCAATTATAGCTCAATAAATTCTTTTAAAAGTAACACACAGCAAGTAATTCAAATGTGCATAAGTAAAAAGAGTTCATCTCCAGGTACTTCAGGTACTCTACTTCAGGTGACCAAGGTGAGCATTTCCTTGCATAACCTTCAACAGATTTTTCTACAAGCGTTTTTTTTTTTTTTTTTGGCCTCTTTTATTATTTTTATTTATTTATTTATTTCATTCATCTTCATTCTTTGGCCTGTGCGGGCCTCCCATTGCACTGGCCTCTGTTGTTGCAGAGCACCAGCTCTGTGCACAAGAGCTCCAGAGCACTGGCTGGTAATTGGACACAGCAGTCCAGCCGCTCAGCGGCATGTGGAATCCTCCCCGGCTGGGGATCGAAACGGTGCTCCCTGCACTGCAAGGCGGACTCTTTACCTACTGGCCCACCAGGGAAGCCCTCTATAAGCATTTCTTGTATATTCTGCAAAATAAATATACAAAATTCAGTTTATGGAATAAGAGTTTGCCATCATTTTGCCAATTTGAAAAAATAAGTCAGAACTTCTGCTCTGTAAAACTCTTGATAACACTTTTATTCTTTTAGCTCTCTCTCCTGGATTACTTGACTTCTAGTCTGCTTACAATTTAGCATATTTGACCATCCCTTAGGGATCACCCCTCTGTCCTTTCTTTTTTTATTTTTTTATTTTTATAAATCTCTCTTCTAACTCCCTAATTTCTGTTCCCTCTACTGCCTCTCACATCTGTGGCTCTCTCTCTCTCTCTCTCTCTCTTTTTTTCAAAGATTTATTTATTTATTTATTTGGGGGGGGGCGGGCGGGCCACTTCTATTGGTCTTTCATTTATCTATTTTCATCCGTCTTTGTTCTTTGACCCATGTGGGCCTCCCATCGCACTGGCCTCTGTTGTTGCAGAGCACCAGCTCTGTGCACAAGAGCTCCAGAGCACTGGCTGGTAATTGGACACAGCAGTCCAGCCGCTCAGCGGCATGTGGAATCCTCCCCAGCTGGGGATCGAAACGGTGCTCCCTGCACTGCAAGGCGGACTCTTTACCTACTGGCCCACCAGGGAAGCCCTCTATAAGCATTTCTTGTATATTCTGCAAAATAAATATACAAAATTCAGTTTATGGAATAAGAGTTTGCCATCATTTTGCCAATTTGAAAAAATAAGTCAGAACTTCTGCTCTGTAAAACTCTTGATAACACTTTTATTCTTTTAGCTCTCTCTCCTGGATTACTTGACTTCTAGTCTGCTTACAATTTAGCATATTTGACCATCCCTTAGGGATCACCCCTCTGTCCTTTCTTTTTTTATTTTTTTATTTTTATAAATCTCTCTTCTAACTCCCTAATTTCTGTTCCCTCTACTGCCTCTCACATCTGTGGCTCTCTCTCTCTCTCTCTCTCTCTCTTTTTTTCAAAGATTTATTTATTTATTTATTTGGTGGGGGTGGGGTGGGGAGGGAGGGGAGCAGGTGGGCTACTTCTATTGGTCTTTCATTTGTCCATTTTCATCCGTCTCTGTTCTTTGGCCCATGTGGGTCTCCCATCGCGGTGGCCTCTGTTGTCGCAGAGCACCGGCTCTGGGCGCATGTGCTCCAGAGCTCCGGCTTGGTATTTGGACACATCGGCCCAGCTGCTCCATGGCACATGGGATCTTCTCAGGCCAGGGATCGAACTGGCACCCCCTGCACTGCAAGGCAGTGTCCTTACCCACTGGACCACCAGGGAAGCCCTGTCCTTTCTTATTTCTCCATCCTAAACATACAAGTGACAACAAAAATATATAATATGAGTTACCTTTCTTGTTTTATGATTTCTTAAAAAAGAAGAAAATTTTTTTAAAAATGTGGACCATTTAAAAAATTATTTTTATTTTACTTCATTTTTTTATGTCTTCATACTGAATTTTGTTACATTATTGCTTCTGCTCTGTGTTTTGACTATTTGATCATGAGGCACATGGAATCTTAGCTCCAGGGCGAGGAATTGAACCCACACCTCTTCAATTGAAAGGCAGTCTTAACCTCTGAACCACCAGGGAAGTCCCTGGATTCCCTTTCTTAATGTTCAGAAATTCTTCCCCCAATCTGCCTCCTATTGCATGTCTGACAGGAGTCCAGCCCTGTCCTATTTCAGTGCAGATAGAGGTGGGGCCCCATCACCCTCTGAAGTAAAGCCTGGCACAGGGTCTCAGAGGGTCTCAGAGACCCCACACCACCTGGAAACTGAGGCTGTCTCTGTCCTTTCTCCGGGGGAAGAAGCCAAGCGGGGGAGCCTGATGTCAGGGCAGCCTCAGGTCAAAACCTAGCTCTATGCAGAAACTCACTTGGGTCACCCTTTGCAGCAAATCAGCTTGAAATCTCAGGATATCACAGAGTTCAATGAGATGGGACTGCAGAAAACAGGAGGTGAAAAAGAGAATCGTCCTTGGCACTAACTAGATGCCATCCATTGTGTGGAACAGCGAAGGATAGTAGAATCATCTTGAAGCAAGATATAGCCTCAGCTTGATAGTCTTCAATTATTTACCAGGTATCAATTATGAAAGACTTTCAGGCAGACACAATTTGGCTCCATCCTTGTCTTTCCTGTTTACAAGGCTCTTTACAAAGAGAAGCTCAGGTGACCCTTGCTATCTTTTCAGATAAAATAAAGATCTGGTAATTGCTGACAGAGTCACATGTTCCCTAAAGCTATCTTTTAGTCCCTTAGTTTTTCTAAAGCCCTGAGACCCTTTCCTGTCCCTGGCACATGGGATCTTCCCAGGCCAGGGATCGAACTGGCACCCCCTGCACTGCAAGGCAGTGTCCTTACCCACTGGACCACCAGGGAAGCCCTGTCCTTTCTTATTTCTCCATCCTAAACATACAAGTGACAACAAAAATATATAATATGAGTTACCTTTCTTGTTTTATGATTTCTTAAAAAAGAAGAAAATTTTTTTAAAAATGTGGACCATTTAAAAAATTATTTTTATTTTACTTCATTTTTTTATGTCTTCATACTGAATTTTGTTACATTATTGCTTCTGCTCTGTGTTTTGACTATTTGATCATGAGGCACATGGAATCTTAGCTCCAGGGCGAGGAATTGAACCCACACCTCTTCAATTGAAAGGCAGTCTTAACCTCTGAACCACCAGGGAAGTCCCTGGATTCCCTTTCTTAATGTTCAGAAATTCTTCCCCCAATCTGCCTCCTATTGCATGTCTGACAGGAGTCCAGCCCTGTCCTATTTCAGTGCAGATAGAGGTGGGGCCCCATCACCCTCTGAAGTAAAGCCTGGCACAGGGTCTCAGAGGGTCTCAGAGACCCCACACCACCTGGAAACTGAGGCTGTCTCTGTCCTTTCTCCGGGGGAAGAAGCCAAGCAGGGGAGCCTGATGTCAGGGCAGCCTCAGGTCAAAACCTAGCTCTATGCAGAAACTCACTTGGGTCACCCTTTGCAGCAAATCAGCTTGAAATCTCAGGATATCACAGAGTTCAATGAGATGGGACTGCAGAAAACAGGAGGTGAAAAAGAGAATCGTCCTTGGCACTAACTAGATGCCATCCATTGTGTGGAACAGCGAAGGATAGTAGAATCATCTTGAAGCAAGATATAGCCTCAGCTTGATAGTCTTCAATTATTTACCAGGTATCAATTATGAAAGACTTTCAGGCAGACACAATTTGGCTCCATCCTTGTCTTTCCTGTTTACAAGGCTCTTTACAAAGAGAAGCTCAGGTGACCCCTTGCTATCTTTTCAGATAAAATAAAGATCTGGTAATTGCTGACAGAGTCACATGTTCCCTAAAGCTATCTTTTAGTCCCTTAGTTTTTCTAAAGCCCTGAGACCCTTTCCTGTCCCCAAAGCCAGAAGTCTTCCTGGTACATGAAAATGTTTTTGATTCCAACCTCCTGCTACCCGAGGCATGTGGAATGAGCTTTGGAAAACATGGTGCTGGTCTCCAGGTTTGTTTGCCCAGTTGCTGTCACAACATAACCTCTAGTTATCTGCTTGTTTGGAGTGGCAGGCACCAAGGGATGGCCCAGGGAAGGGGTCAGCCACTCCTGGGATGGCTTGTCCAGTCTTAATTTACTCAGTTGCTCAGGAGTGGGACCGAGAGGGACACTGCGTGTGTATTTTGTGAAGTGTGTGTTTTTAGCTGTTTCAGTATTTGGAGAAAAGGAGCCAGTCTCAAAATTCAAGGTATACTGCCTGTCATACTACCATTAAATGGTACCCTTTTAGTTTTGCAAAGAACTTTGGGCTTTATCTGCAAGAGACATTTTCCCCTTAAATGTATCTGGAGAGATCTTATCTGAAACTCTTATCCAGCAATGAGCTGTTGGGTGACATCTCAATGACATTTCCTCCAGAAAGCCTTCTTTGACACCTCCTCAGATTATCTTTGTAATGCGTTCCCATAGTTCTCTGTCTGCTTAGTCACTCAGTCATGTCCAACTCTTTGCAACCCTATGGACTGTAGCCCACCAGACTCCTTGGTCCACGGGACTCTCCAGGCAAGAATATTGGAGTGGATGGCCATTTCCTCCTCCAGATGATCGTTCCAACCCAGGGATGGAACCTGTCTCTCCTGCATTGGCAGGTAGATTCTTTACTGCCGAGCCACCGGAGAAGCCCCAGAAACAGTTGATTGGTTTTAGACAAACAGTTCTGGGGCAGAGGCTCTCAAAGAAACTGCGGTAGAGTTGAGTGGTTCTCCAAACATGGCATGTGTTATAAGCATCTGGAGGGCTTGGGAAGCCACAGAGTGCAACATTCCACTCCTAGAGTTCCTCTTTCAGCAGGTGTGGGGGAACCCTAGAATAAGGAGTTCTAAAAAGGTCCCAGGTGAGGCTGATGTACCCACATTTTGAGAATCCCAGTCTTTCTGCCAGCAGGACTTGGCTTCAATTTCAGCTAGAACTTGTTAATCTCAAATGAGTATCTTAACCTCTCCCAGTCTAAATTCTCATGTCGACAAGGTAGGAGTTCAGTGAAATAATGTGAATGTACTCATTGGCACTTACACCTGAAACCCAGCAGATAGGCAGGCTAGACCTGTGGGTCTCCAAGGCACCTTGGAGGTGTTTAATGCAGAATACATTTGTGGGAGTGCAGGTGGACAGAAGCTGTCATTCAATAGGTGCTGAACGTGATTTTCATAAGTGTTTACAGAACCTGTAGTAGCCTGATAATCGTGACCCCTCATCTCCTTCTCATGGTCTGCACTGGGCTGCTTTCCACTTCCACTGTCACCTCCTCCCCCAGTCACTGACCAGTCAGCTGCTCTGAGCTTTTTCTCAAAATTCAAGGTATACTGCCTGTCATACTACCATTAAATGGTACCCTTTTAGTTTTGCAAAGAACTTTGGGCTTTATCTGCAAGAGACATTTTCCCCTTAAATGTATCTGGAGAGATCTTATCTGAAACTCTTATCCAGCAATGAGCTGTTGGGTGACATCTCAATGACATTTCCTCCAGAAAGCCTTCTTTGACACCTCCTCAGATTATCTTTGTAATGCGTTCCCATAGTTCTCTGTCTGCTTAGTCACTCAGTCATGTCCAACTCTTTGCAACCCTATGGACTGTAGCCCACCAGACTCCTTGGTCCACGGGACTCTCCAGGCAAGAATATTGGAGTGGATGGCCATTTCCTCCTCCAGATGATCGTTCCAACCCAGGGATGGAACCTGTCTCTCCTGCATTGGCAGGTAGATTCTTTACTGCCGAGCCACCGGAGAAGCCCCAGAAACAGTTGATTGGTTTTAGACAAACAGTTCTGGGGCAGAGGCTCTCAAAGAAACTGCGGTAGAGTTGAGTGGTTCTCCAAACATGGCATGTGTTATAAGCATCTGGAGGGCTTGGGAAGCCACAGAGTGCAACATTCCACTCCTAGAGTTCCTCTTTCAGCAGGTGTGGGGGAACCCTAGAATAAGGAGTTCTAAAAAGGTCCCAGGTGAGGCTGATGTACCCACATTTTGAGAATCCCAGTCTTTCTGCCAGCAGGACTTGGCTTCAATTTCAGCTAGAACTTGTTAATCTCAAATGAGTATCTTAACCTCTCCCAGTCTAAATTCTCATGTCGACAAGGTAGGAGTTCAGTGAAATAATGTGAATGTACTCATTGGCACTTACACCTGAAACCCAGCAGATAGGCAGGCTAGACCTGTGGGTCTCCAAGGCACCTTGGAGGTGTTTAATGCAGAATACATTTGTGGGAATGCAGGTGGACAGAAGCTGTCATTCAATAGGTGCTGAACGTGATTTTCATAAGTGTTTACAGAACCTGTAGTAGCCTGATAATCGTGACCCCTCATCTCCTTCTCATGGTCTGCACTGGGCTGCTTTCCACTTCCACTGTCACCTCCTCCCCCAGTCACTGACCAGTCAGCTGCTCTGAGCTTTTTCCTGGAGTGGAAATGGATTGACACCCTCCACTGGCAAACTTGTGCTGCGCACTCCTTGTGACTCTAGAGACAGTTTGCCAGCAGGGAAAGGGTAGGGGGAGAAAAGTTAACTAGCTGAGAAAGAATCAAAATTCATCAACACACAAGCTCTCTAATTGAGCCAATAAGCCACTGGCAGGACCCGGGGATCAGCAAAACCTTTGGCAGGATCAGGTAGGTTTCATTAACAGATGACAGCAGGCTTTATTCTTTGTTTTCCATTGATCTCAAGATGTTATGACATTAAAATGCCTTTGTTGGGTGATTCCTCCAATGGCTGAGTGTCCTGGATATTATGAGATAATTTGAATCTTTTTATTAGGGAAAAATCTTTCAGAACTGCTAGGAAAATGTGATACTTTCTATATTTGACCAGATTTCAGATACACATTTCCACATAAGAAAAAAAAAAAAAAGAAGAAGAAGACCTTGTGTTTGTGGAAGAACTGACCGACTCAAAATGTGTCCCATCACGTGTATCCTTCCTTCTCACAACTCCCTTCAGTCCTTCAGTGCAGGTGGCCACTGTGGCCTTGGCAAACCCTGGCCTGATCCCAATGGCCCATTCTGCGATGATTGACATGGACAAAACTCACACATATCTTGCTACCAAAGTGTCCCACATACCCTATCATCAAGATCATCTAACGGCACCTAGATTAGTACCATGGAAGTCTTGCCATTGGCTTCAAGCCACTGGGATCTTGGATGGTTCCAATAGAGCACAGAGGTTTGAAACTGTTGCTCCTGACCATTCCTGAATAAATTTAGGAATTTATTGTTGTGATTTTTTTTTATTGCCGTTACTATTCTCCCAGGGCTTAGTCTTATGAACTTCCTTCTGTGAATAATTCATTTGACAAATTCAAATTAACTATTTACTGGGCAGAGAACAAGAGCTTAGTAGGCCTGGCCTCTAATATCAGTTAATTTCCTAGCCTCAGAATCACCACTATAAAATAGGAAGGGATCTTAGAGGTCATCTGTACAGCAATGCTTAACCTGGAGCCTTAGGAGGGTTTCAGGATGTGTGTAATCATTTTGAAATTCTAGGTAGAATTTCTTTAGGTTTGTACAAACACATGTGCATTTTCTTAAGAAATCTTTAACTTAACATCTCAAAAGGGTGTTTGATTCACAAAAGAGCGCCCTCCATTGACAGATAGAACAGGGAACCCTGTTCTATCTGTTCAAAGTCTTACAAATTAGGTACAAAACTGGGCTTAGGAGTAAGGTCTCCTGATTCTCAGTCCCATATACTTTTCACCACTCCATGCTTCCTGGCGTTGGAAAAAAGAATTACTTTTACTGTTTTACTGTAGCCACCATCACAGGTGAAGTAACCAGAGTGTCCACTTTTGTATTTATAGAAGAAAATAAATTTACTTAACTGCTATACATATATATTCATATTTATATATAAATATATTTATATGTTTAAATATATATATTTACTTAACTGCCACATGCATTTGTATAACTGCATATATATATATATATATAAAAAACAGATATTATGCCACATCCTTAACTTATAATTCCAATTAGACTTGCATTTAGAAGAATATCTAAACCCATGCTTTGCTTGTCAATTATTTTCCTCTTGAAGAGCCCATCCTTGTCAATCATAGGACGCCCAACCAAGACTCTTTCACATAATCCATTGGGTGGTCATAAAGGTTCGATGGCTATTTCAGCCTGAGAACATTTTCAGTAGTAGGTACAAGTGGATTATAAGAAAAACGACGAGAACGGAATAATTAGAAAACAAAACAAAATAGATCCCTGGCTTTGGGGTTGAGGGATTAGGAATAGCTAACAGGAGAAAACATCTGAGAGCCTACCTTTCCACACTCCCCCAGCCTCTCCTTCTCCAAGAGTTTTTGGGACTCCTTTTCCCAGTAGGCCATCAGCGCCTCTCTGCTGAATGTCCCTGTGGGGGTTTTCTCGGTCAGACTCTTCTGCCTCATTCCCACAGGGAGGCTGCGATCAGGTTCAATGTCATCCAGCTCCCTCTCCAGCTCCTTCAGCTCCTCGGCTGACAGGGAAGCCAGCAGTTCATCCTCGTCGATGGATTCATATTTACTAAGTCCTCTCCTGTAGCCAAAGGTAGACATGGTCCCGGCTTTGTCAGACCCACAAGGAGCTTGGTGAGCCAGGCATTCAAGACAGCCGGCAGCAGGCAGGGAGGCGAGTGGACAGGCAAGTTAGCAACTGGTGCTGGAGTGCCTGCGATAGCCTTTTAAGCGCGGTGATACAGGCTGTGACAATGCCGCGAGGGGTGAAGGCATGCGCTGTTTTAAGCATCAGACGTCAGTTAGACATTTGAACACAAAGAATGTCACATCAGTGGTGGATGGAGGTCTGGGAACCAGTGGGGATTATTCACCTACTGGCCAGGGACATATTTAGCTGAGCCTAATGGTTCATGAGGACAGCCAGACCGGGCTTCAGATAGGAAGTAGCAGGGTTCTTACTTTGTTTTCAAACAGCAAGAAGGTAAACTATATTTCTAAAGTGACTCGCTACCATCCCCCTGGTCATGAAAAGATTCTTTTCTTATAATCTTCCAGGAAGAGAAAGGATGACACATCCCTTTAGAGTGGTTATTCTGGTTTTGCTAAAAAACATATTGTGAATGGCGTTGATGAGAACAGAAGGCTGTAATACTATAGCACTTTTTTCTTTCTATTTTCATTGCATTTTGTAAAGCACTTGAATGTAATTTTCCTAATCACTAATCCTGGGAGATGACTTACATCAATTATCCTCCGTTACAGATTTTGGCGACGGAGGCTCTGAGAGATGAGAAGTCAGACAGCTACAAGGGCAGAAGTAGCTCGCTCCCTTGCACAAAATGGCTTCCTTCTCCTCACCCCTGAGTGTAAGCAAACAACTAGATTTGCAAATAAAATTCTCTAAAAGACAAACGACAATATTAGATAAGATGTATTAAGCATTGATACTATGACAGTCTAGTGCTAAGCCTTTTATACATTTTATCTGGCACTGCCCTATAAGGTGTATGCATTGCCCATGTATAAAAGAGAGTTAAGTAACTGCCTCATTCCCACAGGGAGGCTGCGATCAGGTTCAATGTCATCCAGCTCCTCTCCAGCTCCTTCAGCTCCTCGGCTGACAGGGAAGCCAGCAGTTCATCCTCGTCGATGGATTCATATTTACTAAGTCCTCTCCTGTAGCCAAAGGTAGACATGGTCCCGGCTTTGTCAGACCCACAAGGAGCTTGGTGAGCCAGGCATTCAAGACAGCCGGCAGCAGGCAGGGAGGCGAGTGGACAGGCAAGTTAGCAACTGGTGCTGGAGTGCCTGCGATAGCCTTTTAAGCGCGGTGATACAGGCTGTGACAATGCCGCGAGGGGTGAAGGCATGCGCTGTTTTAAGCATCAGACGTCAGTTAGACATTTGAACACAAAGAATGTCACATCAGTGGTGGATGGAGGTCTGGGAACCAGTGGGGATTATTCACCTACTGGCCAGGGACATATTTAGCTGAGCCTAATGGTTCATGAGGACAGCCAGACCGGGCTTCAGATAGGAAGTAGCAGGGTTCTTACTTTGTTTTCAAACAGCAAGAAGGTAAACTATATTTCTAAAGTGACTCGCTACCATCCCCCTGGTCATGAAAAGATTCTTTTCTTATAATCTTCCAGGAAGAGAAAGGATGACACATCCCTTTAGAGTGGTTATTCTGGTTTTGCTAAAAAACATATTGTGAATGGCGTTGATGAGAACAGAAGGCTGTAATACTATAGCACTTTTTTCTTTCTATTTTCATTGCATTTTGTAAAGCACTTGAATGTAATTTTCCTAATCACTAATCCTGGGAGATGACTTACATCAATTATCCTCCGTTACAGATTTTGGCGACGGAGGCTCTGAGAGATGAGAAGTCAGACAGCTACAAGGGCAGAAGTAGCTCGCTCCTTTGCACAAAATGGCTTCCTTCTCCTCACCCCTGAGTGTAAGCAAACAACTAGATTTGCAAATAAAATTCTCTAAAAGACAAACGACAATATTAGATAAGATGTATTAAGCATTGATACTATGACAGTCTAGTGCTAAGCCTTTTATACATTTTATCTGGCACTGCCCTATAAGGTGTATGCTATTGCCCATGTTCTACTAGGACAGATTCAGAGAGGTTAAGTAACTGGCTCAGGACCACAGAGCTGAAAAATGGCAGAGCTAGAATTTGCAACTAGATTTGTGTCTGGGCTGAAAACGGAAGAGACGTTAATTTGAAGTTACATATGTGCCCACAATTTTATGAATGTGATGAAATATGTACACAGTTTATAGGGCTTCATAAATATATCATCCTAACATACAGATACAGGAACATCTGTTAAAAGGTATATGCATAGAACTATACATGTATCAACATGAATATAATATATGATATTTTGTTTATACATTCAGGAGTTGTGAATGTTTGGGTTGTTTCCAGGTTTGGGTAGTTAAAAACAGTGTTGCTGTGAGCACTTACTGCAAGTCTTTATGCAACCAGATGTTTCCATTTCTCTTGAGTAGCTAGTTGGCAGTAGTAGAACTACTGAGTTATATGGTGAAATTGCATTTAACTTTTCATGAAACTGCCTAATTATTTTCCAAAGTGGCTGCACTAATTTACTTTCCCACCAGCAACAATGAGAACTCTAGTTTCTCCACATCCTAGTTTGTTTTTGCTCAAGTGTTGGGTTCTAGCTATTTCAGTGCATATAACATGGTATCTCATTATAGTTCTAAATTTCATTGGTCTAATCACTAAGGATGATGAGCATCATTTCATATTGTTTCGGGCAATCTTATGTCAACTTTGGTAAAATATTCATTCAAATCTTCTGCTTATGGCTTCCCTGGTGGTCCAGTGGGTAAAAAGTCCACCTTGCAATGCAAGGGGGGCACCAGTTCGATCTCAGGCCCGGGAAGATCCCATGTGCCGAGGAGTGGCTGGACCGGTGTGTCCAATGATAAGCTGGCACTCCGGGGCGGATGCGCCCAGAGCCAGTGCTCTGCAGTATAGAGGCCACTGCAATGGGTGGCCCACGCATGCTAAAAGAATAAAAAGATGGATGAAAATAAATATATTAAAAAAGAGGCATAATGGGGAAAAAGAAAAAAAAAATTAAAATCTGCTCATTTTTAAATCAGGTTGTCTTATTACTAAGTTATAAAGATATTTGTATATTTTGGACTTCATCAGATTTGCAGATATTCTCTGTCATTCTGTGGATTGTCTGTTGGTATCTTTTGAAAAGCAAGCATTTTTAATTTTGATGAAGTCCAGTTTATCAATTGCTTCTATTGCTTGAGCTTTTGGCATTATAACTAAGATACCTTTTTCTAACATAAGATCTGAGAAACTCCTATGCTTTCTTCTAAGAGTTTTGTAATTTGGGGGCTTCATATTGAGGCATAGTACACATTTTTTCATCTGTTTAGGGTGATGCACTAAATTCTCTTTTTTTGTATACAGATGTTCAGTTGTCTTAGGATATCTTTATTGCAAACCAGATGTTTCCATTGTTTGGGTTGTTTCCAGGTTTGGGTAGTTAAAAACAGTGTTGCTGTGAGCACTTACTGCAAGTCTTTATGCAACCAGATGTTTCCATTTCTCTTGAGTAGCTAGTTGGCAGTAGTAGAACTACTGAGTTATATGGTGAAATTGCATTTAACTTTTCATGAAACTGCCTAATTATTTTCCAAAGTGGTTGCACTAATTTACTTTCCCACCAGCAACAAGGAGAACTCTAGTTTCTCCACATCCTAGTTTGTTTTTGCTCAAGTGTTGGGTTCTAGCTATTTCAGTGCATATAACATGGTATCTCATTATAGTTCTAAATTTCATTGGTCTAATCACTAAGGATGATGAGCATCATTTCATATTGTTTCGGGCAATCTTATGTCAACTTTGGTAAAATATTCATTCAAATCTTCTGCTTATGGCTTCCCTGGTGGTCCAGTGGGTAAAGAGTCCATCTTGCAGTGCAAGGGGCACCGGTTCAATCCCTGGCCCGGGAAGATCCCATGTGCCGAGGAGTGGCTGGACCAGTGTGTCCAATGATAAGCTGGCACTCCGGAGCGCATGCGCCCAGAGCCAGTGCTCTGCAGTATAGAGGCCACTGCAATGGGTGGCCCACGCATGCTAAAAGAATAAAAAGATGGATGAAAATAAATATATTAAAAAAGAGGCATAATGGGGAAAAAGAAAAAAAAATTAAAATCTGCTCATTTTTAAATCAGGTTGTCTTATTACTAAGTTATAAAGATATTTGTATATTTTGGACTTCATCAGATTTGCAGATATTCTCTGTCATTCTGTGGATTGTCTGTTGGTATCTTTTGAAAAGCAAGCATTTTTAATTTTGATGAAGTCCAGTTTATCAATTGCTTCTATTGCTTGAGCTTTTGGCATTATAACTAAGATACCTTTTTCTAACATAAGATCTGAGAAACTCCTATGCTTTCTTCTAAGAGTTTTGTAATTTGGGGGCTTCATATTGAGGCATAGTACACATTTTTTCATCTGTTTAGGGTGATGCACTAAATTCTCTTTTTTTGTATACAGATGTTCAGTTGTCTTAGGATATTTTTTATAAGGCTATGCATTTCCCTATTGAATTGCACTGCTGCTTTTGTGGAAAACTAGTTGGCCATAAATGACAGTCAATTTATGTTCTTTAGCTCTGTGAGTATATTTTCTTATGACAGTACCACCTAGTCTTATTTATTATAGCTTTGTAGTATAGCTTGAAAACAGGAAGTGTAAGTTCTTTACCTTTTATTTCTTTTGCAAGAATGTTTTGACTAAGTATTATGATCTTAACTCATTATGATATTCTGCCTCCCAAAATAACTATGACTCTTTCCAATGATACTAGTGAGATGATTATGATATTAGAAATGATGAGTTCATTGTTTTTTTATGGCCTTTAGCGTATACATTTGTGTAGCCTTAGTGATAATACATCTTTTTCTGTAAAAATACGTTTCACTTTTGGAAATCATATCAAATCTTATATTCAAATCTAATGAATAAGATGAGTTACTCAGCTAAATAATGAATTTTAGGTTAAAAGATGAATGATGATTACAACTATATAAAAATCTGTTTTTTTGGAAAAAAGATGAAAAAATACACTAAAAGGATAGTATTTTATCATTTCTTCAATAATTATGTATTAAGCACGTAGGATATGTCGATCACTATACAAATTTTGAGATGCATAATTATCTAAAAATGAAATTGTGTTTTATTCATTCTTGTTTGTAATTGTTTTATAATTTTTTTGAACTTTTTTTTCTTTGGCCACTTCTATTGCTCTTTCATTTATTTATTTTCATCCATCCTTGTTCTTTGGCCTATGTGGGCCTCCCATCGCAGCGGCCCCTCTCGCTGCAGAGCACCAGCTCTGGGCGCATGCGCTCATCTGGCTCGGTAGTTGGACACATTCATCCAGCTGCTCTGCCGCACCGCGGCATCTTCCCAGCCCAGGGATCGAATCAGTGCCCTTTGCACTGCAAGGCGGTGTCCTTACCCACTGGACCACCAGGGAGCCCTGTAACAGTTCTATAGTATTTTAATATTATTTTATTTGGCAACTTATGGAACATAGGCTGCATGTATTTCAGGGGCTCATTTTTTATTGAGGTGATGCACTAAATTCTCTTTTTTTGTATACAGATGTTCAGTTGTCTTAGGATATTTTTTATAAGGCTATGCATTTCCCTATTGAATTGCACTGCTGCTTTTGTGGAAAACTAGTTGGCCATAAATGACAGTCAATTTATGTTCTTTAGCTCTGTGAGTATATTTTCTTATGACAGTACCACCTAGTCTTATTTATTATAGCTTTGTAGTATAGCTTGAAAACAGGAAGTGTAAGTTCTTTACCTTTTATTTCTTTTGCAAGAATGTTTTGACTAAGTATTATGATCTTAACTCATTATGATATTCTGCCTCCCAAAATAACTATGACTCTTTCCAATGATACTAGTGAGATGATTATGATATTAGAAATGATGAGTTCATTGTTTTTATGGCCTTTAGCGTATACATTTGTGTAGCCTTAGTGATAATACATCTTTTTCTGTAAAAATACGTTTCACTTTTGGAAATCATATCAAATCTTATATTCAAATCTAATGAATAAGATGAGTTACTCAGCTAAATAATGAATTTTAGGTTAAAAGATGAATGATGATTACAACTATATAAAAATCTGTTTTTTTGGAAAAAAGATGAAAAAATACACTAAAAGGATAGTATTTTATCATTTCTTCAATAATTATGTATTAAGCACGTAGGATATGTCGATCACTATACAAATTTTGAGATGCATAATTATCTAAAAATGAAATTGTGTTTTATTCATTCTTGTTTGTAATTGTTTTATAATTTTTTTGAACTTTTTTTTCTTTGGCCACTTCTATTGCTCTTTCATTTATTTATTTTCATCCATCCTTGTTCTTTGGCCTATGTGGGCCTCCCATCGCAGCGGCCCCTCTCGCTGCAGAGCACCAGCTCTGGGCGCATGCGCTCATCTGGCTCGGTAGTTGGACACATTCATCCAGCTGCTCTGCCGCACCGCGGCATCTTCCCAGCCCAGGGATCGAATCAGTGCCCTTTGCACTGCAAGGCGGTGTCCTTACCCACTGGACCACCAGGGGAGCCCTGTAACAGTTCTATAGTATTTTAATATTATTTTTATTTGGCAACTTATGGAACATAGGCTGCATGTCAGACGCTAATTTCAGTGCTGACATTATAGCATTGGGAAAACCAAAAAAAAAAAAAAAGGAAAAATCCCTTCCTTCAAGGAGTTTACAGTCTCACTGGGGGAAATAGGCAATATGTAAATGAACAAGTAAATACAGAATGTATCAGACAGAAGCTCAGTGGAGAGAAATAAAGTGGGATCAAAAAGAAGAAAGAAGATCATGAGGGTAGTATTTCACGAAGGGAAGACCTCTGTTTTCATAAGGTGACTTCTGAGCACAGATATGGAGAAGGAGGAGCTTGATGCAGATTACAACACACAGTTAGTGTGACTATAAAATAATGACAGATATTTTTGGAATCACAGATTCTCAGCTTACAAAGGGACCTGGAAATACCTCCATCCTCTGTCACTCCTGCAAGTGGTCCTCTAGTGTTTACTTGAGTATTTTCAGTGAAAAACTGTGCATTACCAAAAAGCCATTCCATTATAGGATGGTTCAAATAATCAGAAAATCTTTCTTTCTACTGTGTTGAAATGATCTCTTGAAAAATCACTATAAATATATTTTAACTTTCTGATGGGAACAAGGCAGAATGAATATGGTCTTCTGAGTTTCTTCTTCCAAAGCTTGAGTAGCCCATGAATGACTCTGAAAATAACTCTGGAAGAGGAGACATTAAAGTGTTTTGCTCTGTGGCAGCATCACTGAAAAAAAAACATTTATGGCTTCTCAAGACACTCCCTTAAGAACAATAGTCATTCATATATATAATAATATATATGTTATAGATCACTCTGGTTGTGATAGTAATTCCAGCTCGTGGATAATCTTAGTTCACTGAATCCCTATTTATATTTCCTCTGTAGACTTTTAATTCACTGGGCAAAATTCTGCTGAGTAATTAAACACCACTGCCTGACCCCAGTCTGACCTACGTATGATGAAAATTTTAGATTTCCTTGCAAAACTGTCTACAGTGAGGGGAAAAGTCCCAATCATATGTGTTGTGAGCATCAGCATTTTCTATTTTTACCTGATCACATTGTGTTTTTGAGTAGAATTGGTTTTAGAGCCAACAATACTGTGAACTTTCTGAAGATTTGCATTTTCTCTTTAAAACAATCTCCATCTTGGAGGGCATTATTTTCATGCTTCTCGATGGTCTATCAGATATACAGTATTTCCCAAGACATCAGCAATTCCCTTTTTAGAGAAAAAAATTTTTTTTTTCTTTCAACCATTTTTTTCCCTTTCCCTTTTGATTTCTTCTTGAAAATGCTATTATTTGTTTCTCTATTTAACATCCATTTACCAAATTTCTACTGTGTGAATAGGTGCTGTGCTGGAAGCCAGGATTATAAACAGAAAAGTAAAAACTGATCTAGTCCCTGTCCTGAGGAGCTCGTGCTCCTGGGAGCCAGGCTGGCAGCCGACAGTAACACAGTGCAGTGACAGCTCCACCGAGGTGCCAACAGGAGAAAAGCCTTGGAATAAACACAGATGAAGGAGCAAGGCAGCCCATGTGGCTGCCGTTGGAGAATACATGGGAGCCATAGAGAGATCTCCTGGAAGAGAGAGAAGCCTCTGAGCAAACACAAAGGAGTACGTGAAAACAAAAACATAAACAAACAAAAAACCAGGCATTGTTCAGTATAGAGGTGGGGAGTAGGGGAACGTAGGCAGAAACTGACCCTGGTTCATACCTCACCTGAAAGTTTCTTTTTTTCTAGCCACCACATCATGCCTGGCACCTGGTAGATACATATAGACATTGAATATCTTTTCTTGGAAGAGCCATGTCAAGGAGTTTTGGACTTTATTATATCTAAAGTTAAATGGAAATCTCTAACATTATCCCACAGCCACAGCTTGCTTTCTTAAATACAGGCTACTGTTAATCCCGGCAAGTGTCCTGGTGTTGATGGAGAGTCTACAAGAGCAAACTCATCAGCACCTCCAAAGATCAGCACTCCTGGCCCTGCCAGCAGATCTGGTGTTTCAGTAAGTAAGAGTTTTAGGCAGTGATCAGAGACCTTCTGACTCCGCTGGTGTGTCATAAACTACTCAGCCTAACGCTCAATATGGCAGGAGACCCTCTCCCTAAAGGTGAGTTTCTTAGCTAGTGGCTTATGTACTTTCAATTCTTAATGTTCAGAAATGCTGAGAGGTCCTTTCAACTGAGCCTTTGTTCTCTTTAATAAGCCCCACATTTCAGGAAGAATTTGGTAATTTTAGGAATTTTTCTTATTTCAAAATGTTTGTATGCAAACTATTATGTATAGAATGCAAAAATAACAGGGTCCTAATGTATAGCACAAGGAGCTACATTCAATGTCCAATGTAATAAGCCATCACGGAAGAGAAAAACGTTTGTATAGGCATTTTAAAATTTATAACCATAAAGAAGAAAATAAATGAATTCATAAATATTATTTTTTTTTTTTTTGAAAATGCTATTATTTGTTTCTCTATTTAACATCCATTTACCAAATTTCTACTGTGTGAATAGGTGCTGTGCTGGAAGCCAGGATTATAAACAGAAAAGTAAAAACTGATCTAGTCCCTGTCCTGAGGAGCTCGTGCTCCTGGGAGCCAGGCTGGCAGCCGACAGTAACACAGTGCAGTGACAGCTCCACCGAGGTGCCAACAGGAGAAAAGCCTTGGAATAAACACAGATGAAGGAGCAAGGCAGCCCATGTGGCTGCCGTTGGAGAATACATGGGAGCCATAGAGAGATCTCCTGGAAGAGAGAGAAGCCTCTGAGCAAACACAAAGGAGTACGTGAAAACAAAAACATAAACAAACAAAAGACCAGGCATTGTTCAGTATAGAGGTGGGGAGTAGGGGAACGTAGGCAGAAAATGACCCTGGTTCATACCTTGCCTGAAAGTTTCTTTTTTTCTAGCCACCACATCATGCCTGGCACCTGGTAGATACATATAGACATTGAATATCTTAAGTTAAATGGAAATCTCTAACATTATCCCACAGCCACAGCTTGCTTTCTTAAATACAGGCTACTGTTAATCCCGGCAAGTGTCCTGGTGTTGATGGAGAGTCTACAAGAGCAAAACTCATCAGCACCTCCAAAGATCAGCACTCCTGGCCCTGCCAGCAGATCTGGTGTTTCAGTAAGTAAGAGTTTTAGGCAGTGATCAGAGACCTTCTGACTCCGCTGGTGTGTCATAAACTACTCAGCCTAACGCTCAATATGGCAGGAGACCCTCTCCCTAAAGGTGAGTTTCTTAGCTAGTGGCTTATGTACTTTCAATTCTTAATGTTCAGAAATGCTGAGAGGTCCTTTCAACTGAGCCTTTGTTCTCTTTAATAAGCCCCACATTTCAGGAAGAATTTGGTAATTTTAGGAATTTTTCTTATTTCAAAATGTTTGTATGCAAACTATTATGTATAGAATGCAAAAATAACAGGGTCCTAATGTATAGCACAAGGAGCTACATTCAATGTCCAATGTAATAAGCCATCATGGAAGAGAAAAACGTTTGTATAGGCATTTTAAAATTTATAACCATAAAGAAGAAAATAAATGAATTCATAAATGAGTGTATTATAAGAATATAGTTAATAAACCTTGTCATTTCCACTGCTCCTGGGCTTTATTCTACTGTAGGCACATGTCTCTCACAGTTTCAGTGATTGGAAAGAACCCCAAAGGGCCAAGATTTACAATGACATGTAATTTTTTTTTTTTTAAAGATTTATTTATTTATTTAGGTGGGGGTGGGGGGGGGAGGGGAGCAGGCAGGCCACTTCTATTGGTCTTTCATTTGTCCATTTTCATCCGTCTTTGTTCTTTGGCTCTTGTGGGCCTCCCATTGCAGTGGTCTCTGTTGTCGCAGAGCACTGGCTCTGGGCGCATGCACTCCAGAGCGCCGGGTCGGTAATTGGACACATCAGTCCAGCCGCTCCGCGGCACGTGGGATCTTCCCAGGCCAGGGATCGAACCGGCGCCCCTTGCACTGCAAGGCGGTGTCCTTACCCACTGGACCACCAGGGAAGCCCAGACATGTAATTTTACAGAGCTAAAATTCGTATTTAGCTCAAGCTCAAGAATGTTTTATGAAACTACCAAGGAAAACTTCATCTGGGTGGGGGATGGGGGTGGGGGCAGTGTGTCTCCTTGGCAGGAAAAACTCAGCTTGCGCCAAATCAGTAACCTGATTTTCCTCTTTCCACCTTCCCCACCTCAAAGCTTTCTCATTTCTGAAAATGGACTCCTCGTCCAGCCAGTCGTGGAGCCTGTATCATCTTCTCTCACCAACGTGATCCTATTCAGTCAGAAGCTCTTGAATCCTACTGTATGTGTGTCTGCGCGGTATAGCTAATTTTTTGAAAATTCAAATCTCACCAAGTCATTCTATGCCCAAGACCCAAAATAGGCTCCCTCTGTCCTTCAGACAGAAGCTTTCACTATGCCCTCTGGCTGCTCGCGGGAGGAGGGGGGGGGGGGCGGGGAAATGCCTCTCTCACCTTTCCAGTCGCAACTTGGGTCACTTCCTCCAGCCCTCCCCCTCAGCCACGCTGGGCTTCTGAACCCTAGTCTGGCTTCCATCCCAAGACTTTGCGCATGCTCTGCTCATCTGTAAGACCTCTGCTTTCTCCTTCTTGCTCTTAAGTAACACTCCCAAGGAGAAGTCTTTCCTGAGGCTCCCGGCCAGCTTAATTCTCCCAGTTCCCACAAAACTCCATTCCATGCAGCATCCCACTTGGGATCACCTGATGTGACTATGTCTTCACAGGAAAGACATTTTTTCCCAAAGAAAGGAGCCCCTTCCACACATTCATTAACACTCAGGGCCCCCAATGCAGGGGGCACGGGTTCCCCAATCAGAGATGGATCTCTCATGCTGCCTGGCACAGTCTATAAATAAACAAATGCGACAAAATAAAATTTTTAAAAGAAAGAAAAATTTAAAAAAGAAAAATAACACTCAGATGGTTTGCAGTGTAGGCAGGGGTCGATAAAGGAGTCTGGAGAATTTACAGTGGTGGAGACCTCTTTTTTTTTTTAGTTTTTTTTTTTTCAATTTTATTTTATTAATTCTTTGTTTTAAAGGTTTTACAGAGTTTTGTTGTTCACAGACATGTATGTTCCCAGATCAGTCATATGCATATCCCTGGTGGAGACCTCTTTAAGAATAATAGTATAAAACAAAATATACAAAAATAATAGTATAAAACAAAATTAGTAGTAACAGTGTATATGTGTGTGTGTGTGTATATATATATAAAATATATAAAAAACACAGCTTTCCTACCCCTCCCCCAACCCCCTCCCCAGTGTGGCTCAGCAGTAAAAAATCCCCCTTCATTGCAGGGGACCTGGGTTTGATCCCTGGGTAGTGAAGATTCCCTGGAGGAAGGCATGGCAACCCACTCCAGTATTCTCGCTGGGATAATCTCACTGACAGAGGAGCCTGGTGGGCTACAGTCAACGGGGTCACAAAAAGTTGGACACAACTGAAGCAACCAAGTACGCAGAGGTTGTTTCTTTTGAAGTGGCTTACCCGAAATGCCTAAACAGAAATAGTGCCTGATTATAATCTGGTTCCTCAGTTTTCCCACACAACCCCCCAATACTCCACTGTTCCTGGGATGCCCGACACTCACAAGAGTCCAGAAGCTCCTGCTTCATGATCAGTCTGCTCTGAGAATGGCTCCCAAACTAATACATTAGCCCAACTGGTCTCTGTGTGTTCGTATCTCACAATGATTTTTTTTGTTCATTTCATGGACGCATTTCTTACTGAAATCGTCCTCAGTTTGCTAATGAGGAAACATGAAAATCATATGCTACAGTGTCATTTACAAAGCTGGGAAACTGGATGTTCTCTTATTTTCACAAATATTAACTATCTACAGTTAACAAGTCATTGTGAACTTTCACCCTCCATTTTTGCTCTTTTTTTTTTTTTAAGGCTTAGCTCATGTCTCTGGTTGGATAGGTGCTTCCTGAACTCGATCTAACCTGTTTCTCACTTCCGCAGAAGGCTTTGCGTTTTCAACATTTCCTATGGCTGGTTGGTCCAAAGGCTGAAGAACTTATTGCAATGACTCCTAAGGAAGTGAAGCTTCCGACTTGACTCAGTCTGTCTGCTGGGAGCTTCTCAGATTGCGAGAGAGACAAGCTCCTGGGGGGAATGTCAGGCAAAGGTCAGACCCAGCACAGACACCAACCAAACAGGCCCCAGGGATCAGATGTGAACCAGCAATACCCTTATCGAGCCTTCTCTCTCAGGCTTGGCAGCCAAGCAAATCTCCCAGCTATGCTAGCCTGTGGCTGTGCGCATGAGTCAAATTTAAAATTATTAGGGCTATTTATAAGAATAATATCTTGCCATTGTATAACGTTTGTAGTTTACAGAACACGTTTTACATACAACGCACCAGGCAGTCTGACGTAGTAATCTGATCTCCACTGAATAATTGTGGGTGGCCGCCACTTAACTGCGTGTGAAGTTAACGCTAGGTAACAACGGGACTCACAAACCCCAGTATTCTCGCTGGGATAATCTCACTGACAGAGGAGCCTGGTGGGCTACAGTCAACGGGTCACAAAAAGTTGGACACAACTGAAGCAACCAAGTACGCAGAGGTTGTTTCTTTTGAAGTGGCTTACCAGAAATGCCTAAACAGAAATAGTGCCTAATTATAATCTGGTTCCTCAGTTTTCCCACACAACCCCCCAATACTCCACTGTTCCTGGGATGCCCAGCACTCACAAGGGTCCAGAAGCTCCTGCTTCATGATCAGTCTGCTCTGAGAATGGCTCCCAAACTAACACATTAGCCCAACTGGTCTCTGTGTGTTCGTATCTCACGATGATTTTTTTTGTTCATTTCATGGACGCATTTCTTACTGAAATCGTCCTCAGTTTGCTGATGAGGAAACATGAAAATCATATGTTGCAGTGTCATTTACAAAGCTGGGAAACTGGATGTTCTCTTATTTTCACAAATATCAACTATCTACAGTTAACAAGTCATTGTGAACTTTCACCCTCCATTTTTGCTCTTTTTTTTTTTAAGGCTTAGCTCATGTCTCTGGTTGGATAGGTGCTTCCTGAACTTGATCTAACCTGTTTCTCACTTACGCAGAAGGCTTTGCGTTTTCAACATTTCCTATGGCTGGTTGGTCCAAAGGCTGAAGAACTTATTGCAATGACTCCTAAGGAAGTGAAGCTTCCGACTTGACTCAGTCTGTCTGCTGGGAGCTTCTCAGATTGCGAGAGAGACAAGCTCCTGGGGGGAATGTCAGGCAAAGGTCAGACCCAGCACAGACATCAACCAAACAGGCCCCAGGGATCAGATGTGAACCGGCAATACCCTTATCGAGCCTTCTCTCTCAGGCTTGGCAGCCAAGCAAATCTCCCAGCTATGCTAGCCTGTGGCTGTGCGCATGAGTCAAATTTAAAATTATTAGGGCTATTTATAAGAATAATATCTTGCCATTGTATAACATTTGTAGTTTACAGAACACGTTTTACATACAACGCGCCAGGCAGTCTGAAGTAGTAATCGGATCTCCACTGAATAATTGTGGGTGGCCGCCACTTAACTGCGTGTGAAGTTAACGCTAGGTGAAATAGATACTATGCCACCCATTTCACAAAGGGTGAAAATGGGTTCCGGGGTTCTGAGAGGTTAAAAAGTCTCCAAGTATACCCAGCTACAAAGTGATAATTAGGGTTATGTTCTGTAAGTCCAAGTGCTTCTCATATTTAGATTTGCTTGTTTGTCATTTCAAAATATACCGAGCTAGAAGACAGAGGGAATGAAAGAAAAATTTTAACAGCCCAGTTGACACTTTGCCTTGTGTGTAGTAGGTTCAAGTATCCTTTGCTGAACTAGTTTAAACATGTAAAAATGAGCCCCCATGCAAGTAAATAGAAAGATTAATGTTACATAGTAACATGTTAAAATTTAAAGACCAAAAAAAAAAAAAATGGTTTACAGAAAAAGATTCAAAAGTGAGGGAAGAACAGCTGAATTTTTAAACAAGGAACTCCACTTATGGAATCAGGAGAAGATTTGATACATATCATATGAAGTCCTAATAAAGAGAATGTTACTTGGGGCATCCTGGAAGGTCTGAGATTGTCATTGATTTCAGCAACTAGCTAGTTGTCACCCCCATTTGTTGACATGACAGTTTGGGGCAGGTTTGTTTACTGTGTATTATTAGGAAGAATGATGTGGAGGTCCGGCACTCAAAACCACCCAAGCCTGGAGGGGTAGGATGGTGGGGGGATATACATATGACTAATCTGGGATCATACATATCTGTAAACAACAAAACTCTGTCAAAGTAAAAAATAAAATTAAAATTAAAGAAAAAAAAAAGACCACCCAAGACACAGATCTGTTTCCTGGGGGGCCGCCCTCCTCAGGGTCATAACAACTGTCACGTGAGAAAACTCCAGTGCTGGGGGACGTGGTAACTGAAAAGGCAGAACAGCTGAAATTCCACTGTGAAGAGGGGCTAGAAAGATAAATTCAGTGTCAAAGTCCAGGAATGTGGGCACTCCGCGTGCTCCGTGATGAGACAGGCAGTGCTTGAGAGCTGGTGTCCGGTTACTGAGCGTTTCCATTGGCAAATTTCTCCAGAAAATCCAAAGCACTGTCTTTTCACGCAGACTCACAGTTCCTCACCAACCCTTCCTTCCTCAGTTCCCCTGTGTTCGTTTCTCTTTTTTTAATTTTTATGTTACTTTTTACTTTTACAGAGTCCCCTGTGTTCTTGAGATCCACTGCCTTTGGAAAGCTGACCTTCTCTGATTTCCCCGGGAATACCGTCCCTCCCCCATCTCTCCTTGTTTTCTTTTCCACTACACCCCCCCAGGGAATCTGAGCTAGCTCTCCAGAGTGTTACTAAGCACCCATCCATGCAGGATACATTGATTCCTTGTCAATGCATGCCCTCACCGGGACAGGAAAGCTTCAGTTTTAGCTCTCTAACCTGTTTTGGGATGTTTTGTAAATAATAATAATAATAATAATAAAAGGTGGGGTAGTCAGGTTACCACCTGCATGGAAATGTCAGAGGCTGGCTGAGCAGGCTGCGTTTGTTTGCGTTTGAGAGCCAGGGAGATTGGTGGAGGCCGCAGGCAGTGCCCTTGAATGTTGTGTCCCCATCTGCTCCAATAAAGAGAATTGTACATATCATATGAAGTCCTAATAAAGAGAATGTTACTTGGGGCATCCTGGAAGGTCTGAGATTGTCATTGATTTCAGCAACTAGCTAGTTGTCACCCCCATTTGTTGACATGACAGTTTGGGGCAGGTTTGTTTACTGTGTATTATTAGGAAGAATGATGTGGAGGTCCGGCACTCAAAACCACCCAAGCCTGGAGGGGTAGGATGGTGGGGGGATATACATATGACTAATCTGGGATCATACATATCTGTAAACAACAAAACTCTGTCAAAGTAAAAAATAAAATTAAAATTAAAGAAAAAAAAAAGACCACCCAAGACACAGATCTGTTTCCTGGGGGGCCGCCCTCCTCAGGGTCATAACAACTGTCACGTGAGAAAACTCCAGTGCTGGGGGACGTGGTAACTGAAAAGGCAGAACAGCTGAAATTCCACTGTGAAGAGGGGCTAGAAAGATAAATTCAGTGTCAAAGTCCAGGAATGTGGGCACTCCGCGTGCTCCGTGATGAGACAGGCAGTGCTTGAGAGCTGGTGTCCGGTTACTGAGCGTTTCCATTGGCAAATTTCTCCAGAAAATCCAAAGCACTGTCTTTTCACGCAGACTCACAGTTCCTCACCAACCCTTCCTTCCTCAGTTCCCCTGTGTTCGTTTCTCTTTTTTTAATTTTTATGTTACTTTTTACTTTTACAGAGTCCCCTGTGTTCTTGAGATCCACTGCCTTTGAAAAGCTGACCTTCTCTGATTTCCCCGGGAATACCGTCCCTCCCCCATCTCTCCTTGTTTTCTTTTCCACTGCACCCCCCCAGGGAATCTGAGCTAGCTCTCCAGAGTGTTACTAAGCACCCATCCATGCAGGATACATTGATTCCTTGTCAATGCATGCCCTCACCGGGACAGGAAAGCTTCAGTTTTAGCTCTCTAACCTGTTTTGGGATGTTTTGTAAATAATAATAATAATAATAATAAAAGGTGGGGTAGTCAGGTTACCACCTGCATGGAAATGTCAGAGGCTGGCTGAGCAGGCTGCGTTTGTTTGCGTTTGAGAGCCAGGGAGATTGGTGGAGGCCGCAGGCAGTGCCCTTGAATGTTGTGTCCCGATCTGCTTTTCATGGTCTTATCAGCCGAGCAAAACTAATAAATCATGAGCTGCCAGCACAAGAACTGAGTGCTTTCCCCTGAGCCAGAGGACTCCATTGTTTAGCCGGACGACCTCAGGGAGGCTGTAAACATGGCACCACCTGTCAGCAAGAGACAGGCTCTTCCTAATCTGGTTTGTTTTTTGTTTTTTTTTTTTTAAGTGATTTATTTATTTACGTATTTTTGGCTATTCTGGGTTTTCACTGCTGCCATGGGCTCTTCTGTAGTTGCAGGGAGTGAGGGCTACTCTCTAATTGAGGTGAGCAGGCTTCTTGTTGCAGGGGCTTCTCTTGTGGAACTTGGGCTCTCCGGCACATGGGCTTCAGTTGTTGCGGCACATGGGCTTACTTGCTCCGTAGCATGTGGGATCTTCCCGGACCAGGGATAGAACCCATGTCTCCTGCACTGGCAGGCAAACTCTCCACCACTGAGTTACCAGGGAAGCCCCTAAGCGATTTAGTTAGATGTAATTCACAAACCATAACGTTCACTCAACTTTGTGTAAAGTTCAATCATTATTTCCAGTATATTTACAAAGTTGTGCAACCATCACCACAATTCAATTTTGGAACATTTCCAGGACCTCCCCAAATCCCTGTGCCCTCTTGCTCTCAAGTTTTGTGCCCACCTCCTCAAGTCCCAGGCAACCACTTATCTGTTCTCTATCTCTATATATTTGCTTTGGCTGGATATTTTATACAAATGGTCCTTTGGAAAGCTGACCTTCTCTGATTTCCCCGGGAATACCGTCCCTCCCCCATCTCTCCTTGTTTTCTTTTCCACTACACCCCCCCAGGGAATCTGAGCTAGCTCTCCAGAGTGTTACTAAGCACCCATCCATGCAGGATACATTGATTCCTTGTCAATGCATGCCCTCACCGGGACAGGAAAGCTTCAGTTTTAGCTCTCTAACCTGTTTTGGGATGTTTTGTAAATAATAATAATAATAATAATAAAGGTGGGGTAGTCAGGTTACCACCTGCATGGAAATGTCAGAGGCTGGCTGAGCAGGCTGCGTTTGTTTGCGTTTGAGAGCCAGGGAGATTGGTGGAGGCCGCAGGCAGTGCCCTTGAATGTTGTGTCCCGATCTGCTTTTCATGGTCTTATCAGCCGAGCAAAACTAATAAATCATGAGCTGCCAGCACAAGAACTGAGTGCTTTCCCCTGAGCCAGAGGACTCCATTGTTTAGCCGGACGACCTCAGGGAGGCTGTAAACATGGCACCACCTGTCAGCAAGAGACAGGCTCTTCCTAATCTGGTTTGTTTTTTGTTTTTTTTTTTTTAAGTGATTTATTTATTTACGTATTTTTGGCTATTCTGGGTTTTCACTGCTGCCATGGGCTCTTCTGTAGTTGCAGGGAGTGAGGGCTACTCTCTAATTGAGGTGAGCAGGCTTCTTGTTGCAGGGGCTTCTCTTGTGGAACTTGGGCTCTCCAGCACATGGGCTTCAGTTGTTGCGGCACATGGGCTTACTTGCTCCGTAGCATGTGGGATCTTCCCGGATCAGGGATAGAATCCATGTCTCCTGCACTGGCAGGCAAACTCTCCACCACTGAGTTACCAGGGAAGCCCCTAAGCGATTTAGTTAGATGTAATTCACAAACCATAACGTTCACTCAACTTTGTGTAAAGTTCAATCATTATTTCCAGTATATTTACAAAGTTGTGCAACCATCACCACAATTCAATTTTGGAACATTTCCAGGACCTCCCCAAATCCCTGTGCCCTCTTGCTCTCAAGTTTTGTGCCCACCTCCTCAAGTCCCAGGCAACCACTTATCTGTTCTCTATCTCTATATATTTGCTTTGGCTGGATATTTTATACAAATGGAATCATGCAACAGTGTTCTTTTGTGTCTGGCTTGCTTCACTCAGCCTAATGCTTTTCAGATTCATCCATGTCGTACTGTGCTTCTAAAAAGTAATCCATTGTACAGATCGACCATACTGGGTTTATCCATTTACCAGCTGATGGACATTTGGGTTGTTTCCATTTTTGACTGTTCTGAATAATGCTCTCCTAATCCGTACTAAAAATGATGGGGTGAAAACAACATGGGATTTGGAATCAGGAGCCCCAGACTGCATCAGGCTCTGGTATCTGCTACCCTTAGTCACCCTTAGTTAACTGTGAAAATGATTTCCTTATGTATAGAGTGAATTTCTTTAACTCCTTCCCTGTCCTGCTCTTACAGCAAAGTGGGATGATGTATGTGAAATACTTTGTGTGCTGTAAAACACAGGACAAATGAAAGGCATTGCTATGGAAGTAGTCTTGCTGGAATGTATTAAAATGAACCAGATTTTTCTCAAGATTCTTTCCACATTCACAGAACAAATGATCTGTAGGAAAGAACTGTCCTTTTCCTTTTATAGACTAGGGGTTCTCACTATCTCTCTCTTATCAAGCTGTTATTTGGAAAGGTTTCTAGATTACTCTACTGCTCTTATTATTCTAAGTGATTCTACCACTTGTATTTTTTTTTTTTAATTTTGACCTCTTTTATTGGTATTTTATTATTTATTTTTATCCATCTTTATTCTTTGGTTTGGGTGGGCCTCCCATCACAGTGGCCTCTCTCACTGCAGAGCACTGGCTCTGGGTACATGCGCTCCAGAGCACTGGTTCATAATCGGGCACACTGGTCCAGCCACTCCATGTCACGTGGGATCTTTCCAGGCCAGGGATCAAACTGGTGCCCCTTGCACTGCAAGGTGGACTCTTTACCCACTGGAGCACCAGGGAAGCCCCTACTGCTTGTATTTTAAACTCTACTTTTGATTGGCAAATATAAGGCTTTGTTTTCCATCGAAGAGAAGGTCTTCAGATATTCAAGAATCACTCTAGGAAGTCGGACTCAGAACAATGACAGTTCAAATTTAATCAGGGCATCCTCCAACCCACAGACTCAATTTTACTTCTTGGATACCTCAGATGACTGTTGAAGGCCAGGCCTCCCAATAAGGGGTTTAAGGACAGAGTTGAGTCCTACGTGAAGGGCTGCCAATGAGTTAAAGCCTGGGCAAATATTTTCATCCACTTGTCGAAAGTGATGAAAACTGGTGCTTCACTGAAACAGTATTAAGCCAATTGGGGTAACTAGATCATGAGGGACTATCCATTCAGGAACATAGATTGTTGACTAATGAATGTCACATCTAGTTATTTGACTTCCACAAAGCATGAGAAAGTTTTTTTAAGAAGCCAGTGCAGACTTTGCTTCAAACAGAAAGAACTAGATACTGATATCTCACACCCACTCAATCCTCAAGTGAGTATCATATTTATCACCTTCCACACCGTCTACCTTATCCAACACTATGGGCTGCTTCCAGCAAGTTTTATCTTATTAAATCTCATTGGGAACTCCTGGAATGAAAGACTTCTAAAGCAAACAGAAATGGTTGACTCTCATCTTTTCAAATCTGAAGCATGGAATATGAGTGCTTGTCCAGTGCCTCTAGTGGAATCCCTGGTCCATCCATCATTAGAACTCAGGCGCTCCCAGTGCCCAGATTCAAATTACTAGACTGTCTCCTTCTGAAAACAGCAAATCCCCAGACATCTCTAGCACTCCCTGAGATTACACAACACAGGCCACTGAGGTCAACTAAGTCTATTTCCTTCTACACATCTTCTACCCTGAGAAGTCCATCTTCCTTTCCAATGATCTGGGCTTTGCTGAGCAATTGCAGCTGTGGGGTTTTATGTGCAAGGGGCAATTCTCTGTTCTTTTCATTCTGTGAACTTTCTTAAAATAATTACAGATGATAGTGAGATGCCATTTCTATCTCTAACATGACTTTTTTCAGTTTCACATCTAAGCAGGATCATCTGCAGACTGGAATCCTGAGACCAAGGTTCTTGAGGCTTGCAACCACTGGCACTGGCAGTGCCACTCTATAACAAAAATTATGAGAACTCCAGTTCCACAACTACCTACTCCATGTTAGATTTGCTGTTTATACACTTACCTCATGCCTTGGTAAAAATCAAACAGCTAATAAGTGAGAAAGCTTGGTTCAAATGAAGGCCAGAAACATTTGACTAAAAGTACATATTCTTACCTACTGCATTTTATTGGACTGTGGTAATACACCTTGCTATAATGCATACAAGTATGTATATTAGATGTGAATGCATCATATACACAGGTACATACATGTGCATATGAAAGTATTAATATATGCATGTAGTACTTCATTTTGTGTTGTAAATAACATAGAGCAGATTAGAGTCCTTTTTGCACCCTAAATAGTTTCTGATTTGGAAGATGCTTACATATTGGACTGGCCAAAACATTCTTTCAGGCTTTTGAAAAACCCTCATGCACATTTTGGCCAGCCCAGTACATAAGTGTAATATGACTGGGACTCAAAATTTAGTTAGGAATGTCTGAAAAAAGTTCTGTGACAATGTCTAAGTGTTTTCTCTATGTCATAAAAGACTCCGTCTTTTTGTGGTCATTTTCATGGTGTCTCATCCTATGTACTGATTTTTCAAAAACCTGCATCAAAGCAAGTGTTACCTGAGAATATTTGCTGTGCAGTAGTTGCACAGTTGTGTTCACATCTTCTGCACTGTCGCCTGATGCCGGGAAATGTGTCCTGGGGCTATTTTAAATGCCAAACCATACTCATCAGGAGGTACATGGTTTCAATGTGCTTATGAAATTATTGTAAGTAAGAAATGGAAGTACTATTTAAAGATCACCTACTGAAAAACAAACACAAGCCACTCAAATGAGAAGCCATATCTGCTTCTTCTGAACCAGAGTCTCTGTAAGATACAAAACAGAATCCACAGTTACCAAAACAGCTAGGATCATCTTGGCAGCATGGGAAGAGGTCATCAGAACCCTATCGTGTTGATTAAACATGATAGTGGTTACACAGGCACCACTGTAGAATGCTTGGCCTCTCCTGAGGCTCACTGGGGAGAAGCAGCTGTTGCCCTCCCAGATAAAGTGACATATTCTTGGAGAAACAGAGTCCTAATTAGAAATAAAATAATCCTCTTACCATCCAGCTCACCCCACTGCTAGAAAATTTCAAAATGCACTAAGAAAGAGATCAAATCCATTTTGAATATAGGGATCACTTCAGTTTCATAGGATCTATTTTTCTCCTGCTTCACAAATACCAAAGAACAACTTTCAACCCATGGTAGGTGCAGGGAATGCATATCCTTTCATTCAAGTGCTTCTTAAACATATTTACATAAAACACATTAAAGATAATGTCAAACTTTTGTGTACTAGCCTTCACTTAATACCTAAAGTATCTTAAAAGTATTTATACAAAAATACAGTAAATGTCAAAGTTTTATTTAATACCTCAAGTATGATATGGAGCATTTAATCCTTTTTAAAAATCTACTTAGAGTGCTATTTAGAAGTAACAATGCATTTTAGACAAAGATGGATGAAAAATAAATAAATGAAAGACCAATAGAAGTGGCCCATCCACCCCCCTCCTTCCCCAACCCGCTCCCCCAAAAAGAAACCATTAAAAAAAATTAAAAACAAACAAACAAACAAACAATGCATTTTAGCCACAAATAGGAGAGTCACAAAACCCCCTCTACAAAACATTATAGTTCTAATTAAATACATTCGAGCTTATATACAATATATTCTTTAGTCAATGAAAGCAGTTAAAACTATAGCTCTAATTACACAGTAGGTTATTTTTTTATACTTATTACTAGAGCTAAATATAATCTGTAAAATTCTTTAACCAGTGAGATAGTACTATTGAAAGAATACAATAACTCGGTGAAAATAACTATAAGAAAATCTAAGTAATTACATTATTCAAGCTATATATAATCAATTCAGAGATTCAAAACTATCATTTTACCATGCGGTCACTGATTACTTTTGTCCAATCTTTTATAGCATAACATTCACTCATTCAGTGTATTCAGAAAGTAATTTTTGCACTCTCTCTGTGCTCTAGGGAATGTGTTTGACCCTAAGAAAACACTGTAAAACAAATAAGACATAGACCCTCCCCTCATAGATTGTACAGTCTAGTGGGCAGACAGATGGGAACATAGGCTTCTGTGATACCGCATGAGAACTGCTGTTCTAGAGCCTCTCATCCTAGAGGACGGAACGTCTAACCTGAGACATGTACGGGTAAGAGGTGGAGAGGGAAGGAGATGGAAGAAGGATTCCAGGCAGAAGAAGAACGTGCAAAGACCCTGAGGTGCAGGAGAATACAGTCTCTTCTAAGACCTCAGAGACTTGTTGGGCCAGAATGAAATTTTCACTCATTAGTGAGGAAATGAAGACCAAACAATAAGTCTTGTCAAAGCTAAAGTTATTTCATATTAATAACAGAGTTTAAAGCAGCCCCATTTTCTGGCATTAAAATGGCCCTTCTTTTATGAAATACGAGAATAGATTTTATATATGTATATATAATATTAATTGACCCTATTTTTAAAACAAAAAGCTATTGCGGTATAAAATCACTGTTCAAAGCCTAAACTTCTCAAAGGTGTTTAACAGGATGAAAGAGATGGGGTAAGGGAAATAGCAAGAGATAGGACTAAGAGGAAAAGAGGGAGTTGGAGCATGAGGAAGGGCTGGAGGAGAGGTTGAGACTTTATCCTAAGGGGATTGGGGATGACTATAAGCAGGGGAGGGAAACTGGCTTACATTTGTAAAAGATCACTCTGGGATGTTCTGTGCAGAACATGGGTTGGATGAAGCAAGACAGAGAGGAGGACCAGCTAGGTGGCACTTCAATATCCCAGGAAAAAAGGAGATAAGAGCTGGTATTCAGGTTGAATCAGTTAGACTGAGCAGAGGAAGATGACTTCATGAAATAAACTTGTGGAAGGAAATGGGCTGGGCAAGGTTGATGTCCAAACATCTACCTTGGGAGACTGAATTGATAATGAGGTTAATTATGGAGCTAGAGAGGGTAAAAGATAGAGCCTTTTTGTGGAGGAAGACAGTGAGTTCACTTTAGGACACATTGAATTTGAAGCTTCTTTGTATTCAGAGATCCTTTAGGCCAACAGGTCTCAAACACATGAGAGAAACAGCTGAACTTCAAATATAAATTTTACGATCAAAAGCATGTAGACCATAAATGAGGCCATGGATATGGATGAAATTTCCTGGAGAACGTAGCATAAAAAAAGAGAACGTAAGATATGTTATTAAAGAGTTAGCAGGAGATGAGCAACACAGAAGGAATCCAGAGCCAGAGCAGTCAGAAAGGTGGGGAGAGAGCCAAGAGAACAAGACACCTGGGAAACCAGGGGCGGACCATTTTCTGAGGAGGTAGGCCAGTGACAGAAGCTGTATCAATCAGTTGCAAGAATTGGAGGATGCTCACTGAAAAGTATCAACAAGCAAGTAGTAAAGGACCTTGGGACGTGCAGTAAAGGGAGCAGAAGCCAGATTACAATGAGTGAATCTGCAGACAGGAAGGAACTCTGTTAAACAGTGTGTCAATAAGGCAAAGGACAGAATGGATCGGCAACTGGGCTTTGAGAAAGTGATGCTTTGTTTTATGAACAAAGGAGAGACTTGCTCGTGGATCCGGTGGGAGCCACTTGATAAGGAGAGTTGGAAGACTTGTTGCAAGTGAAGATAATCAACAGGAGTTCAAATACAAAATATTAACTAGCTTTAAAAGATCACAATGCAAAGGTCATAAAGGATGTAAAATACGGTGTTCCCCAAAGAACCCAGAATCTAGTGAAAAGGAGTCAGGGAGGAAACTGGCTTACATTTGTAAAAGATCACTCTGGGATGTTCTGTGCAGAACATGGGTTGGATGAAGCAAGACAGAGAGGAGGACCAGCTAGGTGGCACTTCAATATCCCAGGAAAAAAGGAGATAAGAGCTGGTATTCAGGTTGAATCAGTTAGACTGAGCAGAGGAAGATGACTTCATGAAATAAACTTGTGGAAGGAAATGGGCTGGGCAAGGTTGATGTCCAAACATCTACCTTGGGAGACTGAATTGATAATGAGGTTAATTATGGAGCTAGAGAGGGTAAAAGATAGAGCCTTTTTGTGGAGGAAGACAGTGAGTTCACTTTAGGACACATTGAATTTGAAGCTTCTTTGTATTCAGAGATCCTTTAGGCCAACAGGTCTCAAACACATGAGAGAAACAGCTGAACTTCAAATATAAATTTTACGATCAAAAGCATGTAGACCATAAATGAGGCCATGGATATGGATGAAATTTCCTGGAGAACGTAGCATAAAAAAAGAGAACGTAAGATATGTTATTAAAGAGTTAGCAGGAGATGAGCAACACAGAAGGAATCCAGAGCCAGAGCAGTCAGAAAGGTGGGGAGAGAGCCAAGAGAACAAGACACCTGGGAAACCAGGGGCGGACCATTTTCTGAGGAGGTAGGCCAGTGACAGAAGCTGTATCAATCAGTTGCAAGAATTGGAGGATGCTCACTGAAAAGTATCAACAAGCAAGTAGTAAAGGACCTTGGGACGTGCAGTAAAGGGAGCAGAAGCCAGATTACAATGAGTGAATCTGCAGACAGGAAGGAACTCTGTTAAACAGTGTGTCAATAAGGCAAAGGACAGAATGGATCGGCAACTGGGCTTTGAGAAAGTGATGCTTTGTTTTATGAACAAAGGAGAGACTTGCTCGTGGATCCGGTGGGAGCCACTTGATAAGGAGAGTTGGAAGACTTGTTGCAAGTGAAGATAATCAACAGGAGTTCAAATACAAAATATTAACTAGCTTTAAAAGATCACAATGCAAAGGTCATAAAGGATGTAAAATACGGTGTTCCCCAAAGAACCCAGAATCTAGTTATAAAATGGTCAATTAATTTAAATACACGTAAGGATGTAAAAGGATTCCGAGAAGTTCTCTGAAGGAATCTCATTTAAACATATTTTTAAATCACACTTTAAACTTTTATTTTAAATTATATCAATCTCAGTGCTTGTCCATAGAGATCATACTCTTTAAATAATAAGTATCTTTGAATAGTTGGTGGTAGAGCGAGCTTCTCCATTGAGGCTGGCTGGCAGAGTCGCTGTAGCCCCATAAGTCTTCGAATTTTTAGCCGACATAAATGTTTTAATGAGCAGGGATTCTCTAAAGTGGATAGGAAAAACAGGCAGAAAATAAAAACAGTATAAATGGATCAACCTATAAGATACAGACTGTTTTAGAATAACACTGAGAGTGTCACTCTATAAACCAGCCATGCACTGTTATCAGCTGGTGACTTTAAGTAAAATTCAACTGCAGTCAAGCCTTCCATACCATTCCTCCAGAATGTAAACTCCATGGAGGCAGGCATTCAGTTTGTCTGTGTCAGAAAGTGAGTCTGACTTCAGGTGGGGGTTCAGCTAGAATATGGTTTCTTTTTCTTTTTTGACCTCACCACGTGACCTGTGGGATCTTGCTTAACCAGGGATCAAAGTCAAGCTCCACACATGGAGTCTTAACCACTGGACCACCAGGGAAGTCCAGAGTAAGTTAAATGAATGAATGGTCTTGATTAAAGATAGCAAAGGCTCACATCTCCTTCCATTTAATTTTTAGAACTGAGTATTTTAGAGATATATTCCTTCACTTCTATTCTCTCCTACTAGTCTTTCTGATGAATAGTTACCTGTGAAACATCTGACACAAGTAATTCCATATGTCCATAACTTAATCTTAGGTTTGGTTCAGGGTCTGATACCTAAACATGTTATATTTTTCCAAAAATCTACTAATGTTATTCAAATAGCTGATATTAATCTTTATTTTCAACTCTTAATTTAACTCTAGTAACTTTACCTATAGTAAAATTATAGTACTGATATATTATTCCAGCTAGTGGAAAGGCAGCACTGCCCACAGGCTTACGTGTGGGCTCTGGACTCAGTCGGCTTAGATTAAAATCACGGCTCTGCCACTGAGCATTTGTGTGATTTTGGATAAGTCATTAACCTCTGGGGTCTCCGCATTCTCACCTGGGAAATGTGGATAACAATGGCACCTACTTCATAGGGGTTTAAAGATCAAATTAATGCACGTAAAGCATCAGAAAACTGCTTGGTACACTGTAATCCTTTGTAAACGATCACTCAATTTAATAATCAAAGAGATCACATTTCTGTTATATTTGAGATTATAAATATTCAGATACTCTTGAAAAATGAAAACAATGTTTTTCAAAACTATTGAAGCAAAGTTATTGTTACCAAAATAGGCAGATTAAACCTATCTTTTAAAAAATTATTTTTGCCCCTAAGAGCCTCTGCCCTATGCATACATGAAGGAATCCTGACATCCTGTGGCTAACCATACTCATAGCATGTGTGACTGAAACAACAAGACAACTTCCTGGTCTTCTTACTTGGACTGCTTTTCTAAAGTCACAAGAACTTGTCATTCTTTTCCAACACAAGTCATGGATAATGAATTACCAATAAGAAGAAAAATTTGTTCTCTGCTAGGAACCACAGTGGAACTGGAGAAAGTGCCAGCGTTTAAGTGAGACAGGCTAGAGTTCAAATCCTTGTTAAATTGGTTTTTCTGTCTGTAACTCTGGGGAATTTGTTTATCTAAGCCTTATTTACAATATTCAACATATTCTAATTCTTCTATTGTAAAATATAGAGAAAGCAACTGTACGTTTGGGTTTTTGGTTTTTTTGTTTGTTTGTTTTGTAAATTTTGGCCTCCTTTATTGGTTATTTATTTATTTATTTATTCTCATCCATCTTTATTCTTTGGTCTGTGTGGGCCTCTTCATTGCAGAGCACCCGTCTGGGCGCATGCGCCCCAGAGCGTCGGCTCGGTCATTGGACACACCGGTCCAGCCGCTCCGCGGCAGGATCTTCCCAGGCCAGGGATCGAACTAGCGCCCCTCGCACTGCAAGGCGGACTCTTTACCCACTGGACCACCAAGAAAGCCCAGTTTAGTTTCTTAAATGATTATCGGGTGAACATCTTTAGTCATCTCCTAGGTCATGAATAGAAGAATTTCCCCAGTCATTCCAGAATTCCCTCCACGGTCCATCCCAAACTTCATTCCTTCCTCTCCTATAAGGAACGACTCTTCTGACTTTTATAGGAATCACTTCCTTTAGAGCTTTATCATCTCCATATGCTACCTCTACACTATAGAACTGACAATATTTTTTTAGTTTGGTGTGTCCTTTTTAACTCTCTTTTAATCTTCAGGTCCTTCTCTTCATCTCCTTCTCTTTCAGTTAATCTTTAAGATCCAAAATGTTTAGTTCTCCATGTTGATTTTGACTTGCTTCTAATGTGGGCTTTCATTCAGAAGGGGAACTAGCTTCAAGAATTCATTGGGTCCAGGGCTTCCCTGGTGGCCCAGTGGGTAAGGACACCGCCTTGCAGTGCAAGGGGCACTGGCCTGGGAAGATCCCACGTGCCACGGAGCGGCTGGACCCATGTGTCCAATTACCAAGCCAGAGCTCTGGAGTGCATGCGCCCAGAGCTGGTGCTCTGCAACGACAGACGCCACCGCAATGGGAGGCCCACAGGAGCTGAAGAACAAAGACGGATAAAAATAGAGAAATGAAAGACCGATAGAAGTGGCCCGCCCACTCCCCTCCCTCCCCAACACGACCCCCGCCCAAAATAAATAAATAAATAAATCTTTAAAAAAAAAAAAAAGAACAAAGAGGGATGAAAAATAGATAAAATGAAAGACCAAGAGAAGTGGCCTGCCCGCCCCCTCCAATAAATAAATAAATAAAAAAAATCTTTTTAAAAAATAAAAAGAATTCATAGGGTCCAATTTTTGGTAATTGCCCTTTAACCTTAGTTTTCCATTTTTAAAAACCAGCAATGATAATATCCAACTCTACAAGTTAGGAGGGTTCATGACATGATTACATACACATTTCAGATACTTCATATAACCCTACCATGTAATAAAAATTCGAATAATTTAGTCTTTAAAATAGATAAATTTATTAAGTATTTTTAATGCTGTAGGCATTATGCTAAGTACCTTACATATGACATCTCTTTAAATCCCCATAACAACCATAAGGGGTAAATATTACGCTAGCTCCATTCTGCAGTGGAAAAACCTTGGCATAAAAAGATAAGTAGCCCGGCTTAAAGTCACACAACTAGTATAAATATATTGGCCTAGGAATAGAAATTTTGTTTCCCTTCAGTGAAAAAAAATGATACAAAAAATTGTTGCTTGTTTCCATGAAAATGATAGGGACTGAGTAGAATAGGTAGGTGGTTGTAGAGTCCTAGTAGGGGATAGTTGGTAGAAGAGAGACACCTGAGAAAGGTTGAGAGGCCAGTGAGTTGACGATAACTCAGGAGAGCTATTCCTTGTTCAGTAAAGCAGGCTCAACTGGGTATAAACAGCTGATGAAGGAGGAGCTGGCGAAGAAGCAACCAATGATATACGTCCTGCATCTGTGTCTACTTGAGGGGGGTGGTCTTCTACCATCCTATATATATGACTGCCCACTCAATTGAAGGAGAGAGCAGAGCAGAGCTTGCCTGCCTGCCTGCCTGCTTGCACCTCTTACAAGTACCCTATCTTAATAAATCCTCTTCTTGCCTATCACTCTGCCGCTCGCTGAATTCCTTCTGCATTGAGGCACGAAGAAACTGAGCCTCAGTGGGTCCAGACGTTGGGTGAGTGCTGGATTAAGTCCTGGCCGCAGTGGGTTCGAGTCCCAGACAGGGTTTTAGCTGGGATTGAGTCCTGACTACGTGGATTCACGTCCCAAGCAGGGTTTTGGCTGGGGTTAAGACTTAGCCACGTGGGTTCAAGTCCCAAACCGGTTTTGGCTAGGTTCAAGGCCCAGTCACATGGGTTCAAGTCCCAAATAGCGTTTTGACTGGAATTCAAGCTCCAGCCACGTGAGTTCAAGTCCCAAGCAGGGTTCGATCAGGTCTGGGCCCTGGGTTTAAGTCTCAAACTGAGGTAAAAACCCTTTCAAAAATATCTGCACTGAATGACATACGCACCATGTGGCCTCGCAAGTCTACATCAGGGAAAGGACAGAGTTGCATCCTATTCTAGGTTTATCTAATCTGAAGGTCAATTTCTAGCCTCATTATTCATTAGATTCTCTGAGATTCTCCTTGTAGTTGCTACAAAGTCTTTTCCTTTTTGGGGGAGGAGTGGCGGGTTGGGGAGGGAGGGGGGCGGGCAAGCCACTTCTGTTGGTCTTTCATTTATCTATTTTTCATCTATCTTTGTTCTTTGGCCTGTATGGGCCTCCCATCACAGTGGCCTCTGTTGTCGCAGAGCACCGGCTCTGGGTGAATGCGCCAGTAATTGGCCTCCGTGAAAATGATAGGGACAGAAAAGGTAGGTGGTTGTAGAGTCCTAGTAGGGGATAGTTGGTGAAGAGAGACACCTGAGAAAGGTTGAGAGGCCAGTGTGCGATAACTCAGGAGAGCTATTCCTTGTTCAGTAAAGCAGGCTCAACTGGGTATAAACAGCTGATGAAGGAGGAGCTGGCGAAGAAGCAACCAATGATATACGTCCTGCATCTGTGTCTACTTGAGGGGGGCGGTCTTCTACCATCCTATATATGACTGCCCACTCAATTGAAGGAGAGAGCAGAGCAGAGCAGGGCTTTCCTGCCTGCCTGCTTGCACCTCTTACAAGTACCCTATCTTAATAAATCCTCTTCTTGCCTATCACTCTGCCACTCGCTGAATTCCTTCTGCATTGAGGCACGAAGAAACTGAGCCTCAGTGGGTCCAGACGTTGGGTGAGTGCTGGATTAAGTCCTGGCCACAGTGGGTTCGAGTCCCAGACAGGGTTTTAGCTGGGATTGAGTCCTGACTACGTGGATTCACGTCCCAAGCAGGGTTTTGGCTGGGGTTAAGACTTAGCCACGTGGGTTCAAGTCCCAAACCGGTTTTGGCTAGGTTCAAGGCCCAGTCACATGGGTTCAAGTCCCAAATAGCGTTTTGACTGGAATTCAAGCTCCAGCCACGTGAGTTCAAGTCCCAAGCAGGGTTCGATCAGGTCTGGGCCCTGGGTTTAAGTCTCAAACTGAGGTAAAAACCCTTTCAAAAATATCTGCACTGAATGACATACGCACCATGTGGCCTCGCAAGTCTACATCAGGGAAAGGACAGAGTTGCATCCTATTCTAGGTTTATCTAATCTGAAGGTCAATTTCTAGCCTCATTATTCATTAGATTCTCTGAGATTCTCCTTGTAGTTGCTACAAAGTCTTTTCCTTTTTGGGGGAGGAGTGGCGGGTTGGGGAGGGAGGGGGGCGGGCAAGCCACTTCTGTTGGTCTTTCATTTATCTATTTTTCATCTATCTTTGTTCTTTGGCCTGTGTGGGCCTCCCATCACAGTGGCCTCTGTTGTCGCAGAGCACCGGCTCTGGGTGAATGCGCTCCAGTAATTGGACACATCAGTCCAGCTGCTCCGTGGCACGTGGGATCTTCCCAGGCCAGGGATTGAACCAGTGCCCCTTGCACTGCAAGGTGGTGTCCTTACCCACTGGACCACCAAGGAAGCCCCCAAAGTCTTTTCTATTGTAGAACTCATTCAGTGGAAGAGCCATGTGAGGAAAGTCTAGATTTTTCGTCCAATGTGCTTTCAGCCGAACTATTACCTTTCTAGCCAGTCAAATCTCCGTCCTTTCTCCCAACTTCCATCTCTTACTACCATAGTCCGTATAGTCCAAATTCAGATTATATACTTTAATGGGCCCAGCACGCTTCCGCTGTGCCACTCTGCTACTAGCTTATATACTTTAATGTATGAGACTCTGACTGAAACTAAGTGCTTAGATGAAAATTTCTTCTTATAGAATTTTATATCTAACAAATATGGTATGTGAATCAGATCAACATTTGATTTTCATCTTTTTAACCAGAAAATATAATCTATGAATTTGTATAAAATTTGCTTTATCTTAAAAGGATGGGCTGTTGTGGTTTTGTTATCCCATTCAAGACTGATTTAAATGTATTAAGAGTGCCAGAATGTTTAAATGTATTGTTAGGTTCTATAATGCTTCTTTAAGCTCCATGAAACTGATGTCCAAATAGGTTTTGAAAGTGCATTTTTCTAAACTCATATTTTGAAAGAGAAAATGTTCTCAATTTCTAATATTTTTCTGTTTCTATATGTACTGGAATAATTTTAGATGTATTTTCATTTAAACTTTTATAATATGATTATGACTAAAACTTTTCACTTTTATGATTATAACTAAGCTTTAACCTAGAAAATACAAAATGACTTGCCTGTAATACATACATGTGATGGTAGGAATTTGTCAGTAAAGATCCAGAGAGTATATAAAAAGGATCAGAATATTAATTCAGGAGTGGTGGGTTGGGGGGGGAGGGGTAGGCAAGCCACTTCTGTTGGTCTTTCATTTATCTATTTTTCATCTATCTTTGTTCTTTGGCCTGTGTGGGCCTCCCATCACAGTGGCCTCTGTTGTCGCAGAGCACCGGCTCTGGGTGAATGCGCTCCAGTAATTGGACACATCAGTCCAGCTGCTCCGTGGCACGTGGGATCTTCCCAGGCCAGGGATTGAACCAGTGCCCCTTGCACTGCAAGGTGGTGTCCTTACCCACTGGACCACCAAGGAAGCCCCCAAAGTCTTTTCTATTGTAGAACTCATTCAGTGGAAGAGCCATGTGAGGAAAGTCTAGATTTTTCGTCCAATGTGCTTTCAGCCGAACTATTACCTTTCTAGCCAGTCAAATCTCCGTCCTTTCTCCCAACTTCCATCTCTTACTACCATAGTCCGTATAGTCCAAATTCAGATTATATACTTTAATGGGCCCAGCACGCTTCGCTGTGCCACTCTGCTACTAGCTTATATACTTTAATGTATGAGACTCTGACTGAAACTAAGTGCTTAGATGAAAATTTCTTCTTATAGAATTTTATATCTAACAAATATGGTATGTGAATCAGATCAACATTTGATTTTCATCTTTTTAACCAGAAAATATAATCTATGAATTTGTATAAAATTTGCTTTATCTTAAAAGGATGGGCTGTTGTGGTTTTATTATCCCATTCAAGACTGATTTAAATGTATTGAGTGCCAGAATGTTTAAATGTATTGTTAGGTTCTATAATGCTTCTTTAAGCTCCATGAAACTGATGTCCAAATAGGTTTTGAAAGTGCATTTTTCTAAACTCATATTTTGAAAGAGAAAATGTTCTCAATTTCTAATATTTTTCTGTTTCTATATGTACTGGAATAATTTTAGATGTATTTTCATTTAAACTTTTATAATATGATTATGACTAAAACTTTTCACTTTTATGATTATAACTAAGCTTTAACCTAGAAAATACAAAATGACTTGCCTGTAATACATACATGTGATGGTAGGAATTTGTCAGTAAAGATCCAGAGAGAGTATATAAAAAAGGATCAGTTTAATTCATTCCATTCATTCATTTATTCAGTATTCATTGAGTACTGCTTATGAGGCACTATGTTAAACCTTGAGAATAAAAAATAAAATAGATCCCTGTCTACATGGAGATTACAGTCTATATACTTTGATATTATAGAAGTTAACTTTTAAAAAGTGAGTTCTAGTCAGAATGTTACTAGAGTTATGGTATGACTAGTTACACAACAAAACATTTAGAGTCAAGAGAAAGCAAAAAGTTAGTATCTTATCCCAGAGGAAATATTAAGGATGATCTGGAAAAAACGGATAATTCTGAAAATAAGGTAACACTGAGAAAGTTTGTTAAAACTGGACATTAAGACATTTTCCCTACATACATTCTCCACTAAAACCCTGTAGGAAAAACTTCTGTTTTACCTAGTATCTGACGGATTTCTGGCCATTCTCTCTGTACTTCCAGTGCAGATTTCAGTTTAGCACACAGAGGGATGTAATCCATGTAGTCTATTAACACACGAATAACACTGCCTACCAAGTGCTTCATCCAAGGGACTGTAATAAACTCACAGAACTGAGAGAGGCGATAAAAATTGAATTAGTAGTACTTTTAATATATTACTACATAAATAATTTTGTTCTGACAACTTACTACCTTTGTCTTTCTGTAGGAAATAAAAGTACCCTCCTTTTTATGAACCAGAAAAGAAAGACCATTTGCTTGTTTTTGTGAAACTATGAGCCCTGGAGCATGCGTGGCTCTGATGTGACTGTAGTCAGCACAAGGCAGAAGCACCATGCTATTTTCCATGATTCTTCTTACTGTGTTTCTAGCCCCCAGATTCCAGACCACATAAACACAAGTGATTAACTGCATACATTTTCTGAATGATCCACATTCAGTTTCCAATCCAAGAAAAATACACTTTGGGGGACCTAGTTTTATGTGTATTTTCTCCATCTCATTGCAAACAAAAACACAAGAAGAAGAAAAATATAAAAAGTAACTTTTCTTTTCTTGGAACATCCCTAAATAAGCAAAAGTTAGGATGCTGACCCAATAGGAAGAAAAGAAGGGTGTTGTCACTCACCGGGTTATCTTTTATGACACAAGATGTCCATCCCGGCAGAACCTCTTCCTCTATCTCTGACCACACAAACGAGTTTCCAAAGATGTCCCCATGCATGCATTCAAAGCACATCTCCACCTGATAGCCATTATTCAGCAGCAGCCTGAGCATTACCTCGTCAGGGCATACTGGCACTGGGGAACCGAGTGATATTATAGAAGTTAACTTTTAAAAAGTGAGTTCTAGTCAGAATGTTACTAGAGTTATGGTATGACTAGTTACACAACAAAACATTTAGAGTCAAGAGAAAGCAAAAAGTTAGTATCTTATCCCAGAGGAAATATTAAGGATGATCTGGAAAAAACGGATAATTCTGAAAATAAGGTAACACTGAGAAAGTTTGTTAAAACTGGACATTAAGACATTTTCCCTACATACATTCTCCACTAAAACCCTGTAGGAAAAACTTCTGTTTTACCTAGTATCTGACGGATTTCTGGCCATTCTCTCTGTACTTCCAGTGCAGATTTCAGTTTAGCACACAGAGGGATGTAATCCATGTAGTCTATTAACACACGAATAACACTGCCTACCAAGTGCTTCATCCAAGGGACTGTAATAAACTCACAGAACTGAGAGAGGCGATAAAAATTGAATTAGTAGTACTTTTAATATATTACTACATAAATAATTTTGTTCTGACAACTTACTACCTTTGTCTTTCTGTAGGAAATAAAAGTACCCTCCTTTTTATGAACCAGAAAAGAAAGACCATTTGCTTGTTTTTGTGAAACTATGAGCCCTGGAGCATGCGTGGCTCTGATGTGACTGTAGTCAGCACAAGGCAGAAGCACCATGCTATTTTCCATGATTCTTCTTACTGTGTTTCTAGCCCCCAGATTCCAGACCACATAAACACAAGTGATTAACTGCATACATTTTCTGAATGATCCACATTCAGTTTCCAATCCAAGAAAAATACACTTTGGGGGACCTAGTTTTATGTGTATTTTCTCCATCTCATTGCAAACAAAAACACAAGAAGAAGAAAAATATAAAAAGTAACTTTTCTTTTCTTGGAACATCCCTAAATAAGCAAAAGTTAGGATGCTGACCCAATAGGAAGAAAAGAAGGGTGTTGTCACTCACCGGGTTATCTTTTATGACACAAGATGTCCATCCCGGCAGAACCTCTTCCTCTATCTCTGACCACACAAACGAGTTTCCAAAGATGTCCCCATGCATGCATTCAAAGCACATCTCCACCTGATAGCCATTATTCAGCAGCAGCCTGAGCATTACCTCGTCATTGAGGGCATACTGAATGGCACTGGGGAACCGAGTGTCATTCACGTGCATGAAGTAACAATTGACATTAGCTCCATGGGCAAGAAGCAGCCGGACAATTTCATGGTTATTGGCTCTCACTGCCACCAGTAGACAGTTGAGGGGATCTAGGTTTGGATCCGCACCTGCCGCCAGGAGGATTTCTGTGCAAAGGATATCATTATTGCAAACAGCAAAATAGAGCGCAGTCTTCCGTTCGTCATCATAGCTCTCAGAAATGTGGTCAGCAAGCAGGCTATTGACATCAAACCCATTTTCAATAAGCAGTTCTAGGCACTGTGCATTTTGTCCATCTGCTGCTGAGTGTATTGGCGTTTGCCCACTTTTCTGGATTGCATGTTTGGATGTTACTGGAATAAGATATTTCAGTGCACTAAAAAAAAAAAAAAAAAAGCCAAATATCCACATGGCATGAAGAAAATCAAGAAATGAAATAAACCAGCTTCCTCGCTAGACAAGTGAATGCAATTTGGTTATTTCCTTGATTTTCTCTCAACAGCCTTACATGAAAACGTTCACTCTTCGTCCACTGACTTAGTCCTATTCAGTAGAGTGTAATTCAGTTTAGTTTTGACTTACCTTAACAGTCTAAATATTCCTGGGGAACATACTAGATCTTATATATTTGATCCTAGAAATGTGGTCCCTCAGGAACCTTCTCCATCTTTCAGTTCTTCTCTGAACAAGATAATATCTATAATCAACCAAGTTTACTTAATGAAAAAAAATATAATAGAAGAAAAGTAAGTCCATTTGCTATCATAGAAGAGTTTCATACTCTTGACCATTAGAATTATGCAGTCACAGGAAGTTAGAGCTGAAAATCACCTTAGGCATCACCGAGTCGAACCGTTTTATTACCAGAAGAGCCATACAAAGTCTTGAGGAAATGAAATGACTTGTCCATGGTCACACGTGTAAAGACCAACATTTAGACCTCTTGAGCTCTAATTTGTAACTGCCCTTTCACTGCTTCCTGAGCAATCTTCCTCTATCTCTGACCACACAAACGAGTGCCCATGTACCCCCCGTCTTTTGAGGGCATACTGAATGGCACTGGGGAACCGAGTGTCATTCACGTGCATGCAGTAACAATTGACATTAGCTCCATGGGCAAGAAGCAGCCGGACAATTTCATGGTTATTGGCTCTCACTGCCACCAGTAGACAGTTGAGGGGATCTAGGTTTGGATCCGCACCTGCCGCCAGGAGGATTTCTGTGCAAAGGATATCATTATTGCAAACAGCAAAATAGAGCGCAGTCTTCCGTTCGTCATCATAGCTCTCAGAAATGTGGTCAGCAAGCAGGCTATTGACATCAAACCCATTTTCAATAAGCAGTTCTAGGCACTGTGCATTTTGTCCATCTGCTGCTGAGTGTATTGGCGTTTGCCCACTTTTCTGGATTGCATGTTTGGATGTTACTGGAATAAGATATTTCAGTGCACTAAAAAAAAAAAAAAAAAGCCAAATATCCACATGGCATGAAGAAAATCAAGAAATGAAATAAACCAGCTTCCTCGCTAGACAAGTGAATGCAATTTGGTTATTTCCTTGATTTTCTCTCAACAGCCTTACATGAAAACGTTCACTCTTCGTCCACTGACTTAGTCCTATTCAGTAGAGTGTAATTCAGTTTAGTTTTGACTTACCTTAACAGTCTAAATATTCCTGGGGAACATACTAGATCTTATATATTTGATCCTAGAAATGTGGTCCCTCAGGAACCTTCTCCATCTTTCAGTTCTTCTCTGAACAAGATAATATCTATAATCAACCAAGTTTACTTAATGAAAAAAAATATAATAGAAGAAAAGTAAGTCCATTTGCTATCATAGAAGAGTTTCATACTCTTGACCATTAGAATTATGCAGTCACAGGAAGTTAGAGCTGAAAATCACCTTAGGCATCACCGAGTCGAACCGTTTTATTACCAGAAGAGCCATACAAAGTCTTGAGGAAATGAAATGACTTGTCCATGGTCACACAGATGTAGTGCAATGACCAACATTTAGACCTCTTGAGCTCTAATTTGTAACTGCCCTTTCACTGCTTCCTGAGCAATCTGTGCTTTAATACTGGCCATGTGCATCCTGTCTGCTTACTTGAAATTGAATTATTAGCAACAACAAGAGTCTTTATTGTTCCATCAAACTCACATCAATTCAACTAAGATAACTAATCACAACTTATGCTACTAAGAACCTTGACGAATAGCTGTGAATTTCACACTTGACTGAACTGGACATGTATGAGAGCCACAGGCAAGGAGAACTTGATCTCTTGTGCCTAATTCAGAGCTACCAGGTGTGAATTTATGAACACTGGGAGTAAATCCAGGTAAACTGTAACAACATGTCACTGAGCATTAATTACTTGTCATTGGCTACTTAACTTAGCCGATCTCATCACTGCAAGTGATAAAGCCTAATCGTTTCACAGTTTCTGAACTTCTGAGATCTATTAATTGCTTAAAACCCTCCTTTTAGGGTGGGTAGTGTAATAGGATTATAGGATTTCTATTGATGTGTTGTTTGTGGCACATTTTGTGATTTTAAAATATATCTGACCATTTTTATTAAAATAAAGGAACCTAAATTTATAACGACACTTTTCTATTCAAGAATAAAGTTGATATTATAATCTCTGTTGGTGTTGATAAACATTGGAGTAACACAAATTTTAATCTTGTGCTAAGGGCAAAGATTTTAGAAAGCTTTTAACCTTCTGTTAAACAGATTTAAAAAGCCCAGAAAAGCACACCTGGATGACGTGTGTAGAATTCTCACTTATAATTTACTTCTCAGTTAAAAGGGGAACATACCATTTTTGATCCTAAATGTGGTCCCTCAGGAACCTTCTCCATCTTTCAGTTCTTCTCTGAACAAGATAATATCTATAATCAACCAAGTTTACTTAATGAAAAAAAATATAATAGAAGAAAAGTAAGTCCATTTGCTATCATAGAAGAGTTTCATACTCTTGACCATTAGAATTATGCAGTCACAGGAAGTTAGAGCTGAAAATCACCTTAGGCATCACCGAGTCGAACCGTTTTATTACCAGAAGAGCCATACAAAGTCTTGAGGAAATGAAATGACTTGTCCATGGTCACACAGATGTAGTGCAATGACCAACATTTAGACCTCTTGAGCTCTAATTTGTAACTGCCCTTTCACTGCTTCCTGAGCAATCTGTGCTTTAATACTGGCCATGTGCATCCTGTCTGCTTACTTGAAATTGAATTATTAGCAACAACAAGAGTCTTTATTGTTCCATCAAACTCACATCAATTCAACTAAGATAACTAATCACAACTTATGCTACTAAGAACCTTGACGAATAGCTGTGAATTTCACACTTGACTGAACTGGACATGTATGAGAGCCACAGGCAAGGAGAACTTGATCTCTTGTGCCTAATTCAGAGCTACCAGGTGTGAATTTATGAACACTGGGAGTAAATCCAGGTAAACTGTAACAACATGTCACTGAGCATTAATTACTTGTCATTGGCTACTTAACTTAGCCGATCTCATCACTGCAAGTGATAAAGCCTAATCGTTTCACAGTTTCTGAACTTCTGAGATCTATTAATTGCTTAAAACCCTCCTTTTAGGGTGGGTAGTGTAATAGGATTATAGGATTTCTATTGATGTGTTGTTTGTGGCACATTTTGTGATTTTAAAATATATCTGACCATTTTTATTAAAATAAAGGAACCTAAATTTATAACGACACTTTTCTATTCAAGAATAAAGTTGATATTATAATCTCTGTTGGTGTTGATAAACATTGGAGTAACACAAATTTTAATCTTGTGCTAAGGGCAAAGATTTTAGAAAGCTTTTAACCTTCTGTTAAACAGATTTAAAAAGCCCAGAAAAGCACACCTGGATGACGTGTGTAGAATTCTCACTTATAATTTACTTCTAAAAGAAAATATCTTTTCATTTAAAAAATAGTATAAATTCAATGTGGAAAAATTTTAAAGTACAAGAATATAAAAAGAAAGGGAAAATCAAACCAATTATACAGATATCCAAAACTGGTGAACATTATGCTTTTTTCTGTTTGAATTTTCTGAGGTGTATAGACAAGAGAAATGACAACCCACCTGAAAAATCCCACAGACAGAGGAGCCTGGCAGGCTATGTATATAGTTCATGGGGTCTCAAAGAGTTGGACACAACTGAAGCTACTTAGCACACAGATACGCATGTACACAAGTTGGTATTTTTCAACCTGAAGTGATCATGCTGTGATTTGTTACTCACAGGTAATGTCCCTCGTAGGCTGCGCGGTGTATAGGAAGATGCCCTGTTCTGTTAGGTACATTTGCACTTCCTCCGTATTCCAGCAGGAGGGAGATGCAGTCCGGGTTGCCCCCTCCGGCTGCCTCGAACAACACCGATGCCCCATCATCCGCCAAAGCCAGCACATCACCTCCTGGCAGTATGAAACATGCGGCATGGTGGTAACTGGACAGACTGTCAAGATGAACTCCTTAAAAATAATATGTTGTTTTCCTTTCTGGTTACGACTTCAAAGTATACAATTACAAGCATCTGTGTTAGCAGTCTTTTCAAGAAACAAACATGCAGCCTGTTTCATTCTATTAGAAAATCTTTCCTCGTAAGAACATCTGAGACATCAATTCTCATGATAGGCAAATGCTCCCTAAAAGAGGTCCAGTTCAACTTTTAAAGACAGCAGTTAGTGTTAACTAGGAATTCTAATTAATTGCTTAAAACCCTCCTTTTAGGGTGGGTAGTGTAATAGGATTATAGGATTTCTATTGATGTGTTGTTTGTGGCACATTTTGTGATTTTAAAATATATCTGACCATTTTTATTAAAATAAAGGAACCTAAATTTATAACGACACTTTTCTATTCAAGAATAAAGTTGATATTATAATCTCTGTTGGTGTTGATAAACATTGGAGTAACACAAATTTTAATCTTGTGCTAAGGGCAAAGATTTTAGAAAGCTTTTAACCTTCTGTTAAACAGTTTTAAAAAAGCCCAGAAAAGCACACCTGGATGACGTGTGTAGAATTCTCACTTATAATTTACTTCTAAAAGAAAATATCTTTTCATTTAAAAAATAGTATAAATTCAATGTGGAAAAATTTTAAAGTACAAGAATATAAAAAGAAAGGGAAAATCAAACCAATTATGCAGATATCCAAAACTGGTGAACATTATGCTTTTTTCTGTTTGAATTTTCTGAGGTGTATAGACAAGAGAAATGACAACCCACCTGAAAAATCCCACAGACAGAGGAGCCTGGCAGGCTATGTATATAGTTCATGGGGTCTCAAAGAGTTGGACACAACTGAAGCTACTTAGCACACAGATACGCATGTACACAAGTTGGTATTTTTCAACCTGAAGTGATCATGCTGTGATTTGTTACTCACAGGTAATGTCCCTCGTAGGCTGCGCGGTGTATAGGAAGATGCCCTGTTCTGTTAGGTACATTTGCACTTCCTCCGTATTCCAGCAGGAGGGAGATGCAGTCCGGGTTGCCCCCTCCGGCTGCCTCGAACAACACCGATGCCCCATCATCCGCCAAAGCCAGCACATCACCTCCTGGCAGTATGAAACATGCGGCATGGTGGTAACTGGACAGACTGTCAAGATGAACTCCTTAAAAATAATATGTTGTTTTCCTTTCTGGTTACGACTTCAAAGTATACAATTACAAGCATCTGTGTTAGCAGTCTTTTCAAGAAACAAACATGCAGCCTGTTTCATTCTATTAGAAAATCTTTCCCTCGTAAGAACATCTGAGACATCAATTCTCATGATAGGCAAATGCTCCCTAAAAGAGGTCCAGTTCAACTTTTAAAGACAGCAGTTAGTGCTCTATCTCATTTCAACAAAAATTTATCAACGGTCTTCTGTGTGTGAACACTGTGTATGATCCAGCAGAGGATCCTAAGATGAATAAACCTGACTGTCTTAAATGGCTCAGAAGGGAAATGACACAAAATGTCATCAAAGAACACAAATACAATATTCAAGTGACCTAGTGAACAGAAGGCATGATGTGGGAGAAAGTGGTCTGCTGCAACTGTGGCTTTGTTGCTGGCTGTGAGAGTTTGGGGCAAGCTACTTACATCTATGAACTTCCAACTCCTCATCTGTAAACTAGAGTAATATAGCTAATTTCACAGGGCTTATTTGATAATTCAATGAATTGCATTGGGGGAGGGGTTCAAAAATGTTAGTCTTTCTCCCTACTGAGGATCCTTGACAATAATGTGTTCCTAGCCTTTATTGACAGATGAGGAAACTGAGGCCCAGGTGTTTAAGTAACTAGGCGAGGGTCAGACAATGGGTAGGTGGCAGAAACCAGTTTAAGAAGTTGGTAGTTGTATAAAGTACTTGGAGATTTCATAGGAGGACAACGTTCCTGTGTTGGGAGCAATTAGGAGGGTCTTCAGGGAGGAGGTGTCTCAGGACATTAACTTTGGATCATGTTGAACAGTATTTCAGATGAGGGCGAGGACCTGACCCAAACCCAGAAACAGTGAATGTGAGGCATGTTAAAGAATACTGCTAGACTCTTTAACTGGAGTATGGTACATATTATGACTAGAGATAAACCTGGAGAAAATGCACTGGGGACCTGAGCATGATTCAGTGGCAATGGGGAGCCACTGAGGACTTTTTTTTTTTAGTATTTATATTATTTGGCTGCACCCAGTCTTCCTTGTGGCATGTGGGATCTATTTTCCTAACCAGGGATTGAACCCAGGTCCCCTGCATTGGGAGCATGGAGTCTTAGCCATTGTACCATCAGGGAAGTCCCCCCATTGAGAATTTTATGAAGTATTTACTGTAGCTGACCTTTAGGGAGAGGAGTTGAGTTGTCCTATGTAGTCTGGATTCTCAGGGGAGACGGGAAATCAGGAAAATGGTTATGAAACAGTTATACTGGTTCAGAGAAGGATACAGTCTAGAGGGGCTGCCAATGTGAGAATGGGTGAGAGAGAGGGACACTCTAGCAAACTGACTATACCTGAAAAAGAAGGTGATGGGGGAAGAAGAAAAAAATCCAAGCTCTCAGTCTTGGCTGAGGGAAATTATTAAATCTGAAGTGTAAAGGAGAGCTTCAGGGGGCTTCCCTGGTGGTCCAGTGAGTGAGGACACCGCCTTGCAGTGCAAGGAGCGCCGGTTCGATCCCTGACTTGGGAAGATTCCACGTGCCGCGGAGCGGCTGGACCGATGTGTCCAACTACCAAGCCGGAGCTCTGGAGTGCATGCGCCCAGAGCCGGTTCTCTGCGACAACAGAGGCCACTGTGATGGGAGACCCAAAGATGGATGAAAATAGATAAATGAAAGAGCAATAGAAGTGGCCCGCCTGCCCCCCGCCCTCCCCAGCCCTCCCCCGCTTCCCCCAAAAAAAAGGAAAAAAAAAAGAAGGTACAAAGAGAGCTTCAGTTTAGGAGAAGATTAGTGTAGACCTTGGGGCATCTATGTTGAACAGTATTTCAGATTGAGGGCGAGGACCGTGGGACCTTCAGGAGGAGGTGTCTCAGGACATTAACTTTGGATCATGTTGAACAGTATTTCAGATGAGGCGAGGACCTGACCCAAACCCAGAAACAGTGAATGTGAGGCATGTTAAAGAATACTGCTAGACTCTTTAACTGGAGTATGGTACATATTATGACTAGAGATAAACCTGGAGAAAATGCACTGGGGACCTGAGCATGATTCAGTGGCAATGGGGAGCCACTGAGGACTTTTTTTTTTTAGTATTTATATTATTTGGCTGCACCCAGTCTTCCTTGTGGCATGTGGGATCTATTTCCCTAACCAGGGATTGAACCCAGGTCCCCTGCATTGGGAGCATGGAGTCTTAGCCATTGTACCATCAGGGAAGTCCCCCCATTGAGAATTTTATGAAGCATTTACTGTAGCTGACCTTTAGGGAGAGGAGTTGAGTTGTCCTATGTAGTCTGGATTCTCAGGGGGAGAGACTGGAAATCAGGAAAATGGTTATGAAACAGTTATACTGGTTCAGAGAAGGATACAGTCTAGAGGGGCTGCCAATGTGAGAATGGGTGAGAGAGAGGGACACTCTAGCAAACTGACTATACCTGAAAAAGAAGGTGATGGGGGAAGAAGAAAAAAATCCAAGCTCTCAGTCTTGGCTGAGGGAAATTATTAAATCTGAAGTGTAAAGGAGAGCTTCAGGGGGCTTCCCTGGTGGTCCAGTGAGTGAGGACACCGCCTTGCAGTGCAAGGAGCGCCGGTTCGATCCCTGACTTGGGAAGATTCCACGTGCCGCGGAGCGGCTGGACCGATGTGTCCAACTACCAAGCCGGAGCTCTGGAGTGCATGCGCCCAGAGCCGGTTCTCTGCGACAACAGAGGCCACTGTGATGGGAGACCCAAAGATGGATGAAAATAGATAAATGAAAGAGCAATAGAAGTGGCCCGCCTGCCCCCCGCCCTCCCCAGCCCTCCCCCGCTTCCCCCCAAAAAAAGGAAAAAAAAAAAAAAAGAAGGTACAAAGAGAGCTTCAGTTTAGGAGAAGATTAGTGTGAGACCTTGGTGAGCCATCTATGTGACTACTGGGCTGTTTCTAGAGAAAGCCGTCAGAGCCAAGCACTCCAGTGTGTAGGTCCCTATGCATAGGCTTCAAAGGAGCTGTGTATTAGGGGCCTATTGAGGGAGTTATCAAGGGATGGGACAAATATATGATGCCCCGACACATTCAGGAGAGGAAGAGCAGCCAGTGAGGGGTGGAGAAAAGGAGATCTGAGAGGCAGGAGAAACACTGTGCTCACACTCAGTTGCTCAGTCGTGTCTGTCTCTGCAGCCACATGGACTGTAGCTGCCAGGCTCCTCTGTCCATGGAACTTCCCAGTCAGGAACACTGGAGGGGTTTGCCATTTCCTCCTCCAGGAGATGTTCCTGATCCAGGGATCAGACCCACGTCTCCTGCATTGGCAGGTGGCTTCTTTCCTGCTGAGCCACTGGGAAAGCCCAGGAGAAGCATCAGCAACATGCAGTTCCTTTCCACGTACCTTTGTGGATCAGGTGTTCCAGTACACCACAGTGACCATACTCGGCCGCAACGCCTAACGGGGTGACTCCAAATCCATCTCTTAGGTGGACATTGCCTCCGTGGTTTAATAGCAGGGCTATGATATCTTTGCGGCCTTGCTTGGCTGCTTCATGCATTGCTGACCAGCGCTTCACACAAGGCTGGTCGAGGCTGGTGGTGTATTTAAGCAGAGCAGACACCAGGTCATAGGAGCCCCGTTTTACAGCTTGAAAATGGTTTTAAAAAGACCAGTCAACAGTAGGCATATAACATGAATATCTTACCTAACATTAAACTCACTACCAGATTTAATAACCGAAGAGATATTAGTGATTCCTTTTCTTGTATTTTCCATACCCCTCTATTTTTCACACCAGATTTCTCTTGTGGTAGCATGCAAGATGATACTGTCTTTTTTTTAAGACCCTGACCTGAGAAGGGGTAAGAGTTTTATGGAAAACAGGATGCACAGCACTGAGTTAGGATGCCTTGCGTACTCTTACTTCATCAACGGAATGAAAATAGCATTGACTTTTGTGCAGGTTAGATAAATAATGTATATAAAATATTTACTACATATTAGGAGCTCAATAAATGATAAGAATCATTACTATTCATCACTTTTAGGGTCAGGGCCAAGCACTCCAGTGTGTAGGTCCCGATGCATAGGCTTCAAAGGAGCTGTGTATTAGGGGCCTATTGAGGGAGTTATCAAGGGATGGGACAAATATATGATGCCCCGACACATTCAGGAGAGGAAGAGCAGCCAGTGAGGGGTGGAGAAAAGGAGATCTGAGAGGCAGGAGAAACACTGTGCTCACACTCAGTTGCTCAGTCGTGTCTGTCTCTGCAGCCACATGGACTGTAGCTGCCAGGCTCCTCTGTCCATGGAACTTCCCAGTCAGGAACACTGGAGGGGTTTGCCATTTCCTCCTCCAGGAGATGTTCCTGATCCAGGGATCAGACCCACGTCTCCTGCATTGGCAGGTGGCTTCTTTCCTGCTGAGCCACTGGGAAAGCCCAGGAGAAGCATCAGCAACATGCAGTTCCTTTCCACGTACCTTTGTGGATCAGGTGTTCCAGTACACCACAGTGACCATACTCGGCCGCAACGCCTAACGGGTGACTCCAAATCCATCTCTTAGGTGGACATTGCCTCCGTGGTTTAATAGCAGGGCTATGATATCTTTGCGGCCTTGCTTGGCTGCTTCATGCATTGCTGACCAGCGCTTCACACAAGGCTGGTCGAGGCTGGTGGTGTATTTAAGCAGAGCAGACACCAGGTCATAGGAGCCCCGTTTTACAGCTTGAAAATGGTTTTAAAAAGACCAGTCAACAGTAGGCATATAACATGAATATCTTACCTAACATTAAACTCACTACCAGATTTAATAACCGAAGAGATATTAGTGATTCCTTTTCTTGTATTTTCCATACCCCTCTATTTTTCACACCAGATTTCTCTTGTGGTAGCATGCAAGATGATACTGTCTTTTTTTTAAGACCCTGACCTGAGAAGGGGTAAGAGTTTTATGGAAAACAGGATGCACAGCACTGAGTTAGGATGCCTTGCGTACTCTTACTTCATCAACGGAATGAAAATAGCATTGACTTTTGTGCAGGTTAGATAAATAATGTATATAAAATATTTACTACATATTAGGAGCTCAATAAATGATAAGCATTATCATTACTCTGATTTCATCACTTTTAGGATCATGGAGCCATATGCATAAATAATGTTTGTCAAGTTTTTCTCCCTCTAGAAAGAGTTTTTTTCCCCACAAAAGACAGTAGAAAGTATTAAAGGAACTTCTCTTTCCCATTCTCTTATGAAAAGTTAGCAATAGGAGTGTCTGGAATACAGGTAGGTCAGTTGTTGTTGTTTTCTGATGAAGAACGTGACAGCTGATGTACAATGCTTTCTGAGGTCCGCTCAGTCAGGCGTCTCTCTCCCTCTGTTTTTTTCTAGTAGCTGAAATTACACTGTTAAGTCATTTTCCCCTTCAGATTGTTAAAGGATTGCCTCAGTTTAGATACAGATACTTCTTGAAGAGTTAATACATTTTTCTCTTATCAATAAGTAAAATCTTAATAAGAAACAGAGCAGGATGAGTGTTACGCCCTAACACTCATTTATTCATTCATTGTTTCATTCAGTTAATTATGTGCTGGTTATATGAAAGTGTTAGTTGCTCAGTTGTGTCTGACTCTTTGCTACCTCATGGGCGGTAGCCCACCAGGCTCTTCTGTCCTGGAATTCTCCAGGCAAAAATACTAGCATGGGTAGCCATGCCCTCCTCCAGGAAATTTTCCCACACCAGGGGCTGAACGCAGGTCTCCTGCATTGCACACAGATCAGTTACCATCTGAGTCACCAGTTAAGCACTGTGGGCAGCAGGAAAAAGACAGGCATGGTTCTCACTCTTGGAATTTGCAATCTGGAGACAAAGGCTATACTGTCTTCTCTTTGAAGACTCAGAGTCTGAGCCTTTGCTGGGAAAGAGAGGAAGAGAGGAGGAGCCATACAGAACAGCCAGGGCAGGCAGGAGGCAGAAGGCAGACCGGCTCTGAGGCCAAGGCCAGAGAAAGGGCTCCACAAGACAGACAAGGAGGATGAAGGCGATTTCACTGGGAGGCAGGCAAGCCATCCCTGCACTGAGACTTCAATTTTTCTCCCGCTCACTGCCTGAAGAAGAGTCTGTTGACAAATGCCTTTCTCTGAATCACCCACCTGCCACTGGCAGCTCTAATTACAGCGAATTATCTCATCCTAGCTGGTGCTCTTGCAAAACAAACATCAATAAGTTAAATGAACTAAGAGATAAGGTGCCCTCATTTACCTTCTTGCTCCTATTACAGTTGTTCTACTTAGAAAAGTTGTATTAAAATAATGAATTTGTCAGTCATGATCTGTTTTCCTCTTGTCTGACTCAGGGAACATGTTGATTAGAGATATTAGTCTTTCTTAAGGAAAACAGCAGCAGATGTACGCCATCCTGTGCTGTGCTGTGCTTAGTCACTCAGTCATGTCTGACTCTGTGCGACCCCATGGACTGTAGCCTGCCAGACTCCTTTGTCCATGGGATTCTCTGGGCAAGACTATTGGAGTGGGTAGTCTATCTCCTCTCCAGGGGAACTTCCTGACCCCAGGAATCAAACCAGGGTCTCTTGCATTGCAGAGGGATTCGTTACCAGATGAGCTACCAGGGAAGTCCTATATAAACCACATCCTACTTCAAATAATTAAAATATAAAACCTCACTTGCAGTTCAGTTTTTGGAACTAAGAATGTATTTTATTTTTCATAGAAATAACTAGCAAAATTGTGGGGAACGCCTCCCAAGCTAAACCATGAAGACATTCTTAACCAATAATTGGTGAAAAGAATGAAAACTAACAAGGTACAGTATATGTTTAATGTAATTACATAAAATAATTAAATAACTTATGAGGTAAAGAATGTATTTCACATAATATACTTATCTTTATATGCTTAGAAGAAAGCAAGCCTCAGTTGAAGAGTTGGAGCCTTCAACAGAGTACTTTGCATAGGTTATAGGCACTTTTGAACACTGTTTGCTGTTACTTTTCTTTTAAATAAGACCATACAGAACAGCCAGGGCAGGCAGGAGGCAGAAGGCAGACCGGCTCTGAGGCCAAGGCCAGAGAAAGGGCTCCACAAGACAGACAAGGAGGATGAAGGCGATTTCACTGGGAGGCAGGCAAGCCATCCCTGCACTGAGACTTCAATTTTTCTCCCGCTCACTGCCTGAAGAAGAGTCTGTTGACAAATGCCTTTCTCTGAATCACCCACCTGCCACTGGCAGCTCTAATTACAGCGAATTATCTCATCCTAGCTGGTGCTCTTGCAAAACAAACATCAATAAGTTAAATGAACTAAGAGATAAGGTGCCCTCATTTACCTTCTTGCTCCTATTACAGTTGTTCTACTTAGAAAAGTTGTATTAAAATAATGAATTTGTCAGTCATGATCTGTTTTCCTCTTGTCTGACTCAGGGAACATGTTGATTAGAGATATTAGTCTTTCTTAAGGAAAACAGCAGCAGATGTACGCCATCCTGTGCTGTGCTGTGCTTAGTCACTCAGTCATGTCTGACTCTGTGCGACCCCATGGACTGTAGCCTGCCAGACTCCTTTGTCCATGGGATTCTCTGGGCAAGACTATTGGAGTGGGTAGTCTATCTCCTCTCCAGGGGAACTTCCTGACCCCAGGAATCAAACCAGGGTCTCTTGCATTGCAGAGGGATTCGTTACCAGATGAGCTACCAGGGAAGTCCTATATAAACCACATCCTACTTCAAATAATTAAAATATAAAACCTCACTTGCAGTTCATTTTTTGGAACTAAGAATGTATTTTATTTTTCATAGAAATAACTAGCAAAATTGTGGGGAACGCCTCCCAAGCTAAACCATGAAGACATTCTTAACCAATAATTGGTGAAAAGAATGAAAACTAACAAGGTACAGTATATGTTTAATGTAATTACATAAAATAATTAAATAACTTATGAGGTAAAGAATGTATTTCACATAATATACTTATCTTTATATGCTTAGAAGAAAGCAAGCCTCAGTTGAAGAGTTGGAGCCTTCAACAGAGTACTTTGCATAGGTTATAGGCACTTTTGAACACTGTTTGCTGTTACTTTTCTTTTAAAAAAAACAAACAATTCTGTCATTTTCTTTCTGGATATATATGTTTTGCCCATATCATTTACTTAATATCTGCATGATCTCCTGACTCATGTGACATATCGTTAGAGATTTTTTTTCCCCTCAGTACCTAGACAAAGACTGGAAGACGGAAAGAGATGATAGAGTAAAGAGGGTATGTACAAATTTGTGAGAAAGAATATGAAGCAAAATGAACTGAGCTGTGAAAGGCACCATGTTTGGGGAAAATGGAAAGCCGGAGGAGTTGAGATACTGTGCCAAACAGTTCCCTTGGCTTCATCTGTGCCCTGGGACCCACTGGCCAGGATTCTCCTGTGGCTGTCCTCCTGGAGCAAGGTGCAACCAAATTCAGAGGGATACGCCGAGAAGGAGTCAGTGTGCAAAAAACACTTACTATCGGATAGCGGCACTCAGCAAGTAACCGCAGGACATGACTGTAATATGTCAAAGTATCATAAGTAAGGATCAGACGGCTGATGGGGAGGAAGGGCCCTGCAGGGACCAAAAGTGAGGTGTTTTTTTTTTTTTTGCCTTCTAAGGATATCTCTAGAGGTAAAGAATCCGCCTGCCAATGCAGGAGATACAAGAGACACAGATTCAGTCCCTAGGTCTGGGAGATCCCCTGGAATAGGAGATGACAACCCACTCCAGTATTCTTGCCTGGAAAAGTCAAATGGACATAGAAGCTGGTGGGCTCCAGTCCATGGGGCTGCAGAGTCAGACGTGACAGAGCAACTGAGCACATGCAAGGATATTTCATAAATAAAGATAATGGTGTCAAGTTAAGACAAAAATAATAGATAGTGCTAATAGTGCTGAAGCAACCATAGGTGAAATTCCATTTGGTAACTGTAAATCCTGCTCAAGATAAGAGTTCCATTCATTTTTGAAAAGCACCATGGTACTGCGACATAAAGCCTGGTAACCTGTACACAGAGAAAACCATCTCTTCCTCAGTATTTGTGTTTTCCCTTTCTTTTAGCATCAGAAGCCCCCAAGTTTGAGCTATTCACAGTCTAGCCAGGTAGAGACTAAAGACCCTGGCCTCCATTGTACCTAAGTGTGACTATATGACAAAATCTGAAGAAACAGAAGTGCTGTGTACCATGTCTAGGTTATCTTCTTAGAGGCAAGATGCTTTCCCAAGGATGCCTCTTTCCTCCTCCCTGTTGGATGGAAAATGTAATACCTGAAGTCTGAGGTAAAGGTGGTATAGCCACCCTCCCAGGTGGTATAGCTCCTCCTCCTAGACCACTCACTTCTGAAATGGAAGCTTTACCTGAACCCTGACAATCATAATTACGTTGTCCAACCTAATTTGAATTTGTAAAGGCTGAAAACTGCCACACAGGGCAAGAGTAAGTAAGAAGGAATCGAAACCTGAAACTAACATCATGTTATATGTCAATGATATCTCAATAAGATGGAAGACAAATAAATTCAGGGATCTCAGGTGCCAAAACCCCAATTCTTACTCCACACCTATGGCCCTGAGAGGAGGAAAGGTTATCTGGGGTCATCTGTAGTTAATTTCATCTCTCTCTGCTTCTGCAAATAGACGTGCCAATTCTTATCAGTCAACAAACAGCAGGATACACAAACCTGAGAGGAAACTGATAGATAAACAACATTTTTGGGCTTACAGTCATTCTTTTATGTGTCACAGTGTGACCTCAGGAACACACCTGCATGCTCAGAATCTGCTTGATCTCCCGCTTTCCAGTTCAGTTGCATTGTTCTGCTGTGTATCTCATGCCTCTCTCTGGAATCCCCTTTCTGCCTCTTTGTTCAAGCTACAGAATCACACATGCAATCTTCCTTACATCTGGTCCTCATGAGAGAATATTCCTTCAAAACGAGCACTCCTGGCCTTGTAAAACTCCTCATTTGGGTCCCTTCTGATGAACTGGTGCTGAAGGAGCACCATTTGACCTCTTTATGGCATAGGTCAGTTTGACATTTGACCTCTTTATGGGATAGGAAAACAAAATCATAGGACAGGTGAGATGGGGGTTGGGGGAGGACCTCGGAGAGTGGAAAGAGATGAGATTACATCATTTTAGCCAATACACAGTCATCCCCATTAAATACTAATTAAATACTATTTGTCTCAAATTATAAAAGTTCTAGGGGGAAAAAAAAAAAGGTTATTTACCAAGCAGAAGGGGCGTCTCTCCTTTGTCATTTTTGGTGTTTGGCCCCACTCCTTTCTCTAGTAAAGTTCTTACGTTTTCCACCAGACCAGCTTTGATTGCCAAGGTCAAGGGTGTTTCTCCATCAGAGGTCTTGAACTCCCAGAGCGTCTTATACGATGCTGAGATATGAAAGCATTGCGTGAAATTAAACATCTTTACTTAAAGGATATCATATAGATCAGATGACATAGTATGATCTACAGTCAATTGGACAAAATCAACTGGTGAAAAAGGGAAGACTAAAAAAGAGAAATGATTAAGGTCTATCAAATGATGGTGAGTAGAAATACGTGAGCATGGACTTGCTAAACAAGTTTAGAACTAGTAAACCAACACCTGTATTTCAAGGTTTTTTTTTTTTTTTTAAGATAATGGGTTGTGAATTCTCATTTCTTATTACATTATAAAACAACTGCCTGATCCCTTGTATTATTATTTAAATTGCATCTTAAATTGGTTTTTGTCAAACGAAGTCTGTGTGCATGTGGGAATGAGAAGTGTTTGAATCAATGATGTATCCTGTCAGAATATGTTAGAAGAGAAATACCATGCTTAACATCTTCTATATCTGTCTGTCTGACTAACTATCTGTCTGTCTGTCTATTTTTAACTTTTTGTAGTTGGCTGACTAGATGGATAGTTAATTATCCAGTAGCTATCATTGTCTCTTACAACAGCACTAGGAAGCAACATTGAAGGTTGAAAAGAAGGGCATTCTCAAAGTGTTTTATAAGATGCTGAGATGTGGAATTCACTGTGTTGAAATGTAAAAACTATTATTAATATTCAACCCTGGGTAGACATGCCACAATAACTATTAATGTTTGCAATATTAAAACATTAACAATATAAGGACAGATACTGTAAGTACTACTTGTACAAAATAGTACTCTTTTGGAAACTATTAACTGAAGATATAGCTCAGGAAAATTTAAAACTGACTTTGAAAAGCAAAATGTTTTACATTTAAATCAATTAATTAATGGTGTATACAATCTTTTAGGTGATAATCACATCTTTGTACCAAACTGGGCCATATTTTTAGAAAGATGTAAAGGGTAAGCCCTAAATGCCATAAAATAGGCTAATTTTGTACTCAGTTCAAAGCATGAGCACTTTCCTTTCCAAACTGCAAGTTGCCTTTTATTCTTTCTCTTTTTGCTTGCTGTGTTCACTGGGAATGCTCCATAACATCTACATTTGGGCTTCAGCGTGCTCAAGGGCATTTTACATTTTCTTACCATCCAGGACAACTTCAAGTATTTGCTGAATGGGTTGAACCACAGCTTCATGCAATGGAAACCATCCTTTTTCATCAGCTTCATCCAAAGCATGTTTATATTTCACATACTCCTGGAGCTCAAGAATGTGAAGCATTGGTGAAAAAATTTTTTACTAAAAGAGAAATGATTAAGGTCTATCAAATGATGGTGAGTAGAAATACGTGAGCATGGACTTGCTAAACAAGTTTAGGACTAGTAAACCAACACCTGTATTTCAAGGTTTTTTTTTTTTTTTTAAGATAATGGGTTGTGAATTCTCATTTCTTATTACATTATAAAACAACTGCCTGATCCCTTGTATTATTATTTAAATTGCATCTTAAATTGGTTTTTGTCAAACGAAGTCTGTGTGCATGTGGGAATGAGAAGTGTTTGAATCAATGATGTATCCTGTCAGAATATGTTAGAAGAGAAATACCATGCTTAACATCTTCTATATCTGTCTGTCTGACTAACTATCTGTCTGTCTGTCTATTTTTAACTTTTTGTAGTTGGCTGACTAGATGGATAGTTAATTATCCAGTAGCTATCATTGTCTCTTACAACAGCACTAGGAAGCAACATTGAAGGTTGAAAAGAAGGGCATTCTCAAAGTGTTTTATAAGATGCTGAGATGTGGAATTCACTGTGTTGAAATGTAAAAACTATTATTAATATTCAACCCTGGGTAGACATGCCACAATAACTATTAATGTTTGCAATATTAAAACATTAACAATATAAGGACAGATACTGTAAGTACTACTTGTACAAAATAGTACTCTTTTGGAAACTATTAACTGAAGATATAGCTCAGGAAAATTTAAAACTGACTTTGAAAAGCAAAATGTTTTACATTTAAATCAATTAATTAATGGTGTATACAATCTTTTAGGTGATAATCACATCTTTGTACCAAACTGGGCCATATTTTTAGAAAGATGTAAAGGGTAAGCCCTAAATGCCATAAAATAGGCTAATTTTGTACTCAGTTCAAAGCATGAGCACTTTCCTTTCCAAACTGCAAGTTGCCTTTTATTCTTTCTCTTTTTGCTTGCTGTGTTCACTGGGAATGCTCCATAACATCTACATTTGGGCTTCAGCGTGCTCAAGGGCATTTTACATTTTCTTACCATCCAGGACAACTTCAAGTATTTGCTGAATGGGTTGAACCACAGCTTCATGCAATGGAAACCATCCTTTTTCATCAGCTTCATCCAAAGCATGTTTATATTTCACATACTCCTGGAGCTCAAGAATGTGACCTAAAATAAACACACAGGCTGATTACAAATCTCTTGGCTAGGTGGAATATTCACTCCATCCTACTGTAGGTAAGGCATCCACTTACCTTGCTGTATGGCTTCCACAAGCTTTCTGTTTTGATCACTTAGTGGTACAAATCTACCAGAGAAAGAAGAACAAGCCATATGTGTATTCATGGTGTACTTCAAGGAACCAAAACATTTATCTAGTTTTTGCACATATGTTTACTTATCAGGATCTTCAAGAAATGCACACAACTGATGTTACCTACTTTAAAAACGCAAATGTCTACAAGTCAGATACAGAGTATGTTTATGATACACTGGACCTTAAGAACATTAGTGTAAATGGAAAAGTAGATGGTTACAACATTGTCTCTGAAATTAATTATAGTCAATGAAAAAGGGGTAAGTAGCTGGAGTCAGAGTTGGAAGAGCTGTGTTCAAATGTTGTGATTTTTGTGATCCTGGGGAGGCCAGCAGCCCCTCTGGATGGTGCATCAATAAAATGAGTAGATTAAATGGGAAGATCTCTAAGATTTCTCCCAAACTGAAAAACTCTACACACAGTAAGGTTTCTTGCTTTGAATTTAATAATGGTTGCTCACTTGGGAGCATATGCTCTATATTGCATGTTAGTCTTTAGTCAGCTGATCTGTAAGTGAAAACTAGGCTGAGCATTTACTAAGCAAATCCCAACCACTGGCCCAGGAGGTCATTGTCAACCCTCATGGAAATTCTCTGGCGTGTTTTTGGGGGCCTTCTTCAATTTTGTACTCAGTTCAAAGCATGAGCACTTTCCTTTCCAAACTGCAAGTTGCCTTTTATTCTTTCTCTTTTTGCTTGCTGTGTTCACTGGGAATGCTCCATAACATCTACATTTGGGCTTCAGCGTGCTCAAGGGCATTTTACATTTTCTTACCATCCAGGACAACTTCAAGTATTTGCTGAATGGGTTGAACCACAGCTTCATGCAATGGAAACCATCCTTTTTCATCAGCTTCATCCAAAGCATGTTTATATTTCACATACTCCTGGAGCTCAAGAATGTGACCTAAAATAAACACACAGGCTGATTACAAATCTCTTGGCTAGGTGGAATATTCACTCCATCCTACTGTAGGTAAGGCATCCACTTACCTTGCTGTATGGCTTCCACAAGCTTTCTGTTTTGATCACTTAGTGGTACAAATCTACCAGAGAAAGAAGAACAAGCCATATGTGTATTCATGGTGTACTTCAAGGAACCAAAACATTTATCTAGTTTTTGCACATATGTTTACTTATCAGGATCTTCAAGAAATGCACACAACTGATGTTACCTACTTTAAAAACGCAAATGTCTACAAGTCAGATACAGAGTATGTTTATGATACACTGGACCTTAAGAACATTAGTGTAAATGGAAAAGTAGATGGTTACAACATTGTCTCTGAAATTAATTATAGTCAATGAAAAAGGGGTAAGTAGCTGGAGTCAGAGTTGGAAGAGCTGTGTTCAAATGTTGTGATTTTTGTGATCCTGGGGAGGCCAGCAGCCCCTCTGGATGGTGCATCAATAAAATGAGTAGATTAAATGGGAAGATCTCTAAGATTTCTCCCAAACTGAAAAACTCTACACACAGTAAGGTTTCTTGCTTTGAATTTAATAATGGTTGCTCACTTGGGAGCATATGCTCTATATTGCATGTTAGTCTTTAGTCAGCTGATCTGTAAGTGAAAACTAGGCTGAGCATTTACTAAGCAAATCCCAACCACTGGCCCAGGAGGTCATTGTCAACCCTCATGGAAATTCTCTGGCGTGTTTTTGTTTAAAGGCCACAAGGTTTTTCATAACAAATTTATTTAACTCGATTAAAGCAGAAACATCCACTGGTCTTTCAGAGTTGTGAATGCTCTCCTGGGAACCCTGAGGTTCTAAACTCTGTGAGACATAAGGGAAAAATGAAAGAGACCAGAAGTGTAAATGTAAAATATCCATTTTTTAAAAGCTCAAAAGCAATCATTTTATAACATTGAATCTTTTCAAAAGCACTGCTAACTTCAGAATACAGCATTCTAAATACTGTAATAGAATGTAAAGATAACCTAAAGTTTATTTTCGTCTGAAGTATAATGTGTGCTGTTCAAAACAAAAATTTACTTTGACCATTTTAGATGCTATAACTCTTGCCAATACAAAACACCAACTTCATGTATAATTTGTTAACTGCTGTCACGTAAACAGTAGATAATTAAATAGGTTCGGGTTTATATATTGTTTTGTCATATATTATAAATGCCTTCAGCTCTTTTCCCATTCGTTAAGCTTATAGGCTAGGTGAGTTAGCATTCTTCTTTGTATTTTAAAGGTGGCAAAATGGAATATCTTATAAAGCTTGAGTAAGTAGCACAACATATTCTGATTACTTATCTATATGTTAGTCATATAAACAGTGCTTACAATTTCATTCACATTACTTGCTGTACTTTTTTTCTTTTTTATTCTGTATGAATTGAGGAAATAGGCAATCCTACACAACCAAGTTCAACTGGGAATTTCCCATCTAGATAATCTGTATATTTCACAGGAGACAGGAATTTGTAGAATCAGATGCTTAAACTTGTGCACAGTAGTTTTTGTAAAAGTATTGGATATCTTGCCATAAAAGAAAGGTAAGGGGTGTGGAAACATCATTAACGTTATCTTACAACAAAATGAATGACATGAAGAAGTTTAGCTGAGGATCATCAATTTGAATGTTACCTTTCAGGGTAAAATACAGTATTATTGGCTTCAATGGATTCTTGAATACTGAGCTGAACATCATAACTTGTGAGATGGTCTTCATCGGCATCATCATTAGCATCCATGACAGTATAATTTTGAAAGAGGCAATTCCTTATTATCAGCAAATACTATAGAAGAACATATACAGTCAACACGACAGAGGCAAAATGAAAAATGCATTTACTTTTCCTCATTTAACAAACACAGATGGAGTTAACATTTAATCCATATTATATATGTATAAAACGCCCATTCTGACTTTTGAAACCTTTAATTACCTGCCTTTTAAGTATCTATGTTTTCAAATTCTTGACTTCCTTGTGAGCAATGACTACAGTTGGGCTTATAAGAATTAGTTTTTCCACATTTCTGACTTACACTAATTTGACCCATCATTTTCCTCAAAACACTGCTCTACACAGCATATTAGAAGTTTAAAACTCGGAGAAGAAAAATGGGTAGGAATAAAGAACAGTTAGTCTTTCACATTCTTTGCTGTTTCATTGCTAAGTTGTGCCCAACTCTTTTTCGACCCCATGGACTATAGTCCACCAGGCTCCTCTGTACATGGGACTTTCCACGCAGGAATACTGAAGTGGGTTGCCATTTCCTAACCCAAGGATGGAACTCGTGTCTCCTGTATTGGCAGGCAGATTCTTTACCACTGAGCCACCTGCAAAGCCCTTCATGTTCTTTATTTTTTCTTTTGTTCTCTGTCTTCTATGTGTGCTTTTCCACTGATTTACTCCTTTCTTCACACCCAAAGTGGTTTGAGTTGACTGCCTTGAACTGCAGTTATTTCTATATTTGTGTTCAACTCCTTCTACCAAAATCTATGTTCTTTCAGGTGAAGGATTCAACCTCACCCATCTCTGCATCACCTACAACTCTAGAAGGTGCTTGGCACGAGGAAGCATCCCAGTGAACATCAGTTGAATTAGAGTAGAGAGAATGGAAAGTTACAACTGCAGTGACTGCACCCTGCCCTCAGGAAATCTGACAGCCCAAGTAGAGAAGACATGCAGGTAATTTTAAATAGAAGGCACTGAGAATTTTAAGCACTGTTCTTCCTGAGAAGACACTGTCTAGTCTCACAGTGAAGTGAACAGTTTTTCAGAAGTCCAGAACTTTAAACAGGAGAGCATTAATTTGATTAAAAAAATAAAAAAGACTTATGAGCTTGAAGAACTTCCTTACTGTCCAGATGGGTCTGACAGATCACATCACTCTGGATGGTCAGGGAAATCCACATTTTCGGACTTGTGCTAACTGTGTTCCTGGTCATAGAAAGATTCTTTCTCACACCTTGGCAGAAGGGCATCCTTAATGCAGTTAGGAAGGCTGAAACTGCTAATATAAGGATGGGTATGGTAAGGACCAGCTTTATCAGGTGAGGCTTAATTGTGGGAACTGGCAAACAGTAGAGTCAAAAATGAACTCTTGCTTTGGAAGAAAACAGTCAAAACAGAGAGACTTCTGGACTGACTTATGTCATTTATGGATGGCTATTTCAGTTCTTCCTAATCCATGTTTCAACCAAATCAGAGCCACCACAAACGGTGGTACAGATTGTATGCTGCACAAGTGCTCCTGGCCAATGAAATCCAGCCAAACTTCCCTGACACAAGCTGTACCCATTGGCAGGGTGCTATGCATAATAGCCTGTGGGATTCCTGAATTTAGCTGAGCATTTTTTTAACACTAAAAAGCTAAATAAAAAGAGGCCGAATTATTTAGTGTTTTAGATAATAAATGAATAAGGAGAGGCAGATGTGACACCTTGTACCATCTAATCTTCCAATCTTTTCCCAAAGTGGAAGGGCTTCAGGATTTGGTTACTCTCCTTCAGAAAGGATAGGGATACCACGCCCATGATGTTCATGAGATTTTATGCAACTACTATTTGGTTCACATTTTCACTTGGCTTATTTTACAGGGAAAGTTGTAAGGTCTGACTGGGACTCAGCATCATTTGAACAGTTGAAATTCGGGTCATTTAACTCCATGTCTAGAGGACATGGAGTCCACATTTAACTCCACTCCTCCTATAGACTCTCCATTTCTCCCCTAGCCACGATTACAAGCCACTGCTATTGACTGGCCCAGCTCCTCTGAAGATAAACACAAAAGCATAAATCATTTCTCATTGTCTTATGTCTTGAATATCAGATTAGAAGAGTTGGATCAATTGCTTTGTCTTATTTAAAGAGAAAGTTTAGCAAGGATACAAATCAAAATAGTCCAGAATTTAAACAGGAGAGCTATTGATTAAAATAAAAAGACTTATGAGCTTGAAGAACTTCCTTACTGTCCAGATGGGTCTGACAGATCACATCACTCTGGATGGTCAGGGAAATCCACATTTTCGGACTTGTGCTAACTGTGTTCCTGGTCATAGAAAGATTCTTTCTCACACCTTGGCAGAAGGGCATCCTTAATGCAGTTAGGAAGGCTGAAACTGCTAATATAAGGATGGGTATGGTAAGGACCAGCTTTATCAGGTGAGGCTTAATTGTGGGAACTGGCAAACAGTAGAGTCAAAAATGAACTCTTGCTTTGGAAGAAAACAGTCAAAACAGAGAGACTTCTGGACTGACTTATGTCATTTATGGATGGCTATTTCAGTTCTTCCTAATCCATGTTTCAACCAAATCAGAGCCACCACAAACGGTGGTACAGATTGTATGCTGCACAAGTGCTCCTGGCCAATGAAATCCAGCCAAACTTCCCTGACACAAGCTGTACCCATTGGCAGGGTGCTATGCATAATAGCCTGTGGGATTCCTGAATTTAGCTGAGCATTTTTTTAACACTAAAAAGCTAAATAAAAAGAGGCCGAATTATTTAGTGTTTTAGATAATAAATGAATAAGGAGAGGCAGATGTGACACCTTGTACCATCTAATCTTCCAATCTTTTCCCAAAGTGGAAGGGCTTCAGGATTTGGTTACTCTCCTTCAGAAAGGATAGGGATACCACGCCCATGATGTTCATGAGATTTTATGCAACTACTATTTGGTTCACATTTTCACTTGGCTTATTTTACAGGGAAAGTTGTAAGGTCTGACTGGGACTCAGCATCATTTGAACAGTTGAAATTCGGGTCATTTAACTCCATGTCTAGAGGACATGGAGTCCACATTTAACTCCACTCCTCCTATAGACTCTCCATTTCTCCCCTAGCCACGATTACAAGCCACTGCTATTGACTGGCCCAGCTCCTCTGAAGATAAACACAAAAGCATAAATCATTTCTCATTGTCTTATGTCTTGAATATCAGATTAGAAGAGTTGGATCAATTGCTTTGTCTTATTTAAAGAGAAAGTTTAGCAAGGATACAAATCAAAATAGTTCTACAGCTGCTGCATGCTAAATGCTTCAGTCACGTCTGACTCTTTGTGATCCCATGGACTTGTATCTCCTGTACTGTCAGGTGGGTACTTTACCACTAGTGCCACCTGGGAAGCCAGTTCTACAGCTATGTTGCCTGATAGTAATAGGACATTATTTTTAATTCATAGCACTTTTCAAGCCAAAATATATTATCTATGTAAAATTTTAGGTTTGTTTCCAAAATTTTAGGTTTGTTTCCAAAATTTCCAGTTTGTTTTCAAAGGGAGAAAAAAAATCATAAATGGTATTCCATGGGCAATTCCTAAAACGCAGTTGTCTCTCTCTTTGCCTCTTATTATTCTAACTTTAAGGATAGTTTAATACGTGCTGACAGTCAAGGTCTCTGACCTGTGGAAAGACTGAACATGAACTCAATGGCTGCATGATTTTATTGTTTACTGTTCTGCACTAGTGGCCTTGCTATCACCTTGACACAGAAAGCGGAGAACAGTGATAATGTTCGGAGAATGTCCATGAGATAGTAACAACGCTCCACTAAGCATGGCCCTCACACCAGGGTATCTCAGAAACCTGAAGAGGTTGACATGTGCACTTGGGATCCTATTCACCAAATCGACTCAAATAGTATTTAAAAAAAATTATTGCTAATAAGTTCATTGTCTATCTCTTTTTCCTAGAATGTAACTTAATAAGAAAAGAGAATTAGTCAACCTTCAGAGCCTAGGAAAGCAGCACCTCAGGGCACATGGACACTAAAGATGTGTTGAAAGAATGGATAAATAAATGAATGAGTTAATAAGTGAATCTAACATAATCTAGGTTTTTACATTTTGTGGGAAAAATTTAAGCTCCCAATGTTCATGAGATTTTAACTACTATTTGGTTCACATTTTCACTTGGCTTATTTTACAGGGAAAGTTGTAAGGTCTGACTGGGACTCAGCATCATTTGAACAGTTGAAATTGGGTCATTTAACTCCATGTCTAGAGGACATGGAGTCCACATTAACTCCACCTCCTATAGACTCTCCATTTCTCCCCTAGCCACGATTACAAGCCACTGCTATTGACTGGCCCAGCTCCTCTGAAGATAAACACAAAAGCATAAATCATTTCTCATTGTCTTATGTCTTGAATATCAGATTAGAAGAGTTGGATCAATTGCTTTGTCTTATTTAAAGAGAAAGTTTAGCAAGGATACAAATCAAAATAGTTCTACAGCTGCTGCATGCTAAATGCTTCAGTCACGTCTGACTCTTTGTGATCCCATGGACTTGTATCTCCTGTACTGTCAGGTGGGTACTTTACCACTAGTGCCACCTGGGAAGCCAGTTCTACAGCTATGTTGCCTGATAGTAATAGGACATTATTTTTAATTCATAGCACTTTTCAAGCCAAAATATATTATCTATGTAAAATTTTAGGTTTGTTTCCAAAATTTTAGGTTTGTTTCCAAAATTTCCAGTTTGTTTTCAAAGGGAGAAAAAAAATCATAAATGGTATTCCATGGGCAATTCCTAAAACGCAGTTGTCTCTCTCTTTGCCTCTTATTATTCTAACTTTAAGGATAGTTTAATACGTGCTGACAGTCAAGGTCTCTGACCTGTGGAAAGACTGAACATGAACTCAATGGCTGCATGATTTTATTGTTTACTGTTCTGCACTAGTGGCCTTGCTATCACCTTGACACAGAAAGCGGAGAACAGTGATAATGTTCGGAGAATGTCCATGAGATAGTAACAACGCTCCACTAAGCATGGCCCTCACACCAGGGTATCTCAGAAACCTGAAGAGGTTGACATGTGCACTTGGGATCCTATTCACCAAATCGACTCAAATAGTATTTAAAAAAAATTATTGCTAATAAGTTCATTGTCTATCTCTTTTTCCTAGAATGTAACTTAATAAGAAAAGAGAATTAGTCAACCTTCAGAGCCTAGGAAAGCAGCACCTCAGGGCACATGGACACTAAAGATGTGTTGAAAGAATGGATAAATAAATGAATGAGTTAATAAGTGAATCTAACATAATCTAGGCTCTGTTTTACTCTCAGAACTGATTTCTTTTGTATGGAAAGTCTTTACTCTGATGTGAATAATTTTTAAGTCTCCCTATTGAATTTGTTATAATACTGCTTCTGCTTTATGCTTTAGTTATTTTTTGACTGTGAGGCATGTGGGATCTTAGCCCCCTGACCAGGGATCGAACCTGCACACCCTGCATTGGAGCATGAAGTCTTAACCCTAGGACCACCAGGGAAGTCCCTGGAGTTTTTATTCTAATTAAATGAATTTGATTACCCATTCTGTGTTTGACTTCTTTTTCCTCCCTTCTGTGCCCTTACATCTGATTCCACTTCATTCACAAGGCTCTCTCAGCTGCTCCACACTCAGGGTCCCCATGGCCTCAAGCCGGGCTCCAGCCACTCCTCCTGTGGAAGTCCTTGGTGAAATGCTTCAATTCCTCTGTGAATATCTCCACTTACCTAGCATTTTCCACCAACTGAATCTGCACTTGTTTTGTATTCATTTTGCAAATTCTTCACACTTTTGTGTTTTGTATTCTTACACGAACTATTCTGAGGGGGAAAAAAAATCTTATCTTTTTGTCCTTCATATGTTCTCTCTCTCTACTCACACTCCTAGTCAACTCTAGGAAATGGCTGTTCTCAGTGGTCACTGGAAAACACTTGTTTAGTCATGACTGGCAGACAAGTCCTGAGTGCCTTCGGACAGCATGACTGGATGATGAAGTGAGACGTGTGGCGTTGCCTGTCACCCTGCTCACTAATGTCATGTGGTGATGGGGGGTGGCAAGGCTCTGGGATTAGTAATGGGACACAGAGCCTTTTGCTTATTGAAATCACCAGCTTAACTCTAAACCTGCTTGAAATTTAGGCTTCCAGTACATGAGACATCATAGACTCCTTACAGCAACTGTGCCCAAACTTTCTGGCACCAGAAACTGGTTTCGTGGAAGACAATTTTTCCACTGACCAGGGTTGGAGGATGGTTTTGGGATGACTCAAGCATATTACATCATTTATTGTGCACTTTGATTTCTATTATTATTATTACATCAACTCCACCTCAGATCATCAGGCATTATTAGATCCTGGAGGTTGGCAACCCCTGCCTTATAGAACTGAGTTGCTCTGTGGAAAGACTTTTTAATGTCTTTTTAACTACCACCCAAAAGGAAGTTATCTAAGACTCTCACCTCTTTTATGGAAAGGAAGTTATCTAAGACTCTCACCTCTTTTATGGGCTTCCCTGATGGTGGTTATACTAATAGTCATGTTTAGTGAGTGCTCAATTTGTTTCCAGCACGATAGTAAAGCGCTTTACATAGGATGCCTCAGTTTAAATCATCCAGTTCTACTTTGTAGGTATTAGATATTTCATCGTGCCTAAGTGGAGACTTACAGTTCCTGAAGTTAAGAGACCACCCATTGTCACAGAGCCAATATAGAATCTGGACAGAGAACAGTACCTTCATTTTTAATGTCTTTCCAAAGCTGCAGGAAAACAACCCACAGTCTACTGTCCTTAAAACAAAACACTCTGATCTTGTCAGCCAGCCGTTGATGACAAAAACTTCCCAAAATAAAACATAGCTTCCAGGGACACATGAATCTTGATCTTTGACTCTGTGTAATAAGGCTTGGTGTTGCTTAGGGTCATCTGCCGTGTCTTAAGCTTGCCTCCATTCTGTGTTTTTTATCTTAAAGTCTAAACATTAATGCCTAAAAACGGGATCAGCATTCCATTTGGTGCCTGCCTAAAGTGGCCAGGGTGTTGGGACACTGTTGCAGGCAGGGTGTGAGGCAGGGGCGAACATGGGTGTGTGATGCCTCTCAACACCGAATTCTCTAAACCACCCTCAGTTCATGATCCAGGCTGCCCCTACCCTGGAGTAGGAAACGGCAATTCCCTCTAGTATTTTCTCCTGGAGAATTCCAAGGACAGAGGAGCCTGGCGGGCTACAGTCCATGGAGTCACAAAGAATCAGACACGACTGAGTGACTAACACTTTCACCTTCATGCTGTTGGTAAGTTTGTGAGGCCCTCAGACTTCCCTTGAAACATGGGAGCTTGCAAAGCACAGGCTCCAGGTCCTCCTTTTGGGATGACTCAAGCATATTACATATTTATTGTGCACTTTGATTTCTATTATTATTATTACATCAACTCCACCTCAGATCATCAGGCATTATTAGATCCTGGAGGTTGGCAACCCCTGCCTTATAGAACTGAGTTGCTCTGTGGAAAGACTTTTTAATGTCTTTTAACTACCACCCAAAAGGAAGTTATCTAAGACTCTCACCTCTTTTATGGAAAGGAAGTTATCTAAGACTCTCACCTCTTTTATGGGCTTCCCTGATGGTGGTTATACTAATAGTCATGTTTAGTGAGTGCTCAATTTGTTTCCAGCACGATAGTAAAGCGCTTTACATAGGATGCCTCAGTTTAAATCATCCAGTTCTACTTTGTAGGTATTAGATATTTCATCGTGCCTAAGTGGAGACTTACAGTTCCTGAAGTTAAGAGACCACCCATTGTCACAGAGCCAATATAGAATCTGGACAGAGAACAGTACCTTCATTTTTAATGTCTTTCCAAAGCTGCAGGAAAACAACCCACAGTCTACTGTCCTTAAAACAAAACACTCTGATCTTGTCAGCCAGCCGTTGATGACAAAAACTTCCCAAAATAAAACATAGCTTCCAGGGACACATGAATCTTGATCTTTGACTCTGTGTAATAAGGCTTGGTGTTGCTTAGGGTCATCTGCCGTGTCTTAAGCTTGCCTCCATTCTGTGTTTTTTATCTTAAAGTCTAAACATTAATGCCTAAAAACGGGATCAGCATTCCATTTGGTGCCTGCCTAAAGTGGCCAGGGTGTTGGGACACTGTTGCAGGCAGGGTGTGAGGCAGGGGCGAACATGGGTGTGTGATGCCTCTCAACACCGAATTCTCTAAACCACCCTCAGTTCATGATCCAGGCTGCCCCTACCCTGGAGTAGGAAACGGCAATTCCCTCTAGTATTTTCTCCTGGAGAATTCCAAGGACAGAGGAGCCTGGCGGGCTACAGTCCATGGAGTCACAAAGAATCAGACACGACTGAGTGACTAACACTTTCACCTTCATGCTGTTGGTAAGTTTGTGAGGCCCCTCAGACTTCCCTTGAAACATGGGAGCTTGCAAAGCACAGGCTCCAGGTCCTCCTTTTTCCTGGACCAGATTCAGTATAACCTTGTTCCCTGTGAATTGTCTGGTTGGCTTGTCTCCAATTATCTCCAAGTCTGTTTACCCTACTCACAAGTTCTGTCTTGGGGATATGTTGAAACCGTCTCCATGGGTTCTAAACAGGGCTAGCTTTAAGAGTTCCCAGAGTGGACACGTGCTTCCATGGTGCAAGGACGGACTCTGTGTTCATAAATATCGCCCTGCCCCAGCACCTGCCACAGCAGTGCAACTCTGTTAAATCAGTGAGAGATTCTGTCCTTTGTGGCTCATTGTTCCATCTCCAGTGTCCCTTTTAAAATGCCAGTAGCACCGTACTGGCCTCTGAAGGAGAACCAGGATCTCTTGGAATAGTTGCTGCGGGTTATATGGTGTGGGGAAGATGACAGAGGATCTCAGACTGAATCTAGTGCGAGGCGACAGGAGGGGATAGAAAAGGGTAATACAGTAGAATTTGGTTTTCTCTATACGAGGCCAGCCCAAATCCAAACGCTCTCAGATTCTGCAGTAGGTGCAGGTTCTGGTGTTTGAAATGGGGGTCGGGTGGGCAGTAGGCACTGACACTCAGAAGAGTTTCTTTTACCTTGAAACTGCTATGATTCTTGAGTGATGGGTCCCAAAAAAGTCATCTACTGGAGATTCCAGAGAATTGTCAGGATTCGTCCTAGGAGAAGAGTAGCGTTAGTTAAAGGGCATGTTCACATTTTGTTAAGAAAATACAGTTACTATATACAAAACAATACTCATTCTCATTTTTCTGCACTTTAACCATTCATCTGTGTAATTCTGAAGGCATATGGAAATCACAATAAAATGGTGCAACAGTGTTGTCTCTCATTTGGTGGCTATACACATTTGCTTTCTAAGAACCCTGTTGCATCAAGTGGCAAATCAGAGAAATGGCTTTATTAGGCTGATTTTCAGCAACAGAGTCAATGAGTCCCAAAGAGACTTTAGAGGGAGGTAAAATTGTCAGAATTGGGTTCAACACACAGACAGAAGTAACTTCTATCTACAGGTAATAAGTAACAGTAATTCCCTCTTCATGGTATTTGTCTTTTCTATTAGAGAGAAGTCCTACAGATGACAAGGAGAACCAGACCATTTCAAACAGCATCTTTCCTAACAGCACAGCTAGTTCTGATAAAACACACCCTCTCACCCCTCCCCCACCCACTAGTTCTGTCTTGGGGATATGTTGAAACCGTCTCCATGGGTTCTAAACAGGGCTAGCTTTAAGAGTTCCCAGAGTGGACACGTGCTTCCATGGTGCAAGGACGGACTCTGTGTTCATAAATATCGCCCTGCCCCAGCACCTGCCACAGCAGTGCAACTCTGTTAAATCAGTGAGAGATTCTGTCCTTTGTGGCTCATTGTTCCATCTCCAGTGTCCCTTTTAAAATGCCAGTAGCACCGTACTGGCCTCTGAAGGAGAACCAGGATCTCTTGGAATAGTTGCTGCGGGTTATATGGTGTGGGGAAGATGACAGAGGATCTCAGACTGAATCTAGTGCGAGGCGACAGGAGGGGATAGAAAAGGGTAATACAGTAGAATTTGGTTTTCTCTATACGAGGCCAGCCCAAATCCAAACGCTCTCAGATTCTGCAGTAGGTGCAGGTTCTGGTGTTTGAAATGGGGGTCGGGTGGGCAGTAGGCACTGACACTCAGAAGAGTTTCTTTTACCTTGAAACTGCTATGATTCTTGAGTGATGGGTCCCAAAAAAGTCATCTACTGGAGATTCCAGAGAATTGTCAGGATTCGTCCTAGGAGAAGAGTAGCGTTAGTTAAAGGGCATGTTCACATTTTGTTAAGAAAATACAGTTACTATATACAAAACAATACTCATTCTCATTTTTCTGCACTTTAACCATTCATCTGTGTAATTCTGAAGGCATATGGAAATCACAATAAAATGGTGCAACAGTGTTGTCTCTCATTTGGTGGCTATACACATTTGCTTTCTAAGAACCCTGTTGCATCAAGTGGCAAATCAGAGAAATGGCTTTATTAGGCTGATTTTCAGCAACAGAGTCAATGAGTCCCAAAGAGACTTTAGAGGGAGGTAAAATTGTCAGAATTGGGTTCAACACACAGACAGAAGTAACTTCTATCTACAGGTAATAAGTAACAGTAATTCCCTCTTCATGGTATTTGTCTTTTCTATTAGAGAGAAGTCCTACAGATGACAAGGAGAACCAGACCATTTCAAACAGCATCTTTCCTAACAGCACAGCTAGTTCTGATAAAACACACCCTCTCACCCCTCCCCCACCCACTAGTTCAGAAAATGAGTGCTACTTTTATGTTCCCTTAAAATGTCTTTAGGGCTTCCCTGGTGGTTCAGTGGTAAAGAATCTACCTGCCAGTGCAAGAGACACAGATTCTATCCCTGGGTTTGAAAGATCCCCTGGAAAGGGAAATGGCAACCCATGCCAGTATTCTTTCCTGGAGAATTCCATGGGCAAAGGAGTCTGGTGGGCTATAGCCCATGGGGTGGCAAAAGAGTCTGACATGACTCTGCAACTGAACAACAACAAAACGCCTTCAATGTTTTAGAAATTATATCAAAAGGCAAAATAGGCAGATTTTGTAGACACTAAGTATGATATCAGGTATGTAACAAAAATTCAATATGTATTTGCTCAATGAATAAATGATTGAATGATAAAATATATACTCTTTTTTAAAAATTATTGCTTTGTTTATTTTTAATTTGGTGGCACTGGGTCTTAGTTGCAGCATGTGGGGTCTAGTTCCCTGATCAGGGATTGAGCCCCAGGCCCCATTAGGAGCACAGAGTCTTACTCACTGGACCGCCAGGGAAGTCCCAAATACACACTCGTAAAATGAGCAAAAGAATAGATTAACCCTGTGTTTTTTCTCTATGTCACACATATGTTTTGGCCAAGTTCACATCCAGTTTTGGGGTTGCACTAACTCCGGCTTAATTTCTAGGTAAACACACTAGTAATAAAGTTGGCCAAACTTTATTGGCCAACTAACTAGAGATAAACTTTTGTTTATCTCTAGTTCCATATTACAAAATTAGACATTTTTACTCCCTACTATTGATTTCCATGGCAATTTCAATTGTGACAGAGATAGAGAAAGACATGCTACCTTTTCAAAGTGACATAGAACAGGAAGGAACTTTAGGTTTACAACTATGTGGATTTCAATGGGAATATAGACAGAGAAAGGATAAGACTAGAGCAGACATGGCTTGTGAAAAGGTAAGTTATTCCCTCTTCATGGTATTTGTCTTTTCTATTAGAGAGAAGTCCTACAGATGACAAGGAGAACCAGACCATTTCAAACAGCATCTTTCCTAACAGCACAGCTAGTTCTGATAAAACACACCCTCTCACCCCTCCCCCACCCACTAGTTCAGAAAATGAGTGCTACTTTTATGTTCCCTTAAAATGTCTTTAGGGCTTCCCTGGTGGTTCAGTGGTAAAGAATCTACCTGCCAGTGCAAGAGACACAGATTCTATCCCTGGGTTTGAAAGATCCCCTGGAAAGGGAAATGGCAACCCATGCCAGTATTCTTTCCTGGAGAATTCCATGGGCAAAGGAGTCTGGTGGGCTATAGCCCATGGGGTGGCAAAAGAGTCTGACATGACTCTGCAACTGAACAACAACAAAACGCCTTCAATGTTTTAGAAATTATATCAAAAGGCAAAATAGGCAGATTTTGTAGACACTAAGTATGATATCAGGTATGTAACAAAAATTCAATATGTATTTGCTCAATGAATAAATGATTGAATGATAAAATATATACTCTTTTTTAAAAATTATTGCTTTGTTTATTTTTAATTTGGTGGCACTGGGTCTTAGTTGCAGCATGTGGGGTCTAGTTCCCTGATCAGGGATTGAGCCCCAGGCCCCATTAGGAGCACAGAGTCTTACTCACTGGACCGCCAGGGAAGTCCCAAATACACACTCGTAAAATGAGCAAAAGAATAGATTAACCCTGTGTTTTTTCTCTATGTCACACATATGTTTTGGCCAAGTTCACATCCAGTTTTGGGGTTGCACTAACTCCGGCTTAATTTCTAGGTAAACACACTAGTAATAAAGTTGGCCAAACTTTATTGGCCAACTAACTAGAGATAAACTTTTGTTTATCTCTAGTTCCATATTACAAAATTAGACATTTTTACTCCCTACTATTGATTTCCATGGCAATTTCAATTGTGACAGAGATAGAGAAAGACATGCTACCTTTTCAAAGTGACACAGAATAGGAAGGAACTTTAGGTTTACAACTATGTGGATTTCAATGGGAATATAGACAGAGAAAGGATAAGACTAGAGAAGACATGGCTTGTGAAAAGGTAAGTTATTCCTAGATGTGTGCTTATCACAAGCTGGCATGATAACACGATTCTTTTAAAGACTTACCCTTTTATCTGTCATTTTATTTTTTTTTATTTTCTATCTTACAGAAATTCAGAGATGCAGGAAAAAAAATTGTATGTGAAAATGTTCATCTCAGCCATATGTGAACTTCCAAAGCATTAGAAACAATGTAAAATGTCCAACAAGAGGGAATTGTAGAAGATATTATTTTACACTCAAGCTATGGAAAACTATACAGCTACAAACATTCATATCCTTGAAGAATATTTCATTCTATACACAAAGTGTCATATATGAGAAGGAGGTTCATGTCATCAGATATGACCAGACCCTTTGAGGGAACTAAGATTGATTTTATGGAGCCAAAGCTTACAGAGTCTTCCAGAAAACTGGTCTACTATCTGGTTCACAGGCTAAGCCATACAGGCGGTGGGACACATCACTTCCTGGCAGGCCATGCCTTGGCGACTTTGAGAAGAGAGAAAATTGTCCTCATTTAGAATAAAGCAGAAAAGGAGGAAATCTAAAAGACTGATCCATTTACACGAGCCATCCAAGCAAAGGTTTCATTACCTAAGTTATGTGTCCGTCTGCATGAGACCAAATTTATTTTCCACTCATTAGTGAGTGGTAGCTCTGTGGGACGGTGAAGCTAGTTACAAATTATAAAAATAGTTGCACTTTATTTATACAACTGTATTACACAACTGAAGTGTAGACTGAGAAAAAAGTTCTGATTACATTAATTAACCACAATAATTATAAAAGTTAAATATCTCTTGACCTTAATATAATGTGTATACACAAATTTATGTGTGTTTGCACATACACAAAAACACATATTGTTGTTTAGTCACTAAATTGTGTTTGATTTTTTGTGATCCCATGGATTATAGCCTTCCAGGTTCCTCTTTTCATGGGATTTCCTAGGCAAGAACACTGGACTGGATTGCCATTTCCTCCTTCAGGGGATCTTCCTGACCAAGGATCCAGCCTGCATCTCCTGCACTGGCAAGCAGAATCTTTACCACTAAGCCACCACGGAAGCCCAAACACACACACACACACACACACACACACACACATTCTCTAAGAATATTTGCTCTTGAAGTGTTCATTGAACAGGGTCAAAGTTCCTGTTGGCTCCCATGCATACTTAGTCACTCAACTGTGTCAGACTCTTTGTGACCCCATGGACTATAGCCTGTTTGGTGCCTATCATATCTTTTTTTCCATTCAGAACTCAAACAGTAATGAGCCATTGCGTTTCCTCATGTGTTATTTTGAAATCATATACAGGCTGTTGATTTCTTTCTGCTGGGACAGGAAGTAGTTTAACCTGCCCTCCTGGCTTAGCTGCCTTATTAGCTGGGTCTGACCTGCTGAAAGTAGTCAACAGACATTACCTGTAATCTGTCATTATTCTGCGACAGAATCCCTCTGGAACGGGGAAGTGGAATTCTAAGGATTGTCTGGTGCTTTGAACTCTAGTCCTCACCCTTAAACACGTTGTCTGGCATGCTCATTCGTTCTTGCTTCTTCCTTTTCTCTAGAATCACTGGACTTCAGTGATGAAGACCATCAGGTAGTCCCACTTATAAATTCCATTCACAGGCATTTGACCAGAAATGGTCCAGCCTCAGCTTGAACAGCAAAGTGGCAGAAAACTTACTATATCCCACATGACCCTTCATCTTTGGCCAGCTTTAACAGCTAGGAGATGCACTGAAGTTGAATCCACCTCCTCAAATCAGTATTCTGTACTCCTAGTTTGATTCCTCAGAGTCATGCTGAGAATGTGTTTCTCCTCTGCCACACGAGAGTCCTTTAAATATCTCTCAGGAAGGCTGTCGGGTCTCCACTGAGCCTCCTCCAACCAGGCCTGCACAACTGCTCCTCCTGCACTGTGGGTGCTCCTCCCTCCACCATGCTGATCGCTTTCCTGTAAACACACTCGTTTGTCCATCTCTTTCTAAAAACAGCTCTGGAGCATTGGCTCTGAAGGCAGCACAACAGCCAGAGTCAGGCAAACTCAGCATTAAACGGGTGAGAACACCTCCCTTTTGCCGGACACTGAAGATGCGTTCATTTATCCCAAGTTCAGATGAACTTGGAGGTAATCACGTTGGCGACTTGACCTGGATTCCCGTTGCCCTAAGCTCTACCTATTATTTTTCTCCACTCACATTATGGCTGTATAATTCTGTGCAGAACTCTTTACTTAGACCTATTACATTTCTTTCTTTTAGATTTGACCTTCATCTCCATCAGCTCAAAGAAAATGCATTTTATATCCTCCAAATATTGTTCTATTTGCAAGTCTTCTCTCTGTCTACCTGCTCCATTAATAATGATAAATATGGAACAGAAACTGGCGCAGGACAGAGACCTTCAGGTTGACATTGATCTATTATTTATCACCCTTCAAGAAAGGTTGTTGATCCAGTTACAAATCCTCCCCAAGACTCCACCGTCTAGTATTAATGTCTCCTTTTTGATAACAAGACCGTCGTCAAGAGGTACTGTCAAATATTGTGTTGAAATAGCGATACATAGTGTCTTCTACACTCTCCTCTCCACTGGGACAAAAAGACAGAGGAGAATTGACTCACAGGTTCTCAGTAATTATTACTATTTTTCCTGAGGCTTTTCAGACTATTCTATTGGAATGTTCATTCAAAAATATGTATTCAATATCTGCTACATTTTAGGCACACTGCTAGACACCAGACAATAAGATCCATGAAGTTTGATACCTTTAAATAACACATTCTTCTCAAAAACACCAGTATCTACCCTCCTTTCAAAGGCTTAGCAGAGAGTCAAGCACATAGTAGGTCCCTCAATAAATATTTGTTTCAGCAAATTTAATAATTATTATAAGTAACATCTCTTAAGTGCTTATCTGTGACACGTATTATGCTAAGTATGTTAAACAGATGGTCATATAATTTCTATGACACATTTACCCCATTTTACAAATAAGGAAACTGAGGCACACAATGGTTATGCCAAGTCTGAACATCTACAGAGTGGTGAAGATATAGATGTAAACTGAGGCATTTGACACTAGAGGTCACTCAGCTTGACACCTGGACTGTGATGACTCAGCTACTCTGATGAAATGAATACAAGAGGGTTTCATTCTATAACCAAAATATTCGTAAGCCTCAGAAAAAATTTTCTGAAAGAGTTTAAGCAAGCAACTAGCAAATCTGTTAAATAACTCTAGTAAAAAAAAAAACATAAATATTTTAGGAAGATGTTCATTTCAAAACTATGTATTCCCATAGAAACAATAAAGCATAGAATTATGATATTTTATGACAGTTGCACAATGTTCTCAGCAAAAAGCATTGTTAGGACTTCCCCAGCACACTGCTGTTAGAACGTTCCTTAGAAGCTATCTGTTCTTTGATGAACCAGATGAGTGATGCTCTCAGGTAAGTTCTAAGGACTTTCCAGTCTCAAGACTCTACAATTTAACTTCCAGAAGTGAATTTCCAATTCTATTGAGTTCCTTTGTTTTTCATCTGACTTAAAAGAATTTAAAGGGATTTTTTTTTTCATCTGCATATAAAGCAACCATTTTCTGTTATCAGTGATTTTAGAAAGCCTTGATAGAAATTTAATTATTCACAAACATCATTTATTCTTTTCTTCCCAGAAATCAGGGCTAGGAAAGACATCCACAGTGTATAGACTGATACATAATAAGCATATTCATTCTTGATCTGCTTTACCCATGATACTATTTTTTATTAAACTCTATAACTATGCAATTGAGTTAATATTCTATAAACATAACAAACAAACCTGGCTTTACTCTATAATTAAAAAGGCCCTAGACAGGCAACCCCGATAGGTGATCAATCAGAAAGCAAGTCATGAGAAGTGATCGCGATTATGTTTCCATCTCTTCAAGACAGTCCCAATACTACACTACTGGAGCTAGTTGGTGAGGAACAGATGAAATATTTCATAATCTCACCGTTTGGAATGATTGTTCCGTCATTCTTATCCAGGGCCTTGCCTTCCTAAGTCAGAGGAAGTCCCCTGGAGCCAATGTGTTCCTCTGTGTATCTAAAATTAAGTACCCAGTTGGTGGCTAAATTAAGCGTTGACCTTGTACAACTGAAACATGAGTGATTCCTGGCTCACAGGAAAGTGTTACCCACCACTTCTCTGGACCCTCATCACAAGAAACACAGCCACAGTGGTATAAGATTATCCGGATTGTGATTGGTTCAAAGAACTCTCATGAAAACAAACCATCTGCCAACCCCGCTGTAATGAGGGTCCTTGCTGAAGGAACCGGGTGAAATCAGCTAAGTAGAATTAAAAACTACTTTCAAATCAGTTGCTCAAGAAACAAACCTATGAGTCTCTGTGCCTGTGGACTGAAGACTGCAGTTCACTTTTAGTCAATTTTAACACACGCTATTTCTCAGTCTTCATCTTTTAGGCTCATGTCAAATCTCATTAAATATAATCTTCTTGGTGTAGGAATGTACTGGTTTTGATTTGTTGTGAGTTTCATAGCTTCCAGTCTGATACACATGTGGGAATATGATATTCAGTGACATCTGATCTGACCAGAATGTTTTAAAGTTAAGTTATAAAATATATAGTTTAAGGTGAGCAGCAGAGGTAAAGCAAGCAGAAAATTATTTTCATTGGAAAGAGTGTTTGCCATTTAAAAAAATAAGCTTAGCAGCATACTGATTTCCTAATGAAAATAATCTGCTTTAAGACTGTTTTGACATGGGTATCCTTGGATTAACTCAGTCTCTGTCAGCATTCGCAAAGCCCTCTGGCTTCTGTCCCCACCACTCCACTAACACAACTGTCTCAAGGGTCTCATTGACCTGCTAGTGTCTAAGGCAGATGGACACTTCTCATTTCTCATTTTTCAGGCCCTCTGTTGGACTTAACTGCCATTGCTCCCTCCCGTTTTTCCTGGAACTCTCTACTCCCTACGTTTCAGGGAGTACTACGTGCTTTCATTTTTCTTTGTGTCTCTCTGATTCGTTCTCTGTACTTAGCATTAAGGAACAAACACTGGATGGTACTGAGTTTGCCAGGTTTATAGAAACATGTGGAAAATCATAAATCTGAAATCAGAGATTCTACCTCCTCTTCTCTTACCTTACAAAAATTTAAAAATTCATATGAAAGTTTAGGGTATAATTCAATTTATGAAAAAAAACAATCTACACTCAACATTTAAAAACGTGGTTTGGCACATTTCAGGGACATTTCTACTTGTATATGAGTAAGTTTATGCCTGTTTTATCCATTTATATAATGATTCCTATGGATTTACTTATGTTTCCTATGGATTTACTTATGTTGTACAATATTTAAAATAATGCTTAAAATAATAGAACAACAAAGAGAAATAGTGTGGTAAATAAATGAAAATATGCTGATGACATAGATCTATGATGTCTTGCCTTAGCCACTTATTATCTCTGTTACCTTAGATTTACTATTTTAAAGTTTTGAGACTCAGTTAATTCATCTGTAAGATGGGAGTAATAATAATCAAACTCATAATAATAAAAAATAATAAAGTAACCTTGGCACTCACCTTTCTTATGAGATCTATTCCTCAAGCAGCTAATCATCTATAAACACACAGTAAAACAGGCTTTGAGTAATTCAAGTATTGAAAAAAATGATCTCTTCATAATGCTAATAACCACTTCCACATTTGCCTATTTTGGGGATTGATTTGTCCTACTGGTTTTCTCAAATGGAAACAAAGCAGATCGGGTTTTTGGACCATGAACCTCTGGCATGTAGGTGAGGGTACGTTTCAGTGAGTCGTGTGTTCAGCAGTGAAGGGTTACTGGATGGTACCGTTGTTCTGAGAAGGTACCTACAATGATACCAACATCCAAATCCATGCCTCTTGTTTCTATATATAGTAAGAAATGCATGTCCTGTGTCAAGATGATAATTTTAGCAACTGATACCAGGAGGCTTAGGTGCACATGGTTGCAGCACAGTGTTACAGGACTGTCCCTGGAACCAGCCATGTTTTAGAGGGGACAGGAGGTTTGGGCAACCTTGTACACGAACTTCCAGGGAGCAATGTAGCATCCTGGTCTTCATGTTTAAAGCACCCACTGCCACCACACTTCTCACTTGCACACAGGTCCTCTGGGAACATGTGGTGGGCTTGTTGCCTTTGACTGTGCCTTTAACCCACAGCCGCAACTTGTTCTACCTCCTCTTCTCTTACCTTACAAAAATTTAAAATTCATATGAAAGTTTAGGGTATAATTCAATTTATGAAAAAACAATCTACACTCAACATTTAAAAACGTGGTTTGGCACATTTCAGGGACATTTCTACTTGTATATGAGTAAGTTTATGCCTGTTTTATCCATTTATATAATGATTCCTATGGATTTACTTATGTTTCCTATGGATTTACTTATGTTGTACAATATTTAAAATAATGCTTAAAATAATAGAACAACAAAGAGAAATAGTGTGGTAAATAAATGAAAATATGCTGATGACATAGATCTATGATGTCTTGCCTTAGCCACTTATTATCTCTGTTACCTTAGATTTACTATTTTAAAGTTTTGAGACTCAGTTAATTCATCTGTAAGATGGGAGTAATAATAATCAAACTCATAATAATAAAAAATAATAAAGTAACCTTGGCACTCACCTTTCTTATGAGATCTATTCCTCAAGCAGCTAATCATCTATAAACACACAGTAAAACAGGCTTTGAGTAATTCAAGTATTGAAAAAAATGATCTCTTCATAATGCTAATAACCACTTCCACATTTGCCTATTTTGGGGATTGATTTGTCCTACTGGTTTTCTCAAATGGAAACAAAGCAGATCGGGTTTTTGGACCATGAACCTCTGGCATGTAGGTGAGGGTACGTTTCAGTGAGTCGTGTGTTCAGCAGTGAAGGGTTACTGGATGGTACCGTTGTTCTGAGAAGGTACCTACAATGATACCAACATCCAAATCCATGCCTCTTGTTTCTATATATAGTAAGAAATGCATGTCCTGTGTCAAGATGATAATTTTAGCAACTGATACCAGGAGGCTTAGGTGCACATGGTTGCAGCACAGTGTTACAGGACTGTCCCTGGAACCAGCCATGTTTTAGAGGGGACAGGAGGTTTGGGCAACCTTGTACACGAACTTCCAGGGAGCAATGTAGCATCCTGGTCTTCATGTTTAAAGCACCCACTGCCACCACACTTCTCACTTGCACACAGGTCCTCTGGGAACATGTGGTGGGCTTGTTGCCTTTGACTGTGCCTTTAACCCACAGCCCTTGTTACCATGAGCTGTCACACGGTGTCACCCACTCCACAAAGCCATTTATCACATTCCTTTCCAATTCAGCCCCTTTTTCATAAAAGCCTTATCAGACCAGAGCTTTAGCTTGGCCTCCTGGACAAATGGTGCTGTTCACACACTTTGAAGAACCCCACTTTGTTCCACCTTCATATGTTGTAGCTTGGTGAGCAGTACAATGTGCATCACTTGATTTCATTTTTATTTTAGCATAGTTCAGATTTTCTTCTCTTCCCTCCATTTCCACACTTGTTCATTATTTTGGTCTTGAGGGCTGTTCTAAAAACAATGCACATTTTACTTCAGTTGTATATAAAACAGAGTAGAAAAATGTGAGGAAAGAAAAGTAAGCTTTTTTTGTTAGTGTACTTCCCAGTACTCTGATAATTGGTTTGCATTTGCTGTGTTTTCTATTGGTTGTTCTCTTTTTCAGACTGAGAAATAACTAGACTTCTGAGTTAAGTGTATTAGCACTGCCTTTCCACAGTAGCGCTGATACCACAGGCCCCTGGGAGAACCTGCATTGTTGACAACAGTCTGCCATTTTGTTTCCATACTGAGGCCCAAAGGCAAGTGACGATAGCGTGGTTTCTAGTAGGGTGGTGTGGTAGATAGCACACTGAACTAATGATGGGCAAAAAGCAGGAATATTCTGTACTGCCCCCCACCCCGTTATGCTTCCCACTTCACTACCAGGGCCTGGTAAAGAGCTTGCCACGTAGAAAGCACGCATCAAATATGTGCTAAATGTTTTGTCTCACACTTGTGATCTGCTGTTGCATCACATGGGGTTAGCAGTGAATCCCTGTCTAACTTAACTAAAGGTTGTGCTGTGCTTGGTGGCTCAGTCGTGTCTGACTCCCCTTGCCCCACTCCTCTGCACATGGTTGCAGCACAGTGTTACAGGACTGTCCCTGGAACCAGCCATGTTTTAGAGGGGACAGGAGGTTTGGGCAACCTTGTACACGAACTTCCAGGGAGCAATGTAGCATCCTGGTCTTCATGTTTAAAGCACCCACTGCCACCACACTTCTCACTTGCACACAGGTCCTCTGGGAACATGTGGTGGGCTTGTTGCCTTTGACTATGCCTTTAACCCACAGCCCTTGTTACCATGAGCTGTCACACGGTGTCACCCACTCCACAAAGCCATTTATCACATTCCTTTCCAATTCAGCCCCTTTTTCATAAAAGCCTTATCAGACCAGAGCTTTAGCTTGGCCTCCTGGACAAATGGTGCTGTTCACACACTTTGAAGAACCCCACTTTGTTCCACCTTCATATGTTGTAGCTTGGTGAGCAGTACAATGTGCATCACTTGATTTCATTTTTATTTTAGCATAGTTCAGATTTTCTTCTCTTCCCTCCATTTCCACACTTGTTCATTATTTTGGTCTTGAGGGCTGTTCTAAAAACAATGCACATTTTACTTCAGTTGTATATAAAACAGAGTAGAAAAATGTGAGGAAAGAAAAGTAAGCTTTTTATGTTAGTGTACTTCCCAGTACTCTGATAATTGGTTTGCATTTGCTGTGTTTTCTATTGGTTGTTCTCTTTTTCAGACTGAGAAATAACTAGACTTCTGAGTTAAGTGTATTAGCACTGCCTTTCCACAGTAGCGCTGATACCACAGGCCCCTGGGAGAACCTGCATTGTTGACAACAGTCTGCCATTTTGTTTCCATACTGAGGCCCAAAGGCAAGTGACGATAGCGTGGTTTCTAGTAGGGTGGTGTGGTAGATAGCACACTGAACTAATGATGGGCAAAAAGCAGGAATATTCTGTACTGCCCCCCACCCCGTTATGCTTCCCACTTCACTACCAGGGCCTGGTAAAGAGCTTGCCACGTAGAAAGCACGCATCAAATATGTGCTAAATGTTTTGTCTCACACTTGTGATCTGCTGTTGCATCACATGGGGTTAGCAGTTAATCCCTGTCTAACTTAACTAAAGGTTGTGCTGTGCTTGGTGGCTCAGTCGTGTCTGACTCTTTGCGACCCCATGGACTGTGCAGCCCACCAGACTCCTCTGCCCAGGGGGATTCTCCAGGCGAGAACCCTGGAGCGGGCTGTCATGCCCTCCTCCAGAGACTAAAGGTTAAAACTGAATCAAAGTGAATATTAAGAAAGTGGTTTGATCTTTCTTTTCTTTTTTTAAGAACAAAACTTGTAATTTTCAATACCAGGAGAGACATTTCAAGTGCATCTAAGAGAAAGAACCCTAAATTAAAAGAAAGCAGGGAATGTACATTTTAGTCTCAGATCTGTTCATATCTTTGTGAATTAAGGCAAATCACTGAATTGTTTGTGCCTTAATTCCCACCTGTGTAACAATACTGCTCTCACTACTTCACATATCAAAAAAAAAAGAACATAATTACAGAAGTTCTTTGAAAAAATAGAAATCACTGTACACAGTACTTACTAATAGTATCATACTTCTGGGACATAAAATGGACATTTAAGCAACTGTCCCATACTCGGTTGTTTCTGCTATCAAAGCAGATATTTTAGTCTACGTAAAATGTGGTTCAAGACTGCTCAAGCCATACACACCAAGATGGGTGGGACAGGCAGTTCAGGTCATGAGGAAGTTTACCAATGTGCAGAGAAATTACATAGAAAAGAAGACCAAATCTGGTAAGAGAGGAAAGACATAAGTATGCTATGGAAGACAGGGTCAGAGAACAAAAGACTCATGTGTACACATGTTTGAGTTTTATAGAGAGGGGTTGATTTAACATTATTGGATAATCAAAGTATTTGGAATTTTTTCTTCCAGTCTTTCGAATTCTAACCTTTTATGTGTCCTAAATTGATAGTGCTAAGGCAAGGGGACTTTCACTATTCCTATTCCTGGTATCTTTTTTTTTTTTATCAACTAAAGATGATCATAATCAAAACTGTTAACAGAGCTTCATATTGACAACCAAAGTGAAATCTGAATTGTTGAAAATTCAGTGTTCTATTGTGTTCTTTCTGAAAAGAACTCATCTTTTTATGCGTGCTTATTGTTACATTTGGATTATTTCTGAAGTTGCTAGTGTACAACGTTTCATCAATTAATAGTTAATTACCAAAGAACATTTTGACATTGCTCAATGTGGAAAAATTATACAAATTTGATGAATAAAAGTTACCATGCTAAAGCTTAAAATTTTCTATATAAATGTACTACTGTTAAGAAATGTTGCCACCCTACTTGCATTCAAATCTGTTATTTTTTACATTTCAAAACTGACTTGTCGTTTTGTTCAAACAATTCCAATAAAAAAGTTGTTATTAATTCTTTTAGGAACCTAGAAAAATGTGACTTCTTCTAGACTTAGATTTATGTCTGGTAAATAGTGTGAGTCCAGGAATAAAACACTCTGATTTTTCCAATGGAATGTCTACTTTTGTATATTATATGCAGCTTAGTTGTAGCTTGACTTGAGGATTTAATACGCGATTACAGTACAAATAAGGCACATTTTCACATTTCCTTCACTTGTGCTTCTTGGAATTTTGCTGTGCTTTGTGGCCCTCACTTCCAGCTTGTTCTGAGGACTCACTTGCTATGATATTGCCTCCTGTGACATAACACGTCAGAAAGGAAAGTACTGAGACACTGTGACATGGGTCAGTCTCTTGGGATCTTCTCTTTCTCAGCTGTACTATTGAAATTAGGCTTGGAACTGTATGAGCTTGAATTCGTCTTTTAAGAATCTATAATGCTGTCGTTTTATCTTTTACAGCCTGCAGGTTTTACTTTAAAGTTTCAGAGTCTGCTATAAAGTATTTTCGTTTGTGGTGCTTGGCATCTCTTTGCCTTCTATCTGAATTAGATTTTAAAAGACTAATTAAATCTCCCAGAAGATTTACACTGGTTTCTTCCACAGTCCTAAATTACCCTTTCTCAGCAGCCTAGATGATCTGTATCCCCTTTAAACAGCACTACTATTCACTAGGCATGGGTTTATTTGCAATTACATGTCTGGTACAATGATAATATTAAACAGTGCAGCTTTAGTATCAATTGATGGAGGAGATAAAGAGATGACCAAGAGAAGGTGATAATTAGCTTCCAGGAGAAGACAAGCATGTCACAAAGAAGATAAAGGCTTGGGACTTGAAGGATGAGAAGGATTTGGGGGGAGGATAATCTTTAAAAAGGGCAAGTATTCCAGTCAGAAATAAAATGCACGTAGGTCTGAGGGCAAATGGCATACATGGGTCTAATTGTGAACATGTATCATAGCTGGTCACGGAATGCAGTGAGAAGCCTTCAGTACATGAGCAGGAGACTTAGGCAGGAGTCAAGAGTATACAGGAGAATTTGGGATTTTACTTCTTCCTCTAGGGCCGTGGAAATGAGAAAGGGCTTTGTCCCTGGGGTGAGCTACTGCATGTAGTATTATTCACCAGAACCTCAAAGGCCGTGTGTACATTCTGAACATTTTGAACACACATTCCCTTTGCATATTCTAATATAACCTCATCCCTCATCTTTCCACACAGAGGTAACCTTCAAATGCTAGGGAATGACTCACTCCTGCAAGCATTGGAGTCTGAGAAACCGCCACAGCAAGAGGAAGCCAGATGGACATTTTAGTCAGGACAATGCCACGATCTGATCTCACACTGTCTCCTCCTTCTTCTCATCTTGCAGGTATTTCACCATTAAAATGTAGATGCAGACTTTGTTCCAGATTGATAGGAGGGGCTCTGTTTACAAACAGACACGGAATAGTGGCAGCATGCTGTCTACCCCAGCATTGCCCGGAATGAATGGCAGGAGCAATCACAAGGTCCTTTACAGTTTGTTAATCAAGTCATCTGCTTTACCTAATAAGGTCATTCATATTGTCTTAAGTGGTGTACCGTAATCTTTTGAAAAATATCCTCAGAGTCTCATTCTTTTCCCTCCAAATCTGCCAGAGTTGGGATTGGAAAAAAAAAAAAACAAAAACAAAAACTATGAAACATATATGGTGTATTCAAAACTGGACTTAAGTAGTAATAAAAGAAAAATTTCAGTTCACAAAGTACTGTATTAAATAATTTAAGTACCAAGTGAGCCTCATAACTCAATGTACACAAGTTTAACTGAAAGGCTTCCCCTCAAACTTACTTTATGTGCAGTGAAGCTCACAAGTTCTTCAGAATCAGAAAAATTTAAAAATAATAAATATAAAAGTAACAAAAAATCCAGTCTTAGGACTTAGGTTGGGCAGGATCTCCTTCTGATGTGAAGAACAGGTGTTAGAGAGAAACTTTTTTTATAACCAAACAACTAAATAAGGTCTTGCCTCGACACTCACACTCTGGCAATGCCAAAGTCGTCAAACAATAAAGGATGCTGTTACTTGTTAAAGAAATTATTGACAGCATTCTGGTTTTAAATTCAAAGCGTTAGGAAATTAATGGAGCTTTTTTTCCTATAGCCTCGCACCACCTAGTGAGAATCACTTCCCTGACGCACTGTTTAAGTGTATTGTGGAAACTCTGAAAGAGACATAACACCTCCAAGGAGTGGAAGGAAGCCTGTGCTGTCACAGAATCCACGACGCTATTGATTGAATGGTAAAGGCAGGCCCTTTCTAACCGAGGTCGGTTCCAACAAAGCAAGTTGAAGCCGAGCCTGCGTGAACACAGCGCCATCTAGTGGGGAGACACTCACAAAAGAATGGATGCCCACAGGTTTGCTTTCCAATTCTGTATTTTGGCTCAGAAGATAAAGAATTTGCCTATAATGCTGGAGATCCCAGTTCAGTCCCTGGGTCGAAAAGATCCCCCACAGGAAGAAATAGCAATCCACTCCAGTATTCTTGCCTGGGAAATCCCATAGACGGAGGAGCCTGATGGACTACAGTCTATGGGGTTGCAGAGTCAGACACGACTTAGCCACAAATACTTATTCCTACAAAGTAGGTCTTATATTATCATGGTCATTTTTAAAAGAGGAATAAGACTTACAGATCAAGTAAATTGCCCAAGTTCGCATGGGTAGTAGCGGCAAAGCTAGGATTTGAATACAGAAAGGCTTGCCCACATGCTGGAAGGCTCCCACGAGTGTGATCGAGTGTGTGTGTCCCCGTGTGTGTGTGTGTGTGTGTGTGTGTGCAGCTGTTCTCCCATGTGGAATTACTTCCCTCCTCATTCCCATACTGGACAAGCTCAGAGTTGCCCCTGTACCTGGCAAGTTCGATTGTAATGTAACTGCTTTGTTCAGTAATTCAAGCAACTCAACCAAGTAGCCAAACCAAAATCTTTCCAAGCACTACAATGGAAACCTGGGGGCTGCTATGCCCCTAAACGCTTCACCTGCTACCTTATCTTCACTTGTTTGCTCTCTGATCGGGGGATGCACATTCTTCTCTCTGTGTGTGCACATTGTGTCCAACTCTGACCCCATGGACTGTAGCCTGCCCAGCTCCTCTGTCCATGGAATTCTCCAGGCAAGAATACTGGAATGGGTTGCCCTGCCTCTCTCAAGGGGATCTATCCAAGCCAGGGATTGAACCTGTGTCTCTTGCACTGGCAGGCAGGGCTTTTTTTCCTACCATTAATGCCACCTGGGAACCCCTAGTGAGCTTCACTCTGTGACCTGTCTCCAAGGCCCTCAGAGCCACTCCTGTGTCTGCCTGTAGAGGTTCTGCTCCCTTAAGACCCAGCTGAAACCTTTGTTCTCCATCTCCACGAAGTTCTTCTAATCCTGTCGCAGCCCATGTTTTTCTTTCTTGTTTTCCGATGATGTATTTTTTGTTTGCCTTGAATTGTAATCATTTATTATATTTCTTACATCAGCTTTTATTTGGAACCTCTGAGGACATAGAGTATAACACACAGCATTTGCAAAACATCAGTATTCAATAAATCTGAATTGAACTGAAGGCCTGGGGGCCTACACAGCAGTGAGAAGAAGCTGCAGCTTCATCATATGTTTAAGGTTCTCACTTCAACTAAATGTCTAACTAGGAATTTCATAATTTGGGAACGACAAGCTGGGAATCTGAAGGCAAATCCATAATGTATTCTTAAACATAATAGATTTATTTTTAATAAAGACCTTGTAAATAATTAGTGTGATTTGCCGTAAATGACTCAGCTTCCAAGAGTTTGACTGAGTTATTTTTGCAAATCCCTTCGTTCCAGAGAGGTTGCAAACTAGTTCTGAGTTGATTCTAAACCTCTATTTTGACAATGGTTACCTCCTAGGCCCTTAAGCTATAGTCAGGCAGGAATTAAGCAGACAAAACAATAGAAAAGTCATTCAGGATATTTATGAGACTATTTATGGAGAGTTTATTTTGCATAAAAATGTATTGCTAATTTAAAAAAAGAATTCAGAGAACATATTATAATCTCTTTAGTGAATACATAGCAATGTAGAAATTTAACAATAGATAGTCATTTAAATAAACCTAAGATGCTTATTCTTCAATCCTAAGAAGATATTTTTCATCTAAGATTGTTACCAAGTCCAAGCTCGCTCTACTCGCTGCACTGGAGGTGTTGAGGCAAGGAAAACGACTTTATTCGGAAAGCAGCTGACGGAGAAGATGGCAGGCTACTGCCTAGGATAAAACCATCTTATTGGGGTTTGGATTTTATAGATCAGAGATGGGGGGAGGTGAGGAAGCAAAGTAAAAAGGCCATTAATCTTGCAAACATCTCTTAGAAGAACAAGCCTCAGGCAGGGGAAGTGTCACTTTCTCTCTTCCTGCCATCTACAGGTGAACAGAATTCTTGAACAAACGTATTTTACTTTAACACTCAGGCAAAAGGGCAGGGTCCTGAGCAAGCCGTTAAGCATTATTATAATAATAATAGCAACAGAAAGCAAGTCAAAGAAATGTTTGCAACATGGAGCCTGAATTGGTTTTCTCCCTGTAACAAGATCTTTGTCAATTTAGCTTTGAAATGATCAAAGAAACATGCTGTTACTATGGAATCAATGTACTCAAATATAAAAAAAAAGACCCATATTTTTATATATTGGATAATGTCTACTATTAATACTGTTACTTGATTCTTAGCCTTTGCATATGAAATACACAACATATAAACTGCGTTACCATAGACTTAGACTAAGAAAAACAAAAACTGGATTTTTCAGACAAATAACAAGAGAACTTAGAATTCCCAGTTTCTAGATGACAGTGATTCAGTTACCCGAATCTACACAAGAGGGAGGGAAGACTATAAGGTAGAAAATTCTAATCGGGCTCACAAACTTCACTGAGAAGGAAAAGGGTGAGGCATTGAATGGAATTACTGTGCTTCACAGCAATCTCTTTCATGAGCTCAGGTATTAAAAGAGCATGTATGAAAGATGGAAAAAATTCCTAAAATGTGGATAAATATCAAGACTGGTGATAATAATATTAAAAGCTAAAGCCTCAAGTTAATTGAGATGGCATGAATGAATGAATGGACAAGTACTACCACTATAGAACTTTTTTTTCTCTCTTTGGGAAAGTGTGTAGTTTTAGGGGTTTTTTTTGGCGACTTCTGTTGGTCTTTCATTTATCTATTTTCATCCATCTTTGTTCTCTGGTCCGTGTGGGCCTCCCATTGCAGTGGCCTCTGTTGCTGCAGAGCACTGGCTCTGGGCACACGTGCTCCAGAGCTCTGGCTCGGTCGGTAGTTGGACACATCAGTCCAGCCACTCCGCGGCACATGGGATCTTCCCAGGCCAGGGACCGAACCGGTGCCCCTTGCACTGCAAGGCGGTGTCCTTACCCACTGGACTACCAGGGAAGCCCTAACACTATAGAACTTTTTAAAGAACAGGTTTTTTTTTTAAGAGGAAAAAGGTAGAAGCAGGAAAGAATGGTATATTCACAGTTTTAGTTGTTGTTTAGTTGCTAAGTCATGCCCGACTCCCTGCCTCCCATGGACTGAAGCCTGCCAGGCTCCTCTATCCATGGGAATTCCCGCAGGATACTGGAGTGGGTGACCATATCCTTTTCCAGGGGACCTTCACAACCCAGGAATCGAACTCACGTCTCTGGCGTTGGCAGGCGGATTTTTTGCTGTCAAGGTAAACAGCAAATATTAAAATTACAGGTGTCCAGGCTCAGGCAAGTTACTTCCTAGAGACTGAATGACAGTCAGTTCTGATCACGGAACTACAATGTCTGAGCAAGACAGAGAATAAAAGAGGCACCAGGAAGCTTTAGAAGGGAAACTGTCATGATTTTTTTAAACTGATACAAAAATATAAGCAGGAGGTTTATGAGCTGCTAGGTCTAGATGATCGGTATGGACTGTGAATAACTTTTATCATTTGAACTTTATTTTACTATTCATATATCCTTTTCTTCATTTAATATTTTACTAGCAGTTTCTATGTGCAAGGTACTATGCTTGGCCTATGTATAACTGAATCACTGTTGTACATCAGAAGTTACTGACATACAATGAATCTGAATAAATTCAGATAAGATATGATAATCACCTATAGGAAAAAAAGTAACTGTTAAATGATTAATTCAGCAAAACGGTAAATGGCTGGGGCAATTATGACTATGAACTTAATTTTTCCACATAAACTACAGGGGTTAGCAGTGATGGAGGTCAGGGCAAGATGCCCCCAAATATGCCACTTTGGCATATTGATTCCTTTGAATTAAAGTAACTTAAGACACAGCTGCTGTGAGAAGGTCACTCTTTTGCTCCCCTGAAAGTAGGAAATAAATATTCCCTGCGAAAGGCACCTTCTCTGCCCCAGAAGGCAAAAAGACATCCTTCTCGCCAGAGGCATAAAGTTCAGGGCCAAGAAGTCTGTATAAACAATATGTGTTACTTCTTTACCAATTTATTACCTCAAGCCCAAACTTCGTCTGGTCAATTTTTCACAAATTTATTGTTACTTTGTCTAAAAGGTCTAAAAGCTGCCTATTTTGGTCACTTGAGTCTATATTTCTATGAACTCCTGTACATACAAAATTACTTTTCCCCCTGTAATCTGCCTTGTGTCTAATAGTCTGTCTAACAATAATCATCTAATAATCTAATTATTAGACCAGCCAAAATAGCCAAGAGGGATAAGAGAAGATTTTCCCATTCTTGACAGCAAAGAACACTGAAAAAATACATTTACTGTAGAAAAAGAAATGGAGGAAGCAGTATGACAGAACAGAGCATTGATGTTATATGCTCTGACAGCAGAGATATGAGACAATTAACATAAATTTGGGACAGAAAGTAAAAGAAGGTAAGTGGCATGAATGGCTTATCTGGTGTAGCTGGGAGTAAAATGATACAAAATAAATCTGACATACCAAATCATGGGAGTATAAAAGTATCCAATGCATGAACACTAAGAAAAGCAATCCGTTTTTTTCCCAAAAAAATTGAATGGGAAAGGATATGCAGAGCAGGGGAGATAAGAAATGAAACTCATAATTTTATCAATTTTTCCTACTAGGAAACTGACAGGTACTGTCTAGGGAAATTGAAACCCAAGAGAGATATGTAATAATATTACAAATATAATCATGAAACAAAAAAATAAGTCCTTCCTAAATATCTAAAGAATGACATAAAAAATAAAAACAGATTGCATAGGAAAGGGTATTTTTAAGACTAAAAAAACAAGAGCAAATAAATCTGTCATATCATTAAATATAAACGAGTTTACCATTGATTAAGGAAAAGGATCAATTTGATACGTTTATGGTGGATTCTTACATTTCTCTCCATATTTTTTTTTCTTATGTGTCTTAACTAGATCCCAAGGGAGCAGGAAGTTAACAGAGTAGGCTGTAAAGCCCAATCAAGTCTTCAAGACTGAAATCAAAAAATAAAATGCAATTAAACTATAATAAAAAGAGTCCTGTGGAGGAAAATGAGACTGGAAGAATTTAAAGGCATTGTAGCCTATTCCTGTTGAAGAAATGAATCCATTCTTCAGGAAAAAATATTGGCGCAAGGTCTTTTGAACAAAACACAATAGGTTAAAGAATCAACTGCCTAGCTGTCTGAATAAACTGCTAGAGTAAATAGCGATTACTGAAAAATAAATAAAATTAAATAGTGTAGCCTCAGGCCAAAGCTGTATATGTGAGGAATAGAGAACGGCTTATGCCCAAGCTCCTGAACACTGCTTCAGAGCCTGGCTGAATATTTCCCTCCAGGGATCTGTAAGTCAGAAATGCTGAAAGTAACATCAAATTATTGATTGTGAAAAAAACACAAATAGTTCTCAAATCCAAGTTTCTTCCATCACTTATAATCGCTGATGATTTCCTAGAGCTTTAACAGTCTAACCACTGATCTAGGTATACTTGTTAGGCACACCTATTTCTGACAAGCTTTGTAGAAAAGTGCACTGGGAAAGGACAAGAAGTAAAAATCATATTTTCTGCTCTCAAAATCAGCAAAGAGAAAGCAGAAATCAAACTACTTTTAAGTTGTGTGGTACTAATGCAGAGTAATAGGAAATCAGAGAAATGAGAAACGGGCGAGCTAAATAAAATTAGTGGTGTGCCGGTAATTTTTATTTGTTTTATTGAAGCATAATTGGCAAAACTGCCTAGATTTAAAGTGTACAATGTGATGATTTGATGCATGTATATGTTGCACAATTCCTGCCGTAAGCAAGTTAACATATCCATTGCTGATCACCTCATATAGAGAAAAGCCCATATAAATGACGAATATTTTTTTTTTGGTGAGAAGAGACTATATAAAGGATAAATAAACACATGAAAAGATGTTTAACATCAGTAAGTCATTAGTGAAATACAAATGACAGTCATAGTGAGACATTACACATCTATCGTAATCACAAAACAAACAGTAACACCACCAAATGCTGGCAAAAATGTGGAAAAATGGATTATTCATCCACAGTTGATAGAAATGTAGAATGCAGAAATGCAGAATAATATAGCTACTCTGGAAGAAGTTTTTAAGATATTTGATAGCATCTTAAAAACTTTTAAGATGTTTGACAGCATCTTAAATATAAAGCTACCATATGACCCAGCAACTGCACTTCTGAACATTTATACCAGAGCCATGAAAATTTATGCTGACCTAAATACCTGAATACAACTGTTCATTGCAGCTTTGTTTGTAATGGCCAAAACCTGGAAACAATCCAGATGTTCTTTGGCAGGTGAATGTTTAAACAATGGTGTACCCCTAGTGTGGAATACTATTCGGCAGTAAAAAGGAATGAATTATTGATACGCTAACAATTTGGATGAATCATCAGAGTATTCTGCTGAGTGAAAAGAGTGAACTCCAAATGGGTCCATACGATCTGATTTCATTTATAGAACATTCTCCAAATGAAGAACAGATTAATGGTTGCCAGGAGCTAAAGAGCCGGGGAGGTGAATGAGAGAGAAATGGGAGTAGCTACTAAACAGTCAATGTAAAAGACCTTTACAATAATGGAAGTGTTCTGTATCTAAACTGTATAAATGTTAATATCCCTTTCAAAATTAAAAAACAACAATACTGAAAAACAGTCAAAATTATCCAGGCTTTCTCTGTGCAGGTGTAGTGAATGGCTCCCTAATCATCTGACCTTCACTAACCACAGCACTGAAATCTTTCCATTTTAATGAGAAGTTTAAAATAATCTTTATTACTTAAACATATACATTGCCAGTCAATGTTTTTTTTGTTTGTTTTTGGTCCTGAAATTACCCAAGTACCTTTGACTCTCATGCATCATAGTACAAGGAGCCCTATCTTTCGTGAGGTAGAGAGTGGGCTATCCAATGGGTACTCATAGTTGCTTTGGCCAAAGATCTTTGCTTCACTTAGTATGAGGCTGTTAAATACTGGGCCCCAATACTTCCAATATTCATTTTTTGGTTTTGCCATTTTATTTCTCTAGTCTGTCCTAAGAACCAAACCTGAAAAAAAAAGATTTTTTTTTTTTTTGTTACCAAATTGGAAGAAGAAAGAACATTCCCTGAATGGAGATTATTTTTACCTCTGCTCCCGACATAAAAACTCAGGGGACAGCGACCAAGGCAGGACTCACCCCTCTAGATACTGAGGAATGAGCTTGTCTTGCTCTGAGAACTGAGGGGCTTTCTTCTTTTCCAGTCATTTGGTCTCATGTTTCTCTCAGGTAAAATTCCCAGAGTCATACATTCTAGGCAAATACTCTTAACTGCCTAACGTTCAGTAAAATCTGGCCCTTCACTCCAGAGTTCTGTGTCACTAAGAAGCAGTGTGTGTGTGTGTGTGTGTGTGTGTGTGTGTAAAAGTCACTTCAGTTGTGTCCAACTCTCTGTAACCCTATGGACTGTAGCCCACCAGGCTCCTCTGTCCAAGGGATTCCCCAGGCAAGAATACTGGAGTGGGCTTCCATGCCCTCCTCCAGCAGATCTTCGCCACCCAGGGACTGAACCTGCTTCTCTTATGTCTTTTGCATTGGCAGGCAGGTTCTTTACCACTAGCGCCACCTGGGAAGCCCAAAAAGTAGTGTAGGAGGCTCTAATTCTCCCAGTTAATTAATTTTTGAAAAGTCAGACCTTCCTCGTTGGACAGGCTAGCAGTCTGCAGTGCAAATTGTGTTACAGATTTTAGCTCTGAGTCACCTGGCCTGCCAAATTTATTTGTACTATTTACCCCTCTGGGAACTCTTACCTGAGAATATAGTGCATTTAGTGGCCTTGCTACTCACCATAAGACATTCCCAATCCTTCTGATACCATAGATGTCAAGATTCATTTCCATTTTAATGAGAAGTTTAAAATAATCTTTATTACTTAAACATATACATTGCCAGTCCTGAAATTACCCAAGTACCTTTGACTCTCATGCATCATAGTACAAGGAGCCCTATCTTTCGTGAGGTAGAGAGTGGGCTATCCAATGGGTACTCATAGTTGCTTTGGCCAAAGATCTTTGCTTCACTTAGTATGAGGCTGACTGGGGCAATTATGACTATGGGCCCCAATACTTCCAATATTCATTTTTTGGTTTTGCCATTTTATTTCTCTAGTCTGTCCTAAGAACCAAACCTGAAAAAAAAAGATTTTTTTGTTACCAAATTGGAAGAAGAAAGAACATTCCCTGAATGGAGATTATTTTTACCTCTGCTCCCGACATAAAAACTCAGGGGACAGCGACCAAGGCAGGACTCACCCCTCTAGATACTGAGGAATGAGCTTGTCTTGCTCTGAGAACTGAGGGGCTTTCTTCTTTTCCAGTCATTTGGTCTCATGTTTCTCTCAGGTAAAATTCCCAGAGTCATACATTCTAGGCAAATACTCTTAACTGCCTAACGTTCAGTAAAATCTGGCCCTTCACTCCAGAGTTCTGTGTCACTAAGAAGCAGTGTGTGTGTGTGTGTGTGTGTGTGTGTGTGTAAAAGTCACTTCAGTTGTGTCCAACTCTCTGTAACCCTATGGACTGTAGCCCACCAGGCTCCTCTGTCCAAGGGATTCCCCAGGCAAGAATACTGGAGTGGGCTTCCATGCCCTCCTCCAGCAGATCTTCGCCACCCAGGGACTGAACCTGCTTCTCTTATGTCTTTTGCATTGGCAGGCAGGTTCTTTACCACTAGCGCCACCTGGGAAGCCCAAAAAGTAGTGTAGGAGGCTCTAATTCTCCCAGTTAATTAATTTTTGAAAAGTCAGACCTTCCTCGTTGGACAGGCTAGCAGTCTGCAGTGCAAATTGTGTTACAGATTTTAGCTCTGAGTCACCTGGCCTGCCAAATTTATTTGTACTATTTACCCCTCTGGGAACTCTTACCTGAGAATATAGTGCATTTAGTGGCCTTGCTACTCACCATAAGACATTCCCAAATCCCCTTCTGATACCATAGATGTCAAGATTCATTTCCCTTTGTAGCTAAATCTACTGCCACTGGTCATAACATACCACCATCAAACCCCTCCAGACATAGCTCTGCACCTCTGCAAAGGGATTAGCTCAGAAAATCCACATAGTTTCCCACCATATAGAACTGATTAGCTATGAAGTACCTTAGCCAGGATCAGCTAGGTCAGTTTAGCCAAGGTGGTGTCTTCAGCAAATCTGGTATGGCAGAAGCCCGAATCCAAAGTTACAAACAATGAAAACAGATGTCTCTTTTATATTATATGATTCTACAACACACCTCACAATGGTGAAAGTTCTTAGACTCTGGAGGGACAGGGAACAAATATGGTGACCTCATAAACTCCTATTCATCTAAACTCCAGTGATGATTTCCACTGGTTTGAAAAGAAGGGCATTTCTTCCCAGTTCTAATTGATTTAGTTTTCTGAATCTAATCTACTGTGTCCAGATATACATGTTACCTTTGTAGGAGCAAATGTGTGCATCTGATGATTTGTTTCAAATAAATAGTTTCTTTATATTTATGTGATTGTGTACATCCATGTACACATGTCTGTGTATCTTTAAATGCCACTATTCATAGATACCTGGAGGAAGACATGGAAACCCACTCCAGCATTCTTGCCTAGAGAATTCCATGGACAGAGGAGCCTGGCAGGCTACAGTCCATAGGGTCACAAAGAGTTGGACACAACTGAAGTGACTTGACATCATGGATATTTGTTACTATATTTCCTCTGTCCTGACTTTTTTTAAAACAAAATTCAGTGGAGTGGGCTTCCATGCCCTTAGCGCCGACCCAGGGACTGAACCTGCTTCTCTTATGTCTCCTGCATTGGCAGGCAGGTTCTTTACCACTAGCGCCACCTGGGAAGCCCAAAAAGTAGTGTAGGAGGCTCTAATTCTCCCAGTTAATTAATTTTTGAAAAGTCAGACCTTCCTCGTTGGACAGGCTAGCAGTCTGCAGTGCAAATTGTGTTACAGATTTTAGCTCTGAGTCACCTGGCCTGCCAAATTTATTTGTACTATTTACCCCTCTGGGAACTCTTACCTGAGAATATAGTGCATTTAGTGGCCTTGCTACTCACCATAAGACATTCCCAATCCCCTTCTGATACCATAGATGTCAAGATTCATTTCCCTTTGTAGCTAAATCTACTGCCACTGGTCATAACATACCACCATCAAACCCCTCCAGACATAGCTCTGCACCTCTGCAAAGGGATTAGCTCAGAAAATCCACATAGTTTCCCACCATATAGAACTGGTTAGCTATGAAGTACCTTAGCCAGGATCAGCTAGGTCAGTTTAGCCAAGGTGGTGTCTTCAGCAAATTTGGTATGGCAGAAGCCCGAATCCAAAGTTACAAACAATGAAAACAGATGTCTCTTTTATATTATATGATTCTACAACACACCTCACAATGGTGAAAGTTCTTAGACTCTGGAGGGACAGGGAACAAATATGGTGACCTCATAAACTCCTATTCATCTAAACTCCAGTGACGATTTCCACTGGTTTGAAAAGAAGGGCATTTCCTCCCAGTTCTAATTGATTTAGTTTTCTGAATCTAATCTACTGTGTCCAGATACACATGTTACCTTTGTAGGAGCAAATGTGTGCATCTGATGATTTGTTTCAAATAGTTTCTTTATATTTATGTGATTGTGTACATCCATGTACACATGTCTGTGTATCTTTAAATGCCACTATTCATAGATACCTGGAGGAAGACATGGCAACCCACTCCAGCATTCTTGCCTAGAGAATTCCATGGACAGAGGAGCCTGGCAGGCTACAGTCCATAGGGTCACAAAGAGTTGGACACAACTGAAGTGACTTGACACATTCATGGATATTTGTTACTGTATATTTCCTCTGTCCTGAACTGTAATTGTAGATGATTTAAATACAAGAAGTTGGAAATTATGATGGCAGTCATGGTAAAGCCTAATTCTTGGGTAATTCCCTGGAGGATCAGTGTTAAAGAATCCACCTGCAATGTAAGAGACATGGGTTCGATCCCTAAGTCTGGAAGGCCCCCTGCAGAAAAAAATGGCAATCCATTCTAGTATTCTTGCCTGGGAAATCCCATGCACGGAGGAGCCTGGAAAGCTATAGTTCAAAAGTCATGAAAGAGTCAGATATGACTTAGCGATTAAACAACAAAACAACATATTCTTGGGTAATCTGAACTGGAAAGATTATACTCCCATAGATCTTATTTCTAGGGGTAACTATCCCAAGAGAAAAGAGGAGCATATGATCAAACTAATCTATTACTCAGTGTTAATCTGTAAGGTTGCTTTTACAAAATCTCACAAACTGAGTGTCTTAAACAACATATAAATTATTACGTCAGCCATCTGGAGGCTGAAGTCCAAGATCAAGGAGTCAGAAGGGTTAGTTTCTTCCAAAGGCTACCAGAAAGAATCCATTCCATGTCTCTCCCCTAACTTCTAGTGGTTTTCTGGAAATCTTCGGCATTCCTTGGCTTGTAGAAACATCACCCTGGTCTTTTATTTCATTTCTGCATGGCATTCTCCCTATGTATATCATTCGTGTTCAAATTTCCACTTTTAATGAGGACACCAGTCATATTGGACCAGTACCCACTCCAACGACCTCATCTTAATTAACTTCAAAACCCCGTTTCCATATAAGGTCACATTCTGATGGAGTGGGGGTTAGGATTCAACATATGAATCTTGAGAGGACACAACTGAAATTCACTCATATCTCTCAATAATAGGTTTTGCATACTTCAGCTAACTGCTGTAAAATTATTCCCCAAAGTGATTATAACAATTCACTCCCATCACAAGTGTATGAGTTTTCTTTTAGTTTCACATCCTTGCTAACACTTAGTATTGTCAGTCCTCAATTTTTGCCCATATGATGGCAGTAAAATTATAATAATTTCCATTTCCTTGCTTAATAGGGAGGTTGAGTCCTTTTCGTATCTACTAACTGATCTTGTTTCCATTTCTGTCAAATGCTGATTCATTTCTTTTGCCTATTTTTCTACTGCATTCACATAACACATATTGACTGGGTGTCCATTATGTACCAAGTACTGTTTCAAGGCCTTGAGATGTGGTAGGGAAAAATTTCCACCCATATATAACTTATATTCTAGAAAGGATGATACACAAAAACAATATAAGATAATCAGCATATTAGAGGGTGATAAGGACTGTGAAGAAAACTGAAGCAGACAAGAGGGTAAAGAATGTCTTTGTGATGATTTGAAATTTTAAATCTCATGGCCAGGTCAGCTCCATTGGGAAGGTAACTGTGTGCAAATATTTGAAAGAAGTGACAGAGTGAGCCATGCACCCATCTGGTGGAAGGGATTTCCAAGAAAAGGGTTAGAAGAGCAGCTATTCACGGGGGAGAAGGGATTAGGAGGTTAGGTCTGAGAGGTGAGAGGTAGAGGGAGGAACAGTGCTGGACAGTGTAGGTGGATGGATTTTGGCCTTTGTACTTTGACTGAAAAATCACAGAAGAGAGAAGTACTTTCTGAAAGGATTAGTCTAGCTACTGAGTTCAGAATAATAACAGCAAAATAAAACTTAACACAGTCACCTGTGTAGTGCACTGAGCCAGGCACTTTACATAGATTAATTTATTTAATATATTCCAGTGAGAGAGAGAGGCAAGAACCGAAGCAAGAAGACCAGTTTTGGTTACTAGTTGTTTTCTTACTGATTAGGGAAGCTCCTTATATATTCTAGGCGCTATTTATCTTTTGGTGATTTTATGTGACTGCAAATATCTTTTCCCTTTCTGTGGGTTGTTTATACTGTTGATATTTAAGCTATACATATTCTTAATTTGTTGCGCTCTTCTCCCACTGGCTTTTGAAGCAAATGCCCTTTTTAGTATCAGTCGCCCCACAATTTTCAGCTATTTCCTCTTACCGCTACCACTGCGCTTAGTGTATGAGTTTTCTTTAGTTTCACACCCTTGCTAACACTTAGTATTGTCAGTCCTCAATTTTTTGCCCATATGATGGCAGTAAAATTATAATTAATTTCCATTTCCTTGCTTAATAGGGAGGTTGAGTCCTTTTCGTATCTACTAACTGATCTTGTTTCCATTTCTGTCAAATGCTGATTCATTTCTTTTGCCTATTTTTCTACTGCATTCACATAACACATATTGACTGGGTGTCCATTATGTACCAAGTACTGTTTCAAGGCCTTGAGATGTGGTAGGGAAAATTTTCCACCCACATATAACTTATATTCTAGAAAGGATGATACACAAAAACAATATAAGATAATTAGCATATTAGAGGGTGATAAGGACTGTGAAGAAAACTGAAGCAGACAAGAGGGTAAAGAATGTCTTTGTGATGATTTGAAATTTTAAATCTCATGGCCAGGTCAGCTCCATTGGGAAGGTAACTGTGTGCAAATATTTGAAAGAAGTGACAGAGTGAGCCATGCACCCATCTGGTGGAAGGGATTTCCAAGAAAAGGGTTAGAAGTGCAGCTATTCACGGGGGAGAAGGGATTAGGAGGTTAGGTCTGAGAGGTGAGAGGTAGAGGGAGGAACAGTGCTGGACAGTGTAGGTGGATGGATTTTGGCTTTTGTACTTTGACTGAAAAATCACAGAAGAGAGAAGTACTTTCTGAAAGGATTAGTCTAGCTGAGTTCAGAATAGTAACAGCAAAATAAAACTTAACACAGTCACCTGTGTAGTGCACTGAGCCAGGCACTTTACATAGATTAATTTATTTAATATATTCCAGTGAGAGAGAGAGGCAAGAACCGAAGCAAGAAGACCAGTTTTGGTTACTAGTTGTTTTCTTACTGATTAGGGAAGCTCCTTATATATTCTAGGCGCTATTTATCTTTTGGTGATTTTATGTGACTGCAAATATCTTTTCCCTTTCTGTGGGTTGTTTATACTGTTGATATTTAAGCTATACATATTCTTAATTTGTTGCGCTCTTCTCCCACTGGCTTTTGAAGCAAATGCCCTTTTTAGTATCAGTCGCCCCACAATTTTCAGCTATTTCCTCTTACCGCTACCACTGCGCTTGGCAGAAACCTCTTTTGTAACACTTATCCCATTACTTATTAATGCGTGTCTTGGTCATTGTTTTGCGAATTCCGAAATGTGAGATCCTGCCTTACAAATTCAGTCCCAGAAACTAACACACAGTGAGTGTTCAATAAAGCTTTGTAAAGGTACAGGAACTGAGACGTCAGATACCTAAGCGAACCCTTTTCCCAAGCGACTGATTGAGAGACTTGTGCACTCCTTGAATGCCTAAGGCATCAGTTTTCCTTTTCAGAGTGGGCGGTGCAGAGCCTCGGCCCCGTTTCGCAGAGTTTAAGGGGGGGGTGGGGCTAAGGTGTTTCCAAGGTGACGGAGCGGCGGTCTCGGCGGTGGATTGAGCGGGTCTGAGAGAAATTCCCAGAGGGCTGTGCGTCCGGGCTGCGCGGCGCCGTCATGGCGGGCTTGCTGAAGAAGGTGAGTCGGGTAGAGGTCACTGATGGAATTTTGACTGCGGGGATGGAGTGAGCCCGCGGGTGGTGGCCGGAACAGGTGCGGGCAAGCGGTGCTACTGGGGGACTCATTTTGCTCTGCCCTTAGGGGTGACCAGTTTAGCAGCCTTGTTTGGAGAGTCAGAAAAAAAGCTCCAAACCAGAGGCTTTGAGATCCCGGTAGCTGGTTTTAGGCCGGCTTTAGCCGGGACAGTGAGTGATAGGTTTGCTTTCTTAGCGTGGGGACCCGCGGAATTGTAGTCACCATTAAGAATCGTGTTTTGTTTTTGAACAGACCACTGGCCTGGTGGGATTGGCTGTATGTGAGACTCCTCACGAGGTACGGACCTCTTTTCTTTCCTCCTGAGTGTCCAAGGAAGCCTAGAGCCCTGCGACATTGTTTTGAATGGTTTAAAGGGATCCGGATATTTCAGGCTCACGATTACCACTCGGCGTGAGCTCTTAATGCAGCGGCGGTATTTAGTGCTTAGTTGATTCGGTGCCACTTGTTGTTGTTATTGCCAGATCGCTTTCTCAAACCACTGTTCTGTTGACTTTTTCCGTGGCATTGTCATGTTGCATTTGTACTTTGTGAGTGTCCTCCCAAAACGAAATCGCCGTTTTCCACGTTTCTCCCCCGCCTCAGTTTTTTTAGGGGCCTTAGATTCTGTGCGCTTTGGATTACCTAAGATAGCGCTCTAGGCGTTGCAAAGTTTTGTTATCAAGTTTTCCAGTAGGCGTTTCCCACTAATATTGTCGTGCTTCCTTTAAAAATAAATCAATAAAACCTACAAAGAGCCTCCCTTGATCTTTTTCCTCCCTCCAGTAATCACGCCATTTCTCTCCTTCCCTCCTTTTCCTTTTTCTACTGTCATTACTATGGTTTAGGTCTCTGTGGCTTCTTTATCCTGTTCTTTTAACTCATTGCTGCCAGATTAATTTTTCTGAGGCACACATCTTATCACAGTTTCTATAAATCTTTTAATTGCTCGCAGAATAAAGCCCAGATGCTTCCACTTGGCAGGCAGAACCACATACAGTTTGATTTGCCTTTTTCTCCAACATTACCTCCTAAGGATTTCCTGTTGCCCTATAGTTTCCTCCTGTCCAATGTAATCTGAGTCATAAATATAAGGTATGTTTGTATTAATAGTTTAAAATTTTCTAGGAGTCACTTTTTAAAATAAAAAGATTAATATATTTTACTTTCGTCAGCATATCCAAAATAGTACCATTTCAGTTTATGTGTGTGAATGTGTTATTCACTCAGTTGTGTGTGACTGTTCGCGATCCCTCTGACAGTAGCCGGCCAGGCTCCGCTGTCCATAGAATTCTCTAGGCAAGAATACTGGAGTGGGTTGCCATGCCCTTCTCCAGGGGATCCTCCTGACCCAGAGATTGAGGGTAGGTCTTTGCACTGCAGACAGATGCTTTACTGTCTGAGCCACCAGGGAAACCCACTTTGATATAGGATCTATATATAATTAATACTTTATAGTCTATTTTTCATACTAAGTGTTCAAAGTCCAGTGTGTAATTACACTTAACAGCACATCTTAGTTCACCTTCATAGCATTTTAAGTGCTCAACGGTCAAATTTGGTTACTATACTGGACGCAGTGGTTATGTTTCCTGTATTTTTTGCCATTTTCTGTAAGTATTTTCTGTGTAAGAGTGCCTTTTCTAACATCTTCAAGTGTCTTAAGTCCTGCCATCACTCCAGGGCTGTCTCAGATGCTGCCTTTTCTATGAAACCTGTTATTTGCTGATGTGATTCTCTTTCCCCAGTAGAATAATAATGCCATGATTTATTGAAACTTAATGTGTGCCGGGTACTTCTAAGTTATAGTACATCCAGTGAAGCTGATATCGTTAACATCCCCATTTTAGAACCCAGGTCTCTTACTAGATCTTTCTGTTACACTTTTTGTTCAAATTCAGAAGTAAGGCCGCCCCCTCCTCAACAATTCAGATTATATGTTATCTGGAAAGCTCTACATTAGTGTAGTAAAATACCCTTTGTTATGAAATGCCATATTCAGGTATATAAATGATGTCTAAATATGCAGAGTACTTTTTAAGAGAAATGATTCTTAGAGGCCCTTAAGGTTGGTTTTGTTTGTTTTTGTATGTATGGTTTTATGTATGAATGAAATCAGGTATTAGCACCTATGGTGCTATACAGTTAAACAAATTTCAAATTAAATACAAAGAAATGAAAAGGAAAAATTCCTCATCACATAAGTATATTTATGACTATACTTAATATTTATGCATGGTTGTGAATTAGGGTCTGCTATAACAACTCTCCTGGAGGCTCAGAGGTAAAGAATCCGCTTGCCAATGCAGGAGACCAGGGTCTGATCCCTGGGTTGGGAAGATCCCTTGGAGAAGGAAGTGGCAATCCACTCCGGGATTCTTGCCTGGAGAATTCCATGAACAGAGGAGCCTGGCGGGCTACAGTCCACAGAGTTGCAAAGAGGTGGAAAATCAGCAGCAGCAGAGGGGGTAGAAAAGTATAAATATGAACAAATTGCAAAAGAAAGAGTTAAATGCTTTTTTGAAAAACATGTGAATTATTTATATATATATTTATATATATATAGTCTCTGAGATTTTTAAAATCTTTGGTGACATTTTAAACTGGAAATATGTATGTTGTCTTTTCAGAGGCTACAAATATTGTACACAAAGCTTCTTGATGTTCTTGGACAAATCCCTAAAAATGCAGCATATAGAAAGTATACAGAACAAATTACAAATGAGAAGCTGAGTATGGTTAAAGCGGTAAGTAGCTCACTTGATTTTGTTTTCTTATGTTTATGGTATGCAATGCAACATTTAACAGAAAAAAAAATTCAGTTCATTATTTTTTGCATATTCTACACTTTCGTCTCTCATATCTATTCTCTTTCCTTCAGTGTACTTCTTTCATTGTTTCTCCCTTTCATTTATCAGACTCCTAGCTACTGAGTACTTTCTGTATCACAGGTATTTCCAGATACAGGATTGAAAGAGTAAGATCCAGTCCCTTCCTTACGTTAACACTGTGGCTTTCTTTTACCTCTCTTACCTATCCTGTCCTTTATTGATCTTTTGCTTCTTATCTATGGGTATGTAAATCTTTTATTTCATTTCTCTTTTGGTAGAGAAGAATGAAAACAAAACAGAAAAAAAAATATGTATGCTGTGTTTAACACCTGTCAAGAATAACTATTTTAAAAAGTGTTTTGTTAAAAAAAAAAAAAAAAAGTGTTTTGTTACCAAAAAGAAAGTAAGAGGACCGAGTTAATCTCTTAACTTCAACCAAAAATTATTTTGAGTATTTTTATGGACTGAATATTTGTGTCTTTCCAAATTCATATGTTGAAGCCCAAACCCACTGTGTGGTTTTTGGGGGTGAATTAAATTGGCCATTTAGAGACAATCAGGCTCCTGGAGATTCTTGCCTGGAGAATTCCGGGAAGATCCCTTGAGAAGGAAGTGGCAATCCACTCCGGGATTCTTGCCTGGAGAATTCCATGAACAGAGGAGCCTGGCGGGCTACAGTCCACAGAGTTGCAAAGAGGTGGAAAATCAGCAGCAGCAGAGGGGGTAGAAAAGTATAAATATGAACAAATTGCAAAAGAAAGAGTTAAATGCTTTTTTGAAAAACATGTGAATTATTTATATATATATTTATATATATATAGTCTCTGAGATTTTTAAAATCTTTGGTGACATTTTAAACTGGAAATATGTATGTTGTCTTTTCAGAGGCTACAAATATTGTACACAAAGCTTCTTGATGTTCTTGGACAAATCCCTAAAAATGCAGCATATAGAAAGTATACAGAACAAATTACAAATGAGAAGCTGAGTATGGTTAAAGCGGTAAGTAGCTCACTTGATTTTGTTTTCTTATGTTTATGGTATGCAATGCAACATTTAACAGAAAAAAAAATTCAGTTCATTATTTTTTGCATATTCTACACTTTCGTCTCTCATATCTATTCTCTTTCCTTCAGTGTACTTCTTTCATTGTTTCTCCCTTTCATTTATCAGACTCCTAGCTACTGAGTACTTTCTGTATCACAGGTATTTCCAGATACAGGATTGAAAGAGTAAGATCCAGTCCCTTCCTTACGTTAACACTGTGGCTTTCTTTTACCTCTCTTACCTATCCTGTCCTTTATTGATCTTTTGCTTCTTATCTATGGGTATGTAAATCTTTTATTTCATTTCTCTTTTGGTAGAGAAGAATGAAAACAAAACAGAAAAAAAAATATGTATGCTGTGTTTAACACCTGTCAAGAATAACTATTTTAAAAAGTGTTTTGTTAAAAAAAAAAAAAAAAAGTGTTTTGTTACCAAAAAGAAAGTAAGAGGACCGAGTTAATCTCTTAACTTCAACCAAAAATTATTTTGAGTATTTTTATGGACTGAATATTTGTGTCTTTCCAAATTCATATGTTGAAGCCCAAACCCACTGTGTGTGGAGTAATTAAAATTGGATCATAAGAGTGGTGACCTGATCTAATTGGATTAGTGTCCTTATAGGAAAAGGCACTAGAGAGTTCTCATTCTAAGAGACACCAGAGAGTTGGCATTCTTTGCCATGTAAGGAGAGCAGGAAGGCTGCTGTCTATAAGCCAGAAAGAGAGCTCCCACCAGAAACTGATTCTGTTGAACCTTGACCTTGGACTCCAGAATTGTGAGAAAATAAATTTTTCTTGTTTTAGCCATGCAGTTGCTGTTGTTCAGTTTCCACACTAGCAGAGCAGTTATTTTGTAGATTTTTGTAACGGCCCTAACAAAGCTTTTGTATTATTAGATCACTAAACTCTATAGGCCAGAGGGAAGTCTTACATTTTATTCAGGTATAGGCAAAGCAGTGCAATTTGTTCTGGAACTTTTATTCTTGGCAGTTCTGGAAGTAATCCACAGACTGCATATCTCTAGAGGAGGGATTAACATTTCTTTTCTTTTCTTTTTTTTTTTTTAAAGATTTATTTATTTATTTATTTTGGGCGGGGGTCGGGTTGGGGAGGGAGGGGAGCGGGCGGGCCACTTCTATTGGTCTTTCATTTCTCTGTTTTCATCCGTCTTTGTTCTTTGGCTCCTGCGGGCCTCCCATTGCGGTGGCTTCTGTTGTTGCAGAGCGCCAGCTCTGGGCGCATGCGCTCCAGAGCTCCGGCTCGGTAATTGGACACATCAGTCCAGCCGCTCCGCAGCACGTGGGATCTTCCCAGGCCAGGGATCGAACCGGCGCCCCTTGCACTGCAAGGCGGTGTCCTTATCCACTGGACCACCAGGGGAAGCCCAACATTTCTTTTCAATTCGTCTTTGTTTAAGGAAAATGGGCTGATGCATTCTTCTGCATCTCTGAATAAGAAATATCTTTTTCTTTTCCTGAGGTGAATCTCTTCACCTCTGTTTTATACTCTTTCTCTGCCTTTCCTTCTGCATAACTTTGTTCCCCTTTAATTATTTCTTCTCTGTTTTTCTTTTAAACGTCTCATTTTATCATCATTTTTGAGTTAGCGTCCAAATGTATTTAGCTTTTTCTTATGTTAAAAGAAGAATAAAATGTATCCTTATGTGTCCTTCACTTTTGCCAGTGTCGCCCAAAGAAGAGTTCGTGTCTTACTTTCACTTAGTAATTCTAAAATTCTTTTCTCAGACCTGTTTTATTTTAGTTGTCTGGTAACTAAATCTGTCTGTTTATAGTTCCATCATATTTCAAAATGGTTTACTATGGTTTCCTGTTCAGTGTTTCTCTAAGGCTGAGTTTAAGAATTTATGCTTGGCTGGTTGCGTAAAACTCATGTAACTACTTCATCTGCGTGACTTTGCTGTACAGCCGGTTGGGAACCAGTGGATTATAGGATGAAGTCCTTACTGTTGTTTGAAAGCCCCCTAAAATCTGGCTCTTAGTTATCTTTTCAATCTTATCATTTCCTGTTTTGTATACTACACTGCAGTAACCCAAGACTGCTGACAGTTACATGAATTCCATGTGATTTTATTTTTGATTTCTCTGTGTTTTCTCTTCCTTCTTCCTGGAATCCCCTTACTTTGTCTGCCAGGCAGTTTTTACTCAGCCCTCAAGATCCATTGCTTCCTCTTCTCTAGTAGTCCATAAGCTGCTTGTAAATTTTTATCCCAAGAATCTAGCTTAGTTCCTAACGTTCCTATAATGAGGTCCTTAGAAATGTTTGTTTATCCAAAAGGCCTATGTACAAATAGTTTTTAAAAACATCAAACTCTGTGTATTAATAATAGCTGTATTGCTGAATCCTGTTTGATAAAACTAGCACAGATTTTTACCCCGCCCCCAATAAAGAGCCATAAAGAAAAAATTAGTCAGCCGCTCCGCAGGTGATTTAATCGAACCGCGCCTTGCACTGCAAGGCGGTGTCCTTATCCACTGGACCACCAGGGGAAGCCCAACATTTCTTTTCAATTCGTCTTTGTTTAAGGAAAATGGGCTGATGCATTCTTCTGCATCTCTGAATAAGAAATATCTTTTTCTTTTCCTGAGGTGAATCTCTTCACCTCTGTTTTATACTCTTTCTCTGCCTTTCCTTCTGCATAACTTTGTTCCCCTTTAATTATTTCTTCTCTGTTTTTCTTTTAAACGTCTCATTTTATCATCATTTTTGAGTTAGCGTCCAAATGTATTTAGCTTTTTCTTATGTTAAAAGAAGAATAAAATGTATCCTTATGTGTCCTTCACTTTTGCCAGTGTCGCCCAAAGAAGAGTTCGTGTCTTACTTTCACTTAGTAATTCTAAAATTCTTTTCTCAGACCTGTTTTATTTTAGTTGTCTGGTAACTAAATCTGTCTGTTTATAGTTCCATCATATTTCAAAATGGTTTACTATGGTTTCCTGTTCAGTGTTTCTCTAAGGCTGAGTTTAAGAATTTATGCTTGGCTGGTTGCGTAAAACTCATGTAACTACTTCATCTGCGTGACTTTGCTGTACAGCGGTTGGGAACCAGTGGATTATAGGATGAAGTCCTTACTGTTGTTTGAAAGCCCCCTAAAATCTGGCTCTTAGTTATCTTTTCAATCTTATCATTTCCTGTTTTGTATACTACACTGCAGTAACCCAAGACTGCTGACAGTTACATGAATTCCATGTGATTTTATTTTTGATTTCTCTGTGTTTTCTCTTCCTTCTTCCTGGAATCCCCTTACTTTGTCTGCCAGGCAGTTTTTACTCAGCCCTCAAGATCCATTGCTTCCTCTTCTCTAGTAGTCCATAAGCTGCTTGTAAATTTTTATCCCAAGAATCTAGCTTAGTTCCTAACGTTCCTATAATGAGGTCCTTAGAAATGTTTGTTTATCCAAAAGGCCTATGTACAAATAGTTTTTAAAAACATCAAACTCTGTGTATTAATAATAGCTGTATTGCTGAATCCTGTTTGATAAAACTAGCACAGATTTTTACTACTGCCCCCATAGAGCCATAGAATATTCAGTGACCTTTGTAATGATTAAAAAGTGTATGTTTACTCAATCTAAAATGGAAATAAAAGTAATTTTTTTTTTCAGATTATGCTAGGAAGATAGTAATTAGCATAATGGTGAAAAACATTGGTTTGTGGCCGTTCCAAAATTGTCATCTTAGCTCTGATACTTATTTGGTGAGTTGGCCCATTTTCTCTGCCTCAGTTTCATCTATAACTTGGGTGTAATAATACCTACCTTCAGTACTTGTTGTTAGCGCTGAATGGGTGATACATGTACAGTTGTTTACCACACTGCAAACATACAGGGAGTGTCCAGTGCATAGTACTCTATTAAGCTTAGTGACATTTACACCATTGGTCAATAAAAGTCACATTATTGACTCAAGTAAGACAAATTTTGAATTGTTTTCCCAACGTAGACTTTTCATGAGTTGAAAATAATATTGAACATTCCTTGCCTTCTCTGTATTCTCACTCCTGGAACTCATAATAATGACCAGCTTTCTTATTTTATTACTTATTTGGGGCTTCATAGCTTTGCCATTTTGAGTTAAACAGTCTTTATCAAACATATTCATCTGCTTTCTTTTTCCTTTCTATTTTGTATTTATTCAAGAAACGCTGCATCTCTGTCATATACCATGTAGTGTTCTGGGTGTTGAAGCAAACGGCAGTGAACAAAACATAAAAATCCCTACTTTGGAGATTATGCACTAATAAAAGTCAAGTCACTCAGTTGTGTCTGATTCTTTGCGACTCGTGGATGAGCCATGGAATTCTCTAGGCAAGAATACTGGAGTGGGTGGCCTTTCCCTTCTCCAGGGATCTACCCGACCCAGGGATCAAACCCAGGTCTGTCACACTGCAGGTGGATTCTTTACCATCTGAGCCACCAGGGAAGCCCTATACACTATTACTGTAGTACCTCCTGTACATCATTCTTCCTTCTTTAATTTCCTTCACTTTACCTACTCTATTCTAACATCCTATGGGATGTACTTCTTTATTCACTTACTTATTTAATTAATTTATTTATATACACTAATAATGGGAGGCAAAGAAATAAGTAAGTAAAATAGGTAAGTGAATAAAGAAGTACATCCCATTGGATGTTAGAATAGAGTACATAAAGTGAAGGAAATCAAAGAAGGAAGAATGATGTATAGGAAGTCCTAGGGGATGGGGGCTGTTACAGTATGTGTTAGTTTCCTATGATTGCTCTAATAAATAACAGCAATCTTGGTGAGTTGAAACAACAGAAATTTGAAACAACAGAAAATGTTTTGCATTTCTGAAAGCCAGGAGTCTAAGATTAGTATCAGGGGCCTGCATCAAGGTATCAGCAGGCCTGCAGTCCCCTTGGAAACTCTTAGATAGAATTCATTCCTTGCCTCTTTCAGCTGTGGTGACTTTTGGTGTTCCTTGGCTTGTGACTGAGTTGCTCCAGTCTTTGCCTTTATGGCCACATTACTTTCTCCTCTGCCTCACCTATAATTGTATTCATATTTAGGGCCTCTCAGATAATCTAGAGTAGTCTTCCTATTCTACGATCCTTAGTCACATCTGCAAAATATTTGCCATATAAAGTAACTTTCACAGATTCTAGGGACTAGTTCATGTGCATTTTGTGGGGAATCATTCCAGCCTATACCACGGTATACATTATCAGAGAGGTCCTCCCCCAAGAAGCAGATGTATGAGCCAAGGCCTTGATGGAAGTGGAGGAACAAGCCATACAGATGTCTTGGATCAGCCAGCGGATGCCCTGTGACGGTGCCAATTCCTATAGAAAACAGCTTTTTTTCTTCCCTCTTTTCATTCTATTTATATGTCAGGAAACTACTCTATCTACACCTTATTTACATTTGCACATGTATATACAGAGCATGGTTTCTAACTCTCAAAAAGCTTAGTCTACTAGAAAATAAATATGTTATTGAATGTTCTAGTTACTCTTAAAAATAAAAAGAAAACTTCTATTGAAGAATAATATACATAAAGAAGTATACAGAAGTCCTAAGTATAGAACTTGATATGTCAACATCAAATCAAAATAGAGAACAGTTCCAGAATGCCCAAACCTTGGTTTTCCCCTCAGGGTTCTTACACTCTTTGTTATTTTTTTTCAACAGGTTCTTAGACTCTTGAAGATAACTATTCTCTGACCTCTAACACCACAAATTCATTTTGCCTGGTTTTGAGCTTTTTCTAATTGGAATCATCAATATGTATCTGGTTTCTTTTGCTTAATATTATGTTTGAGAGAATCTGTGTTGTTGCATATAGTTGTAGTTTGTTCATCCTCATTTTTCTATAGTATTATATTCAAAGATTATAATTTATTTATTCTATTATATATGGTCATTTGGATTGTTTTTAGTTTGGAGCTGTAATTTGTGCTGCTTGGAACATTCTTGAACACGCCATTTCATTAATGTACTATGTAATTCTGTTTGGTATTGACCTAGGAATGAAGTTCTAGGTCATAGGGTAGCATTTATTTTTAATGCTAATGTTTAAGGGGTAGGAAATACTCAGAAGAAAGCATTAAAGTCTGTGTTTTAGAAAAACTGAGTTAAACATTATATTCTTATCCTTGATAAGCATATCATTACATATTTAACACTTTTAATATTAAGACTAAAAAGCAATAAAATAATAGAGAGCCCAAATGGCTTTTCACTAAATATTTGGTAAAAACTAGCTAGGGTACATTGAAAGAAAAATTAATTATGCCTGTCAGAGTAAGTGGTTTCGGTGCTGCTTTGTTTAAATATCTTTTTATTTTTTCCTTAAATTATAGGAACCGGATGTTCAAAAACTAGAAGAGAAGCTTCAGGGTGGCCAAATAGAAGAAGTAATTCTTCAGGTAAATAAAAAAGTTGAATATTCAGATATTTGGCTTCAAATGTTCAAAGGCACAATGTAAAGAGGTATAAAACTGTTTTTCTTCCCTCTTTTCATTCTATTTATATGTCAGGAAACTACTCTATCTACACCTTATTTACATTTGCACATGTATATACAGAGCATGGTTTCTAACTCTCAAAAAGCTTAGTCTACTAGAAAATAAATATGTTATTGAATGTTCTAGTTACTCTTAAAAATAAAAAGAAAACTTCTATTGAAGAATAATATACATAAAGAAGTATACAGAAGTCCTAAGTATAGAACTTGATATGTCAACATCAAATCAAAATAGAGAACAGTTCCAGAATGCCCAAACCTTGGTTTTCCCCTCAGGGTTCTTACACTCTTTGTTATTTTTTTTCAACAGGTTCTTAGACTCTTGAAGATAACTATTCTCTGACCTCTAACACCACAAATTCATTTTGCCTGGTTTTGAGCTTTTTCTAATTGGAATCATCAATATGTATCTGGTTTCTTTTGCTTAATATTATGTTTGAGAGAATCTGTGTTGTTGCATATAGTTGTAGTTTGTTCATCCTCATTTTTCTATAGTATTATATTCAAAGATTATAATTTATTTATTCTATTATATATGGTCATTTGGATTGTTTTTAGTTTGGAGCTGTAATTTGTGCTGCTTGGAACATTCTTGAACACGCCATTTCATTAATGTACTATGTAATTCTGTTTGGTATTGACCTAGGAATGAAGTTCTAGGTCATAGGGTAGCATTTATTTTTAATGCTAATGTTTAAGGGGTAGGAAATACTCAGAAGAAAGCATTAAAGTCTGTGTTTTAGAAAAACTGAGTTAAACATTATATTCTTATCCTTGATAAGCATATCATTACATATTTAACACTTTTAATATTAAGACTAAAAAGCAATAAAATAATAGAGAGCCCAAATGGCTTTTCACTAAATATTTGGTAAAAACTAGCTAGGGTACATTGAAAGAAAAATTAATTATGCCTGTCAGAGTAAGTGGTTTCGGTGCTGCTTTGTTTAAATATCTTTTTATTTTTTCCTTAAATTATAGGAACCGGATGTTCAAAAACTAGAAGAGAAGCTTCAGGGTGGCCAAATAGAAGAAGTAATTCTTCAGGTAAATAAAAAAGTTGAATATTCAGATATTTGGCTTCAAATGTTCAAAGGCACAATGTAAAGAGGTATAAAACTGACCTTCCATAAAGAAAGGAAAACTAGTCACATGAGAAAATACATACTTCTGACATATGTTTGTCAGTTAAACATTTATTACCAATCATGATTTGAATTTATGAGGCTTCTATTGCAAGTTTGGAATTTAATCAGCATGTTCTTGTTAGCCTTCCCTTAGTTCAAATTAGTGACACAGTATTATTGTTAGTTGAATAATTTATTCCTTTAGATACAAATACTTTTACATCTTAAAAGGTTTGTGTAGTTTTAATATAGAGTACAAATCTTTGGAGTCATAAAATTAAAATATAGTTTATTTATAACTGTGAAGGTTAAATTTTTATAACATGTTTTATATTTCATATTTCATAAATTGTATTGTTAATGTTTTTACTCTTTTTTACTCTCGTTTCTTTTTTTTTTTAGATTTATTTATTTATTTATTTTGGGCGGGGGTCAGGTTGGGGAGGGAGGGAAGCGGGCGGGCCATTTCTATTTTTCTTTCACTTCTCCATTTTCATCGTCTTTGTTCTTTGGCTCCTGTGGGCCTCCCATCGCGGTGGCGTCTGTTGTGGACGAGCGCTGGCTCTGGGCGCATGCGCTCCAGAGCTCCGGCTGGGTAATTGGACACATGGGTCCAGCTGCTCTGTGGCACGTGGGATCTTCCTGGGCCAGGGCTCGAACCGGCGCCCCTTGCACTGCAAGGAGGTGTCCTTACCCACTGGACCACCAGGGGAAGCCCTATTGTTTCTTTTTGAATTTTTTTTTTTGACCACTTTGCTTGGTATCTTAGTTCCCTAACCAGGGATCAAACCTGCGCCCCCTGCACTGGAAGCACATAGGCCCAACCACTGGACCGCCAGGAAGTCCCAAGTTTTTTTTAAGTCTGTCTTTGCCTCTTGAATTCATTTGAATATTTTCTCCCATATGTAGAGATTTTACAATATTTTATTTGGTCAAATCACTTTCTCCCTTCTCAACTCCACTACAGTCGCCCTTCCTTCCCAGTATTACAGCTTTAGAATGTCTTCCCCTTATAAGAATCTGAAAAATATTCAATTCTGTTTCATTTAATTTTTATTTGTTTTTTTTTTTCATATTTTTAAAAAGCATAAGCATTTCCTCTTACGTTTTCTTCCCTTTTACCAAAATATTACCAATAGAAATGATGTACAAATTCAAAAGAATTGTTAGAGGCCTCTGTTAAAAGAGGAATAGAGCACTGACAGCTTTCTATGAATGCAGACTGTTCCAGTCACTTAGAGGCCTGTTTCCTTGGGCTTGCTTTCCAGGTTGAATATGGTCCTAGATAAAGTGTTGTGGGAACTTGCTACAAGCTTGCTGTCCTCCCCTGTTCCTGTTTTGTTTCTGCCTGATTTCACTTTGATCATGACTTTAGCTGATTCATTAATTTATCATGCAATTAATGACTTAGGGTATGTTAAGTACTTTTAAAGTTAGCTGTTAAGTATTTTTAACTTAGCTCATGTATTCATGGACAATATTAAGATTAAATTAATTTTTAATAATATTTAACCCAGTAGATCTAAAATATCATTGAAAACACCATTAATATAAAAAATTAAGGTGCTAAAATTTTTTTAATGATAGGTGTGTAAAATCTTGTATGTATTTTATACTCTCAGCACATCTGAATTTGAACTAGCTACATTTTAGGTGCTCACTAAATAGTCACAGGTAGGTAGCAGCCACCATATTTGATAGCCCATTTCTAGAGGCTAGTATGAGAGGAATGAGGAAAGGATAGTGTGTTGGAAGCCAGAGAAGAGGGACGATGTGGAGACAGGGGCCACATGCAGCTCAGTGACATTCAGGGGTAGAGACCCTCCCCAGCCTGGGCTTCCTGAGTGGCTCACTGGGAAAGAATCTGCCTGCCAATGCAAGAGATACAGGTTCAGTCTCTGGCTAAAGAAGATCCCCTGGGAGAAGGAAATGGCAACCCACTCCATATTCTTGCCTGGGAAGTCCCGGGGACAGAGGAGCCTGGGTTACAGTCCGTGGAGTCACAAAAGACTTGAACATGACTTAGAGACTTAACAACAACCCTCCCCAGCCTGCAGTTACTGGGAGCCTAGAGAAAGCATGAATGTTTAAGAGAAACAGGCCAAAGTTCTATTAGAGAAAGAGACATCCTTAGGAATATTTTTAGTCAATGTTTTTCCATTTCAGCATTAATGAATATCTGTGCCCTCAGATTTCTATTCATCTACTCTTTAATTCATTGTTTGTATACATTTTAGACCATTGCCGCTCTTCTGCGCCACTGGAGTAAGTGAGGCATTGTCTTTTAACTGGAGAATTGTAGCTTCTCACAGAAGCTAAGCACTCATTCTGTGTTTGAATGCCTTGTCTGATGTTCTGACGAGTGTTCATCAGTGTTCTAGTTGGCTGGAGTTGTCATAGGTCTTTTTGTTATAGAAAAAAATGTGAAATAAGAAGATAGCTAAAATATATTTGTTAAAAATATAAATTGTGTTTAAAAGGACAAAAAATGTAATATAATCTGATTTGGGAAACTAACGTGTTTGATCAATTCCAAATACACCTATTGTATTTTTTTCCCTACATTCCATAGATCACTGCTTTACAAATTGTTGGTCTAAAGTGATTATGGATTATGAAGTCCGTTGGGTGAATTGTTTCAACTAGTAGTTTTCTTTTCTTACATTCATTAGAAAATAGAGTGTATGACAGCTACTAAAGGTGAGGATATTTTTAGCTTTGTGTTAGTTAATATGTATATATCATGGATCCCTTAGGAAAATTTTTTGTAAATATCATGCCATGAAAAGTCTATGTCATGTTTCTATGACATAGATTAAGAGACATCCTTCTTCAAATAATTTGTAATCTATCTGATGAAACAGACAATAAGATTGAAAACTCACCAACTAAATATTGAGCACTCTAATAGCAAAGATGGTTAGATAGAAAAATCAGGAACCATCCTTTCTTGCTCCTGATGATTAAGGTAATTTAAATAAGGGTGTTCCACATTTGGTGGTAAAAGCTTATTAGGTATTACCATGTAAAAAGTAGTTCTAATAGTTATATTTCAGTAATTAGCTATGGTAAATACCTATTAAACAGTATAATCAAATGATCTTGAAAAATTTTTATTAACAGGCTGAAAATGAACTAAGTCTGGCAAGAAAAATGATTCAGTGGAAACCATGGGAGCCTTTAGTGGAAGAGCCTCCTGCCAACCAATGGAAGTGGCCAATATAAACAGCATTAACTAACTTGTGTGTTTATAGGAGAATGATGTAATTAAATATTCTGTTATGTTAAAAATGTTTCCATGTTATTGAACTCTTGCAATGAAGAAAATTGGTACACAACATATTTAGGAGACTTGATAAAGTTGATGATTATGGTAATTTGTGAATCAGTTTTTGATTTGTAGTGCATTCACTCAAATTATTTGAAAGGTAATTTTTTTTTTTAAACTGGTTGTGGGAAGATTTGAAAATTAATTGGAAAAATTCCTATAGATGTTCAGTGCAGGGGCCATATTTGAAAGGTGAAATATTTTTAGTAGTATCTTCAATAGATGGGTTTTTTGTTGTTCTGGAAAAACAGAAAAGATAATTATTATTGTTTAAACAAATTTATAGGTCATTGTTTACAATGAAATAGCAAGGAAGAAACGTCAGAATTCATTGTACACTTGAAAAAATTGATTTGGTATTTGAAAGAAACATTTTTATTTTTAGTGGTGGTTGGGAAAAACTTTTCCTTTTGTCTCATTTAAGGAAATTAGCTTTCTGGCCTTTAGTTTTTTTGACTAGCCGAAGCATATCAGGATAGAGAATTTCAGTAAAAGAAGAGACACTTAAGAGTTCCTATGTTTATCCGACATGGGAATAGGCTTCTATGCAAAGCATCTTAGTTGTGTGGTTATAACTTGAAGGTGGAATCATTAAGTGGTTTTCACTACTTCCAGTGTAAGTGTAGCTGGGTATCAGACAGAAGATAAATGCTGTTTTAAAGAGAAGAAGCAGTTTGGTAAGTTTAAGGTTAAACAAAATCAAATTACTTTTCATGTGTCCTTACCTTTTTATTTTATTCATAGCCTCCTATGATTTCTAAATATTTAAATTTGGTAGTTATTACCTTCAAAGGTAGTATTTTTATTTTTTAGACCCTAAAAGGCAGCTGACGTTCTTATGATGTTGGGGGAGCGGAAGAGAGCAACCTGTTGGCCTCTGTGAGCTGGCCTCATTGAGGGCTGCCTGGTCCACATTTGCAAAGTGGGGCTCCGGCCATCTTCTCTCTGGTCAGCCCAACTGTGGGCCTGCTTCTCCCTTGGTTCCAGGCTGTTCCCTCAGCTCCACCTTGGTTTTGTCATCAGATTCTTCCTGTAGCAGATCTGGGGACCTGCTGCATTGGGAAGACTTGCCGGGTTGCCTTCAGAAGTGAAGTTCCTTTTATGCTTTTCAAATGGACTTTCCCCCTGGGCCAGCTCTTCTAATTCCTTCTGACAAGCAAGATGCTATTCCAGAGAGCCTCTGTTCCTGTTTACCAAGGAACTCTTGCATAAGTCGAGGATCATTTTCATTTTTCTCAAAAAGCCAAGATCTTCAGGCCTTGTAGGATCTAACATGTTCTTTAACTGCAGAGAGGACTTTTGATCTTGAACCCTTGCCACTTTCCCCTGTTAATTTATCAGACCTCAATCACTGGAAGGTAGTTGCTATGCTCAGTTTTTCCTCTAACAGAGAAAATCAACAGTGCTCCATGGGAAAAAATTCCCACAGGTAGGCTAATACCAGCTTTTCTTTTTTTCCCCAGCTTCCATGATTATATACACAAATGGAAGTGAAAGAAACCGCCTGTGCCAAGCATGTTCTGGGTCTTGGGCAGAACAACAAATCATCAAACATAACATGAGTATTTTACATTTGAGGGCACGACTTCCTTTGAAACTCAGTACTCAGTGGGATTGCAACCTTAATTACAACTACAGTAATAACTATGAGGAAAAAGTCAATGAAAAGATAACAGTAGGTTTAGAGGAGGATGAAGAGATTTATTTTAAATTTAGGAAATTGTAGAGAAGGAAAACTTGCCACCTCCCCCTTGCCCAGGTCTCTGGTATTCCTATTATTTTGAGCAGGAAACAAACAAGGCCTAAAGACTCAGGAAGAAATTCTGAAGGAAGCTATCACTGTACATAACTATAGTATGCACTAGATGTCTAGACAACAAGAAACCTAGCAATGTCTGTTAAGATTCCCATATCCCACTGTCTGTTTTAAAGAGAAGAAGCAGTTTGGTAAGTTTAAGGTTAAACAAAATCAAATTACTTTTCATGTGTCCTTACCTTTTTATTTTATTCATAGCCTCCTATGATTTCTAAATATTTAAATTTGGTAGTTATTACCTTCAAAGGTAGTATTTTTATTTTTTAGACCCTAAAAGGCAGCTGACGTTCTTATGATGTTGGGGGAGCGGAAGAGAGCAACCTGTTGGCCTCTGTGAGCTGGCCTCATTGAGGGCTGCCTGGTCCACATTTGCAAAGTGGGGCTCCGGCCATCTTCTCTCTGGTCAGCCCAACTGTGGGCCTGCTTCTCCCTTGGTTCCAGGCTGTTCCCTCAGCTCCACCTTGGTTTTGTCATCAGATTCTTCCTGTAGCAGATCTGGGGACCTGCTGCATTGGGAAGACTTGCCGGGTTGCCTTCAGAAGTGAAGTTCCTTTTATGCTTTTCAAATGGACTTTCCCCCTGGGCCAGCTCTTCTAATTCCTTCTGACAAGCAAGATGCTATTCCAGAGAGCCTCTGTTCCTGTTTACCAAGGAACTCTTGCATAAGTCGAGGATCATTTTCATTTTTCTCAAAAAGCCAAGATCTTCAGGCCTTGTAGGATCTAACATGTTCTTTAACTGCAGAGAGGACTTTTGATCTTGAACCCTTGCCACTTTCCCCTGTTAATTTATCAGACCTCAATCACTGGAAGGTAGTTGCTATGCTCAGTTTTTCCTCTAACAGAGAAAATCAACAGTGCTCCATGGGAAAAAATTCCCACAGGTAGGCTAATACCAGCTTTTCTTTTTTTCCCCAGCTTCCATGATTATATACACAAATGGAAGTGAAAGAAACCGCCTGTGCCAAGCATGTTCTGGGTCTTGGGCAGAACAACAAATCATCAAACATAACATGAGTATTTTACATTTGAGGGCACGACTTCCTTTGAAACTCAGTACTCAGTGGGATTGCAACCTTAATTACAACTACAGTAATAACTATGAGGAAAAAGTCAATGAAAAGATAACAGTAGGTTTAGAGGAGGATGAAGAGATTTATTTTAAATTTAGGAAATTGTAGAGAAGGAAAACTTGCCACCTCCCCCTTGCCCAGGTCTCTGGTATTCCTATTATTTTGAGCAGGAAACAAACAAGGCCTAAAGACTCAGGAAGAAATTCTGAAGGAAGCTATCACTGTACATAACTATAGTATGCACTAGATGTCTAGACAACAAGAAACCTAGCAATGTCTGTTAAGATTCCCATATCCCACTGTCTGTGTGGCCTAGCAAACTAATTTACCAAACATTTGCTTTTCTATATCCTTGCGAAATGCTGTCCTCTCCTACCAAGTTCCAAATCACTACCTGCAATATCCTGTTTGTCTTTAAGTGAAAGTGGTATTTAATGTGAGGATTTTAACCATTTTGATGAGTTACCTGTTTTTTTTGTGGTCTTTCCCATGTATACATGTTACTAATATTTGTGTGATTTTTTTCTCTTGTGTTTTATGTCATTTTAATTCTGAGACCAGTCAGAAGAATGTAGAAGTGTAGAGGAAAAAGTTCTCAACAGAGTCAAAGTGGGAATGTGATACAGGAATTGAAGTATTGATGGTGACTGGAGAAATTTATTTGAGTGTTTTTATTTAGAGGTAATCAGCCTTTTCTTAATGAAGGAAATTATATGAAAAGTAGTACATTACAAAAGACTTTCCTTAAACTCTAATGTCTTAATACAACAAAAGTTTGTTTTCTTACAGGGTGGCAGTGCTTAAGTCACTCAAGGGATCCAGGCTGAGAATGATGATGTTTCTTTTTTTATTTTTTAAAATATTTTTTTATTTATGCTGGGTCTTAGTTGTAGTATGTGGGATATAGCTCCCTGACCAGGGATCGAACCCAGGCCCCTCCTGCATTGGAGCCTGGAGTCTTATCCATTGGACCACCAGAGAAGTCCCAGAATGATGATGTTTCAACACATGCTTTTATAAACACAGAGGCAGGGGGATGGGAACATGGCAGATCACATATAGAAACAAGAAATGGAAAACAAACAAACAAAAATTTGGAATATACTATAAAGAACTCAAATTTAGCTTGCTACGCACTGTTAATGAGTTTTCAAAATGGTCTTTCAGCTTGTATGAGCTGCTAATTCTTTGTTGTGTGCTTCCATGAAATGTATGGTGGATTAGCTTCCTTCTATGCATAGCTTCGTAACTGAAAAGTACTTTGGGAATTTCTCATAATCTTTCAGTATGTTCATTTCTTTTTCAAGTGAACATTTTAGGCATTTCTAAAGATAAACATTCCTGTTTTACGACAATATTTCATTTAATTCTATAAGAAAAGGAGGTTAATTCCTTTTCTTATGGTAAATACTCTGTCTAAATTATAAACTCCAAAAAAATTTTTAAATTGGAAGCTTTTTAAATAACTCATTTGGAAGTAAAACTTGACCTGAATTGAGATAAAGCAGTTTATGGTCTTTATCCCACTTTAATGTGATTACAAATATATTTTTGCCACAGAAGCTTTAATGTATTTTATTCTGGAGTATTTCCCCAGACCCACTAAAGGTTTTACTGAATATACAGTATATATCCATATTACCATTCAAAATGGAGTAGGAAATAACACCCTACTCCAGTATTCTTGCCTGGAAAATTCCATGGGCAGAGGAGCCTGATAGGCTACAGTCCATGTGACTACTAAGAGCCAGACATGACGGAGTGACTGAACACACCATTCAAAAATCTGGAAGAACCTGGATTTCAAATGCGTCTGTCTCATGTCAGAAAAGGGACTGTGGATCTGTATTTGCAACCTTTAAGCTCACAAAGTTCTGATCCAGATTCAGTTCATGCGGATAATTTCCCAAGGATAATTTTCACGTCCTTGGCCTAAATTACTCTCTAATACTTCTTTCTCTGATTCATTAATTTGCATCAAAATGCATTTTGGCTGGAAGTAACAATAGGAATATTTTGAAATGCTTTATTTCATATAGCCACTAGATGGCATCTTTGTAAAAGCAAAAGAAATTTAAAAGAAATGTTTATTGAATAAATGAAGGCTGAGATATTCCTATTTCATTAGAAATAGAGGTAACTTATTTTGAGGTAATAAATCCTTAAAAAATTGCATAGGTTTATTGTGAAAATTAAAATGAGAAATAGTATTTTAAGTTACTCTTCCACCTCCAGAATTGAGAGTCTTTTATGGATTGGTTGTTTTCAGCTTGCATTTACATTTATTTTGTATAACCAAACAGCCATATAGTTGTGTATTTATGCATGTGTTTTATATATATATATATATATATATATATATATATATGTACAAACAAATACATGTATGTGTATGTGATTTTGATTTGCTTGCAACCTATGTAGACTACCTGGGAAGCCTACCAATTAAATTAGGCTTATATTGTAAAATTGAGTTCTGTTAATGAAATATGAGCATATAGTGTGTATCAAGTCACATCTAACATGGTGAAGTACTTATCTACCAGGTTTTCATCCCTCCATCTCCTGCCTCTGGGCCTACATCGAGTTTTTAATAAAGTCCCTCATAGGGAAGGCAGTGAATGATAAATCTTTAATAGAACCAGGTAGGGTTTAAGGCCAGTGAAATTCTCATTACCCACTAAAGGTTTTACTGAATATACAGTATATATCCATATTACCATTCAAAATGGAGTAGGAAATAACACCCTACTCCAGTATTCTTGCCTGGAAAATTCCATGGGCAGAGGAGCCTGATAGGCTACAGTCCATGTGACTACTAAGAGCCAGACATGACGGAGTGACTGAACACACCATTCAAAAATCTGGAAGAACCTGGATTTCAAATGCGTCTGTCTCATGTCAGAAAAGGGACTGTGGATCTGTATTTGCAACCTTTAAGCTCACAAAGTTCTGATCCAGATTCAGTTCATGCGGATAATTTCCCAAGGATAATTTTCACGTCCTTGGCCTAAATTACTCTCTAATACTTCTTTCTCTGATTCATTAATTTGCATCAAAATGCATTTTGGCTGGAAGTAACAATAGGAATATTTTGAAATGCTTTATTTCATATAGCCACTAGATGGCATCTTTGTAAAAGCAAAAGAAATTTAAAAGAAATGTTTATTGAATAAATGAAGGCTGAGATATTCCTATTTCATTAGAAATAGAGGTAACTTATTTTGAGGTAATAAATCCTTAAAAAATTGCATAGGTTTATTGTGAAAATTAAAATGAGAAATAGTATTTTAAGTTACTCTTCCACCTCCAGAATTGAGAGTCTTTTATGGATTGGTTGTTTTCAGCTTGCATTTACATTTATTTTGTATAACCAAACAGCCATATAGTTGTGTATTTATGCATGTGTTTTATATATATATATATATATATATATATATATATATGTACAAACAAATACATGTATGTGTATGTGATTTTGATTTGCTTGCAACCTATGTAGACTACCTGGGAAGCCTACCAATTAAATTAGGCTTATATTGTAAAATTGAGTTCTGTTAATGAAATATGAGCATATAGTGTGTATCAAGTCACATCTAACATGGTGAAGTACTTATCTACCAGGTTTTCATCCCTCCATCTCCTGCCTCTGGGCCTACATCGAGTTTTTAATAAAGTCCCTCATAGGGAAGGCAGTGAATGATAAATCTTTAATAGGAAACCCAGAAAGATGAGGGTTTAAGGCCAGTGAAATTCTCATTACTAGTAAAATTTAAGATACATTATGGTTTTTGGAGATGGGAGCCAGGGAGCATTGGGAAGAACTTGTCTGCACACCTCCGATCACACCTGGGTTACTCACGAAAGCCTGACTAACCCTGGTGTTTACTGAAATGTCCTTTTCTCTGTACTTCATGACTATGTGGATTCATGAGGTGATTTAAATGCACTTGCTTTTATTTAATAAAACCATTAGTAAAGCCAATTTCATCTGGGGGTATAATACATATTTTATATTGTTACAATAAGAAATATTTTAAATGAGATAATACTGAAAAAAATTACATTGGGCGTTAGGAAGTTATTGAATGCAATTTCAATAATGCTAGAAATGAGATGACATTGAACATTATGAAGGAAGAATGAACATGTATTATACAAAATACAAATTTTTATTTCATTATATAATCTTACATCCCTTTTAAATTTCAAAGAGTACTAGGTCAAAGACATAGAACAGTGGTTTGAAACATGAAGCTCTGATATCAGACTGTTTGGGTCTATTTCTGGCTCCCTTACTAAACCTCTCTGAGCCTTAGCTTCCTTGTTAGGAAAACGAAGCTGATCACAGTTCTCCCTTAATAAAATCATTGTAAAAATTAAATTAGAAGTAGAGGTAAAGTGAAAGTGTTTAGTTGCTCTGTCCAGTCTGACTGCTTGAAACCCGTGGACCTTAGACCACCAGGTTCCTCTATCCCTGAACTTTTCAGGCAAGAATATTGGGAGTGGGTTGAGTGCTTAGTGACAAACAACACTTAATAAGTGTTAGCTATTACTATGAAGCACATGAAGGTTTGTTTTTTACCAAATATTTACAATAGATATATAATTGATCCTTTCTGCCAATAATACATACTTCTTTTAAAACCTCAATTTAAAGAATTTATAGTGATAGAAAAACACTAAAATAATTCAGTGATTAGCAATTTTTGCTTTGTTTCTTCTGACTTAAAATGGAAATATTTTAATAGCGCCTGTTTTCATCCCTCCATCTCCTGCCTCTGGGCCTACATCGAGTTTTTAATAAAGTCCCTCATAGGGAAGGCAGTGAATGATAAATCTTTAATAGGAAACCCAGAAAGATGAGGGTTTAAGGCCAGTGAAATTCTCATTACTAGTAAAATTTAAGATACATTATGGTTTTTGGAGATGGGAGCCAGGGAGCATTGGGAAGAACTTGTCTGCACACTCCGATCACACCTGGGTTACTCACGAAAGCCTGACTAACCCTGGTGTTTACTGAAATGTCCTTTTCTCTGTACTTCATGACTATGTGGATTCATGAGGTGATTTAAATGCACTTGCTTTTATTTAATAAAACCATTAGTAAAGCCAATTTCATCTGGGGGTATAATACATATTTTATATTGTTACAATAAGAAATATTTTAAATGAGATAATACTGAAAAAAATTACATTGGGCGTTAGGAAGTTATTGAATGCAATTTCAATAATGCTAGAAATGAGATGACATTGAACATTATGAAGGAAGAATGAACATGTATTATACAAAATACAAATTTTTATTTCATTATATAATCTTACATCCCTTTTAAATTTCAAAGAGTACTAGGTCAAAGACATAGAACAGTGGTTTGAAACATGAAGCTCTGATATCAGACTGTTTGGGTCTATTTCTGGCTCCCTTACTAAACCTCTCTGAGCCTTAGCTTCCTTGTTAGGAAAACGAAGCTGATCACAGTTCTCCCTTAATAAAATCATTGTAAAAATTAAATTAGGAGTAGAGGTAAAGTGAAAGTGTTTAGTTGCTCTGTCCAGTCTGACTGCTTGAAACCCGTGGACCTTAGACCACCAGGTTCCTCTATCCCTGAACTTTTCAGGCAAGAATATTGGGAGTGGGTTGAGTGCTTAGTGACAAACAACACTTAATAAGTGTTAGCTATTACTATGAAGCACATGAAGGTTTGTTTTTTACCAAATATTTACAATAGATATATAATTGATCCTTTCTGCCAATAATACATACTTCTTTTAAAACCTCAATTTAAAGAATTTATAGTGATAGAAAAACACTAAAATAATTCAGTGATTAGCAATTTTTGCTTTGTTTCTTCTGACTTAAAATGGAAATATTTTAATAGCGCCTGTCTCCCCTTTCTCTGGCTGCCAGGGATGCTAGAGCCAAGTTTCAAGTTTAACAAAAGCAAGTAGGCACCTGCCGTTGTGCCAGCTAAGTTTTCCTTTGCCTAGGTCCCTACTCTCTTTTCACAGTCTTTCGCCCGTGCTATGTTGCTTCAGTCGTGTCCCGACTCTGCGAGTCAGTGGACTGTAGCCCTCTAGGCGCCTCTGTCCATGGGATTCTCCAGGCAAGAAGACGGGAGCCGTTGCTAAGCCCTCCTTCAGGGAACCTCCCCAGGGATAGAACCTGCTTCTTCTGCATTTCAGGAAGATTCTTTCCCGCTGAAACACCGCGGAAGTACATTTCGTAGTTACATTTCCTTTAAGCCTGATTTTTCATATCCATAAGCGTAAACTGGCGTATTTGTTTTGGAGACCGGCTCCATTTCACAAGTGTTAAAAGACATCTTATACAATGGTTATTGTCAGAACCACTTTCGGATCTAGGTAATGAGTAGGTAACTAACCGCTTTCCTGCCCCGCCCGCCCCGCCCGCCCGCCCTGCCCGCCCCGCCCGCCCGCCCGCCCGCCCCCGCCCCGCCGCCGCCCGCCCCGCCCGCCCGCCCTCGCCGCGCCCCGCCCGCCCGCCCGCCCTCGCCGCGCCCCGCCCGCCCCGCCCGCCCTCGCCGCGCCCGCCCCGCCCGCCCTCGCCGCGCCCCGCCCCGCCGCTCGCCGCGCCCCCCTCGCCCCGCCGCGCCCCGCCCTCGCCCGCCGCGCGCGCCCGCCCGCCCTCCCCGTCCCGCCCTCGCCCCGCCCCTCCCGCCCGCCCTCGCCCCACCCGCCCGCTCGCCCGCCCCGCCCCTTTCGCTCTCGCCCCGCCCCGCCCCTCCCGCCCTCGCCCCGCCCCTCCCGCCCACGCCCTCCCTCCCGTCCTCGCCACGCCCTTCCGCCCTCGCCCCGCCCCTTCTTCGGCCTTAAATCTTACTCCGACCCTCGCTCCCTGGCTCCGCCCCCACCAGCGCGGGCTTCGCCTCTTCTCGCGGGAGCTGTGTCCTCGGGGGGCCCAGGACCCTCCCCAGAAATCAGTAAGCGGATCCTGTTTTCGGAGCCTTTTTTTTCCTCCCTTTCTCTGGCTGCCAGGGATGCTAGAGCCAAGTTTCAAGTTTAACAAAAGCAAGTAGGCACCTGCCGTTGTGCCAGCTAAGTTTTCCTTTGCCTAGGTCCCTACTCTCTTTTCACAGTCTTTCGCCCGTGCTATGTTGCTTCAGTCGTGTCCCGACTCTGCGAGTCAGTGGACTGTAGCCCTCTAGGCGCCTCTGTCCATGGGATTCTCCAGGCAAGAAGACGGGAGCCGTTGCTAAGCCCTCCTTCAGGGAACCTCCCCAGGGATAGAACCTGCTTCTTCTGCATTTCAGGAAGATTCTTTCCCGCTGAAACACCGCGGAAGTACATTTCGTAGTTACATTTCCTTTAAGCCTGATTTTTCATATCCATAAGCGTAAACTGGCGTATTTGTTTTGGAGACCGGCTCCATTTCACAAGTGTTAAAAGACATCTTATACAATGGTTATTGTCAGAACCACTTTCGGATCTAGGTAATGAGTAGGTAACTAACCGCTTTCCTGCCCCGCCCCGCCCGCCCGCCCGCCCCGCCCGCCCGCCCCGCCCGCCCGCCCGCCCCGCCCCGCCCGCCCCGCCCCGCCCGCCCTCGCCGCGCCCCGCCCGCCGCCCCCGCCCTCGCCGCCCCCCGCCCGCCCCGCCCGCCCTCGCCGCGCCCCGCCCGCCCGCCCGCCCTCGCCCGCCCCGCCCCGCCCGCCTCGCCGCGCCCCGCCCTCGCCCCGCCGCGCCCCGCCCTCGCCCGCCGCGCGCGCCCGCCCGCCCTCTCCCCGTCCCGCCCTCGCCCCGCCCCTCCCGCCCGCCCTCGCCCCACCCGCCCGCTCCCCCCGCCCCGCCCCTTTCGCTCTCGCCCCGCCCCGCCCCTCCCGCCCTCGCCCCGCCCCTACCGCCCACGCCCCTCCCCTCCCGTCCTCGCCACGCCCTTCCGCCCTCGCCCCGCCCCTTCTTCGGCCTTAAATCTTTACTCCGACCCCTCGCTCCCTGGCTCCGCCCCCCCCACCAGCGCGGGCTTCGCCTCTTCTCGCGGGAGCTGTGTCCTGGCGGGAGGGGGTGACGCCAGGACCGTTGCTAGGATACGGCCGGAAACACAGAAATCAGTAAGAGCGGATCCTGTTTTCTAGGAGCCCGGGAAACCGCTTCCACCCGAGTAACTTCGTCTCTCGGTCAGGTAGGAGGATAGGTTCTGGCTCCCCTCTACTGGCCCAACCCCTAGCTAACTCTGAGCGGGTGACTAAGGTGGCGGGACTCCGAGGGCTCGAGAGGTCTGAAGCAGCTTGAGCTCTGGAGACTGACCACTGGGGAATGTTCCACCTTTGCCTAAAAGACTGCAGAGCGTCCCATCTTTATTGGTTCCTTTTCTGGTTCTGGATCTCTAATTTGGGATTCGGAAGTAGCAGCATCAGTCTAGGAGGTGTACCATACTTCCCACCCCGAGTACTTATCGGGGTTAATAATATAGAAGCACCACGTGTGTTCAACCCAGTTATAGTATTAGAAAACGTGTAGCAATCCGTGGTGACCTTTAGTAAATAGAGTGCTTTCAGATTTCCCTCTTTCACTTCTCTCCACTTGCGGTCTTTGTTGTGCTTCTTAAAAAACTTAAAAACTCAACAAGACTATTTGGTAAAAGACAAAGTTGAATCTCCACCTTCCTACTTACACTAATATTCTAGATATATCAACGAAATATGCATTGTAGATGAAAGGGACATTTTTGTAAGCAATCAGGGTATTTTTTTCTTTTTAAAAGCTTTTAAAAGATTATAAAATTTGCACTTGAATACATAAAAATGCTTAAAAATTCAAACAGTAAAGAGAACGAACAATGAAAATCTGCCTTCCACCCTTTTCTCCCATCAACTTCCCTGCCCTCCAGTTCACCTTCCAGAAGTCTTCTAAGCATATACAATTATGTAGTTGTATCTGTAGCGTTGTATACAGTGGCATGTGCTTTTGCTGGAGGTCATTGAAAGGACACCACCTCCAGTTTACCCACTATCCACACGGGCAATCAGAGGCTCTTTCCCTCTCCCTTGTCCTTGCAATGTACCTTCTGCCCATTGTTCCTGAGACCATCGGAACTATAAATATGACTGAACCCAGTTAAGCAAGGTCTCTTACACTTTGGTGGAGGGTGTTGAGATTTATTCTCTTTAGGCTACTCCAGCAATCTTCTTTGTAGGTTTCTTTGCCACTTACAATCTGGAGTGGTCTGTCTCTTTCTTTAGAACTGGCTTCTTCATTTAGCATAATTCGTTAGAGATTCACCCATGCTGTGTGTTGTTATTCAGTTACTGTAGGTTTCTTTGTCCACTTTAAATCATATCCGGAGTGTGATGCCATCCAACCGTCTCATGCTAACTCTGAGCGGGTCGAGAGTCTGAAGCAGCTTGAGCTCTGGAGACTGACCACTGGGGAATGTTCCACCTTTGCCTAAAAGACTGTGCAGAGCGTCCCATCTTTATTGGTTCCTTTTCTGGTTCTGGATCTCTAATTTGGGATTCGGAAGTAGCAGCATCAGTCTAGGAGGTGTACCATACTTCCCACCCCGAGTACTTATCGGGGTTAATAATATAGAAGCACCACGTGTGTTCAACCCAGTTATAGTATTAGAAAACGTGTAGCAATCCGTGGTGACCTTTAGTAAATAGAGTGCTTTCAGATTTCCCTCTTTCACTTCTCTCCACTTGCGGTCTTTGTTGTGCTTCTTAAAAAACTTAAAAACTCAACAAGACTATTTGGTAAAAGACAAAGTTGAATCTCCACCTTCCTACTTACACTAATATTCTAGATATATCAACGAAATATGCATTGTAGATGAAAGGGACATTTTTGTAAGCAATCAGGGTATTTTTTCTTTTTAAAAGCTTTTAAAAGATTATAAAATTTGCACTTGAATACATAAAAATGCTTAAAAATTCAAACAGTAAAGAGAACGAACAATGAAAATCTGCCTTCCACCCTTTTCTCCCATCAACTTCCCTGCCCTCCAGTTCACCTTCCAGAAGTCTTCTAAGCATATACAATTATGTAGTTGTATCTGTAGCGTTGTATACAGTGGCATGTGCTTTTGCTGGAGGTCATTGAAAGGACACCACCTCCAGTTTACCCACTATCCACACGGGCAATCAGAGGCTCTTTCCCTCTCCCTTGTCCTTGCAATGTACCTTCTGCCCATTGTTCCTGAGACCATCGGAACTATAAATATGACTGAACCCAGTTAAGCAAGGTCTCTTACACTTTGGTGGAGGGTGTTGAGATTTATTCTCTTTAGGCTACTCCAGCAATCTTCTTTGTAGGTTTCTTTGCCACTTACAATCTGGAGTGGTCTGTCTCTTTCTTTAGAACTGGCTTCTTCATTTAGCATAATTCGTTAGAGATTCACCCATGCTGTGTGTTGTTATTCAGTTACTTAGTCATGTCCAACTCTTTGTGACCCCATGAATTGCAGCACAGCAGACTTCTTTGTCCTTCAGTATCTCCCCGAGTTTGTTCAAACTCATATCCGTTGAGTCAGTGATGCCATCCAACCGTCTCATCCTCTGTCGCTCCCTTCTCTTGCCCTCAATCTTTCCCAACATCAGAGTCTTTCCCAGTGAATCAGCTCTTTGTATCAGGTGGTAAAGTACTGGAGCTTCAGCTTCAGTACTAGTCCTTCCAATGAATATTCAGGGTTAATTTCCTTTAGGATTGACTGGTTTGATCTCCTTGCTGTTCAAGGGACTCTTAAGGATCTTCTCCAACACCACAGTTTGAAAGTGTCAATTTTTTGGCACTGAACCTTCTGTATGGTCCAACTACTACTATACTATACTACTACTACTATAGCTTTGACTATGGATGTGAGACTAAAGAGATTTCTCTGCTTTTAGTATTACAGAATGTGTACTTCCCAGCATATAGTTGCCGTGGAGATAACAGGTTCCTTGGAGCTTCTGTTCAATTGTAATGCAGAAACGTAAATCCTGTGTTAGTTTTGGGTTAAAAGAAAAAAAAAAAACGGTTATAGGGACTTCCTTTGGTCATCCAATGGCTAAGACTCCATGTTCCTAATGCAGAGGGCCCATGTTTGACCTGACTGGTAACATAGATTTCACATGCTGCACCTAAGAGTTCACGTGCCACAACTAAAGTTCCCGCATGATGCAATTAAGACTTGGTGCAACCAAATAAATCAATATGTGTTAAAAAGTTATTGAAAATATTCTTCTGTTACAAGAATTGGTCCTTGAGTAAGAAAGAGATGACCATATGTTTTAGAATATGTTTTCAATATTTTCTTCAGAGATTTCTCTTGAATTTGCATTTTGAGGTTCTCTTTTTGGTACACATTTTTACTTGCTGCGGTGTTTTAATTTAAAATTCACCAAGTTTTTAACTTAATGCCATTACTCAGAGTATTCAACAATATAATGAGCCACATTATAATCTATTATGAACATGGGCATATACCAGCAATGAATTTGCTATTTGGTGTAGAAATTTTGTGGGTAGTAAATAAATGTTTTTCAATTTTTTCAAGTTTTTTCGATTCAGACGATGTCTGACCAGGAGGAAGAATCTGATTCTCAGAATACTTCATCAAAAGAAGAAGAGGATGCTTTGGACACTGTCAATATTCCAGTTCCCTCAGAAGAGTTTCCAGATTCAGATCAAATGGAAAACTTTGAATATGAACTAGATCCCTTTAGTGAGGGCCCTGAAAGACACATCGAGGATCTGAGCGACCAGAGCATTTCCAGCCTGGAACTAACCACTGTCGAGCAATTTATAGATGGCACTCAGTTGGCTGAACAAGTTGAGGACGGTGGAGACTCTCAGTTGGCATCAGCTAAGGCAATGAAGTCAGCCAAACTATACGCAAGAGAGCCTCTGTCATTTACAGAAAAAATAAATGCTGTAAAGGAATCTCTGAAAGCGTCGATGATAGACTCTTCAGCAACAGGTATTAGTTAGGGAAGATAGGCTCTTTTATTTATTTATTTTGCCCTCGTTTTGAAGAGCAGTTATTTTTTCTTTCTTTTTTTCCTTGAAGATTTATTTTATATTTGATGTTACTTTCCCACTTCCTTATCCTTATTCTGTGGCTGTGTCGTATGAATCTTTTAATTTTGTGTGAAGTGTCTCCTCTGTTATGCAGTATTTGCTTTCCCTAAATAAAGGAACATCAGTAAATTCTAAAGTGATATTTGTCTGTTTTGCCCAAATAAAGTAGGTTCTTAAAATGTTTAGGGAGAAATTTTTGAGTATCACTGTAATTCTTTTGAGTGCCATTTTGGAATTCATTCTAAATAGCTAGCGAGAGGTAGGATAGGAATTTGACACCGTATTTTTCTAGTTTCATCTACAGTACTCATTCCCAATCTGGTTGCTCGTACGTATTTCCGTACTTCTTAGTGTTAACTTTATATTCAACTTTAGAAAAGTCATTGTTGTCTTTCATTATGGATTCATTTTAAAGACATGCTGAAGGCATGGTGTTTATAAGTTATTACAATATTGCTGGTGGCGAAGCAGAAGAATAGGAAGAAAGTAGTTACACAAAGAATTCTACTTGGCTGGTTGACTAACTGCTCCTTGTCTGTCTTGTCGGTACATTTCGAGAGAGTTTCCATCCATAGAGTGGAGAACATGGGCCATCATTTAACAATAATGGCAGCTTACTCAGGCTGGCACATGTGGCTTTTGAATCCAGTGGAGTGTTAGTTCTTATGTGTTGTGTCCCTCAAGTAAAGAATGAAAAGGAGGAAGAGAAGAAAATAATCAAGCCCATTTATATCTAATTGAAGCTGTTATCCCTCAGTTTCATTTTTCAGTGTAAATTTGGGTGCCATTTTTTGATATGTCTGTGATTCGCTATGATAATAGCTTATAACAAACACATGGTGATTTTTAAAAAGTGGTCTTCGTGCTGTACTTCCTGAGGCTCACACGTTCCTGAACAGTTTGCCTTCCCAAAATTTAGGAAATCACTGCTACGAGAAGTTTGCCATATATTAATTGTAGAACTTTGAACTCAGGAAACAATTAAAACAGCCTTATATAATTTAACATCTGTAAGAGTGTTCTTTTTGAAAGAGAAAGAACTGTGACAACAAGCTTAAAGAACCTTAGCATCAACAATATCTTGTTAAGTTTCATGCTAGGATTGTTGATAAATGTCTCTTAGAGCTTTATGAAAACTGCCATGTCGACCATCTAGAAATATATGAAACTTTATTGGTCTGTAATGTGTACTCTCCACTCCATCTTATTTATTGTGTCTCCATTAACATATAAAGTTTGTAGATGTAAAAGTAAAAAGTTTATCCCATGATAATTCATTTTTGAGGACTATATTTCCTTCCTACATTTTGTAAACAGATAATCATTTTATAGTAATAGTTTTTCTCAACTTTTAACATGTAAGTGTCTTGATTTTTATTTTACAGTCAGGAGTGAGCCACTTAATGCCTATGGTTGTGAAAAGTAGATTTGTGCATAATTATTCCAGATATTTATAATAAACAGTGATTTTATGTTTTGCATTCTGCCAGCTACAGATGTTAAGTCAATTTTGGGAAGAAGCTGCTTTTGCCATTGCAAGGTCAAAAAAAATTTTCTCTGAGAATTTCCCTATTGGTTTTTCTTAACTTCATGAATATGCACTGATTTCTTGATGCTTGTTTTCAATATGTAAGCAAAGCATGTACATTTTTAAGTTTCAGGTTCTCCCTTTCTGATATTATATAAAAAGGCTTGGTTTTCCAAGATATTTCCTATGTTTATATCTGAATAGTATCTGTCAGATATTGAGAATCTTTGAAAATTTTAAGTGATTTTAAAAGAATCTTTGAAAGCAGTTTAATCTCATTTCCTGGCTTTCCTGTTATTCTGGGTGTGGGGGTGATCTCAAACATGCACTGATCCTCATAGAAGATAGTGGAAGAGAGAGCTGAACTTTTGAGTTGGAGCTGGGGGAGCAGGCATTGACCATTGATGCTGTTTCTTGAGATTATGGATTGATTTTCAAAGCAAAATGTTGCCAATGAATGTTTGTCACTTCTCTTAGAAAATGAAAACCAACTCTTATCACTGAGGCATAATGGGAGACTTGCCTAAGCAACTTGCATTCTATATGATCACACATTGTCCTATAATTCTCTTATCTGCTTATGTACTATATGATGCTGACTCTTGATTTAACGGTGACTTTCTTTTCTCTTTTTATCTACAGTTAAAGTCATACTTCATCCTGTAGGCCAAGAAGTTATAATTCCTTTTAAAGTTGACACTATTCTAAGATCCCTGAGGGATCATTTCTCACATCTGTTATGTGTCCCACCTTTTGCCCTGCAGATAAAATGTGCAGGTAAGCTTGGAGGCTAGTAAAACCTATCAAGACTTCTCTAGTCTCAATATAATTAAGATCTTTGATTTGTTAAACTAAATATCTTGACATTTACTGCTTGAACATTATATTGCTGTTACACATTTGTTCATTCAACAACGTATTACCGATGACAGACTTTGTTCTATATACTTTGCTGGGAACCAAACATATGAAGAAACATGAAACAGAATCTGTTTTCAAGTTGCTTATAGATTAGGAAGGAACATGTATGCAGTGGTTACTATACATGGTGTAAATGTTTTAATGGAGAGATGTTTAAAAAACTGGAGGAAGGAAACTGGAGGATTATAAAAAGCTACATCTAATTAAAGTGATAATATTTGTACTAAGTCCCAGAGTGGCGAGAAAACCTAGGTCTTTTGGGAAGTGGTAAGAAGTTCAGAGGTACTAGAAGTGAGTTATTTATGGGGAGTAGGGGGAAATGAAGTTAAAAAATAGATGATGAATGAGCATGTTTAGAAAGAGAAGAGGACTGAAGTTGGCTTATTGGTCTCTGTAGATCAAGGTCCATTCAGGTTGTGATGGTGTTCAAGTCTATATTTTGTGGGCAATACAGAGGAGCCCACCTTATATTTGCCTTGTGTCATGATAGGGTATAGTCTTAGTAACTGTGATAGAATTAAGGAGACTAGTATAGCTCAATAGATGTTTCTGTAGAATATGCGTACACATCATAATATTTTGTTTTTAGAAGTTTTGATATTAACTTGTAAAGATACCACAAAGTCTCTAGGACAATGAGAACATTTGGGGAAAATTGTAAGTGCTAGATAGGAATAAGCCATATCTATTAAGTTCTTCCTCCTTGCCAAGTCAGAAAAGCAGTCAGTTCAATTTCAAAGTTATTTGTAGAAAACTATTATAATGAATGTGCTTCAGTAGTAAGGTGTTCATGTATTCAAACAACTGGTTATTAAATTTCTACCAGGGAAACAAAGCTAAAATTTAAATGGTTATTGTAACAGTGATGATACTGTTGATGATGGCTAATTTAATGAGCACTGTGTGCTAGTCCTTTTACAAAATGTTCTGCCTATGTTATCACATTATCATTCAATCATCTGCAGAAAAAGTAAAACGCTATCAAGACTTCTCTAGTCTCAATATAATTAAGATCTTTGATTTGTTAAACTAAATATCTTGACATTTACTGCTTGAACATTATATTGCTGTTACACATTTGTTCATTCAACAACGTATTACCGATGACAGACTTTGTTCTATATACTTTGCTGGGAACCAAACATATGAAGAAACATGAAACAGAATCTGTTTTCAAGTTGCTTATAGATTAGGAAGGAACATGTATGCAGTGGTTACTATACATGGTGTAAATGTTTTAATGGAGAGATGTTTAAAAAACTGGAGGAAGGAAACTGGAGGATTATAAAAAGCTACATCTAATTAAAGTGATAATATTTGTACTAAGTCCCAGAGTGGCGAGAAAACCTAGGTCTTTTGGGAAGTGGTAAGAAGTTCAGAGGTACTAGAAGTGAGTTATTTATGGGGAGTAGGGGGAAATGAAGTTAAAAAATAGATGATGAATGAGCATGTTTAGAAAGAGAAGAGGACTGAAGTTGGCTTATTGGTCTCTGTAGATCAAGGTCCATTCAGGTTGTGATGGTGTTCAAGTCTATATTTTGTGGGCAATACAGAGGAGCCCACCTTATATTTGCCTTGTGTCATGATAGGGTATAGTCTTAGTAACTGTGATAGAATTAAGGAGACTAGTATAGCTCAATAGATGTTTCTGTAGAATATGCGTACACATCATAATATTTTGTTTTTAGAAGTTTTGATATTAACTTGTAAAGATACCACAAAGTCTCTAGGACAATGAGAACATTTGGGGAAAATTGTAAGTGCTAGATAGGAATAAGCCATATCTATTAAGTTCTTCCTCCTTGCCAAGTCAGAAAAGCAGTCAGTTCAATTTCAAAGTTATTTGTAGAAAACTATTATAATGAATGTGCTTCAGTAGTAAGGTGTTCATGTATTCAAACAACTGGTTATTAAATTTCTATCAGGGAAACAAAGCTAAAATTTAAATGGTTATTGTAACAGTGATGATACTGTTGATGATGGCTAATTTAATGAGCACTGTGTGCTAGTCCTTTTACAAAATGTTCTGCCTATGTTATCACATTATCATTCAATCTACGCATCAGTCCTTTGAGGTAGGTATTATTAGTAACTTCTAGGGGGAGATGGAAGCTAAAGCTCCAAGAAACTTGTGCAAATTCCCACAGTTTATGAGTGTCAGAATCTGAACTTAATTGTAAGCATGATTCCTTAGCCCGCTTGGCCATCCTGACAATTGTAGGCATGATTCCATAAAAGGAATTTGGATCTGCTTGGCATTAACTATACATAAGGTGAAGTTCAAAACTGGAGAGGTGAGTGCATTTTTGAGACAGGAATAGCTGGCCGGTGGTACCTAAGAATCTCTTCCTTTGCATTTCATGACCTTTTGTCTTTACGTGTAGGAACCGTGCATTGCCAATGGATAACAGGCTTTTGTCAGCAGTGATAAATAAAGAAGAGCTTGATTCTATGCCAGCCATGCTCTAAAATAGATCTTTTCTTCTAGTACTAGATCTGGAGTTCAGGTTTGGTGGGACCAAACCGACTCTAGAAACAATTAGAGGAATGAAGAGGCTCTGTATTAGTTTGAAGAGGAAGTCTCTATTAGTTTCCTATGGCTGTTTTACAACAAATTTTTTGACTTAAAGCGACATTATTTTGGTTACAGTTCTAGAAGCCAAATACCCTAAATCAATTTCACTTGACTAAAGTCAGGCTCGCCTCCCTCTGGAGGGTCTAGAGAGAGACTGCTTTCTTACCTTTTCCAGCTTCTAGAGTTGCATTTCTTGCATTCTTGGGTTTCCTCATTTTCAAAGCTGGTAGCACCATAGCATCTTTAAATCTCTGCTTATCATATCATCTTCTCTGTCGTCAAATTTTCCTCTTCCTTCATCTGAAAGGTCACTTACGATTAAATTTAGGGCTCATCTGAATAATCTAGGATAATCTAGCCATCTCAAAATCCTGAACTTAATAAAATCTGCAGTCACTTTTCTACATAAGTTATTCATGAATTCTGAGTCTATGCACTGAATAATCTTTTTGATGATACTGTTGATGATGGCTAATTTAATGAGCACTGTGTGCTAGTCCTTTTACAAAATGTTCTGCCTATGTTATCACATTATCATTCAATCTACGCATCAGTCCTTTGAGGTAGGTATTATTAGTAACTTCTAGGGGGAGATGGAAGCTAAAGCTCCAAGAAACTTGTGCAAATTCCCACAGTTTATGAGTGTCAGAATCTGAACTTAATTGTAAGCATGATTCCTTAGCCCGCTTGGCCATCCTGACAATTGTAGGCATGATTCCATAAAAGGAATTTGGATCTGCTTGGCATTAACTATACATAAGGTGAAGTTCAAAACTGGAGAGGTGAGTGCATTTTTGAGACAGGAATAGCTGGCCGGTGGTACCTAAGAATCTCTTCCTTTGCATTTCATGACCTTTTGTCTTTACGTGTAGGAACCGTGCATTGCCAATGGATAACAGGCTTTTGTCAGCAGTGATAAATAAAGAAGAGCTTGATTCTATGCCAGCCATGCTCTAAGATAGATCTTTTCTTCTAGTACTAGATCTGGAGTTCAGGTTTGGTGGGACCAAACCGACTCTAGAAACAATTAGAGGAATGAAGAGGCTCTGTATTAGTTTGAAGAGGAAGTCTCTATTAGTTTCCTATGGCTGTTTTACAACAAATTTTTTGACTTAAAGCGACATTATTTTGGTTACAGTTCTAGAAGCCAAATACCCTAAATCAATTTCACTTGACTAAAGTCAGGCTCGCCTCCCTCTGGAGGGTCTAGAGAGAGACTGCTTTCTTACCTTTTCCAGCTTCTAGAGTTGCATTTCTTGCATTCTTGGGTTTCCTCATTTTCAAAGCTGGTAGCACCATAGCATCTTTAAATCTCTGCTTATCATATCATCTTCTCTGTCGTCAAATTTTCCTCTTCCTTCATCTGAAAGGTCACTTACGATTAAATTTAGGGCTCATCTGAATAATCTAGGATAATCTAGCCATCTCAAAATCCTGAACTTAATAAAATCTGCAGTCACTTTTTCTACATAAGTTATTCATGAATTCTGAGTCTATGCACATAAGGAATTAATACATGGATATATTTTAGGATTAATATTCAAAATCCATATAACATTATTTTTTGTTATTGTTTTTTTAATTGAAGGAAAATTGCTTTACACAGTTCTGTTGTTTTCTGCCAAGTATCAACATGAATCAGCCCGAGGTATACATATGTCCACTCCCTCTTGAGCTTCCCCCCATCTCCTTCCACATCCCACCCCTCCAGGTTGTTACAGAGCCCCTGTTTGAGTCTTATAGTAAATTCCCATTGTTTATCTATTTTACCTATGATAATATAAGTCTCCATGTTACTCTTTCCATACATCTCACCCTTACCTCCCCTCCCCCTCTTCCGTAAGTCTTTTCTCTATGGCTGTTTCTCCATTGCTGCCCTGCAAATAAATCAGTACCATCTTTCTAGGTTCCATATATATGCATTAGTATATAATATTTATCTTTCTCTTTCTGACTTACTTCAGTCTGTATAATATGCTCTAGGTTCATTTACCTCATTAGAACTGACCCACATGCATTCTTTTTAATGGCTGAGTAATATTCCATTGTATATATATGTACCACAGCTTATTTATCCATTCATCTGTCAATGGACATCTAGGTTGTTTCCATATTCTAGCTATTGTAAATAGTGCTGCAGTGAACAATGGGGTGCATGTATCTTTTTCAATTTGGTTTCCTCAGGGTATATGCCTAGTAGTGGAATTGCTGGGTCACATGGTGGTTTTATTCCTAGTTTTTTTTTTGATAAGGAGTCTCCACACTGTCTTACACAGTGGTTGTATTAATTTACATTCCCACCAACAGTACAAGAGGGTTCCCTTTTCTCTGCACCGTCTCCAACATTTATTACTTGTAGATTTTTTGATGATGGCTGTTTTGATTAGTGTGTAGTTTGATTTGTATTTCTCTAATCACGAGCAGTGTTGAGCGTCTTTTCATATGTATGTCTTCTTTGGAGAAATGTCTGTTTAGGTCTTTTTCTCACTTTTTGTTTGGGTTGTTTGTTTTCCTGGCATTGGGTTATATGAGCTGCTTGTTAATGCTTGTATGAGCTGGAAGCTACATAAGTTATTCATGAATTCTGAGTCTATGCACATAAGGAATTAATACATGGATATATTTTAGGATTAATATTCAAAATCCATATAACATTATTTTTTGTTATTGTTTTTTTAATTGAAGGAAAATTGCTTTACACAGTTCTGTTGTTTTCTGCCAAGTATCAACATGAATCAGCCCGAGGTATACATATGTCCACTCCCTCTTGAGCTTCCCCCCATCTCCTTCCACATCCCACCCCTCCAGGTTGTTACAGAGCCCCTGTTTGAGTCTTATAGTAAATTCCCATTGTTTATCTATTTTACCTATGATAATATAAGTCTCCATGTTACTCTTTCCATACATCTCACCCTTACCTCCCCTCCCCCTCTTCCGTAAGTCTTTTCTCTATGGCTGTTTCTCCATTGCTGCCCTGCAAATAAATCAGTACCATCTTTCTAGGTTCCATATATATGCATTAGTATATAATATTTATCTTTCTCTTTCTGACTTACTTCAGTCTGTATAATATGCTCTAGGTTCATTTACCTCATTAGAACTGACCCACATGCATTCTTTTTAATGGCTGAGTAATATTCCATTGTATATATATGTACCACAGCTTATTTATCCATTCATCTGTCAATGGACATCTAGGTTGTTTCCATATTCTAGCTATTGTAAATAGTGCTGCAGTGAACAATGGGGTGCATGTATCTTTTTCAATTTGGTTTCCTCAGGGTATATGCCTAGTAGTGGAATTGCTGGGTCACATGGTGGTTTTATTCCTAGTTTTTTTTTTGATAAGGAGTCTCCACACTGTCTTACACAGTGGTTGTATTAATTTACATTCCCACCAACAGTACAAGAGGGTTCCCTTTTCTCTGCACCGTCTCCAACATTTATTACTTGTAGACTTTTTGATGATGGCTGTTTTGATTAGTGTGTAGTTTGATTTGTATTTCTCTAATCACGAGCAGTGTTGAGCGTCTTTTCATATGTATGTCTTCTTTGGAGAAATGTCTGTTTAGGTCTTTTTCTCACTTTTTGTTTGGGTTGTTTGTTTTCCTGGCATTGGGTTATATGAGCTGCTTGTTAATGCTTGTATGAGCTGGAAGTTAATGCTTTGTCAGTTGTTTCATTTGCTATTATTTTCTCCCATTCTGAGGTTGTTTTTCACCTTGTTTATGGTTTCCTTTGCTGTACAAAAGCTTTTAAGTTTAATTAGGTCCTACTTGTTTATTTCTGTTTTTATTTCTCTTACTTTTGGAGGTGGGTCAAAGAGGATCTTGCTTTGATTTATGTCATCGAGTGGTCTGCCTATGTTTTCCTCGAAGAGTTTTATAGTTTCTGGTCTTAGATTTAGGTCTTTAATCCATTTTGAGTTTATCTTTGTGTATGGTGTTAGGAAGTGTTCTAATTTCATTCTTTTACATGTAGCTGTCCAGTTTTCCCAGCACCACTTATTGAAGAAGCTATATGTACCCCATTGTGTATTCTTGTCTCCTTTGTCAAAAATAAGGAAACCATAAGCACGTGGGTTTATCTCTGGGCTCTCTATGTTGTTCCATTGGTCTATATTTCTGTTTTTGTACCAGTACCATATTGTCTTGATGACTGTAGCTTTGTAGTATAACCTGCAATCAGGAAGGTTGATTCCTCCAGCTTTATTCTTCTTTCTCTAGACTGCTTTGGCTATTCAGGGGCATTTGTGTTTCCATCTGAATTGTGATATTTTTTGTTCTAATTCTGTGAAAAATGCCACGGGTAATTTGATAGGGATCACTTTGATCCATAGATTACATTTGATAGTATGATCATTTTCACAATATTAATTCTTTCAATTCAGGAACATGGAATATCTCTTCATCTGTTTATGTCATCTTTGATTTCTGTTATCAGTGTCTTATAATTTTCTGCATACAGTTCTTTTGTCTCTTTAGATAGGTTTATTCCTAGATATTTTATTATTTTTGTTGCAATGGTGAATGGGATTGCTTCCTTGATTTCTCTTTTTGATTTTTCATTGTTACTATGTAGGAATGCAAGTTATTTCTGTGTATTGATTTTATATCCTGCAAGTTTGCTAAATTCACTGATTAGCCCTAGTAATTTTCTGATAGTATCTTTAGGGTTTTCTGTGTGTAGTATCATGCCATCTGCAGTGAGAGTTTTGCTTCTTCTTTTCCAATCTGGATTCCTTTTATTTCTTTCTCTTCTCTAATTACTGTAGCTAGGACTTAAAAAACTATGTTGAATAATAGTGGTGAGAGTGGACCCTAACACATTGGTTTTTTAAATTAAGAATTTAAGGTGAAATGGAAGCTGAAAGATTTTCAAATGTTCTTTCTTGGGCTCGTGGTATCTGATATATTTCTAAGAATGAACAAACCTTTGCTTTGTTAAATTCCTAATTGTAATTTAGGAATAACATACATTGTAAAAATTGATATGGATTCTATCATTATACAAACACTAGCCAGTGGGACTGTATGTATTTCTGTATGCCTTAAATATAGAAATAAACGTATAGTCAATTTATGAAATAAACCAGTAGCTTGAAGGTGTAAGTTGAAGCAATAGAACATAAAAATAAAGTGATCATGTACCTGTTTTTCAGAACAAAACAAAACAAAACAGGCTTAGCTCCACCATGGCATGAATTAATTTATATGAATTTCTGACAATAGAAACAGAAACGATGGGATTCTTTTGACTCTGAGTGTGTACTTTTCTGCATTCAAGAGAGGGCTGTATATTAAACTAACTAGGCTTTCCCTAATATGGATATGTTCTATGATTATTTTAACACTGTGATTTTTAGAGAATGTTTAGAATGTTATTTTGCTGATATTATACAATGTGTTTTCATTTTAAATGTTTATCATTATATGGTGGTTATATTTGTATTTCTAGATGAATGTTTTTTTTAGAATGTTATTTTTCATTTCATTTTTTTCCAGGAACATGGAATATCTCTTCATCTGTTTATGTCATCTTTGATTTCTGTTATCAGTGTCTTATAATTTTCTGCATACAGTTCTTTTGTCTCTTTAGATAGGTTTATTCCTAGATATTTTATTATTTTTGTTGCAATGGTGAATGGGATTGCTTCCTTGATTTCTCTTTTTGATTTTTCATTGTTACTATGTAGGAATGCAAGTTATTTCTGTGTATTGATTTTATATCCTGCAAGTTTGCTAAATTCACTGATTAGCCCTAGTAATTTTCTGATAGTATCTTTAGGGTTTTCTGTGTGTAGTATCATGCCATCTGCAGTGAGAGTTTTGCTTCTTCTTTTCCAATCTGGATTCCTTTTATTTCTTTCTCTTCTCTAATTACTGTAGCTAGGACTTAAAAAACTATGTTGAATAATAGTGGTGAGAGTGGACCCTAACACATTGGTTTTTTAAATTAAGAATTTAAGGTGAAATGGAAGCTGAAAGATTTTCAAATGTTCTTTCTTGGGCTCGTGGTATCTGATATATTTCTAAGAATGAACAAACCTTTGCTTTGTTAAATTCCTAATTGTAATTTAGGAATAACATACATTGTAAAAATTGATATGGATTCTATCATTATACAAACACTAGCCAGTGGGACTGTATGTATTTCTGTATGCCTTAAATATAGAAATAAATGTATAGTCAATTTATGAAATAAACCAGTAGCTTGAAGGTGTAAGTTGAAGCAACAGAACATAAAAATAAAGTGATCATGTACCTGTTTTTCAGAACAAAACAAAACAAAACAGGCTTAGCTCCACCATGGCATGAATTAATTTATATGAATTTCTGACAATAGAAACAGAAACGATGGGATTCTTTTGACTCTGAGTGTGTACTTTTCTGCATTCAAGAGAGGGCTGTATATTAAACTAACTAGGCTTTCCCTAATATGGATATGTTCTATGATTATGTATAACACGCTGTGATTTTTTTTAGAGAATGTTTAGAATGTTATTTTGCTGATATTATACAATGTGTTTTTCATTTTTAAATGTTTATCATTATATGGTGGTTATATATTTGTATTTCTGATGAATTGACAGTTGTGTTTTTACTTTACTTCAAATGCTGAATTTTTGCTCAGGAGTGCCACCTTAATTTTTTCAATTATGGAGTTTTCCATTCTAATAGTACAGCAAGAGATGGACGTCATCAGTATTCTTATGTGGTAATTAAGCAATACACATTCATATAGGCAAGTTTGGTGTTTAACATCCCTTAAAATGAGTACATATAATTGTTTCTTTGTCATAACATTTTGTTATAATTTTATCTCATTTTTAGGAAAGATTCTTAAACATTATGAGACACTACAACAGCATGGATTTAAACCCCAGGATGTTGTACAAGTGGAAGTGTCTTCTTTACATCCAGATCTATACCCAATCAGAAGAATACCTGGGCCAGCTGGAGCCTCTCAGATCATAACTGTCAGAGTACAAACTGGTTAGTTATTTGATATCTTTTAGAGGAAATATTTTGTAGTCCTTTGTAGTTGAAGTCTCATTTAAACTTGGTTTTATCTCCTCAGGCATTGATCAGTACCAGGAAGTAGCTGTTGAGATGATAAAATCTGATTTTCACAAACCATTTCTTGGTGGATTCAGACACAAAATCACGGGGATAGAATATCACAATGCTGGAACACAAACTATACCTAAAAAGATTCCTGAAAAGCTGAATGCATTCTCTCGGGATACCCAGGTAATATTTTTATGTTTCCATATAGATTTTTGAAGCTACAGAATTAGAAAATACTGTACAGCTCTCTAAAATTAAAATCTTCTATGGTTTTTAAAATAATGAAAAATATTACCTTAAATGTATAGGAAAATATGCTCTTTACTCAATTTATTGTAGTGATACTTGTTTAAATTTCTTGTTTTTATTTTAGACAGTTTTTCAGAAAGGAAAGTTACAGCAAACTATAAATACAACATCCACACAGATGACTAAAATTGGTGTATATGTATCAAATATTACTGATAAACTGGTAAAACCAGGAAAATATTTTCCATCAGAAGAATACCATGCTAAAAGATTAAAGGCGGTAAGATAACTTTTATTAGAGGTGAATATTAAAAATTAAACATATAAGTCAATTGTTCTTGGGTATCTGTGTGTTTCCCTAAACACCCTTGCTGAGGGAACTCACATGAGTGTTGTTTAAGACAGAATCATACTAACACTTGTTAAAGATGGTAAGAAAGAAAGTGTTATTCACTCAATTGTCTCTCACTCTTTCTGAGTCAGTGGACAGTAGCCCACAAGGCTCCTCTGTCCATGGAATTCTCCAGGCAAGAGGACTGGAGTGGGTAGCCATTTCCTTCTATAGGAGATCTTTCTGACCCAGTTATGGAACCCAGGTCTTCTGCATTGCAGGCCGAAGCTATACCATTTCATTCAAAATGAAATGCTACAGTGAAGTTTTGTAGTAGGGGAGTTAGCTTAGGCTCAACTTTGAATGCAACAAGGAAAAAGGGAAAGTTATAGCAAAGGAACAGTGTAGGGGTCAATGAATGGAGAATTATTAAGAGAAAACATCTGGGGTAAGGGGGAATTGTGACTACACCAACCTAACAGGATTTGTGGTGAAGGCAGGCCAGAGTGATTAGTCACTCAAGGGTGATCAGATAACAAATGTGGGAATTCTGGTTAAACTGATTTAGCTGAATTCTAGCTAGCATTGGACAAGGCAGTGATGAGCACAGAAGCCCAAAAGTCAAGGCCTCGTTGAAAAAACAAAACCTCAAAGGAACTTAATTAGAATTAGATCAAGGAGAGAAACTTTGTCAGTGTGAGTCAAATTTTATTCATGGCAAATACAGTCATTGTCTCCAGTCTCCCCCTCTGCCATACCCCAGCAAAAGGAACTGGTATCCTAAATGTTCCTAATCTTTCCCTTTCATTATTAGTCAATCCCAGGGGCTTTGTGTGTTGCTTTGGGCTTTTATTAGCTTCATCCTCTCTGTCTCTTGGCGTCTGTCCTTTGGCTTGAACTCTCTGGCATTTGAATCACCTATATAGGTCTATGTAAACTAATAGACCAATAGGTTATTAAAGTCTGTTTTCTGTGATATCAGTAAAGCCACTCCATCACTTTTATGCTACTGTTTGCAAGGTCTGTTTTTCTCAAACTATTTGACTCTTTGAATCTAGAGTGTATCTCTCTTAGGGAACGTTTAATTGGATCTTGTTTCTTTACCCAATCTGACAAGTTCTGCCCTTGACTGGAATGTTTAATATATTTATATTTAATGTAATTGTTGATAAGGTTGGACTATATCAGCCATTTTGCTATTCGTTTTCTGTATGTTGCATATCTCTCTGGTTCCCCTATTGTTCAGTTATTGCCTTCTTTTATGTTAAACACGCATTTTCTAATATCATCTTAATGCCTTTTTTTTTTTTAACTTAAACCTTTTATTTTCTATGGAGTCTTTAACCCGGGGTATGGAACCCAGGTCTTCTGCATTGCAGGCGAGCTATACCATTTCATTCAAAATGAAATGCTACAGTGAAGTTTTGTAGTAGGGGAGTTAGCTTAGGCTCAACTTTGAATGCAACAAGGAAAAAGGGAAAGTTATAGCAAAGGAACAGTGTAGGGGTCAATGAATGGAGAATTATTAAGAGAAAACATCTGGGGTAAGGGGGAATTGTGACTACACCAACCTAACAGGATTTGTGGTGAAGGCAGGCCAGAGTGATTAGTCACTCAAGGGTGATCAGATAACAAATGTGGGAATTCTGGTTAAACTGATTTAGCTGAATTCTAGCTAGCATTGGACAAGGCAGTGATGAGCACAGAAGCCCAAAAGTCAAGGCCTCGTTGAAAAAACAAAACCTCAAAGGAACTTAATTAGAATTAGATCAAGGAGAGAAACTTTGTCAGTGTGAGTCAAATTTTATTCATGGCAAATACAGTCATTGTCTCCAGTCTCCCCCTCTGCCATACCCCAGCAAAAGGAACTGGTATCCTAAATGTTCCTAATCTTTCCCTTTCATTATTAGTCAATCCCAGGGGCTTTGTGTGTTGCTTTGGGCTTTTATTAGCTTCATCCTCTCTGTCTCTTGGCGTCTGTCCTTTGGCTTGAACTCTCTGGCATTTGAATCACCTATATAGGTCTATGTAAACTAATAGACCAATAGGTTATTAAAGTCTGTTTTCTGTGATATCAGTAAAGCCACTCCATCACTTTTATGCTACTGTTTGCAAGGTCTGTTTTTTCTCAAACTATTTGACTCTTTGAATCTAGAGTGTATCTCTCTTAGGGAACGTTTAATTGGATCTTGTTTCTTTACCCAATCTGACAAGTTCTGCCCTTGACTGGAATGTTTAATATATTTATATTTAATGTAATTGTTGATAAGGTTGGACTATATCAGCCATTTTGCTATTCATTTTCTGTATGTTGCATATCTCTCTGGTTCCCCTATTGTTCAGTTATTGCCTTCTTTTATGTTAAACACGCATTTTCTAATATCATCTTAATGCCTTTTTTTTTTTTAACTTAAACCTTTTATTTTCTATCCAATGTGTACTTTAAAAAAAAGTGTACAATTCAGTGATTTTTCTGAACTGTGTAATCAGAATTACAATCTTAGAGTTGCCTCCTCAGAGGTGCAACTTGCATTTCTAGTGTGACCTTGAAGTGAGCCCTGGAGAAAGAAATGGCAACCCACTCCAGTATTCTGGCCTGGAGAATTCCATGGACAGAGGAACCTGGCAGGCTATAGTCCATGGGGTCACAAAGAGTCAGACACGACTGAGCGACTGTCACTTACTCATTCAATCAGAATTATGCAACTGTTGCCACATCAATTTTAGAATATTCTCATCATCCCAGAGGACTTGCTTGGTGGCTCTGTGGTAAAGAATCTGCCTACCAGTGCAGGAGACTCAGGTCCAATACCTGGGTTGGGAAGATTTCCTGGAGAAGGAGATGGCAACCCACTCCAGTGTTCTTACGTGGGAAATGCTATGGACAGAGGAGCCTGGTGGGCGACAGTCCATGGAGTTGCAAAAGAGTCAGACACAACTTAGTGACTAAACAGCGCAATATCATCCCAGAAAGAAAACCCACATCCAGTAGTAGCCAGTCCTTGTTTCCTGCCAATGCTTTCTGCTTTGGGCAACCACACATGTACCCTTCCCTCTGATGATTTGCCCTACTGGATATTTCATATGCATGTAATCAAACAAACGATTTTCAGTAGTTTTGGCCTTCCTATGCCCCTATTCCTGCTATTTATAGAACCAATAGGTTATTAAAGTCTGTTTTCTGTGATATCAGTAAAGCCACTCCATCACTTTTATGCTACTGTTTGCAAGGTCTGTTTTTCTCAAACTATTTGACTCTTTGAATCTAGAGTGTATCTCTCTTAGGGAACGTTTAATTGGATCTTGTTTCTTTACCCAATCTGACAAGTTCTGCCCTTGACTGGAATGTTTAATATATTTATATTTAATGTAATTGTTGATAAGGTTGGACTATATCAGCCATTTTGCTATTCGTTTTCTGTATGTTGCATATCTCTCTGGTTCCCCTATTGTTCAGTTATTGCCTTCTTTTATGTTAAACACGCATTTTCTAATATCATCTTAATGCCTTTTTTTTTTTAACTTAAACCTTTTATTTTCTATCCAATGTGTACTTTAAAAAAAAGTGTACAATTCAGTGATTTTTCTGAACTGTGTAATCAGAATTACAATCTTAGAGTTGCCTCCTCAGAGGTGCAACTTGCATTTCTAGTGTGACCTTGAAGTGAGCCCTGGAGAAAGAAATGGCAACCCACTCCAGTATTCTGGCCTGGAGAATTCCATGGACAGAGGAACCTGGCAGGCTATAGTCCATGGGGTCACAAAGAGTCAGACACGACTGAGCGACTGTCACTTACTCATTCAATCAGAATTATGCAACTGTTGCCACATCAATTTTAGAATATTCTCATCATCCCAGAGGACTTGCTTGGTGGCTCTGTGGTAAAGAATCTGCCTACCAGTGCAGGAGACTCAGGTCCAATACCTGGGTTGGGAAGATTTCCTGGAGAAGGAGATGGCAACCCACTCCAGTGTTCTTACGTGGGAAATGCTATGGACAGAGGAGCCTGGTGGGCGACAGTCCATGGAGTTGCAAAAGAGTCAGACACAACTTAGTGACTAAACAGCGGCAATATCATCCCAGAAAGAAAACCCACATCCAGTAGTAGCCAGTCCTTGTTTCCTGCCAATGCTTTCTGCTTTGGGCAACCACACATGTACCCTTCCCCTCTGATGATTTGCCCCTACTGGATATTTCATATGCATGTAATCAAACAGTGTATAGGCTTTTGTGACTGCTTTCTTTTACATAGCATAATGCTTCTAAGGCTTATCCATGCTGCAACATGTATTAATGCCTCATTCCTCTATATTACAAAATAATATTCCATATTATATGCCCAATTGTATATACCTACTGTAGATAGGTCAATAGATAGACCACATTTTGTTTGTTCATTTATTAGTTGATGGACATTTTATTGGTTTCCATCTGTTGACTATTACAAATAAAGTTACTACGAGCATCCATATAAAAAAAATTTTTTTTTATGTACAAATTTTTATGTGGATTTCTCTTGAGGACGTGCAAAGGAATGTAGTTGCTAGATCAGATGGTAATTCTGTACAAAATTTTGGAGGAATTGCCAGGCTATTTTCCAAAGCGGTTGCACCATTTTATATAGATGTTACATATATTTTCTCTCAGCCTATCAATTATATGTAGTTTATGATGTCTTTCATTATAGCAAATTTTATTATTCATAGCATTCCCCTTTATGGTTTTTGCATTTTATGTATTGTTATAGAAGGCTTTCTCAATGGCAATCCACTCCAGTATTCTTGCCTGGAGAATCTCACGGACAGAGCAGCCTGACAGGCTACAGTCTACAGGGTCGCAAAGAGTTGGACGTGACTGAGTGACATGAGCAGTCATAAATGTAACTTTCTTTTAAAGTTTGTGTGTGTGTATGACTTTAGCTGGATTTTTTTTTTAAATGGACACCTTGACCCTATTAAACATTTGGGATTTCAGTTAAAGGTGACATATAAAGTGTATGCTTTTACCTGTCACCTCCTAGCATCATTTTGCTTGAGTCAAAAGAACGGAAAGCAGTGATTTTGTTTTCATATAACAAGAAAACTGGAACTAGACTGCTCTTCTAGCCCAGTTAGCCTAGGACTTGGACAGAGGAGCCTGGTGGGCGACAGTCCAGGGGCAAAAGAGTCAGACACAACTTAGTGACTAAACAGCGCAATATCATCCCAGAAAGAAAACCCACATCCAGTAGTAGCCAGTCCTTGTTTCCTGCCAATGCTTTCTGCTTTGGGCAACCACACATGTACCCTTCCCCTCTGATGATTTGCCCTACTGGATATTTCATATGCATGTAATCAAACAGTGTATAGGCTTTTGTGACTGCTTTCTTTTACATAGCATAATGCTTCTAAGGCTTATCCATGCTGCAACATGTATTAATGCCTCATTCCTCTATATTACAAAATAATATTCCATATTATATGCCCAATTGTATATACCTACTGTAGATAGGTCAATAGATAGACCACATTTTGTTTGTTCATTTATTAGTTGATGGACATTTTATTGGTTTCCATCTGTTGACTATTACAAATAAAGTTACTACGAGCATCCATATAAAAAAAATTTTTTTTTATGTACAAATTTTTATGTGGATTTCTCTTGAGGACGTGCAAAGGAATGTAGTTGCTAGATCAGATGGTAATTCTGTACAAAATTTTGGAGGAATTGCCAGGCTATTTTCCAAAGCGGTTGCACCATTTTATATAGATGTTACATATATTTTCTCTCAGCCTATCAATTATATGTAGTTTATGATGTCTTTCATTATAGCAAATTTTATTATTCATAGCATTCCCCTTTATGGTTTTTGCATTTTATGTATTGTTATAGAAGGCTTTCTCAATGGCAATCCACTCCAGTATTCTTGCCTGGAGAATCTCACGGACAGAGCAGCCTGACAGGCTACAGTCTACAGGGTCGCAAAGAGTTGGACGTGACTGAGTGACATGAGCAGTCATAAATGTAACTTTCTTTTAAAGTTTGTGTGTGTGTATGACTTTAGCTGGATTTTTTTTTTAAATGGACACCTTGACCCTATTAAACATTTGGGATTTCAGTTAAAGGTGACATATAAAGTGTATGCGTTTTACCTGTCACCTCCTAGCATCATTTTGCTTGAGTCAAAAGAACGGAAAGCAGTGATTTTGTTTTCATATAACAAGAAAACTGGAACTAGACTGCTCTTCTAGCCCAGTTAGCCTAGGACTTGGAGAGAGGAGCCTTCAGTCTGTCTGTTGATCATTGCCCTGAAGGAGACTGCTCACCAAGGGGACCACGGAACTAACTTTGTAACTGACTTTATTGGTGCCTGCAATTATTCCAGCCGGAAGAATTTTTGCTTTTTCAGTCCAAACTAATTTTCACAAAAGTGAAAGATGGAGTTATTATAGACTTTTAAGGCGGAATGAAGTTTTGGTGAAATTTAAGTGATACGGCATTTTGATTGTCTTGGTACAAAGTTATGTGTAGCTGGGTCAGCATCCAGTCTGGACAGAGATATGGACCAGAGTCCTGTTCCTTTGGTAAAATAGTTAGGAGAGATATGTGGAATGTTGTTTCTTCTCTGAAAGTTCAGCATGTTGGTTGTGAATCAAGGCTGCTTCTCTGTCAAAAGAACGTAGATCTCCCAGGCACAGGTGGGGTGTTTCATCCTTAGTGATCTAATTTCAGACGGCAAAGTTTATAATAGATTATGATTTTAGGAAACAAAGTTTGTCTGAGTAAGAAAATCAGTCATGGAAAGAAGGGGTTTATTATGACATAGCTGCAGGGTGTCCTTGGGAGAAATATTGTTTTCTATCCATTTTCTAGCTCACTTGATTGGTGACAGGTATTTGAGCTTGATAGATTCTTCTTATTTTTTTTTTTTAAACTTTTGGCCTCTTTTATTGGTCTTTCATTTCTTTATTCTCATCCATCTTTGTTCCTTGGCCTGTGTGGGTCTTCCATTGCAGTGGCCTCTCGTTTCAGAGCACTGGCTCTGGGCGCATGTGCTCCAGAGTACCAGCTCATAGTTGGACGCACCGGTCCAGTCACCCCGCGGCATGTGGGATCTTCCCCCGGCCAGGGATCAAATCAGTGCTCCTTGCACCGCAAGACAGACTCTTTACCCACTGGACCACAAGGGAAGCCCGATTCTTATTTTTTCAGTCCAAACTCATTTTAACATTTTTACTCTCCGGGGCTTTGCTAGTGGCTCTGTGATGTCATCAGGAACCTGAACTCCTGTTGCCTTTCCACTCCATTAATCTTATCGCTTCCCAGGTGGCTTAGTGGTAAAGAATCTGCTTGTTAACACAGGAAGTGAAAGAGATGCTGGTGATCCTTGGATTGGGAAGATTCCCTGGAGGAGGAAATGGCAACCCACACCAGTATTCTTGGAAAATTACGTGGCAAGAGGAGCCTGGCAGGCCCCAGTCCATGGGGTCACAAAGAGCCTGACATGACTGAGCATATGCTTGCATGCATGTGCACACACACACACAATCTTATTATCATGAGCTTGTTACTACATGATAGTAAAATGGTTAATCACCTGTCTCCATAGTGTCTATATCTACAAGAGGAAGGGAGAAGTGGAGGGAGCATTCCCACAGAGGCCATTCAAGAGTTTTCCCTGAAAGCCCCAGTCAGTGATTCAAGTTAACAGCTCATTGGCCTGAACTCGGTCATGTGACTGTCCATGCTGGGAGTGTGTGATAATTACATTTTTAATGGTTCATTTTGTTGCTCCTCAGTAAGACTGCGGTTTTCTTAGTAAGGAAGTAGGAGAGAAGGGTTATTCGGTGGGGAAATGGACAACAGTACGTTCACTACAACACTTTCCAAACTCTGAAAACATAATATTAAAGGAATAAGAAAAGTATAAACATACGGGAACGAAGACTATATGAGAAGAGGGAACAGTAAATGTCAGTCGATTTTTGAAAGTTATAAAGCAGATGGAGAAGTGTTAACTTGACTTATTTGAGTAGAGAAAGTGAAAATCTAAATGCCTGCCAAGGGGGTGGCATCAAATACCAAATTAGTTTGCCCCACAGAATCCTGGAAAATGAATTTGAGGTTCTGTGGAAGATGGCAGTGAGATGGGAGCTGTAAAAAGAAGGACTGGTTAAAAGCCAGGATAAGGATTCATTTTTTATTTAATAAATTCTTCTGTCTTGATTGATTCCTTTATATTTTTATCATATTTATTTTTTTCTTGAACTTCTAATACTAAGTTCAATGCTTAGTATTTAATTTCAATCTTTCTTGTTGTGAGATTATATTATGTGTGACTACTGATATTTTGTAGTCTTTCCTGCCATTCATATCATTTTGCTTTTCATTTATTATGTATTCTTATTTGCTTATTATTTTAGTTTTTTTTAATTTCACTAAGCTTTTTCATTGTTGTGTTCTCTCATAGTTAGAAGTAGGTCCTCTGTTTCTATGTTTCAGGTGGTACTCAAACAACATTTTAATGCAGTTAAATTTTTTATGTCAAATGCATATTTAATCAGGCTCTGCATTTTTTCCACGAATAAGTTAAGGACCATAGCAAGCTTTTCTTCATTTCTTTCTCCTCCTCCTTTCCTCATCCCATTCAATGAAGATCTGATATGAAGTCACAGTTGTATACATAGTACATCATTATAATTTACTATATAAGTATGGCTTCAGTTTATTCTTATTTAATAATAAAAGTTTAACTTAAAACCTTTTTTGAAAGTTTTTGTTTGCTTCTTTATTTTTTCTTCTTTATTATTTTTCTTAGAGCATATTCTCTAGTAATTATTTCAGAGATTATGTATTTGAGGTGAGCTATTTAAGTCCTAATGAAAGAACCTCATTTTAGGATTCAGTTTGAATAGGTATAGAAAGTTAGATTCAAACTTCTTTTTTTTCTTTATAACAAAAATGTTTTTATTGGAGTATAGCCAATTCACAATTTTGTGATAGTTTCAGGTGAACAGTGAAAGGGCTCAGCCATACATATCCATGAATTCATTCTCCCTCAATATCCAGACTGGTACATAACATTAAGCAGAGTTCCATGTTGTACAATAGATTTGTGTTGGTTATCCATTTCAAACATGGCAGTGTGTACATAACTTCCTAAAGTCCCCAAGCATCTCCTTCCCCTGTGACCATAGTTTGTTTTCCAAGTTTGTGAGTCTGTCTCTGCCAAACTTATTTTCAAAAATATTTTCTTTTATAGTTTTAAAGCAGTTTTTGATTAAAATAGCTTCAAAGTTGTAATGTATCTGATATCAATGGGATTTTCAGTTCTTTGTTTCCTCTTTCTGGAAGCTTTTAGGTATTTTGACTTAATTTGTAGATTTCCCCAATGGCTCAGTGGATAAAGAATCCACCTACAATTCAGGAGACACAGGAGATGCAAGTTAGATCCCCAGCTCAGGAAGATCCCTGGAGAAGGAAATGGCAACTCACTCCAGTAATCTTGCCTGAAAATTCCCATGGGCAAAGGAGCCTGGAAGCTTTTCATTGTTGTGTTCTCTCATAGTTAGAAGTAGGTCCTCTGTTTCTATGTTTCAGGTGGTACTCAAACAACATTTTAATGCAGTTAAATTTTTTATGTCAAATGCATATTTAATCAGGCTCTGCATTTTTTCCACGAATAAGTTAAGGACCATAGCAAGCTTTTCTTCATTTCTTTCTCCTCCTCCTTTCCTCATCCCATTCAATGAAGATCTGATATGAAGTCACAGTTGTATACATAGTACATCATTATAATTTACTATATAAGTATGGCTTCAGTTTATTCTTATTTAATAATAAAAGTTTAACTTAAAACCTTTTTTGAAAGTTTTTGTTTGCTTCTTTATTTTTTCTTCTTTATTATTTTTCTTAGAGCATATTCTCTAGTAATTATTTCAGAGATTATGTATTTGAGGTGAGCTATTTAAGTCCTAATGAAAGAACCTCATTTTAGGATTCAGTTTGAATAGGTATAGAAAGTTAGATTCAAACTTCTTTTTTTTCTTTATAACAAAAATGTTTTTATTGGAGTATAGCCAATTCACAATTTTGTGATAGTTTCAGGTGAACAGTGAAAGGGCTCAGCCATACATATCCATGAATTCATTCTCCCTCAATATCCAGACTGGTACATAACATTAAGCAGAGTTCCGTGTTGTACAATAGATTTGTGTTGGTTATCCATTTCAAACATGGCAGTGTGTACATAACTTCCTAAAGTCCCCAAGCATCTCCTTCCCCTGTGACCATAGTTTGTTTTCCAAGTTTGTGAGTCTGTCTCTGCCAAACTTATTTTCAAAAATATTTTCTTTTATAGTTTTAAAGCAGTTTTTGATTAAAATAGCTTCAAAGTTGTAATGTATCTGATATCAATGGGATTTTCAGTTCTTTGTTTCCTCTTTCTGGAAGCTTTTAGGTATTTTGACTTAATTTGTAGATTTCCCCAATGGCTCAGTGGATAAAGAATCCACCTACAATTCAGGAGACACAGGAGATGCAAGTTAGATCCCCAGCTCAGGAAGATCCCTGGAGAAGGAAATGGCAACTCACTCCAGTAATCTTGCCTGAAAATTCCCATGGGCAAAGGAGCCTGGCGGGCTACAGTCCATGAGCTTGCAGAGTCGGACACGACTGAAGCAACCAAGTTTTGTCACAGTCTTTTGTTGCTTCTCTTGTGTTGATTCAATAACCTGTCCTTTGTCTCTGAAAATCTTAACTCTGTCTAGTCTGGTCTTGTTTTTCTGTCTTGATTTACTCTAAAAGAGTGGTTCTAAAGTTTTGGTAGGCACCAGAACATCTGGGAAACTTGTAAATATGTGGAATCCATGCTTACCCTAGAATTTCTGATTCAATCACTCAGGGGTGGGCTCTCAGTCACTCTGGGGTGGGCCCTGAGAATTTCAGCTTCTAACAATTTGTCCAGGTGCTGGTGGTGGTCGTGATCTGGCCACCATGCTTTGGTTCCTCTCAAATCTTTGATTATTCTTGGATGTGTATTCAAGAGTATTTGAAATTCCTGATGTCCAATGTGCTATTATACATTTGTTTACTGTAGCCTAACCCAGTGGCTTTGGGGATGGGCAAGGCTTGATTCTGGGAGACAGCTAGTTTCCTGGAGCGGGGCTTCTATTCATCCTGGGTGTTACCAGCCTTCTGGGACACTAACTGCTCTTGTGCGTGCTAGCCACTCAGTTGTGTGTGACTCTTTGAGACTCCATGGACTGTAGTCTACTGGGCTTCTCTGTCTGTGGAAGTCTCCAGGCAAGAATACTGGAGTGAGTAGCCATTTCCTTTTCCAGGAGATCTTCCTGACCCAGAGATCGAACCGGAGTCTCCTGCATAAGCAGGCAGATTCTTTACCACTGAGCCACCAGGGAAGCCCATTCTTACCTAGAGCCAAATACCTCTGGCACTCTTCACATGAATTGTTTTAGAGGAGCCTGTCTGTTTTGTATTTTCAAGCAGTCATCTTGTTAGTTGCCCTAAGACCTCTTCTCCTCACAGAATCCGTCAATATTGGGGTTCACTGTTGTAATGTATCTGATATCAATGGGATTTTCAGTTCTTTGTTTCCTCTTTCTGGAAGCTTTTAGGTATTTTGACTTAATTTGTAGATTTCCCCAATGGCTCAGTGGATAAAGAATCCACCTACAATTCAGGAGACACAGGAGATGCAAGTTAGATCCCCAGCTCAGGAAGATCCCTGGAGAAGGAAATGGCAACTCACTCCAGTAATCTTGCCTGAAAATTCCCATGGGCAAAGGAGCCTGGCGGGCTACAGTCCATGAGCTTGCAGAGTCGGACACGACTGAAGCAACCAAGTTTTGTCACAGTCTTTTGTTGCTTCTCTTGTGTTGATTCAATAACCTGTCCTTTGTCTCTGAAAATCTTAACTCTGTCTAGTCTGGTCTTGTTTTTCTGTCTTGATTTACTCTAAAAGAGTGGTTCTAAAGTTTTGGTAGGCACCAGAACATCTGGGAAACTTGTAAATATGTGGAATCCATGCTTACCCTAGAATTTCTGATTCAATCACTCAGGGGTGGGCTCTCAGTCACTCTGGGGTGGGCCCTGAGAATTTCAGCTTCTAACAATTTGTCCAGGTGCTGGTGGTGGTCGTGATCTGGCCACCATGCTTTGGTTCCTCTCAAATCTTTGATTATTCTTGGATGTGTATTCAAGAGTATTTGAAATTCCTGATGTCCAATGTGCTATTATACATTTGTTTACTGTAGCCTAACCCAGTGGCTTTGGGGATGGGCAAGGCTTGATTCTGGGAGACAGCTAGTTTCCTGGAGCGGGGCTTCTATTCATCCTGGGTGTTACCAGCCTTCTGGGACACTAACTGCTCTTGTGCGTGCTAGCCACTCAGTTGTGTGTGACTCTTTGAGACTCCATGGACTGTAGTCTACTGGGCTTCTCTGTCTGTGGAAGTCTCCAGGCAAGAATACTGGAGTGAGTAGCCATTTCCTTTTCCAGGAGATCTTCCTGACCCAGAGATCGAACCGGAGTCTCCTGCATAAGCAGGCAGATTCTTTACCACTGAGCCACCAGGGAAGCCCATTCTTACCTAGAGCCAAATACCTCTGGCACTCTTCACATGAATTGTTTTAGAGGAGCCTGTCTGTTTTGTATTTTCAAGCAGTCATCTTGTTAGTTGCCCTAAGACCTCTTCTCCTCACAGAATCCGTCAATATTGGGGTTGAAACATCTTCGAGACACTTCCATATTTTCTAGCTTGCCTCTCTAGTGCATGTTTAGGCTGTAGATTCCTTTACTTCCCCACCCCGCTTCCCCGCCCCCAACCATGGGGTTTTCCGGTCTGTACTGTCCTGTCCAGTGCAGACTGGAAAACCTGCTAGACAAATTCTGAAAGAGCTGTAACACTACTTCCTTCTTCAATTTATTCTACTTGTCTTCTTTCTTGAAGGGAATTCTTCAAAGTTTCCATTCTGTTAGAGGACTCCTTTAGTATGGTCCAGTGTCTTTTTTGATTTCTGCTTCTATAATTTTTCTATAATTATTGGAGATTAGGATGAGAGGAAGGGATGTGTCAGCATATTCTCTACCCTCGATCTTGATCTAACCTCTCTACATTTTACTTCTTAAAAATGTGTTTAGTAAATAAAAACAAAAACAAAACCTCTCCCATATCACAAGCTTTTTGAGACTCTAGTACAATAGACATATATTTTTCTGACAATCTAATAAATGCAGGTTTGCTTTGGTGGTTTTCACATATAACTTACCTGCTGTGTGGTTAATAAATACCACTTTTAAAAAAAAGATATGAGCCTAAGCTAATGACAGTTAAGAAACACTAGAGATAGTTAATATTCATAACAATAATAGTATTTATTGAGGACCTTTGGTGTATTAGGCTTGGACTAAGCAATTTTTTTTTTTTAAAGATTTATTTATTTATTTATTTTGGGCGGGGGTCGGGTTGGGGAGGGAGGGGAGCAGGCGGGCCACTTCCATTGGTCTTTCGTTTCTCTATGTTCATCCGTCTTTGTTCTTTGGCTCCTGTGGGCCTCCTATCGCGGTGGCGTCTGTCGTTGTAGAGCGCCGGCTCTGGGCGCATGCGCTCCAGAGCTCCGGCTCGGTAATTGGACACATCAGTCCAGCCGCTCCGCGGCGCGTGGGATCTTCCCAGGTCAGGGCTCGAACCAGCGCCCCTTGCACTGCAAGGCGGTGTCCTTACCCACTGGACCACCAGGGGAAGCCCGGACTAAATATGCATACTGTTATTATCACTATTTTGCGGATGAGATACTAAATCACAGAGATGGCAAGTAACTTACCCCAAATTAACTAGTGAGTAGCAGAGGGAAGATTTAAACTAAGTTTCATTCCAGAGTCTGTGCTTTTAGCATTGTAGTGTTTGCTATGAAGTTTTTAAAGTCAAATAACTGATGTGTTTCTGTTATAATGTATGTGAGAATTTATGACAGAGCTAAAACTAGACACTCAGTATTTTGTAGTAGTTATTGAATCAGAATAGAAATAATCATTGTTGCTTTTCATTGTCTAATAATGTTGACCATATTTTATTTCCTTTAATAACTATAGGTGATCGTGATACAGACTTACTACAGACGATGGCATGCTAAAGCTGTGGTAGAGGATTTAAGGAGACAGAAAATGTTTAGGTTGCAGTGGGAAGCAGAGGAAGAACTCGCTAAGATAAGAGAAAAAGAAAAGTGGAAGAAATTGGATTATTACCGGAGGCATAATCCTCAAACTAAAGAAGATTTTGAGCTTCTTTATAATGCACTAGAACGTAAGTTTGAAATAGGCTTTGCATAAAATATTAACTTCTCATTAGTAGGAAAAACAGGGCTACTAAAGACAAAAGGAAGACCTTATTATTTTAGGAAGTTGTCTGGGGAATCTGGAATAGAGAATTTAAGAATATGAATAATGCCTTTGATTTGGGACAGGAATTAAGGCTCGAATGAACCTGAAAATGCTTCTACATTAGCAATGAATGCAAACTTATGAGATAAAAAGAGAAAGTATTGTCTAATCTGATTCTCTGATTGTCTTGGAAATTTGTGAACTCAGAGTTGAACTGTGTTGAACCCCTTGGTCCAGCATACTGTCTCTGATTCTGCTCTTTAGAGATACCTTTTTACTCCTCTGTACTAATGATGATAAGTATTAATATATATGTGTGTATACACACACACAGGGCTTCCCAGCTGGCACTAACAGCAAAGAACTTGCCTACCAATGCAGGAGGCATAAGAGATGCTGGTTTTATCCCTCAATTGGGAAGATCTCCTGGAGGCAGATGGCAACCCTCTCCAGTATTCTTGCCTGGAAAATCCCATGGACAGAGGAACGTAGTGGGCTATAGTCTATAGTGTTGCAAAGAGTCGGACACAACTGAAGCAACTTAGCATGCATGTATGCATACATACAGATACACACACAAGTGTGCTCTCTACACATTGGACTTTCATGGCTCATTTCTTCCACAGGGTGTGTGCTAGTCTTTGACACAGTTAAAAGCCTCAGTTATTTGAACAAGCCTATCACTCCCTCCTTTGGATGGTGGATACACTGTTCTTGAAGTCTTTTCTCAGTGCTCACCTTCTAATCTCATCATAAATGTCACTTACTCAAGTCTTGTGACTGACAGTAGAACTTGGATATTGCATTATCATCTCATGATTTTCACTGCACCCAAATTTTACTTTGTAATACCACAATTTGTAGCAGTACATTTTTTTTTTAAATTTGGCCTCTTTTTATTGATTGATTGATTGATTGATTTTTCATCCATCTTTATTCTTCAGCCTGTGTGGGCCTTCTATTGCAGTGGCCTCTGCTTTCCTCTAAAGTGGAAGTAATCAGAAGAGGGATTTGTTACCTTAGATACTGGAAAGTAAAGTCAGACTCTTGGAATGCTGGAGAATTCAAAACATTAAAAATAGCCACAGGGTTTTTTTTTTAGTTGAACACAATCTTGTTATCCAAAGAAATAATAGTCTTTGACTTCTCTATGATTACTCATAATATTAACTTTAAGCAGATTTTCTTACTATCACTTAGTTTTTTTATGTGCTGTGTATTTGTGGACATTATCATGTGTTTTGTTATTCAATGTCATCCTTCCCTTTCTAGTTGAATACAATTTTTTAGGTATCATTACTGGGTCTATATAAGTGGCTATATGTTAATACGCTATTTACTGAAGATGATACAATTAAACAGAGGCCTAACAAGCAATAGTATTGACACATCCATTTCTTTGATCATGTGCAAAATTGAGCGGTTTTAGGAGTGTGGCAGTGTTTAAGATAATAGTTAAGTCAGGATCAGACTTGACTATTGCTTCAAACACTGCCACACTCCTAAAGCCGCTCCATTTTGCATCCTTCTCTCAGATGAAAACAGAATTTTTTTGTTTATGTTAAATAGTGAGTACTATTAGCAAGGTGTCTGTGAAAGGTCTTACTGACAAGTATAAAACTAAAGTTGTGTTATAGCAGAACTCTATTCAAATAATATTCCAAATTTATATGAATAAACCAAAGGATATAATTGTTATTCTGTTTCGTTAACAGGCAACTGTGTAAACGAGTGGAAAATATGCTTAATGAGATTTTACCTTTTCTACGTATTAGTGGTATTAACTTGGACAAGTTACTTCTTTCTACTAAGTCTCAGTTTCTTTATCTATAAAATGACTTAACAGTTACTGGCATATCTACTTCAGAGAGCTGTATAAGTGAAAAATACAAAATACTACATTTATGAGAGTACTTAAAATGTATAAAGATGTCTGCATATATGTTACTGTTATACAGTAAATAATTTTATACACATTTTCTACACTAAAGAAGAACAGATATATTTTATTTGGTTAAGTATAATTTGTATGGATGAAAATGAAAATGAAATTTTTTACATAAAAGAGACATCCTTTAGTTTTCTTCCAGGCCTAAAAATTCTAAATTAAAACTCTAAGAATAATATTTTTAAAGTTCTGCTTTTTTTTGGTAGTTAAAATTTTGGTTCACAAGCTCAGTAATTTATACAGCTTGTCTATTCATTATAGTTTTCATTCTGTATTTTTTATTTCACTCTTGAAACTGTTGCCCTCTTGTGGCTCATAGTGACAATTGCATAGTTTTACGAAACATAGTCAAGTTTAACTTTTCCACCGTAATAAAAGCAAAGTGAAGTCACTAAGTCGTGTCGGAGGACTCTCTGCGATCCATGGACGAGCCATGGAATTTTCCAGGCAAGAATACTGGAGTGGGTAGCCTTTCCCTTCTGCAGGATTTCTTCCCAACCCAGGGATGAAGCCCAAGTCTCCTGCATTGCAAGCGGATTCTTCACTGTCTGAGCCAACGGGAAAGCCGAATGAAAGCAAAATGTTATCAATTTAGGAAAATGATTTTAACTATATAAGATAATATGCTATATCAAAGACAAGACTGTATCCAGGCAAACGTTTGATTTTTATGTATGTGTGTGTGTGAGGAAAACCCCAGAAGGTTTTTTGTTTATGTTAAATAGTACTATTAGCAGGGGAACAAGTATAAAACTAAAGTTGTGTTATAGCAGAACTCTATTCAAATAATATTCCAAATTTATATGAATAAACCAAAGGATATAATTGTTATTCTGTTTCGTTAACAGGCAACTGTGTAAACGAGTGGAAAATATGCTTAATGAGATTTTACCTTTTCTACGTATTAGTGGTATTAACTTGGACAAGTTACTTCTTTCTACTAAGTCTCAGTTTCTTTATCTATAAAATGACTTAACAGTTACTGGCATATCTACTTCAGAGAGCTGTATAAGTGAAAAATACAAAATACTACATTTATGAGAGTACTTAAAATGTATAAAGATGTCTGCATATATGTTACTGTTATACAGTAAATAATTTTATACACATTTTCTACACTAAAGAAGAACAGATATATTTTATTTGGTTAAGTATAATTTGTATGGATGAAAATGAAAATGAAATTTTTTACATAAAAGAGACATCCTTTAGTTTTCTTCCAGGCCTAAAAATTCTAAATTAAAACTCTAAGAATAATATTTTTAAAGTTCTGCTTTTTTGGTAGTTAAAATTTTGGTTCACAAACTCAGTAATTTATACAGCTTGTCTATTCATTATAGTTTTCATTCTGTATTTTTTATTTCACTCTTGAAACTGTTGCCCTCTTGTGGCTCATAGTGACAATTGCATAGTTTTACGAAACATAGTCAAGTTTAACTTTTCCACCGTAATAAAAGCAAAGTGAAGTCACTAAGTCGTGTCGGAGGACTCTCTGCGATCCATGGACGAGCCATGGAATTTTCCAGGCAAGAATACTGGAGTGGGTAGCCTTTCCCTTCTGCAGGATTTCTTCCCAACCCAGGGATGAAGCCCAAGTCTCCTGCATTGCAAGCGGATTCTTCACTGTCTGAGCCAACGGGAAAGCCGAATGAAAGCAAAATGTTATCAATTTAGGAAAATGATTTTAACTATATAAGATAATATGCTATATCAAAGACAAGACTGTATCCAGGCAAACGTTTGATTTTTATGTATGTGTGTGTGTTTCTTATGGTAGTATGTTGAGGGTGACTTCTTCATTGATCTGAGTTGTCACTATTATCTTGGACTCTTTGTAGGAATCATCATCTCTAGAAAACCTCTCTTAACCACATGGTTTGGGCTCAGAGCTTTTTTCCTTGGCCCATGATTCTCTGTACACACTGTTTGTATCTGTACTTAGGGTACCGGATAGGACCTTGCTCATTATATCTAAGAAATATTTGTTGAATTGAGTCTTTTACCCTTTGTTTTGATTGAACTTATGCTAATGGTGATCTGACTCTTTTTAAATTATTACCTCTTGATCTCAAGGTCCCTTGACTTCTAGCTTCTGGAGATTCCCTGGGCTCCTTCCATTGACAGATCTGGCCCTGGACTTTCAGTATGAATCTTTCTTGGTTCTTTCCATTCAGGCTTCCAATCTGTGATGGGAATTTTAAAAAGCAGATACACAGAAATTGCCGGTAATGGAGAAAATATTGTATGTTCTGCTATTTCTTATTTGGAAATAGCAAGCTTATTAGATCTAAGAAATTTTAGAATGCGTGTGGACTTTATATTTTAGTACTGTTTTTTCATTAAAAAAAAATATTTTGGCCTCCTTTGTTGGTTTTTTACTTATTTTCATCCATCTTTATTTATTCTTTGGCCTGTGTGGGCCTCCCATTGCAGTGGCCTCTCTTGTTGCAGAGCACCAGCTCTGGGAGCGTGCACTCCAGAGCGTTGGATCATAACTGGACACACTGATCCAGCTTGCTCCATGGCACATGGGATCTTCCCGGGCCAGGGATTGAACTGGTGCCCTTTGCACTGCAAGGTGGACTCTTTACCCACTGGACCATCAGGGAAGCTCTGTTTTTTCATTTTATAGTTGAGTTTTAGACCCGAGAAATTAGGTAATTTATTCAAGAATATAAGTTAAAGATATAAGATAAATGCATTCATTCAAATAAACCAATTGCTTTCATATCTTTAAGAATATTGGAGGTTATTGACATCTATTATGGGCTGCATTGTGTTCCCCCCCCAATTCAAATATTGAAGTTTTAACTTTAGCACCTTAGAATGTAACTGAATTTGGAGATAGGGTCTTTAAAGAACTAGTAAAGAAAAAGTGAGGTCATACGGGACTGCAATCCAGTATGACTTTAAGAAGAGGAGATAAGGACATAGACTTGCACACGGAGAAGATCATGTGAAGACACTGGAGGAAGGTGGCCCTTTACAATTGCAGAAGACAGGCCCTCAGGAGAAACTGAGCCTGCCATGACCTTGATCTTGAACTTCTCTCCTTCAGCACTGTGAGAAAATACACTGCTGTTATTTAAGCCACCCAGTCTGTGGTACTTTGTTATGACAGTCCCAGCAAATGAATGGAGGATTCCAATTTTGGGGTTTGCTTTTTTTTTTTTTTTACCATTCCAAGGGAATGAATGTAAGTAGGAAGAGTCTCATCTTTTTCAAGGTCTTCTGTGTATCATTCTGGAAACTGTCAGATCAGTTGTAAAATCAGCTTTTTATAGCTGTTTCTGGTACCTGTGTTTTTCTATTTCTTATTGTTAGTTAGGCCATGGTATTTTTCTGATGCCATGTTCTAGTCTTTGCTGTAGATTTATGGGGAGGTTGTTCATCTAATGGAGAATTTTACTAGAATAAAGGTCCATTTTTTTCATATTTCTATTAGCTTCATCGGGTCATTTCTGTTTTAAAAGTCATAATTAATAATTTAAACAAAATGTAAAATCTGAAAATATATGGATATAAATGTATTTAAATTCACATATGTATAGCAGTAGATTCACCTAGTTAATCTAGCCGACAGTATATTGCTTTTTGAGGTTGGCAGAATAGCTTAAATAATATCCTAGTGGCTTAAATTTATTACCAGTTCCAAAGCTTTCTAATGTAAAACTGGGAAGTAAAATATGCTTGCTAATATCATTCAATTTTTATTTGCTTTCTGGAAACATCCATGTAATCCCAAGAGGTAAATATTCTCAGTTATTATTTCCACAAGCAAGTAATTTTGCTTTTTATTAATATATTGCCTTTTAGTATATGGATATTATCAATTTTTAAAAGTTTTTTGGTTGGTAAAACTACTCTTAAATGATAAACTCATCAATCATGGATTTTCTGGACTTCCATAACATAATTTAGTTCTTAAATTTACAACCCTTTTGCTGAACATAATTTCGCTTTTAAATTCGCAGATCCTCTTTTCAAATAGACCAAGCTCTGCAATATCTGAATAATGTATTCTTGGTAAGGGACAGTCTGGATTCTTATAAAGAACATGAGTGACAAATGTTTGACCTGATCAGGATGATTTTAAATCGAAATTTGAAAGAAGGAAAAAATAATCTGATAAAACTGCATATCATGAAAGTCTGTGGTTCCAACAGAAGAGGGCCAGAAACAACCCTTTTGTCTTCAGTTATTCACCTTTTGATGCAGAGACTAGTGTTAAAGCAAACCTGAAATTTTAATAAAAGGAAAATATAGTTTCTAATTATATAAATTATATTTAAATGTAATATATTCTGAAATACCCCTGCAATGCAATGAGAATGCAATAATCATGCTTGGAATATAACAACTGAAAGAGTACATGTGACTTGATTGAATTCTAATAGAATGTAAAAAGAAGTAATCTTATGTCAAGAGGAGATTTACCCAAAGAAAGTCTTTGAACCTAGTGATGAAAAATGCTAGGCTTTTGGGTAAAGACAACTGGAATGAGAAGCAAAAAGTCTGTGCCATGGAAGGATTTTATGGCCTATCCAACTAGGGACAGGCAAAGAGACATATTCATTCTTTCAAAAAGGCATTATGCCTTTCTCACTTTTGTATGTACCATCAAACCTTATACAGTTCCTTTGAGATCATAACTGTTCAAAAATTACAGTTGAGTATTTTGAATTGGCAAAGGAGTGATAGGAATTTGGCAAGTATAATACCAGATCAGGAAACTAGGTTTTTTGAAGTTCAGAGAAAAATTAGGTTTGTGTCTTATGGTCAGAGTGCAGTTCATGAAATTCTGAATCTTAATCATTCTGACCATAAAGTAATAAATCATTTCTATACAAATGGAAAGAATTACATGGCAAATTAAGTAACTATGGCTTTCCACTACTAAATCAACTAATAAGTTCACATTGAAAAGAACTGTGATAAATGTCAAAGACTAGAGTGACTTCATGGAATATTTGTTTGGAATTTATTTGTTGTTGCTGTTCAGTCGCTAAGCTGCTTTTGTTTTGCTTCCACTTTACATGGCCCAACATGAGTTCAGGGTCCCAGTCTGAATGTGTGTCCCAGGAGATCAAAACCACACTGTTTTCTCTGAGTAATCACGGAGAATGGGATGCGTGCCCAGAAAATATGACCCTTCAGAAAACATTACAGCTTTTTGGAACTCTACCCTTCTCCCTGCCCCCAAACATACTTTTCAGGTGTGTGATTTAAATTTGAGGCTTACCTATATAAAATTCCCCCAAATTGACCTTACTGAAATTTTTGTTTCATTGCATGCATTGTGCTATGTAGTGCTTTTTTTCTTTTCCTTTTTTTTTTTTGAATTTCCTTGGAATTCTCCAGGCAAGAATACTGGAGTGGGTAGCCATTCCCTTTTCCAGATGATCTTCTGTACTCAGGGACTGCACCCAGGGCTGCTGCATTGAAGGCAGATACTTTACCATTTGAGCCACGAGGGAAGCCGCTTTATTTTTTTAACGGTAGACAGTCATGCCATGTACTTCTTATTTGATTAAAGTATTACTTTTGATAGAACCTTTTGTATATATAAGGGAATATATTTCTTTTTTAAGCTTTTGTTATTAATTGCAGTTGAATTGTACTATGTCAAAAAATGCAATCTTTGACATTTCTGATTTGGGGAATTTATATTTTATTCCATTCCTACTCCTAGAATTTATCTGTTGTTGTTCAGTTGCTGAGTTGTGTCTGACTCATTGCGACCCCCATTAACTGCAGCATACCGGGCTTCCCCGTTCTTCACTATCTTCTGGAGTCTGCTCAAACTCGTGCCCATCTCATCCTCTGTTGCCTTCTTCTCCTCCTGCCCTCAGTCAGCACCAGGGTCTTTTCCAATAAGTTGGCTCTTTGCATCATGGCCAGGCTTCATCAGCTTCGTTTTTCTTTTTTTTTTCTCAGAATGTTTGAAGTTCAGAGAAAATTAGGTTTGTGTCTTATGGTCAGAGTGCAGTTCATGAAATTCTGAATCTTAATCATTCTGACATTTAATTTCTATACAAATGGAAAGAATTACATGGCAAATTAAGTAACTATGGCTTTCCACTACTAAATCAACTAATAAGTTCACATTGAAAAGAACTGTGATAAATGTCAAAGACTAGAGTGACTTCATGGAATATTTGTTTGGAATTTATTTGTTGTTGCTGTTCAGTCGCTAAGCTGCTTTTGTTTTGCTTCCACTTTACATGGCCCAACATGAGTTCAGGGTCCCAGTCTGAATGTGTGTCCCAGGAGATCAAAACCACACTGTTTTCTCTGAGTAATCACGGAGAATGGGATGCGTGCCCAGAAAATATGACCCTTCAGAAAACATTACAGCTTTTTGGAACTCTACCCTTCTCCCTGCCCCCAAACATACTTTTCAGGTGTGTGATTTAAATTTGAGGCTTACCTATATAAAATTCCCCCAAATTGACCTTACTGAAATTTTTGTTTCATTGCATGCATTGTGCTATGTAGTGCTTTTTTTCTTTTCCTTTTTTTTTTTTGAATTTCCTTGGAATTCTCCAGGCAAGAATACTGGAGTGGGTAGCCATTCCCTTTTCCAGATGATCTTCTGTACTCAGGGACTGCACCCAGGGCTGCTGCATTGAAGGCAGATACTTTACCATTTGAGCCACGAGGGAAGCCCCTTTATTTTTTTAACGGTAGACAGTCATGCCATGTACTTCTTATTTGATTAAAGTATTACTTTTGATAGAACCTTTTGTATATATAAGGGAATATATTTCTTTTTTAAGCTTTTGTTATTAATTGCAGTTGAATTGTACTATGTCAAAAAATGCAATCTTTGACATTTCTGATTTGGGGAATTTATATTTTATTCCATTCCTACTCCTAGAATTTATCTGTTGTTGTTCAGTTGCTGAGTTGTGTCTGACTCATTGCGACCCCCATTAACTGCAGCACACCAGGCTTCCCCGTTCTTCACTATCTTCTGGAGTCTGCTCAAACTCGTGCCCATCTCATCCTCTGTTGCCTTCTTCTCCTCCTGCCCTCAGTCAGCACCAGGGTCTTTTCCAATAAGTTGGCTCTTTGCATCAGGTGGCCAAAGTATTGGAGCTTTAGCATCAGTCCTTCTAATGAATATTCAGGGTTGATTTACTTAAAATTTAATTAAATTTATATAAATGCTTCATAGAGCTTCGAAAATAAGATATGTTTTCAGTCTTTGGTGTTTAGAGGTTGGTATATATTAAGTAATTTCAATTTGTTACTCATACTGTGTCAAATATTTTTGGTTTTAAATTCTTTACTTGACTCTCATAGATTAACTCACTTGTATTTCATTTTATGTTTATATAATATAAAATATATTCACCACAGTAGTGTTTATAACTGATAGACATTTTGCTTTATATAACTTGATGGTCTGTGATTTTTTGGTGTAAATATTCATGAGGGTCATCATAAAATTGATGAAATTCATACCTTTCATCATAAAATTATCTTCTCTCCCAAGGTGTGAATTTTGAGTGTTTCCCTTATATTGTCAATATATTAATATTTTTACATCTGTTTTTTGTTGTTGTTCATGTTTATCATCATTTCATGTTTAATCTTAGTCTTTGGTGTCACTTTAAGTGTACCTTTGGAAAACTTCATGTCATTGGATTTTTTTTTTTTTTGGTTAATCTTGGCCTCTTTTATTGTTTTTTATTTATTTATTTTCATTCATCTTTATTCTTTGGCCTATGTGGGCCTCCCATTGCAGTGGCCTCTCTCATTGCAGAGCACCATCTTTGGGTGCATGTGCTCCAGAGCGCTGGTTTGTAATTGGACACACCAGTGCAGCCACTCCACGGCACATGGGATCTTCCCATGGCAGGGATCGAACTGGCACCCCTTGCATGGAAAGGCAGACTCTTCACCCGCTGGACCACCAGGGAAGCCTCGTGTCACTGGATTTTAAAAATTTATAATTTATTTGCAGTCAAAAATCAAACCATTTCATGTTTTTTAGTGTAATCATTATGCCTGATTTTGCTTCTCTCATCTTGCTTTATGATTTGAAATGTAGGCATTCTTTTAATTCCTTCTTAAAGCTTTTCAAATAAATTCTTAAACCCTTTGCTTTAGTTCCAGATCTTTGAATTAAGCTTGACTACTTTCTGCTAGGGCATTCATTTTCTGAGACGAGGCAGCAGCTGTTTAAGGGCTGACTCTTGTGCTCCTGAGTGTCTCCCAGTGGTAGCCACGCTGTGTCTTAAGGAGCTTCCCCGAACATTTCATCACATCTCTCTCTGATTTCCAGTACTGAGTTTCTCTTTGTCCCCCCACCCCACTTTCATATTTCCTGTACCATTTCTAGAAGAACTTAGAAGACAGTTAGCAGCTGGTATGCAAACCTCTGTCTTGTCAAAAACGTGGGATGCTATATATTAAAGAGAAACTAGACCTGCATGGGACATGAAATGATGTCAGTAAGGAAATATTTTTGTCTGGAAAAGAAAAAACCTAATGAGACTGTAGGGGTTGTAATATCTTTGGTGCCATGTGGTACAAAGAACAGATTGACTGTTTGCCTCACAGGCTAGAATTAGGATCAGGGTGAGCAAAGTAAACAGATTCACTCTCCCGGGAGCAGGATGGCATCTTAAGTGGAGAGGCGTGTTGTAATTTCCAGGGTTTCTTCCGACACTGTTTTTCCTTTAAGGTAAGTTTGACATTTTTTGAAATGTAGGATATAAAACAGTTTTCTTGTTCAAATTTAGCGTGTGTAAGAATTGAAGGGAGCACTTGTGAAAATAAGTATATCTGAGCCGCCACATTTTAATTTATTTAAGTTTGGGGTAGAATCTAGTACTCTGTGTTTTCCAAGGTTAATTTTGAGAAAATGGCATAATCTTTAGGTAAAGTGAGTTTATGAAAATACTATTCTTTGGCATTTTATGGTTTGGTCTTGAGTGTATTTCACGTAACACATTCTTTTTTAAAAAATATTTTATTTTATATTGGAATATAATTGATTCAGAATGTTGTGTTAGTTTCAGACAAATGGCAAAGTGATTTAGTTATGCATATATCTGGGCTTCCCTGGTGACTCAGACCGTAATGAATCTGTCTGTAACGAAGGAGACCCAGGTTCAGTCCCCAGGTCAGGAAGATCTCCTGGAGAAGAGAATGGCAACACACTCCATTATTCTTGCCTGGAGAATCCCTTGAACAGAGGAACCTGATTGGTTATAGTCCATGGGATTGCAAAAAGTCAGACATGACCGAGGGAGTAACACTACTACTACCATACATGTGTCTGTTCTTTTTCAGATTCTTTCCCCCATAGGTTATTACAGAGCATTGAATTGAGTCCCTGTGCTATAAAGTAGGTCCCTGTTAATTATCTATGTTATATATTTATATATATTATCTGTTATATATTTTATACATTCTCTGCTGATAGTAACCAATACTTTGGTGGGGGTTGGAGGTTTAGTCACTAAATCGTGTCCAACTCTTGTGACCCCATGAAATGTAGTCCACCAGGCTCCTCTGACCATGGGATTGCCCAGGCATGAATTGGAGTGGGTTGCCATTTCCCTCTCAGGGAATCTTCCCAGCCCAGGGACTGAATTCTGCATTGAAGGTGGTTCCTGCTTTGCAGGTTGGGTTCTTTACCAACTGAACCTCCAGGGAAGCCCTCAAACCAACACTTTAAAATATTGTAAATATTATTCTAACTTAATTCATTGTTTGAGTAAAGTATAAATGTAATTACTTTATAACATGTGCTGATATAATTAAGATTTTGTAAAGAAATGGAAAATGGTACTGATAGTACTAGTAATGAAGAAAACAGTTGAAGTCTTCAGTTGCACATAAATCTGTCAATTTGGGGACTGGGAGAAGCAGGCATCAAGATGGAATTTGAAGTAAAGTAAAGGCAAGAGCAGGTCTTCAGATTGAGATATGAGGTGACACCTGTGAAAGTTCTGAGCCACATTTTAATTTATTTAAGTTTGGGGTAGAATCTAGTACTCTGTGTTTTCCAAGGTTAATTTTGAGAAAATGGCATAATCTTTAGGTAAAGTGAGTTTATGAAAATACTATTCTTTGGCATTTTATGGTTTGGTCTTGAGTGTATTTCACGTAACACATTCTTTTTTAAAAAATATTTTATTTTATATTGGAATATAATTGATTCAGAATGTTGTGTTAGTTTCAGACAAATGGCAAAGTGATTTAGTTATGCATATATCTGGGCTTCCCTGGTGACTCAGACCGTAATGAATCTGTCTGTAACGAAGGAGACCCAGGTTCAGTCCCCAGGTCAGGAAGATCTCCTGGAGAAGAGAATGGCAACACACTCCATTATTCTTGCCTGGAGAATCCCTTGAACAGAGGAACCTGATTGGTTATAGTCCATGGGATTGCAAAAAGTCAGACATGACCGAGGGAGTAACACTACTACTACCATACATGTGTCTGTTCTTTTTCAGATTCTTTCCCCCATAGGTTATTACAGAGCATTGAATTGAGTCCCTGTGCTATAAAGTAGGTCCCTGTTAATTATCTATGTTATATATTTATATATATTATCTGTTATATATTTTATACATTCTCTGCTGATAGTAACCAATACTTTGGTGGGGGTTGGAGGTTTAGTCACTAAATCGTGTCCAACTCTTGTGACCCCATGAAATGTAGTCCACCAGGCTCCTCTGACCATGGGATTGCCCAGGCATGAATTGGAGTGGGTTGCCATTTCCCTCTCAGGGAATCTTCACGGCCGAGGGGCTGAATTCTGAATTGAAGGGGGTTCCTGCTTTGCAGGTTGGGTTCTTACCAACTGAACCTCCAGGGAAGCCCTCAAACCAACACTTTAAAATATTGTAAATATTATTCTAACTTAATTCATTGTTTGAGTAAAGTATAAATGTAATTACTTTATAACATGTGCTGATATAATTAAGATTTTGTAAAGAAATGGAAAATGGTACTGATAGTACTAGTAATGAAGAAAACAGTTGAAGTCTTCAGTTGCACATAAATCTGTCAATTTGGGGACTGGGAGAAGCAGGCATCAAGATGGAATTTGAAGTAAAGTAAAGGCAAGAGCAGGTCTTCAGATTGAGATATGAGGTGACACCTGTGAATGTTGAGAGAGGGAAGGAAAGAGGATGAGGAATGGAATTCTTCAGACAGACAGAACTCTGAGGAAGTCTAAGCCAGCCAGATGGCCAACTCTGATGTAATGACTGACCATAGAAGAAACCATGGTTGGGAAGACATGGCCAGGCCCTTCTTCTCCTATGGTTCTTCTTCCTTGACTGAGAGCTTAGTAAGAAGAGTGTGGCCTTTGTTCCAACATGGTGCCAGATCTGACATGCTGTAACCAGTACTGTCAGCCACCTGGCCTCCTTGCTATAAGCACCCTCTTGAAGGGAATCTGAGCAGGACATGTTAATGGCTACCTCTAATTCAAGCCATATTTTCCCCAATACTGGGTTCTGTGCGTGCTTACCTGGAGGTACAACTTGACATCAACCATACTGACATCTTATGACTTCTGTTTGTTTGAGTCTACTTTTATTGCTTTGTTTCTCAGCTTCCATGTCATCCTTTTTTTTTTTTTTTTTTCACATATCAGGTGTACAATTAGAATGATTCTATTCATGTATAATTTCACCTAAATGGATTTAAAAAATAAAATACAGCTTGTCAGGATGTGATAGTAAAAAATGCTCTGTAAAGTGTGGGGTTTTACAAACTCAAGAGTCTGTCATGTTATTCCTCTAGTTTGGCATCAAGAAGAACTCGTACGCATTAACCAGTCTTTCACTGGAGCTGAAAGGAAAGCTGCTTTGTGTGAACTTCTGGAAAAAGAGAGCCAGATAATTGCTTCCATTGGGAGACATAGATACATGTCTTACACAAAGAACCAGGAAGCGGTGATACAGGCTTTTTTGGATAAGGTTAGTGAAGTAAAAATGATTTAAATGTGAATGTATTTTGAGCTTAAAAACATAGTATAATGAACTAAAGATACTTGCATTGTAGGAATTTTCATGAATTTTCTTTAGTATTTTGGTGACATATTTAAATTTTCTATACATTTTTCTTCTTGTATAGGTTTAGATTTTCGCTGCAGCTTAGAATAATGACTGACAAATAACATGGAATGTTCTTTACAAAGAAGATTTGGCCATGAAGGAAAAAAATGCCTCTGTTCATTTAGACATAGGCTGGCTCTAGAAATGAGATGAATTTCACACACCAATAAAATGTAGACTATAGACATCACAGAACACATGGATCTGTGGTGCCCATAGTAAGCAACCTGGGAAAAATAGCTATTGAGTGTTTCGGCTTTTGCTTACCAGGTCATTAACTGACTGGAAATTTCTAACCAAAAGGATATAGGTTTATTGGGAACCAAGAAAACATGCAGTTAAGGAGAAAACTAAAGTAATTACCCTTTTGTGGTAAAACTGCCTGTTTGATATTGAGTAGCCTGTTTCCATAGTGACCAGTTTCCTTTTATAAACTTGATCTTTCCAAACAATTAAAAACCAATCCAGTCACAAGAAAAGGGATGGAGTTCTCTAAGATATTTGCCCGTAGTGATTCTAATAGTTGTACCATTCCTATTATTTGAGAACATCTGTTCTTTAAAACCATATTTTTTGATACTGTAAGTACCCCTTCTCATCTTGTATGCTCTCCTGTTTGATCTCAATTTTTCTTGTGACTTTAACTCCTCCCCACATCCTGGAACTCCCTACCATTCCAGGTCAGACCTTTCTTAGGAACTTGCAGATCACATACTGAATTGCCTCCTCACTGGGTCTTTGGATGTCCCCACAGTACACCTCAAGTTGACATGTCAACACCTGCATCTATTCATCTTACCATTCCTTGTCCCATAGCCTCCAAACTGAGTCTCCTATTCTGTAACACTCACGTAGTTTATCTCCATGAATGCACTTAAGTTGCTTCAGAGGCAGAAACGTGGGCATTATTCTTGATATCCCACTAAACCACCATCCTGTCTGTTCTATTACTTTAATAATCTCTTCAGTTCTTTACTTCTCCCTTCCAAATGTCTTCCACTGCCTACAGGGAAGTGGCTTGGCCATGATACCTTGATGATCTGTGTCTCCAAATAGGCCATGTAGGCAAAGACTTAAACCACAGCTAATGTGAGTCTTGGTGGAATGCCTTGTGCTTGCTGGAACTCAGAGGGTGGGGCACCTCTTAGATTTTCGCTGCAGCTTAGAAAAATACAGGAATGGAAGATTTGGCCATGAAGGAAAAATGCCTCTGTTCATTTAGACATAGGCTGGCTCTAGAAATGAGATGAATTTCACACACCAATAAAATGTAGACTATAGACATCACAGAACACATGGATCTGTGGTGCCCATAGTAAGCAACCTGGGAAAAATAGCTATTGAGTGTTTCGGCTTTTGCTTACCAGGTCATTAACTGACTGGAAATTTCTAACCAAAAGGATATAGGTTTATTGGGAACCAAGAAAACATGCAGTTAAGGAGAAAACTAAAGTAATTACCCTTTTGTGGTAAAACTGCCTGTTTGATATTGAGTAGCCTGTTTCCATAGTGACCAGTTTCCTTTTATAAACTTGATCTTTCCAAACAATTAAAAACCAATCCAGTCACAAGAAAAGGGATGGAGTTCTCTAAGATATTTGCCCGTAGTGATTCTAATAGTTGTACCATTCCTATTATTTGAGAACATCTGTTCTTTAAAACCATATTTTTTGATACTGTAAGTACCCCTTCTCATCTTGTATGCTCTCCTGTTTGATCTCAATTTTTCTTGTGACTTTAACTCCTCCCCACATCCTGGAACTCCCTACCATTCCAGGTCAGACCTTTCTTAGGAACTTGCAGATCACATACTGAATTGCCTCCTCACTGGGTCTTTGGATGTCCCCACAGTACACCTCAAGTTGACATGTCAACACCTGCATCTATTCATCTTACCATTCCTTGTCCCATAGCCTCCAAACTGAGTCTCCTATTCTGTAACACTCACGTAGTTTATCTCCATGAATGCACTTAAGTTGCTTCAGAGGCAGAAACGTGGGCATTATTCTTGATATCCCACTAAACCACCATCCTGTCTGTTCTATTACTTTAATAATCTCTTCAGTTCTTTACTTCTCCCTTCCAAATGTCTTCCACTGCCTACAGGGAAGTGGCTTGGCCATGATACCTTGATGATCTGTGTCTCCAAATAGGCCATGTAGGCAAAGACTTAAACCACAGCTAATGTGAGTCTTGGTGGAATGCCTTGTGCTTCTGCTGGAACTCAAGAGGGTGGGGCACTTTTAAGGAGATGTTATGGAGCACCTCCCCCCTGCTTCCTTCTCTCTTCTGGGAGGCTGTCATGAGAAGATGTCACCTTCTGTGTGAACGCTGGACACTGATTTAATAGGATCTGGATTTCCTTCCCATCTGGGTTATTTCATGTCTTCACATGAGGCTTTTGACTTCCAGGGTCACTTCTGAATTCCCTCCCCCTCCTCTGTGTTACTGTCCTAGGCACCACATTCCACACAACTCCACCCCTGCCCTCGGGGAACAAGGACTTTTGTAGTTGATTCTTGACACACCTGACCCATCCCACAGTTGTCTGGCATCTCTGCTCACGCACCACAACCAGACTGTTCCAGCGAAAGTTGCACATTCACAGAAAAACCATGTGTTCTCAATGCTTTTGTTTCTACTGTGGCCTCTGCATGGAATATCCTTTCCTTCCTTCCTTGGCAACCAGCTAGTCACCCTTCAAAACAAGCACAGATTTCCTTCTTCCAGAAAGGACCACTGATTTCCTACTTTAGCCTGTACTATATATACCTTCATGGACTTTCCAGGAGATGCTAATGGTAAAAAACTTGCCTGCTTTATGCAGGAGACATAATGAGATGTGGGTTTGGTCCCTGGGCTGGGAAGATCCCCTGGAGGAGGGCATGGAAATTCGCTCTAGTATTCTTGCCTGGAGAATCCCATGGACTGAGAAGTCTGGTGGGCTCCGGCCCATAGGCTTGCAAAGAATCAGACATGACTGAAGTGACTTAGCACACAGGCATGCATCTACTTTCTTAGGAATGTTTCACATTGATCTTAGTGTGTGGTGGTCAGTTATTAAATATTTCTTTACATGTCTGAATCCTAGATTCTGAGCTTCATAAGGTAAGAACTATCTTTTATCTCCAAATTTTCATATCTCTGTCCATTACATAGCCTAATTCATCCATTCTCTAAAAACATTAACTAATGGTGCCTTTTGGCCTCTTTTTAACCTCTTATAGTACATTGTGAAATCTTTTTTATTTTAATAGGAAATTATTTAAATCACCTTTTTGTAGATGATGCCTTAATAAACATTGTAGAAAACAAAGTAGATTTTATAGTTTTTGTTATGAATATTGATACCAGTCCTCTGTTTATGCCTCCTTTCACCCTATCCATGCCTAGCAATGTCTCTAATAAATATTCAGGAGGAGTCAACATTGATTTCATGAATCTTAGCTTATAATTAATTCCTGAGGCTAGATAAGGTCAGAGTTTATTGAAATTTGAACACTAACAACTAACACTAACCAGGGCCATGATGTGGATTTTAAGGTCCATATTTAGCACGATCACATATGAATATGAAAAGTGAATATTTACTTTCCTATAATTTCAAGATAACTTTGGAAAATAAAATTTTATGTTTTGATTTTAGTTTAACTTCAACGTGTCTAAATATTATGTAGTATATTGAACTAATTTCTCTGAGTAATAGATGATTATTCTTTTGGAAGTGAAATTAATCCTTTGTGTTCTCAATGCTTTTGTTTCTACTGTGGCCTCTGCATGGAATATCCTTTCCTTCCTTCCTTGGCAACCAGCTAGTCACCCTTCAAAACAAGCACAGATTTCCTTCTTCCAGAAAGGACCACTGATTTCCTACTTTAGCCTGTACTATATATACCTTCATGGACTTTCCAGGAGATGCTAATGGTAAAAAACTTGCCTGCTTTATGCAGGAGACATAATGAGATGTGGGTTTGGTCCCTGGGCTGGGAAGATCCCCTGGAGGAGGGCATGGAAATTCGCTCTAGTATTCTTGCCTGGAGAATCCCATGGACTGAGAAGTCTGGTGGGCTCCGGCCCATAGGCTTGCAAAGAATCAGACATGACTGAAGTGACTTAGCACACAGGCATGCATCTACTTTCTTAGGAATGTTTCACATTGATCTTAGTGTGTGGTGGTCAGTTATTAAATATTTCTTTACATGTCTGAATCCTAGATTCTGAGCTTCATAAGGTAAGAACTATCTTTTATCTCCAAATTTTCATATCTCTGTCCATTACATAGCCTAATTCATCCATTCTCTAAAAACATTAACTAATGGTGCCTTTTGGCCTCTTTTTAACCTCTTATAGTACATTGTGAAATCTTTTTTATTTTAATAGGAAATTATTTAAATCACCTTTTTGTAGATGATGCCTTAATAAACATTGTAGAAAACAAAGTAGATTTTATAGTTTTTGTTATGAATATTGATACCAGTCCTCTGTTTATGCCTCCTTTCACCCTATCCATGCCTAGCAATGTCTCTAATAAATATTCAGGAGGAGTCAACATTGATTTCATGAATCTTAGCTTATAATTAATTCCTGAGGCTAGATAAGGTCAGAGTTTATTGAAATTTGAACACTAACAACTAACACTAACCAGGGCCATGATGTGGATTTTAAGGTCCATATTTAGCACGATCACATATGAATATGAAAAGTGAATATTTACTTTCCTATAATTTCAAGATAACTTTGGAAAATAAAATTTTATGTTTTGATTTTAGTTTAACTTCAACGTGTCTAAATATTATGTAGTATATTGAACTAATTTCTCTGAGTAATAGATGATTATTATTTTGGAAGTGAAATTGTTACTCATTCAGTTGTGTCCAACTCTTTGTGACCCCATGATCTGTCCATGGGATTCTCCAGGCAAGAATACTGGACTGGGTTGCCATTCCATTCTCCAGGAGATCTTCCTGATCCAGGAATCAAACCTGGTTCTCCTGTACCGCAGGCAGATTTTTTTGCCATCTGAGCTAAAGGGAAGCCCTGATTAATATTTTAAATTAGTCCAATAAAAGCACTGAACTAATCAGTGATTAGGGATTCTATACTAAGCCTTTATTCCGCATAAAGGGCTTAATCTAAATATTTCTGAATCATTAGTTAAATAAACTATAATTTTGTCACATCAAACTTGAGGTCCACAGGTTGTCAAATGTTAAAAAATCACAAATTGACGGTGTAAAAATTTAGGTCAAGAAATTTGAACAAAAGATCATCAGCCAGTCTCTTAACATATCCTCGATGCGGCTTACCCAAACTGTGTAAAGAGACCATTTGAATTTCTGCAAGAGGTTTTCTGTAGAGTCAAGGCTGTTTATTTCTTTGATTCTCTTTGATTCACACATCACTTCTCACAATCACAAGCTAAAAAACTGCCACCTACATTAGCTGTGTCATTTAATTTTGTTTTTTGCCTTACTCAGGTGGCCAGAAGCTAATGGGATAGAAAAATACAACCAGGTCTCCCCTCTCTGTGAGCACCGCAGTATGCAGGGGTGTCCTCTGTGGACGAACAAAACCCCTTTGCCGAGTAAAAGAAAAGGTGATCACTGCCCAGTAACTGTGAGGGGTTAGTGTTATTCTTAATTTGTGCCCTGAGGGACTAGAGTATTAATTTAGGGGAAAGAAAAGACCTCCTCTCCCAGGGTGGCCATTTCTTCTCTTCGGTGGAAGCTTGCTGCTCTCAAGGTTTTTTGTTATCTCTCCACCTTCCCCTTCTCAAAATGTGTCTTCCTGCTGTTCTTCTGTTTCTCTCCTCCAGAGTCTATGCTGTCTCATCTGTTGGCAGCTAAATGGAATTTATTATGCTCCTGTTTTCTGAAGCAATTTAAGAACATGACTGTTGTACATCTCTTATTACAGCCACAGCGTTCAAAGAAAAAAAGAAATAGAAAAGAGAAATAAGCAAAAGTGACATTTTTTTCTGTATCAGGGTAAAAAAAAAAATACCATAAGGCCTGAAATCGAAGAACCCTAGACTTGAAGACCATGTAGTGGCAGAAATATATCCATGTATAAAGACAGCTTTGCCAAACGGGTATATTTTTTTATCTTTTCAGTGTTTACATGAGGGAATTTAAACTTCAGATCTATAAACTTTGCTTGTATCACTCAGTGACCTTTAATCTGGCTAATTCTTAGTTATTCTTCAGTTTTGTCTTAGATATTATTTTCTTTTCACCAGTTAAGTGCTTCATATCAACTTGTAGTTACCTGTTTACCTGCATCAACAGGTATAAATAACTTTTATTTTTAATTATTTTAAATCTTTCTATACTCTTAGATTTGAGTTCATGAAATTAGAATTTATCTACTTGCTGCCCAGTACATGGACCAATATATAGTAAACTGTACAATAAATATTTCTTGAATGAATGAATGAATACTGAAATATATAAAACTACATAAGAAATTTATTTCTTGTGATATGTAAGGAGAAATAGAGTTAAGAAACAAAATAATTACAGAACTACTTGGATCCAAATTGCATTTCCCTGAGTGATTGAAAAAAGAGATGCGCACTGTGTGTATGTGTTTGTGTTTATGTGTGTGTTTGTTTTAACAAATACAATAGGACTTTGGATAATAGTGGCTTCAAACCATAGTAGTTAAGAATCTTTACAGAAAAGTAAGGATTTAAGTTAAAAATTGAAGGGTAGAAAGGATTTGGGTGTTGAATATATTTGAAAAAAATCCAAGGTATTACTGTAGCAGAGTATCTTGTGTGTGTGTGCCGGACTAAGAACTTGGAGAAAAGGTAGAGTTAAATCAATCCCACAGCTGAGGGAAACCACAATAGAGTAGATGAATGAAGCATTTCATTAAAAGGTTATTGTACTTGGATTATTACCAATGAAATGACTTATCAGCCTGCAAAGCTGAAGGTATTGTCCACATTACTTGAAGAAAAGAAATTACATTTAATAGAGCTTCCCTGAGGAAAATCGTGTGCAAAGATTAAGGATTTAGACTTTAGAAGATTGCTATGTGAAACTTAGCCTAGGATTGCTTATTCCTTAACAGTTTCAAAAAGATCTTTTCAACAAATAGTGGATTTCAGTAACATTCTGAGATCTACCCCAAACAAGACTATATCCATGGAAACAATATTTTTAAAAAATTTCTAAGTGATAATAATTAAATCATAGAATATTTTCTTATTATTTCCCTCATAATCCTTAATAAATTTTATTAATTATATCAGTCTGCTAATTAACTTTACATTATTTAATATTAGATTTATGCTCTAAAAATAGAAATTAGTCAGAGAGCTGTAGCTTTTCCTTTGCTAGATTAAAACTAGAACTGAGGATCTAAAGTTTCTGATGAAGATTCCCAGCTCCGCACAACATCCACTTTAGCTTTGATCAGAAAATGCTGCCAGCTTGAAGGCCTGTACTATCATATGTGAAGAAAATAGCTATAGTCATTGCTCTGTGAGAAAAGCAGATTCTTCACAGGTGCTTGTATGACGGTCTGGAGGGGTGGGATGGGGGATATACATATGACTAATCTGAGTACATACATATCTGTAAACAACAAAACTCTGTAAAAGTTAAAAGTAAAATAAAAGTTTTTTAAAAAAAGAAAATGCTGCCATTACTTTGAAAACATATCAGATACATTTGTTGTTAAGTGGTAGTTTTGTAGTTTTCAGTGTACTAGGGCTACTATGAAATGTAAAATGATTAAAGGTAAGTTGAGGTTGCAACTAAGAATTCCTCATCTGTTGGCATGCTGAATAAATACAGCCTTGTATGGTTTCTCTGGCTATTTTACATTTCTGATGATTTGTTCCAATACATGGGCTTCTCTTTAAACTTTGAAAAGCGAAAGTCACTCAGTCGTGTCCTACTCTTTGAACCTACCATCTGAGCTACCAGGGAAGCCCAAGAATACTGGAATAGGTAGCCCATCCCTTCTTCATGGAATCTAGATAAAATATGCATTTCATTAAAAGGTTATTGTACTTGGATTATTACCAATGAAATGCTTATCAGCCTCAAAAGATGAACGTATTGTCAACATTACTTGAAGAAAAGAAATTACATTTAATAGAGCTTCCCTGAGGAAAATCGTGTGCAAAGATTAAGGATTTAGACTTTAGAAGATTGCTATGTGAAACTTAGCCTAGGATTGCTTATTCCTTAACAGTTTCAAAAAGATCTTTTCAACAAATAGTGGATTTCAGTAACATTCTGAGATCTACCCCAAACAAGACTATATCCATGGAAACAATATTTTTAAAAAATTTCTAAGTGATAATAATTAAATCATAGAATATTTTCTTATTATTTCCCTCATAATCCTTAATAAATTTTATTAATTATATCAGTCTGCTAATTAACTTTACATTATTTAATATTAGATTTATGCTCTAAAAATAGAAATTAGTCAGAGAGCTGTAGCTTTTCCTTTGCTAGATTAAAACTAGAACTGAGGATCTAAAGTTTCTGATGAAGATTCCCAGCTCCGCACAACATCCACTTTAGCTTTGATCAGAAAATGCTGCCAGCTTGAAGGCCTGTACTATCATATGTGAAGAAAATAGCTATAGTCATTGCTCTGTGAGAAAAGCAGATTCTTCACAGGTGCTTGTATGACGGTCTGGAGGGGTGGGATGGGGGGGATATACATATGACTAATCTGAGTACATACATATCTGTAAACAACAAAACTCTGTAAAAGTTAAAAGTAAAATAAAAGTTTTTTTTTTAAAAAAAGAAAATGCTGCCATTACTTTGAAAACATATCAGATACATTTGTTGTTAAGTGGTAGTTTTGTAGTTTTCAGTGTACTAGGGCTACTATGAAATGTAAAATGATTAAAGGTAAGTTGAGGTTGCAACTAAGAATTCCTCATCTGTTGGCATGCTGAATAAATACAGCCTTGTATGGTTTCTCTGGCTATTTTACATTTCTGATGATTTGTTCCAATACATGGGCTTCTCTTTAAACTTTGAAAAGCGAAAGTCACTCAGTCGTGTCCTACTCTTTGAACCTACCATCTGAGCTACCAGGGAAGCCCAAGAATACTGGAATAGGTAGCCCATCCCTTCTTCATGGAATCTAGTATCAAATCTGAAATTTAAGTGTTTGCAAGTATGGCATAAGGGGGTTCCTAGTGGCTCAGTGGGAAGAATCTACCTGGCAATGCAGGAGACTTGGGTTCGATTCCTGAGTAGAAAGATCTCCTGGAGGAGAAATGGCAGCTCACTCCCCTATTCTTGCCTGGGAACCCCATGGACAGAGGAGCCTGGCAGGCTACAGTCCACAGGGTTGTAAGAGTTGGTTATGACTTTAGTGACTAAACCACCACCAAGTATGGTGTAAGTTGGATTACAGGTCTCCAGTTATCAACCAATCTGCACAAAATACAGCACTGGGGCTTCCCTGGTGGCTCAGTGGTAAAGAATCTGCCTGCCACTGTTTGTAGGAGACACGGTTTCAATCCCTGATCTGGCAAGATCCCACGTACCACAGAGCAACTAAGCCTGTGTGCCGTAACTATTGAGGCCTGTGCTCTAGAACTCAGGAACTGCAAATACTGAGCCCCCACACACCGCACTACTGATGCCCATGTGCCCTAGAGCCTGTGCTCCACAACAGGAGAAGACACTTTTGAGAAGCCCATGCACTGCAACTAGGGTGTAGCCCCCGCTCTGCAACTAGAGAAAGCTTGCACAGCAAAGAAGACCCAGCACAGCCAATAATAATCAATAAAATTATATTAAAACATACAGCATTGGACAGTTAGAAGTCCTGATCAACATAGCCAGCTTTTGATAGATTATAACATATCAGATACATCTTGTAAAATGTTAAAAGAAAAAAAGAAAATGCTGCCATTACTTTGAAAACATATCAGATACATTTGTTGTTAAGTGGTAGTTTTGTAGTTTTCAGTGTACTAGGGCTACTATGAAATGTAAAATGATTAAAGGTAAGTTGAGGTTGCAACTAAGAATTCCTCATCTGTTGGCATGCTGAATAAATACAGCCTTGTATGGTTTCTCTGGCTATTTTACATTTCTGATGATTTGTTCCAATACATGGGCTTCTCTTTAAACTTTGAAAAGCGAAAGTCACTCAGTCGTGTCCTACTCTTTGAACCTACCATCTGAGCTACCAGGGAAGCCCAAGAATACTGGAATAGGTAGCCCATCCCTTCTTCATGGAATCTAGTATCAAATCTGAAATTTAAGTGTTTGCAAGTATGGCATAAGGGGGTTCCTAGTGGCTCAGTGGGAAGAATCTACCTGGCAATGCAGGAGACTTGGGTTCGATTCCTGAGTAGAAAGATCTCCTGGAGGAGAAATGGCAGCTCACTCCCCTATTCTTGCCTGGGAACCCCATGGACAGAGGAGCCTGGCAGGCTACAGTCCACAGGGTTGTAAGAGTTGGTTATGACTTTAGTGACTAAACCACCACCAAGTATGGTGTAAGTTGGATTACAGGTCTCCAGTTATCAACCAATCTGCACAAAATACAGCACTGGGGCTTCCCTGGTGGCTCAGTGGTAAAGAATCTGCCTGCCACTGTTTGTAGGAGACACGGTTTCAATCCCTGATCTGGCAAGATCCCACGACCACAGAGCAACTAAGCCTGTGTGCCGTAACTATTGAGGCCTGTGCTCTAGAACTCAGGAACTGCAAATACTGAGCCCCCACACACCGCACTACTGATGCCCATGTGCCCTAGAGCCTGTGCTCCACAACAGGAGAAGACACTTTTGAGAAGCCCATGCACTGCAACTAGGGTGTAGCCCCCGCTCTGCAACTAGAGAAAGCTTGCACAGCAAAGAAGACCCAGCACAGCCAATAATAATCAATAAAATTATATTAAAACATACAGCATTGGACAGTTAGAAGTCCTGATCAACATAGCCAGCTTTTTGATAGATTATAATCAGGAAACTAAACTGATTGGTTTTATACCTTAAAGTAGAAGAGTCAGTGAGTTTTCACTGTGCTCTTTCTTGGTCAGCAAATCTTCTCTAAAAGTCTCCATAGTCTTCTCAGGAGGGAAAAAAAACCTGGCCAACATCAGTTCAGTCACTCAGTTGTGTCCAACTCTTTGTGACCCCGTGGACTGCAGCACACCAGGCTTCCCTGTCTTTCACCATCTCCCAGAGCTTGCTCAAACTCATGTCCATTGACTTAGTGATGGTATCCAAGCATCTTGTCCTCTGTTGTCCCCGTCTCCTTTTGCCTTCTTTTGTTCCCAATATGAGGCTTTTTTCCAGTGAGTCGTCTCTTCACACCAGGTGGCCAAAGTATTGGAGTTTCAGTTTCAGCATCAGTGAAATATTCCAATGAATATTCAGGGTGATTTCCTATACCAGTATTGACTGGTTTGATCTCCTTGCAGTCCAAGGGACTGCAAGTCTTTAAATATATTGGCCAGCATAGTCTTTAAATGTGTTGGTGTCCCGAGGCAGCAGAAGACTCACTTTACTTCCTGTCTCTGAATTCTTAGTGTGCGACTGCTTAGATGAGCTTCAGGGCAAGTTAACTTTGTCTTTGACCCTCAGTTTAAGTCTTTGACCCTCAATTCAGGAGGTGGGCTAGGTTCGGATGCACTGAGCCAGGTCTGGAAATAGGAAATGAGAATCTTACAGATCATGAGGGAGGCAGGGGTCACAGCACTGCTAAAACAGCTAAATACAGCTGTTTCTCTGTGGACATCTGTTTTGTGATGTGAACTTGTTACAGGTTTATAGAAACAGAACTGTAAATGAGTCCCATTTCATTATAGCTATAGGTCTGACACATTGAGGATTGTAACAAAGGTTGTTCTCAGTTGACAAGTCACATTCATCCAATTCAATATAATTGAACCACGTAGATTCATTTTTTTTTAGCATTCTGAGTAGCATGCATTTCTTCCCCCAAGGGGGTAATGAGTTATTTCATAAATCCATCAAGCTAATCATCATACTTTGTTGTTTAGTCTCTCGGTTGTATCCAACTCTTGCAACTGCGTAGACTGTAGCCCTCCAGGCTTCTCTGTCCATGGGATTTCCCAGGCACAGATACTGGTGTAGGTTGCCATTTCTTCCTCCAGGGCATCTTCCCAACCCAGGGATTGAATCTGAGCCTCCTGCGTCTCCTGCATTGGCAGGCGGATTCTTTACCATTGAGCCACAAGGGAAACCCAGCCATCATACTAGTTAGTACAAGTCAGTAGCAAATTCTGGATCTTGAGGAAATGTTTGCACTTCTATAGACTGAAACTCTCATATATTTTTTTCCCTAAATTGTTTTACTTTCCCATGGTCTGAAAATTATTTAATTAATTTTCTAGTTAGACATGACTTAGCAACTGAACAACAAAGTTTTAGTTATATTTTTATTCATAAGGCACATGATAATAAGGTTAGCTTATAGTAGAAGGAACAAATTATTTTTGAACCTTTAATTAACTGATAATTATAAACATATTATTATTTTTAAGTGTTCAGCTCCAAAGATAAGGAGAAGACTTGATGGCAAAATAATTGAGATGGATACACAATTTACCATCAGAGCCAGAGAGCTACAAAACATCTATAACTGCATCATGCTGAAGAATGTCTCTCAAGATGAGAGGCTTGATGTACTCCTAACGCTTAAACATACTGTAAAGGTATGTTAACTTTCTTTTAGTTTTGGGGCATCAATGGCACAATCAATAAAAATATTGAATACTAAAATAAACAAGATGTTCTATATTAAGTAATTATTAAGATGATACATGTATTAATTTTATTTCATCAACAGCTATATATCATTTGGGTACAATTTGGAGAGGATATGGTTTATGCATTAATATTTATCTATAAGTTCTCAAACTATATATTATAATATATACTAATATAAATATAACACAGTGAATAGTCTAAATATAAATGTATCTAACTTTACAATGAATGCAGATATATAGCATGAGGTTAATACTCCATTAAACAGCAACTATTGTGTATATATTTTGACACATGGTGAAAGTTTTATTTTTATCGCTTTTATTTTATTTTATTTTTTAAATTTTTTTGGGGAGGGGGGCTAGGGTTGGGGAGGGAGGGGGGCAGGCAGGCCACTTCTATTGGTCTTTCATTTATCTATCCTCATCCATCTTCGTTCTTTGGCCCACATGGGCCTCCCATTGCAGTGGCCTCTGTCGTCACAGAGCACCGCATGTGCTCCAGAGCTCGGGCTCGGTAATTGGACACATCGGTCCAGCCACACCGTGGCATGTGGGATCTTCCCAGGCCAGGGATCGAACCGGCGGCCCTTGCACTGCAAGGCGGTGTCCTCACCCACTGGACCACCAGGGAAGCCCTTTTTATCACTTTTAAAGCAGTATTTGTATACGTATTTTTATCTCTTTTTCCTTATCATTTATTGACTGGTTCTGATTGGAAGGTTAGCCTCCATAGTTCTCTCTCATTTCTGCCCGTCTTAAAAGCAGAGGCATGGACTCAGTTAGGCACCAGCTGTGTTCTCAAAGATGTTTGCCTCGTGACTATGCCTTTGAAGTTAGAGATAGTTAGGAAGAGCGGGAGAAGGAGTAGGTCCAGAGGTAAGAAATAAGCATGGTATATCTCTAGAGGGCAATCGGAAGACCAGGGAGAAAAGAGAGTTCAGGTAGGGAGTACAGTAGAAATCCTCTTACCTGACATAATTTAGGACCATTAGCTATTTAATTAAGAGTCAAAGGATAGTCTCAGAAAAGTTGTGCATATCTTAATGCATTTAACCAAATATAGGTATATATACATTTCTTGAACAATATTTGATGGAGGATCAAGGCCTTATTTAAGCATAACTTGAATTCTTGTTCTATTTATTGTGGCTGCACAACCTTAGATAAGTTATTTCATATTTCTGAAAATCAGTTTTGTCATCTGTAAAATTAGTTGCTTTGAGGGATATAAATATATACCTGTGTATATATTTGTAAATACAACTGTATATAGAATAAAGTGTATGGTTTATGTGTCTCAATGTTTACAAATAGGGAGCCCTCAATAAATAGTAAGTTTTATTTTGAAGATAATTGCTCATACAGACCAGTGACTCATGAACTTGAATATACATTAGGATCATTTGGGAAGCTTGAAAGAGAGAAAGAGATACATAGAGAAATGGGGAGGGAGACTATGATAATAGATAAAGGGATGACGTCTAGGCCCCACTTCAGAACAGTTCAGTCAAATCCTCAAGTACGACGGCAATGTTAAGATTTTTTTAAAATCATTCCCAGGTCATTCTAATGTGTTCTCAGACTCAAAAACTGCTGATACAAACCCTTTTATTAGCCATATCAAATATGCATTAAAAAGAAGAGAAGAGCATTATTTTACAGTTCCTGACTTTACCTTCTGACTGCTTCATTTAAATTGTTTCTTGTAGTCCCTCCTGGGGAGTTGGAGCAACTTAATTCTATTTTATTACTTCTAAATCCTTCTACTTTAATCACTTAACTCTTATTTGGACTTTCTTATTCAATCATTTCAATTATTTTATTTAAAATGATTGAATTATATAAACATACAGAAAGAAATGTATCAAGTATGTTATAAAACCACCAATCCTGTAGCCACCCTCTGACCCTAAAACAGGACATTGTCAACATCCCCCTTTCTCTTAATATTTGCAGATCACCCTCTTGTTCTCTAAAAGTAATTTCTATAGTTTCTTTAAAAAAAAAAAAATATATATATATGCATATATATATATATAGGCCACTTCTATTGATCTTTCATTTCCATCTTTGTTCTTTGGCCTGTGTGGGCCTCCCCATCATAGTGGCCTTGCTGCAGAGCACCAGCTCTGGGTGCATGCACTCCAGAGCTCCCGCTCAGTAGTTGGACACATCGGTCCAGTTTCTCCGCAGCACGTGGGATCTTCCCAGGCCAGGGATGGAACCGGCACCCCTTGCACTGCAAGACGGTGTCCTTACCCACTGGACCACCAGGGAAGCCCCATACCTTCTTTTTTTAAAGCATTTTTGTTCTTTATTTATTTATGGCTCTGCTGAGTTTTTGTTGCTGCACTCAGGATTTCCCTAGTTGGAGTGCTCTCATTGTAGTGACTTCTCTTGTTCAGGAGTGCAGGTGTAGGCCCATGGGCTTCATTGCCCTGCACCATGTGGAGTCTTCCTGGACCAAGATCATCCCTGTGTCCCCTGCATTGGTAGGTGGATTCTTAGCCCCTGAACCACCAGAGAAGTCCCATACTTCTTATACCTTAATGGTAATTGTTTCCATGATGTTTTTCATAGTTACCACCACTGTATACATCTCTAAGTAATACAGTGTAGTGTTACTTATTTTGGGATTTTATTTAAATGGAATGAGACAGTATTATTTGTGCCTTGTTTCATTTGCTCAACATTAATTTGTAAGATTTAAATTGTTATTGTATATAGCTCTAGTTAATTAATTTTTGTATATTATATACTACTTTATTATATGAATCAAGCATTAGTTGCTTAGAGTCACTCAGTAGTGTCTGATTTTTTGTGAACTCATGGACTGTGGCCCACCAGGCTCCCCTGTCCATGGGGTTCTCCATGCAAGAATACTGGAGTGGGTTGCCATGGCCTCCTCCAGGGGATCTTCCTGACCCAGGGATCAAACCCAGGTATCCAGCACTGCAAGCAGATTCTTTACCATCTGAGTCACCTAGTTTTCCATTTATTTATGTAATCAGTTTATTTATGGATATTTGTTTATGTCTAATTTTGAGCTGGTTTGAACATGACTCTATGTACAGTTCTTTAAAGCACTTCAGAGTAGATTTGCTGGATTGTAGATTATGAATATCTTAAATTCTACTCCATAATGTCAAACTTTTTTCCAGATTAGTAGTACCCATCTATACTTATATTAGCCATGGCTCATTACTTTTGAAATCTAATTTTTAGTTTGGGTTATCATTTAAAAAACTAACAATGATATTTAACATTTTGTACAAAATATGTTTGTGTTTTACATAGGAACATGAGTGTAAACTGACTCAAGAAATCCTAGAATTGATTGACAGGGAGGTTGACCTTATGATGAGAGGAGTCAAACATCAGAACCTTGAAGGACTCAGAAAAAGGATTGCAACACTTTTTTTTCATTATATCAAAACACCTCTGTTTAATCCAGAAGTTGCAAGACACCTTAAGGTACTCTGCCTATTATTCCTTGTTTTTCTGTGTTAGAATTCTATGCTATAGTGAAATAAAGTATATTCAAATTTTGCTTTAGTACTTTACTAGGGGTCCATGTGGAAGATCATCTTATTGATGGTGTTTTCTTTGAATGATATTTTTTACGTTGATAAATGAACCATTTAACTTTGTACTAGCTTATATTCTTTACTTAATGAATTTTCAAGCATTACCACCACTGTATACATCTCTAAGTAATACAGTGTAGTGTTACTTATTTTGGGATTTTATTTAAATGGAATGAGACAGTATTATTTGTGACTTGTTTCATTTGCTCAACATTAATTTGTAAGATTTAAATTGTTATTGTATATAGCTCTAGTTAATTAATTTTGTATATTATATACTACTTTATTATATGAATCAAGCATTAGTTGCTTAGAGTCACTCAGTAGTGTCTGATTTTTTGTGAACTCATGGACTGTGGCCCACCAGGCTCCCCTGTCCATGGGGTTCTCCATGCAAGAATACTGGAGTGGGTTGCCATGGCCTCCTCCAGGGGATCTTCCTGACCCAGGGATCAAACCCAGGTATCCAGCACTGCAAGCAGATTCTTTACCATCTGAGTCACCTAGTTTTCCATTTATTTATGTAATCAGTTTATTTATGGATATTTGTTTATGTCTAATTTTGAGCTGGTTTGAACATGACTCTATGTACAGTTCTTTAAAGCACTTCAGAGTAGATTTGCTGGATTGTAGATTATGAATATCTTAAATTCTACTCCATAATGTCAAACTTTTTTCCAGATTAGTAGTACCCATCTATACTTATATTAGCCATGGCTCATTACTTTTGAAATCTAATTTTTAGTTTGGGTTATCATTTAAAAAACTAACAATGATATTTAACATTTTGTACAAAATATGTTTGTGTTTTACATAGGAACATGAGTGTAAACTGACTCAAGAAATCCTAGAATTGATTGACAGGGAGGTTGACCTTATGATGAGAGGAGTCAAACATCAGAACCTTGAAGGACTCAGAAAAAGGATTGCAACACTTTTTTTTCATTATATCAAAACACCTCTGTTTAATCCAGAAGTTGCAAGACACCTTAAGGTACTCTGCCTATTATTCCTTGTTTTTCTGTGTTAGAATTCTATGCTATAGTGAAATAAAGTATATTCAAATTTTGCTTTAGTACTTTACTAGGGGTCCATGTGGAAGATCATCTTATTGATGGTGTTTTCTTTGAATGATATTTTTTACGTTGATAAATGAACCATTTAACTTTTTTCTGTTATATTTCCATCCTGGAATTCTCTCCTACTCTCTGGTCCAAGTGTCTATTTGAATATTGTACTGTGGTGAATGCTTTATGATTTCTCACACCTTCAAGCTTTTGCATATCTGTTACTTCTACCTGGAATGATGTCCCAGACTTTACCTGGCCAGCTCCCCTTCATTTTCTAGGACTCATTTCACACGAATGCTCCTTTATGAGGCCTCAGACAGAGCTAAATTCTTCCTTTCTGATATTCTGTGTGCACCTTTGTGTTCCTCTGTAATACTTACAGCATAGTTACCATTATACTAAACAGAGTCACATAGTTGTCTCGAGAGAACTTCAAGTGTAACATGTATTTGAATTAAACTGCCTTTTCCAATCCCAGCATGTGTAGCCTTCTTTGGAGACTTTTCTCTCTAAAGTCAAGAGAAGTGCCTTATTGCCTCCTTAGTGCCTTCTTTGCAAAACTATTTAAAACACCTTTAGTAAAATTTTTTTTTGGGGGGTCTATTAAATACTTTGAAATATTAATAGTGTTTTGTTCCATTGATTATTTCTAGAGTAATTTATTTATAAGCCAACTAAACATCCATTTTGCTTAACATAAATAAAAATCTTCCTGTATAGTCAAAATTTTTAGAAAAAATATGATTGTTTAATTTTATTCTATTATTTTTATTGATATTATTAATTATTAATATTATTTTATTCTATTATATATAAATTGTTTTATTTTTATTCTGCTACTATCTACTATTCCATTATTATTTTGTGTGTTTTTGAAACTTAATCTTATTACAAGAGAATTTTAAAATATAACAAAGTTCAATACAAAAGTTGAACATTGAATTCTTATTCAAAACACCTCTGTTTAATCCAGAAGTTGCAAGACACCTTAAGGTACTCTGCCTATTATTCCTTGTTTTTCTGTGTTAGAATTCTATGCTATAGTGAAATAAAGTATATTCAAATTTTGCTTTAGTACTTTACTAGGGGTCCATGTGGAAGATCATCTTATTGATGGTGTTTTCTTTGAATGATATTTTTTACGTTGATAAATGAACCATTTAACTTTTTTCTGTTATATTTCCATCCTGGAATTCTCTCCTACTCTCTGGTCCAAGTGTCTATTTGAATATTGTACTGTGGTGAATGCTTTATGATTTCTCACACCTTCAAGCTTTTGCATATCTGTTACTTCTACCTGGAATGATGTCCCAGACTTTACCTGGCCAGCTCCCCTTCATTTTCTAGGACTCATTTCACACGAATGCTCCTTTATGAGGCCTCAGACAGAGCTAAATTCTTCCTTTCTGATATTCTGTGTGCACCTTTGTGTTCCTCTGTAATACTTACAGCATAGTTACCATTATACTAAACAGAGTCACATAGTTGTCTCGAGAGAACTTCAAGTGTAACATGTATTTGAATTAAACTGCCTTTTCCAATCCCAGCATGTGTAGCCTTCTTTGGAGATTTTTCTCTCTAAAGTCAAGAGAAGTGCCTTATTGCCTCCTTAGTGCCTTCTTTGCAAAACTATTTAAAACACCTTTAGTAAAATTTTTTTTTGGGGGGTCTATTAAATACTTTGAAATATTAATAGTGTTTTGTTCCATTGATTATTTCTAGAGTAATTTATTTATAAGCCAACTAAACATCCATTTTGCTTAACATAAATAAAAATCTTCCTGTATAGTCAAAATTTTTAGAAAAAATATGATTGTTTAATTTTATTCTATTATTTTTATTGATATTATTAATTATTAATATTATTTTATTCTATTATATATAAATTGTTTTATTTTTATTCTGCTACTATCTACTATTCCATTATTATTTAGTGGGTTTTTGAAACTTAATCATATTACAAGAGAATTTTAAAATATAACAAAAGTTCAATACAAAAGTTGAACATTGAATTCTTATTCACATCACTTTTATTTTTTCCAAGTTACCTTTTAGTCTTCTATAGACTTACTCAATTTTTATATGCTTGCAGTAGCATAACAGAATTTAATGTTCTACATACTCACATAAAATTATACCATTTTATTCACTTTAAAAATGTACCTTTGGTGCAATCCAATCTTTCTGATAAGTTTTGACAAATTCAGAGTTGTGTAATCAACAGCCAACAGTACAATCAAGATAAAATAGTCTTATCACCTTCCTGAAATTCTCTCATTCTGCTACTTTGTAATCAGCCCTTCCCCTGGATGCCTAACCCTTGGCAAACACTGTTCAACATTTTATTTCTGTAGTTATATTTAACTCTGTCCTATAAATGGAATCATATGATATGTACAAGCTTTACCAAGTTTTATTTCATTCCACTTGATTGAGCTTTGCAGATACGGTTTTTTTTTTTTTTTTTTTAATTGAAGACTGTGGCAACCCTGCGTTGAGCAAGTCTATTGGCACAGTTTTTCCCACAGCTTTTACTCACTTTGTGTCTCTGGATCACATTTTGGTAATTCTCAGACTTTTCCATTTTTATTGTATTTGTTTCAGTGATCTGTGGTTATTGATTTTTTTTTCTTTTTTGGCCACTTCTATTGATCTTTAGTTCACTTATCTTTTTTGTTTTTTGGCTTGTGTGGGCCTCCCATCACAGTGGCCTCTCTTTTCGCAGAGCACCAGCTCTGGGCGCATGTGCTCCAGAACTCTGGCTCGGTAGTTGGACACATCGGTCTTGCCACTCCGTGTCACATGAGATCTTCCCAGGCCAGGAGTCGAACCGGCGCCCCCTGCACTGCAAGGTGGTGTCCTTACCCACTGGACCACCAGGGACGCCCGGTTATTGATCTTTGACGTTACTATTGTAATTATTTTGGGGCATCATGAACCTCACCCATATAGGACAGCAAACTTAATTGATGTGTGTGTTCTGACTGCTCTACCAGCTGGTGGCCCTTCTTTCTCTCTTCTTGTCTTTAAGCCTTCCTATTCCTTGAAACACAACATTATTGAAATTAGGCCAGCTAATAACCTTACAAAACCTCCAACAGTTTTAAGTAAAAGGAAGAGTTGCATACCTCTCCCTTTAGAGCAAAAGCTGGAAATGCTTAAACTTGATGAGAAAGACTTGTCATAAACTGAGATAGGCCAAAAGCTAAGCCTCTTGCACCAGTTAGCCAACTTGTGAATGCAAAGGAAAACTCCAGTGAATATACAAGTGTTAAGAAAACAAAATGGTCCTATTGCTAGTATGGAGAGAGTTTAAGTGATCTGGGTAGAAGATCAGACCAGCCACAACATTTCCATAAGCCATAGCCTGGTCCAGAGCAATTACAAATATACAGTCTCCCAAGAATGAATCTGGAAGAAATAGAAATAGTGAACAGACCAATTACCAGTAATGACATTTAATCAGTAATCAAAAACTCACAACAGAAAAAGCTCAGGATCGGAAATTCTATCAAACATTTAATGAAGAGTCAACCTTTGCCCTTCCTAAACTACTCCTAAAAACTGATCAGGAACAAGGATGCCCACTCTTGCCACTTTTATTCAGCATGGTATTGGTAATTATCACCAAATCATATCAAATCATTGTGTAGAACATCAGAAAATAACATAATATTGCACATCAACTATGTTTCAATAATTTAAAAAATATAATAAATTCAAGAGCCTCTACCAGCAAAAAGAAGACTCAGATTGATAGTATCTTTGAGTAATAAAGTACTTTTAATTTAATATATCAAATGACCTAATATCCAAAACAACTTGTACAACTCAATAGCAAAAGTGGGCAAAAGACGTGAATAAACATTTTCCCAAGGAAGACATGCAAATAGTCAACAGTTTGTATATGAAAAATTATCATTCATTGTCACTAATCATCAGAGAAATGCAAATCAGTCATCCCCTCAATGTTAAAATGTCTATTATTAAAATAACAAGATAACAAGCATTGGCAAGGATGTGGGAAAAAGGGAATCCTTGTGTACTGCTGCCATTATACTAAATGTACTGTACTATAATATTAAATAAATAATATTATATTAAATGTATTAAATATATTAGAACAGAAGGAAGAAGAGAGGGGGACAACAGAGAACGAGGGGGTTGGATGGCATCCAACTCTCTCCATACTAGCAATAGGACCATTTTGTTTTCTTAACACTTGTATATTCACTGGAGTTTTCCTTTGCATTCACAAGTTGGCTAACTGGTGCAAGAGGCTTAGCTTTTGGCCTATCTCAGTTTATGACAAGTCTTTCTCATCAAGTTTAAGCATTTCCAGCTTTTGCTCTAAAGGGAGAGGTATGCAACTCTTCCTTTTACTTAAAACTGTTGGAGGTTTTGTAAGGTTATTAGCTGGCCTAATTTCAATAATGTTGTGTTTCAAGGAATAGGAAGGCTTAAAGTCAATGGATATGAATTTGAACATGCTCTTGGGAGATGGTGAAGGACAGGGAAGCCTGGCGTGCTGCAGTCCATGGGGTTGCAGAGAGTTGGACATGACTGAGCAACTGAACTGAGCTGAATTACCATTATGGAGAGTCTTCAAAAAATTAAAAATAGATCTAACACATAATGCAGAGTTTCAAATTTCATTTATATGTGAATCTAGCTAATTAAAGAAAAATTTAAATTCTTCTTTAAAATAAGTGCCAAAGGACTGTCTTTTCTGCTTTTTGGAAAGTTTCCTTTCTATTGCAATTCAAAGCCTCTACCTACTTATTATTTTTTCCTAGTTAATTTTCTAGGTGATTTTACCATATGTATCTAAAAGTTGGTGAATAATGGATTTTTAATATTATGGCAGCGTGACTGCATAGTATCTGAAATTTTACATTTTGCATAGAGTAGGAAGTTAGGGAAAATTAGACTTTAGCCAACTATTTGTCTCATTGTAAGATAAGCTATGCATGTACATACATACCTACGAAGTCAGTTCAGTTGTATCCAGTTCAGTGGGATGCTATGAACTATAGCCTGCCAGGCTCCTCCATCCATGGGAGTCTCTAGCCAAAAATACTGGAGTGAGTTGCCATGCCTTTTTTTTTTTTTTTTTTTTAAAGATTTATTTATTTATTTATTTTGGGCGGGGGTCGGGTTGGGGAGGGAGGGGAGCAGGCGGGCCACTTCTATTGGTCTTTCATTTCTCTATTTTCATCCGTCTTTGTTCTTTGGCTCCTGTGGGCCTTCCATCGCAGTGGTGTCTGTCATTGCAGAGTGCCGGCTCTGGGCGCATGTGCTCCAGAGCTTCCACTCGGTGATTGGACACATCAGTTCAGCTGCTCCGCGGCACGTGGGATCTTCCCAGGCCAGGGATCGAACCAGCGCCCCTTGCAGTGCAAGGCGGTGTCCTTACCCACTGGACCACCTTGCCATGCCTTTTTGCAGGAGATCTTCCCAACCCAGGGATTGAACTCGCATCTCTTATTATTTCCTGCCTTGACAGGCTTCACCACTACTGCCACTTAACATTTGGCCTGTCTATTATACTTTCTTCTTTTTTTCCTTTTTTATTATTTAGGTCCCTCAGGACACACTGAAGTTCTATAAGAAAATTTACTTTTGCCACTGCTGCCAGCTCTATTTGCCTTCTACGGAGTTTCCTGTATCATCCACCTCACACCGCATTTACCGATGTCGTCACTGCATTAACCTTGACAATGAGACTCGAAAGCGAGAATCATTTTTGAAGTACAGATGTTTACTTCAGCGGCTCTACTACTCAGAAGCTGATTATGAAGATGATTCTCAAATTGCTTTCCTGATGCAGGTATGCTGAGTTAATGTTGCCAATCGTGGATGAAAGTTAGCCTTTCATTTTAAAGAAAAAAATTTCTGCTTTCTCATCCAAACCTTTTAAATAAAGCTTCTTCTTCCTATGTTTATTCTTTCTGAAGCTTGCCCCTCTGGCAGTCCTAAGTTTATATATGCAGATGATAAAAAGTCAATTTAAGAGCTTTTGCTAATATGGCTTAAAGTTTAAAAGTTTATAAAGAGTTATTTTATTTCCCCCTTTCCCTCTTCTTTCATTAAGATAATGGCATTTAATAATACTAAATGAACTGCTTATTATTTATCAAATCTTAATTTCCTCATTTCTAAAATGGGAACAAAGTGAACTGCAAGTAACCCTGAGGATAAGCTGATAGTTACTAATGAATTCTGAAAAGTACTTAATACCATATTAATGCAAGGTAAAATTAGCATACTGGAAGAAATACACACCGCTTTCTCTGGATGTAGTCATGACTGTGAACCTAGTAACATAGTTTGGGCAAGATGAGCAGAGATTTGGTGAAAAATAAGGAGCTATGTGCACTGAAGGTCTTCTCTGGTGGCTGAGTTGGTAAAGAATCTGCCTACAATGCAGGAGGCCACCTGCATGCAGTGGACCTGGGTTCAGTCCCTGGGTTGGGAAGATCCCCTGGAGAAGGAAATGGCAATCCACCAGTATTCCTGCCTGAAAATTTCCATGGACAGAGGAGCCTGGTGGGCTACAGTCCACGGGGTTGTAGATGTTGGACACAACTTAGCAACTAAACCACTACCACAACCATGTGCACTGAAAACCTTATTAATAATGTTTCCCTTTAAAAAATGGACTCAGTTTGTTTCTCAAGGAATATAATCTTAAAGAAATTTTATGTTTAGAAGAAAACATTATTTTTCACATATGTTTTGACATGTAGCTACAAGATATTCAGTACCTGACAGAGAACATCTGGGCATCCCAGTCGGTGCTCAGTGCCTGGAACAATCTCAATGATCTGGTCCTGGTCAGATGGGATAAATCGGTGGAATGGTCTCCCTGGAACTGCATTCTTCTGACCAAAGATGAAGGTGCTACTCATCTCAGGCTAAACAATATTGAAGAGGTAAGAAAGTCAAGACTGTTTTGGTGATCTCACTGAAATTATTAGAGGTAACTTGACTGCCTTATATTACGTTCCATGTGTAATTTAAATACATGTATTGGATTAAGCAACATAGAACCCATGGATAATAGTAACAAAATACATGGATGGTATGTATGGCAGAGATTGAAATTAACAGGAGGCTAAGGCACATAAGAGATAAGACATCTGGAAGTCTTACAAGTACCTAACAAAATACAAAAAAAAGTCCTAAGTTTATATATGCAGATGATAAAAGTCAATTTAAGAGCTTTTGCTAATATGGCTTAAAGTTTAAAAGTTTATAAAGAGTTATTTTATTTCCCCCTTTCCCTCTTCTTTCATTAAGATAATGGCATTTAATAATACTAAATGAACTGCTTATTATTTATCAAATCTTAATTTCCTCATTTCTAAAATGGGAACAAAGTGAACTGCAAGTAACCCTGAGGATAAGCTGATAGTTACTAATGAATTCTGAAAAGTACTTAATACCATATTAATGCAAGGTAAAATTAGCATACTGGAAGAAATACACACCGCTTTCTCTGGATGTAGTCATGACTGTGAACCTAGTAACATAGTTTGGGCAAGATGAGCAGAGATTTGGTGAAAAATAAGGAGCTATGTGCACTGAAGGTCTTCTCTGGTGGCTGAGTTGGTAAAGAATCTGCCTACAATGCAGGAGGCCACCTGCATGCAGTGGACCTGGGTTCAGTCCCTGGGTTGGGAAGATCCCCTGGAGAAGGAAATGGCAATCCACCAGTATTCCTGCCTGAAAATTTCCATGGACAGAGGAGCCTGGTGGGCTACAGTCCACGGGGTTGTAGATGTTGGACACAACTTAGCAACTAAACCACTACCACAACCATGTGCACTGAAAACCTTATTAATAATGTTTCCCTTTAAAAAATGGACTCAGTTTGTTTCTCAAGGAATATAATCTTAAAGAAATTTTATGTTTAGAAGAAAACATTATTTTTCACATATGTTTTGACATGTAGCTACAAGATATTCAGTACCTGACAGAGAACATCTGGGCATCCCAGTCGGTGCTCAGTGCCTGGAACAATCTCAATGATCTGGTCCTGGTCAGATGGGATAAATCGGTGGAATGGTCTCCCTGGAACTGCATTCTTCTGACCAAAGATGAAGGTGCTACTCATCTCAGGCTAAACAATATTGAAGAGGTAAGAAAGTCAAGACTGTTTTGGTGATCTCACTGAAATTATTAGAGGTAACTTGACTGCCTTATATTACGTTCCATGTGTAATTTAAATACATGTATTGGATTAAGCAACATAGAACCCATGGATAATAGTAACAAAATACATGGATGGTATGTATGGCAGAGATTGAAATTAACAGGAGGCTAAGGCACATAAGAGATAAGACATCTGGAAGTCTTACAAGTACCTAACATGAAACCATTCAAGTGCATCAGTTCCAGAGTAAATTTTACAAGAGCAAAGGATATTGTTTAGTTTATTTGTGTCTTTCTTTCTTAAAACAGTGTCACAAAATAGTGAATTAGTATACATTTGTTGAATGAATAAATAAATATTAGCACCAGATAGGTATTATGGAACTTAGGGTCTGTTTTTTGATTAATCATCACAGGTTTCCCTAAAAGCACACTAAATTCTTGAGTAAATTCTGTTCTTAATTTGTGTCGTAAATGGCAATCATACCAATTTTTCATTTGCTTCCAACTAACTAGGAGTGGAGAAAGTGCTATAAAAATTAAATACCACTTAATTTCAGTAGCTTACAAGATGCAATCTGTAAAAACATTTTGATAAACAGAATTGAGGGGTCCCTGATGAGTTCTCAGAAAGCTCCATTTATCCTAAGCAAGCCTATGATCCAAAGAGCTGATACTGATTCTCTGGTTTCCACTGATTAAATTGCTATACTTTAATTTGATGCAAGATGTCAGCTAAGGGAAAATAAAGAAATGACTTCAAATATCATAGTCATTTTGAATCATATTATCCCTTGTCTGTGTTTTTATTGGGGAGGGAGAAGGTATACTGAGAAGGAACTAGTTAAATTGTTAAGCTTTTTTGAATAATTTTCCAGTAGACGCCAGGCTAAGAAAAATTTCACCCAAGGGACTGGAGAAAAGGGTAACAACCTGACAGAGAACATCTGGGCATCCCAGTCGGTGCTCAGTCTGAAAATCCTGGCCCAGATGGGATAAATCGGTGGAATGGTCTCCTGGAACTGCATTCTTCTGACCAAAGATGAAGGTGCTACTCATCTCAGGCTAAACAATATTGAAGAGGTAAGAAAGTCAAGACTGTTTTGGTGATCTCACTGAAATTATTAGAGGTAACTTGACTGCCTTATATTACGTTCCATGTGTAATTTAAATACATGTATTGGATTAAGCAACATAGAACCCATGGATAATAGTAACAAAATACATGGATGGTATGTATGGCAGAGATTGAAATTAACAGGAGGCTAAGGCACATAAGAGATAAGACATCTGGAAGTCTTACAAGTACCTAACATGAAACCATTCAAGTGCATCAGTTCCAGAGTAAATTTTACAAGAGCAAAGGATATTGTTTAGTTTATTTGTGTCTTTCTTTCTTAAAACAGTGTCACAAAATAGTGAATTAGTATACATTTGTTGAATGAATAAATAAATATTAGCACCAGATAGGTATTATGGAACTTAGGGTCTGTTTTTTGATTAATCATCACAGGTTTCCCTAAAAGCACACTAAATTCTTGAGTAAATTCTGTTCTTAATTTGTGTCGTAAATGGCAATCATACCAATTTTTCATTTGCTTCCAACTAACTAGGAGTGGAGAAAGTGCTATAAAAATTAAATACCACTTAATTTCAGTAGCTTACAAGATGCAATCTGTAAAAACATTTTGATAAACAGAATTGAGGGGTCCCTGATGAGTTCTCAGAAAGCTCCATTTATCCTAAGCAAGCCTATGATCCAAAGAGCTGATACTGATTCTCTGGTTTCCACTGATTAAATTGCTATACTTTAATTTGATGCAAGATGTCAGCTAAGGGAAAATAAAGAAATGACTTCAAATATCATAGTCATTTTGAATCATACTATCCCTTGTCTGTGTTTTTATTGGGGAGGGAGAAGGTATACTGAGAAGGAACTAGTTAAATTGTTAAGCTTTTTTGAATAATTTTCCAGTAGACGCCAGGCTAAGAAAAATTTCACCCAAGGGACTGGAGAAAAGGGTAACAAGAAACTGAAGCGATGTTAAATATTATATTTAGTAAACTAAGCTTCCCCATAAATATTTAATCACTGGAAGCTTAGCCAATACGAGCAGAATCATTTCATACAGGACCCATAGTGGGATTGAAGTTCATTTCCCAAAGCTGATATTTCACTGCTTCTTCAATTAATGCACACAACTCCCTTTGTGCATTTAATCAAGTTACTGCAATATCAAATTAAATGTTTTATTCACATGCATTTCTAATTTCAGAATCTTATTGAATTTCTGTAAATAGAGTTCCATTTACACTAAGCAAGCATAGTATAAATAAAGAGATGACTTCAAACATGATTGTTATTTCAGGCAAACTAAAAAAAATGGCTTTTTATGGTTTGGGGCTGGTGTAATCTTTTTTTTTTTTTTAAAGATTTATTTTTATTTATTTTTGGGCGGGGGTCGGGTTGGGGAGGGAGGGGAGCTTGGTCTTTCGTTTTTCTCTGTTCATCCGTCTTTGTTCTTTGGCTCCTGTGGGCCTCCCATCGCGGTGGCGTCTGTCGCTGCAGAGCACCGGCTCTGGGTGCATGCGCTCCAGAGCTCCGGCTCGGTAATTGGACACATCAGTCCAGCCGCTCCGCGGCACGTGGGATCTTCCCAGGCCAGGGCACGAACCGGCGCCCCTTGCATTGCAAGGCGGTGTCCTTACCCACTGGACCACCAGGGGAAGCCCCTGGTGTAATCTTTTAAGTATTAATATTCAGCCTCATTAAAGAATAGTTTATGTTCAAAGGAGCATGACTGTGTTATTAAAAAAAACTTTATTTACAAACTAAAAAAAAGAATAGTTTATGTCTTATGGCAAAGTAAAGCATTTCCCAAATTTCCTGAATACACAGAGCTATTTGCTATCTCATTGAGAAAAAATGTACTTAAAGGTTAAAATAATTTGGACTCCTACAATCACGGCACAGATTGTAGGAAAAGCATGGGAAAAGACTGTTCTTTGAACTGTATATGAGGCTGATCAGTTTCTCGTAGTGTGTACATTGGCCGAAGTAGGGCGATAGGAGATTTTAAGTCAGGAGTATTTTAAATCCAGTTTTCCCCCATTTCTGTCCCCTGCTCCACAGGACATTAGGACCCACCTCCTTTGCTTTGAAATTTTATAAAGGCTAGCTAAAAACATGTATCTGGTATAGAGGATAGCTTTGAATTCTGACTGTATTACTTACGAGCAGGGAGAAGTTGGGCAAGTTTGTTAAGGTCTCAATGCCCCAGTTTTCTCATGTATAACATGAAAATAACGGCAATTGGTTAGTTTTCCATATTATTCTTTAAGAATGACTTCCTTTTAGGGTATGTACCATAATGTACTATTCTTATCTTTAATACTTACTTTGTGGCTTTGTTTATGCACTTTGAAAATCTATAAAGTTTTCTACATGTATTATTTGATGTTGTATTCATATTAATATAACAGAAATGTGTTAGTATTCCTTGAATGAAATATGGCTAAGAAGTGTTGGGATAAAATTGCATGAGAGCTTTTTTTTTTTTTTGGCCACACCACGCAGCATGTGAGGTCTTAGTTCCTTGACTAGGGATTGAACCCATGCCCTCTGCATTAGAAGCACAGAGTCATAACCACTGGAATTCCAGGGAAGTGCCTAGGTGAATTTGTCTATACAGGGGAAATTTTTAAAACTGAAGTATAGTTGATTTATAATATTATAATTAGTTTCAAGTGTACAGCATACTGTTTCAATATTTTTATAGATTATCTCCATTTAAAGTCATTATAGAACAATGGCTATATTTATTTATGCTGTGCAATATTTACCTATGCTGTACAATATGTTCTTGTTGTTTATTTATAAACAGTGGTTTGTGTCTCAATCCCATTTACCCCACCAGTTTCCTTGTCCTCACTGGTAGCCACTAATTTGTTCTATGAATCTGTGACTCCATTTCTGTTTTGTTATATTTATTTGTTTTATATTTTAGATTGCACATATAACTGATAATATAGAGTATTTGTCTTTCTGATTTATTTCCCTAAGCATAATACTGTCTAGGTCCATCTGTGTCCATCTGTCTAGGTCCAGCTGCTAATAGCAGCTTTTAATTCTTTTTTATGGGTGAATAACATGCCATTGTGGATATATGCATATATATTGGAGAAAGGAAACCTTAGAATAGCCCAGGATACTTCTACATAATTCTTTCTGTAAGAATGCTGTATCCTTTGGCCCTTTTATCCACGACTTTCTTTACCTTGACACTGTAGAAGGATCTTTAGTAAGGAGATGTCTGACCTTTCAGACAATAAATTTTAGGAGGAGGTACAGGTAGTATTTGTGATTTGGTTGAAAAGAAGAATTAATTAAAATTGTTAAAGAGAATAGATGGTATTTATTAATTCAACAAGAAGTTTTGCTTTATTTGATAAGTGCTTGGGGAAATGGAATGACTTTTGGTACCATAATGTACTATTCTTATCTTTAATACTTACTTTGTGGCTTTGTTTATGCACTTTGAAAATCTATAAAGTTTTCTACATGTATTATTTGATGTTGTATTCATATTAATATAACAGAAATGTGTTAGTATTCCTTGAATGAAATATGGCTAAGAAGTGTTGGGATAAAATTGCATGAGAGCTTTTTTTTTTTTTTGGCCACACCACGCAGCATGTGAGGTCTTAGTTCCTTGACTAGGGATTGAACCCATGCCCTCTGCATTAGAAGCACAGAGTCATAACCACTGGAATTCCAGGGAAGTGCCTAGGTGAATTTGTCTATACAGGGGAAATTTTTAAAACTGAAGTATAGTTGATTTATAATATTATAATTAGTTTCAAGTGTACAGCATACTGTTTCAATATTTTTATAGATTATCTCCATTTAAAGTCATTATAGAACAATGGCTATATTTATTTATGCTGTGCAATATTTACCTATGCTGTACAATATGTTCTTGTTGTTTATTTATAAACAGTGGTTTGTGTCTCAATCCCATTTACCCCACCAGTTTCCTTGTCCTCACTGGTAGCCACTAATTTGTTCTATGAATCTGTGACTCCATTTCTGTTTTGTTATATTTATTTGTTTTATATTTTAGATTGCACATATAACTGATAATATAGAGTATTTGTCTTTCTGATTTATTTCCCTAAGCATAATACTGTCTAGGTCCATCTGTGTCCATCTGTCTAGGTCCAGCTGCTAATAGCAGCTTTTAATTCTTTTTTATGGGTGAATAACATGCCATTGTGGATATATGCATATATATTGGAGAAAGGAAACCTTAGAATAGCCCAGGATACTTCTACATAATTCTTTCTGTAAGAATGCTGTATCCTTTGGCCCTTTTATCCACGACTTTCTTTACCTTGACACTGTAGAAGGATCTTTAGTAAGGAGATGTCTGACCTTTCAGACAATAAATTTTAGGAGGAGGTACAGGTAGTATTTGTGATTTGGTTGAAAAGAAGAATTAATTAAAATTGTTAAAGAGAATAGATGGTATTTATTAATTCAACAAGAATTTGCTTTTGAATCTTTGGGATACTGTGATAAGTGCTTGGGGGAAAACATGGAAATCTAATGGTCGCAATGCTTCATCATTTCAGTTGCATTTGAGTTTAACTGTAAATAGCAAACTAAGCAATTTATAATGACTTAACCAAATGTGGGTTACGTTTCTCATATAACAGGAATTCAGAGTTTGCAACGGTTGGGTGGGGCTTGTATGGTAGCTGTAAAACGTTCTCAGAAACCCGGGCCCTCTAACTTCTTCCACAGCCGTATTTAAGCTTTGGCTTTAATCCTAATGATTGTGTACTCTTAGAGATAGATAGTAGATCTCCTGCATTGCATTCACCTCCTAGATAGAGCAGAAGCCCTAAAGGTACAGGTGAGCCTTACAACTCCCAGAGAACTTCCCTGTCAGCTTCATTCAGTGACTTCTTTTTAAAAAATACACTCATATACACACAGACACACAGACACACACACACACACAATTGTATCAGTATTCAAATAAGATTGAAAGAGAACCAAGGTGACAGGAGCATTCACACAAAAGTCTTGACTGTCTACCTTATGGTGACGAGAGACACATGTATGAAAAAGACCCAGCTTGAGTCTTTAAGGGGTCTTCCTTGTTATCGCAGAAGAGATTTTAAGTAGATAGTGTAGTCCAAGGCAGAATGAATTAAATATTACAATTAAAATATGAAAAGTGCTTGCAGGTAGGGAAGAAGGAGGAATTAGTCTGGACTCAGGTCAGAGAGAGAATCTAGAAAGGCTTCCGGGTTAACGCATCATAAAAGCTGAGCCCTGTAAGATGATGGACAAAGTGAGGGAAAAAGTGCTTTCTGAGCTGAAAGAACTGACAGGCAAAGGCATGGAGGCATAAAAGTGTTTTTTGCTTGGCAAGATATATCTGTGACATTTAATAGAATTTGATTTCTTTTTCTTTTCAGGGATATGAACCCTTGTTTATTCACAAGATCAAACACAAACACTTCCTGGCTTTCTTTACCTTATGTAGATTTGGTTGAAAAAGAAGAATTAAATTTTTTAAAAATTTTGTTAAAGAGAATAGATGGTATTTATTAATTCAACAAGAATTTGCTTTTGAATCTTTGGGATACTGTGATAAGTGCTTGGGGGAAAACATGGAAATCTAATGGTCGCAATGCTTCATCATTTCAGTTGCATTTGAGTTTAACTGTAAATAGCAAACTAAGCAATTTATAATGACTTAACCAAATGTGGGTTACGTTTCTCATATAACAGGAATTCAGAGTTTGCAACGGTTGGGTGGGGCTTGTATGGTAGCTGTAAAACGTTCTCAGAAACCCGGGCCCTCTAACTTCTTCCACAGCCGTATTTAAGCTTTGGCTTTAATCCTAATGATTGTGTACTCTTAGAGATAGATAGTAGATCTCCTGCATTGCATTCACCTCCTAGATAGAGCAGAAGCCCTAAAGGTACAGGTGAGCCTTACAACTCCCAGAGAACTTCCCTGTCAGCTTCATTCAGTGACTTCTTTTTAAAAAATACACTCATATACACACAGACACACAGACACACACACACACACAATTGTATCAGTATTCAAATAAGATTGAAAGAGAACCAAGGTGACAGGAGCATTCACACAAAAGTCTTGACTGTCTACCTTATGGTGACGAGAGACACATGTATGAAAAAGACCCAGCTTGAGTCTTTAAGGGGTCTTCCTTGTTATCGCAGAAGAGACTTTAAGTAGATAGTGTAGTCCAAGGCAGAATGAATTAAATATTACAATTAAAATATGAAAAGTGCTTGCAGGTAGGGAAGAAGGAGGAATTAGTCTGGACTCAGGTCAGAGAGAGAATCTAGAAAGGCTTCCGGGTTAACGCATCATAAAAGCTGAGCCCTGTAAGATGATGGACAAAGTGAGGGAAAAAGTGCTTTCTGAGCTGAAAGAACTGACAGGCAAAGGCATGGAGGCATAAAAGTGTTTTTTGCTTGGCAAGATATATCTGTGACATTTAATAGAATTTGATTTCTTTTTTCTTTTCAGGGATATGATGCCTTGTTTATTCACAAGATCAAACACAAACACTTCCTGGCTAAGAACTATTTTTCTCAAATTCCACTACTGGCTTCATTTTTACTTGATGATAGTGAAGTAGATGAGATCAAAAAGAAACATCTGTCAGAACCAACAACTAAGATTATAGAAGTCCACAGGCCTGATCCTTAGAAGATCCAGGACTCTGTTTGATGATCAGCCCTTTTGTCCAGTGCTAATAGAGTAATACAGCGGTCACTTTATACAGAAGTAGAATTTTATCCTTTTTTTGAGTTTGTTTTTCCTAGTGTTCTAATTTGTATGGAGAGAACATTCCCACAGAAATGCTTTATTGTTAGATAGTGTTAAATTTAAATATAATTTTGTTACTGAAATTAATATTTTAGAGAGAATATTTTTTTACTTTTTTTCCATTAATTTTTAAACTTTTTATGTGCATTATATTAGAGGTAAAATCAATAGACAACTAAGAGAGAATTGAATAGGGACCTGTAAGCATTCCTCTGTTACCCTGGGGTAAGGTATTTGACGATGTATAACTTGCTCAGAGTAAGGGGAGACTGGTAGAGTATAAGTGAGGTTCGGGGGCAGACAGAGCTGTTGAATCATACACAAAAAGAGGGTAGCACCTCAATTTAGGGCTAGGAAAATAACCACAAAGAGCAGGAAAAACAAAACAAAACAAAAAACAGACTCAAGTGCAGAGAGACTTTCCCTAATAACGTCAGGTCATCTGGTAAACTCTTTTCCATCTTGCTGAAACTACAGCTCTCATTTTATACGCAGAAGAGACTTTAAGTAGATAGTGTAGTCCAAGGCAGAATGAATTAAATATTACAATTAAAATATGAAAAGTGCTTGCAGGTAGGGAAGAAGGAGGAATTAGTCTGGACTCAGGTCAGAGAGAGAATCTAGAAAGGCTTCCGGGTTAACGCATCATAAAAGCTGAGCCCTGTAAGATGATGGACAAAGTGAGGGAAAAAGTGCTTTCTGAGCTGAAAGAACTGACAGGCAAAGGCATGGAGGCATAAAAGTGTTTTTTGCTTGGCAAGATATATCTGTGACATTTAATAGAATTTGATTTCTTTTTTCTTTTCAGGGATATGAACCCTTGTTTATTCACAAGATCAAACACAAACACTTCCTGGCTAAGAACTATTTTTCTCAAATTCCACTACTGGCTTCATTTTTACTTGATGATAGTGAAGTAGATGAGATCAAAAAGAAACATCTGTCAGAACCAACAACTAAGATTATAGAAGTCCACAGGCCTGATCCTTAGAAGATCCAGGACTCTGTTTGATGATCAGCCCTTTTGTCCAGTGCTAATAGAGTAATACAGCGGTCACTTTATACAGAAGTAGAATTTTATCCTTTTTTTGAGTTTGTTTTTCCTAGTGTTCTAATTTGTATGGAGAGAACATTCCCACAGAAATGCTTTATTGTTAGATAGTGTTAAATTTAAATATAATTTTGTTACTGGAATTAATATTTTAGAGAGAATATTTTTTTACTTTTTTTCCATTAATTTTTAAACTTTTTATGTGCATTATATTAGAGGTAAAATCAATAGACAACTAAGAGAGAATTGAATAGGGACCTGTAAGCATTCCTCTGTTACCCTGGGGTAAGGTATTTGACGATGTATAACTTGCTCAGAGTAAGGGGAGACTGGTAGAGTATAAGTGAGGTTCGGGGGCAGACAGAGCTGTTGAATCATACACAAAAAGAGGGTAGCACCTCAATTTAGGGCTAGGAAAATAACCACAAAGAGCAGGAAAAACAAAACAAAACAAAAAACAGACTCAAGTGCAGAGAGACTTTCCCTAATAACGTCAGGTCATCTGGTAAACTCTTTTCCATCTTGCTGAAACTACAGCTCTCATTTTATACAAGTATCCAGATACATCCACGGAAAGGGCTGGAGAAGGTGTCAGGCTGGAGAGCAGTCAGCAGGGAAGAAGTCCTGGCTCCAGGATACTGGAAAGCAACTAGTTAAGAAGTTAATCCCCTCCTCCAAGTATCTGTATTCCTCTAGTTTATGACTTAATGAACACACCTCCCCTGACCCACTAAAAAAGGAAACCACAGAGGGGTTTCCTTCCTTCTTCATTAGGAGAACTGTATTATATGGATAGGGGCCTAAACCACAGAACAGAACAAAGTATCATATCCCAGTATCACGAAAACAAGCTAATAAAGGATAGTCAAGATTCAAAAGTCAGTTTCATTAGGTCCCAAATGTTTGTTTTTGTTTTTATTTCTGTTGTTCTAGAGGGCGGGTCATAGAAGATCTTGCTTTGATTTATGTCATTGACTGTTTTGCCAGTATTCTTCTCTAAGAGTTTGATGGTTTCTGGTCTTACAGATTTAGGTCTTTAATCCATTTTTAGTTTATCTTTGTGTATGGTGTCAGGGAGTGTTCCAACTTCATTTTTTTGCATGTAGCTGTCCAATTTTCCCAGCACCATTTGTTAAAGAGGCTGTCATTGTCCCGTTTTAGATTTTTACCTCCTTTGTCAAAAATTAGGTACCCATATGTGCGTGGGTTTATCTTTGGGTTCTCTATCTTGTTCCATTGGTCTATATTTCTGTTTTTGTGCCAGTACCATACTGTCTTGATAACTGTTGCTTTGTAGTATAGTCTGAAGTTAGGGAGGCTAATCCCACCAGCTCCATTTTTCTTTCTCAGGATTGCTTTGGCTATCTGGGGTCTTTTGTGTTTCCATATGAACTGTGCTATTTTTTGGTCTAGTTCTGTGAAGAATGTGATTGGTAATTTGATAGGGATCGCATTGAATCTGTAGATGATATTTGGTAGTATGGTCATTTTTACGATATTGATTCTTCCAACCCAGGAACATGGGATATCTCTCCATCTGTTTATGTCCTCTTTGATTTCTTTCATTAGTGTCTTGTAATTTTCTGTGTATAGTTCTTTTGGTTTTTTTTTAGGTAGGTTTATTCCTAGATATTTTATCCTTTTGGTTGCAGTGGTGAATGGGATTGTATCCTTAATCTCTTGTTCTGATTTTTCATTGTTTGTATATAGGAATGTGAGTGATTTCTGTGTATTGATTTTGTACCCTGTGATTTTGCTGAATTTGTTGATTATCTATAGTAGTTTTGTAAGAGTGTCTTTGGGGTTTTCTATGTATAGTATCATGTTGTCTGCAAATAGAGTTTTACCTCTTCTTTTCCAATCTGGATTCCTCTTATTTCTTTTTCTTCTCCTATTGCTGTAGCTAGAACTTCAAGGATTATGTTGAATAATAGTGGTGAAAGTGGACAGCCTTGTCTTGTTCCTGATCTTAGAAGGAATGCTTTCACTTTTTCACCATTGAGAATAATATTCTCTGTGGGTTTCTTATATATGGCTTTCACTATGTTGAGGCAGGTTCCTTCTATGCCCATTTTTGAAGAGTTTTATCATACATGTATGCTGGATTGTATCTATTGAGATTATCATGTGAATTTTATCTTTCAGTTTGTTGATATGGTGTATCACATTGATTGATTTGCAGATAAATCTATGCCCATTTTTGCATGTAGCTGTCCAATTTTCCCAGCACCATTTGTTAAAGAGGCTGTCATTGTCCCGTTTTAGATTTTTACCTCCTTTGTCAAAAATAAGGTGCCTATATGTGCATGGGTTTATCTCTGGGTTCTCTATCTTGTTCCATTGGTTTATATTTCTGGTTTTGTGCCAATATCATACTGTCTTGATAACTGTTGCTTTGTAGTATAGTCTGAAGTCAGGGAAGCTGATCCTTCCAGCTCCATTTTTATTTTTCAGGATTGCCTTGACTATCTGGGGTCTTTTGTGTTTCCATATGAACTGTGTTATACTTTGGTCTAGTTCTGTGAAGAATGTGATTGGTAATTTGATAGGGATCGCATTGAATCTGTAGATGATATTTGGTAGTATGGTCATTTTTACGATATTGATTCTTCCAACCCAGGAACATGGGATATCTCTCCATCTGTTTATGTCCTCTTTGATTTCTTTCATTAGTGTCTTGTAATTTTCTGTGTACAGTTCTTTTGGTTTTTTTTTAGGTAGGTTTATTCCTAGATATTTTATCCTTTTGGTTGCAGTGGTGAATGGGATTGTATCCTTAATCTCTTGTTCTGATTTTTCATTGTTTGTATATAGGAATGCGAGTGATTTCTGTGTATTGATTTTGTACCCTGTGATTTTGCTGAATTTGTTGATTATCTATAGTAGTTTTGTAAGAGTGTCTTTGGGGTTTTCTATGTATAGTATCATGTTGTCTGCAAATAGAGTTTTACCTCTTCTTTTCCAATCTGGATTCCTCTTATTTCTTTTTCTTCTCCTATTGCTGTAGCTAGAACTTCAAGGATTATGTTGAATAATAGTAGTGAAAGTGGACACCCTGTCTTATTCCTGATCTTAGAGGGAATGCTTTCAGTTTTTCACCATTGAGAATAATATTCGCTGTGGGCTTCTTATATATGGCTTTCACTATGTTGAGGTAGGTTCCTTCTATGCCCATTTTTTGAAGAGTTTTTATCATACATGTATGCTGGATTGTATCTATTGAGATTATCATGTGAATTTTATCTTTCAGTTTGTTGATATGGTGTATCACATTGATTGATTTGCAGATATTGAAGAATCCTTGCATGCTTGAGATAAACCCAACTTGATCATGTTGTATGCATGTTTTGATGTGGTGCTGAATTCTGCTTGCTAGTATTTTGTTGAGGATTTTTGCGTCCAGGTTCATTAGTGATATTGGCCTATAATTTTCTTTTTTTGTGATGTTTTTGCCTGGTTTTGGTATCAGGGTGATAGTGGCCTCGTAGAATGTGTTTGGTGGTGTTTGTTTGTGTGTAATTGTTTGAAAGAGTTTTAGAAGGATAGGCATTAGTTCTTCTTTAAATGTTTGGTAGAATTCACCTATGAAGCCATCTGGCCTGGACTTTTATTTTTGGATAGAATTTTGATCACAGATTCTATTTCTGAGCTTGTGATTGAGTTATTCATAATTGCTATTTCTTCCTGGTTCAGTCTTGGAAGATTGAACTTTTCTAGGAATCTGTCCATTTCTTCCAGGTTGTCCAGTTTGTTGCCATATAGTTGTTCATAATAGTCTAACCTATACTATCTTTTGTAAAAGAGATAAAGATAACTATTGTCAATGCATTGTGGGACTAAGGGGTCTTACATGGGGACTGTGTGATGGCCTGGAGGGGTGGGATGGGGAAACTGGGAGGGGCACACCAGGGAGGGTCAGGGATATGCCTCGACTGATCGGGGACTATACATGTCTGTAAACAACAAGACTCTGTAAAAGCAAAATAAAAATAGCTAAGTGATAAAAAAAATAATATTCAAAAGTCAGAAAAAGGGATCCTTTTGAGAAGTGAAAACAAGTACTTATTTAACAAATCTCTTGACTTTGTTAAGGACATTTGATAGCATTTTTCACCCTTTGGGCAAAAATACTAGGAATAATTACTATTACATAAATAATTACAATAAATAAATGAATACAATAAAATCAGTGATTGCTGAATCACAAAGACAGCACACTGATGACAGTGAAGAGCAGGTTTGGTACTTAAAAGCTACACTGATGACAAAATTGAAGAGTTTATCATACATGTATGCTGGATTGTATCTATTGAGATTATCATGTGAATTTTATCTTTCAGTTTGTTGATATGGTGTATCACATTGATTGATTTGCAGATATTGAAGAATCCTTGCATGCTTGAGATAAACCCAACTTGATCATGTTGTATGCATGTTTTGATGTGGTGCTGAATTCTGCTTGCTAGTATTTTGTTGAGGATTTTTGCGTCCAGGTTCATTAGTGATATTGGCCTATAATTTTCTTTTTTTGTGATGTTTTTGCCTGGTTTTGGTATCAGGGTGATAGTGGCCTCGTAGAATGTGTTTGGTGGTGTTTGTTTGTGTGTAATTGTTTGAAAGAGTTTTAGAAGGATAGGCATTAGTTCTTCTTTAAATGTTTGGTAGAATTCACCTATGAAGCCATCTGGCCTGGACTTTTATTTTTGGATAGAATTTTGATCACAGATTCTATTTCTGAGCTTGTGATTGAGTTATTCATAATTGCTATTTCTTCCTGGTTCAGTCTTGGAAGATTGAACTTTTCTAGGAATCTGTCCATTTCTTCCAGGTTGTCCAGTTTGTTGCCATATAGTTGTTCATAATAGTCTAACCTATACTATCTTTTGTAAAAGAGATAAAGATAACTATTGTCAATGCATTGTGGGACTAAGGGGTCTTACATGGGGACTGTGTGATGGCCTGGAGGGGTGGGATGGGGAAACTGGGAGGGGGGCACACCAGGGAGGGGTCAGGGATATGCCTACGACTGATCTGGGACTATACATATCTGTAAACAACAAGACTCTGTAAAAGCAAAATAAAAATAGCTAAGTGATAAAAAAAATAATATTCAAAAGTCAGAAAAAGGGATCCTTTTGAGAAGTGAAAACAAGTACTTATTTAACAAATCTCTTGACTTTGTTAAGGACATTTGATAGCATTTTTCACCCTTTGGGCAAAAATACTAGGAATAATTACTATTACATAAATAATTACAATAAATAAATGAATACAATAAAATCAGTGATTGCTGAATCACAAAAGACAGCACACTGATGACAGTGAAGAGCAGGTTTGGTACTTAAAAGCTAAAACTAACACAGGGATCGAGTGGATTAACTTAAAAGAGTCCCCTGGAATTCAGAGGAAAATTCCAAGAAATGAGGTAGATGAGAAAAAATGATAAGTTTAACAGATTTTTTTTTTTGGTCTCCCCTAGAAATAGCATAAGCCTAAAATGGAGTAGAGAAGGAGAAACAATGAACAGAGATTTGAAGTTAATCTTCCAGTGCTAAAAAGATACATATCCTCAGCTATATAAAGGGTCTATGAAGAACTAGGAAAATTAAGGTAGAGACACACATAGACACAACATCATGACATTTCTGGATTTCAAAAATATTGGAAAAATTCTGTAAACATTCAAGTTGGAGAGGAAAAATCACAAAAAGTCAATAACAGCAGTATAGATTTCTCTTCCCCGTCATTAAATACCAGAAGGTGAGGGAGGATCATTTCTATTGAAGAATTTTGAATTTTGAGGGTTAAAAAAAATGACCTCAGAGTTTTACTTTCAGGCTTTTTTTTTTTCTTTTTTTTTTGGTGAAAACAGCAGAAAGCCATTGCTGGGCAGGAAGCAGGGCACCAGTCTGTGCACTCCTCCTGACCTCAACATCCCGAAAGGCCAACCTGGCTTGGTAATCAACATGAGAAATGTCAGTGATCACTGCAATTTCAGGATCCTTTCTAAACGATCATCACTTGTGTGGTTATGGAGCAATGTAATGAACACAAATCATTGTTTTTTTAAAAAGTCTATACTGCAAAAAACCAAAAATCTGAATCAACAACAACAAAAATACCCTGAGTATTCTAACTAAAGTTCTGCTGTAGGAAGGTTCAGGGGTCTAAAAGTGTTCCAGATCTTTCAAGGGGAGAGGAACAAATGGATACGTGGTAGGAAAGTAGACATTCAAAAGTCAGAAAAAGGGATCCTTTTGAGAAGTGAAAACAAGTACTTATTTAACAAATCTCTTGACTTTGTTAAGGACATTTGATAGCATTTTCACCCTTTGGGCAAAAATACTAGGAATAATTACTATTACATAAATAATTACAATAAATAAATGAATACAATAAAATCAGTGATTGCTGAATCACAAAAGACAGCACACTGATGACAGTGAAGAGCAGGTTTGGTACTTAAAAGCTAAAACTAACACAGGGATCGAGTGGATTAACTTAAAAGAGTCCCCTGGAATTCAGAGGAAAATTCCAAGAAATGAGGTAGATGAGAAAAAATGATAAGTTTAACAGATTTTTTTTTTTGGTCTCCCCTAGAAATAGCATAAGCCTAAAATGGAGTAGAGAAGGAGAAACAATGAACAGAGATTTGAAGTTAATCTTCCAGTGCTAAAAAGATACATATCCTCAGCTATATAAAGGGTCTATGAAGAACTAGGAAAATTAAGGTAGAGACACACATAGACACAACATCATGACATTTCTGGATTTCAAAAATATTGGAAAAATTCTGTAAACATTCAAGTTGGAGAGGAAAAATCACAAAAAGTCAATAACAGCAGTATAGATTTCTCTTCCCCGTCATTAAATACCAGAAGGTGAGGGAGGATCATTTCTATTGAAGAATTTTGAATTTTGAGGGTTAAAAAAAAATGACCTCAGAGTTTTACTTTCAGGCTTTTTTTTTTTCTTTTTTTTTTGGTGAAAACAGCAGAAAGCCATTGCTGGGCAGGAAGCAGGGCACCAGTCTGTGCACTCCTCCTGACCTCAACATCCCGAAAGGCCAACCTGGCTTGGTAATCAACATGAGAAATGTCAGTGATCACTGCAATTTCAGGATCCTTTCTAAACGATCATCACTTGTGTGGTTATGGAGCAATGTAATGAACACAAATCATTGTTTTTTTAAAAAGTCTATACTGCAAAAAACCAAAAATCTGAATCAACAACAACAAAAATACCCTGAGTATTCTAACTAAAGTTCTGCTGTAGGAAGGTTCAGGGGTCTAAAAGTGTTCCAGATCTTTCAAGGGGAGAGGAACAAATGGATACGTAGGTAGGAAAGTAGACATTCAAATATTTAGTTAAAAAATCCAAAAACAACTCCTAGCAGAATTCAAATGGAATTATAATCTCCACATTTCTAGAGAGAGAAGGGAACAACAGCAGATTTGAGAACTATTGTGAAATAAAGGGGTTTTGCTTGTGTGTTTGTTTTTTAGGATAATAGGAGGAAGTGTGGATATATAAGAGGAAAACAAGATTAAAAATATCACAGTGCCTAAGTTTGAATGGCTTAAAATTATAGTAAAGGATAGTTATTGTCATATGGTATCAAAGGAGTGAACTACAAGCCACGTACCTGATATGTAACCCCAATAAAATGACATTTAAAGATGCTTCATAAAAATGATGTCAGTCATATGCAAATAGACAACAAAATAACTGGTGGCAATATGAATATCAAGGATGAAACTAAGAAGAAGAATAGAACAAAAGATGGTCCTTTATTTTGATAAATAATTATTCACAGCATAAATTAATCTCTGATTAACTAAGTAGGTTTAAAACAAAAAGTCAGTTGGGAAACAATTCTCCATAGGCTCCTAATCGTTCTGCATGTCTTTTGCACAGCATTATTTTTTTCCCAAGCATCTTTGTAAAGCAAGCTGCCTGGGAAGACAGAGATAGTGATTCCTGTTCCCTATAAAAGACTCAGCATCTCTGAACCCAGCATTCCCAGCATTCCCAGCCTATAAATCAGCTCAGACTGTGCATGCGTCACCCTGAGGGAATTAGGGCAAAATGTTGCTCCGGCTGCTGGTGTTTCTGTGAACAATAAATTGTGCTTTCTCTCTGACCCAGGAGTTTCATGTCTTCTCTGATCATTTTTGAACTTGTGGCGCCAAACTTGTTAGCTTGCAGTGAGGGTAGCATTTCAGATACTTCACAGTTATTGACTCAGATAACTGTCAAATGAAAAAAGAGAAATGAGTCAAGAAGTAGAAAATGCTATTTCTCTTCTCTTTCCAGGAACATCGGGTGTTTGATTGCAATTCTCCAACTGTTTGAAGGGAGGCAAGACTATGAAACAATGCTTTGCTCAATGTAATGCAAGTAGAAGTATCTCATGTTGCTTTTGACCACTGAAGGAATGAAAGATTCTGATTCTACTAGATACTCTTCTTCTTATACATAGAAAAGAATGAATACTCCCCAACTTATGTGACCAGCGTATCCCTGATCTCAAAATTGGACAAGGATAGTGCAAGAAAGAATAGGATATGCTAATTTCACTCTGAATATAGATGCAAAAATCCTAAACAAAATATTAGCGAAACAAATCCAGAAAGTGTACTAAAAGATTAAAGTATACAGTTTCTCCTGGATAGTTTTCACATGCCTCTTCAGCTTTACCTTCCTTCCTTCTCTTCTCAGCGTTGTGCCCTGGGAGGCTGATCTTTAGGTACTGCCTCTGTGAGCGCATAATATTCCTGTGGTTGGATTTGGACAATAGGAAGCCGGCAGGAAGTTTGAGATCTGAGAGAAAGAGGTTGGGATATTTATTCCTCTGGCTTCTCCTGTCTGCTTTTGGTCAGTTATTGTCAAGGACTGCTTTCATCTGCACAAGACACTAGCTCTAGTTGGATGGCCATGTCTCCTACGCTACAACTCTGGGTTCCGTGGTTCATTCCTTCTTTTTACTTCTTCAGTTTATGGGTGATAATGGCTTTCTTCTGTAGCTAGGTTAAAGTGCTCCACTTCTTTTTTTTTTTTATTTCCTTAAACCATGCCATCTTTGTAAGTAATTCTTTTCCTAAGTACTTCTCAAGTTAGCCAGTTTGAGTTCGCCAACAGGTTCTTGCTGGACCCTGAACAAAACGGTAATCGGTACCAGGAGTGGTCCCAACAAAACTTTACTGGAAACCATTACTCAGGAAGATTAATTGTTGCAGTGTTGTGTGCAGTTTTCTTAGACACTTCTTAAAGGTGGGTACACTACACAAAAAGAGGGTCTTCACCAAGACATTAAAAAATACAAGCAAACGTGGATGACTAGCATCCTTGGAAAACTTGTGGTGGCGTTCCCTGTAAATTGGAGATGACAGTGGTGGCTGCAGTGTTAACCGAGGTCTGATTTAAAAGGAATAAGGCAGTCTCCAGTGCTAGAAGCCAAGTTGAAAGTTAACCATCAGGAAAAAAATGGGCAGTTATTAAGAACCCTGGGGGCAGAGCCCCTGCAGGGATTTATAACAATAGGTAATTGGTAATCAGATCTACAGGCTTGAAATGAACAGCTGTATTATTGAATAGTTTCTTAGGGAGTCTGTAACAAATTACCATAGATTTGGTAATCAGATCTACAGCTTGAAGGATTGCAAAAATTAATTTCACTCTGAATATAGATGCAAAAATCCTAAACAAAATATTAGCGAAACAAATCCAGAAAGTGTACTAAAAGATTAAAGTATACAGTTTCTCCTGGATAGTTTTCACATGCCTCTTCAGCTTTACCTTCCTTCCTTCTCTTCTCAGCGTTGTGCCCTGGGAGGCTGATCTTTAGGTACTGCCTCTGTGAGCGCATAATATTCCTGTGGTTGGATTTGGACAATAGGAAGCCGGCAGGAAGTTTGAGATCTGAGAGAAAGAGGTTGGGATATTTATTCCTCTGGCTTCTCCTGTCTGCTTTTGGTCAGTTATTGTCAAGGACTGCTTTCATCTGCACAAGACACTAGCTCTAGTTGGATGGCCATGTCTCCTACGCTACAACTCTGGGTTCCGTGGTTCATTCCTTCTTTTTACTTCTTCAGTTTATGGGTGATAATGGCTTTCTTCTGTAGCTAGGTTAAAGTGCTCCACTTCTTTTTTTTTTTTATTTCCTTAAACCATGCCATCTTTGTAAGTAATTCTTTTCCTAAGTACTTCTCAAGTTAGCCAGTTTGAGTTCGCCAACAGGTTCTTGCTGGACCCTGAACAAAACGGTAATCGGTACCAGGAGTGGTCCCAACAAAACTTTACTGGAAACCATTACTCAGGAAGATTAATTGTTGCAGTGTTGTGTGCAGTTTTCTTAGACACTTCTTAAAGGTGGGTACACTACACAAAAAGAGGGTCTTCACCAAGACATTAAAAAATACAAGCAAACGTGGATGACTAGCATCCTTGGAAAACTTGTGGTGGCGTTCCCTGTAAATTGGAGATGACAGTGGTGGCTGCAGTGTTAACCGAGGTCTGATTTAAAAGGAATAAGGCAGTCTCCAGTGCTAGAAGCCAAGTTGAAAGTTAACCATCAGGAAAAAAATGGGCAGTTATTAAGAACCCTGGGGGCAGAGCCCCTGCAGGGATTTATAACAATAGGTAATTGGTAATCAGATCTACAGGCTTGAAATGAACAGCTGTATTATTGAATAGTTTCTTAGGGAGTCTGTAACAAATTACCATAGATTAGGTGGCTTAAAGCAACAGGGATTTCTTCTCTCAGTTCCAGAAGCCAGAGGTCTAAAATCAAGGTGTAAGCTGAACCTCATTCCCTCTGCATATCCTACGGGAGAATTCCTCATTGTCTTTTCTGGCTTCTGTGGGTTCCAGGCATTCTTTGGCCGTTTTGACTGTGTCACTCCAATTTCTGCCTCTGTTGTCACCTTGCCACCTCCTCTTTGTGTGTCCATGTCTTCTTTTCCGTTTCTTAGCAGGACACCTGTCATTGAATTAAGATCCTACCTGCATAATTGGGATGCTCTCGTCTCAACATTCTTCGCATAATCACATCTGGAAGTTTTCTTTGCTCAAAGTCACATTTGTCTGATTTTAGGAGCCACTATTCTGTCCACTATAGCAGCCTACTAAGGCTCTATTTGACATATATGAGCAGAAAAATTCTAGTTCTGAAGGACAGAATTTATTTAAGGTACAGTAGTGAGGTATCGTGGACTGTTCTCAAACTTAAGCTATTTTGCAGAGGTTAAAAGATAGAGGCATATGAAAGTTTTTGGAGTTTAGTTAAAAAATAATGTAGTGGATGCTCTTGGCTTGAGAAAAATGTGCATCCTTTGGAGACTATAGTCTGCAGATATCCATTATATTCAGGTGATTTGAAGGTGATGTTGAATTCAATTATGTCCTTACTGATTTTCTTCCTACTGGGTCTATTTATAATAGAGGGATATTGAAGTCTCAACTTTGAAAGCAGATTCATCTATTTCTCCTTGCACTTCTATAAGTTTTGCCTCAATTATGTCCTTACTGATTTCTTCCTGGTCTATTTATAATAACAAGCCAAACGTGGATGACTAGCATCCTTGGAAAACTTGTGGTGGCGTTCCCTGTAAATTGGAGATGACAGTGGTGGCTGCAGTGTTAACCGAGGTCTGATTTAAAAGGAATAAGGCAGTCTCCAGTGCTAGAAGCCAAGTTGAAAGTTAACCATCAGGAAAAAAATGGGCAGTTATTAAGAACCCTGGGGGCAGAGCCCCTGCAGGGATTTATAACAATAGGTAATTGGTAATCAGATCTACAGGCTTGAAATGAACAGCTGTATTATTGAATAGTTTCTTAGGGAGTCTGTAACAAATTACCATAGATTAGGTGGCTTAAAGCAACAGGGATTTCTTCTCTCAGTTCCAGAAGCCAGAGGTCTAAAATCAAGGTGTAAGCTGAACCTCATTCCCTCTGCATATCCTACGGGAGAATTCCTCATTGTCTTTTCTGGCTTCTGTGGGTTCCAGGCATTCTTTGGCCGTTTTGACTGTGTCACTCCAATTTCTGCCTCTGTTGTCACCTTGCCACCTCCTCTTTGTGTGTCCATGTCTTCTTTTCCGTTTCTTAGCAGGACACCTGTCATTGAATTAAGATCCTACCTGCATAATTGGGATGCTCTCGTCTCAACATTCTTCGCATAATCACATCTGGAAGTTTTCTTTGCTCAAAGTCACATTTGTCTGATTTTAGGAGCCACTATTCTGTCCACTATAGCAGCCTACTAAGGCTCTATTTGACATATATGAGCAGAAAAATTCTAGTTCTGAAGGACAGAATTTATTTAAGGTACAGTAGTGAGGTATCGTGGACTGTTCTCAAACTTAAGCTATTTTGCAGAGGTTAAAAGATAGAGGCATATGAAAGTTTTTGGAGTTTAGTTAAAAAATAATGTAGTGGATGCTCTTGGCTTGAGAAAAATGTGCATCCTTTGGAGACTATAGTCTGCAGATATCCATTATATTCAGGTGATTTGAAGGTGATGTTGAATTCAATTATGTCCTTACTGATTTTCTTCCTACTGGGTCTATTTATAATAGAGGGATATTGAAGTCTCAACTTTGAAAGCAGATTCATCTATTTCTCCTTGCACTTCTATCAGTTTTTGCCTCATGCAGTTATTAGGTGCATACACGTTAAGGGACTGTGATGTCTTCTTGGAGACCTGACCCCTTTATCATTATGCGATGTTACCCTTTATGGGACTTCCCAGGGGGCACCGTGGTATAGAATTTGTCTGCCAATGCAGGAGACACAGGAGACTCAGATTCCATCCCTGAGTTGGGAAAACCCCCTGGAGAAGAACTAGCTACCCACTCCAGGATTCTTGCCTGGAGAATTCCATGAACAGAGGTACCTGGCAGGCTACAGTCCATGGGGTCGCAGAGTCACACATGAGGGAGCGACTGAGCACACATGCGTGCAAGCACGCAAACACAATGCTGTGCTTTATCCCTGCACTTTCCCTGTTCTGAAATCTGCTTGATCTGAAATTAAGGAAGTTACTCACACTTTTAGTATTACAATAGAGTATATCTTTCCACTCATTTACTTTTAATCTGTATTGAAATTGTCTTTGTATTGAAAGTTGAGTTTTGCCACAGCAAAACTAGGTAGGTTTGGTTTGATGTTTTGTAATTGGTGTATTTAAACCAGTGATTTTCAAAGTGATGGCTGATATAGTTGGAGTAATATCTTTCGTATTTGTTACTCTACCTTCTTTCTGTTACCTATGTTCTTTGTTCTTACTCTTCTGTTCTTTTTCTGCCACCCAGTTTTTTTTGGTTTTGAGTATTATCTTTTTCTTTCTTTTTTTATTAAGAAAAATTTTTTTACAACTTATTGCCTCTCCCCTCTTAGTTTTATTTACTCTAATATTCTTCTGGTCTCATCATTGACCCTTTATTAACCTGTTATTTAGTGATTATCCTAGAGTTTGCAATATACCTTTACAATTAATTTGAGTCCACTTTCAAATACCACTGTACCACTTCACAGGTAGTCTCAGTGCCTTATAACAATAAAATAATCCTAATTTCTCCCTCCCATTCCTGGTATTGTTACTATCATTTGTTTCATTTATAATTATACAATTATGCATGTGTGTGTTAGTCACTTAGTTGTGTCCAACTCTTTGGGACCCCATGGACTGTTGCCCATCAGGCTCTTCTGACAATGGAATTCTCCAGGCAAGAATACTGGAATGGGCAGCCATTCACTTCTCCAGGGCATTTTCCCAACCCAGGGATCAAACCCAGGTCTCCTGCATCATAGGCAGATTCTTTACCTTCTGAGCCACCACGGAAGCCCTTTTAAAAGCCACATGTGTGTGTGTGTTATTCACTTCAGCATATAAATATATATATACATCTCTCTCTATATTTGTACAGTCAAGTACATGGTGCTAATATTTTAAATATTAATTTAACCAATTTATGTTAGGTTAAAAATAAGAAAAACAAAAGTTTTAATTTTATCTCCACTTATTATGGTGTTTCTACCTCTAACATTGCTTTTTTTTTTTTTTTTTTAATTTATTTATTTATTTTTGTACATGTATGTTCCCAGATCAATCAGATGCATATCCCTTGACCCTCCCCCCACCCAGTTCCCCCCCCCCCAGCATTGCTTTTTGCATCTTTTTTCAGATTTCATCTCTCTGCTTACATTGCCCATCTATTTATGCATATTGTCTACTTTATCCACTAGAGCCCTTAGCATATTAATCATAGCTGTGTTAGGTTCATAGTCTCAGTAATTCCAATATCCCTGCTATATCTGGGTCTGATTTTGGTGCTTGCTCTGTCTCTTCAAACTGTGTTTTTTGTCTTTTAGTGTGCATTGTAATTTTTTTTTTTAATACTGGACACTAATCGGAACTATTACTGGACACAAAAGGGACTGCTATAATGTAGGATTCCAGTAATGTGGTGGTAAGGGGTTGGGGGAGGGGAAGTGTTCTCTAGTCCCATGATTGAGTGTCAGTCGTTTAGTGAGCCTTGGCTGTGACCTTCACAGGTACTCAGTGGCTTTAATTTTTCTGTCTCACATGGTGGGACAGAATAGCCTAGAGTGAGATGAAGTTGGGCATGTCTCTTGGCCCAGGTCAGTCAGGCTCTGATAAAGTCCTAGTAGGCTTGTCTCTGGTTTAACAGTTTCTCCTGAGGGCAGGCCTTGCTCAGAAGAACAAAAGAACCTGGCACTTTTTGAGATGATTCATTTCCACATTCTACCTTCCAGAAGCATGGGGGGAATTTTCTCTGGTGTTCACTGTGAGAATCTTGAAGAGCTTCAGGAAATACGACTTACAAGAATGTGGAGATTGCTGATGACTGGGTCCCCCTGGATTTTCTGTGTCTTACACTAGTCCACACTGAGCCTCTAGCAATTCCTCAGTTAAAGTTCAGGACCCCCTTTATCCCGGGCACTGGTTCCCATTGAGACTTCTGCTCCAGTTGGTTGTAATTCTACTTGTCATTCTCTCCAATCCTGGGGGGTAGGGGTTTATCCTGTGACCTTAATTTTCTTACAGATCTAAGAAGAGCTGTTGATTTTTCAGCTTGCTAAACTTTTTTATTTGTTAGGGCAGAGTAGTGACTTCTAAGCTTTTACCTGCTGCACTGGAAACTAGAAGTCTCCTGGACGCTCTTGACTTGGAGAGAATTCAGATAATCCTTTTGCCAACTTAAATTTAAGGCACTGTAGATATTTCAAAACATTTCTTATACAACATCTAATGCATATGAAATAAAGTATCATTAATGAATGTTAACTTTAAAAACATACACTTGTACTCTGTATTCAATCTTAATGGTTCAAGAGGAAATACTTTCATTACAATCCCCACGGAATTTTGAAAGTCACTCAGTTGTGTCTGACTCTTTGTGATCCTATGGACTATAGCCCACCAGGCTCCTCTGTTCATGGAATTCTCCAGGCAAGAATATTGGAGTGGGTACTTATTCCCTTCTCCAGGGAATCTTCTTCTCAACCTAGGACTAGAACCTAGGTCTCCTGCATTGCAGGCAGATTCTTTATCATCTGAGCCACCAGGAAAGCCCACAGTTCCCATAGATGTACATAATTACATAGATACGTATTTAAATGATCAGGAAAGGAAAATATGTGAATTATGAACAAATATGAACAGTTTCTGATAATGACAGAGTCTGCTTTTCATTTGGATATTTTGGACAGCTGTTGGAAGATGTTTATGAACCATAAATTGAATTTGAATTTCTTCTCTCCCACATACAATTCAGAATTGAATTATAATCTTAACAAATACATTCTAAGAGTGATTGTTTTCAGATTCCAGAGTGACATTTTTATATCGTTTCAAAACTGAAGTTAAGAGCATATCAGAACTGAATTCACCAATGTTTAGTTATTACTGATTCAAGTGACTTGATGTGAAGATGAATATAAGGGATGCAGACACAAATCGATCTGAACAGAGTATAACTTTTGTACAACTCAGAAGCCTGTGCTTTTTCTAACTCTCCAACAAAATGATATACTGGAGTTTAGTGTTTCATGTCAGTATTGGATTTGTGGATTGAATTAGGTACAAGAACAAATAATTGAAAGAAGGAAATTGGTTTATTTTTTCCTAACAGCTCTTCAGATTGTTCTCATCTCTGCATATAAGCCTATCCCTCCTTGATAGAATGCATTTTCCCATGCTGGATATTCTCTGGTTCTTGTTTTCTACACCTCCTGCTTCTGCTTATTCCAATCGTATGTTATCTTTCAAGATCAGCCTATCTGTACTTCATTTATTTTTTTATTCATGTATTTAACATATATCGATTCTTGAGTTTAATATGGGCTAGTTATTATGCCTTGGGGCCATATGTCAAGTAAAACACTATCCATGCCTTCAAGGAACCCATGTAGACAGAGAGACAAATCATTGCAATCTTTCTGTGTCTTCTCATCTGTAAAGTGAGATTGGCATTATTTCAGGTGCAGGATTGTTAAATATTAGAATGTGTGTATAAAATATCTGGGACACAGGGAATGTTAAATGTTTGTTTAATGAAAGATCAATATTTCTTTGCATTGTTTCTATAAGATAGCACCGTCTTCTTTCTTTCATGATTCACATGCAATGTGTTGATAGGAAACACACAATTAGGTTTACCCTTCAATGACTGGTGCTTTTCTTAGTGCCCTACATGGTTACTAACATACAATGGTGACAGAGTCTGCTTTTCATTTGGATATTTTGGACAGCTGTTGGAAGATGTTTATGAACCATAAATTGAATTTGAATTTCTTCTCTCCCACATACAATTCAGAATTGAATTATAATCTTAACAAATACATTCTAAGAGTGATTGTTTTCAGATTCCAGAGTGACATTTTTATATCATTTCAAAACTGAAGTTAAGAGCATATCAGAACTGAATTCACCAATGTTTAGTTATTACTGATTCAAGTGACTTGATGTGAAGATGAATATAAGGGATGCAGACACAAATCGATCTGAACAGAGTATAACTTTTGTACAACTCAGAAGCCTGTGCTTTTTCTAACTCTCCAACAAAATGATATACTGGAGTTTAGTGTTTCATGTCAGTATTGGATTTGTGGATTGAATTAGGTACAAGAACAAATAATTGAAAGAAGGAAATTGGTTTATTTTTTCCTAACAGCTCTTCAGATTGTTCTCATCTCTGCATATAAGCCTATCCCTCCTTGATAGAATGCATTTTCCCATGCTGGATATTCTCTGGTTCTTGTTTTCTACACCTCCTGCTTCTGCTTATTCCAATCGTATGTTATCTTTCAAGATCAGCCTATCTGTACTTCATTTATTTTTTTATTCATGTATTTAACATATATCGATTCTTGAGTTTAATATGGGCTAGTTATTATGCCTTGGGGCCATATGTCAAGTAAAACACTATCCATGCCTTCAAGGAACCCATGTAGACAGAGAGACAAATCATTGCAATCTTTCTGTGTCTTCTCATCTGTAAAGTGAGATTGGCATTATTTCAGGTGCAGGATTGTTAAATATTAGAATGTGTGTATAAAATATCTGGGACACAGGGAATGTTAAATGTTTGTTTAATGAAAGATCAATATTTCTTTGCATTGTTTCTATAAGATAGCACCGTCTTCTTTCTTTCATGATTCACATGCAATGTGTTGATAGGAAACACACAATTAGGTTTACCCTTCAATGACTGGTGCTTTTCTTAGTGCCCTACATGGTTACTAACATACAATGGTGACATAGTACTGGGGCTTTAGTCCAAAGCCTCTGTATCCTGGTTTGGTCCAACTGTCATCCCTTATTCTAACTGTTTTTTTAATGGACACAAAAGTGATTCAAAAGAGATCAGAACTCCACTTTCTGGAGGTGAAGTTTCAGGTGTAGAAAGTATGACAGCTACTGCTGAGACCTTGCAGCTATGAACTGTACAAGTGTTCAAGAAGTTATTATGAACTTACGATGGCACTTCCTCAGAAAAAACTTCCCCAACTTCACAGGAGCTTTATCTGCAGATGGATTGCTCTGTCTCTCTCCTCCCACTCAGCTTGGCTTCCGGCTAATGCTCTGTTTGGCAGCTCCCAATGGTCTTCCTAACCTGCATTTATCTTTCCCAAATTAGAGGCAGCTGGGCAATTTTAGGAAGACAACAACTTGCTAATTCTCTTTTTTCTAATTTGTAAAGCCAGTAATTCTCTCAAACTTCAGGAGGCTCTGAAACAAAGCACTGTATATGGTCTGAAACTTTTTAGGCTTTATTAATTTTACAAATATTCTCTGACAATGTAAAAGTTTTAAAAATACCAATTATTAGAATAAAATGTTATATATGATGATAACTGTATTCTCCTTACCTGTTTTTAAATTGATATGAGTAAAACCAAGTGGAGTTTGTGTTTCAGTGTAAGAAACTATTTAATTTCTGTTATGCAGAGCAAGTAGCCAGAAAAAGATCTTTGAGTTGAAAAAAATTGTTTTAAGTTGCTTTCTAATAAAGAATAAAGCATTCTTATTTGCTAAATCCCCACCCCCTTTTTTTTTGTATAATAATACACTTTATATACATTTTGGAGAAGAGACACAACTGCTGAAGAATAAATGAATATTGAAGTAGGTTTTACATGGGTGTTAGAAGTGGAGAGATTCTCTCATTACTGTACATTGTCACTATTCAACAGTGTCTACCACAAACTGGGTTCGAGGGAATATTAAAATAGGATCCCCACCCTTTTTATGTTAACAATATATTTTTGAAATTGTTTTCTTTGGACAAAAACAGTTGTCCAATTTCCTGGACAAAATTTCAAAGATACTGTTTTCAGCCTAATTAAAAATGTCTGCTAGTTTTTCCAGCTTTTTAATTATCCTGTTATTTGACCTAACTCATCTTGATCTTCCATTTAAACCATCTTTTCCTTGTGAATAAGTCTTAAGGAAATCTTTTGTGTAGGTCAAAATGTTATGTACTGTTCAGGCTTCTTCCATGACTTATGAAGTGCAGAAAAGAAAAGTGGCCTGGAGTATTTGACACATCATAATGGTACTTTGTTTCAAAAACATCAATGCACTAATAAAAATGCTATGATAAATTCTCAACCCAGTAATCAAACTGGTGTTTCCTGCATTGCAGGTGGATTCTTTACCAGCGGAGCTACAGGGGAAGCCCATGATAAAAACTAGCAAAAACTCTTGTTATTTTTTAAGGAAACCCTTTTTCTTTTTGCACCTCTAAGTCATCATTTATTTTTCATCCATCTTGATTATTCTTTGGCATGTGTGGGCCTCTCATTACAATGGCCTCTCTCATTACTGAGCACTGGCTCTGGGTGCATGCACTCCAGAGCACTGGCTCATAATTGGACACACACTGGCTCAGCTGTTCCTTGGCACATGGGATCTTCCCGGGCCAGGAATCGAACCGGTGCCCCTTGCACTGCAAGGTGGACTCTTTACCCACTGGACCATCAGGGAAACCCAATAAAAACTCTTTTATAGGACATAAATCTGGCAACCTCTGACTCATAAAAAGGATCCCAAATTCCCCAGTAACACCTATAGTTCAATTTTTATTTGCAATGACTGGAGTGTACATAAGGAATTAATTTTACTGAGGTAAAATTTGTAAACTGAAATATGTAGGCCCTAAATGTATAATTCAGTGAATTTCAAAAATATGTATACCTGTATAACCAATATCACAGTCAGGTTATAAAACATTTACATTATCTCTGAAAGTACTTCTGTGACTTTATAATCAGTTCCTACCCACCACAATCACTTGTCTGATTTCAATCATCAAACATTAGCACTGCCAATTTTTAGGTTTTATAAAAGTCTCTTTTGTGCTTAGCGTCTTGTTGCTCAATATAACATTTTCAAGATTCACTGATGTTGGATGTCTCAGCAGTTTGTTGATATGTATTGTTGAGTGATATTTGAATTGTTAAAGTTTTTTTGCCCTTATAGATAAGCTCCTATGTACTTTCTTTTATCAAGCCTTTTAAGAGACATATGCTTTCATTTCTATCGACTAAATATCTAGAATTGAAATTGTTGAGATTGTTGATTGAAATTGTTGACTTTAGAAGAAAATGCTAAGTGATTTTCCGAAACTGGTTGTATTATTTTATACCTCCACCAACAGCATAATTTTCTTCCATCTGCATCCTTACTAGCAGTTGTTGGGTTGGCCTTTTTGTCATGTTGGTGGATGTACATGACATCTGATTCTAACTTGAATTTCCATTTTCCTGATAACTAATGATGTAGAATGGTTTTCATGTCCCTATTGATCATTCTTAGACATTCTGTTGGAATATGTTTTTTTCAAGTATTTTGCCCATTCTTTAACTGAATTGTTTCTCTTATTTAGGTATAAATTTTTTTTTTTAAATTCTGAATACAGGTCCTTTGTTAGGTACATGTATTATGGATACTTTCTCCTAGTTCATGGCTCTCTGTTTAATTTTATTAATGGTGTCTTTTCATGAATAAGTTTTTAACTTGTTAAAATCAGACTAATCAATTGTTTTTCTGGTGGTCTTTGCTTTTCATTTCCTCTCTAAGTTTACCTTTCCCAAAGTTGAGCAAATATTATTTCCTTCTACTTTGTAGTTTTTAAGCTTTATAGTTAGGTCCTTGATCCATCTTGAATAAATTTCTGTACATTATGTGAGATAAGGATGGATTAAAGTTTCTTTTTTTAGATTTTAATTTTTTTCGATTTAAATTTTCTTCGAAATTACAAAGGAAATTTATTTTATATAAAGATAAGTGATGCTTGTGAGGAAGATGTTCAAATAATAATACACAGTTTAAATATTCGTAACAATTTGTATTTGATGCTAAATCTGCACATGCAATACTTCTCTCACCCCCCTTTTTTTGTCACTTTGCCATGCTAAATTCTGTAATGTGGGCTCTTTTGTGCTTAGCGTCTTGTTGCTCAATATAACATTTTCAAGATTCACTGATGTTGGATGTCTCAGCAGTTTGTTGATATGTATTGTTGAGTGATATTTGAATTGTTAAAATTTTTGCCCTTATAGATAAGCTCCTATGTACTTTCTTTTATCAAGCCTTTTAAGAGACATATGCTTTCATTTCTATCGACTAAATATCTAGAATTGAAATTGTTGAGATTGTTGATTGAAATTGTTGACTTTAGAAGAAAATGCTAAGTGATTTTCCGAAACTGGTTGTATTATTTTATACCTCCACCAACAGCATAATTTTCTTCCATCTGCATCCTTACTAGCAGTTGTTGGGTTGGCCTTTTTGTCATGTTGGTGGATGTACATGACATCTGATTCTAACTTGAATTTCCATTTTCCTGATAACTAATGATGTAGAATGGTTTTCATGTCCCTATTGATCATTCTTAGACATTCTGTTGGAATATGTTTTTTTCAAGTATTTTGCCCATTCTTTAACTGAATTGTTTCTCTTATTTAGGTATAAATTTTTTTTTTTAAATTCTGAATACAGGTCCTTTGTTAGGTACATGTATTATGGATACTTTCTCCTAGTTCATGGCTCTCTGTTTAATTTTATTAATGGTGTCTTTTCATGAATAAGTTTTTAACTTGTTAAAATCAGACTAATCAATTGTTTTTCTGGTGGTCTTTGCTTTTCATTTCCTCTCTAAGTTTACCTTTCCCAAAGTTGAGCAAATATTATTTCCTTCTACTTTGTAGTTTTTAAGCTTTATAGTTAGGTCCTTGATCCATCTTGAATAAATTTCTGTACATTATGTGAGATAAGGATGGATTAAAGTTTCTTTTTTTAGATTTTAATTTTTTTCGATTTAAATTTTCTTCGAAATTACAAAGGAAATTTATTTTATATAAAGATAAGTGATGCTTGTGAGGAAGATGTTCAAATAATAATACACAGTTTAAATATTCGTAACAATTTGTATTTGATGCTAAATCTGCACATGCAATACTTCTCTCACGTCCTTCTCTTTCTCTGTCCCTCATCCAGCACCCCAGAATGTTAACACTCTTGAATAACACATGGTAAAATTCTTAATGAATTGCTGTTTTCTCCATGTCTTCTTTTTAAACTCTATTTAAAACACTTATAAACCATATATAAGGATCAATGATCCTGTGCATAATGTCAAAAGTTTGAATGATATAACTCAAATATAATAGGCTAGTAACTGGATATTACTCTAGTTCTAAAGTTTTTTTTATTATTAATATGGAGGATATCTAGTTGTTCATTTGCCATTTGTTGAAAAGATTTTTCTTCTTTTATTGGTAACTTAATTGATTTTCTCTGTTGTTTGCTATGTATTTCATTAATACCTGCTCTTTTTTTTTAATTCATTGTTTCTACTTTTGGGACTTAATTTACTTATTTTTTCCTAATCTTCAAGTGAGCCTTAGTGAATTGATGTAAAATTCCTTTTCTCATAGAAACGTTTTATCTTATTAATTTCCCTCTAGGCATATATTCCCTCTAGCTATACTCAACAAATGTAATGTTGTCATTACAGTATAGTTTTATTTTATAGAAATGCAAAATAGTCAAGTGCTGCTCTTTGAATAAAATCTTATTTTGCAAGATGAATATTCAATCATATATCTTTCATATATTTGACTCTGCATATATTATTAGTCACATTCCTAATAAGAATTTGAGACAGGTTCTTATTCATATATATTGCAATTATATATGCAATGCATAATTTGACTTTGAGCATAAGAATTATGTCCCCTGAAATAATACATAAGTGTGTCAGATTGACTGAATTTATTAGGTTTTTAAAACAACGCAGTCGAAGAAAGGAGTGTTCACTAAATTTATTTTAGTAGTTTACTCTTTATGAAATCTAGATGTTGAATCTTTTCAATTGCTGATATCAAATCACTCCAAGTTTTCTGTCTTTTCTCTTTCGCTTTCTTTTTCTGTTCTCTAAATTGTTCTGATGATGTATTATGAGTTCTGAAAAGTTCATATTTATTGAAAGAGATTGACCATATCTCTGGGAAGGGGTACCATTCAGAAAACTAAATGTAGTACTTGTGCAAAAGTTTGTATTTTTATTTGCCAGCAATATTCAGGTAGAGAAATGCAGCCCCACTTCACCTGTCCAAAGCAGAAATGCCAGTTAAGTAATAGGTTTGTTTCATATACACACAAATTAACTATAGTTATGTGGCTGATTCTGAAGACTGAACAGGAAATCTAACTTGCAATTTTCTAGTGTCTCCATATGTGTCATTTAGGCTGGAGTGTATATGCATGCCACAACTACAGAATGAGAGGCTGTTATTGAAGGAACGGTGGGAGACTTGAAGAGACTTGGGCTTTGTTTAGTTCTCATGCTGAACTGTACTATGTGTTTAACTTTAGAAAAGAAACCTAATGTCGCTATCTTTCCAACAAACCATTTGGCCCAGACAATGTCTGCGGTGCTTGCATTTCCAGAAATGTAAGTCTATAATAAACACAAACCAGATCCGAATGTGGATAGGCTCAGGAGAAGGGTACCATCTAAAACGTTTCATCAGAGCTCTTCAGTGGTAGTTGCTGATCCTCTCCCACACAGCATCATAAGGGAACTTTCTCTAGATTCTTCCTGGACTGAAGTGGGCTTTATGGAGGAAAAGACTGTAAGAGATTGGAGGACCTTTTATCTGTGGGTATCTGGCCTTCAGATAGCTTCACAGGGTAGCTTACTCTGTGATACTAGCCAACTGGCATCCTTTTGTAATTTGTTAAATTTTTTCAGCTGACTCTCTACTGGTGTCTTTGGTGTTTGACAGAGTCCACTGTAGATGAGCAACTGCTTCTTCCCGCAGGAACCAGTTCTCAACTGTCTGTCATCTGTCCGTTAACCATCAGCTATGGCTCAGCACCCTTCACAACCACAGTGAAAACTTTCTCAGAACTGCAGTGCAGTCTCGGGCTCTTCCCACCTTGTTCTTTCTTCCTTTTCTCTTTCTGTAGGTGTAAGAACTGCACTGGGTCTAAAAGCTATCTTCCCAGCCTCAACTCCTTTCAGTCTTTTTTTTTTCCTACATAGGATTTTTATCCTAGTAAACCTCTTGCATGTTCAATTCTGTCTTGGCACGTGCTTCTTGGAGGAGCCAAGGTAACATAAATTTCTGGAGAATATCTGCCATATAATGTAATGAACAAAGCCAGTCTTCACAGACGACATAATCAGTCAAATTAGATTTCATTTCTGTTAGAAATTCTGGCTCTCTTTTTCAGTTTACACAAGCAATTGCATAAATATTAACTTTCAGAATATATTAAAAATGTCTAACGTAAATTATGGACTAAATCTCATTAAAAATTATGAAAAGCAATCAATTCAAGATTAAAATTATATAAGAACTAATGTAACAAATGCCACTGAAACTAATATAATTAATGTAATTAAGTTTTTGGAAAGTTTTAAAGACAATAATAAATTTATATGCTGTTGTTCATTACTTTACTAATGAATGAATATGAATAACTAATATAATTTATAATTTATTTATGAAGCAAAGAAGATGCTAAAAAGCATAGTATTCCTTGAACAAATGGGTATAAATTCATCTTTTAAACTGTGATGCAGTTTTAGGAAATAATTAAAAAAGTAATTATGTATAAAAAAATTGTAAGTAGCTCCAATAATTTCTTTAGATGTTGTGATTAAGCTTTCCCTATGTGTTGATATTAACAAAAGTATACACTACTAAAAACTAATTGACCCAGTAGCTACTATGTATTTTTATGTACTATTAATAGAATGTTGTGACTATTAAACACTTTATAAGGTTAATTGAATGAAGACTTTATTATATATACTACATATAAAGTGTATATATATATATATATATATATATATATGAGATGTATTTATATCTATATATTTTTTAAAAATAATTTGGCAAAATAGATTTTTAATTGTATTACTTCATTGTATGCTTTAATTTTTCCAAGTTTAGATAATATCACTTTAAATTTGCATCTGCAGGTCTTTGTTGAAATTAGAATGAGGGGGTGCTTCTTGTTCTTCTTCCATTATTTACAGATACGTTTTTTAATTCCACCTATTCACTCATTCTGTGGGTGAATTCAGAGAAAAATGGGAAAGAAACGCTCACATTTAAGTAATAAAAAATCCATTTTCGGCCATATTTTCTTTCACATTGTATGTTTGCTTTGCTTTCACCTTCTTTAGTAATTTGTTCTTTGATAATGATTAAGGATGGAGAGGTTAAAGTTGTAAAAGGAAATTCATCACTGAGTGACAATGTTCTACATTATATTTGATTTTAGATCATCCAATAAATATATAATTCCTTCTTTCTTTTGTCAAATTGATATAAGAAACGGGAAGATAGGAAGCTTTTATTATAATACGTTTGGTTACTCATTAAATGAAGTTCCCTAAGATAGTATTTGAATTGCCCTTGGTTTTGTTGCCTTGGAAATTGTTAGCTTTTGGAACCATCTACCATAATGAGATTCCTGATGGTCAAGAGTCTGACTTATGGTAGGAGGTGGGCTACTGTGAAAGAGAGGTGAAAAATAGAGTTTACTTGATGTTAAGAAAGAGTACAATGAATGTTGGAAATAGGAGAAATTAATTCCTTTAAAATTAACAGAGTCCTTAGAATCACTTAAAAGTCACCCTGTGCCCTCCTTGCCCCAAGGCGATACATTCTTTAGGTTGAAAACCGCTGACCCCTTCACTCCCCTGTTGCAAAGTTCTGAGGCCATCACTGGCCTAGCTTCTGTAGACTTATGTGTGCATGCTCAAGTAATAGGGTATAAAAAAATTGTCATTTAGAAAAAAGCTCAATAATTTCTTTAGATGTTGTGATTAAGCTTTCCCTATGTGTTGATATTAACAAAAGTATACACTACTAAAAACTAATTGACCCAGTAGCTACTATGTATTTTTATGTACTATTAATAGAATGTTGTGACTATTAAACACTTTATAAGGTTAATTGAATGAAGACTTTATTATATATACTACATATAAAGTGTATATATATATATATATATATATATATATATGAGATGTATTTATATCTATATATTTTTTAAAAATAATTTGGCAAAATAGATTTTTAATTGTATTACTTCATTGTATGCTTTAATTTTTCCAAGTTTAGATAATATCACTTTAAATTTGCATCTGCAGGTCTTTGTTGAAATTAGAATGAGGGGGTGCTTCTTGTTCTTCTTCCATTATTTACAGATACGTTTTTTAATTCCACCTATTCACTCATTCTGTGGGTGAATTCAGAGAAAAATGGGAAAGAAACGCTCACATTTAAGTAATAAAAAATCCATTTTCGGCCATATTTTCTTTCACATTGTATGTTTGCTTTGCTTTCACCTTCTTTAGTAATTTGTTCTTTGATAATGATTAAGGATGGAGAGGTTAAAGTTGTAAAAGGAAATTCATCACTGAGTGACAATGTTCTACATTATATTTGATTTTAGATCATCCAATAAATATATAATTCCTTCTTTCTTTTGTCAAATTGATATAAGAAACGGGAAGATAGGAAGCTTTTATTATAATACGTTTGGTTACTCATTAAATGAAGTTCCCTAAGATAGTATTTGAATTGCCCTTGGTTTTGTTGCCTTGGAAATTGTTAGCTTTTGGAACCATCTACCATAATGAGATTCCTGATGGTCAAGAGTCTGACTTATGGTAGGAGGTGGGCTACTGTGAAAGAGAGGTGAAAAATAGAGTTTACTTGATGTTAAGAAAGAGTACAATGAATGTTGGAAATAGGAGAAATTAATTCCTTTAAAATTAACAGAGTCCTTAGAATCACTTAAAAGTCACCCTGTGCCCTCCTTGCCCCAAGGCGATACATTCTTTAGGTTGAAAACCGCTGACTTTTCCTTCCTTTCTTTTAACTCCCCTGTTGCAAAAGTTCTGAGGCCATCACTGGCCTAGCTTCTGTAGACTTATGTGTGCATGCTAAGTTGTTTCAATTGTTTCCAAGTCTTTGTGACCCTATGGACAGTAGCCCCCCATGTTCCTCTGTCCACGGAATTTTCCAGGTAAGAATATTGGAGTGGATTCCCATGCCCTCCTCTAGGGGATCTTCCTGACCTAGGGAGTGAATGAACGCAGGTCTCTTTTTTTTTTTTTTTAAAGATTTATTTACTTATTTATTTTTGGGCGGGGGTCGGTTTTGGGGAGGGAGGGGAGCGGGCGGGCCACTTCTTTGGTCTTTCATTTCTCTATTTTCATCCATCTTTGTTCTTTGGCTCCTGCGGGCCTCCCATCGCGGTGGGGTCTGTTGTCGCAGAGCGCCAGCTCTGTGTGCATGCGCCCCAGAGCTCCGGCTCGGTGATTGGACACATCAGTCCAGCCGCTCCGCGGCACGTGGGATCTTCCCAGGCCAGGGCTCGAACCGGCGCCCCTTGCACTGCAAGGCGGTGTCCTTATCCACTGGACCACCAGGGGAAGCCCTGAACGCAGGTCTCTTGAGGCTCCTGCACTGCAGGCTAATTCTTTACCATTGAGCCACAGGGGAAGCCTTTAGAGGCTTGGGCATGCAAATCTATAATATGGTCAGAGGAGGTAAGAGAGAAAAAAGTATGGAAAGGAATTAAAGAAGAGGAAACTAGAAAAAAGAAAGATGCAAATATCAACCCATCTATTTATATTTTATTTTATTTTTATTTATTTATCTTTTTGGGGGGTGGGGTGGGGAGGGCGGGGGACGGGCGGGCTACTTCTATTGGTCTTTCATTTATCTATTTTCATCCGTCTTTGTTCTTTGGCCCCTGTGGGCCTCCCATCGCAGTGGCCTCTGTTGTCACAATAGCGCCGGCTCTGGGCGCATGCGCTCCAGAGCTCCGGCTCAGTAATTGGACACATCAGTCCAGTCGCTCTGCGGCACTTGGGATCTTCCCAGGCCAGGGATCGAACCGGCGCCCTTTGTACTGCAAGGCGGTGTCCTTACCCACTGGACCACCAGGGGAAGCCCCCATCTATTTATAGAGAGAACTAGATTATACACGTGCGTATACACACATATAAATACACATATAAGGAGGAAGAGGATGTGTAAGGGATAGGGAAAGGTGCAGGGCAAAATTTATGAAAAGAATGACACACCCAAAGGTGCCGTGACGGTTCCGCCCCTTCCCTAAAAGAGCTAGAATAATCCTCCCACTCATTAGCATATGGAATTACCTAGCCCATAAAAGAACGTCATGTTTTCGGGGCTATTGGATTTGCTCTACGATGGCCAACACACTGTCTGTAGAGTGTGCTTTCTCTGAATCTGAATAAATCTAATTCTTACCTATCACTTTGTCTCTCGCTGAATTCTTCTCTGCAAAGAGACATGAAGAGCCTGAGCCTCAGTGGGTCCAGACATTGAGTGAGTGGTTTTGACTGGGTTGAATCCCGGCCACATGGGTTCAAGTCCCAAACAAGTTTGATTAAGTCTGAGCCCTGGGCTTAAGTCTCAAATTGAGGGTAAACACTTTAAGATGCATCAACTTAAAGAGAACAGATACAGTACTTAGTACTTTTAAAAGTACTTGGTGGAGATGATGACTATTTTCATTTTGATGTGAATGTTAGGGGTTTTAGTTATAACTTCCCTTTGAAATACTATTGATCATTGTTCTAGAGGCTTGGGCATGCAAATCTATAATATGGTCAGAGGAGGTAAGAGAGAAAAAAGTATGGAAAGGAATTAAAGAAGAGGAAACTAGAAAAAAGAAAGATGCAAATATCAACCCATCTATTTATATTTTATTTTATTTTTATTTATTTATGTTTTGGGGTGGGGTGGGGAGGGCGGGGGACGGGCGGGCTACTTCTATTGGTCTTTCATTTATCTATTTTCATCCGTCTTTGTTCTTTGGCCCCTGTGGGCCTCCCATCGCAGTGGCCTCTGTTGTCACAATAGCGCCGGCTCTGGGCGCATGCGCTCCAGAGCTCCGGCTCAGTAATTGGACACATCAGTCCAGTCGCTCTGCGGCACTTGGGATCTTCCCAGGCCAGGGATCGAACCGGCGCCCTTTGTACTGCAAGGCGGTGTCCTTACCCACTGGACCACCAGGGGAAGCCCCCATCTATTTATAGAGAGAACTAGATTATACACGTGCGTATACACACATATAAATACACATATAAGGAGGAAGAGGATGTGTAAGGGATAGGGAAAGGTGCAGGGCAAAATTTATGAAAAGAATGACACACCCAAAGGTGCCGTGGCGGTTCCCCCCCTTCCCTAAAAGAGCTAGAATAATCCTCCCACTCATTAGCATATGGAATTACCTAGCCCATAAAAGAACGTCATGTTTTCAGGGCTATTGGATTTGCTCTACGATGGCCAACACACTGTCTGTAGAGTGTGCTTTCTCTGAATCTGAATAAATCTAATTCTTACCTATCACTTTGTCTCTCGCTGAATTCTTCTCTGCAAAGAGACATGAAGAGCCTGAGCCTCAGTGGGTCCAGACATTGAGTGAGTGGTTTTGACTGGGTTCGAATCCCGGCCACATGGGTTCAAGTCCCAAACAAGTTTGATTAAGTCTGAGCCCTGGGCTTAAGTCTCAAATTGAGGTTAAACACTTTAAGATGCATCAACTTAAAGAGAACAGATACAGTACTTAGTACTTTTAAAAGTACTTGGTGGAGATGATGACTATTTTTCATTTTGATGTGAATGTTAGGGTGAGTTATAACTTCCCTTTGAAATATCTATTGATCCAGTTGTTCCCTAGTAGAGAGTCCATTGAGATCACCAAGGGAGCTTTAAAAACCATGGACTTAGTGAATCAGAATTTGTGGGGTACTGGAGTATGTGGAGACGTGTGCACAACCTATTGTCTATGTGTTCTATTGTATCTTCATAATAAACCTCAAGATCTAGGAAACCTAAAACACAATGTGAGGACATTAAGGGAGGATGACAGAGAAGGGAAGAAAAAATCCTCAGGAGTTAGAAAACAATGATAGAACTTGCGTTTGTGGGCATATTTAAGGAAAAGAACAAGAAGAGATCCACATGCATGCAGACCTCCCTTGATTTCTGAGTTTTGGAATACAGAAAAGAGGAAGGATTAGGATTCTAGAGGAACTGGCAGACCAGGAGGCAGGGCTCAAGGGTCTAGATAAGGAAAAATGAGAGAGGAAACTGGGAGGTGAGCTGTGCTAGCACCAAACATTGTCCACCTTATGAACAAGTCCCTTTTCACCTTGGAGTTCTTTCTAATAATATTCACCCATTCTGTATGCATAGTTTTTTGTTTTGGTGAGTGAGTCTTGTGTTTTGTTGGTGAGTCTTGTTCTTTTCATAATCAATGGGTGGTGAACTCTTCTTACCTGTCCCTTAACTGGGGAATGAGCTAGTTACTGGTAAGAGCAGTGGCGATAGGCTGGTGATCAAATGCATTTTCTTGTCACCCTCCTATGCCCCCAAAGAAAGGAACAAATGTAAGAGTGAATATGGATTCCAAAATGCTTTCTCTAATGAAACCTACCACGGTCACTTGTGAATCATTCCACAGTCTACAAGTCCTGCCAGCTGGGAATGTCCTGTTACTTAATCATTTTTCATGTCACAGAGCAGGCCTATGTTCTCTGTTCCATTGCAAGTGAAGAGCCTGAGCCTCAGTGGGTCCAGCATTGAGTGAGTGGTTTTGACTGGGTTGAATCCCGGCCACATGGGTTCAAGTCCCAAACAAGTTTGATTAAGTCTGAGCCCTGGGCTTAAGTCTCAAATTGAGGTTAAACACTTTAAGATGCATCAACTTAAAGAGAACAGATACAGTACTTAGTACTTTTAAAAGTACTTGGTGGAGATGATGACTATTTTTCATTTTGATGTGAATGTTAGGGTGAGTTATAACTTCCCTTTGAAATATCTATTGATCCAGTTGTTCCCTAGTAGAGAGTCCATTGAGATCACCAAGGGAGCTTTAAAAACCATGGACTTAGTGAATCAGAATTTGTGGGGTACTGGAGTATGTGGAGACGTGTGCACAACCTATTGTCTATGTGTTCTATTGTATCTTCATAATAAACCTCAAGATCTAGGAAACCTAAAACACAATGTGAGGACATTAAGGGAGGATGACAGAGAAGGGAAGAAAAATCCTCAGGAGTTAGAAAACAATGATAGAACTTGCGTTTGTGGGCATATTTAAGGAAAAGAACAAGAAGAGATCCACATGCATGCAGACCTCCCTTGATTTCTGAGTTTTGGAATACAGAAAAGAGGAAGGATTAGGATTCTAGAGGAACTGGCAGACCAGGAGGCAGGGCTCAAGGGTCTAGAAAAGGAAAAATGAGAGAGGAAACTGGGAGGTGAGCTGTGCTAGCACCAAACATTGTCCACCTTATGAACAAGTCCCTTTTCACCTTGGAGTTCTTTCTAATAATATTCACCCATTCTGTATGCATAGTTTTTTGTTTTGGTGAGTGAGTCTTGTGTTTTGTTGGTGAGTCTTGTTCTTTTCATAATCAATGGGTGGTGAACTCTTCTTACCTGTCCCTTAACTGGGGAATGAGCTAGTTACTGGTAAGAGCAGTGGCGATAGGCTGGTGATCAAATGCATTTTCTTGTCACCCTCCTATGCCCCCAAAGAAAGGAACAAATGTAAGAGTGAATATGGATTCCAAAATGCTTTCTCTAATGAAACCTACCACGGTCACTTGTGAATCATTCCACAGTCTACAAGTCCTGCCAGCTGGGAATGTCCTGTTACTTAATCATTTTTCATGTCACAGAGCAGGCCTATGTTCTCTGTTCCATTGCAAGTGAAGATAGAGAACCATTCTTCCCTTTTTCAAAATAACAGTCTCTCATCTGACACCTATAAATAGCACACTTTTTTTTTTTAACCCAATATTTATTCTTTATTTCCATGTATGTGTGCTCACTCGGTCATATCTGATTCTTTGTGATCCCATGAACTGTAGCCCTCCTGGTTCCTCTGTCCATGGAATCTCCCAAGCAAGCAGGTAGCTGGAGCAAGTAGCCATTTCCTTCTCCAGGGAATCTTCCCGATCCAGGGATAGAGCCTTGTGTCTCTTGCACCTAAATTGGCAAGTGGACTCTACCACTGCACCACCTTGTATGTGCTTAGTCACTCAGTCATGTCCAACCCTTTATGACCCATGGACTGTTGCCCATCAGGCTCCTCTGTCCATGGAGTTTCCCAGGCAAGCATACTGAAGTGGATTGCCATTTCCCACTCCAAGGCATCTTCCCAATCCATGGAACAAAGCTGGGTCTCCTGTTTGGCAGGCAGATGCTTTACCACTGTACCACCTGGAAAACCCTTTATTTCCATAGATACTATCATAAATTTTGACATTCTTTATATAGACACATACTATAGAAATCTTGTTTCACCTCATTCTCTTTAACTCCAGGTTTACTCTCTGGGGGGTGCCACAGAGCATGTTTCCTCGAGGCCATTCTTGATTTCAGGTGACAAAACACAGGCTACCCCCTGTAGGTGTATTAACTCATGCCTCCCTATTTTTTCCAGAGTCCAAGTCTGTAATCAGTTCTTCCCTAAATCTCCCTCTTTGAAACTAAATGTTCAGAAAGAATATCTAAACTGATGGCAGACTAAGTTTTTTCAGCACAAGTAATCTCTCAAACCTCTCACTATTCTTCACTCCAGCTATTAAAATTCATAGCAGCAAACTCTGTGAACACTGAATCTATGTGGGCTGGAGGTAAATTTAGGCCTTAATGGAGGATGTCACTCACAAGGCAGGATAATTTCAGGATGGTCTCTTTGCATTTGAATTTTAAAGCACTACAGCAGGAAGAAAGGACCATTGCCAGTGTAAATTTATGTATGGATATGGCTTTTGACAAGTATCTTTAGAATCAACATATGGATCCCAGAGATCCTATAATAAGCTTGGATAATGAAAGATCGCTTATTTTTATTTCAGTTTATTTTTAAAGATGAATTTTATGCATTTTAATATCCACAAGAGCTGAAACTGTATTTCTATAGGAGAAAGAGATACATGGTAATCCAAAAGCCTGAAGCTAGTTGTCTCCTACCACACAGAGTTATATGATGAGCTCCTTTGACCTTTAGAGAAACCATGGGAAGTAGATGAAGTCTAAACAGAGAATCTTTTTATTCTAGTGGGATGGAAGTAATGCTCTAAAGTTATCTTTGACACAAATAGACATAGAAAAAAGCATTAATAAACAACAAAAATATTAAGATCATAGTATTAGGTATAGGACTGTGTAAAAATTCAGAACTGTCTACCACAAAGAGAGAATATTACTGCATGTATATAGAAAGAAAAAAATGACTATGATGCAGAAGAAACTAATGATGGAGGATAGACTGGGAAGTGGATTGCCATTTCCCACTAGGCATCTTCCCAATCCATGGAACAAAGCTGGGTCTCCTGTTTGGCAGGCAGATGCTTTACCACTGTACCACCTGGAAAACCCTTTATTTCCATAGATACTATCATAAATTTTGACATTCTTTATATAGACACATACTATAGAAATCTTGTTTCACCTCATTCTCTTTAACTCCAGGTTTACTCTCTGGGGGGTGCCACAGAGCATGTTTCCTCGAGGCCATTCTTGATTTCAGGTGACAAAACACAGGCTACCCCCTGTAGGTGTATTAACTCATGCCTCCCTATTTTTTCCAGAGTCCAAGTCTGTAATCAGTTCTTCCCTAAATCTCCCTCTTTGAAACTAAATGTTCAGAAAGAATATCTAAACTGATGGCAGACTAAGTTTTTTCAGCACAAGTAATCTCTCAAACCTCTCACTATTCTTCACTCCAGCTATTAAAATTCATAGCAGCAAACTCTGTGAACACTGAATCTATGTGGGCTGGAGGTAAATTTAGGCCTTAATGGAGGATGTCACTCACAAGGCAGGATAATTTCAGGATGGTCTCTTTGCATTTGAATTTTAAAGCACTACAGCAGGAAGAAAGGACCATTGCCAGTGTAAATTTATGTATGGATATGGCTTTTGACAAGTATCTTTAGAATCAACATATGGATCCCAGAGATCCTATAATAAGCTTGGATAATGAAAGATCGCTTATTTTTATTTCAGTTTATTTTTAAAGATGAATTTTATGCATTTTAATATCCACAAGAGCTGAAACTGTATTTCTATAGGAGAAAGAGATACATGGTAATCCAAAAGCCTGAAGCTAGTTGTCTCCTACCACACAGAGTTATATGATGAGCTCCTTTGACCTTTAGAGAAACCATGGGAAGTAGATGAAGTCTAAACAGAGAATCTTTTTATTCTAGTGGGATGGAAGTAATGCTCTAAAGTTATCTTTGACACAAATAGACATAGAAAAAAGCATTAATAAACAACAAAAATATTAAGATCATAGTATTAGGTATAGGACTGTGTAAAAATTCAGAACTGTCTACCACAAAGAGAGAATATTACTGCATGTATATAGAAAGAAAAAAATGACTATGATGCAGAAGAAACTAATGATGGAGGATAGACTGGGACAAGTGATTTTAATTGTAGGTCAAAGGAATGGCATAACTGCGCTGAAAAGGGTGGAAAGGAAAGGAATTGATTCAAGTAGGTTTGAAAAAGCAGCGTTTTGACTGGATAATGTAAGACTATAGACAAAATTACTAAACACAGTCACTAAACACTGGTTGGTAACATTGTTTCCCACAAGGATATCGGTTAGCAATATTGAAGCTACTTTATATGTAAGCTGGAATTAACCCTATTAATATATTGTATATAATGTCAATAAGGGTCTTTCACTATTGGAGAAAGACAGTACAGATAATGAAAGAGGGGAGGCTATAACTGTAGCACTAAATTGGAGTCAGACCTATCAGTGTAAACTAATGTTTTAAAATCGCCAAGAGAAAGATACAGAAATAAATACACATTTGTGCATATGTGTAGCTAAGTGTACATACAAACATTCTTGGCTCTATGTGTGAAGAGGTCCTACAAGCTTTGATACACCAGTAGTAGTAAACACATCTAGTGCCTGGATTTTTGTTTCTAAATATCTATGTCCATAAAAGGAACAAGGTTCCTGGCGAAGTGGTTGATTCAGGGCTGTGTCGCATGCTTAATCACTTCAGTCATATCCAACTTTCTGCAACCCTATGGACTGTACCTTGCCAGGCTCCCTCTGTCCATGGGATTCTCCAGGCAAGAATACTTATTTTTATTTCAGTTTATTTTGTTTTAAGCATTTTAATTCCACAAGAGCTAAACACGAAAAATCATGGTAATCCAAAAGCCTGAAGCTAGTTGTCTCCTACCACACAGAGTTATATGATGAGCTCCTTTGACCTTTAGAGAAACCATGGGAAGTAGATGAAGTCTAAACAGAGAATCTTTTTATTCTAGTGGGATGGAAGTAATGCTCTAAAGTTATCTTTGACACAAATAGACATAGAAAAAAGCATTAATAAACAACAAAAATATTAAGATCATAGTATTAGGTATAGGACTGTGTAAAAATTCAGAACTGTCTACCACAAAGAGAGAATATTACTGCATGTATATAGAAAGAAAAAAATGACTATGATGCAGAAGAAACTAATGATGGAGGATAGACTGGGACAAGTGATTTTAATTGTAGGTCAAAGGAATGGCATAACTGCGCTGAAAAGGGTGGAAAGGAAAGGAATTGATTCAAGTAGGTTTGAAAAAGCAGCGTTTTGACTGGATAATGTAAGACTATAGACAAAATTACTAAACACAGTCACTAAACACTGGTTGGTAACATTGTTTCCCACAAGGATATCGGTTAGCAATATTGAAGCTACTTTATATGTAAGCTGGAATTAACCCTATTAATATATTGTATATAATGTCAATAAGGGTCTTTCACTATTGGAGAAAGACAGTACAGATAATGAAAGAGGGGAGGCTATAACTGTAGCACTAAATTGGAGTCAGACCTATCAGTGTAAACTAATGTTTTAAAATCGCCAAGAGAAAGATACAGAAATAAATACACATTTGTGCATATGTGTAGCTAAGTGTACATACAAACATTCTTGGCTCTATGTGTGAAGAGGTCCTACAAGCTTTGATACACCAGTAGTAGTAAACACATCTAGTGCCTGGATTTTTGTTTCTAAATATCTATGTCCATAAAAGGAACAAGGTTCCTGGCGAAGTGGTTGATTCCAGGGCTGTGTACGCATGCTTAATCACTTCAGTCATATCCAACTTTCTGCAACCCTATGGACTGTACCTTGCCAGGCTCCCTCTGTCCATGGGATTCTCCAGGCAAGAATACTGGAGTGGGTTGCCATTTCCTTCTCCAGGGGATCTTCGCAACGCAGGGACTGAACCCACATCTCTTATGTCTCATGCATTGGTAGGCAGGTTCTTTACCACCATTGCCACTTGGGAAACCTAGGTTCCAGGGCTAGGGCAGGTAAAATATCAATACAAGATAAGCCTGGAGTATTTGTAGTTTCAGAAAGTATGAAAGTACAAAGGACAGAAGCTTGTCAATAGAACATAGGAGCCAACCTAAAGCCAACCTTTATCCCTACGTCCTAAGGGATAAAGCTGCAAAATTTTGAGACGCAAAATAATGGTTTTTAGTATTATAGCCTGTGATGGTTAATTTTACATGTCGGCTTGGCCCCACCATGGTGCCCAGGTATTTGAACAAACATGATTCTAGATGTTTATGATAAGGTGGTTTTTTTTTTTTAGATGAGATTAAGCAGATTACTTTCCATAATGCAGAAAAACTTCATCCAGTCAGTTGAAGTCCTGAATACAGAACAAAACCTGACTTCCCCTGAGCAAGAAGGAATTATGCAAGCTGACTTCCTTCTAATTTGAACTACAGCTTGTCCCTGGAGGTCCAATCTGTTGACCTCCCCTGTAAATTTTAGACTTGCTCCTCCACATTAGTATGAGTTAATTCCTTGAAATCCATCTCTCACTTTCTCTTCATGGACTCTCTCTCTCTCTCACACACATACCCCTGGATATATATCTATATCTATCTATCTGTCTATTTATCTATCTATCTACACATCCTGTTTATTCTGTCTCTCTGGAGAACCCTTGACTAAAAATCCAAAAATAAGATAACCATGGGTTCATCCTATTATAACTAAATAAATGGGGGAGGGGGAGTGGAAGGGATAAGTATTCATTGCAAAAGAATTCCAATTAATAAATGAAGAAGGGATAAGGACAATAGAAAATCACTGTAGGACACCAGAGTGGTTGTTGTGGGTAAGTATCCATCCATGGATACTCAATGGGTGAAATTAGGTATTTAAGTAGTCTCAAAGTATCTACCTTAAAGTACATATTAATTACAATGAAAGGGTAGTAACTTTAAGCTGACTGCTGACAGACATCACCTTAACAAAGTGATGAAGAGAACATCACCAATAATAAGGCATATTGATATCATGTAGTCCCTGAAGTGATGCAATTAGGAGGGAATATTATCTCTGTGGAATTCCCCTACAAATCCATGACATCTCTTACCATAAAAAAGCACCAGACCAACCCACATTGAGGGACATTTTATAAAATACCTGACCCAGGACTCCCCCAAAGTGTCACGATTCTGAAAGATTTGGAAAGACAGAAGAACAATCACAGATTGGAGGAGCTACAGGGGACATGACAATTAAATGCAATGACAATTAATGTGATAGCGTGGATGGGCTTCCTAGGTGGCACTAGTGGTAAAAAATCTGCTTGCCAATGAAGGAGATAAGAGACTCAGGATCAATCCCTGGGTCAGGAAGGTCCCCTAGAGTAGGAAATGGCAATTGGCTCCAGTATTCTTGCCTGGGAAATCTCATGGACAGAGGAGCCTGGTAAGCTACATCATGGGACTGCAAGATTGACACAAAGCTCCATCCCATGAACCTAGAACAAAACCTGACTTCCCTGAGCAAGAAGGAATTATGAAAGTTTTAATTTGAACTACAGCTTGTCCCTGGAGGTCCAATCTGTTGACCTCCCCTGTAAATTTTAGACTTGCTCCTCCACATTAGTATGAGTTAATTCCTTGAAATCCATCTCTCACTTTCTCTTCATGGACTCTCTCTCTCACACACACATACCCCTGGATATATATCTATATCTATCTATCTGTCTATTTATCTATCTATCTACACATCCTGTTTATTCTGTCTCTCTGGAGAACCCTTGACTAAAAATCCAAAAATAAGATAACCATGGGTTCATCCTATTATAACTAAATAAATGGGGGAGGGGGAGTGGAAGGGATAAGTATTCATTGCAAAAGAATTCCAATTAATAAATGAAGAAGGGATAAGGACAATAGAAAATCACTGTAGGACACCAGAGTGGTTGTTGTGGGTAAGTATCCATCCATGGATACTCAATGGGTGAAATTAGGTATTTAAGTAGTCTCAAAGTATCTACCTTAAAGTACATATTAATTACAATGAAAGGGTAGTAACTTTAAGCTGACTGCTGACAGACATCACCTTAACAAAGTGATGAAGAGAACATCACCAATAATAAGGCATATTGATATCATGTAGTCCCTGAAGTGATGCAATTAGGAGGAATATTATCTCTGTGGAATTCCCCTACAAATCCATGACATCTCTTACCATAAAAAAGCACCAGACCAACCCACATTGAGGGACATTTTATAAAATACCTGACCCAGGACTCCCCCAAAGTGTCACGATTCTGAAAGATTTGGAAAGACAGAAGAACAATCACAGATTGGAGGAGCTACAGGGGACATGACAATTAAATGCAATGACAATTAATGTGATAGCGTGGATGGGCTTCCTAGGTGGCACTAGTGGTAAAAAATCTGCTTGCCAATGAAGGAGATAAGAGACTCAGGATCAATCCCTGGGTCAGGAAGGTCCCCTAGAGTAGGAAATGGCAATTGGCTCCAGTATTCTTGCCTGGGAAATCTCATGGACAGAGGAGCCTGGTAAGCTACAGTCCATGGGACTGCAAAGAGTTAGACACAAAACTGAGCAACTGAACACATGCACACACACTGGATTGAACCCTAGACTAGAAAAGGGACTCTGGGGCAGTCTAAATAAATCTGTCATTATTAGTATTGTTTAATACTTTTTTTTAGCAATGTTAATTTTTTAGTTTATATAATTATAACAAAATTATGTAAGATAGGAATGTTAGGAAAAGTTGGGGGAAGGGCACAGAGCACTCTCTGTACTGTCTTTGAGTTTTAAAGTCTAAAATTTCAAGATAAAATGCTGAGAATATACAATCCTATTTAGAGTCCATCAGATGCCTTTAATGGAATGATATGAGTTTTATTTAAAACTTAGAACTTACATTTTGCTAGAAATTATATCACTTCAACCATTAAACCATATGACAACATTTTTTTTAGATTTCAACATAAAAGTGTGCAAGAGGTATAAAGGTTTCAGAATTACTTTAAGAGGTAATTGAACAGATAGTCAAAGTCTGTTGGTTGTGATTTAGTCTTAAGTCATTTTAGCTCACCAAGCCCACCAGTTCTTTCCTTACATGTTTCATTTATTTGGGTGGCTTGGAATTGTGTTAGGGATTATTTTGGAGGTTTAATGTGATCAGAAACCTCACCTAGACACCCCCTGTCATGCCAGGGAGATGACATGAGTGGATGAAACTGATGAGATCTAAGAATGAAAATTGTGTGAGTACATTGAGTGATGGCACTGAACCCCTCAGCCTCAGGGCTGGTCTGGGTGAACAGAACACGCATGCGGTGAAAAGCATCTCTTACCATAAAAAGCACCAGACCAACCCACATTGAGGGACATTTTATAACATACCTGACCCAGGACTCCCCCAAAGTGTCACGATTCTGAAAGATTTGGAAAGACAGAAGAACAATCACAGATTGGAGGAGCTACAGGGGACATGACAATTAAATGCAATGACAATTAATGTGATAGCGTGGATGGGCTTCCTAGGTGGCACTAGTGGTAAAAAATCTGCTTGCCAATGAAGGAGATAAGAGACTCAGGATCAATCCCTGGGTCAGGAAGGTCCCCTAGAGTAGGAAATGGCAATTGGCTCCAGTATTCTTGCCTGGGAAATCTCATGGACAGAGGAGCCTGGTAAGCTACAGTCCATGGGACTGCAAAGAGTTAGACACAAAACTGAGCAACTGAACACATGCACACACACTGGATTGAACCCTAGACTAGAAAAGGGACTCTGGGGCAGTCTAAATAAATCTGTCATTATTAGTATTGTTTAATACTTTTTTTAGCAATGTTAATTTTTTAGTTTATATAATTATAACAAAATTATGTAAGATAGGAATGTTAGGAAAAGTTGGGGGAAGGGCACAGAGCACTCTCTGTACTGTCTTTGAGTTTTAAAGTCTAAAATTTCAAGATAAAATGCTGAGAATATACAATCCTATTTAGAGTCCATCAGATGCCTTTAATGGAATGATATGAGTTTTATTTAAAACTTAGAACTTACATTTTGCTAGAAATTATATCACTTCAACCATTAAACCATATGACAACATTTTTTTTAGATTTCAACATAAAAGTGTGCAAGAGGTATAAAGGTTTCAGAATTACTTTAAGAGGTAATTGAACAGATAGTCAAAGTCTGTTGGTTGTGATTTAGTCTTAAGTCATTTTAGCTCACCAAGCCCACCAGTTCTTTCCTTACATGTTTCATTTATTTGGGTGGCTTGGAATTGTGTTAGGGATTATTTTGGAGGTTTAATGTGATCAGAAACCTCACCTAGACACCCCCTGTCATGCCAGGGAGATGACATGAGTGGATGAAACTGATGAGATCTAAGAATGAAAATTGTGTGAGTACATTGAGTGATGGCAACTGAACCCCTCAGCCTCAGGGTCTGGTGGACAGTAGAGGCTGAACAGGAACACGCATGCTTGGTCGAATAAGGGCACCTCCTGCTCGAGATGGGGAGTCTGACTTGTCCACAGGAGCCAGAACTGTGTATATTTATGTGAAATCTCTCAGTCTTGAAGTGTTGGGAAAATTACTTGAAGCTTCTGTGTTGAAAAATAACGTGTAAGATACCATGCGGTCCAAACCAAGCACATCAGTTTTTGTCTGTCTTTCTTCCATCTTCTGTTTCTTTTCCTTTCCCATACCTCCTAGGTAGCTAATATAGACCTGAAATAGAGGTATTTTTTAGTATTTGTGTAATACTTTTATATACCATTTGTTCTTAGTTTCCAGAGGAATTCCTAAAAACACGATAAGGCAAAATCAAAATATGGAAACTTCCTTGAATTCTACTTGTATGTACTCATCTACTTGTATATAGTCATCTGTAAATTAGTTTCATTAACTGGTTAGAAATTTATCCCTTAGTAATAATGATAATAATAATAAAAGTTAATTGAGTATTTTCTATGTGTGAAACACCATTCTGTGTGATATTATATGGACTGAATTATTTAATCCTCAAAATAATTCTATGAGGTACATTTTATTAGTAACTTATTCTGAATATGAAGGAGCAAAGACTTAATGAGGCTGAACTATCTACCAAGGTCATAGAGCTGTATGTCTCCAAGTTGTGCTCCAGATCATGACACTAAGAGAACTTACATGGAAATGCATTCAACCATTAAACCATATGACAACATTTTTTTTAGATTTCAACATAAAAGTGTGCAAGAGGTATAAAGGTTTCAGAATTACTTTAAGAGGTAATTGAACAGATAGTCAAAGTCTGTTGGTTGTGATTTAGTCTTAAGTCATTTTAGCTCACCAAGCCCACCAGTTCTTTCCTTACATGTTTCATTTATTTGGGTGGCTTGGAATTGTGTTAGGGATTATTTTGGAGGTTTAATGTGATCAGAAACCTCACCTAGACACCCCCTGTCATGCCAGGGAGATGACATGAGTGGATGAAACTGATGAGATCTAAGAATGAAAATTGTGTGAGTACATTGAGTGATGGCAACTGAACCCCTCAGCCTCAGGGTCTGGTGGACAGTAGAGGCTGAACAGGAACACGCATGCTTGGTCGAATAAGGGCACCTCCTGCTCGAGATGGGGAGTCTGACTTGTCCACAGGAGCCAGAACTGTGTATATTTATGTGAAATCTCTCAGTCTTGAAGTGTTGGGAAAATTACTTGAAGCTTCTGTGTTGAAAAATAACGTGTAAGATACCATGCGGTCCAAACCAAGCACATCAGTTTTTGTCTGTCTTTCTTCCATCTTCTGTTTCTTTTCCTTTCCCATACCTCCTAGGTAGCTAATATAGACCTGAAATAGAGGTATTTTTTAGTATTTGTGTAATACTTTTATATACCATTTGTTCTTAGTTTCCAGAGGAATTCCTAAAAACACGATAAGGCAAAATCAAAATATGGAAACTTCCTTGAATTCTACTTGTATGTACTCATCTACTTGTATATAGTCATCTGTAAATTAGTTTCATTAACTGGTTAGAAATTTATCCCTTAGTAATAATGATAATAATAATAAAAGTTAATTGAGTATTTTCTATGTGTGAAACACCATTCTGTGTGATATTATATGGACTGAATTATTTAATCCTCAAAATAATTCTATGAGGTACATTTTATTAGTAACTTATTCTGAATATGAAGGAGCAAAGACTTAATGAGGCTGAACTATCTACCAAGGTCATAGAGCTGTATGTCTCCAAGTTGTGCTCCAGATCATGACACTGAGTAAGAGAAATGCCTTACAGGGCAGTTGCCAGATAAAACAGAGCGTCTAGTTAAATTTGAATGTCTGTCTGCCATATTTTTGTTCTTTGAACCTGGCAAGTCTGCTCTAGCAGTAATTCCCTGCCTTTATTTTATTTTATTTTATTTTTTAAAGATTTATTTATTTATTTATTTTGGGCGGGGATCCGGTTGGGGAGGGAGGGGAGCGGGCGGGCCACTTCGTCTTTCATTCCTCTATCTTCATCCGTCTTTGTTCTTTGGCTCCTGTGGGCCTCCCATCGCGGTGGCGTCTGTTGTTGCAGAGCTCCAGCTCTGGGCCCATGTGCTCCAGAGCTCCGGCTCGGTGATTGGACACATCCGTCCAGCCGCTCCGCGGCACGTGGGATCTTCCCAGGCCAGGGATCGAACCAGTGCCCCTTGCACTGCAAGGCGGTGTCCTTACCCACTGGACCACCAGGGGAAGCCCAGTTCCCTGCCTTTATGTGCCCCAGTTCATTTGACAAAAGGCAGAGACTTGAAGACAGCTTTTACTAAACGAGAAAAATGATTAATTATGCAACTATTCTAGTAAACTTTCTTCATTTTCATCAGCATGTCTTTTCATTCTCAAAAGCTTTAAAGTGCATCAAAGAAAAATAGAGCAGAACATGGTGAAATTCATTAATGGCATTTTAATTTCACTTTTATCTTTACATATCTATATAAACAATTTATTTCATTACAATGATTATAGGAAGGGAAGCTGTTTGTATTGTGCTTCAACTGACTTACAAAGCTCGACGGGGGGAAGCAGAAGATATCCTGCTTCCCAATCCAGATTCCCTGCTGTCCTCCGTTCAGTGTCTTACATTTTGAATAAATTTAGAAAAATCCATGTGCAAGTGCTCAAGTAAGCAGCCAGAAAAGCCAATGTATTAGACCAAGGAGGGGCTTCAGGGCCCTGTTTCACATTTATGTGGCATTTACATCTTTTTCTTGGCAAGGCACTGAGGAAGACAAGCCTGGATTCAGAGTCAGGGAGACCAAGGCAGGGAGTGTCGGAGTGTCTGGCGAGGGTCGGGAGGGGGATGCCAGGTTGGTCAACTGGGAGAGGTTCTTTGGGAAAGAGCAAGCGAGCCCTCTTCTGAGTACAGCTGGGAGCAGCTGTGTGAGTGGGGCTGTCCAGGCCGACTTGGATTTCCAGCTCTTTCCCTTCTGGTGTTCATTTCACTTGCCATGCTATCATTCTAATTCTAATCCCGCTGCTCCATTTTTTTTTTTTTCTTTAGAACTGATCACTTTTCACTACGTGTATCTCCAAGAGATTTCCCTGCAATTATTGTGGGAGGCAATGATTGGGAAGGGAGGATGGGCAGGGGATTTACCAGTTAGTGATTCAACCAGAGTTCTGTGGTATTTTTATCCTTAGCATAATTTATTCAGGCTACAGTATTTAGAAGCAAATATCTCCTTTTTTTTCAAAGGCTAGAGTTTGAAGTGAGACTGTATAGAATTTCCCCCTTGCAAGTCTCCTTGCATGGAGTATTTCCTGTTGAATCAAAGAGTATTTCTTCTTGAATCAAAAAGTCACAGTGATTTGCCAAAGGTCCAATGCTAAGCAAAATTCAGAAGCTGGAAAAATGGGTGGGGGCATCCTCTTTCCCTCCCAAGCGGCCACTCATTCTGGGGGTACTTCTTTGACCTCAGATACAGGGGTCTTATTCCCTCATATAACATTGTTTTCCCATCGAGGTACACTATGCAGATCTTCACTCTTTCTGCTACTGGTCATTTCTTTTGTTTGTTCGGTTACGTTTTAGTTCATTTTGCAATTAATTTTTTATTACCTACTGGGTACTTGGCTATTCTAGGTGTTGAGGTACAGCACAGCAGTGAATAAAGCAATGTCCTTGAACCCATGTGTATGTCTTGGGAAGGAGATAAATAATGGATAAGTAACATATAAATGCCAATGGATATGTTTATATGTATATACATATGACTATATGAGTATGTATAAGTACAGTTGTCCTTTCGTATCCATCAGGGAATGATTTAAAATCCCTGCACATACCAAAACCTTCAGATGCTTAAGTCCCTCATATTGAATAAAAATAGCTAGTATGGTCATCCTACCATGCCTGTGGATGTGGAACTCATGGATACAGAGGACTGACTATATTTAAATATAAAAGTATAACTATTTACTGTCAGCTAAAGATAAATGCCATTAAGAGAAGTTACGCTTAAAGTTTAAATAGGCTCGGGAAAGAGCAAGCGAGCCCTCTTCTGGTAGTTTGTGAGTGGCTGTCCAGGCCGACTTGGATTTCCAGCTCTTTCCTTCTGGTGTTCATTTCACTTGCCATGCTATCATTCTAATTCTAATCCCGCTGCTCCATTTTTTTTTCTTTAGAACTGATCACTTTTCACTACGTGTATCTCCAAGAGATTTCCCTGCAATTATTGTGGGAGGCAATGATTGGGAAGGGAGGATGGGCAGGGGATTTACCAGTTAGTGATTCAACCAGAGTTCTGTGGTATTTTTATCCTTAGCATAATTTATTCAGGCTACAGTATTTAGAAGCAAATATCTCCTTTTTTTTCAAAGGCTAGAGTTTGAAGTGAGACTGTATAGAATTTCCCCCTTGCAAGTCTCCTTGCATGGAGTATTTCCTGTTGAATCAAAGAGTATTTCTTCTTGAATCAAAAAGTCACAGTGATTTGCCAAAGGTCCAATGCTAAGCAAAATTCAGAAGCTGGAAAAATGGGTGGGGGCATCCTCTTTCCCTCCCAAGCGGCCACTCATTCTGGGGGTACTTCTTTGACCTCAGATACAGGGGTCTTATTCCCTCATATAACATTGTTTTCCCATCGAGGTACACTATGCAGATCTTCACTCTTTCTGCTACTGGTCATTTCTTTTGTTTGTTCGGTTACGTTTTAGTTCATTTTGCAATTAATTTTTTATTACCTACTGGGTACTTGGCTATTCTAGGTGTTGAGGTACAGCACAGCAGTGAATAAAGCAATGTCCTTGAACCCATGTGTATGTCTTGGGAAGGAGATAAATAATGGATAAGTAACATATAAATGCCAATGGATATGTTTATATGTATATACATATGACTATATGAGTATGTATAAGTACAGTTGTCCTTTCGTATCCATCAGGGAATGATTTAAAATCCCTGCACATACCAAAACCTTCAGATGCTTAAGTCCCTCATATTGAATAAAAATAGCTAGTATGGTCATCCTACCATGCCTGTGGATGTGGAACTCATGGATACAGAGGACTGACTATATTTAAATATAAAAGTATAACTATTTACTGTCAGCTAAAGATAAATGCCATTAAGAGAAGTTACGCTTAGAAAAGAGAAGTTCTACCAGTAACAGTAGAAAAGGCTCTTTGATGAGGTTTATTAGAGCAACAACCTAATTGAAGCAAAGGAGCAAGCCAGGAAGATAACCTGGAGGTGGAGAGTTCTGGGCACAGGAATAGAAAAAGCCAGGGTCTCGAGGCTGGAGCAGCTAGAAAGCCAATAGGGAAGGAGATGAAGTCCAGGTGGTAAGCAGAGGGCATAGGGCACAGGATCTTGGGAAGACTTTTATTGTGAAGGGAGGCCAGTGGAGGATCCAAGATATAGAAAAGTAACATGAAATTGATATTGGGAAACAGTTCAATAGCACTTCCCAAACCTACCACATTGTTTTCATGCATCTGTAGCATTGTGTGTACTATTTCTCCTGCACTCTAGTGCTCTCTCACACTCCCTGTCTATGCCTCCATTGTATTTTGTGCATACGTATGTTAAAGCATACTACAGTATGCTGTAATTATCACTGGGAGATTATCTCAGTTCTGCGAATGCAGATGAAACCATGGGTGTTCTCATGCTCTGTCCACAAAATGATAGAGCCATCCCTTATCAAACTGCTGAGTGGATAAATGATGTGTTTCAGCTTCTTGTTTCACTGCGAAGTAAAGTTTCACATTAGCAAATCTCTTTAACTCAAGATTAGCTTAATGATATACCACATAAACTTGGCTTTTACTTGGTTTTTTTTCTAGTAAGCAGAGTCTAAAAGCTAGCTAGAGTCAATAGCCTGTTTTATTACATAGCATTCTCTAGGAAACAAGTTTTTCTTGAAACTGTGTACAGTTCTTTTAGTGGGCATTAAAAGATAAAATCGTATATCAACCCAGAACTGTTAAGACACAAACCAATTTAAGGGTATCATTCCTACTTTGTCTTCTTTAAATCTCAATGTGCCAGGGACTGTCTGCTAGTGGATGTGTGCTAAGTCACTTCAGTCATGTCCAACTCTGCAACTCCACGGATTGTAGCCTGCCAGGCTCCTCTGTCCGTACTGGAGGGGGTTGCCATGCATCTCCCTGACCCAGAGATCGAACACACATCTCCTGGGTCTCCTGCATTGGCAGGTGGGTTCTTTATCACTAGCACCCTCTGGGGAATCCCCTGTCTACTCATACTCAACCATGACCTTTCTCTTCTATGCATTCTTCCATTTTCAGGAAGACTGAAAGTTTATTAGAGCAACAACCTAATTGAAGCAAAGGAGCAAGCCAGGAAGATAACCTGGAGGTGGAGAGTTCTGGGCACAGGAATAGAAAAAGCCAGGGTCTCGAGGCTGGAGCAGCTAGAAAGCCAATAGGGAAGGAGATGAAGTCCAGGTGGTAAGCAGAGGGCATAGGGCACAGGATCTTGGGAAGACTTTTATTGTGAAGGGAGGCCAGTGGAGGATCCAAGATATAGAAAAGTAACATGAAATTGATATTGGGAAACAGTTCAATAGCACTTCCCAAACCTACCACATTGTTTTCATGCATCTGTAGCATTGTGTGTACTATTTCTCCTGCACTCTAGTGCTCTCTCACACTCCCTGTCTATGCCTCCATTGTATTTTGTGCATACGTATGTTAAAGCATACTACAGTATGCTGTAATTATCACTGGGAGATTATCTCAGTTCTGCGAATGCAGATGAAACCATGGGTGTTCTCATGCTCTGTCCACAAAATGATAGAGCCATCCCTTATCAAACTGCTGAGTGGATAAATGATGTGTTTCAGCTTCTTGTTTCACTGCGAAGTAAAGTTTCACATTAGCAAATCTCTTTAACTCAAGATTAGCTTAATGATATACCACATAAACTTGGCTTTTACTTGGTTTTTTTTCTAGTAAGCAGAGTCTAAAAGCTAGCTAGAGTCAATAGCCTGTTTTATTACATAGCATTCTCTAGGAAACAAGTTTTTCTTGAAACTGTGTACAGTTCTTTTAGTGGGCATTAAAAAGATAAAAATCGTATATCAACCCAGAACTGTTAAGACACAAACCAATTTAAGGGTATCATTCCTACTTTGTCTTCTTTAAATCTCAATGTGCCAGGGACTGTCTGCTAGTGGATGTGTGCTAAGTCACTTCAGTCATGTCCAACTCTGCAACTCCACGGATTGTAGCCTGCCAGGCTCCTCTGTCCGTACTGGAGGGGGTTGCCATGCATCTCCCTGACCCAGAGATCGAACACACATCTCCTGGGTCTCCTGCATTGGCAGGTGGGTTCTTTATCACTAGCACCCTCTGGGGAATCCCCTGTCTACTCATACTCAACCATGACCTTTCTCTTCTATGCATTCTTCCATTTTCAGGAAGACTGAAAGAATCCTTTGAGGGCTAAGTTTCAGATGGATGTTCCAGTAGGAGGAATGTAAGTGAAATGATAAGACAGGAGGAAGGCATTGCTCCTCTGTTCCTGGCTCTAATGGTTGCAGGATTCCTCAGTGGTGTCTGTGGATCCAGCAGCCTGACCAACAACTGCTCCTAGAGGGAGCACTGGGGACCCAGGTACAGGCAGCTGGGACTGGTCCTTCCCCACTGCAGTGGTTGAGTATCCAGCAGGGTCAATGATGAGTCCAGGCTCCTGTATCTGGTGCCTCAGTGGCAACAGCTTCCTGGTCTTTGAGCAACACCCTATCTCTGTGTTGCTCTGCCAGACCTTTTACACATTTGTTATCAATTCCCTGAACGAAATTCCTCTTTGTTGGAAATACTTAGAACAGTTGCTGTTTTCTTCACTGGATATTGCCTGATGAGAGAACACATTTGCGCATTTTCAGATGGTGACCCAAACGTACCCTGCAAGTCACATTCTTCTCCTTCCTCTCGTTTCTAAGTACATACACGTCTAACTGGTATTATTCAAAATAATGCAGGCTGGGCTTCCCTGGTGGTCCAGTGGGTAAAGAGTCCGCCTTGCAGTGCAAGGGGCACCGGTTTGATCCCTAGCCCAGGAAGATCCCACGTGCTGTGGAGCGGTTGGGCCGGTGTGTCCAATTATGAGCCAGTGTTCTGGAGCGCGTGTGCCCAGAGCTGGTGCTCTGCAATGAGAGAGGCCATTGTAATGGGAGGCCCACCCATGCCAGAAAAGAATAAAGATGGATGACAATAAATGATGACTTAGAGACAAAAAAAAATTAGCAAAGCTTAAAAAAAAAATAATGCAAGCTAAGCAACATTCCTGCTTTCTGCAGTTTTTTTAACTTATAAAGGGACACAATCTATTACCTCGCAGAGCCCAGCATGATTCTGTGTTAGAATCCCATGTCCAAAAATATACTTGTTGAATTGAAGCTAAATTAAAATACAAAAGAAACCACAAAGCTAATAAAATATGGATCAATCCTCTGAAATGTGTCTTCATGATCAATACAGAAAATCAGGGCCTAAGACAGATTAACGGTAACTTTGACTTTTCTTGCTTTCATGTTGTCTGTTGTCCATGGAAGGCCGCAAAATGCTGTGCAGACTTTCCCTAGCTTATTTGTATAAATGTTCCATTTCAGTAGGTGAGTGACTCCTCATCCAGCTCCATGTGTATGGAGTCTGAAGTGATCCACCATCTCTTTTTATGAGTGCAATTCTGCAGATAAAACCCTGGCCAGGAGTGAGTAGGTTGGTATAGAACTCAGAGTGTTTGCGTTCTTTGGGAAATAATTACTTGGCAGTGTGCAAAAGCTAATTGCCTTATTGCCTTGGAAATAAAAAAGCAGGACTTAGTGAAGTAAGCCTACGTCCAGGCCAAGTGATTGTATATACAATGGGGTATAGGGTAAAGAGAGAAAGGGAAAGGGACTTCCCTGGTGGTCCAGAGGGTAAATACCATGTGCCATGGAGCAGCTGGCCTGGTGTGTCCAATTACAAGCCAGCGCTCTGGAGCATATGCGCCCAGTGCCGGTGCTCTGCAACGAGAGAGAGGCCACTGCAATCAATGGGAGGCCCCCACAGGCCAAAATAAGGATGAATGAAAATAAATAAGTAAAAAAAAAAAAAGATGCCAAAATTAAAAAAAAAAAAAAGAGAGAGAGAGAGAGAGAAGGGGTACAAGCATAGGAATAATGACAAGGAGTTTGGACTTGAATATAATGGAAGGAGATTTAAAATAAGACCTGCTGACCGTGGGTTCTGCCCACTTGGGGTTTTTCCTTTTCATTTGATTCTCCATGTTTCTCTCTCTCTCTTTTTTAAAAAGCAAGTAATCCAAATATATCTACTGGGAGAGCATAACCAGTAAGTAATTTGAGGAATTTGATGTAAATATGAAAAGTTGAATTTAGTGCCCCAAACAGGGACACTTTCAAGAAAAGCTGGGGAGAGGGCAGGATTGTAGACGTCAACCAACATTTTCAGACTGAAAGAGAAAGTTGGCCTGATTGGTGTCCTTTATTCTCTGGAGGGTATGGACTGTGAACTTTGCAGATGAGTCAATATCTAATTTGGCAGATAAAGGGATCATCATTGTAACTTTTCTTCTTATCTTCAACCAGCTACAATTTATGGGATATTTGGGAGAAGTAAAGGAGAGTATCAGCTCAGAATGGAGAAAGCACAGTGCTAAACAGTCCATGGGGTCGCATTGAGTTGGACATGGCTGAAGTGACTCAGCACACAAACAGAAATGGTGGGATGGATTTAGGAGACATGAGAAAAGACTCACTGAGGCCAGCTGGTCTACCTGTTGTGGAGAGAACAAAGAGGGGAGTCAAAGATGAGACTAACAATTCAAACCTAAGAACCTGGTTTTGTTAATGGTGGAATTTATGAATTTGTAAGAGTGCAGAAAGAGGACAGGAACTAAGAAACCTGGTTCTTGTTCAATGGTGAATTATGAATTGCTTTGTAACCCGTAAATTGCCCTAGGCCAAGTGATTGTATATACAATGGGGTATAGGGTAAAGAGAGAAAGGGAAAGGGACTTCCCTGGTGGTCCAGAGGGTAAATACCATGTGCCATGGAGCAGCTGGCCTGGTGTGTCCAATTACAAGCCAGCGCTCTGGAGCATATGCGCCCAGTGCCGGTGCTCTGCAACGAGAGAGAGGCCACTGCAATCAATGGGAGGCCCCCACAGGCCAAAATAAGGATGAATGAAAATAAATAAGTAAAAAAAAAAAAAGATGCCAAAATTAAAAAAAAAAAAAAGAGAGAGAGAGAGAGAGAGAGAAGGGGTACAAGCATAGGAATAATGACAAGGAGTTTGGACTTGAATATAATGGAAGGAGATTTAAAATAAGACCTGCTGACCGTGGGTTCTGCCCACTTGGGGTTTTTCCTTTTCATTTGATTCTCCATGTTTCTCTCTCTCTCTTTTTTAAAAAGCAAGTAATCCAAATATATCTACTGGGAGAGCATAACCAGTAAGTAATTTGAGGAATTTGATGTAAATATGAAAAGTTGAATTTAGTGCCCCAAACAGGGACACTTTCAAGAAAAGCTGGGGAGAGGGCAGGATTGTAGACGTCAACCAACATTTTCAGACTGAAAGAGAAAGTTGGCCTGATTGGTGTCCTTTATTCTCTGGAGGGTATGGACTGTGAACTTTGCAGATGAGTCAATATCTAATTTGGCAGATAAAGGGATCATCATTGTAACTTTTCTTCTTATCTTCAACCAGCTACAATTTATGGGATATTTGGGAGAAGTAAAGGAGAGTATCAGCTCAGAATGGAGAAAGCACAGTGCTAAACAGTCCATGGGGTCGCATTGAGTTGGACATGGCTGAAGTGACTCAGCACACAAACAGAAATGGTGGGATGGATTTAGGAGACATGAGAAAAGACTCACTGAGGCCAGCTGGTCTACCTGTTGTGGAGAGAACAAAGAGGGGAGTCAAAGATGAGACTAACAATTCAAACCTAAGAACCTGGTTTTGTTAATGGTGGAATTTATGAATTTGTAAGAGTGCAGAAAAGAGGACAGGAACTAAATGCCTTAAATGCTTTGCTGTTTTCCAAGTTTCTGTGAATTCTAATAATGCTCTCTCTTGTAAGAGAGCAGTCTGCTATTGAATTAGTTAGTCATGATTTTTTTTCATGCTTTATTCAAGCTCACTTCACTTCCTGTACACAGTTGCAAGGAGGTTTCTCACCTGCTAAAACTCAAACCAAAGACAATAGGTGTTATGAATTTCAGAAAGATGTAATGAGGAGGATTTACTTTGAAAGAGTTGAAAAGCCTGCTGAAATGCTGAAAAATTTCTTCCTAGAATCTGAATCATTTGCACCCCCAAAGTCAAGGTTTCTGCTGCTGTTTAGTCCCTTCAGTCATGTCTGACTTTGTGTGACCCCATGAACTGCAGCCCATCAGGCTCCTCTGTCCATGGAATTCTCCAGGCAAGAATACTGGAGTGGGTTGCCATGCCCTCCTCTAGAGGGGTCTTCCCAACCCAGGGATAGAACCTGAGTCTCCTGCACTGCAGACAGATTACTTACCACTGAGCTATCAGGGAACGTATGTATGTATATGTATATATTTGAGGCCCCGTGGACTGTAGCTCACCAGTCTTCTTTGTCCATGGAATTTTCCAGGCAAGAACACGGGAGTGGGTTGCCATGTTCCTCTCCAGCAGAAATGGCTAGTTTCCACCAAGTCAAGGTTAAACAATTTCAATGTTAGCAAATTACAGACAAGAGCAGATTTGTACTAGGTTGGAAAATTTGTAGGTTCAAGGAGTTCAGCATGATGACTTGATTTACATGATGACAATAGATTCAGCTAACACCCATCTTTTCTTACAGACACAATGAATAGAAAATAAAGGAGAGAGAAAAAAAATTCTTGTAATGAGGACGCAGATTTGCTCTCTAAACAGCTTTACTGTGTCTCATTCAGCAGTGTTAACTATAGTGATCATGTTATACATTGTATTCCAAGATTTATTTTTCTTGTAACTGGAAACTTGTACCTTTTGACCACTGCTTTTACTCATTTCTCCTACCTTTTACCTTATGACTCTTGTAACCAGCAATCTGTTCTCTCTGTGAGTTTAGGGTTTGTTTCTTATCGATTCCACATAGAAGTGAAATCTTATGGCATTTGATTTTTCTCTGACATTCACTTAACACTATGCCCTCAAATTCTATCCATGTTGTCACAAAGACTTTTTTTCCAAAAAGTTCGTAAGAGAGCAGTCTGCTATTGAATTAGTTAGTCATGATTTTTTTTCATGCTTTATTCAAGCTCACTTCACTTCCTGTACACAGTTGCAAGGAGGTTTCTCACCTGCTAAAACTCAAACCAAAGACAATAGGTGTTATGAATTTCAGAAAGATGTAATGAGGAGGATTTACTTTGAAAGAGTTGAAAAGCCTGCTGAAATGCTGAAAAATTTCTTCCTAGAATCTGAATCATTTGCACCCCCAAAGTCAAGGTTTCTGCTGCTGTTTAGTCCCTTCAGTCATGTCTGACTTTGTGTGACCCCATGAACTGCAGCCCATCAGGCTCCTCTGTCCATGGAATTCTCCAGGCAAGAATACTGGAGTGGGTTGCCATGCCCTCCTCTAGAGGGGTCTTCCCAACCCAGGGATAGAACCTGAGTCTCCTGCACTGCAGACAGATTACTTACCACTGAGCTATCAGGGAACGTATGTATGTATATGTATATATTTGAGGCCCCGTGGACTGTAGCTCACCAGTCTTCTTTGTCCATGGAATTTTCCAGGCAAGAACACGGGAGTGGGTTGCCATGTTCCTCTCCAGCAGAAATGGCTAGTTTCCACCAAGTCAAGGTTAAACAATTTCAATGTTAGCAAATTACAGACAAGAGCAGATTTGTACTAGGTTGGAAAATTTGTAGGTTCAAGGAGTTCAGCATGATGACTTGATTTACATGATGACAATAGATTCAGCTAACACCCATCTTTTCTTACAGACACAATGAATAGAAAATAAAGGAGAGAGAAAAAAAATTCTTGTAATGAGGACGCAGATTTGCTCTCTAAACAGCTTTACTGTGTCTCATTCAGCAGTGTTAACTATAGTGATCATGTTATACATTGTATTCCAAGATTTATTTTTCTTGTAACTGGAAACTTGTACCTTTTGACCACTGCTTTTACTCATTTCTCCTACCTTTTACCTTATGACTCTTGTAACCAGCAATCTGTTCTCTCTGTGAGTTTAGGGTTTGTTTCTTATCGATTCCACATAGAAGTGAAATCTTATGGCATTTGATTTTTCTCTGACTTTTTTCACTTAACACTATGCCCTCAAATTCTATCCATGTTGTCACAAAGACAAAATTTTCTTTTTTTGTTGTTTATAAATGAGCAATAATATATTGTACAGATATATACTACATCTTTATCCATTCATCCATCAAGGGACATTGAGGTTGCTTCCATGTCTTGGCTATTATAAAATAATGCTGCTGTGAACATGGGGACTGCATGTATCTTTTTGAAATAATGCCACTGTGTCTTTTAGATAAATACCCAGAAGTGGAATTGCTGGATTATATGGTAGTTCTAGTTTTAATTTTTTGAGGAACTTCCATAATGTTTTCTGTAGTAATTACACTAATGTTGAGCATTCCTTTTTTTCCCCATTCTCACCAACACTAGTTATTTCTTATCTTTTTATAATAGCCATTCTAACATGTGTAGGTGATGTCTCCTTGTGGTTTTAATTTGCATTTCCCTGATGATGAGTGATGTTGAGCATCTGTTCATGTAACTGTTGGCCATCTGTGTGTCTTCTTTGGAAAAATGTCTATTGAGATTCTCTATTTTTTAAATTGAATTGTTTGGGGTTTCTTTTTGCTATTGAGCTGTATGAGTTGTTTGTGTATTTTGAGTATTAGCTCCTTCCTATTTTAAATGTGAGAATATATTACTGGATTCCCAACATTCAGGCACCATACATTTCTGTAGTAAACGCTAGTTGGTCATAGTACATTATTTTTTCATGTATTTTTCAAGTGTCCTTGATAACCACTTAAGATCTTTGTACTAATTTTTTGAAAGGAGATGTCTGTAATTTTTGTGCAATTTTTAACATATTTTGACATTGTGCTAATGTGCTTTATAAAAGTAATTTTTAATTTTTTCTTTCTTTCCCTAAGGTTTAGAATAATTTAAATAGCTTTAGGATTATTCAGTCTTGAAAAATCCAGTAAAATTCTCATGTGAAATTAGTTAAGCCTGGCATATTTTTACCTGAAAGTTATTTCTATAGTTCTCTTCATCTTTGTATGGTAAACGGTCTCTTTGGACATTTTACCTCAATTGGACCATTTCTGCTAAATTAATATTTCCACAAGATGAACAATTTGTACTAGAATTTCAAATATAGGTCCATAGAAATATATGAAGTTGCCAAGTCAATATTATAGCTTTTTATTTCTCAATCGTACTTTCAACATATCTTAATTTTAAAAATTCAGTGTAAGTTAACGTTTTCTCATCAATATTCAAGTCTTGTGTGGTGTCTAAATATTTTATTATTTTTTCTGATTCTCTCTTACACTGGCTTCTTTGCTTACATGTTTGCTGCATTTATTATTTTGAACTCATACTTTGCTGAACTTAATCCAAGAAGCAGGAATCAGGAACAATTACCCCAGAAAATATATTCTACTGTTGGCACCCAGAGGGCACCATCATTCTGAAACTGTGTGGTAGAAATGGAGATACAGCATCTAGATCTCTCTTCAGGAGAGAACTTGCTGCCCCACTGCAGAGAGTGTGCTGAATAGACAGCCTCCAGCTTTTATCTACTTGGGTTCTGCTCAACTGCAGGAAGCCACTGCACCTGAGATCATGAAGCAGGTGTAACGGCCTGGCACTACCTACTCCATTTGAGATGCTCACTCCAGATCACCCCACTGGATTGACCAAGGCTCTGTCATGCATCACTATTTATTTTCTCCCTCTGCCCCATCCTTCTCCCTCTTCTTTCCTTTGCCAGGCATTCATCCCTAATAAACATTCCCTCAATGTCTTAGCTTAGCTCTGCTTCTGAAGAACCCCACCTGCAATAGACCACTTTAATTCAATTTTATTGAGACGGGTTTTTCATGACCTTGCAAATAACTTACACAGGAATACCAGGTTCAAAAGTCAGCAGTTCTATAGTTATAAATTCCAAGAGGAGACTTTTCAGGTGACACATTTTATAGCTCAGAGAAGCTAGATGGTTGGCATAAAGTCACAAAGGATTATGGTACTATCTTATGGCTGTTTTGCTGTGATAAGCAAATCTAGGAACGAGGCAAACTAACTCAAACTGGCTTTATTGTTTTCAATGCATTTTTAAAGAGCCAACAGCCTCCAATGATTTCAAACAAACATTATTAGCACAAAGATTTTTAAAATATTTTAAATTTAATTGGAGTGTACCTGAAAGTTATTTCTATAGTTTTTTTTCCTTTACACTCAATTGGACCATTTCTGCTAAATTAATATTTCCACAAGATGAACAATTTGTACTAGAATTTCAAATATAGGTCCATAGAATATATGAAGTTGCCAAGTCAATATTATAGCTTTTTATTTCTCAATCGTACTTTCAACATATCTTAATTTTAAAAATTCAGTGTAAGTTAACGTTTTCTCATCAATATTCAAGTCTTGTGTGGTGTCTAAATATTTTATTATTTTTTCTGATTCTCTCTTACACTGGCTTCTTTGCTTACATGTTTGCTGCATTTATTATTTTGAACTCATACTTTGCTGAACTTAATCCAAGAAGCAGGAATCAGGAACAATTACCCCAGAAAATATATTCTACTGTTGGCACCCAGAGGGCACCATCATTCTGAAACTGTGTGGTAGAAATGGAGATACAGCATCTAGATCTCTCTTCAGGAGAGAACTTGCTGCCCCACTGCAGAGAGTGTGCTGAATAGACAGCCTCCAGCTTTTATCTACTTGGGTTCTGCTCAACTGCGGGAAGCCACTGCACCTGAGATCATGAAGCAGGTGTAACGGCCTGGCACTACCTACTCCATTTGAGATGCTCACTCCAGATCACCCCACTGGATTGACCAAGGCTCTGTCATGCATCACTATTTATTTTCTCCCTCTGCCCCATCCTTCTCCCTCTTCTTTCCTTTGCCAGGCATTCATCCCTAATAAACATTCCCTCAATGTCTTAGCTTAGCTCTGCTTCTGAAGAACCCCACCTGCAATAGACCACTTTAATTCAATTTTATTGAGAGGGGTTTTTTCATGACCTTGCAAATAACTTACACAGGAATACCAGGTTCAAAAGTCAGCAGTTCTATAGTTATAAATTCCAAGAGGAGACTTTTCAGGTGACACATTTTATAGCTCAGAGAAGCTAGATGGTTGGCATAAAGTCACAAAGGATTATGGTACTATCTTATGGCTGTTTTGCTGTGATAAGCAAATCTAGGAACGAGGCAAACTAACTCAAACTGGCTTTATTGTTTTCAATGCATTTTTAAAGAGACAACAGCCTCCAATGATTTCAAATAAACATTATTAGCACAAAAGATTTTTAAAATATTTTAAATTTATTTTTAATTGGAGGGTGATTGCTTGATAGTGTTGCGTTGGTCTCTGCCTTATTCAACATGAATCAGCCATAAGTACACATATACCCTCTCCCGTGTGAGCCCCCCTCCCACTCCGGCGCCTCTCCATTTCACCCCTCTAGGTTGTCACAGAGCACCAGCCTGAGCTCCCTGTGTAACATGAGAGATTTAATAATAACCAAAGGCATGCAGACCTCATATGTGGTACTTAGAGTAGAGCTGCCAGTGTGTGTGAGAACATTGAGCATCTTATTGTACTGATTTATATGCTCATCAAGCACAGGTATGACAGCTTGTGGACAGAGATTATTTCAAGACATTTATGTTATAAAAACAGTAAGTGCTTTTTCTGTTTTGCAAACATTCCTGTTTCTAAAATTCCATGCTGGGAGTTTTTTGCGTTAACGATAAGAATCCGACTTGGCTCTGCCCTCCTCTCTCTTTTCCCAAAGCTGTCCTGTTCCCTGCTTGTCTTTCCATATGGCCCCACAAATGCTGTCACGGGGTCGATGGCAATGGGAGTGTGATAGCTTGCCTAGAAGGAAAGCCTAAACTGCGTTCTGAAAAGAGCCACAGGGAACACCACTTTGGGCACAGCAAAGGTGACAGATGTTGCTAGGAGAAGGGCCATACTTTTCATGGCTACAGAGCATCTTTCTCCGGGGCCGACATTATGTTCCTCCCAACACACCATGTGTCAGCGCCTCCAAATGCTCCTCCTGTGATGAAATAACAGAAGCACGTATCCTCGAGGTTGTAATAGCTCTCACTGGCATTGCTCTTGTTGTGGTGCACTGAGTCCCATCAAAAGAGAGTTTTCCCTCCTGGTGGGAAAGAGCTTCTGCGAGCCTGGGGTGGTCCTGCTCTGTACTGTCTCCAGAGTCTCATGTTTCCGTATCAGGTCCCTGATCTACTCCGAGATGCGAGGCTGAACAGAGAAGGGACTGGGCCATGTGGGTCTCACTTGGCCCTGACACAAAACCTCTGAGCTGGATCCGTGTCCATTGTCACTGCCTTTCTCTAAGGAGCGGCGGGCGTTTCTTTCTTTTTTTTTTTTTTTAAGATTTATTTATTTATTTTTGGGCGGGGGTCAGGTTGGGGAGGGAGGGGAGTGGGCGGGCCACTTCTGTTGGTCCTTCATTTCTCCATTTTCATCTGTCTTTGTTCTTTGGCTCCTGTGGGCCTCCTATCGCGGGGTGGTGTCTGTCATTGCAGAGCGCCGGCTCTGGGCCCATGCGCTCCAGAGCTCCGGCTCGGTGATTGGACACATGGGTCCAGCCGCTCCGCGGCATGTGGGATCTTCCCAGGCCAGGGCTCGAACCGGCGCCCCTTGCACTTCAAGGCAGTGTCCTTACCCACTGGACCACTAGGGGAAGCCCCGCGGCGGGCGTTTCTGATGAATTCAGAATCATTTGTCTAGTCTCACTGATTTTCCTGAAAGATTTAAATTCCCTTCTATTTTTTTCCTGCTTATGCCCCAGATATTTTTATTTTTTAAAGGACCACTGATCTATACATACTGCAACTCAGACTCCTTCCATTTGGCCATACTGACCAGGAGTCCCTTTATCATGCTCCCTGGAGAGATCTGCCTTGAAGGACAAGGCTGGGTGCCCTCAGGCACCAACACCACCAAGGAGCTAGTCTTCCAAGTAGAGGAGAGTCTTCTGGGAATTCTGCAAACCACAGTGCACCTACAGTGTTGGTCCATCTGGCAAGCCCATCTCCTGAGCGTTTGATCCATTTTCACACACGGCCAGGACAGTTTTGGTATTGCTGCCCGTCTAAGGGGAGATAACACTTTCCCAACCATCTTGAAACCTTCCCGGCTTTTAGCACTGAGGCTCTTGCCAGGACGTTTGGGTCTGGCTTACAGGAAGTTTGCCCTCATTCACAACTCTGCTTTATCCAGTCTTACGTTTTGCCACCCCTTGGTCCAGCACCCTCACAACCTTCCCAGGCATACTGTCTTGGTTCCATTGGTAGAGGTTGGGGCCTTTAACTCCTTCAGAGTAAAATCTGAGGAATGGAAACAATACAGAGAAGAAGAAGGTGCCGAGGAAGAATCTGATCCCTGGTAGTTTCAGGAAGAGTCTGGTGTCATCATTATGCTACAGTGGGCAATTCTGGAATGTAAACTGTACTGCAAACACCATTCCACCTTGAGACTGAGAGTGGCGCTTCTAGATTCCTGTGTAGTCTGTCATTGGCATTGCAGGGGGCAGATGACATGAAGATGGCTTTAGTCATTCCAGGCACACTGCCATAGATTGGAGGTGTGAATTGTTAGCTGAAGCACCCTACGGCAACCAGGATTTGGATACATCAACCAAACCAGGAAAAGGGATGGCAGGAATTCTGAACAGGACACCAAGACAGTCTGTTGCAGCATTTATCAAAATGTTTCTGGTATGTGAATGCTTATAATGATAATTACCAAATCATCACTAATATTTTGGGCTTCCCCAGTGGCTCATGGTAAAGAATCTGCCTGCAATACAGGAGCCAGAGGAGATGCAGGTTCGATCCCTGGGTTAGGAAGATTCCCCTGGAGGAGGGCATGACAATCCACTCCTGTATTCTTGCCTGAAGAATCCCATGGACAGAGAGGCTTGGCAGGCTACAGTCCATAGGGTCGCAAAGAGTTAGACATGACTGAAATGATTTAGCACGCAGCACACACTAATATTTTAATCAGAATGTATCATTGTCTGCTTTCCACATTTACTATACGTTGCTTGAATCCCTGTTCTAATTGATGTAAAGTTTTTGAGCTACAATTAGTTGTTTATGTAGCTCTGTCCCACCTGAACTATAAACTCTTTGGTGGTGGTCAGTCATTCTCCACTGCACCTTACAGAGTGAACTTATAAACAGTATTTAATAATTAAAAAAAAAATTGGCTGCACCATGTGGCATATGGGATCTTAGTTCCCCAACTGGGTATCGAACCCATGCTTCCTTCAGTAGACACATGGAATCCTAACTACTGGACCACCAAGAAAGTCCAGTTTTAATAATGTTTTTAAAATATGTTTGAGGATATTCATCAGAGTGGGCAGAACAAAGCCTGTAGTAATTTCTTTTGTAAAGAAAAGTATTCTCAATTTATCTTTGAGTCAGTTTGAGTCTCCATGGACTGTGTTTGCTTAGTGGAAGTATGCCAGCAGGGATCTCAGTGATCTTTAGAATGAAATGGTTATATAAATGTACAACCTGAGCAAACTCTTTTGAGTTCACTTTGTAACTGAGAGACAGTCAATGATGGTGTCCTTGGGAAAAGCTACGGTTGTGTTCTCAGAGAAAAACTTTGAATAGGGATTAATTAGAGTGACTGTGGAGATAAAGTTTACTTAAGTAAACTTTAGAGATACCTAGAGAAAAACTAAATGAGTCTAGTGAATTTTCCTCTCCAGTCTGGTAGAAAAGAAATGTCTGCCATCCAGTTCATAGCAATAGGGTTGGGAAAAAACCAGAAAACAATGTTTTGGCAAGAAAACATCAAACATGGGAAGAAGCCTTTTGAACTGTTAAGAGGCAGATGGGGATGATATGAATCAAACCAATTTTCTTCATAGTGTAAGTCTTCTTTAAGGCATAAGTGGAACATTTTCACTATTTTTTGCATTAATTGGTTGTGATCTAGTAAAAAGTATTCTTTATATAAATGTTCTCTGAGGCTGAATCTAGCCATCTTTCAGCCGAGGGCAGGCAGATTCTTTTTTCTTCGTTTTCTTCTCTTGACAGTAGATTCACTTCTGCAAAACAGACTTCACCTTTCTCTCATACGAACAATTTACATTTGAAGCATTAGATATGTTTTCTCTGGTAGGGAGGGGAAGTGGGCTCAAGTTACCTACCTATAGAGTCAGTAAGTAACTTACCCCAAAATCTTTTTTTAAAACAAGTTTGTTAAACCTGAGTTGAGAGGAAAGTAGACAGTTGAGAATGATTTTAACCCTGAGGCAGGGTTAACAAACTTAAAGGTTTTTGACTTTTGGCACTGAGGCATGATCGAAAGAATACCAAACAGCTATGAAACTTTAATGGTTCTATAGGGAGATTGTTAAGAAGACTGCAATTTCCATATTCAACTATATCTCCCATCAAACCACTTTGCAGTTGCCATTCCAAATCTGTAAACCTTAAAGACTTTGAACCATTGTTGTGACAGAGAGCTGATGGGTAAAGATAGCTCTGATCAAGAGGGCCTGATGATTGAGGAGGGAAGCAGGCTTGAAGAGGATGGTAAACTTTGTTGGAACTTGCTTAAGATATGGTATCCATGAAACATGCAAAAGAGATATACAGGAAGCAGCTGGGGGTTGGGAAGTAGAACTCAGGAGATTGGTAGGTGCAGCCTGAGTTTTACATTTAGGAATCATCAGAAATAGAGGGAAACAAGGAAACAGGGACCGTCAGTAAGAAGAGAGCTAAAGGCCCAGGCTTGAAGGCAGGATAGAATTGGGAATAAAGAGGAAATCAACTCTGTTTTGATCCCTTTGTGAATAAGGGCACCAATATCAAGTATTCCTGATGACAGCTTTTACATTTTCACCAGAGATTGGAAAAACATGAATTTTTCAGGTCATGCTACAAAGTTGTAAATTTTATTTTTGACCTCTACTGTTTTCACATCTGTGAGTAGAACCTGCATATTGAAGTGCTTAATTTTAGAGGGTAGTGCGGTGGCTAAGGGCATTGGTTCCTACCCAGAACTCTGCTTTCAAATCCCAGTTTTGCTGCTTATCCACCTGGGTGCCAGAGAAAATTATTCAGTTTATTGCATGGAATTTTTTTCAACTTCAAAATGAAGATACAAAATGCCACTTGAAACACTAGGCCTTATAGTCTTTGTAAGCATTAAATGTAATTGTTAATGTATTCTTACTACAGGGAAATATATATTCAGAATAAACTTCTAATTCTTTCCCCTTCTTAAATAGAATTTCCATGGAATTCTGTGAGTTTTAAATCTGGTCTCTATCATTTACAGAATGATGGCCAATACGGTGTGAATTTCAATTCATTTTGTACCATTTGAAAATCATTCTGTCCATGAGTACATTTCTACAAAACTGTTAAAGGAAATGTTTTGTCTAAAATTTCTCTCTAAAAGTTCATAGGTATTGTAGAAAAAGGATGCATTAGACATAAATTGAAATATATTTTTAGGTAATGAATATTTGCTTTTTTAAAACTAGACACTTTCAAAAAAAGTGGTTTTCTCTAATTATTATGTCTCTATAGATAAATTCTTTTCTGAGTATCATAGTCACAGCATTAACTATATGTGTTTTATTATCTGTCACAGTAAATCTTCAACTTGAGGATGACTAAATGAGCATAATTGCTAGTTTATTGCAGTCCATTATGGAAACATCAGCCTTCATTTCATAAATGACATGCAGCAAAACGTGAGTGGACCATATCTCTGTGACCAGCTTTCAGTTTGTTTGTTTTGTTTTTACAGTTTTATAGGTTCGGAAGACCATTCTCTTTGATAACCAGAGATGTTTTAAGCTGGATGATTTTTTTTTTCTTCTGAATGATAATAAAGTTATTATTTTATTACATATTCTCCTAGATGTTTTTTTTAGTTGAAGGAAGATTACTTTACAATGTTGTGTTGATTTCTGCCATACCACAATGGAACTCCCCGGTAGTTATCCATCTGTCCCCTCTCTGGGAAGCCTCTCTCCCCTCCCCTTGTCACCCTCTCCTTTAGGTCACCACAGACCTCCAGGCTGGGCTCCCTGTGTTATACAGCAGCTTCTCACCAGCTGTCTGTTTTACACATGGTGGTGTATATATGATGAGATGAACCTAGAGCTTGTTACACAGAGTGAAGTCAGACAGTAAGAGAAAAGCAAATATAATATATTAATGCACATATATGGATCATGGTTTTGTCTTTTAAAAAGAAATTAACATCTCTGGCAGCACAGGCAAGAAATTTCCTAAGACATTTAACAGGTTAATTATTTCTCTCTAGTATGTTATATTCCAGTCAGTTTTAAAAATAATAATGTTTGGTTGAATTGTAAAAAGTATGCTTGACTGACAAATGAAACCTCACTTAGTACATGATTGTGATTGATGGACAGGAGCAATAATTTTGCATTTCATTTTGACATAATTTTCCTTTGCAGTGTTGATTGAAATTTATCTTCCAGCATTTTTCTTAGGATACATAACACAAAGTGTAAATATGACCCACTCTTCCTAAGACATATCATCCACATATAAGTTCACTAAAATGTTTACTTGTTATTTTGAATATTTGTTTTAAAACCTTAAAGGATTATTATGTCTCTATAGATAAATTCTTTTCTGAGTATCATAGTCACAGCATTAACTATATGTGTTTTATTATCTGTCACAGTAAATCTTCAACTTGAGGATGACTAAATGAGCATAATTGCTAGTTTATTGCAGTCCATTATGGAAACATCAGCCTTCATTTCATAAATGACATGCAGCAAAACGTGAGTGGACCATATCTCTGTGACCAGCTTTCAGTTTGTTTGTTTTGTTTTTACAGTTTTATAGGTTCGGAAGACCATTCTCTTTGATAACCAGAGATGTTTTAAGCTGGATGATTTTTTTTTTCTTCTGAATGATAATAAAGTTATTATTTTATTACATATTCTCCTAGATGTTTTTTTTAGTTGAAGGAAGATTACTTTACAATGTTGTGTTGATTTCTGCCATACCACAATGGAACTCCCCGGTAGTTATCCATCTGTCCCCTCTCTGGGAAGCCTCTCTCCCCTCCCCTTGTCACCCTCTCCTTTAGGTCACCACAGACCTCCAGGCTGGGCTCCCTGTGTTATACAGCAGCTTCTCACCAGCTGTCTGTTTTACACATGGTGGTGTATATATGATGAGATGAACCTAGAGCTTGTTACACAGAGTGAAGTCAGACAGTAAGAGAAAAGCAAATATAATATATTAATGCACATATATGGATCATGGTTTTGTCTTTTAAAAAGAAATTAACATCTCTGGCAGCACAGGCAAGAAATTTCCTAAGACATTTAACAGGTTAATTATTTCTCTCTAGTATGTTATATTCCAGTCAGTTTTAAAAATAATAATGTTTGGTTGAATTGTAAAAAGTATGCTTGACTGACAAATGAAACCTCACTTAGTACATGATTGTGATTGATGGACAGGAGCAATAATTTTGCATTTCATTTTGACATAATTTTCCTTTGCAGTGTTGATTGAAATTTATCTTCCAGCATTTTTCTTAGGATACATAACACAAAGTGTAAATATGACCCACTCTTCCTAAGACATATCATTCCACATATAAGTTCACTAAAATGTTTACTTGTTTTATTTCTATCAAATCTAGGACTTAGTTTTAAGGCTTGCCAAAGTAACACCAGTCTTGCTTCTGGGTGAGTGAAGGAAAAAAGATTAATTCTGAAAGTTGGAATTTTTACTGTGATTCAGTATAAGAAATTCCTTAATACTTGATGCCTTCACATAGATCTAATGGGTCACATATTCAGAGGACTCTTTGTATTGAGGAAATGTCTATTTGGTCCAGCAGCTCCATTCCTAGATGGCTGACACACTGGTGAGCATTTAAGGGAGATCCCTAGAGTCACCTTACTTCTTCTGTGTTGGTTCCTGGGTAAAGTGATCTATTTTGATGTAGCTGCAATTCAGTGCACATCTTTAGGCTTACTGGTTGAGAGGCCAGCAGGCCACCTGAGACTTTCAGCTGTTGGGTCAAAAATCACCAGTGTTTTGTCAGACACTCATCTCATTACTAACTCCCCAAATGTTTATCTGTTGGTGAGCACTCACAAAGGCTCCAGCTTACATGTGTCTTTAATTCAATCTCTCTTTACTCATGCTGGTCACTTCTCTAGGCCACTGACCAGCATCAGTGCAGAGGCCTGAATGCCTCTCATGGCTTGGGAGAAGTTAGAAGTTGAATTTCTATCAACATAAGGAGCTGAGGCAATGGCTTTTTTCTATCAAGGGCATGTAACGCCTCATAACTAGAGCTTTAGCTGTTTAATATAAGTGCTGTGAGAACAAAGTAGATGAGAATGTCATCTAATGCCATTTAGGAAGTGGGATAGAGAACAAATATATGAAGGTTCTTGTAAAGGAGAGACTCAGAAGGGAAATTTAACCTTTTCTAACTTCCTGTTTCCCTAAGCTTAGGTACACTAACAATACTGATGTGATTGGTTGAGTTCTTTGGAGTCACGCCAGGTACTTGCATTATTTTATGCCCCTTGAATACAGTAAAATAATGTTTGGTTGAATTGTAAAAAGTATGCTTGACTGACAAATGAAACCTCACTTAGTACATGATTGTGATTGATGGACAGGAGCAATAATTTTGCATTTCATTTTGACATAATTTTCCTTTGCAGTGTTGATTGAAATTTATCTTCCAGCATTTTTCTTAGGATACATAACACAAAGTGTAAATATGACCCACTCTTCCTAAGACATATCATTCCACATATAAGTTCACTAAAATGTTTACTTGTTTTATTTCTATCAAATCTAGGACTTAGTTTTAAGGCTTGCCAAAGTAACACCAGTCTTGCTTCTGGGTGAGTGAAGGAAAAAAGATTAATTCTGAAAGTTGGAATTTTTACTGTGATTCAGTATAAGAAATTCCTTAATACTTGATGCCTTCACATAGATCTAATGGGTCACATATTCAGAGGACTCTTTGTATTGAGGAAATGTCTATTTGGTCCAGCAGCTCCATTCCTAGATGGCTGACACACTGGTGAGCATTTAAGGGAGATCCCTAGAGTCACCTTACTTCTTCTGTGTTGGTTCCTGGGTAAAGTGATCTATTTTGATGTAGCTGCAATTCAGTGCACATCTTTAGGCTTACTGGTTGAGAGGCCAGCAGGCCACCTGAGACTTTCAGCTGTTGGGTCAAAAATCACCAGTGTTTTGTCAGACACTCATCTCATTACTAACTCCCCAAATGTTTATCTGTTGGTGAGCACTCACAAAGGCTCCAGCTTACATGTGTCTTTAATTCAATCTCTCTTTACTCATGCTGGTCACTTCTCTAGGCCACTGACCAGCATCAGTGCAGAGGCCTGAATGCCTCTCATGGCTTGGGAGAAGTTAGAAGTTGAATTTCTATCAACATAAGGAGCTGAGGCAATGGCTTTTTTCTATCAAGGGCATGTAACGCCTCATAACTAGAGCTTTAGCTGTTTAATATAAGTGCTGTGAGAACAAAGTAGATGAGAATGTCATCTAATGCCATTTAGGAAGTGGGATAGAGAACAAATATATGAAGGTTCTTGTAAAGGAGAGACTCAGAAGGGAAATTTAACCTTTTCTAACTTCCTGTTTCCCTAAGCTTAGGTACACTAACAATACTGATGTGATTGGTTGAGTTCTTTGGAGTCACGCCAGGTACTTGCATTATTTTATGCCCCTTGACCATCCTTATGAAACAGAAAATGTTATTATCTTGTTTAGTAGATGAAGAAGTGGAGGCTTACAAGGTTAAGTATCCTGCCATGGTGACATGGCTAATAAGTGATGAAGCCACACTGGCTGTCACGCAGTTACTGGAGAGGTTAGCTCTGAACAGTTCTGCTGAGATGCTGCAAATGTAGATCATGTGATGGGAAGGGCACTGCTGGGGCTGTGCAAATGGCAGCCCTTCCACTGTGCCCTATCGCCCGGGGCATAGGGAAGGCTGCACTTAAACTTGAGGCTCATTTTGTTCTCTGCTGCATGACCTTGGACTGTGAGCGGTCTCTGTTATTGATGTTCTAAGACCCTTGAAGGAAAGGCAGCACTGGGAAAGGGAAGATCATTTCACACTTTTGTTGCTTGTTTAGTTCATGCCTTGAGTTTTATAGGGCAGTGCCAGATTGATTTATATTCTTTCCTGCAATACGAACAAGGAAGCAAATTTTTATTTAAAAAGGAAAGATTCCTAGAGTCTGTAGAAAATGAATGGGATTATAAAAAAGGTTAAATTTTTTCTCTTTTGACATTTTCTGTTATGCTGACATTTTCTGCTGTGTTTGGTTGGGGCCAGACCTTTCCCATTTTGGTTTGTTGATGTTTGTCTTAAACAAATCAAGTTCTTTTGTTTAAAACTATTTCTATTTTTTCTTTTTTTCTGCTTTGTGGGAGCATGTCTCTCCAAGAAAATACCAAATCACTTTTATTTGGTTCAGTTTAAATTATAGTTGTTGAAAGATGTATGCTATTTTTCTTGGATTAAAAAATTTGCACTGGAAATATATGTATCCCAGAAGAAAATGAAGGTTTCCCTGGCTTAAAGGATTTTAAGTATTTAGATTCTGAAATAGGTTATAGGAACATGAAAATCATGTTTATGCAACATACTTGGTTTTATTGATTTTGATAGGTGCATGTGTGTGTGCTCAGTCACTCAGTCATGTCCAACTCTTTGCGACCCCATGGACTATAGCCCACCTCCTCTGTCCATGGTATTTTCCAGGCAAAAATACTGGAGTGAGTTGCCATTTCCTCCTCCAGGGAATCTTCTTGCTCCATAGATCAAGCCTGTGTCTCCTGCATTTCTTGGGCAGATTCTTTACCACAGAGTCACATGTGAAACTTGATATTGATAGGTAAAATGGATAATATAGGCCCAAACTCTCCTTTGATATAAAGAAACATAGACATAACACATGCCCAAGGAGTACAAGTGAAGGCATCCTAACACAGACTGCGAGACTAGCATGTCCTATTTCAGTGGATTCCACATTAGTAAGTTCATCTCATGAGGACTAATAAAGTGAATAATTGCCTGACTACACAATTTTTCTGGTTTAAGAGCCAGAGAAGCGCATGGGCGATTAAGGCTCATTTTGTTCTCTGCTGCATGACCTTGGACTGTGAGCGGTCTCTGTTATTGATGTTCTAAGACCCTTGAAGGAAAGGCAGCACTGGGAAAGGGAAGATCATTTCACACTTTTGTTGCTTGTTTAGTTCATGCCTTGAGTTTTATAGGGCAGTGCCAGATTGATTTATATTCTTTCCTGCAATACGAACAAGGAAGCAAATTTTTATTTAAAAAGGAAAGATTCCTAGAGTCTGTAGAAAATGAATGGGATTATAAAAAAGGTTAAATTTTTTCTCTTTTGACATTTTCTGTTATGCTGACATTTTCTGCTGTGTTTGGTTGGGGCCAGACCTTTCCCATTTTGGTTTGTTGATGTTTGTCTTAAACAAATCAAGTTCTTTTGTTTAAAACTATTTCTATTTTTTCTTTTTTTCTGCTTTGTGGGAGCATGTCTCTCCAAGAAAATACCAAATCACTTTTATTTGGTTCAGTTTAAATTATAGTTGTTGAAAGATGTATGCTATTTTTCTTGGATTAAAAAATTTGCACTGGAAATATATGTATCCCAGAAGAAAAATGAAGGTTTCCCTGGCTTAAAGGATTTTAAGTATTTAGATTCTGAAATAGGTTATAGGAACATGAAAATCATGTTTATGCAACATACTTGGTTTTATTGATTTTGATAGGTGCATGTGTGTGTGCTCAGTCACTCAGTCATGTCCAACTCTTTGCGACCCCATGGACTATAGCCCACCTCCTCTGTCCATGGTATTTTCCAGGCAAAAATACTGGAGTGAGTTGCCATTTCCTCCTCCAGGGAATCTTCTTGCTCCATAGATCAAGCCTGTGTCTCCTGCATTTCTTGGGCAGATTCTTTACCACAGAGTCACATGTGAAACTTGATATTGATAGGTAAAATGGATAATATAGGCCCAAACTCTCCTTTGATATAAAGAAACATAGACATAACACATGCCCAAGGAGTACAAGTGAAGGCATCCTAACACAGACTGCGAGACTAGCATGTCCTATTTCAGTGGATTCCACATTAGTAAGTTCATCTCATGAGGACTAATAAAGTGAATAATTGCCTGACTACACAATTTTTCTGGTTTAAGAGCCAGAGAATTTCAAGAACTGAAAGGACTACTAACTGGTTTTGTCTTCTCAATATAAATGAATCTCCCCTTTTAGTTTTTTTTGTTGTTGTTCTCTCTTTAAAAATTATATTCTGTATATTAAAGTTGAGAAAAATTTCTGGGTGGTCATCCCCTTGTATAATGCCATTGGCACTCACTTTGGTTTCCTGGTCCTGCCATAATAAAGTGCCACAAGCAGAGTGACTTTAGACAAGAAAAATTGACTCAGTCACACCTGATGAATCTGTGACAGATTGGCAGTGCAAGTCTTGTACTAGGACAGAAGGATTTAGCTGTACTTAGAAGTATGAAAATCTCATGCATCATATGATGGTCTGTGTTACTGATATTTATTGTGATCTAATTTAATAATTTGTGTTTTTGGTGGTCTAAGTAGTTTGTAGGTATTAAGAAAACGAATCAGGGTATATCCATGGAGAACACACTCTTAACATGAAGTAAGAAACTAAAAGCACTAGATTTACAGACACATGATCCTAAAAGACATTTCCGGATAGTGTTTTTTTCTGCTACGTTAGCAGTTATGGTCATGAAATAAGCGACTGCATCTTTAATTAGAGTTTAACTTAACCTCTGCAAAGGAAATAGGGTTTCTTAAAGTTCCATGAGAAAGATCCAGATGTTAGCAACCAATGAAGTAAATGAATTCACTGTGAAGTAACCTGAAATTGTTAGGGAAATTGTTCTTTGATCTAACCTAGCTAATATAATAAAAGCAAATATTTATTGTTACTCGTGGTCACATTTTGGGGCATGTAGAATCATGGTACGTTCCACTACTACTTCATGTACCCAAAATTTCAAACCTAATGCATATCACTTTACAGAGCCCTGCATTCGTAGAAAGGGGCTCACCATGAACTGACTTCATAACCAAATCAGTGACAGCTTTCAATGGCTAAGCCTTTCTTTCTTTCTTTTTTTTTTTGTAAAGAGAGATCTATACCTACAAATATTAACTCAACTTCAGTAGTAGTTCTAGTTTACTTTTAAATTTCCTCACACAGATAGTCAGGATATGTGGATCTATATCTTTGTGCTTACCTGAATTCATTAAAAAAAGAAAATTCTTAGCAGTCCCTTTCAGGAGAGTGTTAACAGTGAAGGTTTCACTATTCATCCAGGATAATTCTTAGACTCAGGACAATTGTCACTGAGGAAGTGACATTTCTATTTAAGCAACAGAAAGCTTAGGAGAAAATCATAGCAAATGAAACAACAGACAAAGAATTAATCTCCAAAATCTACAAGCAACTCAGACAAGTCAGCACTGGAAAAACGAACAACCCAATCAAAAAATGGGAAAAGGACCTAAACAGACACCTCTCCAACGATGACATACAGATGGCCCAAAAACACATGAAACGATGCTCAACTTCACTAATAATTAGAGAAATGCAAATCAAAACTACAATGAGATGTCACCTCACACCCGTCAGAATGGCCATCATCCACAAATCGACAGACAATAAATGCTGGAGAGGCTGCGGAGAAAAGGGAACACTCCTGCATTGCTGGTGGGAGTGTAAATTGATACAGCCTCTATGGAAGACAGTCTGGAGATTTCTTAAAAAACAAAAAATAGAAGCACCATATGACCCAGCAATCCCACTCTTAGGCTTATACCCTGATGAAATCAAAACTGAAAGAAGCACCTGTACCCCAATGTTCATTGCAGCTCTCTATACAATAGCTAGAACATGGAAGGAACCTAGATGCCCATCGACAAACGAATGGATCCAAAAGCTCTGGTACATATATACAATGGAATACTACACAGCTGTAAAGAGAAATGCAGAAGAATCAGCCCTCATGAGGTGGCTGGATCTAGAACGTATCCTAAAAAGTGAAGTCAGTAAGAAAGAGAAGGACAAATACAGTATATTAACACATATATATGGAATCTAGTAGGATGGTGATGATGGCACATGCAGTGAAGCGACAGAAAGACAGACATGGACAGTGGACATATGGACATTTTGGGGAAGGAACAGTGGGTGAGAGGCGTAAGGGAAGTAGCATGAAGGCCTGTACTATCATAAGTGAAGAAAATAGCTCTAGTCATTGCTCTGTGAGAAAAGGGGATCCTTCACGGGTGCTGTGTGATGGTCGGGAGGGGAGGGAAGGGGGGGATATACATGTGACTAATCTGAGAACATGCATGTCTGTGAACAACAAAACTCTGTAAAAGTTAAAAGTAAAATAAAGGTTTAAAAAAAAAAAAAAAACAGAAAGCTTACTTTCTATAAATTAATGTTACTTCATGTAAAAATATATGGCAGTGCACATCAGAAAGTTCTAAGTTAAAACTTGATTACCCAAGGAATATTTGAGGAAAAGGTTTTCCCCCAGTCCATTGCTTTAAGAAATGTCCTAATTTTTCAGCCTAAGATGCCTCAACAAATTGCACAATTTGCTTAGGTTATAGCTATATCCGTAGACTGTTAGGTTCAAAAAAATATTGTTTTAAAAGCAAGTTTTATGCTTCATGACTTAATTTTCTATAAATAGTATAGGAATTATATTTAAAGAATCACAAATAATATCCTTTTTCTAACAAAAGTCACCATACAAGCATTGTAGAAAAGCTTAAATATATGTATAAACAAAATAAAAGAAAATAAATTCTCAGTATGTACAAATTTTCAAGTATATTATACATGCTCAAAATATTTGCTGATACTTGACTATTATAAATAAATCAAATGCAGTTTTTCTTTAATTTTAAGATAAGGAATAAAGCCAAAGCATAGAAAAAATAACAAGGGTAACTTATTCCTAAAATGTAAAAATAAGATAAAGAAAAAATAAAATAAGCAAACTCACCCCTCTAGGTCCTGATAAGTTTTGTCACTATGATTATCTTCAAGTACTATAAAGGCTAAGGTTTTTGTTAGTTTTGTTCCCAAATAATACTTGTATTAATATTTTATTAATAAATTGCACACATTAATATTAAAAGCTAATTTGTTGAATGAGTTAATCAGGAAAATATAATAAAAATATGATCTGTATGCAGTTTATAGCCCCCTTTGGCAGTATAAGTTTAAATAACCAAAAAGTATATATTCAGTAGCCTTTGTATTTGGATCGCACAGATATTTGCCACTAATTTACATGTGAGGAAACCAAGACTTATAAATACTGGTCTCTGATTTTTTTCTGCTCTGGTAGTCCAGCAAAATTAAGAACAGAACTGACCCACACACATGAGAAATGGGTCACAAATATGCCATGATATTTATTAGCTAAAGATATCTAAACTTGAGACCTGTAATTTGAATATGTCTTACTAGGAAATGGGAATGATTCTTTTAATTCTTTATTTTAAAGGTTTTACAGAGTTTTGTTGTTCATAGACATGTATGTTCCCAGACCAGTCATATGCATATCCCTGGCCCCATCCCACCCCTCCGGACCATCACCCCAAGCCATTGTGAGCACTCCTATTCCCTTAGCACAATGACAATAGCTCTTTTTCACACATGACAGTATAGGTTTCCATGTTACTCGCTCCATGCCTCCCTCTCCCTGTTTCTTCCCCACAATGTCCATATGCCTATGCTCTGTTTTTCCATGAGTTCACTGCGTGTGTTATCAAGACCATCCTACTAGATTCCATACATATGTGTTAGTATACTGTATTTGTCTTTCTCTTTTTGACTTACTTCACTTTTTATGATAGGTTCTAGAGCCAGCCACCTCATTAGGACTGAGTCTTCTGCATTTCTTTTAACAGCTGAGTAGTATTAGGAAATGGTTCTTGAAACAAGTTTAAAGATTCTTCCACAAGGCTCTTTACGTGTAATATTACACATGGGCCTGAATGCTGTGCATTCTGGGCTATTTTGCCAATTGAGTAGCTTTCTCATTTAGTTTCTCTATGTAGTGAGCCTCGATGTCTATTTATGTTTTCTGATTAGTTTGGGTGAAGATCATTTTTAATAATATCTCCCACGTGCTCAGCTTCAAATAAATGTTAATTACTTGAAAAATGCCTTTTCAGAATTTGTTGAACCAAAGGGCAGCCCTATGGCAGACAATCTCTGCTAAACTTTCCAAAGTCTCATCTTGTGCATATTCAGCCAAACCCAATAACCCACCTTTAGTTTCTCTTCCAACCTCTGGTAGCTTCTGTCTAAAAGTCAACCCCTTCAGCAACTGGGAATTTCAATCTCAGCCTCCTTAACACCTGTCACTCCTCATGATAGGGACAGAATGGAATAGTTAGGTAGTTGTAAGTCCTAGTAGAGGACTGTAGGTAGAAGGGTAAAACCTGGGAAGAGTTGGGAAGCCAATAAGTTAACAATAACTTAAGAAAGCTGCTCCTTATTCAATAAAGCAGGAAGAGCTGGGGAAGGAGGAGCTGATGATGTATGCCTTACATCTGCATCTACGTCTACTTGAAGAAGGAGGTCTTCTACCCTCCTATATATATATTGCTGCCCACTCAATCGAGCAAGAGAGCTTTCCTGCCTGCCTGCTTGCACCTCTTACAAGCGTCCTATCCTAATAAATCCACTTCTTGCCTATCACTCTGCTTCTTGCTGAATTCCTTCTGCATTGAGGCCCAAAGAAGCTGAAACTCAGTGCGTCCAGATGTTGGGTAAGTGCTGGCTTAAGTCCAGGCAATGTGGGTTCAAGTCCCAGACTGGCTTTTGGCTGGGTTTGAGTCCCAGCCATGTGGGTTCAAGTCTCAAACAGGGTTTTGGTTGGATTTAATCACGGCTACATGGGTTTGAGTTCAAAACTGGGTTTCGGGTTTAAGTCTTAATCAGAGGTAGAATAATTTTGCTCTTAGAGTCCAAAATAGAAAAGTAATGTATAAGTAGAGATTTAAGGCTATCATGAGGCTCAACCCCGACTTTTTATCTTCCACAAGGCTTTAGTTAAACACATGGGCCTGAATGCTGTGCATTCTGGGCTATTTTGCCAATTGAGTAGCTTTCTCATTTAGTTTCTCTATGTAGTGAGCCTCGATGTCTATTTATGTTTTCTGATTAGTTTGGGTGAAGATCATTTTTAATAATATCTCCCACGTGCTCAGCTTCAAATAAATGTTAATTACTTGAAAAATGCCTTTTCAGAATTTGTTGAACCAAAGGGCAGCCCTATGGCAGACAATCTCTGCTAAACTTTCCAAAGTCTCATCTTGTGCATATTCAGCCAAACCCAATAACCCACCTTTAGTTTCTCTTCCAACCTCTGGTAGCTTCTGTCTAAAAGTCAACCCCTTCAGCAACTGGGAATTTCAATCTCAGCCTCCTTAACACCTGTCACTCCTCATGATAGGGACAGAATGGAATAGTTAGGTAGTTGTAAGTCCTAGTAGAGGACTGTAGGTAGAAGGGTAAAACCTGGGAAGAGTTGGGAAGCCAATAAGTTAACAATAACTTAAGAAAGCTGCTCCTTATTCAATAAAGCAGGAAGAGCTGGGGAAGGAGGAGCTGATGATGTATGCCTTACATCTGCATCTACGTCTACTTGAAGAAGGAGGTCTTCTACCCTCCTATATATATATTGCTGCCCACTCAATCGAGCAAGAGAGCTTTCCTGCCTGCCTGCTTGCACCTCTTACAAGCGTCCTATCCTAATAAATCCACTTCTTGCCTATCACTCTGCTTCTTGCTGAATTCCTTCTGCATTGAGGCCCAAAGAAGCTGAAACTCAGTGCGTCCAGATGTTGGGTAAGTGCTGGCTTAAGTCCAGGCAATGTGGGTTCAAGTCCCAGACTGGCTTTTGGCTGGGTTTGAGTCCCAGCCATGTGGGTTCAAGTCTCAAACAGGGTTTTGGTTGGATTCAACCCCGGCTACATGGGTTCGAGTCCAAAACTGGGTTTCGGGTTTAAGTCTTAATCCGAGGTAGAACACTTTTGCTCTTAGAGTCCAAAATAGAAAAGTAACCTCTAAGCAGAGATCTAAGGCTATCATGAGGCTCAACACACAGTCCTGTACTGTTTGTTGTTTAATTCCTGACAATGATTACCTTACATATTTTCTACAGTTTAATAGTTGTTTATAGGATCAGATGCAGTGAACTTGAACCAGTCTGTTCTGTCAAGTCCAGAGTATAAATCCCATTTAATTTTGACTCTGTTGTCTTCATTATATTCTTTTTTTGGCTTTTGCTTGAATGAATAACATCATTTTATTCTTTTATTCTGTGATTTGAAATTTGTCTCTGTTTAATCTAATGGTCATTTTTCAAAAACCAAATATTTTTGGCTAACCTTTGGACTTTTATTCTTTTAATAATATCAATAGTTAAAATGTGCATATAAAATTGCTCCCTCTAAGAATGTGGTCCTGAGTAACTATTAGAGAAAAATCATTGCCATTATCATAATTTACAGTGTTATACCTAGAAAATCTAAAAGGAGTGAACTGAAACTTATGACTTCTAATAATGATATTTCAATGATTTGACTAGAAGAACAGAATCTTCCGGTGTGCTAAGGCTTCTATTGGCTCCTGGTAGAGGAGCAACAGCAGCCCTCGGTGTAGTCACTGCTTCCCCTCCACTCTGGTTAAGGCAGTAGCAATAATTGAAGTTCTCCAAAGGGAGTTACAACCCTACCAGGATGAGGAGCCTGAGGTTAGGACTGTAATCCAGATATTTCAAACAGATGAACAAAAGGAAATTCATGCTGCTGCACATAATGGTATCAGGCCGTTATCTCTGTGGGTTATAGATTTTGTACTTTTTAAAAAAATTTTGACCTCTTTTTATTGATTTTTTTGTTTATCTATTTTCATCCATCTTTATTCTTTGGCCTGTGTGGGCCTCCCATTGCAGGAGCCTCTCTCGTGGCAGAGCACCAGCTCTGGGCACATGCAATCCAGAGTGCTGGCTCGTAATTGGACACACCTTTCTAGCCACTCTGTGGCACACGGAATCCCTCCTCCCGGGCCAGGGATTGAACCACTGCCCCCTGCATTGCAGTGTGGACTCTTTACCCACTGGACTACCCGGGAAGCCCTGTACTTCTTTTTTTAAGGAAAATAGTTTCTTCAATGTTATACTGACTCTGGATTTCACCTTCCCTTCCTTTGGAGGTGTATGTGTGTTTAAAGAATCATTTCTTGTTGATTATCTTGGAAAAATGAGCATTATTTCTCTTTTCTAAGCACTAGTAAAGAAATCTTGGAAAATACTAAGCCTTGGAGAATTACCTCATTTAATTCTCAAAACAGAACTATGAGAAAGACACTACTATTTTGTCCATTTTACAGATGGGGAGGTAGAATTTGAAAAGATGAAGTAACTTGGACATGGTCACATGAAGTACTCGATGTTCAAGTTCAGGTACCTGAGTTTAGATCCTAGGTTCTTATATACTCTGAATAAGGCATATATATTGACTATCAATATGTAGAGTAAACAATACAGCCCATAGCACAGCCTTCGAAAGGTACTCTAACTCCGGGAAATTACCTACAATGGAATTTTATATTCCCATGAAGTAAGTAAAGGGAGTGTTTTCTAGAGGCAAGGGTAGCCAGACATTCTGCTCTCTGTCTTTTGAAACAATAGGAACCTCCCTCTTCAATTTTAACAATCAAGGCTTCTATTGGCTCCTGGTAGAGGAGCAACAGCAGCCCTCGGTGTAGTCACTGCTCCTCCACTCTGGTTAAGGCAGTAGCAATAATTGAAGTTCTCCAAAGGGAGTTACAACCCTACCAGGATGAGGAGCCTGAGGTTAGGACTGTAATCCAGATATTTCAAACAGATGAACAAAAGGAAATTCATGCTGCTGCACATAATGGTATCAGGCCGTTATCTCTGTGGGTTATAGATTTTGTACTTTTTAAAAAAATTTTGACCTCTTTTTATTGATTTTTTTGTTTATCTATTTTCATCCATCTTTATTCTTTGGCCTGTGTGGGCCTCCCATTGCAGGAGCCTCTCTCGTGGCAGAGCACCAGCTCTGGGCACATGCAATCCAGAGTGCTGGCTCGTAATTGGACACACCTTTCTAGCCACTCTGTGGCACACGGAATCCCTCCTCCCGGGCCAGGGATTGAACCACTGCCCCCTGCATTGCAGTGTGGACTCTTTACCCACTGGACTACCCGGGAAGCCCTGTACTTCTTTTTTTAAGGAAAATAGTTTCTTCAATGTTATACTGACTCTGGATTTCACCTTCCCTTCCTTTGGAGGTGTATGTGTGTTTAAAGAATCATTTCTTGTTGATTATCTTGGAAAAATGAGCATTATTTTCTCTTTTCTAAACACTAGTAAAGAAATCTTGGAAGATACTAAGCCTTGGAGAATTACCTCATTTAATTCTCAAAACAGAACTATGAGAAAGACACTACTATTTTGTCCATTTTACAGATGGGGAGGTAGAATTTGAAAAGATGAAGTAACTTGGACATGGTCACATGAAGTACTCGATGTTCAAGTTCAGGTACCTGAGTTTAGATCCTAGGTTCTTATATACTCTGAATAAGGCATATATATTGACTATCAATATGTAGAGTAAACAATACAGCCCATAGCACAGCCTTCGGGAAAGGTACTCTAACTCCGGAAGTTACCTACAATGGAATTTTATATTCCCATGAAGTAAGTAAAGGGAGTGTTTTCTAGAGGCAAGGGTAGCCAGACATTCTGCTCTCTGTCTTTTGAAACAATAGGAACCTCCCTCTTCCCAGGTAAATTTTTAAGCAAGTCAAGGCCATCTATTAGTAGTATATATTGGACATGCAAAGTCTAGAAAATAAAAACCTGTTGTGCCAGGACTAAGGCCATCTTTTTTTTTTTTTTAACTTTTATTTTACTTTGAAATATTACAGAGTTTTGTTGTTTACAGATATGTATGTTCCCAGATTAGTCATATGTATATCCCCCCCTTCCCACCCCTCCCAACCATCACACAGCACCCCTGAAGGATCTCCTTTTCTCACAGAGCAATGACTATAGCTATTTTCTTCACTTATGGTAGTACAAGCCTTCATGCTACTTCCTTTACACCCCCCACCCTCTGTTCCTTCCCCACAATGTCCATATGTCCACTGTCCATGTCTGTCTTCCTTATGGTTTTTGTCTAGGCAACTTGAGGGAGGGTATCTCATAAAATATGTTTTCAAAGTACATAGTGTTTTATGAAAAAAAAAAAGAACTGTTGCATATTAAAATGTTTGTGACAGGTGCATTTAAAGTCTTCTCTAACCTCCTGCCCCTCAGTGTGTTTACATGATAACTCCCTTGAATAAATACTTAGTATGGAGGCTATTCTGGAAATCAGGGGTCCCTGATACACTTGGTAACTATAGTTACAGTTGTCTCTTTTATTTTCCTGGAATATAAAATAACAGGTCATCATCTCAGAAGTCATTTTGAAGGCCTTAATGAGATAAACACTCTTTTTTTTTTTTTTTCCAGGCAGTATTCCTACTGTTGAGTGCTAGTCATAATCTCCTTCTCTAAATGATAAAAATGATGTATGTCTATAAAGTGGAGACAAGATATGAATGCCAGAATCTTACAACTTTGAGCACAAATCAATTAATTAAAAAAATTATTCCTTAGGAAAATGTTTTTCTCTCTCCATTAAAATAAAATAACTAATTTATTTAATTGATGATTATTCCAAAAGTTGCTTCCAGATTACAATCACATTGTGTATTAATCCATCCAAACTTGGCAAAACATTAGCTGATTTTAAAAAAATGTTGACAAAAAATCAAAAATGTTCCTCCCAACTGAGTGAAGCAGTTGTAACAGAAGCAATAGAAAGTTAATCTCCTGGGGAAAGGCATCACACCCTCACTACCCTCCCATCTCTCGTGGTAAGGGACTCTCCTCTACTGGTATGGAAGAGGGTTACACATCCTCTCATCTTTCTTGTCCACTTGTGAGAAAGTGTTTACAGAAAGATGAAAATTTTACTTCTTTAATTATACTAAAAGGCAGAGCTTTAATACCATAGACATACCCCAATAAACATCCTTTAAAACAGATTTGTCACTCTTTCCTATTATGGCCAATGTATGCTATTTACTCCTGAAGAAAGAGTGGACTTGATATGCCAGAAAGAACTGTTCTCCAACTTCCTGTCCAATGCTGGGTCCCTGGGTACTGATTTGTGTGAGTTCTTGATGCTGTCCTCTCTTTTCATTCTGGTGTGAACACAGCAAATTCCAAGAAAACACATTGACCAAGACACAAGACACACTTGGAGTGCACATTTGATTTCTTGAGCAAAAGTTTCTTGTTCTGTTCTTATTCATTCCCTTTCAGAACTGAATTCTTAATGAGTTCTGAGCATTTCCATCACTTTAGATGGACTGACTCCAATACTGAAGCTCAAAACTTGGGCCACCTGATGGGAAGAGCTGATTTATTGGAAAAGATCCTGATGCTGGGAGAGACTGAAGTCAAAAGGAGAGGGGACTGGCAGAGGATGAGATGGTTAGATAGTATACCGACTCAATGGACACAGTTGAGCCAACTCCATGGAGGACAGAGGATCCTGACATGCTGTAGTTCATGGTGTCACAAAGTCATGTCAGACTGAACAACAACAACTCCAAACACAAGAGGAACTGCTTGAGTTTAGCAGCATCTTTGAGAAGAGTAAATTTTTGATGATTTGGCCAATCATTCCTTCCAATTACTTGCCCTGCTTAGAAAATATGGCTTGACTATATTTAAGTAAATTTGGCTTGATTATATTTAAATAAATTTGTTTGGTTTGATTTCCTTGCTAGAGGAATTGGTAGGAGAAAATGTAAGAAAGTGGAGCCAGCTTTAGAATTTTAAAATAAAACCAAATCATTTGTTCTCAATTATGCCAAAAAGTGGTTCTCAATTATTTCCCCAGCAACCAGCCCCCATCTTCATGTGCTATCCCAAAGTCTCATCCTTAACATAAATCCAGTAGAGATAGAGAACTTGTTATGCATACCAAGACCCCCTATATCACCTTTGTGATTCTAAAGTATTTCCAGAAACTGAGGACAACCAAATATTATAACAAAAGATGCCTCCACTGCTCTTGTCACTCACTCAGGAAATTCCAAAGGTTTGGGGAGCTGTGAACTAGGAACCATGAATGAAGATCAAATATATGAGACATAGATTTTGGTCATCTGAAAGTGAAAAGCCTAACTCTGCCGACTAAGTGAAACAAAGCCAAAAGATGGGTTTATGGCAAGGGTTTCGACCTTTAAGCAGGGAAACTCAGGCTATGAGAGCAGTAAGATCCCAGGTGTTTACAGACTGAAGGGTTTTTTATGGGGTAAAAATGGGATTATTTGTCTTTTTCAGCTGAATGGTTGCCTGATGGTCTTCTTTCTTTTTGAATCAGGCCAGCCAACTAAGGGAAACAAAAGAGTCCAGGGATGGTGTGATTGAACGTGGTATTTGCAGATTGTCTGGTGTCCTCTGATGATTTCTGAGAAGAGCTGTCAATTTCCTGCAGCTTATGTTAGGTAAGGTTAAGTTTTGCTTTTCTTTAATGCACCTGGGTTTCCAACTCCTTTTTTTTTTTTTTTCCTACAACATAACTGACTCTACTTTAGTTTTTTTTTCTACATGTATTTCTTATAAATCACAATATCATACTCAGCAAGGTATTTGGCCATAATAAGACAAGTCCTCAATTCTGATCATAATCATATTTGTGGGATTCCTATTTCTCTTTGGAATGTTTGTTGTTATTTAGTTGCTTACTTGTGACTTAGTCTTTTGCAAGCCTATGGATTGTAGCCCACAAGGCTCTTCTGTCCATAGAATTTACAGGCAAGAATACTGGAGTGGATTGCCATTTCCTTCTATAGAGGATCTTCTGGACCCAGGAATCGAACCCATGTCTGTTGTGTCTCCTGGACTGGCAGGCAGATTCTTTACCACCGTGCCACTTGGGAAGCTTGGACAAATTTGATAGTTTTTAAAAAAATCTTTTTAAAAACGTTTTGCTATTGGAGTCTTTCTTTATAACGTATTAGTTTCTGTTATACAACAAAGTGAATCAACTATATGTGTTTGATACAAGCCTGCTTAAGACTCCTTCCAACCCCACCCAACCTTCTCAGAGCACTAAGGTCATCCCAGAGCACCAAGCTATTCACAGCTTCCCACTAACTGGCTGTGTTAAGTTCAGTCAATGCTTAGGTGCTAGAGACCCTCTGTCATTCTTGAAAGGACCTCTAGAGGTCAGGGTTGAGTCATGGTGCATAGCTAAACTTCCTCAGTCACTGTCTTTGCAGACAAAATATGGCAAACACTGACTTTTTGGTATCCCCATCTGGTATCATTCTTAAGCTCTAAATGTGTTTACTCACAAATGTAATTTAACTAACAAGCTAATATGCAACATTCTCTGTTATTGGGTATTTGAATATATATTCAGTTTCTACATTTAAGTTAGAGTCTCTTATTTCTGTTAAAGAAGTTAAGGCTCTAAGAACATTTGAAAAAATCTATTTAGGCCTTGAAATATGCAAGGAATTGTAAAATAACATCTATTAAAAATGAAGATACCTCAACTTTAAATTAATAGGATCATTTAAAGTTTTATGACGTTCCTAAAATTTAGGATTGCAATCATTCTCTTAATTCAAAAGCATTTGAAAGCTCTCCAAAAAAAAAAAAAAAAAAATTGAAAATCACTTGGAACAAGACAGAATAATTTACCATTATTATTGTACTTTAGTGTTTTTATCATCCTTAGTTCAGAGCCTGGCAGGCAGCCAAAAAACATGTTCCCCACAGTTCCTCCTGAGCATCCTTGGTCAGAGTTAAATAACTGGTGAAGACCTGCGGCCAGGAACAGGAAGTTAGAGGAAGGTTTACCTAAGAAGCTCTTTACCAATTTTTGGAGCTACAATCTTTCTTATTCTGCAGTTATTTACTGCTTGCTTTATTTATTTATTTTAAACCAGTGTTCCCAAATATTTTTAGATGCTTTGGGGAACCATGAAAGGTAGTCTGATCTTTTAAGCAACTAAATGAGAATGCTGCATTTAACTGTATACCGTGAGGTGTAGTTCTTGAGCTGTTTCCAAATAGTCTTCAGTAAAGGAGTTGTTGTTGGTGAGTCACTCAGTGGTGCCTGACTCTTTGTGGTCTCATGGCCTGTAGCCCTCCAGGGTCCTCTGTCGAAGGGGTTTTCCAGGCAAGCATACTGGATTTAGTTGCCATTTCCTTCTCCAGGGGATCTTCCCAACCCAGCGACTGAACCCATGTCTCCTGCTCTGCAGGCAGATTCTTTACCACTGAGCTACCAGGGAACCCAAGAAGGAGTATGTCTGGTAATTCCAGTTATACCCAGACTTTTCCTACTCCTCCAGCTCTTTCCCTCATTCGCACCCTTGCTCCCAGACTTCATTCTTTAAGGCTCTAATATCACCTTCTCTGTGAAGCCTTATCAACTGTCATTGTGTGAATTTCACCACTCCTTGCCGGACTCTCCCAATGGACCTTGTATGCTTGCTTGTCTATGAAATCTCACTCAGGGGCATGTTTTTCAGTTCTTCCCTTCTAAAATTTGCAATTATAGATCATGAGGTGGTAAAGGATATTTCAAACATGTAAGCATCAGTAGGACATAGGTGTCAATCCATCAGAATGGAAATCAGCTTTAAATGACACGGGTATGTTGAACTAAATAAGAACCTGGAACCAGGTTATGAGCTCCTCAGGGCTGGACCCCTGCTGTGTTTGCTTTGGTATTCTTAACACCTAGCACAATACTTGGCTTATAGTTGATTGATAAATGTTTTATGAGTAAATGAATATCAAGAAGAGTTATGCATTAATTCCAGAGAGAGTCCTGAAGGCTTAGTGGTGACTTCAAGATTGCCTAGCATCATGTAATCCTAGACATTAGTTTTACTTGAGGTAAAGAAATTGTCCTTCACACTAGAGGATCCTGTTGACACACTTCACAGCACCTAGGCATTGACCTGTCCCCAGAGACTAATTGTCTGGAGCTATCTGCTCTCTCTCATACTTCCCTGATGTATTTTTGAGGACCATAACAGGTTAGTTACATTGTATTTGTGGAAGAAGAAATGGTAGGCAAGTCTATTTACCAAATAGCTAAATACCTCTGATGCCACTTAAACTATAAGCTATAGCTAATTATGTAAGCCCTGGAAGAGGGCATGGAAACCCACTCCAGTATTCTTGCCTAGAAAGTCCCATGGACAGAGGAGCCTGGTGAGCTACAGTCCACGGGATTGCATAGAGTTGGACACAACTAAACAACTGACACAGACACAGAACTATTTAAATTATATATATATATATATATATATATATATATATATATATACACACACACACACACACACACATATATAGATAAGCATTTGGAGAATTTTCCTGGAGGTCCAGTGGTGAAGACTCTACATGTCCAATGCAGGGGATGCCAGTTTGCATCCCTTGTCAGGTGGCCTAAGATGCCATATGCTGCAGCCAGAAAATCAAAAAAGAAAAACAAAACTATATTTGGAAAACTACAACACTCATAAGCTATTTTCCCATATGGTAGGATACATTCTAGATGAGTCATCCTTCATTTAATGTTGATCTACTGTGAAAAAAGATTCTTTAGATACAGTTTAGGAGTGTTTAAAATGAAACAATGCATGTTCTACTTACACAGGGTAGCAGTTCTTCAGAGAGTTTCTTTTTTAACCTAAAAGTAAAGACAGAGTGCATGGTTTCCAGCTACCTTTGCTGTGGGGGATTCCTTTATCTTGTGAACTGGGATGGCTAAGTTCTGGTCCACCTTGTTTTCTAGCAGCTGAAGCTTTCTGCTCAGCTAAGGGGGTAGTCCCTTCTCATCTGCCCCAAGTAGATGCCTATGCCCCACAAACACAGGTCGAGCTGAAGAGATTCCATTGCTCCTTTTAGAATGACTCCATACAATAAAGAATGCCTGTCAATTTGAATTTAATTAGCCCTACATAAAATAATTATTTACCTTTGCTCCATATAGTGCTTCTAAGTGATGAAGCCACAGAGGACTAAAGTACATGAGTTCTGCAAGTCAGTGCAAGTTAAAATGGAAAGAAAGGTGGGGCCTTGGAAAGCTGTAAATCTACAGGGTCCAGTTTACTCCTGGGAGACAGTGGAATGGCAGGCAGGCCCTGGAACTTCTCACAACCCTTTTTCAGAAATGTTAAGCATTTGGCTTAGTGTTAATCTCTCAGTTGTGTCCCACTCTTTGTGACCCACCCCACAGTAGCCTGCCGGGTCCTCTGTCCATGGAATTTTCTAGGCAAGAGTGGGTTGCCATCCCCTTCTCCAGGGGGAATCTTTCCCACTCAAGGATAGATCCCAGGTCTCCTGCAGCTTAATCATCACTGAATTATCGCCTGGCTCCGAATTACTACAGTTTTTGTTTGGTTTGGTTTGGTTTTGAAGCAAGGGAGGTCTTGCCATACAGCTTGCGAGATCTTAATTTCCTGATTTAGGATGGAACCCAAGCCTCTTGCAGTGGAAGCGTGGGTCCTACCAGCTGGACAACCAGACAAATGCCTCTATACTTTTTAAAAAGGCAGCTGGTAATAGCTGTGAGTAAGTGGGTCAGGATTTAAGCATATTCTGTTTACCCAAGAGCCACAGTCTGAACTTTTTCACTCCAAATGCCCTAAATATTTGTATCAACAGCTTTATTCTATAGTCAATCCTTAGAGATCCAGAAAGGGAACCCCATAGTGTTTTGGGAGTTACTCTCTTTCATTTGCTGATTGATTTCAGAGTCCTAGTTCCTGATAAAATGATGTCTGACACATACTATTAAAATTTAGTGGATTACAGTTTTTTTCTTAAGACATCCATGTAAATACCATGAGTGATTTATTTTTTCCAGAAGTGAGAACAAGACAATTAAAATTGGCCCTCAATATGTATGGGAAAGAGATGAAAGCAATGATACTTAATCTTAAAAATTAACATTTACTGTGGTCCTGAGGCAAGTGCCAAGTGAAAGAGAGAGATGTTTTCCAGATGCTGAAACTCAAACAGTATCTGTGAAAGACTGGGCCATCACATACCCTGCAATCTGCAGATGCTGCAACTCAATTTACACACTTTAGTCAGGGGTAAGTAAGATCTGGATGACTGAGTCATGCTGAAAGATTTTATTTATATGTGATCATTTCAGTTTATTAATTTTTAATAAAAATAGCTAGAACTTTACTAGGTTCCCATGGAGCTGGTCAGTAAATTGTTTTTGCTATAGGAAAATGTTTTTACAAAATAAAATCAGTACTAGAAGGCCTCTTGTTAACTATATGGTGAGTTGGAAGTATAGAGCAGGGAGTCACACCATCTCCTGGGACAATGAAAATAATCATTAAAATTGAGAAGTACTAGGGACTTCTCTGGCAGTCAGTGGTTAAGACTCCACACTTCCAGTGTAGGTGACATGGATCTGATTGTCGGTCTACGAACTAAGATCTCACGTGCTGTGAGGCATGGACAAGAAAAAAAAAAAAAAACATAAAACAACAAAAAAATTAAGAAGTACTATCCCTTCTCCATTATAGGACTTTATTTCTAAAGGAAAATTATCCAGTCCTTTAGACAGTAGTAGACACACATGGATAAATTTTTACTATTAAATTTTCATATTTAGAGTGACTGAGTCACTGATATTTTTAGCCCTTAGCGTACTTTCTCTTAAAAGATGTAGTATTCTAAGAGCCACAGTCTGAACTTTTCACTCCAAATGCCCTAAATATTTGTATCAACAGCTTTATTCTATAGTCAATCCTTAGAGATCCAGAAAGGGAACCCCATAGTGTTTTGGGAGTTACTCTCTTTCATTTGCTGATTGATTTCAGAGTCCTAGTTCCTGATAAAATGATGTCTGACACATACTATTAAAATTTAGTGGATTACAGTTTTTTTCTTAAGACATCCATGTAAATACCATGAGTGATTTATTTTTTCCAGAAGTGAGAACAAGACAATTAAAATTGGCCCTCAATATGTATGGGAAAGAGATGAAAGCAATGATACTTAATCTTAAAAATTAACATTTACTGTGGTCCTGAGGCAAGTGCCAAGTGAAAGAGAGAGATGTTTTCCAGATGCTGAAACTCAAACAGTATCTGTGAAAGACTGGGCCATCACATACCCTGCAATCTGCAGATGCTGCAACTCAATTTACACACTTTAGTCAGGGGTAAGTAAGATCTGGATGACTGAGTCATGCTGAAAGATTTTATTTATATGTGATCATTTCAGTTTATTAATTTTTAATAAAAATAGCTAGAACTTTACTAGGTTCCCATGGAGCTGGTCAGTAAATTGTTTTTGCTATAGGAAAATGTTTTTACAAAATAAAATCAGTACTAGAAGGCCTCTTGTTAACTATATGGTGAGTTGGAAGTATAGAGCAGGGAGTCACACCATCTCCTGGGACAATGAAAATAATCATTAAAATTGAGAAGTACTAGGGACTTCTCTGGCAGTCAGTGGTTAAGACTCCACACTTCCAGTGTAGGTGACATGGATCTGATTGTCGGTCTACGAACTAAGATCTCACGTGCTGTGAGGCATGGACAAGAAAAAAAAAAAAAAACATAAAACAACAAAAAAATTAAGAAGTACTATCCCTTCTCCATTATAGGACTTTATTTCTAAAGGAAAATTATCCAGTCCTTTAGACAGTAGTAGACACACATGGATAAATTTTTACTATTAAATTTTCATATTTAGAGTGACTGAGTCACTGATATTTTTAGCCCTTAGCGTACTTTCTCTTAAAAGATGTAGTATTCTCCAAGATAATAGTTTTCTCAAGTTATTTATATTTCAGAACACTTTACTTTCATAAGGCACCAGAAATTGCTTGTTAAGTTTTAGGGAATGTAGTTGTCTGAGCAACCTATTTATGAGTCTTTATCTTGGAGGGTTATTTCTTAAGGAAATATCAAACCAAATCATATTTCTCTTGGTTATAGTTAGCTTTTGTTTCTTACCGGTGTTCGTATTTGTACCTTATCCCTGGGAGAGGGAAATGCCACCCTTTATTCTTGCCTGGAGAATCCCGTGGATGAAGGAGCCTGGCAGGCTACTGTCTTGGGGTTGCAGAATCCAGAGAGTCTGGACATGACTGGACAACTGAATACACACACTTTGGATATGAAACCCTTGCAGATTCATATAAGTGAACTGAGATTGGTTACACCAGGCAAATAGCTTAATGACTACATAGCAACTCAAGTACTTGTCGAAATTCTGATGTTTGTAATTTAAATGGCAGCTTCAGTCTTCCATTTTTTTTTCCATATTTTTTCCAAGGTAGAATTTTCCTATAAGACTGGGTTTTATACATATGTAGTTATTCTGGGACATCAACTACACTGAGGCCTCAGTTTTCAATATTTACTCTGCAGTATGCTTAGTTGCTTTAGTTGTGTACAGCTCTTGAGACCCTGTAGACGCTAGCCTGCCAGACTCCTCTGTCCAAAGGATTCTCCAGGCACAAATACTGGAGTGGTTTGCCATTGCCTTCTCCAGGGGATTTTCATTAAAATTGAGAAGTACTAGGGACTTCTCTGGCAGTCAGTGGTTAAGACTCCACACTTCCAGTGTAGGTGACATGGATCTGATTGTCGGTCTACGAACTAAGATCTCACGTACCGTGAGGCATGGACAAGAAAAAAAAAAAAAAACATAAAACAACAAAAAAATTAAGAAGTACTATCCCTTCTCCATTATAGGACTTTATTTCTAAAGGAAAATTATCCAGTCCTTTAGACAGTAGTAGACACACATGGATAAATTTTTACTATTAAATTTTCATATTTAGAGTGACTGAGTCACTGATATTTTTAGCCCTTAGCGTACTTTCTCTTAAAAGATGTAGTATTCTCCAAGATAATAGTTTTCTCAAGTTATTTATATTTCAGAACACTTTACTTTCATAAGGCACCAGAAATTGCTTGTTAAGTTTTAGGGAATGTAGTTGTCTGAGCAACCTATTTATGAGTCTTTATCTTGGAGGGTTATTTCTTAAGGAAATATCAAACCAAATCATATTTCTCTTGGTTATAGTTAGCTTTTGTTTCTTACCGGTGTTCGTATTTGTACCTTATCCCTGGGAGAGGGAAATGCCACCCTTTATTCTTGCCTGGAGAATCCCGTGGATGAAGGAGCCTGGCAGGCTACTGTCTTGGGGTTGCAGAATCCAGAGAGTCTGGACATGACTGGACAACTGAATACACACACTTTGGATATGAAACCCTTGCAGATTCATATAAGTGAACTGAGATTGGTTACACCAGGCAAATAGCTTAATGACTACATAGCAACTCAAGTACTTGTCGAAATTCTGATGTTTGTAATTTAAATGGCAGCTTCAGTCTTCCATTTTTTTTTCCATATTTTTTCCAAGGTAGAATTTTCCTATAAGACTGGGTTTTATACATATGTAGTTATTCTGGGACATCAACTACACTGAGGCCTCAGTTTTCAATATTTACTCTGCAGTATGCTTAGTTGCTTTAGTTGTGTACAGCTCTTGAGACCCTGTAGACGCTAGCCTGCCAGACTCCTCTGTCCAAAGGATTCTCCAGGCACAAATACTGGAGTGGTTTGCCATTGCCTTCTCCAGGGGATTTTCCCAACCCAGGGGTCAAACCTGAGTGTCTTGAGTCTCCAGCATTGGGAGGCAAGTCCTTACCACTTGCGCCACCTGGGAATATTTATATATTGCTGACCCAGTATTTATTAAGAGTTGGTAATTGTAAAATGCAATGAAAATTTGAAGACACAGCCAAAGTAAAGAGCCCGGTCTTAGTAGAGGAGCACTGAAAAGAGTAGGCGGTGGGGAACCTTGAGCCACTCTGGTCTGCCTTCAGTTTTTGAGTTGGAGAAAGGCTAATCATAGAAGTGTTTTGTTGATCAGCTACTCTTCGAGAATCTTGCATTTTCTTTCTTAAAGCAGTCTAACAGGAAAAAAAAAAAAAATGAGGGTTTGGGGAGTAAAAAATGACGCTAGAATTGATTTTTATTTGTGGGGATCCACACAAGTAACCACTTAGCTTCAGTTTCTGATCTGTAAAATGGGATAAGACAGTAACTACCCTGGCCTCAAGGAACCCAGTTTTCCCTCTACCTACCTGTAATTCTATCACATTGCTGTGTGTGTTCTGCTTCTTTTACTGCTGCTTGCCCTCCTGCCATCCCCATCCTGCCTGTGCATGTAAGGCAGGGATCAGCACAGTAACGTTTATTGTTTAAAGCTTGAAAAAGCATTTGTATTATTATTATTATTTTTAAAGATTTATTTATTTATTTACTTTAGGGGGATGGGGTGGGGAGGGGGGGGAGCAGGCGGGCCACTTCTATTGGTCTTTCATTTGTCCATTTTCATCCATCTTTATTCTTTGGCCTTGTGTGGGCCTCCCATTCAGGGGCCTCTCCCATTGCAGAGCACAGGCTCTGGGCACATGCGCCAGAGCTCCAGCTCGGTAGAATTTTCCTATAAGACTGGGTTTTATACATATGTAGTTATTCTGGGACATCAACTACACTGAGGCCTCAGTTTTCAATATTTACTCTGCAGTATGCTTAGTTGCTTTAGTTGTGTACAGCTCTTGAGACCCTGTAGACGCTAGCCTGCCAGACTCCTCTGTCCAAAGGATTCTCCAGGCACAAATACTGGAGTGGTTTGCCATTGCCTTCTCCAGGGATTTTCCCAACCCAGGGGTCAAACCTGAGTGTCTTGAGTCTCCAGCATTGGGAGGCAAGTCCTTACCACTTGCGCCACCTGGGAATATTTATATATTGCTGACCCAGTATTTATTAAGAGTTGGTAATTGTAAAATGCAATGAAAATTTGAAGACACAGCCAAAGTAAAGAGCCTGGTCTTAGTAGAGGAGCACTGAAAAGAGTAGGCGGTGGGGAACCTTGAGCCACTCTGGTCTGCCTTCAGTTTTTGAGTTGGAGAAAGGCTAATCATAGAAGTGTTTTGTTGATCAGCTACTCTTGAGAATCTTGCATTTTCTTTCTTAAAGCAGTCTAACAGGAAAAAAAAAATGGGGGTTTTGGGGGAGTAAAAAATGACGCTAGAATTGATTTTTATTTGTGGGGATCCACACAAGTAACCACTTAGCTTCAGTTTCTGATCTGTAAAATGGGATAAGACAGTAACTACCCTGGCCTCAAGGAACCCAGTTTTCCCTCTACCTACCTGTAATTCTATCACATTGCTGTGTGTGTTCTGCTTCTTTTACTGCTGCTTGCCCTCCTGCCATCCCCATCCTGCCTGTGCATGTAAGGCAGGGATCAGCACAGTAACGTTTATTGTTTAAAGCTTGAAAAAGCATTTGTATTATTATTATTATTTTTAAAGATTTATTTATTTATTTACTTTGGTGGGGGAGGGGTGGGGAGGGAGGGGAGCAGGCGGGCCACTTCTATTGGTCTTTCATTTGTCCATTTTCATCCATCTTTGTTCTTTGGCCCGTGTGGGCCTCCCATCGCAGTGGCCTCTGTTGTCACAGAGCACAGGCTCTGGGCACATGCGCTCCAGAGCTCCAGCTCGGTAATTGGACACATCGGTCTAGCCGCTCCACAGCACGTGGGATCTTCCCAGGCCAGGGATCGAACCTGCGCCCCTTGCAGTGCAAGGCGGTGTCCTTACCCACTGGACCACCAGGGAAGCCCTGTATTATTTTTTAATCACCTCTACAATCCTCTGCCCTGCTGGCTGAACTATCAAAGGGAGCTATTTTTTTTTTTTTTTAATAAAAGAAAACTCCTGGCTACATTCTGATTTTTTTTTCAAATAACATACGGGCAAACATCGACTCATGGATCAATTCCAAATTAATGTAGCCTGATTTAAAATCTTATTATATGTCCTTAGACTGCATTTGAAAATCTTGTTCCTTATATTGTTTTGCAGTTAAGACCGTTGGTACACATCTGAGTACAGTATTCAAGGTTATAATTTGTAGCGTTATAATAGGGCAGAAAGATTTCATTGCTGTTACTTCTTAGATTTTCTGATTATACAGAGCTTGATTCTTGGTTGTAGAATAATGAGTGATGTACAGTGGTAGGTTTTTTTTTTTTTTAATAATCTAATCTCTGCTTGTTGCATATTATTGCTTTTTGGGGGTATTCTTCTTGCTTCTGATATTCTAAACTATCTTTTAGCATTTCAATTGATGTCATATATTGAACAGATGTCTTAAATCATTTGAGCATTGTGTTCAGAGAAATCTAAAGAAAATTAGTTTTAAAAATCATTATTTTTAGATTTCCAAAGCTTGGTAAACACTTTCTCCACTTTTTTTCCCCTTTCCACAGTCACATTCTTGATTTCATCTTTTCAGGTCAATATGTTGCCTCATATTTATATTAACTTCCCTGGAGTAAGGCCTGAGTGCATTTGTCAAATGTCCAATTTGGCGATGACCAAGTTAACGAGTAACATTTGTTATTAATTATATCAATAAAAACATCATAATCTTACAACTCTGGCTTGAGCCTGATAGAGTAGGAGGTTTGAGGGATGAACATTCACAGGCAATTAATGGATTGCTTTCTGGAGAAAAATGCTAAAAATCATTTTAATAGCCTCTTTGCATCCTAACCAGACTTCAGTCAAATCAAACCATCTCAGGATAGAAAAAAAATATAATTGTTTCCTCCAAATTAGGTGCAATGAACTTGTCTTTGCAGAAGGTCAAGTAATACACTATTATGAAAGAAGACTGTTCCTCATTGAGTGCATCAGTTATTTAAAAGGTGTTCTATTTTCCCATTTGGGTTCTGTTTTTTTTTTTTTTATGACTGCATATTAAAGTAATCATTTTGCCAACATGCAAATGATATCCTAACTGAACATGGCTCAGATGAAAGTACTGATGAAAGGGCCAGAGAGACTCATCAGCTGCATTCTTATGAGTGAGAAATGGACAATCACTTTGCTACCAGAATCTTCCTCTTTTTATGTTTCTATGACTCAGTGACACAAGTAAAATATAGAATTTTCTTCTTTTTTAAAAAGACTTTCAGAGATTATTATAGAATCTTAAATTTGTAGGCGTTATAATAGGGCAGAAAGATTTCATTGACTTCTTAGATTTTCTGATTATACAGAGCTTGATTCTTGGTTGTAGAATAATGAGTGATGTACAGTGGTAGGTTTTTTTTTTTTTTAATAATCTAATCTCTGCTTGTTGCATATTATTGCTTTTTGGGGGTATTCTTCTTGCTTCTGATATTCTAAACTATCTTTTAGCATTTCAATTGATGTCATATATTGAACAGATGTCTTAAATCATTTGAGCATTGTGTTCAGAGAAATCTAAAGAAAATTAGTTTTAAAAATCATTATTTTTAGATTTCCAAAGCTTGGTAAACACTTTCTCCACTTTTTTTTCCCTTTCCACAGTCACATTCTTGATTTCATCTTTTCAGGTCAATATGTTGCCTCATATTTATATTAACTTCCCTGGAGTAAGGCCTGAGTGCATTTGTCAAATGTCCAATTTGGCGATGACCAAGTTAACGAGTAACATTTGTTATTAATTATATCAATAAAAACATCATAATCTTACAACTCTGGCTTGAGCCTGATAGAGTAGGAGGTTTGAGGGATGAACATTCACAGGCAATTAATGGATTGCTTTCTGGAGAAAAATGCTAAAAATCATTTTAATAGCCTCTTTGCATCCTAACCAGACTTCAGTCAAATCAAACCATCTCAGGATAGAAAAAAAATATAATTGTTTCCTCCAAATTAGGTGCAATGAACTTGTCTTTGCAGAAGGTCAAGTAATACACTATTATGAAAGAAGACTGTTCCTCATTGAGTGCATCAGTTATTTAAAAGGTGTTCTATTTTCCCATTTGGGTTCTGTTTTTTTTTTTTTTATGACTGCATATTAAAGTAATCATTTTGCCAACATGCAAATGATATCCTAACTGAACATGGCTCAGATGAAAGTACTGATGAAAGGGCCAGAGAGACTCATCAGCTGCATTCTTATGAGTGAGAAATGGACAATCACTTTGCTACCAGAATCTTCCTCTTTTTATGTTTCTATGACTCAGTGACACAAGTAAAATATAGAATTTTCTTCTTTTTTTTAAAAAAGACTTTCAGAGATTATTATAGAATCTTAAATTTTGGTGTCTCTTTTTTAGTGCAATAGTCAAAATGGATCTTTAAAGGAATATAAAAGAGAGGGAAATGGAGAGACAGAGGATGGAGTAGAGAGAGAGACAGAAAGAGGGAGAAGACCAGAGAAGAACTCTTTGTCATAATGGGAAATGGAGTACTATTCATTGAAAACATCATGCCAAATGCTACTAGACACTTTGCATGTTTTATGGCGTTTAGTCTTTTGAGTTAGGTATTATCCTCAATTTAGTGTCTAAGAGTAAAAGGCTTATGGTGTTCCAAATAACTTGTGCAAGACCACAAACTATCAGTGGTGAGCCTCATCTCTTACTGACTTTTGAAACCCATGATCTTTTCACCTTGTCATGATAGCCCAACTCATTCTGACTTGGTGTCTAGTTTTTGGTAAAGAAAATTCAGTCTAATCTTACTAATATGAAAGTTTAATATATCGTTGTCTATTTCTAACATAATTGAGAAGTTCATTAGGTTTTAAACATAATGAAGGTAAAGGAGATGAAGGTCTCAGTTCCTTGGTAGACTTGTGTTAGGTGTGTATTTGTGTGTGCATTTATTGCTTTGACAGACTAAGTGTCCTACAGAAGATGGTCACTTGTCAACTGGAAGCCGCAGACACTTTTCATCTGGGCAGGCTGGAATAATTGTCTTCTCGCCTTGTTCCTCCTATTTTGTCCATAGATAATAAGTTCATCCTCTAAGGATAAGATAAGATGTGTATGACCAAGAGTGTTGTTAAGGTCACTTTATCTTTGAAAAATAAAAAAGATGACATTATGTATTGAAATTATTTATTAAAGTATAGTTGGTTAACAATGTTGTGTTATTTTCTGGTATACAGCAAAGGGATTCAGTTATGTATATTTCTATCTCTATTCTTGTTTAGATCCTTTTCCTTTATGATTTATTATAAGATATTGAATATAGTTCCCTGTGCTATTCAGTAGGACCTTGCTGTTTATTTATTTTATATATAGTAGTCTCTATCTGCTGATCCCAAACTCCTTTTTTATGTTTCTATGACTCAGTGACACAAGTAAAATATAGAATTTTCTTCTTTTTAAAAAAGACTTTCAGAGATTATTATAGAATCTTAAATTTTGGTGTCTCTTTTTTAGTGCAATAGTCAAAATGGATCTTTAAAGGAATATAAAAGAGAGGGAAATGGAGAGACAGAGGATGGAGTAGAGAGAGAGACAGAAAGAGGGAGAAGACCAGAGAAGAACTCTTTGTCATAATGGGAAATGGAGTACTATTCATTGAAAACATCATGCCAAATGCTACTAGACACTTTGCATGTTTTATGGCGTTTAGTCTTTTGAGTTAGGTATTATCCTCAATTTAGTGTCTAAGAGTAAAAGGCTTATGGTGTTCCAAATAACTTGTGCAAGACCACAAACTATCAGTGGTGAGCCTCATCTCTTACTGACTTTTGAAACCCATGATCTTTTCACCTTGTCATGATAGCCCAACTCATTCTGACTTGGTGTCTAGTTTTTGGTAAAGAAAATTCAGTCTAATCTTACTAATATGAAAGTTTAATATATCGTTGTCTATTTCTAACATAATTGAGAAGTTCATTAGGTTTTAAACATAATGAAGGTAAAGGAGATGAAGGTCTCAGTTCCTTGGTAGACTTGTGTTAGGTGTGTATTTGTGTGTGCATTTATTGCTTTGACAGACTAAGTGTCCTACAGAAGATGGTCACTTGTCAACTGGAAGCCGCAGACACTTTTCATCTGGGCAGGCTGGAATAATTGTCTTCTCGCCTTGTTCCTCCTATTTTGTCCATAGATAATAAGTTCATCCTCTAAGGATAAGATAAGATGTGTATGACCAAGAGTGTTGTTAAGGTCACTTTATCTTTGAAAAATAAAAAAGATGACATTATGTATTGAAATTATTTATTAAAGTATAGTTGGTTAACAATGTTGTGTTATTTTCTGGTATACAGCAAAGGGATTCAGTTATGTATATTTCTATCTCTATTCTTGTTTAGATCCTTTTCCTTTATGATTTATTATAAGATATTGAATATAGTTCCCTGTGCTATTCAGTAGGACCTTGCTGTTTATTTATTTTATATATAGTAGTCTCTATCTGCTGATCCCAAACTCCTTATTTATCCCTTTCCCATTTCCTTTCCCTCTTTGTAACTAAGCACTGTTTTCTATGTTTGCAGGTCAGTTTCTATTTTATAAATTGGTTTATTTGTACCATACATTACATTCTACATACAAGTGATATCATTTGATGTTAGTCTTTCTCTGTCTAACTTACTTCACTTAGTATGATAATCTCTAGGTCCGTCCATGTTGCTGCAAATGGCATTCTTTCATTCTTTTCTATGGCTAAGTGTGTGTGTGTATGTATATATATATATATATACATGTATATATATATATTGACATCTTCTTTAACATTCATTTGTTGATGGAGATTTAGGTAGCTTCCCATGTCTTAGCTATTGTAGATAGTGCTGCTATGAATTTTGGGATGCATGTATCACTGTGAATTAGAGTTTTCTTTGGATATATGATTAAGACCACCATCTTTTTAAAAATTTATTTTTAATTGAAGGATCATTGCTTTATAATATTGTGTGGATTTCTGCCATGCATTAACATGAATCATCCATAAGTATACATATGCCCTCTCCCTCTTGAACCTCGCTCCCACCTCACACCCCGTCTCACCCCTCCGGTTGTCACAAAGCACTGGTTTGAGCTCTCTGAGTCATACAAAAAATTCCCATGGTCTCTCCATTTTACATATGGTAGTGTATATGTTTCCACGTCACTCTCTCCATTTGTCCCATCCTCTCCTTTACCCTCCGTGTCCACAAGTCTGTTTTCTATGTCTGCATCTCCATTGGTATAAAGCCACTATCTTAAAGCTTCTACTGGTGAAAAAATAATGTCTCCAGTGAGCTGAGCTGAGCCCAGTTCAGAGGGTAGTGCACTGGTCCAAAAATCCTAAAATAAGGAGATGCTCCACATGGTCTAGCTGGTGGCACCTGGGCCCTGAGACTTGGTTATATGTGTGTGTAAATATATACATGTATGCTTATATATTTAACTAGGATATAAATCATATACCATACAATTTGCTTTTTTAAAGTTTGCAATTTAATGGCAACCCATTCCAGTATTCTTGCCTGAAAAATCCTATGGACAGAGGAGCCTGGCGGGCTACAGTCCAAAGCGTTGCAAAGAGTCAGACATGACTGAGCACCTAAGCACAATATAGCCTCAAGGTTGAGGAACTATCACCACTCTTGAATTCCATAATGCTTTCATCACCCAATTATTCATTAACAATCACTCTTCATTTCTGTATCGCCTTCCTTCCCAGTCCCTTGCAATCAGGGTTCTACTTTCAGTCTCGATATAGATTTGCCTACTGAGCTGTATTTTTTTGGGCGGGGGGCACTTCTATTGGTCTTTCATTTATCTATTTTCATCCATCTTTGTTCTTTGGCCTGCGTGGGCTTCCCATCACAATGGCTCCTGTCGCTGCAGAGTACCGGCTCTGGGCTCATGTGCTCCAGAGCTCTGGCTCAGTAATTGGACACATCGGTCCAGCTGCTCCATGGCACATGGGATCTTCCCAGGCCAAGGATCGAACCAGCGCCCCCTGCACTGCAAGGTGGTGTCCTTACCTATTGGACCACCAGGGAAGCCCCTGAGCTGCATTTTATACACAGTGACAAGACCACACACTTGATGGCCTCTCCTGTTGCTCCCATATGAGACACTGAGCCATCCAGCGGTGGTTTCCCAGGATATTAAGTGACCTTCCCCCATCCCTTCAGATGTATCCCGCCCCAGTTCTGCTTCCTCCTTCACACCAATAACCCATGACCAGACACTGTAGACTTTAACCACCCTCTGCAGAATGCTCTCTACTCTCTCCTCCATCTCTGGATCCCCTATCACAGTTCGAGCCTCACCACCATGGGCAATAGTTGTTATGATGACCATACTGCAGGCGCTTCTCTTCTGGCCTCTCTGTCTCCATCTTGCCCCATTTCATTATCCTCCATGTTGCTGCCAAGAGATCTTCTAGTAATCTAAATCTGTTTTTATTAAAATTCTTGAAGATCTCTCCACAGTGTTCAGAGTAAAGTTCAAAACACACTAGTTCCCCTACTCTGCTCTTAGGCTCACCTTAGGCACAATTTCCTGCTTGTATGCTTGCTTCTCTGTACTCACGCTGAATGGGTACCTGGAAACATGTCCCCCAGCTTCAGGTTTACTGTCCCTTCACTTACCTTTGTGCAGGTCATAACATTTTCTACTTTGTTCTTCTAGTAATGATTGTGTTCCACTCACCCTTGTCTGTAATGTGGGCCCTATATGGATTGATATTGTTTAGTTCATCCATTTCTACAGGAAGTACTGTCTGTATTTCTCTGCGGTACACTCATATACTTTCCTCTCTTTTCCCTAATGTCAGTGCTATTCTCAGTGTCTCTAACTCTATTGTTAATTTATTGTAAGCACAGATTTAATCCATAGCATCTGGTTTAATCCCTGAGTACATAGTTCTCATAGTACCATTCAACATAGTTCTGTTGAATGGGAGAAAAGGAAGAAAAAGAAAATAAAAATAAAGAGCAACAGAACTTAAATACTGCTTGTCTCTATGTGGGCCTTAACTCATAATGGGATTCAGCCCTTTTCCCTTAGAGCCTCCCCAAGGCAAAAGTCATAAATGAATAAACCAAGTTTTACATTGTTGTTTGGAAGATTTTTGAAGGAAATAAAGGAGAGGTTTCATAAAACAAAACATCTCATAAACTTCATGAAAGTTCCTATTCAACCTTTTTGTTTTTCTACCTCTGTCCCCCAAAGACATGGCAATCTACAATGTACATGGATGGAACAACACAACCTCAAAATGCATGAGGTAAAAACTGTTAGAACAGGAAGGAGACATAGGAGACAAGGAGACATTGTTATTCTTGGAGTCTTCAGGACTCCATGAGAAATGGGCAGATCCATCAGGCAGAATATCAGGACATAGCTGAACTCAAAACTACCAGCCATCAACTGGTTATAATGGTCATCTATAGAGCACTTTGCCCAACAACATCAGAGCACACATTCTTCTCCAGCTCACATGTAATATTCAGCCCAGAGTCTTAACCACTGGACCACCAGGGAAACCCCCAAACCATACACTTCTAAGCAACATATGCATCAAAGAAGAAATCTAAAGAGAAATTTAAAATACTTTGAACCAAATGCAAATGAACATACAACTTATCAAAATTTGGGGATGCAGAGAAAGCTTTAATAAGGACATTTATAGCATGGAATTCATGTATCAATAAGAATAAGATCAATTCATATCATGGGACTTGGGAAAAATTAAGAACTTAAAGTTACCTGTTACTGCAGAAGACTAGGATGAGACAAGGGATTGGAAAAAAAAAACCCCAAGAATTGGTCTAAAATTTCTGAGAGATGGTACGACCTAATGGTCCTTTCTTCCATCCCCTTGTAACCCAACCCCACCAAGAAACTGGAAATTTCCTTTGAAGAGAGTGAATCTCAAAAACACCAGGGGTAGTAGCAGATAAAGGAGAGCTACTGTAATCAAGTGATATATGATAAAGAGGCAATAAAGATGATATGGAAAATTGAATGCCTACCCCAATGTTCCTTACTGTGTGAGCCTTCAGAGTCAGGTATAAGCTTCCTCTATTCCCTGGATAAATATTACAGAATTCTTCTCTGGAGAAACCAAGTGTTCCAGAGAAAATACCTGAGAATACTGTCTTGGCAGGAAAGCAGATTCACTCTCCATGAGTCAGAGGAAGAGACATTAACGGAGGAACTGCTTACAGTCTGCAAGTGAACAGAAAGGGGAGGATGAATTGCCTAGCAACTAGCATTAGGAAGCCATCATATCCCCGGGGCTGAAGGGACATTGAGGGAGGGCAATAGAGGCCTGTAGGAAGTCCAGCAGTGGGGCAAAGCCCTCAGAGCAGAAAGTGACGTTGGGGAATTCCAGACTCTTGCTGGGTAGGGAGACAGTTGTGGAGGAGTGGTTACCTTGACCTATCTCTTCTGCTCACCAACATCTCCCTGATGCCTGCTCATCACACTGTGGTTGCTTGGGGAGACTGAGTATGTAGCTCCTGGGACCCAGAGTGTAGAGGAGAGAGAAAGGAGAAAAGAGATAAAGGCAGGGGATGAGTGAGCAACGGATAAACAGGAGGATATGTAGTGACGATATTGACGCTTGGAGGTCCTCTAGTGAAACCGCTGTGCTCCATTGTTAATACCTAGAAATCTACTTAGCTGCCAAGTGGCTGTTTCAGTGCCAATGCCTTCCCTGTAGCAAGGAGGGGCGCAGAGCAAGGGGAGACATAACCAGGGTGCTTTGAACCTATGGATGGGAGTAGGGTGGCGGTGGGCTAGGGGATGGAGGCAGAGGGAGAGAACAGAGAGGGAGCGATTGGTCACTCAGACGAGGAAGAGCAGAGGCTGCAGAAATGTGTGGCAGGATGTGCCTGAAGACGAACAAACCACTCATTCCGGCCATTATGTCTGGTGGACCCTTGCTACCTCTCGTTCCAAACAGTATGGGAATAGCCAAACAAAATAATATTCTTGAAGGACCACTGAAACAGGGAGGATAAGATTTGTTTTCAATTTGGTGGGTAAAACATAAATTTAATTGATCCTCAAGGGAGAGGAAAAGTGGAGATGTGTAGATACAGTTTTAGAACAGGAGTGCCTGGAATTGAAGGAGCTGGGAATGGATGCCTGTCTGAGAACATCCCAGACCTGGAGACTAAGCTGTCCATCTCTCTGGTGACTTTGCCTAGGACCTGCTGTGGCTTTCACTTTTTGATGTCTTTGTTTAAATCATATGGTGCAGGAACAGTACATGTTTGTAAATAAATAGACTATGATTCCAGAGTCGTTCTCTGTAGGTGTCTTGTTTTCATCTCAAATTTATCAGTTTCTTGGAGGAAAAGATGGACTTGAATTAGAAATCTCTGGACCCTTATAGGGACCAGAAGATAAATTTTCACTGTTTGCATGTTGGATACAGTGCTCAACCTCGGCGTAATAGAATATTGTACAATCTGGGTTATTTCTGATTTTGCAGTGTTTTACTTTTCAGAGTTAAAGAGATTTCTAAAATGAATGTAAGTATTGGTATCCTTTTTCAGTTCTTCCTTTGAGAAGATTTTCAGTACTTTTAATTTAATTTTACATTTTTGTTTACTTAAGATTCCTTAGTTCTAGCTAACTTTTGAAGATGTTAAAAAACCCTAAAGGCAGGGGATGAGTGAGCAACGGATAAACAGGAGGATATGTAGTGACGATATTGACGCTTGGAGGTCCTCTAGTGAAACCGCTGTGCTCCATTGTTAATACCTAGAAATCTACTTAGCTGCCAAGTGGCTGTTTCAGTGCCAATGCCTTCCCTGTAGCAAGGAGGGGCGCAGAGCAAGGGGAGACATAACCAGGGTGCTTTGAACCTATGGATGGGAGTAGGGTGGCGGTGGGCTAGGGGATGGAGGCAGAGGGAGAGAACAGAGAGGGAGCGATTGGTCACTCAGACGAGGAAGAGCAGAGGCTGCAGAAATGTGTGGCAGGATGTGCCTGAAGACAAACAAACCACTCATTCCGGCCATTATGTCTGGTGGACCCTTGCTACCTCTCGTTCCAAACAGTATGGGAATAGCCAAACAAAATAATATTCTTGAAGGACCACTGAAACAGGGAGGATAAGATTTGTTTTCAATTTGGTGGGTAAAACATAAATTTAATTGATCCTCAAGGGAGAGGAAAAGTGGAGATGTGTAGATACAGTTTTAGAACAGGAGTGCCTGGAATTGAAGGAGCTGGGAATGGATGCCTGTCTGAGAACATCCCAGACCTGGAGACTAAGCTGTCCATCTCTCTGGTGACTTTGCCTAGGACCTGCTGTGGCTTTCACTTTTTGATGTCTTTGTTTAAATCATATGGTGCAGGAACAGTACATGTTTGTAAATAAATAGACTATGATTCCAGAGTCGTTCTCTGTAGGTGTCTTGTTTTCATCTCAAATTTATCAGTTTCTTGGAGGAAAAGATGGACTTGAATTAGAAATCTCTGGACCCTTATAGGGACCAGAAGATAAATTTTCACTGTTTGCATGTTGGATACAGTGCTCAACCTCGGCGTAATAGAATATTGTACAATCTGGGTTATTTCTGATTTTGCAGTGTTTTACTTTTCAGAGTTAAAGAGATTTCTAAAATGAATGTAAGTATTGGTATCCTTTTTCAGTTCTTCCTTTGAGAAGATTTTCAGTACTTTTAATTTAATTTTACATTTTTGTTTACTTAAGATTCCTTAGTTCTAGCTAACTTTTGAAGATGTTAAAACAGGAAACTCCATCAAGGGCAAAGGGAGTAGTGGGCAGTGCAGGCGGAGGGCTGGGTTAGGCCTTCTGCCTTCTCAGGTGCTGCAAGCTCTTGGCCAATTCTTTCTTTCTTTCTTTTTTTAAATTTTGGCTTCACTGGGTCTTTATTGCAGCACTGGGGTTTCTCTAGTGGCAGTGTGTGAGTTCTCTAGTTGTCGCATGTTGGAATCTTAGTTCCCCAACCAGGGATCAAACCTGCATTCCCTGCATTGGAAGGCCGATTCTTAACCACTGAACCATCAAGGAAGTCCCTGTTTCTTTCCTTTTTCCTTTTATCGCTCCTTCCTTTCTTCTTTTTCTTCCTTGCTTTTCTTTTTGTTTTTGTCATTGTTTTGCTTTTCTGAGCCTCGAAGAATTAAAGCTGACCTAGGCCCTGGTGACTTGCAGTTGATTTTCCACCTGCTGGAGCTGGAAGGAGCCACAGGAATCATCTAGTCCAATCCCTTCTATTTTCTAGGTGAGGAAACTGAGACCCAAAGGAGCATAACTATTTGTTCAACGTTATACCATTTGTAGGAAGGTCGGGTCTTCCTGCATCTAGTAAAATATTGTATCCATTATGTGTATTACCCAAACACATCTTTATAACCCACACACGTACAAATAACGTCCATGGTGTCTCTTCAGGCTCCCCATTCCCAGAGGCCTGCTGAGCCCTGCAGACCTGCTCCCACTACTGGGCCCTCTGGTGTCTAAAGGCCATTGTTCTTGAGCCATCTACCTTCCCTCCTTCCCTCACCCACCAGCCCTCAAATTTCATCGGGGGTTGCACCCTTATAGGGACCAGAAGATAAATTTTCACTGTTTGCATGTTGGATACAGTGCTCAACCTCGGCGTAATAGAATATTGTACAATCTGGGTTATTTCTGATTTTGCAGTGTTTTACTTTTCAGAGTTAAAGAGATTTCTAAAATGAATGTAAGTATTGGTATCCTTTTTCAGTTCTTCCTTTGAGAAGATTTTCAGTACTTTTAATTTAATTTTACATTTTTGTTTACTTAAGATTCCTTAGTTCTAGCTAACTTTTGAAGATGTTAAAACAGGAAACTCCATCAAGGGCAAAGGGAGTAGTGGGCAGTGCAGGCGGAGGGCTGGGTTAGGCCTTCTGCCTTCTCAGGTGCTGCAAGCTCTTGGCCAATTCTTTCTTTCTTTCTTTTTTTAAATTTTGGCTTCACTGGGTCTTTATTGCAGCACTTGGGCTTCTCTAGTGGCAGTGTGTGAGTTCTCTAGTTGTCGCATGTTGGAATCTTAGTTCCCCAACCAGGGATCAAACCTGCATTCCCTGCATTGGAAGGCCGATTCTTAACCACTGAACCATCAAGGAAGTCCCTGTTTCTTTCCTTTTTCCTTTTATCGCTCCTTCCTTTCTTCTTTTTCTTCCTTGCTTTTCTTTTTGTTTTTGTCATTGTTTTGCTTTTCTGAGCCTCGAAGAATTAAAGCTGACCTAGGCCCTGGTGACTTGCAGTTGATTTTCCACCTGCTGGAGCTGGAAGGAGCCACAGGAATCATCTAGTCCAATCCCTTCTATTTTCTAGGTGAGGAAACTGAGACCCAAAGGAGCATAACTATTTGTTCAACGTTATACCATTTGTAGGAAGGTCGGGTCTTCCTGCATCTAGTAAAATATTGTATCCATTATGTGTATTACCCAAACACATCTTTATAACCCACACACGTACAAATAACGTCCATGGTGTCTCTTCAGGCTCCCCATTCCCAGAGGCCTGCTGAGCCCTGCAGACCTGCTCCCACTACTGGGCCCTCTGGTGTCTAAAGGCCATTGTTCTTGAGCCATCTACCTTCCCTCCTTCCCTCACCCACCAGCCTTCCCGTTCCATGTTATTCCACAGGTGCCAGCTGACTCATCTGATAAACTAATAATCAATCTGCTCACAGAAGATGCTTTAACACCTCAATAGCAAAAGATTCCCCTTCTGTGTGACCACTTGGCAGACATTTATGAGCTGCTGCTGTTCTCATTGCGAACAAAGTGCTTGTCAAGTTAACTTGACTCAGAAACATGTGCTTTTCTTTAGCATGCTTCAGGTTTTCCCCGAAGAGCTCAGGGTCCATTGCTTGGTCTAGGTCCTGCTTTGAATACTGCTCCACTTTTCCTTTCTTATGGGATTTTAGTCATGAAATATCTGAATAAATGGGAATGCAGAACTTAAACATCCTGGTTATCCTTTCCTCTGAAGTGAGGATTTTGTTTTGATATATTTATTTGACTCGAAACAGACAAGTGTGTTCAAGGGTCAGCTGGTCTGGGTTCAAAGGTGAATAGCCCCAGGGCCTTTCCTAGAAGAGCTCAGGAAAGTTCAAGAGTTCACAGCATAATAAGGAAAATAGCAACTGGACGCAAGACCAAATACACAGGGTTTGAGGAAACTATTCTCTTATGAGACCTTATGTGGTGGTAGATATTGCCAAATGGTTAGGAACTCTGGGTTCAAACCCCAGGTGAACCCGTTATTGGCTATATGAATTTGGGAAAATTCATTAAACTCTCTTTGCCTCAGTCTTTGCATCTACAAAATAGGGGATAAAATAGTGCATATTTTATAGTTGTAAAAATTAAGTAACTAGTCATGAGGATTATTGAACATGCTGCCTTCAATGTCCTAAGTTTCTTCAAGTTTGCACCCAGGGAAGAGCTCTGCAAAACGACACTGAAACTTTTTCTAGGTTAATGGCTGCGTTGAGACCAGGTCAGCTGCCTTTCCTGGAAGCCGTGTAGCCAAGGGGAGGAAGAGTGTCTCTTATACTTCAGCTGTGAGGATGAAGAGTTCACATGGCCAGAACCGGACTAGCCCTCTTGAATTTCCTAGGATGCCAGGCCCTGGGGCTTCCTTGGGAAGCTCTGCATCCTCCCCTCTTCCCGGCCCACCCTGGGCTGCCAGTGTTGGGGCCCCTTGGGTTTGCAGCCCCAACCCTGCCAGGATGCGCGGAGCCAGGAAGGAAGCTGGGGAGAGGGCCTGGCGGAGGGTCATTGTCACCTGTGTGAGGGGAAAGGATGGCTTGGCTTGCACCCTGGTGACTTTTGGGAAAAAGGCTCACTCCGGTAGTGCGGATTGAATCCGACCTAGTAACCAACCTAGTTAGTAACCCACCTAGTATCCATCGTAGTTAACTGGCCTAACTAAAGGTGTCATAAATGAAGGACGTGGGGTGGGGCGGGGCGGGGCGCGCCATTGCTAAGGGTGAGCGCGCATGCGTGTGCGCGTCGCGGGGCTCACATAACGGATAACGGATCGGCTCAGCTCAGGGGCGACTCTGCTGCTCCTGGGAACCTCCGCAAGTCGCCTCCCGGCTGCACCTCTGGTCCCCGCGGCTCCTCCTCATCTGGCAACAGTTGTGGTTCCTGGTCCAGGCGGGACCTCGGAACCCCCAGGGCTGACCAAGCCTTGGTCTTCACAGTCCTCTGACCTCCCGCCTGAATAGCCCCATGTCCCCACACCCCCAGCAGAGCTGGGGGCGCTTCAATACTTGAGGTCCTCGTCTCCAACCTATATTCTGGCCCTGCCTCATGAAGAATTGGTTCCATTCCTGGACACAGGTTCAGCTGCAGAGCCGGTGAGAAACACAGATAAGTTCCTTGTTGACAAGGAACACAGCATCAAAAGCTCCCACAGGTGGTTCCAGTGCATCAGACTGGGATCAGATGCAAGCCTTGGTTCTGCGTCCTAAACACAAAAGGAAGCATATATATCGGGCTGAAGGTCACCACTCATTTAAAACGCTTGTTCCGCCTCTGGGTAGGAAGAGCCCCAAACCAGCCAAGTTTGTTTCACCCTCAACCTTGAAACAAGATCTACTGAAGAAGTGGCTGCTTGCCGAAGTTGTGAGAATTATGACACAACTTAATCCAAGAGAGCAGAGTCTAGAAGAGCCACAGGATGATTCTTTAGATTCCAGTATGGATGCCTTTTACTCTGAGGAGAGTGTAGCAGATCTGGGGAGCCCAGATCAATCTCCAGAGCCCCCTGAAGAGGCTGAAATGTCTTCATCCCAGGAGGAACATCCTGCTTCTCGTCTGCTGCCCACTGAGCGGATTGCCTCTCTATCCCAGCAAGAGGCCCCCGAGGAGATGGACATGGCCAGCTTCCGGGAGACCCTCGCCCAGCACTCAGGAGGAGCAGAGCCTTCTTCACGTGAGCAGGAAGGACCCGCTCAGCCTTCTGCACTTCCCGGAGAGGTGGACGCTTCTCCACCTGCGCAGGGGCCCCCAGGCCTGCCTCCAGCAGGAGCCGAGCCTCCTCCACAGGCGCAGGAGCCACCCCCTCGGCCTTCGGAGCCTCCAGGGGAAGGGAATCCGTTTCCCCCCAAGCTGGAGACCCAGACACAGCTGTCAGATTCTAGTGTTGGAATCTTTGCGAGCCCAGCGAAAGGTCTGGAATCAGCAACGCATCCCCCCTGAAGGGGAACCTTTTCTGGCCGAGCCTCAGCTCCTGATGCCGCCTCCAGAGGCCACTGCCCATGAGGCCAACCTGCAAGAGCACGGGGCAGCGTCCCCACCTCCAGACCCAGTGCTGCCTCAGAGCCCAGCTCAGCCCAGGGGTCTGGCCGTGAGCGTACCTCCAGACACCCCTAAGGAGCTCAAGCATCCTCCAGGGCAGCATCAGGACGCTGCAGACGCTCTAGAGCCTCCTGGGAGCTCAGCTGTCTCTCCCACGCTCCCTGAGGAGGTGGTGCCTTCTCCCACCCGAGAGGTGCTTCCTGCAGAGGTGAAGCCATTTCCCATCTCTCAAGGGACCCCTGCTCAGGGGCTGCAACCCCCTCAGAACATACCCCTTAAAGAGACAGAACCTTCTGTGGCCCAGCACAGGGCCCCCCTCCGTCTCCAATGGCAGCACCACCACCAGTGGCAGCTCCAGCACTCGGACAGGCTCAGAGGCAGCGTTCACACTCACCCGGGGCCACAGGGAAGCCTTTGACCCAGGAGCTGACTGTAACTCCAAACCATCCTACGCCACCATTCCAAGACGAGGGCAAGGTCAGTTTCACCATCCAAGCTTGACCAAGGTCACAGGGCAACCTTTGATCATGGAACTTAGCATGAGGCCAGCGCCCACCGAGGAGGAGGAGCTCTCTCCCACCATGGAGGAGCCTCTGGAGCCAGCCTCCAGAGGAGCTGATTCCGGCCAGGATCCACCTCTGAAGCGCACACTGCCCAGCACCGCGGCCCTGCCTTCCCCCCAACAGAGCCGCCTGTAGAGGCGGAACCTTCCCCAGCTGCCCACCCCACACGCCCTGAGGTGACTGCGTCTCTGTCGAGTGGGCTCACAGGTCCACCTGTCGACCTGGGCCTTAGCCTCCGTCCTCAGTTCATGAAAGGGCTGCATCTCCTCCAGCCGTGCAGGAGATCCCAGCTCAGCACAGACTGTTTCTGACGGTCCCAGAGCCAGCTCAGAGCCAACTGCTGCCCAGGGTCACAGGTCCGTCATCCAAGGGACCGAACACAACCCCAGAGCCAACTCCAGAGGCCGAATATTTGAAACGCCTGCTGCCCATGGCAGCTTCTCCCTCCCATTCCAAAGGGACGAGTCCAGCACCAGAGACAGCGGCACCCAGTGGCAGCGCTCATCCCGTGGACCTGGAGCTCGCCGTGACTTCCCAACCTGCTACCGACGCTGAGCAGTATGAGCAGCCCACGGCCCTGCCAGAGACCCCAGCTCCTCCTCCACAACTAAGCGGACACTGACCCATCCAAACGTGACTCTAATCACAGCCCAACCTAAGGACGTGAAAGTGTTAAACATTGCTGCAACGTCCGATACGGAGGCTGAACCTCCCGCAGCCTCTCGGGCTGCCCACATAAGGATCAAGATCACCTCCGACATCACCCAGCGTCCTAACGTCAGAACCTGCGATGAGATCTGAACAGTCGACCCCTCTGCAGCCGACCACAGCTCCACCTGAGGGGCTTTTTCGAAGTCCTGAAGAGCAAGAGAAGCTCGGGGACAAGTGAGAGTCAGGAGGGCTTTTCCTGGCGGCGGTCACTGGCTTCGGGATATGTACTGGCCTCTGAATGCCACACCCAAAAGAAAAATGGTGCAGAAGCTCCACGACAAGGCGTCTTCAGACGAGAATGTGAAGCAGGGGAGGCTCCCGCAACGCGGTCAGAGAAGGTTCCAACCGATTCGGCTGCCGAAGAGCCGCCTGAGAGCGATTCCACGGCCGACAGCACCACCGAACGAGCCCCTGTCCTGCCTCAGGTCACCTGTGCAGACTTATATATGCGAATTCAGCGTTCTCAGCATCACTTGTGGAGTACTTATTTTTTCTCACACTATACGTGTATATCCATAACCAAGTTTAAGCATATGGTAAGAAATGAAAATGTCAGTAGTTGAGTACTTGGATACCAGTAACAAGGGCCGGCGAGGAAAAGCAGAGCTGAAGCTAAAATCCTTCAGGGCAGCCAGAACTTCCACCAGAGGAAATGTGGACAGAGGAGGAGGAGGAATAGGAGGGTGGTGGGGGGTGGCTTCTGTTCCTCTGACGGTCCCAGAGCCAGCTCAGAGCCAACTGCTGCCCAGGGTCACAGGTCCGTCATCCAAGGGACCGAACACAACCCCAGAGCCAACTCCAGAGGCCGAATATTTGAAACGCCTGCTGCCCATGGCAGCTTCTCCCTCCCATTCCAAAGGGACGAGTCCAGCACCAGAGACAGCGGCACCCAGTGGCAGCGCTCATCCCGTGGACCTGGAGCTCGCCGTGACTTCCCAACCTGCTACCGACGCTGAGCAGTATGAGCAGCCCACGGCCCTGCCAGAGACCCCAGCTCCTCCTCCACAACTAAGCGGACACTGACCCATCCAAACGTGACTCTAATCACAGCCCAACCTAAGGACGTGAAAGTGTTAAACATTGCTGCAACGTCCGATACGGAGGCTGAACCTCCCGCAGCCTCTCGGGCTGCCCACATAAGGATCAAGATCACCTCCGACATCACCCAGCGTCCTAACGTCAGAACCTGCGATGAGATCTGAACAGTCGACCCCTCTGCAGCCGACCACAGCTCCACCTGAGGGGCTTTTTCGAAGTCCTGAAGAGCAAGAGAAGCTCGGGGACAAGTGAGAGTCAGGAGGGCTTTTCCTGGCGGCGGTCACTGGCTTCGGGATATGTACTGGCCTCTGAATGCCACACCCAAAAGAAAAATGGTGCAGAAGCTCCACGACAAGGCGTCTTCAGACGAGAATGTGAAGCAGGGGAGGCTCCCGCAACGCGGTCAGAGAAGGTTCCAACCGATTCGGCTGCCGAAGAGCCGCCTGAGAGCGATTCCACGGCCGACAGCACCACCGAACGAGCCCCTGTCCTGCCTCAGGTCACCTGTGCAGACTTATATATGCGAATTCAGCGTTCTCAGCATCACTTGTGGAGTACTTATTTTTTCTCACACTATACGTGTATATCCATAACCAAGTTTAAGCATATGGTAAGAAATGAAAATGTCAGTAGTTGAGTACTTGGATACCAGTAACAAGGGCCGGCGAGGAAAAGCAGAGCTGAAGCTAAAATCCTTCAGGGCAGCCAGAACTTCCACCAGAGGAAATGTGGACAGAGGAGGAGGAGGAATAGGAGGGTGGTGGGGGGTGGCTTCTGTTCCTCAGCTTCCCCAGTATAACCAGTCCCTGGGAACTGGAAAGCAGATCCTCCTCAAGGGGCATCAGTCATTAAATCAAGGAAGAGTTTGCTTCTCTGATGGTCCAGTGGGTAGAGTTCGCCCTTCATGGCAAGGGACACCAGTTCGATCCCTGGCCCGGGAGGATCCCACGTGCCGCGGAGCGACGGACCCGGCGTGTCCAATTGCAAGCCAGTGCTCTGGAGTGCAAGCGCCCAGAGCCAGTGCTCTGCAGCGAGGGAGGCCACTGCAGTAGGAGTCACACACAGGCTGAATAATAAAGATGGATGAAAAATAAATAAAATAATAAATTTAAGATATCAATAAAAAGAGACCAACATTAAAAAAAATAAAAAAATAAGTAACTAAATACATATAAATTATAATAAGAATTCTGTATTTAAGGTTATATTAATAATATATTAATTTTATATTATCTCCATATATAAAATTTCTCATTAGGGAAACATTGATTATGAAGCTATGATTATCTCATTTGATTTTTCACTTTGTTCAGTTCAACAAAAACAAATTGAGCAACTGTGTAGTACCCTGGTGGTGCTAAGATCACAATAATAAGATAAGGACTGTGCTGTTCAGGGTTCTCAGTTCTACTGGGAGAAAATACTTTCATGCCTCTCTTGATTGATTTTAACTCAACTGTGTGCCTTATAGATAATGAGTATGAAGAATCAAATTGACAACAAACCTTTCCTTCAAGCAATCCACATATCATGTGAGTGCAAGGGTCAGGTTCCACGGCCGACAGCACCACCGACAGCCCCTGTCCTGCCTCAGGTCACCTGTGCAGACTTATATATGCGAATTCAGCGTTCTCAGCATCACTTGTGGAGTACTTATTTTTTCTCACACTATACGTGTATATCCATAACCAAGTTTAAGCATATGGTAAGAAATGAAAATGTCAGTAGTTGAGTACTTGGATACCAGTAACAAGGGCCGGCGAGGAAAAGCAGAGCTGAAGCTAAAATCCTTCAGGGCAGCCAGAACTTCCACCAGAGGAAATGTGGACAGAGGAGGAGGAGGAATAGGAGGGTGGTGGGGGGTGGCTTCTGTTCCTCAGCTTCCCCAGTATAACCAGTCCCTGGGAACTGGAAAGCAGATCCTCCTCAAGGGGCATCAGTCATTAAATCAAGGAAGAGTTTGCTTCTCTGATGGTCCAGTGGGTAGAGTTCGCCCTTCATGGCAAGGGACACCAGTTCGATCCCTGGCCCGGGAGGATCCCACGTGCCGCGGAGCGACGGACCCGGCGTGTCCAATTGCAAGCCAGTGCTCTGGAGTGCAAGCGCCCAGAGCCAGTGCTCTGCAGCGAGGGAGGCCACTGCAGTAGGAGTCACACACAGGCTGAATAATAAAGATGGATGAAAAATAAATAAAATAATAAATTTAAGATATCAATAAAAAGAGACCAACATTAAAAAAAATAAAAAAATAAGTAACTAAATACATATAAATTATAATAAGAATTCTGTATTTAAGGTTATATTAATAATATATTAATTTTATATTATCTCCATATATAAAATTTCTCATTAGGGAAACATTGATTATGAAGCTATGATTATCTCATTTGATTTTTCACTTTGTTCAGTTCAACAAAAACAAATTGAGCAACTGTGTAGTACCCTGGTGGTGCTAAGATCACAATAATAAGATAAGGACTGTGCTGTTCAGGGGTTCTCAGTTCTACTGGGGAGAAAATACTTTCATGCCTCTCTTGATTGATTTTAACTCAACTGTGTGCCTTATAGATAATGAGTATGAAGAATCAAATTGACAACAAACCTTTCCTTCAAGCAATCCACATATCATGTGAGTGCAAGGGTCAGGTTTCTGCTAATACAACTTTACCCCTGAATCACTTCTATATACTCTTCCCTCTCTGCAATAACTCTAAGAGGTAGGCTTTTAGAAAATTGATTCCTCTGGATCCTAATGTTTAACTAGTATGCCCAGAGCACATTTTTATAGAAAGAGATAATTAACTTGATTTCATCATTACGTGACTACCCCGTGACAGGTTGAATTCAAGAAGCAAAAACATGTACCATCTTCCTTCCAAAGGGCAAGCTTTTCCCTCCACAGAATTCTTTTTACCTTGAGAATCACCACTCTGATGACTAAGGGAAAATCTCTATATCCATGCCCCTCGGGGTAAACAAAACATGAGTTAGCAAAAAATCTTTGGCAAGCACCTGGTTCTAAGGTGACAGGGTGGCCCTCCCTGAAATGTGTAAGCTTTGCAAAGAGAAAGAGAGATTCAAGCAACATAAAGGGAAAGTGCAGATTCCAGCCTCAGGATTTATGAATCTCTGATACAGAGTCATTTACTAGTAAGAATTATAGGAAAGAAATCAAAATACAGTCAAAGTCTGTTATAAAACATGTCCCTGTATAATAGATTACATTCTCTCAGGAAAAAAAAAAAAAAAAACACACTATGTCTCTCAAATTAGGCTGATATATCATTAAGTCATGGGGAGCAAATAAAATGGAATGGATGTCTGAGGCTATGAGAGGCTGAGCTGCCCAGTAGAACCTGACAAGGGATGTGACTTCTTGGAGACTGACTCTGCTCATTGCTGGAACTGAGACAGGACAGTGGCGGGCAGTGTCACAAGCCTGTGTGTGCATCAAAGAGCAAATGCAAAGTTTCAGACACATAATACAAGCTATAGAAAAATAATAGGTTTTAGTACCTGTTTTCTTATGTCATAATCTGATTTTACCTAGTTGGCTGAATTGTTTTTTTGTTATAAGAGAGACTCATTGTGTATTTTATTGGCCATGAATTTCTTTTCTCACCCAAGGGTGAAATATTTGTTTGAAGGCAATCCTTCAACCCCAAACTTCAGAATTATGTCATTGTTAGTCAGATGTTTTTCAGTTTGTTTGGATAAAATTTTCAACATACATTCAGGCAAAAAGCGTAGATGTCTAAGCCTTTTTGTAAAAAGAGTCACAGTCATTGTTCTCACTCTGAATGAGCATTAGCATTTGGTATGGGATGTGACAACACTCTGGAAAGATGGAGGCCTGGTCTGTGATCATGTTGCCATCCATCTGCGGGAGCTTCCAAGGAAGCATCTGTCTTTAATTGAGCTTCACTTAATACCAGCAAAAAAGGGAAAATGAGGAGGGGAGAAAGTGGAAGGCACAAGGGTAGCTGAGCAAACCTTCTGATGTCAGAATAAGGAGCTGTAGCAATGGAGAGAAGACTCGAAGAAGAGAAGGTGCAAAAGGGCTCATGTAAGCACAAGGCAAAGAGGACGAATACTAATTGTCTGGATGATGTTATTTCATAGACTGCAGTGAACTCAGTAACAATACTTGTCCTACAGCTGCTTCATGCGGGCAGGAAGTGAACTACTACTCTGCGTGAACCGTGTTGTATGAGCCAGATTTCTCTGATGATCAAGTCCCAACTTTGCTAACATAGCTTGGCATGTGAGAAACCACTCTCATAGCAGCCATAAATCTTCCAAAAGTTTCATTTCACTTTAGGGAGAAAATTAAGTGTCCGTTCCAATAGCAATCAGAAAGAATAAATCCTATCTTAAGCACGTATTTCTTGCTGTGAGCTAATAGATACAATTTTAACTAGCCCGTTTCTCTTTTTATTGTGAATTAATTTTGAGTTACTGCTTAAAGATATTCAGAGTAGGCATAGAGTCATAGAAAGAAAAGCGAAAAGGGATTATATATCTGAGACAGGCTCTTTTCTTAAAATCATCCATATTTGTAGGTCATGGTCATTGATGCTTAGCAAATTGGTAACCTGTGGGTGTATTGACAATTCCATTTTTAAACTAACAGTTTCTAGGGACTGTTAGCTTCAGCCTTGGGCTTCTGGCAGCCCAGGGCAAACTTTTATTTCCAAGCATCTGCTCACTACTTAATTCATAATTATCATTTTGGATACAGCCGGAGCTGATACCAGTAGTTCTAAATTACCACATTGGACAAGCATATCAATGGTGAAAACGCATTTATGACTGATGCCTCCACTGAAAGGATGATTTCTGGTGTTGTTTACACCTTTCATCTGTGATTGATAAGTCACAAACCAGTATAATTTTGCTGTAATAACTACAATAATGAATTTTTCTTATTTTTTTTCTTTTTCTTTTGTTTCCTCCTCAACTTGGAGAACACTTCATTCTATTTTTCTCATTTCTTGTCATCAATGGCATGGGCAGCTGTACAAGTTACATTATTATTAATGAATTATTCCTTCATTTATTAAGAATGAAAGTGCTGCATAAAATGGGGTATTTGGCAGAGATAAATGTTGACATCCTGAGATGGGTTATATTGGCAATAAAGTCTCCATCACATTTCAAAAACTAAAACTTCAGTCCTAACAATGACATTTTAAAAAATCTCTTTGAATGGTGCTCATGGATTATGCTCAGAAGCGTCCTGGTTGAATTTGGATTAGGCAGCTCTTCTTCTTTGAAGAGTTTGGAGGGTTTGTGCAGTGAAAACCAAACAGAACAATGCTGGCTGGTGGCCTAAAGCAAGACATAGTGACCAACTCCACTATGGACGCTGAGGGAAGGGGACTCTTACAAAGTGGTCCTTATGGTAATCCCTGTTGGTAAAGACATAAGGTCTGATGATACTATCATATCCAGGACATCTGCTGGAGACAGAATCCAGTCCCAAGCCAGTCTTTCCCATCACCAGGCAACCCAGTGGGGCACAGGAAGATGAGGCAGAGGTTAGAGTGTTGCATCTACAGACTAAGGAAATCCCATGATATACAGATATATATGTGTGGAAGTAAACATGAAAGAAAGTGAAAATCTGAGTTGATCAGTCATGTTTGACTCTTTGTGACTCGCTGGACTATAGCCAGCCGGGTTCCTCTATCCCTGGAATTCTCCAGACGGTAATACTGAAGTAGCCATTCTCTACTCCGGAGATCTTCCCTACCCAGGGATTGAACCCAGGTTTCCTGCATTTCAGGTAGATTCTTTGCCGTCTGAGCCACCAGGGAAGCCAGGGAGTAAACATACATAACATGAAATTCAGAGTGGTGCCAAGTCTATGACTGAATAGGGTGTCAAAGAAAATAGACTGACTTTTCCTTCGAAGCACAAAGAGAACCATCTAGCTGTAATATAGGTTTGGCTTCCTCTTTGATGTAACACTTCTCTTCTTTGTTTAAAATACTTTCTTATTTTTTCTTTTTCTTTTGTTTCCTCCTCAACTTGGAGAACACTTCATTCTATTTTTCTCATTTCTTGTCATCAATGGCATGGGCAGCTGTACAAGTTACATTATTATTAATGAATTATTCCTTCATTTATTAAGAATGAAAGTGCTGCATAAAATGGGGTATTTGGCAGAGATAAATGTTGACATCCTGAGATGGGTTATATTGGCAATAAAGTCTCCATCACATTTCAAAAACTAAAACTTCAGTCCTAACAATGACATTTTAAAAAATCTCTTTGAATGGTGCTCATGGATTATGCTCAGAAGCGTCCTGGTTGAATTTGGATTAGGCAGCTCTTCTTCTTTGAAGAGTTTGGAGGGTTTGTGCAGTGAAAACCAAACAGAACAATGCTGGCTGGTGGCCTAAAGCAAGACATAGTGACCAACTCCACTATGGACGCTGAGGGAAGGGGACTCTTACAAAGTGGTCCTTATGGTAATCCCTGTTGGTAAAGACATAAGGTCTGATGATACTATCATATCCAGGACATCTGCTGGAGACAGAATCCAGTCCCAAGCCAGTCTTTCCCATCACCAGGCAACCCAGTGGGGCACAGGAAGATGAGGCAGAGGTTAGAGTGTTGCATCTACAGACTAAGGAAATCCCATGATATACAGATATATATGTGTGGAAGTAAACATGAAAGAAAGTGAAAATCTGAGTTGATCAGTCATGTTTGACTCTTTGTGACTCGCTGGACTATAGCCAGCCGGGTTCCTCTATCCCTGGAATTCTCCAGACGGTAATACTGAAGTAGCCATTCTCTACTCCGGAGATCTTCCCTACCCAGGGATTGAACCCAGGTTTCCTGCATTTCAGGTAGATTCTTTGCCGTCTGAGCCACCAGGGAAGCCAGGGAGTAAACATACATAACATGAAATTCAGAGTGGTGCCAAGTCTATGACTGAATAGGGTGTCAAAGAAAATAGACTGACTTTTCCTTCGAAGCACAAAGAGAACCATCTAGCTGTAATATAGGTTTGGCTTCCTCTTTGATGTAACACTTCTCTCTGGTGATGACTTTGGTTCTGAAAATTACTTTCCCCTCCATTCTGTATAAGAAATATGCACATGTTTGGGAATGCTTGTAACTCAGACTCAGGACTATCAGATCCCAGTAGGATCATTCTATTGCTAGAGCTGGAGGGGCCAGGAATGAATAGGTATAGATATTGCGTCCAGAGGAGAGTATTATTTTTGCCCTCCAAGTCTCTTGGGAACAAAATGTATGCCTCTATACTTGCACTAATACCAAAGGTTAACCTCTATCCAATAATTTGTTGTTTTCCTTCTACTTAGTTGCAAGAAATTTTAGATACATCTTTCTTACTTAAAATTCCTTCCTCTCATTTTCCTGCTGGGCTTTTAGTTAAAAAGTGAACCACTCTTTTCTATTTCTGTAGGTTTGTGTCCAGGGAAAGTACACAGTGCTTCTATTTCAACTCTATTTTGAGTCATTTTTTCCCCCGAAAGAAGCAATTTTTAAAGAAAAATTTTGCCTACTGGAGTAAATGATTTACCAGCTAGGCAAAAGAGCAAGGAAATTGCTCACATTAAATCGCAAAGCATTCAAAAGTTCTGGTTGCCTGTGAAGTTTAGCTCTTAGAATTTCAGATACTCAAACCCCCAGAGCCTAAAAAAGAGCAATACTATATGAGCACATCCATTGCTATTTCTAGGATATAAATAGTAATAGGTTTTGAGAAATTATGTTAAAAATTCACATTTAGATGCTGTGTATAGATAAGTATTCAAGTTCCCAAGGTATGCTCATTAAAAAGTCTTATTTTATCGTAGTTGCATGAATAGATACCTTCCTATGCATATACAAGTTTATACACACAAATGCATGTGCACGCGCACACACACACACACACAGCCGTTTCCTCCAGAATTTTAATTCCATCACCATACATGCTATACACAAAATACTTTAAATAAAATTTACCAAGTTAGAGTCAGATCAATGCTCAGATTAGCTTATGTATAACCAACTCACAAACTAATAGCCCTGGCATGAAAGAAAACCACAGCACAATGGAAATTCATCTGTATCTTGACTGAGATACTTACAGATTTCATTTCAAAAATGCAATTATGAAGGCTGTTATTACTTTAAAATCTATCTTTAAGCATTTAGGCTGGTTAATCAGGAAAGGTTTTCTCATTCTTTTATCAAAAGTTATAAGAGCTTTGATATAGAGTTCATCAAATATTTAGAACCAGAGGATCTTACTGTGAGAAGAGCAATTATTGGAGTCACCAGAGAACTTTTCAACAGAATATTGTACTTCAAAAATGCTAATAGTTACAAGGTATAATCCCATCAACTTGTCCCTGATGATCCATGTTAAGAATGAATGAGGAAAGAACACATACTTAGCTCGGAAACAGAAGACAATAAGCAGCTTCTTTGCTCTTGATACTATTTATTTCATTGATAGTGAAGCACAAATAACAAATACGTTGCTTATAAGTGGCAACATTTTAACCTTTGCTTCTTCATATAGTCCTTGGAAGTGTTTAGGAATAAATAGAAGTCTCCAGTGCTAAGAAGAGAAAGGAACTGGAGGCATATTAACATTTCTCCAGCTTAAGAGGATAAAGAGGATTTAAAAAGGTGTAAGAATCCCATGATGTAAGTCAGAGAAAGTTAATACTTGAGAGAACAGTAGAAAATAGAAGGACTGCTAACAGCACTGGCATCAGTGATGACTGTGAAATCCATGAAGTGGGTTTGTATGTTCTTCACATCTCCTGGCAACGTATGCTCAGGTTTCCTCCATTAAATGCCTACTGCCCTCTCTTCCTAGTCCTTCCTTTCTAACTGAAAAGTACCTGCTTTGTTCTGTTATCTGCTCACTGCTTTCCGATAGATAATTTGCCAAATTTCTCAGTGTTAACAGCAACAACAAAAATATCTAAGCGTCAAATACTAAGCAGGATACTAAGTGAAAAAAAATCATCCCAATGCCTGGGCTTCCTGACAGCATCCTCATTAGGTCTTCCAGTGGAGGGGGCTTTGGGGAAGGTTCAAAGGGAAGACTTTGGGAGCTTGTTTGGGGAACACTATCTAAAATCATATCTATGGTTTTGAGATATTCCTTGAATCACATCATAGATATGTATCTTCTAATTTATGTGGGTTTCTTTCATGCCTTAGACTTTAAGAAAAACAAGAAAATCAGACAATTTTATAGTCCTCCAATCATCAACTTATTTTTTTTTTTATTAGACTGGGTGTGAAAAAATGAAAATTCTCAGGCTTGTTAAAGGAATCACAGATTAATATTAATTAGATTTTTCCAGTCTCCCAATTGCTCTTTATTTTCTTATTTGGTGTTCTCATATAAAAATATGTTTTTCTCTATTTTCTCTAAGAAAATGATGGCTTCAAATTCATGTCCTGTATAACTTGACTTGTAAGAATATCTGTGCATATGTTGCACCCACCTGAAGGTAGTAACTTAAGGATGAAGGGGATAGATGCTTTAGAATTTCAACATGGTTAATATAATTTGGCTGACGCTGATAAAGTTGGAATGGTGTATAAATAACTCATTTCCATGTTGATCGTTTAAATTATTTCTTCAAAAATTTGGAATTTGACAATTTTAGAGATCATGAACTTTATTCTTATTCTTAAAATAATTCAACACAGCTATTAACATGATGGCTCCTCTACTGTAGAACATTAATTCCTTTCCTTAAATACATGAATGGATACTTGCAGTCATTGCTCAAGTCAAATACAAAATTCCTTTTTGACCATCAGTGACTGTTTTTAGTAAATGAACATTTATTCAGCTCTTCCGATGGTGATGTGCGTGACTGGAGAAGGATGACAACGGCTGTTTAGTTCCTTTGACTTCAGTACAATTGTTTTACTAAACCTCTCAGTAAAGCTTGTACAAGGCATATAAAAGGAGTGAAAGTACTCTTTAGAAATCAATTACCTGAACTATGATATCCTTCAGATAGATGACTGTGAAGTTTACATGCCTCCTTAATGGCTTGTCTTTGATAACAAGTATAAAACACTTATGAATAAAACCACCAGGTTATTTCACTTTCACACTCTTGTTCTTGCTATTTATTTCAAAGACAACCTAATAGAAAAATATAGATGCATTTTAATTTGTTTGGATTTTATCTTTAATGACTAATTTTCAGCTTTTACTTGTTTTAGATTTGGGTTTAATTAAGAGCCCATTGTAGACACATGGTGTTTCCCAAGTTGCCCTTCCAGGAATGAGTTTGAGAGATTTATCATTTAATGGCTCCCAATTGAGTCCCTCTCTGGGAAATGTCCTTCACCAAAGACAGCCGCTCTGCTCAAGGCCACACCCTTTCCCTGAGGTCAGCCCGCATGATTTTATTTATTTGTTTAGCCACAAAAAACATGTTGTATTGAGTTTTAGCTGGTTTACAATGTTGTGGTAGTTTTAGGTGAACAGTGAAGGAACTCAACCATGCATCCCTTATATGTGGAATCTAAAGAGAAAGGATATAAATGAACTTACTTACAAAACAGAAAATGAACTTATGGTTGCCGGGTGGGGGGAGGGATAGTTAGGGAGTTTGGGAAGGTCATGTATACACTGCTATGTTTAAAATAGATGATTAACAAAGACCAATTGTATCGTGAATGGAACTCTGCTCAATATTATGTGCCAGCCTGGATGGGAGGGGAGGTTTGGGGGAGAATGGATACATGTATACATACAACCTGCATCATTTGAGTGACTGACCTGTCCAGGTAGAAATGTGAAGATGTCTCCAAGGTCAGGACCACTGTGAGGGCACCATGCCTGCTCCAGAATACCCACATCATTGAGTGAGCCATTGTTGTGGCTTCATCTCCTTTGCCTAACTGTCTTCTTGTACAACCCTGCAAGCTTTCCTAATAAACTTTCCACTTGCAAATGGCTGTTGCATGGAGAACTGAACTTGCACAGAAACATGAAGGTTTGACAAGCACATCACCTAGGGCAGCCTAGACTAGTGTCTTAAAGAGAAAGTTTAGAATGTGGGATGAGATTATTAGGCAATCATCAGAAAAGATTTTTTTCTCCAGAGAGGACACTGTAGATGTAGAATCTTAAGAGTTATTGTCAGCATAAATCTTCCCATGAAGTAAGCGCTTTACTGCAAGCAATAGAGTATTTCTGAAAGAGTCTTGGACAGGAAGAAGACAATTATTGTTCCTCCCTTCAAATAGTGTGGTACCTCGGGCAAGTCAGCTTCTTCATGAGAAACTAGATCAAGTCCTCTAAGTACCATACTGATTTACTGACTGCATGGGCCTATGATTTTTCTCTAAGCGGATAGAAGAGCTACCACTTATCTTTTGCTATTAAAAATTATTGAGGCTGAACTTATTTCTTTGTAGTTTTCTTTAATGAGAATGCCCATGGCCACACAACAGGAATCAATGAAGGGTTTTCAAAATCAATTTTCAAAAGGATTTCAAAATATAATTCACTACAGCCACTAAGGTGTCTAAACAGCCATGTGTCTGAAGGATTGGTACTCAGAGGGAGGATGTTGTGTCAGACGATGAGGAGGAGTCTGAGAAAATTCTGTGTCAGTGAGTTGTAAAGCAACTCCCACAAGGGAAAAAAGAACCTATGAAAATATGAAAGCTTATTCTGTCTTTCCTTTTCCCGGCTTCTCCCTTAGTATGCTGTGTTAATTCCCAATACCCCTGAAGTCTTCTGCTTGAGCTCTGGGAGACTAGCTTGTAGCAGAGGAGTCAACTTTCCAAGAAAATCAGAAAGCTGAAAAGCTAGATTAAAACACACCCACGCACACCCACATGGGATCTCTTTGAAGATACTGGAGAAATTCTAACACAGCAAGGACTTAAAGGCCAAATTGCTGTAGAGAAGAGAAGGAAAGTGGCGTCCAACATTCTGTGGTGCTTTTCCCTCAAGGCTGCCTTGCATGAGAGGACTGAACTTGCACATTTTAATAAACTTTCCACTTGCAAATGGCTGTTGCATGGAGAACTGAACTTGCACAGAAACATGAAGGTTTGACAAGCACATCACCTAGGGCAGCCTGGACTAGTGTCTTAAAGAGAAAGTTTAGAATGTGGGATGAGATTATTAGGCAATCATCACAAAAGATTTTTTTCTCCAGAGAGGACACTGTAGATGTAGAATCTTAAGAGTTATTGTCAGCATAAATCTTCCCATGAAGTAAGCGCTTTACTGCAAGCAATAGAGTATTTCTGAAAGAGTCTTGGACAGGAAGAAGACAATTATTGTTCCTCCCTTCAAATAGTGTGGTACCTCGGGCAAGTCAGCTTCTTCATGAGAAACTAGATCAAGTCCTCTAAGTACCATACTGATTTACTGACTGCATGGGCCTATGATTTTTCTCTAAGCGGATAGAAGAGCTACCACTTATCTTTTGCTATTAAAAATTATTGAGGCTGAACTTATTTCTTTGTAGTTTTCTTTAATGAGAATGCCCATGGCCACACAACAGGAATCAATGAAGGGTTTTCAAAATCAATTTTCAAAAGGATTTCAAAATATAATTCACTACAGCCACTAAGGTGTCTAAACAGCCATGTGTCTGAAGGATTGGTACTCAGAGGGAGGATGTTGTGTCAGACGATGAGGAGGAGTCTGAGAAAATTCTGTGTCAGTGAGTTGTAAAGCAACTCCCACAAGGGAAAAAAGAACCTATGAAAATATGAAAGCTTATTCTGTCTTTCCTTTTCCCGGCTTCTCCCTTAGTATGCTGTGTTAATTCCCAATACCCCTGAAGTCTTCTGCTTGAGCTCTGGGAGACTAGCTTGTAGCAGAGGAGTCAACTTTCCAAGAAAATCAGAAAGCTGAAAAGCTAGATTAAAACACACCCACGCACACCCACATGGGATCTCTTTGAAGATACTGGAGAAATTCTAACACAGCAAGGACTTAAAGGCCAAATTGCTGTAGAGAAGAGAAGGAAAGTGGCGTCCAACATTCTGTGGTGCTTTTCCCCTCAAGGCATTTGCCAATTTGTAGCTGAAAGTAGGCTCCCCTAAATCTGACCAGAGCTTGAGAGACACAAATAGAATTCAGAGATCATTATGGAGGAGAGACCTGATTAACAATTTGGATTTCAATTGTAACTCCTAAAGAGTTAATCTTTTAATAGTAATAGTGAACCAGAAATAGACTGGCCTGCACACAGGCTAAACTCAGCTTCAAACTAAGCTCAGTTTCAACTTCAAACTGGATTAAAGGAAACTGAATTTCCCTTACTTAACTGCCTACTAGAAACAAAATGTCCCCCTAAGAACGTCCAACATTCATGTATAAATGTACCAACCCACGTGTGCTCAGTTACTTAGTCATGTGTGACTCTTTGTGACACCATGGACTGTAGCCCACCAGACTCTTCTGTCCATGGGATTCTCCAGGCAAGAATACTGGAGTGAGTTGCCATGCCCTTCTCCAGGGGATCTCCCCAACCCTGTTATCAAACCCAGGTCTTCTGCATTTCAGGCAGATGTTTTACCAACTGAGCTACTAGGGAAGCGTTACCAAGCTATAGGAAATAAAAAAATGACTAATAAGAAAAAAAGTGAAGGTCTTCAGAAGTTTCAGATATTGAAATTATCAAATCCTCACCTTGTGGTAATTTGCTAGTATTAATATCTTAGATCTCTCCATCTCCCTTGGACACCGGTGATATGTTCAAGGTGATGTGAGCTATTAATAATTTCACATTATAATTCATGCTAATATATGAAGAGAACTTTTTGACACCTCCTTGAACCATATGATAAGTTTAAGTATCATTTTTTTTTTAAGTATCATTTTTAAGAAACTAAATAGTTGTATAACCCAAAAAGAGCTGGTTGGAATTTCAGGCTGTGTAGGAGAGAAGAATGTTGATAATATGTGATAGCTATTTCAGGGACAGTAAAAGTGCATTGGGGACCCTCTAGAGACTTTATGTCAGCTATCCAGCCTGATCACATGGATGGTAAACTATTAGCAATTACGATTAAGTACTGACTCATACAATTTTGTTTCTATCTGATCTGCATGATGTAACTGTAGCATGCTTTGAGACCCTCTTCTGTATTTTATGCAGTTTTGTTGTTTTAAAACACTGATGAAGTATTTCCATGAGGCAACTATAGATCTATCAAATTTGCCCCAGTCAATATCAAGTCCACCAGGACATGACTGCTGATGTAAGGAGTACAGATATGTCCTGGCTCTGTTTCAGTGAAGATAGACCTCACCTAAGGCATCTAGGAATCTGAAAAGATCAAGATCTAAAAAAATCTTGGTTTGTTTTTTAGAGAAAGGAGACATGACACAATGTTTCTAAATCTGGTAAAGAAAGGCTTTATTTTGTACCTTTTCTTTTTTCTTTTTTTGGTAAGTTGTATTGTTGAGGGTATAAATAACAGGCAGAAATCAAGAAATTCTGCTGCAAGATTGAATTCTGTTGAGCCTGATAGAGGTATTGTTCTGTCAGGGTTGACATTGCAAATTCCATCTTTTGGTGTTTATAGAATCCAGTTAGACCTGAAACAAAATACACTAGGCACTAGCGCTCCAAACTCCAGACGTCATTTTTGTTCAGGCAGGGTTTGGTACTGGAGTGAGTTGCCATGCCCTTCTCCAGGGATCTCCCAACCCTGTTATCAAACCCAGGTCTTCTGCATTTCAGGCAGATGTTTTACCAACTGAGCTACTAGGGAAGCGTTACCAAGCTATAGGAAATAAAAAAATGACTAATAAGAAAAAAAGTGAAGGTCTTCAGAAGTTTCAGATATTGAAATTATCAAATCCTCACCTTGTGGTAATTTGCTAGTATTAATATCTTAGATCTCTCCATCTCCCTTGGACACCGGTGATATGTTCAAGGTGATGTGAGCTATTAATAATTTCACATTATAATTCATGCTAATATATGAAGAGAACTTTTTGACACCTCCTTGAACCATATGATAAGTTTAAGTATCATTTTTTTTTAAGTATCATTTTTAAGAAACTAAATAGTTGTATAACCCAAAAAGAGCTGGTTGGAATTTCAGGCTGTGTAGGAGAGAAGAATGTTGATAATATGTGATAGCTATTTCAGGGACAGTAAAAGTGCATTGGGGACCCTCTAGAGACTTTATGTCAGCTATCCAGCCTGATCACATGGATGGTAAACTATTAGCAATTACGATTAAGTACTGACTCATACAATTTTGTTTCTATCTGATCTGCATGATGTAACTGTAGCATGCTTTGAGACCCTCTTCTGTATTTTATGCAGTTTTGTTGTTTTAAAACACTGATGAAGTATTTCCATGAGGCAACTATAGATCTATCAAATTTGCCCCAGTCAATATCAAGTCCACCAGGACATGACTGCTGATGTAAGGAGTACAGATATGTCCTGGCTCTGTTTCAGTGAAGATAGACCTCACCTAAGGCATCTAGGAATCTGAAAAGATCAAGATCTAAAAAAATCTTGGTTTGTTTTTTAGAGAAAGGAGACATGACACAATGTTTCTAAATCTGGTAAAGAAAGGCTTTATTTTGTACCTTTTCTTTTTTCTTTTTTTGGTAAGTTGTATTGTTGAGGGTATAAATAACAGGCAGAAATCAAGAAATTCTGCTGCAAGATTGAATTCTGTTGAGCCTGATAGAGGTATTGTTCTGTCAGGGTTGACATTGCAAATTCCCATCTTTTGGTGTTTATAGAATCCAGTTAGACCTGAAACAAAATACACTAGGCACTAGCCCAGAAGCAATTTCAAAAAAAAGTTGAATAATATGCCTTCAATTATTTTTAACTCTAGGCCTTGCAGATTGTTCTACCTTCCAACTGCTCTGAATGTGCCCATGCTCATTCGGTTTGACATTGAAGTCAATTTCTTTCAGACACATGTTTGGTATATATAAGTGTGATAAAATGCTCTTCAAAGATACTTTAATTTGGATAAATGTAGACATTAAACTTTATCACTACTTTTAGGGGACATTACCTTTAAAACAGATTCTCTATTGCTTAAATTGAGCAGTTTAAGTAAATATTTTGCACAGGCTTCCCTGGTGGCTCAGATAGTAAAGAATCTGCCTGTAATGCAGAATATCCAGGTTCGATCCCTGGGTTGGGAAGATCTCCTGGAGAAGGGAATAGCTACCCACTCCAGTATCCTTGCCTGGAGAAATCCATGGATAGAGGGTCCTGGTGGGCTACAGTGCATGGGTTGGCAAAGAGTCCGATATAGCTGAGCAACTATGACTTATAAATTCTGAACTTCATTTGAATAAATAATGCTCAGCATTTTAAATATCTGAAATTACAGTCCTAAATTAAGAGCTTTGGAGGCAATGTTAGCTAAGGATAATGGTCCCAGTGCTAGCACAGGGGCTTGGTGCTCAAATATTAGATTAGTCAAAATTTTCAAATTTTTCCATAACATCTTACAGAAAAACCTGAAGAAACTGGCCAAGCCAATACTACTTATTGGATCAATCAATGTTGCCTTTATTCACATGGCTGCATCAGTGTTGCAGTGTTTTATTGATTTTTTAAAAAAGTATTTATTTATTATTTATTTATATAGCTGTGCTGAGTCTTAGTTGCGGCATGTGGGATCTACTTCCCTGACCAGGGATTGAACCCAGGCTTTTTGCCTTGGGAGCCTGGAGTCTTAGTCACTGGACCACCAGGGAAGTCCCTGTTTTATTGATTTTGTCTGAGAGATGAAGAATAAACAATAGGAGAAATCAATAGAATGGTTATTGAAGAAATATTAAAAGAAAGAACCAGAAGGATAAAGTGGAGAAACAGAGAAGATTAGAAGACACAGTTAAGCAAGAAGCAGACTTGTATTAAGATTTACAACTAATTCAGTGGACATAATGCTGGTATAAGAATACTCAAGACCACACCTTTAGCTGTTCATTATTCATATATTTAACAAATAATCACTGAAGACCTAATATAAGCCAGAAGGTTTTCTAAGTGCTAGGAATGTTTCAGGGAACAAAACAGATAAAAATTCCTGTTCATAAATCAATGGATGGATGAATGAATGGATAAACTAATTGTGGTATATACATACAATGGAATGTCATTCAACTTTAAAAAAGAGAAGGAAATGGATACAGGTTACAACATGGATGAACCTTGAGAGCTTTATGCCATGTGAAATAAACTAGTCACAAAAATACAAATGCTTATATGATTCCACTTATATGAGGTACCTAGTGTAGTCAAATTCACAGACACAGACAGGAGGATGAAGACTGTCAGGGGCTGGGAGCAGGGAAGTAGGGGCATTATTGTTTAATGGATATAGAGTTGCAGTTTGGCAAAATGAAAAGAGCCCTGGAGATGGATGCTGGTTGCACAACAATATGAATGCACTTAATACCACTGAATTGTACCAAAAAAATAGTTTAAGAGGCTGAATTTTATGTTACATGTATTTAGGGCTTCACTGGTGGCTCAGATGGTAAAGAATTCACCTGCAGTGCAGGAGACCCGGGTTCAATCTCTGCATTGAGAAGATCCCCTGGAAAAGGGAATGATTACCGACTCCAGTATTCTTGCCTGGAGAATTCCATCCATAAACAGAGGAACCTGGCAGGCTACAGTCCATGAGGTGGCAGAATCAGACGTGACTGAGTGACTAATACTTTCACTTTGGCAAAATGAAGAGCCCCGGAGAAGGATGATGGTCGCACAACAATATGAATGTCTTTAATACCACTGATCTGTATACTTTAAAATGGTTTAAGAGGTTTACGTTTATGTTATATGTATTTTAGCACAATAAAAAAAATTAAGGAGAAAAACATTCCCACCCATGTGGAGTTTAGTATTTGGTAAACTCGGTTCACATCTTTCTAGGTTATAAACTATCTCTAGGGTCTCATAAGATTTTGGTAATAGTTTTCTCCCCTTTCCCTATTCTTCGGGGTGAAATATAACCAACAAATATTGATTCTTAAAAGATTCTGAAGAATTGTAATGCAAATTTTGGTATTCACAGATCAGTGTCATTGTTTAGCTTGTGCTGCATGCTCAGTCATTTCAGCCACGGCCAACTCTTTGCGATCCTGTGGACTGTAGCCCACCAGGCTCCTCTGTCTGTGGGATTCTCCAGGCAAGAATACTGGAGTGGGTTGCCACACCCCCTTCTAGGGGATCTTCCCAACCCAGGGATCGATCCTGTGTCTCCTAGCATGGCAGGCAGATTCTTTACCACTGAGCCACTGGGGAGGCCCAGTCCTTTGGTACTTGCTCTTAATAAGGTCCCTTGGGTTCTCTTGGGTGTGTCCCACAGAAAAGGGAGCAATAAGCAGGGAAAATCCCTACAGAAAGAATTTGTGTGAGGAGAACTGTTAGAAAAACCAAAGTTTAGGAAGGTTCAAACTGTCAAGATTCAGTACAGCCTAATGAGTATGGCATCCTTCCTCCTGCTGCCCATTACTGAGGCCTCCAGGGGCCAATGTGAGAGTCAAGAGTTGAGAGAAGCTTGTGGCTTCTTATGTATACACCTTGTAGGATGCTTCCGTGAGGTCTTTATAAATGCATCACGCCTGGCTGCTCCTCCTTTAACTGAATTATTCCTTACTTTTGACTTGTTCTCATAGATTTTCCTCTTTGAAGATGAGTGGTGTTTCTGTGGACCACTCATATCAGATTCATTGGGGCATTAAAAAAATGATGGTTCTTAGACCTACTCAGGCAGGATCTTTAAGAATCTGCATTTTAATAAATGTTAACAATAAGTACATGAAAAAATATTTTCATGTTGATTACCAGACATGTTCAGCTGTTGAGTAAGATGCTGGAGATGAAGTAATGAATAAGATAATTCTAGTCCTCATTACTTCCCACCCTATACTAGAAATACAGAGTTCTAGGATAGCTCCCAAAAGACAGGTTTAAGGAACACAGTCAAAATATACTCAGAGAATGCGAGGTAAGATGATATGTAAGAAGACATTAATGGAAATAATAGAAATTTCTGAAAATACAGTAAATGAAACAACTGTCAAGGGTATAATTAGGGATGAGTGAAGGAACTCATTGTGATATCAAAAAAGTAACAAATTATGATATAAAACTATTAAATTTTAAGGTGGAAAAAAGTTTCTGAATGTTTAATAAAGGTTTTAAATTCTAGGCAAAATATTATGTGTATATGTGTAGATGCATTTTCTGATGAAAGGATCCAATGTTTTCTCACTTTTCTGTCACTGACTCCAAAATGTTAAAATCCTGTCTTGTAGTAGAGAATGTTTTCCACAGTTTTTAGAGTTGCATTTTTAAAAGACAGTTCTCAAACTGGAGATTGGTTAAGGACTTTAGTATATAACCTAGGGGAAAAACTGGGCTTCCTTGGTGGTTCAGTTGTAATCCGTCTGCAGTGCAGGAAACATAGATTCAATCCCTGGGTCAGGAAGATCGTCTGGAGGGGGACATGACCACCCACTGCAGCTTTCTTGCCTGGAGAATCCCTGGGACAGAAGAGCCTGGCGAGCTACAGTCTGTGGGGTAAAAGAGTCAGGCACAATTTAGTGACTAAACAGCAACAAAGATAATCTTGAATTGAATAACAAAACCCACTGCTGCCAAGGGCTATCATCTCTGACCTTGTCTTTCACAAGATTTGTCAGATTCATCATGTCACCATTCTCTCATGTTCCTCCCCAGTCTTACCAGTCCTCAATGCTTCTACTTCCCCCTGTTCAAAATTACACCTTCTGAAGATGCCACCCAGCCCACAAATAAAATTATAGCCCTATTATTTAGTAGAACAGTTCAGTTAGTCTAAACTTCCTTTCACCTTCCAGAAGAGGCCTTTCTTTGGCATAGTGCTTTTTCTAAACAAAACAGCAGCTTCTAGCTCATCCTGTAATGCAAAACAGCCTTTTTTTTTTTTTTTTTAAAGTACCTTTTATTTTCTGCAGAAATTTGAGTAAACAAAAAGAAAAATAATGAGCTGAGAGAACAAGAAGAAATTCTAAGACTAAGAAAGGAGGAGAATGTGGTTGATTATTTTAGTTAATTGTTCAGCCAAAGAACTTGGCTCAATTCAGTTCCCTTTTCCTCCTCACTAAATTGGATTAGACTGAGAAAGCAGGGGTCGGACAGAAAGAAAGCCAGAAATTGTTAAATACTTCCTCTGTTAAAAAGGGACCATAGTTGTTGAGTTTGTTTGTGAAGCATAATCAATGATTAACTTGGAAATGGTTTTGGTGAATGACTTCATTTTTTTTTTTCATTAACAGCATAATAAAAGTTCTAATGTTACAAAACTAAAATCAAGTCTATATAACAAACGTACTCATAGATAATAGACCCCCACCCCAAAAAAGTGTAAATTTAAAATAAAGCCAATAAAGAATGACATATAAAAAAATGATATAGGGTAGGTCTAACATAGGAATTGCTTCTGTGAATGAGGATGTCTGAATCACTCACCAAAAATAGGATGTTGCATATAAATAACGAATAAAATACAGCAGTTCGTATGACATGATATAACACTGAAACAAAACACATTAAAAATAAATGGTTGAGTAAACAAGAAAAAAAATGAATGTAAGTTTCAAGTGGAATGTAAAGCAAATATAACAGTAATAGCTAACATTTGTATAGTATTGATTTTATGTACATGTTTAAGTGTATCTCTTAAATATTTAATTTTCATATAAACTCTTTGAGGCACATACTGTTATTATCATCATTTTCAGTCTAACAAAACCCACTGCTGCCAAGGGCTATCATCTCTGACCTTGTCTTTCACAAGATTTGTCAGATTCATCATGTCACCATTCTCTCATGTTCCTCCCCAGTCTTACCAGTCCTCAATGCTTCTACTTCCCCCTGTTCAAAATTACACCTTCTGAAGATGCCACCCAGCCCACAAATAAAATTATAGCCCTATTATTTAGTAGAACAGTTCAGTTAGTCTAAACTTCCTTTCACCTTCCAGAAGAGGCCTTTCTTTGGCATAGTGCTTTTTCTAAACAAAACAGCAGCTTCTAGCTCATCCTGTAATGCAAAACAGCCTTTTTTTTTTTTTTTTTAAAGTACCTTTTATTTTCTGCAGAAATTTGAGTAAACAAAAAGAAAAATAATGAGCTGAGAGAACAAGAAGAAATTCTAAGACTAAGAAAGGAGGAGAATGTGGTTGATTATTTTAGTTAATTGTTCAGCCAAAGAACTTGGCTCAATTCAGTTCCCTTTTCCTCCTCACTAAATTGGATTAGACTGAGAAAGCAGGGGTCGGACAGAAAGAAAGCCAGAAATTGTTAAATACTTCCTCTGTTAAAAAGGGACCATAGTTGTTGAGTTTGTTTGTGAAGCATAATCAATGATTAACTTGGAAATGGTTTTGGTGAATGACTTCATTTTTTTTTTTCATTAACAGCATAATAAAAGTTCTAATGTTACAAAACTAAAATCAAGTCTATATAACAAACGTACTCATAGATAATAGACCCCCACCCCAAAAAAGTGTAAATTTAAAATAAAGCCAATAAAGAATGACATATAAAAAAATGATATAGGGTAGGTCTAACATAGGAATTGCTTCTGTGAATGAGGATGTCTGAATCACTCACCAAAAATAGGATGTTGCATATAAATAACGAATAAAATACAGCAGTTCGTATGACATGATATAACACTGAAACAAAACACATTAAAAATAAATGGTTGAGTAAACAAGAAAAAAAATGAATGTAAGTTTCAAGTGGAATGTAAAGCAAATATAACAGTAATAGCTAACATTTGTATAGTATTGATTTTATGTACATGTTTAAGTGTATCTCTTAAATATTTAATTTTCATATAAACTCTTTGAGGCACATACTGTTATTATCATCATTTTTCAGATAATGAGACTAGGTCACAGAGAAGTCAGATATTTTGAGCAAAATCGCATAGAAATAGTGGGCCTAAGATTTGTTCCCATAGCCTCCTCCACGCACATTGATGATTTTTTTCAGGAACTGTTTCTGTCAACTTTAAAATAAAATAAGAATATAGAGAAAATAGATCATTAATAATTAGAAAGAATTTATATTTACCAAAATGTATATACTGTAAATAAGGATTATTCATTTTTAAGTGCACTTTTTAAATATATCGAATTGCCTGTAAAATAGAAAACAGTTTACATAAATTGAAAATGAAGAAATAAGAAGAATGCATTTTCAGGCCACTGTTCAATAAAAGAAAAAAACAAATTTTTAAATAAAGAAAATGGATATGTTCATAATTTTAAAAAAGTATTCTGTGAAGTAACAGCTGAAATCAATAAAAAAATAAAAGATTAAAAAGAAATCAATAAAGATTAAAAGAATATTAAGTCAAGAAAACAGCCATAAAATGGTTTAGAAATGATAAGATATTAACCTTTTTATAAATCAAAGTTCTATGGAATGAAGCCAAAGCATTAATCAAAATGACTCTAGTAGTTTTAAAAGGAGTTTTGATGTAATTAAAAGTATAGAAGATAAATTAAGGGCTTCCCCTGGTGGTCCAGTGGATAAGGACACCGCCTTGCAGTGCAAGGGGCGCTGGTTCGATCCCTGGCCTGGGAAAATCCCACGTGCCGCGGAGCGGCTGGACTGATGTGTCCAATCACCGAGCCGGAGCTCTGGAGCGCATGAGCCTGGAGCCGGTGCTCTGCGACAACAGAGGCCGCCGCAATGGGAGGCCCACATGGGCCAAGGAACAAAGATGGATGAAACTGGACAGGCAAAAGACCAGTGGAAGTGGCCCGCCCACCCCCGCCAAAATAAATAAATAAATAAATAAATGTCTAAAAAAAAAAGTATAGAAGATAAATTAAGTATTCAAATTATTATACAAGGAAAATAAATTTCAATTATCCAAAATGAAAATTCAAGACAAAATTTGTTGTAATAAACACAAAATAAAATTGAATATTGAACGAAATTTTACAGGGAAGAACTATGCCTTTATCTATGTTTCTAACTTTATACGATTCTCCACAGGTTTTATATAGGTTGATATCATTGGTGAGCATTTTACATCTGAAAGTACCTATACAAATAGTCTTCCATTTAAAAAAAATTCCCTAAGATCTTATGAGTAACTTTGATATTTTTAGGAAACTAGACATGAATTTCCCAAATTTCAATTTCAATTCTTAAACATATTTCTTTTTTCTGCTCTGCAATTTATTTTCCAGACAAGTCAAGCTTTCATTTCACCATTTGAGAAAAAAAAAATTAATTGAAACCTGATAAGGTCCCTTGAAGTGCTAAGAACTAAAAATGGTTTACTTAACCATAAAAGGTAAGAGTTTACTGACAAGCTAGTACTTATTTGCTAAGGGAAAATGATACATTTATAGTGGAGAACCATGGCTGATACCACTTTAATCAAGTAACCAAAGTTAACTTGATCAGTAGTGGGATAAGCCAAAACCATGTATCTGCTGATAGGGTGCAGGAGAACAATGTAAGTTCTGTGTCCTTGCTGCTAAAGATGATAACCTGAATCTAACCATGAGAAACCATTGGACACACCTAAACTGAGGGTCATTCTATAAGGTAACTGGCCTAGTCTGTTCCAAAATGGCAAACTCATGAAAAACAATGACTCAAGATGGTTCCAACTTAAAGGCAATCAAGAACACATAATGAACATTACTGGGATTCTCAGCAAAGTTTTGAGTAAGATCTATAGACCAATAGTCTCATATCTGTGTTACTTTTCTGATTTTGGTAAATGTATCAATACAAGAAAAAATGTGTAAGAAAATTGTAATTGGATAAAAGACTCCTCAAGCAATCCTTACTAAAGGAAAGTTAAAATCTGTACTTCAAAGAGTAATCTCAGAAGAATAATCTGACGTGAGCAAAGAAATAAGGAACAAAGAATTTGCTTAGCCAACATTGACTATGAAGTAACAACAATACTGAATTATGTGATAAAAGGAAAATCACAAAGAACTAAAATACTCAACAACACTATCAAATAATTCAGATGTGTTTGGAATGCTAAGATCTTTGCATTGTAGAGAGGATGATAGGGACATTGATTGATTTCAGACTTAAGAAGCTAAGTCTCATGATAGAAAGTTTAAGGTAACTACTCTAAGAATAGGAAAGGATAGGCTACCCACTCAAGTCTTCTTGGGTTTCCCTGTTGACTCAGCCTGCAATGCAGGAGACCTGGGTTCAGTCCCTGCATTGGGAAGATGCCCTGGAGGAGGGCATGGCAACCCACTCCAGCATTCTTACCTGGAGAGTCCCCACAGATAGAGCAGCCTGGTGGGCTACAGTCCATGGAGTCGCAAAGAGTCGAACATAACTGAGCTACTTAAGCACAGCACATATATCTACAAACTTACAGTGAAAGAGATGGAATAAAAAAAGATAATAAATATTTTTGGAAAGCAAGAAAGGATAAAAAAGGAACATTGAAAGCAAAAAAACCCCACAGAAACAAATTCAAATATATAAATATCTAGTATGGACATAAATGGAATAAATATATCAGGTGAAAAATTTGGCATGTTGGATCAGTTAATTTTTTTCTCAGAATGGATTTAAAAACACATACACATATAGTTCAATTATATCTTGTTGATAAGGAGTACATCTAAAACATAATCAGATATTCTGAAAATCAAAGAGTAAAAAATGATGTTCCTAATCAATCAAAAGCTGGTGTAGGGCTTCCCTGGTGGTCCAGTGGGTAGCGACACCGCCTCGCAGTCCAAGGGGCGCCAGTTCGATCCCTGGCCTGGGAAGATCCCACGTGCCACGGAGCGGCTGGACGGATGTGTCCAATTACCTAGCCGGAGCTCTGGAGCGCATGCGCCCAGAGCCGCTGCTCTGCGATGACAGGGGCCACCGCGATGGGAGGCCCACAGGAGCCAAAGAACAAAGACGGATGAAAATACAGAAATGAAAGACCAATAGAAGTAGCCCACCTGCCCCCCTCCCACCCCAACCCGACCCCCCCAAAAAAAAATTAAAAAAAAAAAGCTGGTGTATTTATATTAGTGTCATATAAAGAAAATTTTTAAGTCAAAGAATGGAAAAAGATGTGAGTGAAAATTGGTGTATTTAGACTAACATCATACAAAGGAAACTTTAAGGCAAAAAATATGTTTAAAGAAAAATGGTATCATATTTTTTTAAAGTATTGGTTCACCATATTTTGAACTTGTATGTATCTAAAAAAGTTTTTAAATACATATTTTAAAATACATTAAGAATACATTAAGGATCTACAAAAGAAATAGAGAAATCCAAGACATAATGGTATATTTAATCACAGTTCTGAAAAGTTGATGTATCAAGCATACAAAAAATTCTTATATTTAAAAAATATGGAGACCAGTGGTTCTATGCGTAAATGTCTTTGTGGGTGCCTGTTTTCACCAACTATAACTAATTGTAAGAGGCTGCCCTCAGAAATACTCTGGACAGAAGTAAAAATGTAAGCAGAAATGACTTAAAAGATAGTACCAGTTTGACATAATTCTTTTACAATTAGTAATTGTTGGAAAATGGAATTTGGCTTGATTGGCAATTATATCAACATCCACGGAGGCTAACCAGAATAACCATAAGGCTTAGTGTGACCAGAAGTTTTCTGTTTCTTTTTTTTCCCCACACTTTACAAATAGTGTTCTGTTTTAGCTGTGAAGGGCAGAGTCTCATTTGCAGGTAGAAACTGTAATCACGTTCTTCATATCATGCATCACATAGAGTGCCCAATCTTTAGACACTGTCCAGAAGATGAAACAAGTGAGTCCGAGCAGGACTACGTAGATGAAGACCTTCTCTAGCGGGGAGATCACATCTTGGGGCATCGTCTGTTTCTTCTCCTTGTCCAGTTTCTTTCAAGGCCCTCAGTACAGAACGCTGCAGCTCTGCCTCACTGGGCTTCGTGCCTGTGCTCTGCTCTCTCCTTCCTGCCTGAAGTCTGGACCTTTTTCTTCAAACCTCAGTTACTTCCTAGACAGAACCGAAACCACAGTATTTAACTGATGGCGTCGTGAATAAGTGAGATACGTTCAGAAAGCTTTACCCAGAGATATTAATATTCTCCTTACCTCCCACTATGCTCCTTAACCTCCTATTACCCCCTAGGACTAAAATGTCATGCATAGCCCTTCCACACAGGAGATGGAAGGATTAGGCCAATCATCTTCAGCTGATGTCATGCTATGACATCAGGTGCTTCCCTCTCTCCGGGCATCTGCTCTGTTCCCTCCGTGTCCCTGCTCCAGGTCATAGTCTGAGTAATTTAGATGCCAAGCGTGGCAGCCAGGGAAGCTGTATCATGCTTTTCTTTCTGTAGCCAATACTGTTGCTATTGCAGTGTTTTGTGTGCCCTGAACACCAGATCACTATTATTATCCTCATCATTGCAACTGATCACGATAATAAAACAACATCTTGGGCTTTGGCGGCTGAGGCCACTTTCCCCAGGCTGTTTGGCTGTGTCTGTCCTGTTCTAAAACCCATCCCTGAGCTCTGTCTTAGCTGATAATCTCTCTCCTAACTCATTTGATTCTACTCATTGTTCCCCTCCAGATTTTAAATGATGAGCCCGCTCTGTACAGACTCTTCTCAAAAGTGATTTAGTTTAGATTCAGTAGGAGTCTTGCAGGATCATGGAGAGACTGCTAAGTTTAATGCCACAATCATCTCAGCTCCTACCATGCGTTTTTTCATTTCATTGGCAGGATCCAGGCCTGGGGTGGGTTCACGTTCTTCATATCATGTGAAGGGCAGAGTCTCATTTGCAGGTAGAAACTGTAATCACGTTCTTCATATCATGCATCACATAGAGTGCCCAATCTTTAGACACTGTCCAGAAGATGAAACAAGTGAGTCCGAGCAGGACTACGTAGATGAAGACCTTCTCTAGCGGGGAGATCACATCTTGGGGCATCGTCTGTTTCTTCTCCTTGTCCAGTTTCTTTCAAGGCCCTCAGTACAGAACGCTGCAGCTCTGCCTCACTGGGCTTCGTGCCTGTGCTCTGCTCTCTCCTTCCTGCCTGAAGTCTGGACCTTTTTCTTCAAACCTCAGTTACTTCCTAGACAGAACCGAAACCACAGTATTTAACTGATGGCGTCGTGAATAAGTGAGATACGTTCAGAAAGCTTTACCCAGAGATATTAATATTCTCCTTACCTCCCACTATGCTCCTTAACCTCCTATTACCCCCTAGGACTAAAATGTCATGCATAGCCCTTCCACACAGGAGATGGAAGGATTAGGCCAATCATCTTCAGCTGATGTCATGCTATGACATCAGGTGCTTCCCTCTCTCCGGGCATCTGCTCTGTTCCCTCCGTGTCCCTGCTCCAGGTCATAGTCTGAGTAATTTAGATGCCAAGCGTGGCAGCCAGGGAAGCTGTATCATGCTTTTCTTTCTGTAGCCAATACTGTTGCTATTGCAGTGTTTTGTGTGCCCTGAACACCAGATCACTATTATTATCCTCATCATTGCAACTGATCACGATAATAAAACAACATCTCGGGCTTTGGCGGCTGAGGCCACTTTCCCCAGGCTGTTTGGCTGTGTCTGTCCTGTTCTAAAACCCATCCCTGAGCTCTGTCTTAGCTGATAATCTCTCTCCTAACTCATTTGATTCTACTCATTGTTCCCCTCCAGATTTTAAATGATGAGCCCGCTCTGTACAGACTCTTCTCAAAAGTGATTTAGTTTAGATTCAGTAGGAGTCTTGCAGGATCATGGAGAGACTGCTAAGTTTAATGCCACAATCATCTCAGCTCCTACCATGCGTATTCATTTCATTGTCAGCTGGTGGGAACAGGCGATTGCCATGGTAGAAGGCTGATTCCCTTCAGTAATGAAGCAAGGAAGGCACTGGGACATTTTCATTTCTGAATTCCAAGTGAGTACATATTGTCATTTCAGCTGCTATTCCAAGAGCTATCATTTGCTGGAGTGCATCTGGTACCACATTTATTTACAGCATTCTAATTTTTCTTTAAAACTTAGGGAATGTGGGAAGAAACTGAGGTTATTGATTTTGGATATGTAGTGCTCAGCTAGTATGATAAGGTCCAAGTAATATTCTCCAAAGGAAAAAATGCTCAGATTTTCATCATTTCTGATACTGAAGACAGCATTGGCAAGAATAATTGAAAATAGGTAACGGACAATCAGCCAGAGGGCTTATTTGATAGCAAAGAGACGTCTGAGTCCCCGGGAGAGAAAATCAAGTTGTAAGGGAGGTAGAGTCCCACCATGTAGTAATAATGGAAAATTGTGCAACTTTTTACTTTGATACTGAAACATCTCTCATCCTGCTTTAAATGAGATGAGGAATGTCATTTTATTGTATAAAAAAGTTAAGAAAAGGAAAATAGAAGAGTTGTATAAGATAATGATAATTGCCTTACCCTGAGAAAAAAATCAGAACACAAAGGAAAATTATAACACAATACTGAGAAATGGACTCAATATAACTAAACAAGTAACTGAGGAGGTAAAACACAACCACAAAGCAGAAGCTGAAAAATTATCAGCAACAGCATGTAATATTAGATAAAAGTAGGGTAATTTTTCAAGACATTCAGGGAAGAATGTGCAAGCCAAGGGTTATATATGTTGTCTTTCAGCTTTCATAGCTATAGGAAACTTATTTTAGCTATGTAACAACTCAGAATATTGCACTCACAATTTTTTTCTAAGGAATCTGCCAGAGAACAGTCAATCAAGAGATAATTTTAGAGACTTCTCTGGTGGTCCAGGGGCTAAGACTCTGCTCCCAATGCAGGGGACCCAGGTTCAGTCCCTGGTCAGGGGATTGAAAGATCCCACGTGCTTCAACAAGGACACAGTGCAGCCAAATAAATGAATGCTTTTTTTTTTTTTAAAGAGATAATTTTAGCAAAGGCCTTCTAGTCAGCACTGTTGCATGTATTTAATAGTACATCCATGAGTAAAACAAAGATAAGAACAAAGGTGGAATATTAGAATGTAAATGTTAAATGGTCTGAGTAAATAGAAATAAAATAACTAAAAGTAGGAGAATAAAGTGAACAAATATGAAAAAGTTATAGAGAAAGTCTTCAAATATTTATGAAATGTACACTATATTTGAACAAATGGAAAACTATTTCATATTCTTAGAAAGAATAAACATCATCAAGATGTTAATTCTATCCAAGATAATGTAAACCTCAGTAAAAATACCTTTTTTTTAAAAAAAAAAAAAGACAGAATTAAATAAACTGAATCTAAAGTTTATATGAAAAAAAAACGAAGCTCAAATTACTATGGAGAGAAAAGAAACAGGAGAAAAAGAGCAATGAGAAGTAAGAAGACTAGCAAGAATAAATATTAAAACATACTGTATAACCTCTAATTAAAGCCGTGTGGACTAGTTCATGGGCTTCTCTGTTGGCTCAGTAATAAAGACTCCACCTACCAATGGAGGTGCAGGTTCCACTCCTGGGTCAAGAAGATCCTCTGGAAAAAGAAATGACAACCCACTCCAGTATTCTTGCCTGAGAAATCCTATGGACAGAGGAGCCAGGCAAGCTACAGTCCACAGGGTCTCAAAGAATCAGACACAGCTTAGCGACTGATCATGAACACACAGACTGTTACATGAATAGACTGGCTGACATTTCAAGGAAACACAGAAAACTAAAAAAATTAGACCCAGGTATGTAGGCCAGTGGGCTTCCCAGGAAGCGATCGTGGTAAAGAATCCATCTGCCAGTGCAGAAGGCATAAGAGACACAGGCTTGACCCCCTAGGTTGAGGTCTCCTGGAGGTGCGCACGGCAACCCATTCCAGTGTTCTTGCCTGGAGAATCCTGTGGACAGAGGAGCCTGGTGGGTTATGGTCCATAGGATTGCACGGAGTGGGACACGACTGAAATGACTTAGCACAGAGGTATGTATATAGGAAAATGTATGTATATTAAATCACAGGTGAAAGATGTATTTTTCAACAACTAAAAAAATATTGAAAAAAGATAAAATTAGAATAGCCAAAGCAATCCTGAGGAAGAAAAATGGAGTTGGAGGGATCAGCCTCCCTAACTTCAGACTCTACTACAAAGCAACAGTTATCAAGACAGTATGGTACTGGCACAAAAACAGAACTATAGATCAATGGAACAAGATTGAGAACCCAGAGATCAACCCACGCACCTATGGGTACCTTATTTTTGATAAAGGAGGAGAAACTATAAAATGGGACAAAGACAGCCTCTTTAACAAGTGGTGCTGGGAGAATTGGACAGCTACATGCAAAAAAATGAAATTGGAACATTCCCTGACGCCATACACTAAGATCAACTCAAAATGGATTAAAGACCTCAATGTAAGACCAGAAACCATCAAACTCTTAGAGGAGAATATAGGCAAAACCCTCAAGGACATCAATCAAAGCAAGATCTTCTCTGACCCACCAACTAAAATAGCAGAACTGAAAAGAAAAATGAACATGTGGGACCTCATGAAACTTCAAAGCTTTTGTACAGCAAAAGAAATTACAAAAAAGTTCAACAGACACCCCACAGAGTGGGAGAAAATCATAGCAAATGAAACAACAGACAAAGAATTAATCTCCAAAATCTACAAGCAACTCAGACAACTCAGCACAGGGAAAATGAGCAGCCCAATCAAAAAATGGGAAAAAGATCTAAAGAGACGCCTCTCCAAAGAGGACATACAAATGGTCCAAAAATACATGAAACGATGCTCAACCTCGCTTATTATTAGAGAAATGCAAATTAAAACCACAATGAGATACCACCTCACACCTGTCAGAATGGCCATCATCAACAAATAGACAGACAACAAATGCTGGAGAGGGTGTGGAGAAAAGGGAACCCTCTTGCATTGCTGGTGGGAATGTAAATTAATACAACCTCTATGGAAGACAATATGGAGATTCCTTAAAAAACTAAAAATAGAAGCACCCTATGACCCAGCAATCCCACTATTAGGCCTATATCCTGATGAAATCAAAACTGAAAGAGGCACCTGTACCCCAATGTTCATTGCAGCTCTCTATACAATAGCCAGAACATGGAAGCAACCTAGATGTCCATCGACAAATGAATGGATCCAGAAGCTCTGGTACATATATACAATGGAATACTACTCAGCTGTTAAAAGAAATGCAGAAGACTCAGTCCTAATGAGGTGGCTGGCTCTAGAACCTATCATAAAAATTGAAGTAAGTCAAAAAGAGAAAGACAAGTATAGTATACTAACTCATATATATGGGATCTAGTAAGATGGTCATGATAACACACACAGTGAACTCATGAAAAAACAGAGAATAGACATAAAGACATTGTGGAGACCGAACAATGGGAGGGAGTAACATGGGAACCTATACTGTCATGTGTAGAAAAGATAGCTATTGTCATTGTGCTAGGGGAATAGGAGTACCTACAACCACTTGGAGCAATGGTCTGGAGGGATGGGGGGCGGGAACCTGGGTGGGGGGAGGGTCAAGGGATATGCATCTGATTGATCTGGGAACATACATGTACAAAAATAAAAAAAAAAAAAAAAAAAAGATAAAATTAAATTCAAGTCTCAAACTATACATAAGAGTAAATCCCACTGATTGATCAGATACCTGATTTTTTTAAAAAATAAAAATTTGAGATAACTGTATATGTACCAGAAAAAAGTGAATTCTTCCATCAACTGGAAATGGAGAAAGCTTACTTATGATTAAAACACTTGAAAGAAAAAAGTAAAAAGTTTGACCTCAAAAATTTATAAGGCAAATAAATTTAAAGGAAAAATAGATTTAGAGAGAGGAAGGAAAGATTTTTTGCCACTGTAGTCAGTCTTTTGCCTTCTCAATTTGATCATAAATAATTTTAAATAGAGTCTGGATAAAATGGTTTCTAAAGTTCCTTTAGTATTAATATTTTAGAATTGTAGCATGCTTGAACTACCCAAATACAGGAGAAAGATAGTTACAAGCTTGTTGAATCTTGGTCTTTTTTCCCTTCTTAATAATCTGAGTATTTCCTTATAATCTCTTCACTCGATCATAAAATACAGGTGGTATTTCACAGTTCCTTCCACTGGTGGCCTTCACTTCTTATTCCTCCTCTCTATGCTGATCCTGTCATTAACCCATGAGCAGTTATTCAAACCTCATGGATCAGAATTTTCTGTTTCTTCCAGTCCTCTAGCACCCAGAAACTTTGAAGTTTGAGAGTAAAGAGAGAACAGTTGATTAAGGTCCCTGGGTTTGTAGGGTGAGAGTGATGCAATTAACTCAGAGCTTTGGCCTTGGGAAAGGTGGTAGGGAAGGAAAACATCCAATAACAGAAAATAAGTTCCATAATCTTTGATGATAATGTGTGTCAGAGGTTGTCTGTGAAAATAAAGTGTAAGAGGGTGAAGAGGCAAATGTAGAAGAGAAGCAATATCGCTAGTAGAAATAGGAAGCTAATTATAATTTTATTCTAGTTCAATATATAACTTTTAGCTATTTAGAATATATTTATTATTAAAAGTTGAAGATGCTTAAAACAGCATAGTTGATTTACAATATTACATTAGTCTCTGATTTATAGAAAAATGATTTAGTTATATATATATAATTTCCCATTATAGGTTATTAAAAGATATTGAATATAGTTTTCTATGCTATACAGTAAATTTTTATTGCCTATTTTATGATAGTAGTTGGTAGTCCCATACTCCTAATTTAATCTCTACTGCATTTTTTTCTCCTTTGGTAACCATAAATTTGTTTTTCTATGTCTGTGAGTCTGTTTCTGTTTTGTGTGTAGGTTCTTTTGTGTTGTTTTAGACTCCACATGTAAGTGATACCATACAGTATTTTTCTTTCTCTGTCTGACTTACTTGACCAAGTACAGTATTTTCTGAGTCTACCCATATTGCTGAAAATGGTAATATTTCATTATTTTTTATGAATGAATATATTTCATAGATAGATAGATCATATCTTCTTTCACTGAATATTTGTTGATGAGCACTTGGGTTGTTTCCATGTCTTGGCTATTATAAATAGTCCTGCTATAACCATTGGGGTGCATGTATCTTTTTGAATTAGAGTTTATTTTCCCGATATATACCCAAGAAAGAGATGTCCAGGTCACATGGTAGCTCTTTTGAGTGCTTTAAGAAACCTCCATACTGCTCTCCATAGTGGCCACACCAATTTACATTACCCAAAGTGTAGGGGTTAAAGATAAATTCTAAAACCCATGAGCAGTTATTCAAACCTCATGGATCAGAATTTTCTGTTTCTTCCAGTCCTCTAGCACCCAGAAACTTTGAAGTTTGAGAGGAAAGAGAGAACAGTTGATTAAGGTCCCTGGGTTTGTAGGGTGAGAGTGATGCAATTAACTCAGAGCTTTGGCCTTGGGAAAGGTGGTAGGGAAGGAAAACATCCAATAACAGAAAATAAGTTCCATAATCTTTGATGATAATGTGTGTCAGAGGTTGTCTGTGAAAATAAAGTGTAAGAGGGTGAAGAGGCAAATGTAGAAGAGAAGCAATATCGCTAGTAGAAATAGGAAGCTAATTATAATTTTATTCTAGTTCAATATATAACTTTTAGCTATTTAGAATATATTTATTATTAAAAGTTGAAGATGCTTAAAACAGCATAGTTGATTTACAATATTACATTAGTCTCTGATTTATAGAAAAATGATTTAGTTATATATATATAATTTCCCATTATAGGTTATTAAAAGATATTGAATATAGTTTTCTATGCTATACAGTAAATTTTTATTGCCTATTTTATGATAGTAGTTGGTAGTCCCATACTCCTAATTTAATCTCTACTGCATTTTTTTCTCCTTTGGTAACCATAAATTTGTTTTTCTATGTCTGTGAGTCTGTTTCTGTTTTGTGTGTAGGTTCTTTTGTGTTGTTTTAGACTCCACATGTAAGTGATACCATACAGTATTTTTCTTTCTCTGTCTGACTTACTTGACCAAGTACAGTATTTTCTGAGTCTACCCATATTGCTGAAAATGGTAATATTTCATTATTTTTTATGAATGAATATATTTCATAGATAGATAGATCATATCTTCTTTCACTGAATATTTGTTGATGAGCACTTGGGTTGTTTCCATGTCTTGGCTATTATAAATAGTCCTGCTATAACCATTGGGGTGCATGTATCTTTTTGAATTAGAGTTTATTTTCCCGATATATACCCAAGAAAGAGATGTCCAGGTCACATGGTAGCTCTTTTTTGAGTGCTTTAAGAAACCTCCATACTGCTCTCCATAGTGGCCACACCAATTTACATTACTACCCAAAGTGTAGGGGGTTAAAGATACACTTCTAAAGGAAAAAATCATATGGTATATGAGATCGAAGGTAATTATATATATATATATATATAAAACCTTGTGTATTGATAGTGTTAAGGTTATGTATTTATTTAAGGCATAATACTGTAGAAGATAAAACCAAAAAAGGAGAACTATGTTGAGTTATGTAATTCCTATTGTCAATTAAAAGTTAGCACAACATCTTTGCTAAATTAATAGTTCTATTTTATTTATTTAACATCTTTTTAAGAGACAGACCTATTTTTCTATTGCTGACTTCTTCAGTAGCTTATTTACCTAAAGGCTCCTTATACAGGCACAGGAAAGATTTAACACTAGGATTGTAACTAGTTTCCCTTCCTCGGGGATGCCCAAGGTAAGATTGACCTGAACTTGTGCAAACATTGGCTTATGGAATAGGAATGCTTTAAAAGAGTGCACGTGGCTTATATAGTTTGAGCCTTATAAATAAACCTGAAATTTATGGAATTATGTACCACAGATGTGTTGAAGAGTAGAATTTAATTATGTAGCCAAAACAGGTCTATGTGATGACTGAGGCATAACTCTCTGTGACCTCCCAGACTGTAGCCCTCCAGGCTCCTCTGTCCAGGTAATTTCCCAGGCAAGAATCCTGGAGTGGGTTGCCATTTCCTTCTCCATTGTTAAGTTTGAGACCCTAAACTTAGTAATTTTCCTGTGCTTGACTGCTATCCAATTAGATAGCATAATTCTGAAACCAAATGAACTCATATGTGGAAATGAGTACTCTAAGAGCTGCATCTAACATTTGGTATCTGATCTGATATCTAAGAGCCGCATGGATATTGGTGCTGCTTGTACTATTGTTTTGAATTCTTTGCTAATCATTAGTAAAACTTCAGGTTGAGAAAGACTCTTGTTTCATTGATCGATACTTTAGGCCTTTGTGATTGTACAGGGATAGTTGACAGTGTAAGCCATAGCATCTCCCAGTTTCTTTTAGAAAGGTTGCTGATACATTCTTCACATAGTTATTTCTTATAAGCAAATTTCATAGCATCTGAGGGCACAGCACAGGGAAAGCCAGCTGTTTCTAAAGGGACTCAAAGTTCTCTGGGACAAATGGGTGGCTTCTTAGAGTTTGGGCTCAGTTCAGGCTTGAATTTCAAAAACCTAGGGTAGAGCTTCCCCTGGTGGTCCAGTGGGTAGGGACACCGCCTTGCAGTGCAAGGGGCGCTGGTTCAATCCCTGGCCTGGGAAGATCCCACGTGCCGCAGAGCGGCTGGACCGATGTGTCCAATCACCGAACCGGAGCTCTGGGGCGCATGCGCCCAGAGCCAGCGCTCTGCAGCGACAGACGCCACTGCTATGGGAGGCCCACAGGAGCCAAAGAACAAAGATGGATGAAAATGGAGAAATGAAAGACCAATAGAAGTGGCCCACCCTCTCCCCTCCCTCCCCAACCTGACCCCCGCCCATAAATAAATAAATAATAATAATAAAAAAACCTAGGGTAATGAATTATTAGCGTGATCTATAGTCTGCCTTTCACATACAAGCTTATATCAGGAGCTCTGAATGGACTCATTCCTAGAGAAAGCCTGAAATGTATTTACTGAATGAGAAAAAGTCTTTAAGATTTAGAAACAAGACATGAAGTGTTAACGTTGATACTGTCATCAATTTTAAAAGACTATTCTTTTCTTTCCTATGGTTTGGTTGCAAGACAATTATTTGTATGACCTCCTGACCATTTATAGTGGTCACTGAAGAGCAAATATCCATTCTGGTTGGATTAGTGTCAGAATCATTCTTTTATGAGTATTACTTGCTTGTAAGAGTGCTAACTATGTACTCTTTGTATTTGTAATTTGTTAGGTACATCACTGAGTCAATGGACATGAGTTTGAGCAAACTGCGAGATGGTGAAGGACAGCGAAGCCTGGCATGTTGTAGTCCATGAGGTCGAAAAGAGTTAGACATGACTGAGCGACTGAACTGACTGAGGTACATAGTACTTGTCTGTTTTCCACTTGTTTAAAACATAAAAATATTTTCCCCTGAAGATATGATCCACTGCACATAAATTTTATTTTTGATCCTGGAAGACTTCTCATTGTAAATTAGTGAATGGCTTTTTAGCTAACTGATCTGAATCAGTCTCTTAGAGCTTATCACAGTAAATGTGTGTTTTTTACCTATAAGTATGAGTATCAGACCCTGGCTTTATGGAAGGGGGTGTCTCCCAGGGTGAAGATTCTTGGTGAGGCCCTACTTATATCTGTGAAATTTTCTATCTGTTCTCACCTAACAGTGAAAATGCCTCCTTGTTAGGGAAGCAACGTGTGGTGGGTGGGGAGCAAAATAAAATACCCTTAAAAATGGGGGTTGGGGGCTTGCTGGTGGTCCAGTGGGTAAAGAGTCTGCATTGCACTGCAAGGGGTGCTGGTAGATCCCTGGCATGGGAAGATCCCACATGCCATGGAGCGGCTGGACTGGTGTGTCCAATTACGAGCCAGTGGTCTGGAGTACATGTGCCCAGAGCCTGTGCTCTGTTACAGGAGAGGCCACTGCAATGAGAGGCCCACACAGGCCAAAGATCAAAGAAAATAAGTAAATGAAAGACCAACAAAAGTGGCCAAAAATTTAAAAATTAAAAACAAAGGGGGTTGGAAAGACCAGATTATGAAATCTCTTGAGTTATGGCTCTTTAAATAGATTGGTGCAGTGAATTTATTTTTACATACTGAATATATTGGTGTTTTACTGGAAAGTATTGTCCACATCAGGATTTGCCAGGTGGTTCAGTGGTAAAGAATCTGCCTGCCAATGCAGGAGATGCAGGAGATGCAAGAGACATGGGTTCAATCCCTGGGTCAGGAAGATCCCCTGAAGGAGGAAATGGCAACCCACTCCAATATACTTCCCTGGAAAATAACATGAACAGAGGAACCTTGAGGGCTACAGTCCATGGGGTTGCAAACAGTTTGACAGGACTGAGTGACTGAGCATGCACATATGGTCTACATCACACCCAAGTTGATATGTTTAATCAAATCCATTTGAATAGGAAATATTTTTGAATGCCTGTTTTTGCTTAGCACTGGAGCTTGTGTTAGGGATATAAGATATTAACAAGATAGATAGAGCTCCTTCTCTTGGGAAACCACTATCTCCAGGGAGAAACAGACATTGAATCAAGCACTCAATTGATTATTTAATTATGAAAAATAAAACCCTTCGAATGTGAAGTTCGGACGTTCCTTTAAATTAGTGTGTTTTACCTATCGAAGTCTTATTCACAGTAAATGTGTGTTTTACCTATAAGTATGAGTATCAGACCCTGGCTTTATGGAAGGGGGTGTCTCCCAGGGTGAAGATTCTTGGTGAGGCCCTACTTATATCTGTGAAATTTTCTATCTGTTCTCACCTAACAGTGAAAATGCCTCCTTGTTAGGGAAGCAACGTGTGGTGGGTGGGGAGCAAAATAAAATACCCTTAAAAATGGGGGTTGGGGGCTTGCTGGTGGTCCAGTGGGTAAAGAGTCTGCATTGCACTGCAAGGGGTGCTGGTAGATCCCTGGCATGGGAAGATCCCACATGCCATGGAGCGGCTGGACTGGTGTGTCCAATTACGAGCCAGTGGTCTGGAGTACATGTGCCCAGAGCCTGTGCTCTGTTACAGGAGAGGCCACTGCAATGAGAGGCCCACACAGGCCAAAGATCAAAGAAAATAAGTAAATGAAAGACCAACAAAAGTGGCCAAAAATTTAAAAATTAAAAACAAAGGGGGTTGGAAAGACCAGATTATGAAATCTCTTGAGTTATGGCTCTTTAAATAGATTGGTGCAGTGAATTTATTTTTACATACTGAATATATTGGTGTTTTACTGGAAAGTATTGTCCACATCAGGATTTGCCAGGTGGTTCAGTGGTAAAGAATCTGCCTGCCAATGCAGGAGATGCAGGAGATGCAAGAGACATGGGTTCAATCCCTGGGTCAGGAAGATCCCCTGAAGGAGGAAATGGCAACCCACTCCAATATACTTCCCTGGAAAATAACATGAACAGAGGAACCTTGAGGGCTACAGTCCATGGGGTTGCAAACAGTTTGACAGGACTGAGTGACTGAGCATGCACATATGGTCTACATCACACCCAAGTTGATATGTTTAATCAAATCCATTTGAATAGGAAATATTTTTGAATGCCTGTTTTTGCTTAGCACTGGAGCTTGTGTTAGGGATATAAGATATTAACAAGATAGATAGAGCTCCTTCTCTTGGGGAAACCACTATCTCCAGGGAGAAACAGACATTGAATCAAGCACTCAATTGATTATTTAATTATGAAAAATACCTCGAAGGACAGGAACTCCGTGTGATGGAAGACTATAAACTGATGATCTGATGTGAAGTTCGGAGACGTTCCTTTAATTGTCCAAGATTGTACAGCTTAGAAATAGAGGAGCAGAAATTTGCATCTGGGTGGCATCTTACTCTGATGCACTGCATTTACTGCTTTCAATATGTACCTAAAATAGTGGTACAAAGTGCCATGGGGGCAAAATGAATGGTGTGCCAATTTTCTACAACTGCAGTAACAAATCACTCTAGATTTAGTAGCCTATCTTAAGGCTACTTAAGGCTACTTAAGGCTATCTTAAGGCTCTAAGTTAGAAATCTCACATTTCTTATGGGCTAAAATCAAGGTATCGTCAGGTCTGTGTCCCTTTCTGGACCATCTACGGGGAAATCTTTTTCCTTGAAGAAGTTCCAGCTTCAAGAGGCAGCCTGCATTCTTTGACTCATGGTCTTCTTTCTCACTCTTCAATAATGATGAAGTGGGTTCTCATATCACATCACTCTGATGTCCTCTCTGTTTCCTTTTTCCATTTTTCAGGACTCTTGTGATTGCATCGAACCCTTGAAGATAATCCAAGGTAATTTCTTTATTTTAAAATCAGCTGATTAGCAAACTTAATTTCATCTATAACCTTAGTTCCCCCTTGCTGTGAAAAGCAACCAATTCACTGGTTCCAGGGATTAGGGTGTAGATAACTTGGGGGCCATCCTTCTATCTAACCACAGAAGGAGATATTGTGTCTCAAGAGTAGATGAGTCAGAGGTGGTGTTTTGTGGGAAATTTCATAAATAGAAAATGGAAACAGCATGAACAGACAAACAAAAGAGAGGTTTCAAGCATGACCAGAGAAGAGTAGTAAATTTGATTGTTTTCCTCTAGTTCACAGGCACCCTAGTGGGCAGGTGGTGAAAAAAATATAGTGGATGCAAGTTAGATAGGCCAGATAGTAGTGGCCTTGACTAGCAAGTTACACAAATGTTGTTTATCTCCAGGGAGAAACAGACATTGAATCAAGCACTCAATTGATTATTTAATTATGAAAAATACCTCGAAGGACAGGAACTCCGTGTGATGGAAGACTATAAACTGATGATCTGATGTGAAGTTCGGAGACGTTCCTTTAATTGTCCAAGATTGTACAGCTTAGAAATAGAGGAGCAGAAATTTGCATCTGGGTGGCATCTTACTCTGATGCACTGCATTTACTGCTTTCAATATGTACCTAAAATAGTGGTACAAAGTGCCATGGGGGCAAAATGAATGGTGTGCCAATTTTCTACAACTGCAGTAACAAATCACTCTAGATTTAGTAGCCTATCTTAAGGCTACTTAAGGCTACTTAAGGCTATCTTAAGGCTCTAAGTTAGAAATCTCACATTTCTTATGGGCTAAAATCAAGGTATCGTCAGGTCTGTGTCCCTTTCTGGACCATCTACGGGGAAATCTTTTTCCTTGAAGAAGTTCCAGCTTCAAGAGGCAGCCTGCATTCTTTGACTCATGGTCTTCTTTCTCACTCTTCAATAATGATGAAGTGGGTTCTCATATCACATCACTCTGATGTCCTCTCTGTTTCCTTTTTCCATTTTTCAGGACTCTTGTGATTGCATCGAACCCTTGAAGATAATCCAAGGTAATTTCTTTATTTTAAAATCAGCTGATTAGCAAACTTAATTTCATCTATAACCTTAGTTCCCCCTTGCTGTGAAAAGCAACCAATTCACTGGTTCCAGGGATTAGGGTGTAGATAACTTGGGGGCCATCCTTCTATCTAACCACAGAAGGAGATATTGTGTCTCAAGAGTAGATGAGTCAGAGGTGGTGTTTTGTGGGAAATTTCATAAATAGAAAATGGAAACAGCATGAACAGACAAACAAAAGAGAGGTTTCAAGCATGACCAGAGAAGAGTAGTAAATTTGATTGTTTTCCTCTAGTTCACAGGCACCCTAGTGGGCAGGTGGTGAAAAAAATATAGTGGATGCAAGTTAGATAGGCCAGATAGTAGTGGCCTTGACTAGCAAGTTACACAAATGTTGTTTATCTCAGGAGAAGTGGCAAGGCACTGAAGAATCTCCGCAAACTGCAGTATAGTATGCATCTATCTATCTATCTATCTATCTATCTATCTATATCTATCTATCTATCTATCTATCTATCTATCTATCTATCTATCTACACTGGATGATTCCTCAACAATTAAAAAAGAATGAAATCTTGTCATTTGGAACAATGTGGATAGGACTAGAAAGTATTGTGCTAAGTGAAATGTCAGAGAAAGACACAAGCACTATATGATAGCACTTATATGTGGAGTCTAAAAGACAGAACAAATGAACAAACCCAACAAAACAAAAGCATGGTTATAGATACAGAGGAAAAAACAGGTGGTTGCCAGAGGGGTAGGTACAGATGAAGGGAAGAAATATGACAGGGAGATTAAGAGATCCAGCTCACAGATTCAAAATGATAAGTCATGGGTATGAAATGTACAGTGTGGGGAATAGAGTATCGTGACAGATCATAACTAAACTATCGTGGTGATCATTTTGAAATGTGTCCAAATACTGAATCAATAACAGAAACTAAGATAGTGTTCTAGGTCAATTATAATACTTCAAAAGCAAGCAAGGAAGCAAACTCATAGAAAAGGAGATCAGATTTTGTGGTTACCAGAGGCAGAAGGGAGGAGAAATTGGATGAAGGCAGTCATAAGTTACAAACTCCCAGTTATAAGACAAATTAGTACTAAGGATGTAATGTACAACATGCTAAATATAATTAGCACTGCTGTCATTTATGAGAGTTGTTAAGAGAGCAAGTCCTAGGAGTTCTCATCACGAGGGAAATAAATTTTTTCTGTGTTTAAAATTTTGTGTCTATATGAGATCATGGAGGTGTCCTGCGTTGCAGGCAGATTCTTTACCATCTGAGGCACCAAGGAAGCCCACAAATACTGGAGTGGGGAGCCTAGTCCTTCTCCAGAGGATCTTCCCAACTCAGAAATTGAACCGGGGTCTCCTATATTGCAGGTGAATTCTTTACCAGCTGAGCTACCAGAGAAACCCAATGTACAACATGCTAAATATAATTAACACTGCTGTCTGTTAGTTATTAGAGTATTTAAGAGAGTAAACCCTAAGAGTTCTCATCACAAGGGAAATAATTTTTTTCTATGTTTAAAATTTTGTGTCTATATGAGCTTATGGATGTTCACTAAACTTACTATGATAATAATTTGATGATTTATGTAAGTCAAATTATTATGCTATGTGCCTTAAACTTAGTTCCATATGTCAATTATATCTCAGTACAACTGGAAGAAAAGAAGATAAGCACATAAAAATCATAATTCTGTAGTGGGCAGAGGAGTTGTTTCCTGCCTTGTCAACATTTATGCCTCCAGAAATATGTCTTTAGTTTTACTGCAGGTTCAGTCCATTAGACCTTGCTAATCTTTTAGTAATAAAAATTGCTACCTATAATACCTGACACATGTGTATATTTTCTCTGTGGTTATCTTTTTTTAATCTGAAACATACTTACTTTGAAGGACTAAAGTATACAAAGTGTAAGATGACAATTTCATGCATTGACTTTTTTCAAAACAGTCCCAACTTTTTTATATACAGGTGCTCACCAGTATAAAGCCCTTTAAGGTAAGTTTTAATAATTAAAAAACAAAGACTTAACTTGTGATAATTAAAGTATACTGCTTAGTAAACTAGCCAGTAAAGGAAGAAACACATTCTTTATCCTCTTTTTCTTGACAAATGTGTGCCATTGTTTAGCCAACTATTAATAGAGTAGATATTCTTTTTATAAAGGAATTCCAGCTTAAAAAAAATGGTAAAGTAAATGCAAATTCAAATAGATTGTTCAAGTTAGGTAATAATCATTAATGAATTTATATAATAAAAATGGACACTATTGGACATTTTATGTTCCTGCTGGACAAATGTTGCCACATTGATGAAGCAGTCAAGACAAAAATTGACCCTGATTCTGCTCAAGCTTTTAGATCCAGCTACCTATTTTAGAGCTATAGAGTTTATTTTATTTTATTTTTGAGCTATGGAATTTAGAGGAACCTGTTAAATACCACCAGTGGATGCAATGATAACCCATTGCGTGAATTCTTTACCAGCTACCAGAGAAACCCAATGTACAACATGCTAAATATAATTAACACTGCTGTCTGTTAGTTATTAGAGTATTTAAGAGAGTAAACCCTAAGAGTTCTCATCACAAGGGAAATAATTTTTTTCTATGTTTAAAATTTTGTGTCTATATGAGCTTATGGATGTTCACTAAACTTACTATGATAATAATTTGATGATTTATGTAAGTCAAATTATTATGCTATGTGCCTTAAACTTAGTTCCATATGTCAATTATATCTCAGTACAACTGGAAGAAAAGAAGATAAGCACATAAAAATCATAATTCTGTAGTGGGCAGAGGAGTTGTTTCCTGCCTTGTCAACATTTATGCCTCCAGAAATATGTCTTTAGTTTTACTGCAGGTTCAGTCCATTAGACCTTGCTAATCTTTTAGTAATAAAAATTGCTACCTATAATACCTGACACATGTGTATATTTTCTCTGTGGTTATCTTTTTTTAATCTGAAACATACTTACTTTGAAGGACTAAAGTATACAAAGTGTAAGATGACAATTTCATGCATTGACTTTTTTCAAAACAGTCCCAACTTTTTTATATACAGGTGCTCACCAGTATAAAGCCCTTTAAGGTAAGTTTTAATAATTAAAAAACAAAGACTTAACTTGTGATAATTAAAGTATACTGCTTAGTAAACTAGCCAGTAAAGGAAGAAACACATTCTTTATCCTCTTTTTCTTGACAAATGTGTGCCATTGTTTAGCCAACTATTAATAGAGTAGATATTCTTTTTATAAAGGAATTCCAGCTTAAAAAAAATGGTAAAGTAAATGCAAATTCAAATAGATTGTTCAAGTTAGGTAATAATCATTAATGAATTTATATAATAAAAATGGACACTATTGGACATTTTATGTTCCTGCTGGACAAATGTTGCCACATTGATGAAGCAGTCAAGACAAAAATTGACCCTGATTCTGCTCAAGCTTTTAGATCCAGCTACCTATTTTAGAGCTATAGAGTTTATTTTATTTTATTTTTGAGCTATGGAATTTAGAGGAACCTGTTAAATACCACCAGTGGATGCAATGATAACATCCATACAACAGGACAAATACCATAATTTCTTCTAAATTAAGTTTTAAAGAGGATGAAGAAAAGAAGAGGGTGATCTGATATGTTAACAGAGACTTAGATAAAGCAATCACTTACAAGGTGGGACTTAGTGGATTCCAATTCAAAGAAACAACTGTAAAATATTTCTTTGTATTTGTAAGCTATTGTAATTGTGAAACTTTCAAGATAGTTATTGATATTGAAGGATTTTTACTTTATTTTTTTTAGATATTATGACAGTACTATGATGATGTGTATAAAATTGTCCCTTAGTTTTTAGGGACATATATGTACTATCTTCCAGTATAGGAGAAGGGGAGAGATGAAACAGAGTTGGTCATGAATTGATGACTTTTGAATTGGAGTCCTGAGGGCATGAGGGTTCATCATGCTCTCTGGTTTGAGGTTTTTTATAGAAAGTTAAAGTTAAAAATAAAAGTATGTTCTTGTTTAAGGCTGCATGATATTCCATTGGATGTATGTAGCACATTTTCTTTTGTCATGTCTGACTCTGTGACCCCGCTGACTCATGTCCATTGAGTCAGTGATGCAGTGGACATTTAGGCTACTTCCATATCTTGACTGTTCTGAAAAAATGCTGCCATAAATACAGGAGTGCAAATATCTCAAACTCAATCATATCTCACATTATGCTAAGTGAAAGAAGACAGCCACAAAAATACAAAGGCTGCATTTCCTCTTTTTTTTTTTTTGGCTGTACTGGGTCTTCATGGCAGAGTGTAGGTTCAGTAGTTGTGGCACATGGCTTAGTTGCCCTGGGGCATATGAGACCTTAGTCCCCCAACCAGGGATCAATCCATGTCCCCCACATTGGAAGGTAGATTCTTTACCACTGGACCTCTGGGAAATTCTGTACATTTCCTCCTATATGAGGCATTTAAAGTAGTCACACTCATAGAAGCTAAACGTCAAATGGTGGCTGCCGAGCCTGGGAGGTGCGGGCATTGGGGAGTGTCTATTTCAACAGACACAGTTACAGCTATGCAGGATGTAAAATTTCTAGGAATCTATACAACATTGTGCTTATCGTTAACAGCATGGTATTATGCACTTAAAAACTCAAGAGACTAGATCTTATATTGTGTGTTTTTTTAAAATAAAAAACAAAGATATGTTACCACTGTGCATATTTTGATAACAAATGAGTAACTGAAGTGATGACCATCAAATATCACATCACCTTTCTTTTACATTTATTCCAATCTTTTCAGATATTTTGTTTAATCTGGTCAACCAGCGTATTATCCAAACAATTACATTTACATTTTTACTTTGTAGGTAATGATCCTATTCCACAATGACACTCCACACCATAAATTGAGTTTATTGGCAGAGACTTAGAATTTAATTGTCAACACCAGTCAGTTACCTCTCATTCCATCTGGTAAAATCATGCTACAACTGACATATCAAAGGGAAGATATATGACCTTTAATCTTAGAACCTATAAAAATGCTGACTAGATAAGAGGACCATGGTCAATAAATCATTACATCTGCATGTTAGCCATGGCTCTGGCTAGCAAACTGCAGTCTTTTAGGGCCATTCAGATGATCTGGTTTCTGAGCAGGACTACTAATACTCACTTCAAGGAGAACAATGGGGATTGGTGTGTTTGTGACAGTGTTTTAGCAGGAAGTTTTGATTAATGGTTTCAAAGTGTAGTTAATTAATGAAAATAATTTTGGACCTAGCATTTCGATAAAGTATCTGTGATATCTGTTATTGACATGCTTGACAGTTAAAATAGACTTTGGGAGTTTCCTGTGTTGTAGAAAATGAGAACCATTTAATTGGTGCTTCTATAAAGACCATGGTAATCCTTTAATATAGCTCTTTGCAAAAATTTCACCCCATTTAAATTAGTCTCTCCCATCTTTCCTTTTGTAGTTATTCATGGAAATAAGTGAGAAGCACAAAGATTGACATAGATAAGAAACAGGAATGAACACAACACAAAGACATTGAGAGTGACTGCACTCTCATTACCTATTGAGGATCTTAGTCTGGGCTTCTTTCTGAATCTTTTCAGATTTTACATACCACCTTAATATTCTAGGACTTTGAAGACTGGGCTGCCCTGGTGGCTCAGACAGTAAATAATCCCATGCAATGCAGGAGACTCAGGTTTCTCTGTTTGTGAACCTTGGGTTGTAGAGAAAACCTGGCTGGCTATACTGGGACAGCATGGTATTATGCACTTAAAACTCAAGAGACTAGATCTTATATTGTGTGTTTTTTTAAAATAAAAAACAAAGATATGTTACCACTGTGCATATTTTGATAACAAATGAGTAACTGAAGTGATGACCATCAAATATCACATCACCTTTCTTTTACATTTATTCCAATCTTTTCAGATATTTTGTTTAATCTGGTCAACCAGCGTATTATCCAAACAATTACATTTACATTTTTACTTTGTAGGTAATGATCCTATTCCACAATGACACTCCACACCATAAATTGAGTTTATTGGCAGAGACTTAGAATTTAATTGTCAACACCAGTCAGTTACCTCTCATTCCATCTGGTAAAATCATGCTACAACTGACATATCAAAGGGAAGATATATGACCTTTAATCTTAGAACCTATAAAAATGCTGACTAGATAAGAGGACCATGGTCAATAAATCATTACATCTGCATGTTAGCCATGGCTCTGGCTAGCAAACTGCAGTCTTTTAGGGCCATTCAGATGATCTGGTTTCTGAGCAGGACTACTAATACTCACTTCAAGGAGAACAATGGGGATTGGTGTGTTTGTGACAGTGTTTTAGCAGGAAGTTTTGATTAATGGTTTCAAAGTGTAGTTAATTAATGAAAATAATTTTGGACCTAGCATTTCGATAAAGTATCTGTGATATCTGTTATTGACATGCTTGACAGTTAAAATAGACTTTGGGAGTTTCCTGTGTTGTAGAAAATGAGAACCATTTAATTGGTGCTTCTATAAAGACCATGGTAATCCTTTAATATAGCTCTTTGCAAAAATTTCACCCCATTTAAATTAGTCTCTCCCATCTTTCCTTTTGTAGTTATTCATGGAAATAAGTGAGAAGCACAAAGATTGACATAGATAAGAAACAGGAATGAACACAACACAAAGACATTGAGAGTGACTGCACTCTCATTACCTATTGAGGATCTTAGTCTGGGCTTCTTTCTGAATCTTTTCAGATTTTACATACCACCTTAATATTCTAGGACTTTGAAGACTGGGCTGCCCTGGTGGCTCAGACAGTAAATAATCCCATGCAATGCAGGAGACTCAGGTTTCTCTGTTTGTGAACCTTGGGTTGTAGAGAAAACCTGGCTGGCTATACTGGGACAGTCTGTGACTGTGAAACACTTGGTCCTTATATAAAACTATTTGGTAAAAGGAGTGTGCTTGGGACCATGACCTCATGACTATGGTGCTCTAATCAAGCAAGGAAGCCTTTCAAGTATAACTGTCATACTCAGTTGCCTACACACTGAACCTGAGAAATTGTTTGGACTGAGATTTTGGCCGTGACTGATGAGCTATTCAAGTTATATTCAGGAGTGAAACTCTCTCCTTTTAGTTTATCTCTTGGGCCTTAAGAATACACGGTGGCTTTACTGAGTGACGAGCAGGAACAATCTTTACTTATAGTTTCCACCACAGTGGCTGGTTTTATTGCCTTGTGTATGCCGTGTGCTCAGTGCCTCAGTGGTGTTTGACTGTGCGGCCCCATGGACTGTAGCCCACCACGCTGTTCTGTCCGTGGAATTTTCCAGACTAGAATACTGAAGCGGAGTATTGTTTCTTACTCTAGGAGATCTTCCTGACCCAGGGATCTTCTGTTGCATCTCCTGCATTGGCAGGTAGATTCTTTACTGTCTGAGCCTTAATAGTTAGGGATTAAGGGTCCTAAATAAAGTGGGGGAGACAACCTATAGGGTGACCTATAAATCTACATGAGTGACAATTTGACATTCGACCTAAGTTTTAAAATGTCCAATAATATCTTCACAAAAAAAGATGCAGGCGTATTTGTCTTGTAAAAGAGATGTAAGTTAATTTTCCTCCATTGTAAAAGGAATATATGTATATTCATTGTAAATAATTCATAAAATCCAGAAACATATAAAGAAGCAAATTAAAATTACCACAGTGTCATCACTGAAGGATGAATTCTGCTTGCAACTGACTATATATTCTTCCAGACCTTTAAATATATCTATTTGAGAGTGACTGCACTCTCATTACCTATTGAGGATCTTAGTCTGGGCTTCTTTCTGAATCTTTTCAGATTTTACATACCACCTTAATATTCTAGGACTTTGAAGACTGGGCTGCCCTGGTGGCTCAGACAGTAAATAATCCCATGCAATGCAGGAGACTCAGGTTTCTCTGTTTGTGAACCTTGGGTTGTAGAGAAAACCTGGCTGGCTATACTGGGACAGTCTGTGACTGTGAAACACTTGGTCCTTATATAAAACTATTTGGTAAAAGGAGTGTGCTTGGGACCATGACCTCATGACTATGGTGCTCTAATCAAGCAAGGAAGCCTTTCAAGTATAACTGTCATACTCAGTTGCCTACACACTGAACCTGAGAAATTGTTTGGACTGAGATTTTGGCCGTGACTGATGAGCTATTCAAGTTATATTCAGGAGTGAAACTCTCTCCTTTTAGTTTATCTCTTGGGCCTTAAGAATACACGGTGGCTTTACTGAGTGACGAGCAGGAACAATCTTTACTTATAGTTTCCACCACAGTGGCTGGTTTTATTGCCTTGTGTATGCCGTGTGCTCAGTGCCTCAGTGGTGTTTGACTGTGCGGCCCCATGGACTGTAGCCCACCACGCTGTTCTGTCCGTGGAATTTTCCAGACTAGAATACTGAAGCGGAGTATTGTTTCTTACTCTAGGAGATCTTCCTGACCCAGGGATCTTCTGTTGCATCTCCTGCATTGGCAGGTAGATTCTTTACTGTCTGAGCCTTAATAGTTAGGGATTAAGGGTCCTAAATAAAGTGGGGGAGACAACCTATAGGGTGACCTATAAATCTACATGAGTGACAATTTGACATTCGACCTAAGTTTTAAAATGTCCAATAATATCTTCACAAAAAAAGATGCAGGCGTATTTGTCTTGTAAAAGAGATGTAAGTTAATTTTCCTCCATTGTAAAAGGAATATATGTATATTCATTGTAAATAATTCATAAAATCCAGAAACATATAAAGAAGCAAATTAAAATTACCACAGTGTCATCACTGAAGGATGAATTCTGCTTGCAACTGACTATATATTCTTCCAGACCTTTAAATATATCTATTTATTTTTACAAAGATATGATCATAACTTTATAGACTTGATGCCCCCATCCCAAGACACACACATATATACACACACACACACAAGCACATGTACCATTGGAATCTTTCCATTTCAAAAATGTACTTATGTACAATCAGAACATAAATATGTTAAGTAACGTCTAATCAGAAGGTTTTCTATTTAGGAGCAGGAGAGGTAAAGGATTATTGCTTAAATATTAGAACAGTCAGAAATGTGTGTTTCATAAGGATCATATACCCAGCTTAGCATAGCAGAGGGACCAAGGCAGACTCTGAATAAATATGTCATTTCAGGTATGATACAGAAGTACAATGGCAATTTCCCATACGGTTGGGAACAGCATTCCAATTCTCATCTTAGAGTTTCAAATCAATATTGTTATCTTGCTCTAAGGTACTTTATTGCTAGATGCATACATTTATGCATCACTGTATTAACCAACAGTGATGCCTAACTTTATTGTCTACCAGCTATATGGCGAGATTTCCATATCCTTGTTGCTATATGAAAGGTGAATAAAAGGAAGATAAAATGCAGTTGCTATTTATGTCATCAATCAGTAAAAAGGAGATAGTGCTTCTGAAGGAATCCTGGGCCTGGCAGTGCTCACAGATTGCAGCAGCCAAGTTCAGTGTGGTTAGAAGAATCCCTGAGGCATAAGCAAGCATTCTAGCTTTTTAGTTGCAGCCTTTTAAGACTGCATGTTGCAGTACCAACTTGTCTGTTTTAGAGATTGCCTAAAATAATAGGTGTACTCAAACCTAATTTTCCTATGTCACGCTGAATTTACCAAATTCTTGTTCTGAATAAGAGTTATCTTGTTGACTATAATAAAGCATCTCTTTTTGTCATGTGGGGTGCTGGTGGTTAGTTGCTCAGTACTGTCTGACTCTGCTAAATACACATCTAGTATATTTAAGATGTATCTGTTCACATACTGTTTAAGTTACTTGTGGAAGAATTAAAAACTAGAAAAGTGACTTTTTGAGGTCACATAGATAATTACTGACTGAGCTGTAACAGAAACCTATAACTTGATACCTGGGGAGTCTAATAGACAATGTAATGGATTAGCTATGTCTCTTATATTTTTATATTCTGATGCTCTGACATCTGGGGCCTTTCTGACCTGGAGAGGCTAAGGTTTCCAGAATTAGCCTGCTCCTAGAGATAGTGAACAACTTGCTCATCAGAACACTTTTCCATGGCAAACTGATCAATCCAGAGCCTGCTTCCCTAACTCCCTCTTCAGTGGACTCTCACACCCCAAAGTCATTATCCATCTGCTCTAATCATCTCAGAACCAGGCTCCAGACAACGGGTGACAGTCCCTATGCATTGCAATTGGCTGCAGTTATTCAGACTGCCTAATCCTAAGCCTGCTAACCCTGTCTTGCCCGTGCCCCCCTGTGGAGATCACAGTGAAGGTGTGTCCCCATGTCTCCCCACTCTTCTCTACCTCCTGTCTGACCCTGAGTCTTTCCTGGGTGTCCCCCCCACCCCATTATGTGGTGATGTCTTCATTTCTTGTGACCTATAACAAGCTAGCTTTTCAATATTGGTGACCTCCAGATCTGTTGGCCTTGCCATACCTGCATAGTAATAATAATAATAAATCTATACATTGAAACATGTAGACCCTTCTTGACATGGTAAACTTCAGTTATGTTACTACCACCAAATATGTATTATATGTACAGAAATTACATTCCCTGCTTCTGATTCTGCTTTCTACCAATATTCTATGATCTTGTCATTCGAGTCTATCTGAGAGGGTCAGTACTACACCTGTGTTAAAATATTATGTGTCTCTTTTACTATGTACATACTATTACAAATGCTGTCCATATTTCAAACCTCCTTCCCTTTCCGTTTTTCCTTTTCCTCCAGATTTGTAGAGCTGGCAAATAACTTTTGATGTGAGAGCCTCTGACAGACTGCTCCATTCACTGCAAAGCACACAGGCACATGGCCTTTTGGTTTCAGGTCAGAAGTCCTGTGCTACTTATGACAATGTTCGTGTAACGTGCTAGAAAAGAAAGGTGTGCCTGAACATCCACACCATTCACAAATGATATCCCGATGACCACTGGGAGGGTACACCACCAGATGGAAAAATAGGAAGAAGACTATGGGGAAATCAGGTCTGAGAAAAGCATTTGGAAGTTCTTAGAAGGAGGGAACATTTTCATATCAGAATTTAGAAAAGTATGATTTTTTAAACAAAGATTCGTAGAAGAATTGCTTTCACCTATTGGGTTGAACTCTAGGAAATTTCCAACTTTGTAGGTGAAAAATGGTCGAATATTGATGATTCCCTGTGATTAGTCTTATTAGTAGAGTAAGTAGGGTTTTTTCTCTGCCAAGTGCTGCTTTTTATCAATGAGTTAGAAAAATAAGGTCTTTCTGAAAGCAAAGATTAACTCTTACTCATGTTTTAATTATCCCAAGTGTATAGATAGAAGACCAGCATACTTCTCATGGACACAGTCTTATAGACACAGTGACTCTTGCCTGCAAACCAAAGAAAGACAGAGCAGCCTTTTAGGATTGAGAAGACGGAAGCTCTCCTTCTGTTCTCCAGAGAGGAGGCTTGTTTTCTGCTCTGGTATTATTACCTTGTCTTGTCATTTGTAATAGAACAATTATCAAGACTTCTCTGATGGCTCAGATAGTAAAGAATCTGCCCAAAATGCAGGAGACCTAGGTTCAATCCCAAGTTAGGAAATTTCCCTGGAGAAGAGCATGGCAACCATTCCAGTATTCTTGCCTGAAGAATCCCATGGACAGAGGAGCCTGGCAAGCTACAGAAAAGAGTCGGACACCACTGAATGACTAATTCTTTCACTTTCACCAAGTTTTCTAGTTGCTTTGCCTGATGGTCTGATGACTTTAGTTTTATATCTTTCTCTAACATTTACATATGGTGAATTTCATACTAGTTTCAAGAAAACAGTGGCTATTACCGAAGGACAGTACTTTCCTCTAAATTTTTCTCCCTAGTATTATATTTCAACAAGATTGAGTTTGAAAAATGGATGGAGCAGCTGGTAAATAAAGATTATATTAGTAAAGATCTGTGCCTCCTCAGAGGAAAAGGAATTGACTGAAGTGAAAAAGAATTTCTGTAGGCTTTATTTATAAAACTAACATTAGCAGAAGAAAACCTCCTGGGAATATGGCTATGCCTCCACAACCCCTCCTGTTTGTAGACCCTAGATTTTGGTGTCAAAAAACACCCCAAGCATCTGCATTCATATGCATTGACTCTCCTTCCTCTCTCCTGATGTTTGAACAAGTGGAGAACATTAATAAATTCACTTTGGAGCCTGTGAATCATTTGTGTGATGTATATGATCCACACCATCTTGTATCTCACAGCGAACGACTGAGTAGATGATTCTGTGATTAGTCTTATTAGTAGAGTAAGTAGGGTTTTTCTCTAGTCTTATCAATGAGTTAGAAAAATAAGGTCTTTCTGAAAGCAAAGATTAACTCTTACTCATGTTTTAATTATCCCAAGTGTATAGATAGAAGACCAGCATACTTCTCATGGACACAGTCTTATAGACACAGTGACTCTTGCCTGCAAACCAAAGAAAGACAGAGCAGCCTTTTAGGATTGAGAAGACGGAAGCTCTCCTTCTGTTCTCCAGAGAGGAGGCTTGTTTTCTGCTCTGGTATTATTACCTTGTCTTGTCATTTGTAATAGAACAATTATCAAGACTTCTCTGATGGCTCAGATAGTAAAGAATCTGCCCAAAATGCAGGAGACCTAGGTTCAATCCCAAGTTAGGAAATTTCCCTGGAGAAGAGCATGGCAACCATTCCAGTATTCTTGCCTGAAGAATCCCATGGACAGAGGAGCCTGGCAAGCTACAGAAAAGAGTCGGACACCACTGAATGACTAATTCTTTCACTTTCACCAAGTTTTCTAGTTGCTTTGCCTGATGGTCTGATGACTTTAGTTTTATATCTTTCTCTAACATTTACATATGGTGAATTTCATACTAGTTTCAAGAAAACAGTGGCTATTACCGAAGGACAGTACTTTCCTCTAAATTTTTCTCCCTAGTATTATATTTCAACAAGATTGAGTTTGAAAAATGGATGGAGCAGCTGGTAAATAAAGATTATATTAGTAAAGATCTGTGCCTCCTCAGAGGAAAAGGAATTGACTGAAGTGAAAAAGAATTTCTGTAGGCTTTATTTATAAAACTAACATTAGCAGAAGAAAACCTCCTGGGAATATGGCTATGCCTCCACAACCCCTCCTGTTTGTAGACCCTAGATTTTGGTGTCAAAAAACACCCCAAGCATCTGCATTCATATGCATTGACTCTCCTTCCTCTCTCCTGATGTTTGAACAAGTGGAGAACATTAATAAATTCACTTTGGAGCCTGTGAATCATTTGTGTGATGTATATGATCCACACCATCTTGTATCTCACAGCGAACGACTGAGTAGATGACACAGGAGACCCAACTTGGACAGTTCCTCAGAAAATATGGTCTTATCTGACTTACCTTTGTGCACAGATGTTATCTTTTTTTTTTTTTTTAGTGTGATATGTTTTTTTAAATTACTTATGAGCTTAAAGTCCTCTAAATTCAGGTGTAGAAACAGTATGATCTTGGCATAGTGTAGCTCTACAATGATAACTTCTCAGTCATGACAGTGATGATCATCACAGTCAGAGATAAAGGCCTGAAATAAGTCTCTGGCTTTTCTTCATCTAGTCAGTTACTAAAACGACCAGTTACCCACAGATTTATTTCTGCAGTTAGAGGTGCAAATGCCTTTGAGGGTTTTTATTTCATAGAAAAGAAGATCTTTATTAACAAATGATATGCTGGAACACGTTCAGACTCCTGGGTAATATTTTAAAATGTAAACACAAAGCAACAATGATGGAAATGTATCAAGATTTGTGATATTTAAAACTGAAAGTATCAGAATGCAGTAAGCAAAATACAAAATGCAAGAAAGAGAAAACACTCATGTTTGAGAGGAACAGAAAAGGAAAAACTTAGACAGGAGGTTAAGAAAAGGTTGAGCTGTGGCAACAATGGAGAGTCCAGTGTCCAGATCTGGCCTCATACGGGCAGGACATTGGCCCTGTGAGACCACTGGGAAAGGAAGTAAACCAATACTGAACGGCATTACTGCAATACCTGAGTTTATTTCTGCACTTCTCTTGGTTTGTCTAGACGTTTTTATGCTATAATTTCAACCAAGTGATTATTCAAAACCCTAAGTCTTGGCTCCCACAAATTAAGGTTTCTTTTCAACAAAATAGTACCCCAAGGTCTAACATCTGGGAATAAATTAGCTTCTGTTGTGACTACATGTACTCAGTAATATAGTAAGGACTCCTCATTTTTATTCAAGTTGAATGTCTGTTATGAAACTTGTAATATATTTTCCTTATATCTTTTATATTATATCTTTTGACTTAATTGGATTACAATTGTTAGTAAGTTTTAAGCTTCCCTGGTGACTCAGATGATAAAGAATCTACCTGCAATGCAGGAAACCTGGGTTTGATCCCTGTGTCAGGAAGATCCCTTGAAGAAGGGAATGAGAATGCACTCCAGTATTCTTGCCTGGAGAGTTCCATGGACAGAGAAACCTAGCAGGCCACAGTCTATTGAACTGCAAAGAGTCAGACATGAGTGAGTGACTAACATATACAAGATAGTCAGTTTTTACCCTTTTATTAAGTTGTGAAAATGTGGAGTGTGACTATGTTCTCATCGGTGTTTGTAAAGTGATTAGAGATATGTTAAGGACTTACTGTAAACTGATAACTTACTATAAACTATCACACTCTGTGAGCTGTCTCCTAATTATGAATTTACTGTGTGTAGACACAGCTGGGCATATTGTGGGGGTCTGATATTGAGGTGCCCTAGAGAATGAGGCAGAATCAGAGATTCAGAGGTGAGCAACCAGAAAAAAAGCATGCAGCAGAAGCAGAAGTAGAAGGTAGCATGGTACATCAGATGCTTCTAAGACATGGAAAAGAATACACCCAAACTTTGTTGACCCTGGATGGTATTTGGGACATCCAGATTGCAAGGAGCTATTCAATTCTACTCACCACAGAATAGACTGATGCTCCGGAATTTATCTGGTGGTTCGGAGCACCAATTCTGGTCGTCTGAGGATAAAACTAGTATGCAGAAGAACTACCTTTTTAATTCTTTTTCTCAAATTTGCTTACCACCCAAAGTTTGGCTTAATAATCTTTCCTCCTGAGGAATGAGCCCAGATATCAGCCATAGTATGAAGAATATTTCATTGAATGTCATTTATAATTAATATACTTTTAGAAGATATAATTTCAACCAAGTGATTATTCAAAACCCTAAGTCTTGGCTCCCACAAATTAAGGTTTCTTTTCAACAAAATAGTACCCCAAGGTCTAACATCTGGGAATAAATTAGCTTCTGTTGTGACTACATGTACTCAGTAATATAGTAAGGACTCCTCATTTTTATTCAAGTTGAATGTCTGTTATGAAACTTGTAATATATTTTCCTTATATCTTTTATATTATATCTTTTGACTTAATAGGATTAAAATTGTTAGTAAGTTTTTAAGCTTCCCTGGTGACTCAGATGATAAAGAATCTACCTGCAATGCAGGAAACCTGGGTTTGATCCCTGTGTCAGGAAGATCCCTTGAAGAAGGGAATGAGAATGCACTCCAGTATTCTTGCCTGGAGAGTTCCATGGACAGAGAAACCTAGCAGGCCACAGTCTGTTGAACTGCAAAGAGTCAGACATGAGTGAGTGACTAACATATACAAGATAGTCAGTTTTTACCCTTTTATTAAGTTGTGAAAATGTGGAGTGTGACTATGTTCTCATCGGTGTTTGTAAAGTGATTAGAGATATGTTAAGGACTTACTGTAAACTGATAACTTACTATAAACTATCACACTCTGTGAGCTGTCTCCTAATTATGAATTTACTGTGTGTAGACACAGCTGGGCATATTGTGGGGTCTGATATTGAGGTGCCCTAGAGAATGAGGCAGAATCAGAGATTCAGAGGTGAGCAACCAGAAAAAAAGCATGCAGCAGAAGCAGAAGTAGAAGGTAGCATGGTACATCAGATGCTTCTAAGACATGGAAAAGAATACACCCAAACTTTGTTGACCCTGGATGGTATTTGGGACATCCAGATTGCAAGGAGCTATTCAATTCTACTCACCACAGAATAGACTGATGCTCCGGAATTTATCTGGTGGTTCGGAGCACCAATTCTGGTCGTCTGAGGATAAAACTAGTATGCAGAAGAACTACCTTTTTAATTCTTTTTCTCAAATTTGCTTACCACCCAAAGTTTGGCTTAATAATCTTTCCTCCTGAGGAATGAGCCCAGATATCAGCCATAGTATGAAGAATATTTCATTGAATGTCATTTATAATTAATATACTTTTAGAAGATATAAAAATTACAGTGGTTGTTCAGATATACATTATTTTCAGTGAATGAATCAAAGATAATTTTAAGCTGGCCATTATGGAATTACCATAAAGATGTTTAAACCTTAAGTATCAGTTTAAGTTTTCCCCTAAATTATATATGAAAGTTAAACATATTAATTTGTAATAAAAATAGTACAGAGAAGAGGAATAGATGACAGATCAAAAAGAGAAGAAAAAAAATGTTTGCTTAGCAGGTATTTCCTGGTAGTTCAGTGCCTAAGACTCCTTGCTCCCAATGCAGGGAAACCCAGGTTCAGTCCCTGGTCAGGAAACTAGATCCCACATGCAGCAACTAAGATTGTAGATCCCACATGCTGCAACTAAAACCCAGCACAGCCAAATAAATAAATAAATATTTTAAAAATAATAATCACAAAATTTAAAAACGTGCTTGCTTAGCATCTTCTAGCCCTAATCTGCAGTTAGTGGGACAAGCATATTATACTTTTTGCCAGCTGTTCAATAAAGAATATAGATTGCTTGGGCTCTGTACACTTGGCCAAAGAGATCAACCAATAATTTGTAAGAAAGTTTGCCAGCTCTAAAGCCTGGTGGCCATACAACAGTGTGTTAGAGTGGTCCATAGAGTGGCATTGTGTTTCCCTGGTAGCTCAGCTAGTAAAGAATCTGCCTGCAATGCAGGAGACCCCAATTTGATTTCTGGGTCATGAAGATCCCCTGGAGAAGAGGTAGGCTACCCACTCCAGTATTATTGAGCTTATTTTGTGGCTCAGATGGTAAACAATCTGCCCGTTATGTTAGAGACCTGGGTTTGATCCCTGGGTTGGGAAGATCCCCTGGAGGAAGGCATGACAATCCACTACAGTATTCTAGAATCCCCATGGGCAGAGGAGCCTGGTGGGCTATAGTCCATGGGGTCACAAAGAGTCGACTGATTGACTAAGCACAGCACAGCACAGACTGGTGCTAAATGGTAAAGGATCTTCTTGCCAATGCAGGAGATGTAAGAGACACCTGTTCTATCCAAGGGTCAGGAAAATCCCCTAGAGGAAGGCATGGCAATTCACTCCATTATTCTTGCCTGTAGACTCCCATGGATAGAGGAGCCTGGTGGGTTATATAGTCCATGGGGTCGAAAGAGTTGGACACGACTGAAGCAACTTACCATGCATGCTCACAAACACACACAGAAATGAGCGTGCTCTCAAGAAAATAGCTACTTACCAGGCAAGAACTATTCCAGACACTCTTAGACACCATGGTTAAAAGAGACAGCTTAATCCACTTTTTTGTTTCGGATATCTTTCTGATTTTGCATTAAAATTCTAAGTTGATCCTACTACATCTACGTCTTAAAAAACAGTTTAATCAGCAAGAGTGAAGTAGGTTTGGTTTGTTGTGGCCTTAATATGATTGATTTAATGGCAGTCCAATTTAGTCAATGATTAATAAAGCTCTGGTTACTGAATTAACCATGTTGTGGTACATGGTTTTGTCATTATCTTGGTTGGTAGGCATAAACCATGGTTAGTTTTCTTTCTTCCTCATATAATTCTGCCTTTTTAACTTTTCAGTTCCACTGTACTGTTTTTGCTTAAGTGATATTGATATTTAAGTGAGGAGCTGGATTTTTATTTTTTTCCCTTGTTCTTTGTTCTAGAAAGCCCTTGAATGCCTTTTCAAATGACTTACAGGTAGTTATTATCTTTTCCTCTGAGTTAATGGAATGTTCTTTTCTAACTGTGATTTCACTAGAATAAATCTTCTTTTCATTCTCTGTTCATGATAGCCCTTTTACCTCCTTCACCTGCTGAAACACTGACAAGGCCTTTGAGCTGTAACATTGAGAGGCAACTTCTGTGGGATCCATTAGTCATATGCTAGGCCCATGTGGATACTTAATGCTTTCAAGTGATTGGCTTTCAATGTCTATGTGCTATCTCTGCTCCCCCTCTCCCAACTTTTTAAAAATTGAATCTCATTTTGTTCATTTCTGTTCTGTTCCTATTTCCCAAGTGTTTTGTGAAATTTACATCATCATCTTTGTTTTTTTTTTTTTTCCTTCATCGTCTTTCTTCCCATACTCGTTTTTGAGCAACTTCCAATTTGAAATCATCAGCCAACATTGATTTTGAGAAGTTCATTTCCTATTTCAGCTTATTAATAAACACAAAGTCTGTGCTCTCGTCTAACTCCTAGAGAATACTGCTTGCATGTCTCTCTTAGCACTTCCCAGACAGCTTTGCCTATGATGAGTTGTGTTCATTTTCCCTGCTAGATTATGTGTCTTTAGGGCAAAGGAGATGCATCTTTGCATTTTCCATAGGGACTAGCAACATGCTTTCCACACAGTAGCAATTTAGTTAGCATGTGGGATTTACATTATGATGGATTTTGTGGTGAGCTGTGCAAATGCCTCCTTAGAACTAGAAATATTGCTATTCAGTCTAACACATCACTTGTGTTTTTTCTTGGTATCTTTCAGCTGGTGTTTTCCACATATATTTATGCAAATTAATTTAAATTAGCACTGTTTGTATAATTTAGGATGCTGCATTATGTCTTCTAAAGTCCACGCACACAGTAAGTGTTACATTTGTTCTAATCACATGAAATTCAATGGGGATTCTTTTTTTCAGTTAATTGAGCATTTCCATCCTGGCATTTAAGACTTTAATTGCTTTCATTTCAAGATATTTAAATATTTTCTCTTGGCATTTTCTAATTGTTACCTAAAATCACGCAAATCAGGAGCAGTGTTTCAGTATTTTCTCTTATTTTTCCGGTGATCCCAAAGTGATTATATTAGCCTTGATGACTCTCTTCATAATTTCTCCCTAGTTTTCTGATTTCAAATGGAAAATACACTGTAAAAAAATGTTAAAAAATAAGCATAAATAAGAAAATATAAATTAATTATAACATAGAATTAAAATATGACATAAGATATCATCGGTGCTTAGGAATATGTTCTTCCATTTCTTAATTAAATTTTTTGTTTTACAATTTTTTTTTCACTTAATTTCATATATAAAGCTTTCTTTCAAGTCCTTGAATATTAACAATATAATTTTCAATATTTGTTTATTGTGATATTTTGATGTATCAGATTTATTTTGGCAATATTCTAGACTGAGTATAAAAGACTGTTTTCTCACATACTGTTACAAAACCATTGTATTACCTTAAATGCATTAAATCATCAGCCAACATTGATTTTGAGAAGTTCATTTCCTATTTCAGCTTATTAATAAACACAAAGTCTGTGCTCTCGTCTAACTCCTAGAGAATACTGCTTGCATGTCTCTCTTAGCACTTCCCAGACAGCTTTGCCTATGATGAGTTGTGTTCATTTTCCCTGCTAGATTATGTGTCTTTAGGGCAAAGGAGATGCATCTTTGCATTTTCCATAGGGACTAGCAACATGCTTTCCACACAGTAGCAATTTAGTTAGCATGTGGGATTTACATTATGATGGATTTTGTGGTGAGCTGTGCAAATGCCTCCTTAGAACTAGAAATATTGCTATTCAGTCTAACACATCACTTGTGTTTTTTCTTGGTATCTTTCAGCTGGTGTTTTCCACATATATTTATGCAAATTAATTTAAATTAGCACTGTTTGTATAATTTAGGATGCTGCATTATGTCTTCTAAAGTCCACGCACACAGTAAGTGTTACATTTGTTCTAATCACATGAAATTCAATGGGGATTCTTTTTTTCAGTTAATTGAGCATTTCCATCCTGGCATTTAAGACTTTAATTGCTTTCATTTCAAGATATTTAAATATTTTCTCTTGGCATTTTCTAATTGTTACCTAAAATCACGCAAATCAGGAGCAGTGTTTCAGTATTTTCTCTTATTTTTCCGGTGATCCCAAAGTGATTATATTAGCCTTGATGACTCTCTTCATAATTTCTCCCTAGTTTTCTGATTTCAAATGGAAAATACACTGTAAAAAAATGTTAAAAAATAAGCATAAATAAGAAAATATAAATTAATTATAACATAGAATTAAAATATGACATAAGATATCATCGGTGCTTAGGAATATGTTCTTCCATTTCTTAATTAAATTTTTTGTTTTACAATTTTTTTTTCACTTAATTTCATATATAAAGCTTTCTTTCAAGTCCTTGAATATTAACAATATAATTTTCAATATTTGTTTATTGTGATATTTTGATGTATCAGATTTATTTTGGCAATATTCTAGACTGAGTATAAAAGACTGTTTTTCTCACATACTGTTACAAAAACCATTGTATTACCTTCAAACATGCATTATGGTAAATTAGTTTTCAATGGATGGGCATTCTTAAGTTAGAGACCATAGTTGGCACATGGGCTGAGATGAAGTTTAAATTATTAAAGTTCTTTGCTTTGTTTTTTTTTTTTTTTTAAATAGATCAGAGCTTTTTTTTTTTAATTAATTAATTTATTTATTTTAGGGCGGGGATTGGGTTGGGGAGGGAGGGGAGCGGGCGGGCCACTTCTATTGGTCTTTCATTTCTCTATTTTCATCCGTCTTTGTTCTTTGGCTCCTGTGGGCCTCCCATCGCGGTGGCATCTGTCGCTGCAGAGTGCCGGCTCTGGGCGTATGCGCTCCAGAACTCCGGCTTGGTAATTGGACTCATGGGTCCAGCCGCTCCGCGGCACGTGGGATCTTCCCAGGCCAGGGATCGAACCGGCGCCCCTTGCACTGCAAGGCGGTGTCCTTACCCTCTGGACCACCAGGGGAAGCCCCTTTTCGTTGTTTTTTTTTAACTTCAAGGATCACTCATTCCCACTGGTGAGCCTACAACCTGACCTAATAGTTTTGCTGTTGTTATTCAGTTGCTAAATAGTGTCTGACTCTTTGCGACCTGTGAACTGCAGCATGCCAGGCTTCTCTATCCATCACTGTCTCCCTGAGTTTGCTCAAACACACATCATTTTTTTTTTTTTTCAAATTTTTTTTTTTTATTCTTTATTTTAAAGGTTTTACAGAGTTTTGTTGTTCATATACATGTATGTTCCCAGATCAGTCATATGCATATCCATGGTCCCCACCCACCCAGATCCCCCCATCCCACCCCTCCAGACCTTTGCCCCAAGCCATTGTAAGCACTCCTATTCCCTTAGCACTGTGACACTAGTTATCTTTTCCACACATAACACTATAGGTTTCCTTGTTACTTCCTCCATGCTTCCCCCTCCCTATTTATTCGCCACGATGTCCCTATGTCTATGCTCTGTCTTTTTTTTCATGAGTTCCCTGTGTGTGATATCAAGACTGTCCTACTAGATTCCATATATGTGTGTTAGTATGCTATATTTGTCTTTCTCTTTTTGACTTACTTCACTTTTTATGATAGGTTCTAGAGCCAGCCACTTCATTAGGATTGAGTCTTCTGCATTTCTTTTAACAGCTGAGTAGTATTCCATTGTATATATGTACCAGAGCTTCTGGATCCATTCATTCGTCGATGGACATCTAGGTTGCTTCCATGTCAAACACACATCATTGACTCAGTGATGCCATCCAACCATCTCATCCTCTGTTTCTCCCTTCTCCTCTTCCTCTCAATTTTTCCCAGCATCATGATCTATTCCATAGCTTTTCCATGGCTTTTCTATGGCTCTTCACATCAGGTGACCAAAGTATTGGAACTTCAGCTTCTGCATCAGTCCTTCCAATGAATATTCTGGGTTGATTTCCTTTAGGATTGACTGTTTTGATCTCCTTGCAGTCCAAGGGACTCTCAAGAGACATCTCCAACACCACAGTTTGAAAGCATCTGTTCTTTAGTGCTCAGCTTTCTCTATGGTCCAACTCTCACATCCATATACGACTACTGGAAAAACCATAGTTTTGACTATATGGACCTTTGTCAGCAAAGTGACGTCTATTAGGCACCAAAATTAAGGGTGTTTTACAGAACACCATAATTAGATCTGGTCAAAGGGCAAAGCATTAGTGAGACCAGAAAGGAAGTGAAAAACATTCCCCAGTCTATGGTGTGCCATGGATAATGAAGTATATTTTCTTTCAGTATTTCAGTAGTGATGGTAATGTAAATGCTGATACTGAGTTTATATATATATATACTGAGATGTAAGTAACTTGGAAACATGAAGAAAGGAGAGATAAATATCATGGTGTTAGTGTGCTGTATCAGTGAGTCTGTTAGGATTAGCTTTGGCTGTTTAAAATAAAAATACAAAGGAAAAACAGGTTTAAATAAACCACAGGCTCACTTCTTACCCCGTTCCTATTTATTGACGATGTCCCTATGTCTATGCTCTGTCTTTTTTTTCATGAGTTCCCTGTGTGTGATATCAAGACTGTCCTACTAGATTCCATATATGTGTGTTAGTATGCTATATTTGTCTTTCTCTTTTTGACTTACTTCACTTTTTATGATAGGTTCTAGAGCCAGCCACTTCATTAGGATTGAGTCTTCTGCATTTCTTTTAACAGCTGAGTAGTATTCCATTGTATATATGTACCAGAGCTTCTGGATCCATTCATTCGTCGATGGACATCTAGGTTGCTTCCATGTCAAACACACATCATTGACTCAGTGATGCCATCCAACCATCTCATCCTCTGTTTCTCCCTTCTCCTCTTCCTCTCAATTTTTCCCAGCATCATGATCTATTCCATAGCTTTTCCATGGCTTTTCTATGGCTCTTCACATCAGGTGACCAAAGTATTGGAACTTCAGCTTCTGCATCAGTCCTTCCAATGAATATTCTGGGTTGATTTCCTTTAGGATTGACTGTTTTGATCTCCTTGCAGTCCAAGGGACTCTCAAGAGACATCTCCAACACCACAGTTTGAAAGCATCTGTTCTTTAGTGCTCAGCTTTCTCTATGGTCCAACTCTCACATCCATATACGACTACTGGAAAAACCATAGTTTTGACTATATGGACCTTTGTCAGCAAAGTGACGTCTATTAGGCACCAAAATTAAGGGTGTTTTACAGAACACCATAATTAGATCTGGTCAAAGGGCAAAGCATTAGTGAGACCAGAAAGGAAGTGAAAAACATTCCCCAGTCTATGGTGTGCCATGGATAATGAAGTATATTTTCTTTCAGTATTTCAGTAGTGATGGTAATGTAAATGCTGATACTGAGTTTATATATATATATATATATATATATATATATATATATATATATATATACTGAGATGTAAGTAACTTGGAAACATGAAGAAAGGAGAGATAAATATCATGGTGTTAGTGTGCTGTATCAGTGAGTCTGTTAGGATTAGCTTTGGCTGTGTTTAAAATAAAAATACAAAGGAAAAACAGGTTTAAATAAACCACAGGCTCACTTCTTCTTAGGTAAATACATTTGGGAGGCAGACTGCCCAGATCTGGAAGATGTTCCACCAACTAGTCAGGGACCCACACACCTTAAAATCATTGCCTTGTCCTGCTAGTATGTTACCTTTGTACTCAAGGTTCAAAGTGGCTGCTGGTTATCTATCCATGGCATCTGCCTCCAGAGATAAGCATAATATGAATTAGCAGTATGCACCAATTAAGATCAAAGCAAAGTCTTTACTTTTTTTTTTATTACAAGGGAAAAAAAATCTCAAGAATCAACCAAATCAAAGATCTCTTTGAACTTGGAACTTATGTGACATGACTTCTCTTATACCATGAATACTCCTTACAGTAAGTAGCCTTGAGCCTCTCAAACAATTTTCTAAAGTCCCCAAGCACAGTTTGGCTCTCCTGTAGAATTTAAATTTATTGCTGAAATATATACATACCCTTCTTGGTAGGAGCCATGTGCTGACATGACTGTATTCCCCTATGTATATAATACAGTGGCTTATATGCTTCAAGTAAAGTAAAGGTTTTGACTGAGTAAATGAAAGAACAATTAGCATAACTCTTGGCAACACATTAAGTTCTTTATGTTTTCTCCTGTCAGATTCCAAATATCCTGTTGATTTTCTAAGCCTTTTCTCTCATCTTGTTCTGAATAGCTCTGGCTCCTCTTCTGTTCCCCTGCATTTACCCCAGGAGAATGCAGGAAACGATGCTTTGGTTGTACCTGACTCTGATACTTAATGGCAATTTGAGCATATTATGTCACCTTTGAGGTCCTCCGTTTACTTACCTGTAAAAGTAAGATAATGGCTTCTTCTGTATTGGCCTCACAAATCCACCAAAACTGATTATGAAAAACTTAAAATCTGCAAGCCAGTGTACAGATAGAATGTGGTGATGTTCACCATGCACTGAGCATTGGTTGGAAAGTTCAGAAAGTCTTTCAGAAGAGGTTACTAAAGGTCCTACATCGACTCTGCCACTTCTAAGCTCTTCTTCTCTCCTTAAATAGCCTATGATCACTCTTCAGTGAGTCTGTTAGGATTAGCTTTGGCTGTGTTTAAAATAAAAATACAAAGGAAAAACAGGTTTAAATAAACCACAGGCTCACTTCTTCTTAGGTAAATACATTTGGGAGGCAGACTGCCCAGATCTGGAAGATGTTCCACCAACTAGTCAGGGACCCACACACCTTAAAATCATTGCCTTGTCCTGCTAGTATGTTACCTTTGTACTCAAGGTTCAAAGTGGCTGCTGGTTATCTATCCATGGCATCTGCCTCCAGAGATAAGCATAATATGAATTAGCAGTATGCACCAATTAAGATCAAAGCAAAGTCTTTACTTTTTTTTTTTATTACAAGGGAAAAAAAATCTCAAGAATCAACCAAATCAAAGATCTCTTTGAACTTGGAACTTATGTGACATGACTTCTCTTATACCATGAATACTCCTTACAGTAAGTAGCCTTGAGCCTCTCAAACAATTTTCTAAAGTCCCCAAGCACAGTTTGGCTCTCCTGTAGAATTTAAATTTATTGCTGAAATATATACATACCCTTCTTGGTAGGAGCCATGTGCTGACATGACTGTATTCCCCTATGTATATAATACAGTGGCTTATATGCTTCAAGTAAAGTAAAGGTTTTGACTGAGTAAATGAAAGAACAATTAGCATAACTCTTGGCAACACATTAAGTTCTTTATGTTTTCTCCTGTCAGATTCCAAATATCCTGTTGATTTTCTAAGCCTTTTCTCTCATCTTGTTCTGAATAGCTCTGGCTCCTCTTCTGTTCCCCTGCATTTACCCCAGGAGAATGCAGGAAACGATGCTTTGGTTGTACCTGACTCTGATACTTAATGGCAATTTGAGCATATTATGTCACCTTTGAGGTCCTCCGTTTACTTACCTGTAAAAGTAAGATAATGGCTTCTTCTGTATTGGCCTCACAAATCCACCAAAACTGATTATGAAAAACTTAAAATCTGCAAGCCAGTGTACAGATAGAATGTGGTGATGTTCACCATGCACTGAGCATTGGTTGGAAAGTTCAGAAAGTCTTTCAGAAGAGGTTACTAAAGGTCCTACATCGACTCTGCCACTTCTAAGCTCTTCTTCTCTCCTTAAATAGCCTATGATCACTCTCCAAATATAAGAACTGTATTGTTTCCTCTTGATCTCTCACATTTTTTACTGTGCTTCAGTCTTCAGTGCTCCTTCTTTGACATTTTTATTGCAGGCTTGATCTCTTCCCTCCTCTCCCATACCCTAAATGGGCCAAGGACAATCCTGATCTCTTTTAAATTCTCTCCTTCAAACTTAGGTAATATCCGGTTTCATTTTTTATTCTGTCTGGTATTAGCCATAAGCAGCTTTCCCCAGAATCTTTTCAATATTCCAAGGGTTCATGAAGGAGAAATTACTGGATCAGGGATGAGAGGTACATAAAGGAAGGAGAAGACAGGGAAATGAAAGTCTGCAACAACCAAATAGTCTCTTCACAAGTCTCCCAAGTGATGTTTCTCTATTGATTTTCCAAGCGAGCAGACTGACTGAAGTCTGCCAAAGAAGCCATCTCAGAGACTCATACACACTACTTGGAGGGTTGCTTTCAAATATGTAGAATCATTTATTTCTCTAGGACCTAGAGCTGTAGAAACACATCCATAGCAGACAGTGGGGAAACTGTATGAATCAGCTATTTCATATGTGTCAGAAGCATTTATTAATTGCGACACACCTAGTGCTCAACAAAATATGTATTAAGTATTTATTCTATACAGTTAGGTACTATATTAGATATTGGCAATAAAGAAATGATAAAACATCAGCTTAGGGCTTCCCCTGGTGGTCCAGTGGGTAAGGACACCGCCTTGCAGTGCAAGGGGCGCCAGTTCGATCCCTGGCATGGGAAGATCCCACGTACCGCGGAGCGGCTGGACCGATGTGTCCAATTACCGAGCCAGAGCTCTGGAGCGCATGCACCCAGAGCCGGTGCTCTGCGACAACAGAGGCCACCGCGATGGGAGGCCCACAGGAGCCAAAGAACGAAGACGAATGAAAATAGAGAAATGAAAGACCAATAGAAGTGGCCTGCCCGCTCCCCTCCCTCCCCAACCCAACCCCCGCCCAAAATAAATAAATAAATCTTTAAAAAAAAAGCAACAAAAAATACACATCAGCTTAGAGTGTAGTTTGTTCATTCTTTTATTATAGCTCTTTTTGATATTTAACTATGCATTTCTGGTTTTCTTAAAATATTTTGTGTCAAACCAATGACATATCCTACAAATGTATTTTAATTTAATGCATTGCTTTCATAGAAATTATTATCTCCTCAGTTACCTCCATGTGATACATAAATAGCAGCTGAATAGTTATTGAATATGGAACTAGTCGATAAATATTAGTTATGAGAAGGAGGAAGAATATTACTGAGTCCAAGCTTATACTGTTTACCACACCACAGACCAATACATCAAGGAGGGTTGGGGCAAGGGATAGCGACTTTACTGAGAAAGGCAGCAGCAAGAAGATGGTGGATTCCAAAGAACCATCTTCCTTGAGTCAGAATTCAGGCTTATTTTATAGTTAAAAAAAAGAGGGATGTGACTGGTTGTTGCAAGCTTCTTGGTGCCAGAATCCTTTGTTCTTGCAGTGGTTCTTATGAGTCTGGTTATAGTGTTCCTTTAAACTTCCAGCAAGACAAAACGTTAGTTCTATACTGCAATTTATTAATTTTTATATGAATGGTAAAATGCTATACTTTTAACGGTCAAGCCCAGCAGTCAGAGTCTTGAGAATTGGTTATTATGTATTCCAGGCTATGTACAACATTCTTTTATAAAAGTACAGAGGTAGCATGAATAACCATAGACAACAGCGCACAAAGGTCAGAATAGATCCCATACGGAGCCATTTTTGTTCCTCTCTGTTACCAGAGGAAGATGAAAGAGTCAGAAAACTCTAACTATTACCAGATTGAAGATAACCCTGTACCCTGAGACATGGGGAAGTTGAAGGGGAAACTATCAAGAAGACTGATTTCTACATTTGCCACTTTTACTTGGACAAATTAGTCTCTTTTGGGCTCATTTATAAGGTATGAAAATAAAGCTATATCTTCTTAGGTCACTAGAAGCTGCATAAATCAAATAGCATAGCATGTGTGTGTGCTAAGTCACTTTCAGTCATGTCCAATTCTGTGGCCCCATGGACTGTAGCCCACCAGGCTTCACTGTCCATGGAATTCTCCAAGCAAGAATACTGGAGTGGGATGCCACTCCCTCCTTCAGGGGCACTTTCTGAGTCAGGGATTGAATCCATGTCTCCTGTATCTCCTGCATTGGCAGTTGGGTTCTTTATCACTAGTTCCATCAGGAAGCCCCTAATGTGATAATAGTTTTGTGAGTTGTAAAAATCCTATTACATATTATGATTAGTAGGATTTTATGTTGAAAAGAAATCAAAGTATTTATCAATAGATCCATCTTCTCCAAATGTAACTAATATTTTATTGAGAAATTCACCACCCCAATGGCCTATCTTCACTATTAAATGGAAAATATGTGACCTGTTTTTTATTTCTCAAAATGAAAACATAAGAAATGACTAGAATATTTCTTTCATGGCAAAGAAAGATACTTAGTTTTTTCGAAAATGGTCCATGCTGATGAATCTGTGCCATCTCTGTCATCTCCATAGCAACAGGCTCTGATGTAACAAACAGAGGAACTTGATAGAGAAATCAAAAATAGCTCAGAGATATGGTAATGGGAATTTATAAAGTTACTAGCAAAGTAAGAAAATTATTTCTCCATAAACATCCTGTCTCACCTCTGTTCCTAATGTGAAATCCTTCTTTGGAAGTCATTTGATACCATGGCTCTTTAATTTTAAATACCATTTCTTCTTTTTCTCTCTATTAAATAATTTCCTTTTGAAGAATGAAGCATTTTGGGGGAAACAAAATATAGCAGGCTTATAATTTCTGCCTCACAAGTGGACGTGTAGCCTCTGGTGCAAGATAATATTCTTAGGGCCCATCTATACTTCTAAGAGTACACTTGTCAGGTCTTCTCTCAATGCTCTTGACTCTTTGACTCCCATGGTTAGAATACTGAAGAATTACATGGACCAATAATGGGATTGTGGTATATATCCTTATGTTTTAGTATTTCCAGTATTTACTGATTTAGCATTAGATATAATGATAACAATGAGTTTTTATGTAGTGTTCACAGCTAGTAGGCAATATTCTAGAAGGTGTGTGTGTTTTCATTCATTTTATCATAACAATACATTGTGAAATAGATACTGTTATTACCCCCAATTTATAAGGAACAGAGTTCAAGTAACTTACCCCCAATCAAATAGCTGGTAATGTTAACTTCTGTTTGATTTCTCTAGCTGATGGCAATTTATTTGGTTTTGTACCTAGAGGATCATCACCTAACAATCATGATTATTGTGGTAATATGATATCCCATTTCTACCAGGTATGGTGCAACCTTTAATACTTAAGTAGGCACAGAGAAAAGGACTGAGAATTATTTTACCTGAGTAGGCACAAGGAGGAAGGGAAATGCAGTAGATTTTTTTTTTTATTCTTTATTTTAAAGATTTTACAGAGTTGTTCACCAACATGTATATTCCCAGATCATTCATATGCATATCCCTAGACCCTCCCCCCACCCAGTTCCCCCCTCCCACCCCTCCAGACCATCGCCCCAAGTGATTGTAGGTACTCCTATTCCCTTAGCACAATGACAATAGCTATCTTTTCCACACATGACAGTATAGGTTTCCATGTTACTCCCTCCATGCCTCCCCGTCCCTATTTCTTCCCCACAATGTCCATATGTCTATGCTCTGTCTGTTTTTCCATGAGTTCACTGCATGTGTTATCAAGACCATCCTACTAGATTCCATATATGTGTGTTAGTATGCTGTATTTGTCTTTTTTTTTTTTTTTTTGACTTACTTCACTTTTTATGATAGGTTCTAGAGCCAGCCACTTCATTAGGACTGAGTCTTCTGCATTTCTTTTAACAGCTGAGTAGTATTCCATTGTATATATGTACCAGAGCTTCTGTATCCATTCATTTGTCGATGGACATCTAGGTTGCTTCCATGTTCTGGCTATTGTATAGAGAGCTGCAATGAACATTGGAGTACAGGTGCCTCTTTCAGTTTTGATTTCATCAGGATATAGGCCTAATAGTGGGATTGCTGGGTCATAGGGTGCTTCTATTTTTAATTTTTTAAGGAATGTCCATATTGTCTTCCATAGAGGTTGTATCAGTTTACATTCCCACCAGCAATGCAAGAGGTTCTTTACTCCGCACCTCTCCCTTTTTTGCATTTATGTGGGATTTCTAGAAGGTGTGTGTGTTTTCATTCATTTTATCATAACAATACATTGTGAAATAGATACTGTTATTACCCCCAATTTATAAGGAACAGAGTTCAAGTAACTTACCCCCAATCAAATAGCTGGTAATGTTAACTTCTGTTTGATTTCTCTAGCTGATGGCAATTTATTTGGTTTTGTACCTAGAGGATCATCACCTAACAATCATGATTATTGTGGTAATATGATATCCCATTTCTACCAGGTATGGTGCAACCTTTAATACTTAAGTAGGCACAGAGAAAAGGACTGAGAATTATTTTACCTGAGTAGGCACAAGGAGGAAGGAAATGCAGTAGATTTTTTTTATTCTTTATTTTAAAGATTTTACAGAGTTGTTCACCAACATGTATATTCCCAGATCATTCATATGCATATCCCTAGACCCTCCCCAGTCAGTTCCCCACCTCCCACCCCTCCAGACCATCGCCCCAAGTGATTGTAGGTACTCCTATTCCCTTAGCACAATGACAATAGCTATCTTTTCCACACATGACAGTATAGGTTTCCATGTTACTCCCTCCATGCCTCCCCGTCCCTATTTCTTCCCCACAATGTCCATATGTCTATGCTCTGTCTGTTTTTCCATGAGTTCACTGCATGTGTTATCAAGACCATCCTACTAGATTCCATATATGTGTGTTAGTATGCTGTATTTGTGTTTTTTTTTTTTTTTGACTTACTTCACTTTTTATGATAGGTTCTAGAGCCAGCCACTTCATTAGGACTGAGTCTTCTGCATTTCTTTTAACAGCTGAGTAGTATTCCATTGTATATATGTACCAGAGCTTCTGTATCCATTCATTTGTCGATGGACATCTAGGTTGCTTCCATGTTCTGGCTATTGTATAGAGAGCTGCAATGAACATTGGAGTACAGGTGCCTCTTTCAGTTTTGATTTCATCAGGATATAGGCCTAATAGTGGGATTGCTGGGTCATAGGGTGCTTCTATTTTTAATTTTTTAAGGAATGTCCATATTGTCTTCCATAGAGGTTGTATCAGTTTACATTCCCACCAGCAATGCAAGAGGGTTCCCTTTACTCCGCACCCTCTCCAGCATTTATTGTTTGTCGATTTGTGGATGATGGCCATTCTGACGGGTGTGAGGTGGTATCTTATTGTGGTTTTAATTTGCATTTCTCTAATGATAACTGAGGTTGAGCATCATTTCATGTGTTTTGGGGCCATCTGTATGTCCTCTTTGGAGAGGCGTCTCTTTAGATCTTTTTCCCATTTTTGATTGGGTTGTTCATCTTTCCTGTGCTGAGTTGTCTGAGTTGCTTGTAGATTTGGGAGATTAATTCTTTGTCTGTTGTTTCATTGGCTATGATTTTCTCCCACTCTGTGGGGTGTCTGTTGAGCTTTTTTAAGTTTCATGAGGTCCCACGTGTTCACTTTTCTTTTCAGTTCCACTATTCTAGTAGATGGGTCAGAGAAGATCTTGCTTTGATTGATGTCCTTGAGGGTTTTGCCTATATTCTCCTCTAAGAGTTTGATGGTTTCTGGTCTTACATTTAGGTCTTTAATCCATTTTGAGTTGATCTTTGTGTATGGTGTGAGGGAATGTTCCAACTTCATTTTTTTGCATGTAGCTGTCCAATTTTCCCAGCACCATTTGTTGAAGAGGCTGTCTTTGTCCCATTTTATAGTTTCTCCTCCTTTGTCAAAAATAAGGTACCCATAGGTGCATGGGTTTATCTCTGGGCTCTCGATCTTGTTCCATTGATCTATAGTTCTGTTTTTGTGCCAATCCCATACTGTCTTGATGACTGTTGCTTTGTAGTAGAGTCTGAAGTTAGGGAGGCTGATCCCTCCAACTCTGTTTTTCTTTCTCAGGATTGCTTTGGCTATTTCCTTTATATGTTATTTGTTGTTTTCTCCTATCTGCTTTTAGTAATCTGTCTTTATATTTAGTCTGCGTTCATTTGATTAGAATGTGCCCTGGTGTGTTGCTTCTGGGGTTTATCCTATATGGAACTTTTTGTGCTTCTTAGACTTGGTTGACTATTTCCTTTCCCATGTTGGGGAAGTTTTCAACTATAACCTCTTCAAGAATTTTTTCGTAGCCTTTCTTCTCCTCTTCTTCTGGAACTCCTATAATTCTAATGTTGGTGCATTTGATATTGTCCCATAGGTCTCTAATGCTATCCTCAGTTCTTTTAATTCTTTCAGTTTTGTTGTGTTCTTCAGCACTTATTTCCACCATTCTGTCTTCCAGCTCACTTATCCGTTCTTCAGCCTCTGATACTCTACTGTTGAGACCTTCTATAGTATTTTTGAGTTCAGCAATTGAGTTGGTTGTCTCCATTTGCTTATTTTTCATTTCTTGCATGTCTCTTCTCAATGCACTAATTTCCTCTAGTATTCTGTTTTCGGTGTTTTGCATCCTCATTAGTATAGCTTTTCTGAATTCTTTTCCAGATAGTTTGTCTATCTCCTCCTCTGTCATTTGAAGCTGTGTTTCTCTAGCTTGGTCCTTCATTTGTGCAGTGTTTCTCTGTCGTTTCATTATTAGGTTAATTTTTGTTTCTTTGTGTGTGTCTGTGTGTGTGGAGTTCTTTTTCCCCCACCAGGCTTCTTGGTTGAATTCTCCCTTCCTTTGGGTTTCTGTCCTTCTAGAAGGGTTCAGTGGTTTGTGACTTGGATGGTGTTAGGTCTTGTTTACAGATGAATAATCTCTAGTGTTGTATGTTCTTTGATAGTGTGGGGTCTTGGAATCAGGGCTTCCGCTCCGAGGATCCTTGGTTTGATGGTTGGTCAGGGGGTGTAGGCTCTATGTCTGGTTTGCTATGGTGTTCCGTGACATTAGTTCACATACTAGCATCTGAGGAACAAGAGGTGCATCCCAGCGACACGGCGCTTCTCGCAGCACCGCCGCTTCTTGCTCCGGGCTCCCGCCGCTTCTCACTCCGGGTTCCCGCCGCTTCTTCTGCAGTAGATTTTGATTCAGGTCAAATTCTTCTACTGTACTTTGCAATAATTGATAACTACGATTTTTAACACACTTTCTATATGCTAGGCAATATAATGCACTATATCTATTGGGTTAGCCCAAAAGTTCATTCAGGGTTTACTGTAAGCACTTAGAAAAACCTGAATGAACTTTTTGGTCAACCCAATATATAATCTATACATTATATATATGTCTATATATACATATATATATTTCTTACTTAATTCGCACAGTAACTCTTTCTATAGGTTTCAGTTTCATTATAGGAACTTGGTGCATTTGATATTGTCCCATAGGTCTCTAATGCTATCCTCAGTTCTTTTAATTCTTTCAGTTTTGTTGTGTTCTTCAGCACTTATTTCCACCATTCTGTCTTCCAGCTCACTTATCCGTTCTTCAGCCTCTGATACTCTACTGTTGAGACCTTCTATAGTATTTTTGAGTTCAGCAATTGAGTTGGTTGTCTCCATTTGCTTATTTTTCATTTCTTGCATGTCTCTTCTCAATGCACTAATTTCCTCTAGTATTCTGTTTTCGGTGTTTTGCATCCTCATTAGTATAGCTTTTCTGAATTCTTTTCCAGATAGTTTGTCTATCTCCTCCTCTGTCATTTGAAGCTGTGTTTCTCTAGCTTGGTCCTTCATTTGTGCAGTGTTTCTCTGTCGTTTCATTATTAGGTTAATTTTTGTTTCTTTGTGTGTGTCTGTGTGTGTGGAGTTCTTTTTCCCCCACCAGGCTTCTTGGTTGAATTCTCCCTTCCTTTGGGTTTCTGTCCTTCTAGAAGGGTTCAGTGGTTTGTGACTTGGATGGTGTTAGGTCTTGTTTACAGATGAATAATCTCTAGTGTTGTATGTTCTTTGATAGTGTGGGGTCTTGGAATCAGGGCTTCCGCTCCGAGGATCCTTGGTTTGATGGTTGGTCAGGGGGTGTAGGCTCTATGTCTGGTTTGCTATGGTGTTCCGTGACATTAGTTCACATACTAGCATCTGAGGAACAAGAGGTGCATCCCAGCGACACGGCGCTTCTCGCAGCACCGCCGCTTCTTGCTCCGGGCTCCCGCCGCTTCTCACTCCGGGTTCCCGCCGCTTCTTCTGCAGTAGATTTTGATTCAGGTCAAATTCTTCTACTGTACTTTGCAATAATTGATAACTACGATTTTTAACACACTTTCTATATGCTAGGCAATATAATGCACTATATCTATTGGGTTAGCCCAAAAGTTCATTCAGGGTTTACTGTAAGCACTTAGAAAAACCTGAATGAACTTTTTGGTCAACCCAATATATAATCTATACATTATATGTATGTCTATATATACATATATATATTTCTTACTTAATTCGCACAGTAACTCTTTCTATAGGTTTCAGTTTCATTTTATAGGTGAGAAACTAGAAAAAAAGGAGTGAATGATGGAATTATGAAATTGACCAATAATTTTTTATGCTTTCAATTGAAAATTTATCATGTTTGATGTTTGTCTTGCTTCTAGCCAATGCCACGGACTGATAATCATTTAATTTCTTACGTATTTTGCTATATTAGAGTCTCAGAACTTATGAAAAACATATGGCAAATATGCCCATGTGCTATTTTACTTTCATTTGTTCAAAAACTTTATTTACTGGCACCAACTCTGACCACATGCCTTGCGAAGTAATAGAGATACAGAGATGAGTAAAACATCTTCCTTAGCTTGCTTACAGTTGAAGGGATGAGATGATAAACAAATAATGACAAATGAACATGTAGGATAAGACTCTCGCTGTGGGGGATCTTGGAGAGTTTTCAGGGAAGTAATGTCAGACAGGAAGTATTGTCTGAGAAGAGATCTGAAGGGTGAATCAAGTTTTTCTAGGCAGTCTGGGTGGGGAAGCTGATATCAACCATGGGAGACAAAGATGAGATTTTAAGATAGCATTATTTGAAGAGAAAATAGAAAAACAAAGTTGTCTTTTCTGCAAACTGATCGCTTCTCTAAAACAAGTGACTGTTTTTGTATTAGCGGCATTAATTTGAAAGCAAATTTCTGATTTCTCCATGAGGATATATACTTGCAAGACCTTTTATGTCAATATAAATGTATCAAGAGAATTGAGAATGATTTCTCATTGTTTTCTGCTTGTCACTCTTAAAGACATTTGTCTAATGAAATTGCTTTTCCTTAAGCACATTTCAGGATTTTTTTTTTTTGTCATATACATTGCAAATGTGAGTGTTTTAATTCAGAAAATATTAATGCAAAGCTCAAGGTATATTAAAGCATAATGATTGAGTTGCAACTTGCCCACTTTTGATGATAAAGTTCCCATACAGACTTCCTTCAAATTTCAATTTATCCTTTTAAGACTCTGCTTAGATACTACTTCCTTTCTTATCTTCCCTTCTTCTTTTTTTTAACCTTTTATTTTTATATTGGAGTACAGTTAATTGACAGTGTTGTCATAGTTTCAGGTGGACAGTGGTCTTCCCTTTATAATAATTGAAGGGTCTTTAGAAATGTTATCTTTCCTTCCCTAATTAGTGAAAGCATGTGAAATACAGTTATTTCTTTCAGCTTGAGAAACATCATCTTCTAAATGAGGAATGCAAAAACACACTCAACTTTTTCTATTGATGTCTTTTGACACAGCCATTTACAATCATAATTTGTCTTACTTCCTGTCCATTCCAATCTCTTCCTTTTTCTCCAGAACTCTTGTACTTATCTCTTCTCTCCTGTCTAGGTTTCATTCTAAATCACCTGTTTGACAATCGTTTGTTCACTCAGAAATACGGAGATTTATTTTTCTATCCTACCCAGAGCTTATAGGTTGGTGGGTAAATTTTCAGGGTGCTTTACCAAATCCCTATTTTAACTGCTAATAAATTTCCTAAGACAATCACTAATTCAATAATCCTGAGAAGTTTCATAGTTTGAAATCACAAACAACCCCAATCAATGGTATCATGTAAAATCAAGTTTTTCTGCATGCTTGCCCTTGTGCATGTGTGGGCTAGGGCAAACACATTTTAACTGTCATAGAATCTTTACATGTTTGAACCAGAATGATCTAGAGATCCTTTAATTCAGTCCCTTTGTTTCAATAAAAAGTACACTGGAGCCGAGAATCTCATTGCAGATTAACAGAGACCAGGTAAGAAGACAGGACCATAGACTCCCACCTGTGCTACCACACCTGAGACGCTCATTGCCCATCTGTTGAAATCAAATGGGCTTGGCCTTTTGTAAAATGTAGATTTTAAAAAATTCTTTGAGAAATGGCCTGGAAAACACCAGCCAGCCTGTGTTTGGCAGCATCTTTTTGTCATATACATTGCAAATGTGAGTGTTTTAATTCAGAAAATATTAATGCAAAGCTCAAGGTATATTAAAGCATAATGATTGAGTTGCAACTTGCCCACTTTTGATGATAAAGTTCCCATACAGACTTCCTTCAAATTTCAATTTATCCTTTTAAGACTCTGCTTAGATACTACTTCCTTTCTTATCTTCCCTTCTTCTTTTTTTTAACCTTTTATTTTTATATTGGAGTACAGTTAATTGACAGTGTTGTCATAGTTTCAGGTGGACAGTGGTCTTCCCTTTATAATAATTGAAGGGTCTTTAGAAATGTTATCTTTCCTTCCCTAATTAGTGAAAGCATGTGAAATACAGTTATTTCTTTCAGCTTGAGAAACATCATCTTCTAAATGAGGAATGCAAAAACACACTCAACTTTTTCTATTGATGTCTTTTGACACAGCCATTTACAATCATAATTTGTCTTACTTCCTGTCCATTCCAATCTCTTCCTTTTTCTCCAGAACTCTTGTACTTATCTCTTCTCTCCTGTCTAGGTTTCATTCTAAATCACCTGTTTGACAATCGTTTGTTCACTCAGAAATACGGAGATTTATTTTTCTATCCTACCCAGAGCTTATAGGTTGGTGGGTAAATTTTCAGGGTGCTTTACCAAATCCCTATTTTAACTGCTAATAAATTTCCTAAGACAATCACTAATTCAATAATCCTGAGAAGTTTCATAGTTTGAAATCACAAACAACCCCAATCAATGGTATCATGTAAAATCAAGTTTTTCTGCATGCTTGCCCTTGTGCATGTGTGGGCTAGGGCAAACACATTTTAACTGTCATAGAATCTTTACATGTTTGAACCAGAATGATCTAGAGATCCTTTAATTCAGTCCCTTTGTTTCAATAAAAAGTACACTGGAGCCGAGAATCTCATTGCAGATTAACAGAGACCAGGTAAGAAGACAGGACCATAGACTCCCACCTGTGCTACCACACCTGAGACGCTCATTGCCCATCTGTTGAAATCAAATGGGCTTGGCCTTTTGTAAAATGTAGATTTTAAAAAATTCTTTGAGAAATGGCCTGGAAAACACCAGCCAGCCTGGTGTTTGGCAGCATCTTTCATTTTGGCTTCATTCTTTTCACTGGAGTGCAAAGAGGTAATGGAGATTACATTTCAAATTATGTTTACTGATGCCCTCAGCTCTGAAGCATTTTGCAAGTCAGAGAAAAAAACACATACAGAGAAACTAGATTTTTTAAAGTAATTGACAAGTTATTTAAAATGTGTGATTTAATACTCTGTAGAAAAAGGATGAGACTCACAAGAAATTGACTTTTACCCTTTCTCTAAGGGAAGCTCCTTGTGGCCCCTTAGGTACCAAGGATTAGACAGTGAAATTCTGAATGATAGGATTTACCTAACGATGATGGTTAGATAGCATCTCCAACTCAATGGACATGAATTTGAGCAAACTCAGAGAGATAGTGAAGGACAGAGAAGCCTGTTATGCTACAGTTCATCGGGTCACAAAGACTCAGATATGACTTAGTGACTGAACAACAGCAATGATGTTTTCAAAATGAATCTCTGTCATTTTCTTAAATATTTATTTTTTCCTCTCTCAAGTCCTGTGATTTCTACCAAAAATTTGAAATTATTTTTTCATTCTTTCTATAAAAATTAGATTTTACCGTATCCTAGGAAAAACAAATTAACCTCTCTGAGTGCCACGTGCTTATATAAGAGTGTTATGTAGGATTCCCAAATGTTCTACCTGTAGGACTCACAACAAAGTGATGGCTTCATGGTGGGTCATTTTGTCTTCTCACTCATGCCCAGAGTGCCCTTCTTCCTCTTGATGTCTCTGAGATATGAAGGTTACATTTTTTTTCCTTCCTCCGTCATCTCTCCAAAATCTTCAGGCCTTCTTCTGAGTGGCTATAGAAATCAGAAATAGACTTGATCTCCTTCTCAGTAAGTTCCCTTAGGTATAGTGTTTCATTCCTGGTATTTAAGCAGTAATGAAGGATTTGGGTTACTCCTTCTGTGGTACAGTATTTCACAGGAGGGTGCAGAAAAAAAATGAATCTCATACCCAATTCTCCGTAACAGTTGTAGGGGAAACACAAATGTGGAAGTTCGGGTTTAGGGGAGAAACTCAAGTTTTAAGTTTGGTAGATTGCCTGCAGCTAGGGTAAATGGGGCATGAGTCTGACTCTAAGCTTATTTTTTAGATGTGTCCCAGAAATGTATCTGAGAATATGAAAGCACACTTGGAACTCATGAATTGGCTGCACTGCATTCATTTAGCCACTGTGAAGGAGGTGGGGCTAAGCAAGTGTCTGTTAAATGTGTTTTTTTATTTTCCAAAGTTCACTAGGTGTGTAATACGTATGTATGAACATAAATGCATACCTACATCCGCCCCCAAGTGATCATTCTCATTGACTGAGGTTTTGCTGCTTTTATGCAGAAAGAAGCTTTTAGAGTGAAAGTGTTAACTATTTTACATCTTAAGACAAGTCACTATGTGAGGACTGTACTTGCACTCCTTAATATTAATAGCGAACTATTCAGCAGGAGTTTGGAGGCAGAAACATATATAGAAATTACAAACCCTCAATATACACTTGCATCTCATTTGGAGTTGTTATAGAATTATGGAATCTGGACATTAAAGGCAAGATTTTCAAACTAACTTGTCCTCAAAAACAGTGATAAAAATGGCCTCATTGACTGTTGAAAAAGTAACTTGTTATTTCTGTTCTCTTCTTTATATTCTGTTCTTTATGTCAGTGAAAGACTAAAACTGTGGGAAAAGGACCTAAAGAACAGGGTGTACTTGACATAATGAGGGAGTAGACTGTCACAGAATTTATCCAAAGATGGTTCATCTCTGGTTTGCTTACATGACTGAAATACCTGCATCAGTAACTGCTTCGGGATCTGAAAAGAGTGATTACAAATCTTCTTTGGGGTTGATGTAAATCCAATGAAATATTATCAAAGTAACCTCCTTGGTACAGATTTTTTTTTTATGTTTCCTAGTAAAATGGTTGGCATAGGGGAATACAATATGCATAGAATAGTATTGAAAAGAAGAGAGAAGGAATCGGTTAGGAGCAAAGTTTCCACTGGAAAGCACTGGAGTGCTCCAGAGGTCCCTGGGCAGTCACTGAGGTTTCTGACAAGGTAGTGAAGGGGACCATCAACAAATATCTGACCTTGCAATATTATTTAGTTTTTTTCCTTCTGTATCATAGTCCACACTGTAATTAACTGTCTGGAGTGCACATGTGTACTGTATCATGCATGGAGTGCACACAGAGATTAAAGAGATTGATATTTTGGTACCTTTGTCGGGCACACACTGCTCCATACTGATTTGGAACGTAAGCTGTCGGGATGAACTTTAGTCAGTAGATAGTTGGCTTCTAATGTGTTGTGGTTATTGTTTAGTCCACTAAGTCATGTCCAACTCTCTTGTGACCCTATGGACTGTAGCCTGCCAAACTCCTCTGTCCATGGGATTTCCCAGGCAAGAATACTGAAATGCGTTGCCATTTCCTTCTCCAAGGGATCTTCCTGACCCAGGGATCAAACTCACATCCTGCATTAGCAGGCGGACTCTTTACCACCAGGGAAGCCCTCTTGATAACATTTAAATGTAAACTGATTGCCTTCCCTTAGTGTTACAAGCTTAGAATTGGACCCCCAACAAAGCTGGTGGAAGCTCACGCCCTTCTGCCTCATCCCTCAGAATGTCCCATCTCGTATTGTTCGGAGTACTAGAGCTCTGACTCTGCAAGTGACTTCTCAAGCAGGGCAGACAGATTCTTGCCTGCTTTAGGCTCTGCTGTGAACACCTGGTAGTGGTGGTTTAGTCCCTAAGTCATATCCAACTCTTGCAACCCCAGGGACTGTAGCCTGCCAGGCTCCTCTGTTCATGGGATTCTCCAAGCAATAGTACTGGAGTTGCTATTTCCTTCTCCAGGAGATCTTCCCAACCTAGCAATCGAACTCAGGTCTTCTGAAGAACTTGGAAAAATGTGGAAGCCCAACAGGAGTGTTAACATATGAATCTCAACTTGTAAAAAAAATACCAAATTTGATGGAACTTATCCTGGACTTGGAGATGTATATAATGCCATCTCAAGTCCCCATAAATCTGGACGATTCAGTTAAGCAAAATATACTTCATATGTTTGAATTTCAATTCATTTCTGTTTAAAGCAAGAAGGGATTCAGATATTGAGGCAATGATACAGGATTCTTCGATATAGCCTATGAGCACAAGATGCCATGGTTTCCCCTGACCAAACTGACATTTTATGGCAAATAGTAACATTTATTTTTTCAAATATATTTTTCCCTTTATTCTTTATCGAAATGCTTCACAGGAAGTTCTTTTTTTTTTTTTTTTCAAAAAGCCATAAACTTTTTACATCTAGGCAGAAATTCCTTGAGTTCTCTACAAGGTCCTGACTCCCTGTTTATCTTCATATTCGCTTGAACATCAGACTTTGAAGCCCCCTTTTAAGAATGATAACTGAAGCTGATATACCAGTTATTGCTCACTGCAGTAAAAGTAAGACAAACACCAGCTACCAATTGGTAAATTTCATCATTTCTTCAGTAAAAATATGTTTTCCCTGTAGGCAAAATATAAAGAATTGCTGCCATTCTTTTTCACCTCTAAAACTGATAATCACAGAATGGTCACAAGAAAGAAAATTTGAATGTCCTTTCTAAATCTCTTTCAAGTAAGCTTAGATTGATTTTTTTTTAACCTAAGTCAAAATCAAATCTTTTCCCTTTCCACAGTACTCTTCAGCAAATTGACCTTCACAGAGAGTGATTTCCCATGTTCTGAGAATTTTAAGTATGTAATTGGGTCAGCGAAGTAACCTGTATACACGTAGAAAATCACAGCCAATGGCCAGAAGATGACTCAAACAGTCAACAGAGTGGCTGTTGACTGAATGATCTCTAAGTCTTTTGACTGGAGGAGCTCAACCTTGGTTGGGATATGTGACTCACCTGGGAAGCCTTGAAAAATGATGAATCTTGAGCCATACTTCAGACCAGTTCAGCAGAACCTCCGATTTCTGAGGTTCTCCAGTGATCCCAGATTAGCCATGATGAAATTGCTAATGCAGGACAGTGGCGCTTTACTGTCAGGGTTACTTGGTGTTTTCTCAAGCTTACATGCATCTTAGGAAAGTAAACTTGGAACTCATGAGAACCAGAATGTATATAATGCCATCTCAAGTCCCCATAAATCTGGAAAGCAAAATATACTTCATATGTTTGAATTTCAATTCATTTCTGTTTAAAGCAAGAAGGGATTCAGATATTGAGGCAATGATACAGGATTCTTCGATATAGCCTATGAGCACAAGATGCCATGGTTTCCCCTGACCAAACTGACATTTTATGGCAAATAGTAACATTTATTTTTTCAAATATATTTTTCCCTTTATTCTTTATCGAAATGCTTCACAGGAAGTTCTTTTTTTTTTTTTTTCAAAAAGCCATAAACTTTTTACATCTAGGCAGAAATTCCTTGAGTTCTCTACAAGGTCCTGACTCCCTGTTTATCTTCATATTCGCTTGAACATCAGACTTTGAAGCCCCCTTTTAAGAATGATAACTGAAGCTGATATACCAGTTATTGCTCACTGCAGTAAAAGTAAGACAAACACCAGCTACCAATTGGTAAATTTCATCATTTCTTCAGTAAAATATGTTTTCCTGTAGGCAAAATATAAAGAATTGCTGCCATTTTTTTTCACCTCTAAAACTGATAATCACAGAATGGTCACAAGAAAGAAAATTTGAATGTCCTTTCTAAATCTCTTTCAAGTAAGCTTAGATTGATTTTTTTTTAACCTAAGTCAAAATCAAATCTTTTCCCTTTCCACAGTACTCTTCAGCAAATTGACCTTCACAGAGAGTGATTTCCCATGTTCTGAGAATTTTAAGTATGTAATTGGGTCAGCGAAGTAACCTGTATACACGTAGAAAATCACAGCCAATGGCCAGAAGATGACTCAAACAGTCAACAGAGTGGCTGTTGACTGAATGATCTCTAAGTCTTTTGACTGGAGGAGCTCAACCTTGGTTGGGATATGTGACTCACCTGGGAAGCCTTGAAAAATGATGAATCTTGAGCCATACTTCAGACCAGTTCAGCAGAACCTCCGATTTCTGAGGTTCTCCAGTGATCCCCAGATTAGCCATGATGAAATTGCTAATGCAGGACAGTGGCGCTTTACTGTCAGGGTTACTTGGGTGTTTTCTCCAAGCTTACATGCATCTTAGGAAAGTAAACTTGGAACTCTCAGAATGAGAAATCATTTGTTGAAGGGCACAGAAAAGTTGGCACTATTTGCTGCTTCCTCTCAGTGACCAGGTATGCACCACGTGATTGCTTTGAAGACCTGGGTGAAAGCATTCCAATACCACCTAAACAAAGCCTTCTTCTTGGGGTCAAACCTGCTCAGTTATTAAGTGGTGTTTGCTAACCAAAAAGAAGATAGGACCTTGGGAGGACAATAAAAGAGGGAGCTTAGTAATTACTTACCTGTTCTACCAGGTGCTAAGACGCCTATGAATCAGAGTAAGTGGGTGAACAAACAGTGGCCTCTCCAGATCTTGGCTTCCGTACAAAACCCAGGGCTTCTATAAACCAATAATTATGGGACAAAAGGGGGAAGCAGGAATTGTCTCTAACTAGAGACAAAAACCCACTCCCAGCAGAAAGACCCTCCCTCCCCAACAAACACACTCAAGACTGTTTCCATTTGAAGAAACAGACTTGCACAAACAAGATATGAAATGATTCCTTATAAAGGAATAATTAAAAACTATTTGAAGATGAAGGTCATAACTGAATTTGATTTTCTCAGGCTTTCTGAAGTAATTTAAATTATGATATGCTAATTGAGCAAAATGAGATTGATTTTACTAAATGGATAAAGGAATATTATTCTCCTTACCACCAGCAATGATTATGTGTTTTGGCCTCTGCTCTGCATCGACCTGACACCTTTCAAAGTTATTATTTAAAGAGCACAAGTTAGCAGAGGATTCATGTAGCTGAAACTGGTAAACATCTGGGATTCAGGTGCTTGAACTGAAAATCACAGCCAATGGCCAGAAGATGACTCAAACAGTCAACAGAGTGGCTGTTGACCTGGGAGGAGCTCAACCTTGGTTGGGATATGTGACTCACCTGGGAAGCCTTGAAAAATGATGAATCTTGAGCCATACTTCAGACCAGTTTAGCAGAACCTCCGATTTCTGAGGTTCTCCAGTGATCCCCAGATTAGCCATGATGAAATTGCTAATGCAGGACAGTGGCGCTTTACTGTCAGGGTTACTTGGGTGTTTTCTCCAAGCTTACATGCATCTTAGGAAAGTAAACTTGGAACTCTCAGAATGAGAAATCATTTGTTGAAGGGCACAGAAAAGTTGGCACTATTTGCTGCTTCCTCTCAGTGACCAGGTATGCACCACGTGATTGCTTTGAAGACCTGGGTGAAAGCATTCCAATACCACCTAAACAAAGCCTTCTTCTTGGGGTCAAACCTGCTCAGTTATTAAGTGGTGTTTGCTAACCAAAAAGAAGATAGGACCTTGGGAGGACAATAAAAGAGGGAGCTTAGTAATTACTTACCTGTTCTACCAGGTGCTAAGACGCCTATGAATCAGAGTAAGTGGGTGAACAAACAGTGGCCTCTCCAGATCTTGGCTTCCGTACAAAACCCAGGGCTTCTATAAACCAATAATTATGGGACAAAAGGGGGAAGCAGGAATTGTCTCTAACTAGAGACAAAAACCCACTCCCAGCAGAAAGACCCTCCCTCCCCAACAAACACACTCAAGACTGTTTCCATTTGAAGAAACAGACTTGCACAAACAAGATATGAAATGATTCCTTATAAAGGAATAATTAAAAACTATTTGAAGATGAAGGTCATAACTGAATTTGATTTTCTCAGGCTTTCTGAAGTAATTTAAATTATGATATGCTAATTGAGCAAAATGAGATTGATTTTACTAAATGGATAAAGGAATATTATTCTCCTTACCACCAGCAATGATTATGTGTTTTGGCCTCTGCTCTGCATCGACCTGACACCTTTCAAAGTTATTATTTAAAGAGCACAAGTTAGCAGAGGATTCATGTAGCTGAAACTGGTAAACATCTGGGAATTCAGGTGCTTGACATTTAAATTCCCCATGGCAGAAGTGTTCCTTCATCATATGAAACTGTCACATTATTATTTTGCCTAATGATACCATCATTATCATATTCAGTTGACTGACAAAATGCCAGATTCTTGCTCATCAATTTTCTGCTGTGTCTTTCCAAATCAAAGAGCTTTTTCTTTTGAAACCTATCAAACTAGCATGGTGGGTTCAGGCAAGAGTGGAGTTTCAGTCGTGATATTCAAAATTTATATTCCATCTTAGTCCATCACTGTTGTAACTCATGCATTAAATTTAGTGCTGCCAAGATTTAGCCATTTAAGCTTGAATTGCTCTGAATTTAATTATGTGTATCAAGACAAATATTTAAGGATGAAAATTTCAATCACAAGAAATAAGAAAAAAGTAAACAATTTAGAGAGGAAGAAATATTCTTATTATAACAATTTGCTAACCTACCTATATAATCCTGTTTTTGACTGAATTAAAAGAATAAATTTGCTTTTCATGTATTTTCAAATGGTATTTTGTCTACAGCCACTTTAAAGCAAGCATAATTAATAGAAATTACATGAAAATAGTTGTTGGAGTTGAAAAGTCTCAAGTGCTATAGCAGTGATTTGGAGAGACCAAGTACAAAGAGAAAAGCTTGGCCCTGGAATCAAATAACATGAGTTTAAACCTTGGCACAGGCATTTATAAGTGAACTGGGCAAGTTATTGAACCTTCCAAAGCCTTATTTCAGTGCCTTATATATATGTGTGTGTATATATATATATTTTGAATAGAAATCGACAACAGGTCTGGCACATAATAAGTGCACAATACTGATTAGTATTAATAAAAAGATTATTATATTGTATTGTATTATATTATACTAAATTAGACTAAATGATATTATATTGTTATATTATAAAGTAATTTTATTTCCAGTTATAGACTGCTACCTAAGAGGGATGAGTAGACAGAAGATATCTAGATTTCAGCTAAAGATGCTCTCATAATATTCATGTGAATTAAATGAGGGTGATGAACTTATAACTAGATTATTAACTCTTAGATAGTCAGTTGATATCAATGAATTTAAACTCACTAAACAGGATCTGCTTCAACTAGGGGCATCATCCAGACACCCACCAAGAGTAGAATCCTCTTGGCCTCTGAGACACCTTGGTCCCTCACTGCTCCTCTCCCCCAGCCATTAACACAGATTTCTTCAGTTACAACTCTTGGAAACCTCTCCAAGCTCTTCCTTCTTCCCCATTCCTCTGTCTTGCCAAAGCATTGCATCTGCTTCTGGCAAGAGTGGAGTTTCAGTCGTGATATTCAAAATTTATATTCCATCTTAGTCCATCACTGTTGTAACTCATGCATTAAATTTAGTGCTGCCAAGATTTAGCCATTTAAGCTTGAATTGCTCTGAATTTAATTATGTGTATCAAGACAAATATTTAAGGATGAAAATTTCAATCACAAGAAATAAGAAAAAAGTAAACAATTTAGAGAGGAAGAAATATTCTTATTATAACAATTTGCTAACCTACCTATATAATCCTGTTTTTGACTGAATTAAAAGAATAAATTTGCTTTTCATGTATTTTCAAATGGTATTTTGTCTACAGCCACTTTAAAGCAAGCATAATTAATAGAAATTACATGAAAATAGTTGTTGGAGTTGAAAAGTCTCAAGTGCTATAGCAGTGATTTGGAGAGACCAAGTACAAAGAGAAAAGCTTGGCCCTGGAATCAAATAACATGAGTTTAAACCTTGGCACAGGCATTTATAAGTGAACTGGGCAAGTTATTGAACCTTCCAAAGCCTTATTTCAGTGCCTTATATATATGTGTGTGTATATATATATATTTTGAATAGAAATCGACAACAGGTCTGGCACATAATAAGTGCACAATACTGATTAGTATTAATAAAAAGATTATTATATTGTATTGTATTATATTATACTAAATTAGACTAAATGATATTATATTGTTATATTATAAAGTAATTTTATTTCCAGTTATAGACTGCTACCTAAGAGGGATGAGTAGACAGAAGATATCTAGATTTCAGCTAAAGATGCTCTCATAATATTCATGTGAATTAAATGAGGGTGATGAACTTATAACTAGATTATTAACTCTTAGATAGTCAGTTGATATCAATGAATTTAAACTCACTAAACAGGATCTGCTTCAACTAGGGGCATCATCCAGACACCCACCAAGAGTAGAATCCTCTTGGCCTCTGAGACACCTTGGTCCCTCACTGCTCCTCTCCCCCAGCCATTAACACAGATTTCTTCAGTTACAACTCTTGGAAACCTCTCCAAGCTCTTCCTTCTTCCCCATTCCTCTGTCTTGCCAAAGCATTGCATCTGCTTCTCAAGCCTTGGGTCTCTGCCTTCCTGTTCTCCTGCCCATGTAATCTCTCAAGTTTCTGGTTTAAGAGCTCTTTACTTTCCTAACATGGGGCTTCCCTGGTAGCCCAACTGGCAAAGCATCCGCCTGCAATGCGGGATACCTGGGTTTGATCCCTGGGTTGGGAAGATTCCCTGGAGGAGGGCATAGCAACCAACTCTAGTATTCTTGCCTGGTGAATCCCCATGGACAGAGGAGCCTGGTGGGCTACAGTCCCTGGGGTCGCAAAGAGATGGACACGACTGAAACAACTCAGCACGCACATCCACATATAAGAATGTTATTAGTATAAAAATCTAATTGGTAATGTGTTGGCTTCCTGAAAATTCCATTCATAAATAATGTGTGTCCTTCACTTAAAATGTTTACATGTATGTTTTTTGAATGTCTTTCTGTCTACTGTTCCAGGTACTGGGGATAGAACGGTAAACAAAATGCAAAGTTCCTTTCTGGCTTAATTCCTAGAGGAGGGAGGTAGATGGTAAATAAGCCTAAACAAACCAGTAAATGTACAGTGTACAGACAGTAATGAGTGGAATAGAGAAAAATAAAATAGGACAAGGCGGGTTGGATTTCCTCTTCCTCTCATTTCTTCCTAATTAATTAGAAAACTCCTTCCTAACTCACTTTTATTAGCTCCATCCCAGGAGCAGATCAGTAACAGATAACAGGATATCTCAATAAAATCAACTGGTATGGGTGTAGGGAAACTCAGGCTGAGAGGTGGGACTTAAAATAGAAACAACAGCCCTTTGCATAAGGAAATCCTGAGAATACAGCAGTGTGCTAATGTAGTATGTAAGAAACACTAGTGATGTGTTAGGGACTCAGTGGCTGCCATTTCCCTTCACCAGAAGATTTTCCCTGGCCCAGGGATTGAACCTGTATATTACAGGCAGATTATTTACTATCTGAGCCAGAAGGGAAGCTCAGAGAAGAAGCACTAAATGGCAGTGGGGGGCAAAAAAGAACAGAGCTGAAACCTCTCCAAGCTCTTCCTTCTTCCCCATTCCTCTGTCTTGCCAAAGCATTGCATCTGCTTCTCAAGCCTTGGGTCTCTGCCTTCCTGTTCTCCTGCCCATGTAATCTCTCAAGTTTCTGGTTTAAGAGCTCTTTACTTTCCTAACATGGGGCTTCCCTGGTAGCCCAACTGGCAAAGCATCCGCCTGCAATGCGGGATACCTGGGTTTGATCCCTGGGTTGGGAAGATTCCCTGGAGGAGGGCATAGCAACCAACTCTAGTATTCTTGCCTGGTGAATCCCCATGGACAGAGGAGCCTGGTGGGCTACAGTCCCTGGGGTCGCAAAGAGATGGACACGACTGAAACAACTCAGCACGCACATCCACATATAAGAATGTTATTAGTATAAAAATCTAATTGGTAATGTGTTGGCTTCCTGAAAAATTCCATTCATAAATAATGTGTGTCCTTCACTTAAAATGTTTACATGTATGTTTTTTGAATGTCTTTCTGTCTACTGTTCCAGGTACTGGGGATAGAACGGTAAACAAAATGCAAAGTTCCTTTCTGGCTTAATTCCTAGAGGAGGGAGGTAGATGGTAAATAAGCCTAAACAAACCAGTAAATGTACAGTGTACAGACAGTAATGAGTGGAATAGAGAAAAATAAAATAGGACAAGGCGGGTTGGATTTCCTCTTCCTCTCATTTCTTCCTAATTAATTAGAAAACTCCTTCCTAACTCACTTTTATTAGCTCCATCCCAGGAGCAGATCAGTAACAGATAACAGGATATCTCAATAAAATCAACTGGTATGGGTGTAGTGTAAACTCAGGCTGAGAGGTGGGACTTAAAATAGAAACAACAGCCCTTTGCATAAGGAAATCCTGAGAATACAGCAGTGTGCTAATGTAGTATGTAAGAAACACTAGTGATGTGTTAGGGACTCAGTGGCTGCCATTTCCCTTCACCAGAAGATTTTCCCTGGCCCAGGGATTGAACCTGTATATTACAGGCAGATTATTTACTATCTGAGCCAGAAGGGAAGCTCAGAGAAGAAGCACTAAATGGCAGTGCCAAAAGAACAGAGCTGAAAAGGCATTTAGAGGAGTGAACTGAATTGTGCCCTCCAGCACTTCCTAAAGCAAAGTTGCTTTTCCGGATTTGTGGATCTGAGGAAACAGAAGAAAACAAAGGCAACTTTAAGTTTGCGTTAGAATGGACACCTGGGGATGGAATGCATTGAATAATTAAGTAAAAGAAATCCTGGATTTGATATTCAGCAGTCTGATGAGGCCTCTCTAAAAGGTGGCCAGGGAGGAGAGGTTGAGTGGAGGAGGGCTTGGTCTGACTGATGTATTAAGGGTCCCTCCAGTGACTCTGTGGAGAGCAGACAGAAGGGAATGGGCAGCGGAGATAGCGGTGGGGGTCGGGTGAAGGAGGAAGCCTTAATAGGAAGTAACAGCAACCATCCAGTTGCAGTTGAAGGTGAATCCTATGGAAATGGTGAAACACAGTCAGATTCCAGGTGAGGTAGAACTGACAGGATTCATGACTGGATCAGCCTGTCATAGATTATAAAACTGTTCTGTACATTGTACATGGTCTCATTTAACACTCTTGACAAGGGTGAGGGGTAGTTGTCAGACTTACTTGGTCAGAGGGAGAATTGATGACTTGAGACGTTAGCACAGGTAGAGGACTCACAGCCTATGCAAGGCTGTGGCGTGGTTTTGAACTCAGTGGTATCACTCCGTGCTGCCTCTGTTTCTACAAAAGCCACTCTCCCCAAGAGTTGTCTCAAGACACTTTTATCCTGTGCAACATCTGTTTAAGGTTAGAAGAAGCATCTTATTTGAATTTGTAGTGCCTTCTCATTACATACCCATTCCCCTGTGCCATGAGTAATTTCCCGGCCTTCTTATACTCTGGCTTCATAGGGTCCTGAGGAGAAAATTTTAACTCCTGCAGAAAGCTCACCAGCTTCTTCGTCATTTGGTGATAGGTAATTTCTGTGACTTCCTCGCTCCATCTCTGGCAGGGCTCCTAACCTTTGCTTTACAGTCCCACCTTGTACTGGGACCGAAACTCACACACAGGATACCCTTATATATGTGATCAATTGCATTCATAAAATTACCTTAACCTCATCAGGTATAGTTTCCAGGTTAAGGAAACAACTCAAGTGTACTTTTTCTGAGCTGGAAGGGTAAAGAGAGCAAAAATGTGGCAATAGACCAAAACAGAAAGTATTCATTAGTCCTCTTAGAAAATAGGTATTAAACCCTCAGATATCACAAGGATGTCCTTTTTTGGCTTTACCTTTGTCTTCTCAGTGTGAGAGAACTTTTGTTTTGCATTTTAAAAGCACTTTTAAAATGTAGGACTTTGTGGGGAAGGAGTGTGTGATGGAGTTATGGAGTCAGGGAGATTTCTAAATAGGCAAGTTATTTCCTTGAACATAATTAGAATTTAAATAGCATGCTACTGTTTTTTCTCCTCAGTCTCTTGGTTGAGGAGTAAAGGAGAATTAACAGCATTTTTACTGAGATCAAATATAAGGTGATTCTAGCCGCCTAGTACCTTGTAAAATCACGTTAATTTCCATCCTTGAGATAAACAGTCCCTCTAAGGCCTGTGATTGAAAACTTAAATACTATCTTTGTCAATCTGGTCACTTTAGGTCCCATTTGCTTTTTTTATTTTTATTTTTTCTTAAATAAAAGCAAGCACCGTGTGAGAGTGGTAGGTGTTTAGTCTCCAGACAACCTTTCAGCTTGCTCCGTGACTCTGAGGCTCTGATGAGTCTGTGAGGGGAGCCACAGAAAGCTGCTCTCACACTGGATTTTGCCACACAGGATGCCTTTCTCCCTGAGCACCAACATAAGGCAATTTTTGGCTGGATTGACTTCATCAGGAATAGGGCTATCATGTGTTTTAGTATCTTCGCCATCCCCACCATGGAGAATGGGCACATGTCCTAGCTCTTAATGGTTATTATTTATGTGATTCTCCATTTTTTCCATTTTCGCCTTTTTGATATGAGTCTGAGCGGTCGACTTGAAGTTATATAGAAGCAAGATTACACGCTGTCTTCATGATTGTTTGGCTCTATACTTGGTTTCTAAAATCAATTAAATTGATGATGACTGATTCTAGTTGGTATACAGAAGGGACCATTATTTCAGTGAAGTTTCAGTGTGCCTCTAGAAAAGTTGATCCCTTGAAACTAGACTTGTTGCTTCAGCTAAGAGTTCAGGGTTCAGGTGTGTGTAGGCAGCCTGCCCATCCAGAAACACATGGGCTTAGTGACCACAGTGACCTCAGCAAACCAATCCCAGCCATGCCCACCTGAAGACTGAAGATTCCCCCCGCCATATTCCAGGCCATTGAAAAGCTTCCTTGGGTTTTTTTTTTTTTTTTTGTAGCCCTAGGGAAGAGGTAGGGGTGGCCCTTCAAAATGACTGTGATTGAATTTTTTTGCTAGTCTAATAGGTTGGGAATTCAAAGGTAGCTTTAATTTTGTTTGAAGAAAACAAATTAATCTGACATTGCAGGCTTACCTGATTATAATGCAGACCTGCTATCATAGCGTTTACCATAATTTGCAATTATATATTAGATTTTTTTTCACTTGTTTATAATTTGTCTTAGAGACCGTACATTCTATGAGAGCAAGAACGTGCTCCAGCAATTTTCTCAAATAAGGGTTAAAACAATGAATTTTGCATATAATATGATAACTGTTGACTTAATTCATCAGTGAAATATACTTGCTAAAGTATGAGGTAGAAATGAGCATCAGGAAAGAAATATTCAGAGAAAGAGCAATAAACTTCCTCTAGCTTTTATTCCTGTTTACTAACAAAAATGCCTTCTGAACAACCTCCTTGAAAACATTCCTTAGGGCCTAATTCCTTAAGACAACAGTGATGCCTTGTCTGTTGTAAATGATCCAATAGTGGGGAGATTGAAAAGATAAAGAGGACATGGGTCAGGAATGAATGGGCAAAGGGGAGAGAGCGAAAGGGCAGACTAGGGGAAGGATACTCAATAGAAGCCTGAGAAATTGCCCAAGAACATTCTAGAAGAACTGAGTGAGTGGACTTAGTGAATAATCACCATTAAAAAACATACTCTTGGGGCTTCCCTGGTGATCCAGTGGATGAAGAGTTTGCCTTGCAGTGCGAGGGGCATGGGTTTGGTCCCTGGCCTGGGAATCCAGTAAAATCAATTAAATTGATGATGACTGATTCTAGTTGGTATACAGAAGGGACCATTATTTCAGTGAAGTTTCAGTGTGCCTCTAGAAAAGTTGATCCCTTGAAACTAGACTTGTTGCTTCAGCTAAGAGTTCAGGGTTCAGGTGTGTGTAGGCAGCCTGCCCATCCAGAAACACATGGGCTTAGTGACCACAGTGACCTCAGCAAACCAATCCCAGCCATGCCCACCTGAAGACTGAAGATTCCCCCCGCCATATTCCAGGCCATTGAAAAGCTTCCTTGGGTTTTTTTTTTTTTTTTGTAGCCCTAGGGAAGAGGTAGGGGTGGCCCTTCAAAATGACTGTGATTGAATTTTTTTGCTAGTCTAATAGGTTGGGAATTCAAAGGTAGCTTTAATTTTGTTTGAAGAAAACAAATTAATCTGACATTGCAGGCTTACCTGATTATAATGCAGACCTGCTATCATAGCGTTTACCATAATTTGCAATTATATATTAGATTTTTTTTCACTTGTTTATAATTTGTCTTAGAGACCGTACATTCTATGAGAGCAAGAACGTGCTCCAGCAATTTTCTCAAATAAGGGTTAAAACAATGAATTTTGCATATAATATGATAACTGTTGACTTAATTCATCAGTGAAATATACTTGCTAAAGTATGAGGTAGAAATGAGCATCAGGAAAGAAATATTCAGAGAAAGGGCAATAAACTTCCTCTAGCTTTTATTCCTGTTTACTAACAAAAATGCCTTCTGAACAACCTCCTTGAAAACATTCCTTAGGGCCTAATTCCTTAAGACAACAGTGATGCCTTGTCTGTTGTAAATGATCCAATAGTGGGGAGATTGAAAAGATAAAGAGGACATGGGTCAGGAATGAATGGGCAAAGGGGAGAGAGTGAAAGGGCAGACTAGGGGAAGGATACTCAATAGAAGCCTGAGAAATTGCCCAAGAACATTCTAGAAGAACTGAGTGAGTGGACTTAGTGAATAATCACCATTAAAAAACATACTCTTGGGGCTTCCCTGGTGATCCAGTGGATGAAGAGTTTGCCTTGCAGTGCGAGGGGCATGGGTTTGGTCCCTGGCCTGGGAATATCCCATGTGCTACGAAACTGCTGGACCAGTGTGTTCAATTGTAAGCCAGCACTCTGGAGCACATGCTCGCAGAGCAGGTGGTCTGTTATGAGAGATACCACTGCAGTGGGAGGCCCGCATAGGCCGAAGAATAAAGATGGATGAAAAATAAATAAATAAATAAACAAGGAGGCCCACGCAGGCCGGGGAATGAAGATGGATGAAAATAAATAAAAATAGGGAACCAATAAAGGAGGTCAAAAAAAAAAAAAAAAAGAAAGAAAGAAAGAAAAAAAGAATAATAAAAGAAGCCCCCCTCTCCCCCAAAAAAATCTAAAAAAAAAAAGCATACTCATCTCCAAAAGCCTGTAAAGACGGAGTCCTTGTCCACCTGTACCCAGGAGAAAAATGGCCCATCGTCTACACTAAGACCTATTCCAGTTGGTTCCCTGGCTGCCACTGTTGTACTAGCACCTCACCATAGCCTGGCAAGTGGGAGCCATGTTCACCCTTGCCAGAAACTTGGCTGGGCCTCTGTCCCACTCTCCTGTTTGTGCACCCACCTGAAGACCAGATAAAGATGCTGAGATACCCCTCAAAATAGCAAGATTTTGATGCATCTCTTTAATATAATTCTAATCAAAATATTTTAGTGACTTAAACTTATGTGACGAGTCAGAATATCAGATGTTTTGACTGCAAAATTCTAGATAATTGAAGTTGAACTACTTCTGCCACGTGACCTTCCTTTGTTCATGCCTTTAGTAGATCCTTAGTCTTCTTATTAGATAATCTGGTCACCCAAATACAAATTATATACAGGGAACCTAGAAGTCTAAAGGAGAGAACCTGAAAATCAAGTGGACAGTGAGTGAAGAAGAGTTACACCTGTATTTTTTGGGGGTCCCTAATCTGAGCACTTTTAAGATGCCTGAGCTATAGTAGCCCTGGCGGTTCCACAAGTAATTACAAAGATGTATCCTGAAGCACATATCGGAGTGCCTGATCTTTTGGTTGGACTTAAGGAAGGCTTCCCAGAAGAGGCAACAGTTTAGTTCAAGCAGGGAAGATTAACAGAAAGTGGTCAGAAATAGTGTGGGAATGTGGATGGAACCTTGTTTAGGGGATGTCCTGGAGGGATGTGAGGTCTCATTTCATGTCATTGTACACTTATCTGTGTGTCTGTACTTGTTCACTTCTGTCTGACTCCACAAACCTGTGGACTGTAGCTTGAAGGCTTTCCAGTCCATGGAATATTTCAGGCAAGAATATTGGAGTGTGTTGCCATTTCCTTCTCCAGGGAATCTTCCAGACCCAGGGATCAAACCCACTCTTCTTGCATCAGCAGGTAGATTCTTTAGCAGTGTGTCACCTGGGAAGCCCACCTATCCCGACCTTACTATATGCTATAGTCTACATGAACAGTTGATTGTATAAAGACGCAGAATAAGGATTTCCACTCTCATCAAGAAATCTTGCACAAGATTGGGATTGTAAGTGCTCAGAACAAAAAGTTAGGGCGTTTCCCCTGGCTGCCACTGTTGTACTAGCACCTCACCATAGCCTGGCAAGTGGGAGCCATGTTCACCCTTGCCAGAAACTTGGCTGGGCCTCTGTCCCACTCTCCTGTTTGTGCACCCACCTGAAGACCAGATAAAGATGCTGAGATACCCCTCAAAATAGCAAGATTTTGATGCATCTCTTTAATATAATTCTAATCAAAATATTTTAGTGACTTAAACTTATGTGACGAGTCAGAATATCAGATGTTTTGACTGCAAAATTCTAGATAATTGAAGTTGAACTACTTCTGCCACGTGACCTTCCTTTGTTCATGCCTTTAGTAGATCCTTAGTCTTCTTATTAGATAATCTGGTCACCCAAATACAAATTATATACAGGGAACCTAGAAGTCTAAAGGAGAGAACCTGAAAATCAAGTGGACAGTGAGTGAAGAAGAGTTACACCTGTATTTTTGGAGGTCCCTAATCTGAGCACTTTTAAGATGCCTGAGCTATAGTAGCCCTGGCGGTTCCACAAGTAATTACAAAGATGTATCCTGAAGCACATATCGGAGTGCCTGATCTTTTGGTTGGACTTAAGGAAGGCTTCCCAGAAGAGGCAACAGTTTAGTTCAAGCAGGGAAGATTAACAGAAAGTGGTCAGAAATAGTGTGGGAATGTGGATGGAACCTTGTTTAGGGGATGTCCTGGAGGGATGTGAGGTCTCATTTCATGTCATTGTACACTTATCTGTGTGTCTGTACTTGTTCACTTCTGTCTGACTCCACAAACCTGTGGACTGTAGCTTGAAGGCTTTCCAGTCCATGGAATATTTCAGGCAAGAATATTGGAGTGTGTTGCCATTTCCTTCTCCAGGGAATCTTCCAGACCCAGGGATCAAACCCACTCTTCTTGCATCAGCAGGTAGATTCTTTAGCAGTGTGTCACCTGGGAAGCCCACCTATCCCGACCTTACTATATGCTATAGTCTACATGAACAGTTGATTGTATAAAGACGCAGAATAAGGATTTCCACTCTCATCAAGAAATCTTGCACAAGATTGGGATTGTAAGTGCTCAGAACAAAAAGTTAGGGCGTGTAGGTACCTGTCTGAATTGTTTGGGTTTATTTCTCCTAGATTTGTCAATTCAGTTGCACTATCACCTGCCTCGATGTTCTGTTCTTTGCAAATTATTGCAGCTTTGCGACATTCAAGTTCTGAACTTCTACCATGAGGACAGTGAAATATGAGCTGTATCTCTAATGCTAAGATGCCTCTGTGCAGAGTGGCCATTTAAACCAGCCATTATCCTTGGATGCTCTGTATTCAACCATAACAGAGCCGTGAAGAGAGACTGTTGGTGGAAGACCATAATTCCAACTCTAAGTAAAAATGACTCCAGGAAGAAGGCTTTCCATCTGTTCATAATTAGTAGTGGGTTAATAGTTAGATTAGCACAAACAGGAAAAAAATATTTTGCTATTAATTAAAAATATCTGAAAATCTACATTTTCATTTTATTTTTGATGACAGTCCCAAACACTGGTCACAGAAGATAGATCTACTTTTGCAAGAAGCTAGTAAGAAAGAACAAGTCATCCATCCATCTTTGATTTCCCTGTAATGAATGAACCTGCAACTCTCTCTTTTGCCCCAAAGAAAGATTTAAGTGGGCCCTAAGGTAGCATTGGTTATGCGAAGGAAAACTACATTTTCCCCCTATGTTAGCAGTAAAAGTAAGAACAAGAATCCAAGAATCCTCAAACAAAGGCTACCCTTCACTGGTTTCATTTTTTGTTGTTGTTATTTTGATCATGGTAAGGTTAGAATCAGGACAAAATGGAGACATGGGGAGAGGAAGGGCATTTTTCAAGATTTACAGTTTACTAGTTAAACTGAAATAGTCTTTGGCACTCTGAAGTAGGCCCTTGTAAGAGAAAAAAAAATCATTTGTTTCGTTTTCACTTTTGGCATTGCAAATGAATATCCCTTTAGGAAAACTGTATATAGAGACTCACAGAATTCATTGCTCTGTTCATTCAGTGTGACAGGAATGAAAATGATTCTCCAGAAAACAAGGCAGTAGGAGTTGGATTATATTTTTTTGTTGCTCATAACCTAAATTTTTTTCCAATGACAGAATGATAGTGTCTGTTAATGAATATTTTTTAAGTTCTCATTGTGTTTTGTGCTTAAAGCAACTGGACAGGGATGAAAAGGAAAAGGTAGGATATTGGAATAAAGATGTAGAACTAATAAGACTCTATATGATATCGACCCATCAATGTTTTTACTTTTACTAGAGGCCACCTGTCAATGTTGTGTTTTGTTTTGTTCTGTTTTGTTTTCCAAGATCTGGCTTTTACCATCAGAGAGAATTTAATCTAAAAGGAAAGTCCAGAAAAACAAAATAAAGTACTGGAGGAATGTAAAAACAAGTTATATATACATGGATGTTTCCAGACAGTGCATAAAACCATTATTATGTATGAATTATGACAGTAATCTGAACCTCTCACTATTGCTTAGGGAGTTTACCTTTTGATTGTTCAGATACTTTGGGCAAGACCTTCAGTTATAAACATGCATAAACAACTACCCATAATAAGAACACCAAGGAATAAATAACAGTGAACCATTACTGATTTTACTTAATAATTTGGCATTATAATTGATATTGGATAATAGAATTATGGGCAATGTTAAATTCAGGCCTGCTAGTAAGTGGTTGTATCTTTATGTTAAGGATATCTTATGGAATAATGGAATTTTGATTTCCTGTAATGAATGAACCTGCAACTCTCTTTGCCCCAAAGAAAGATTTAAGTGGGCCCTAAGGTAGCATTGGTTATGCGAAGGAAAACTACATTTTCCCCCTATGTTAGCAGTAAAAGTAAGAACAAGAATCCAAGAATCCTCAAACAAAGGCTACCCTTCACTGGTTTCATTTTTTGTTGTTGTTATTTTGATCATGGTAAGGTTAGAATCAGGACAAAATGGAGACATGGGGAGAGGAAGGGCATTTTTCAAGATTTACAGTTTACTAGTTAAACTGAAATAGTCTTTGGCACTCTGAAGTAGGCCCTTGTAAGAGAAAAAAAAATCATTTGTTTCGTTTTCACTTTTGGCATTGCAAATGAATATCCCTTTAGGAAAACTGTATATAGAGACTCACAGAATTCATTGCTCTGTTCATTCAGTGTGACAGGAATGAAAATGATTCTCCAGAAAACAAGGCAGTAGGAGTTGGATTATATTTTTTTGTTGCTCATAACCTAAATTTTTTTCCAATGACAGAATGATAGTGTCTGTTAATGAATATTTTTTAAGTTCTCATTGTGTTTTGTGCTTAAAGCAACTGGACAGGGATGAAAAGGAAAAGGTAGGATATTGGAATAAAGATGTAGAACTAATAAGACTCTATATGATATCGACCCATCAATGTTTTTACTTTTACTAGAGGCCACCTGTCAATGTTGTGTTTTGTTTTGTTCTGTTTTGTTTTCCAAGATCTGGCTTTTACCATCAGAGAGAATTTAATCTAAAAGGAAAGTCCAGAAAAACAAAATAAAGTACTGGAGGAATGTAAAAACAAGTTATATATACATGGATGTTTCCAGACAGTGCATAAAACCATTATTATGTATGAATTATGACAGTAATCTGAACCTCTCACTATTGCTTAGGGAGTTTACCTTTTGATTGTTCAGATACTTTGGGCAAGACCTTCAGTTATAAACATGCATAAACAACTACCCATAATAAGAACACCAAGGAATAAATAACAGTGAACCATTACTGATTTTACTTAATAATTTGGCATTATAATTGATATTGGATAATAGAATTATGGGCAATGTTAAATTCAGGCCTGCTAGTAAGTGGTTGTATCTTTATGTTAAGGATATCTTTAATGGTTAATGATATGGTTTAATGTAACCATAACTAATATGGAAAAGGAGGGCACAGAGCTATTAAATAGAACTATGGAAAACCATTTCCAAATGATATTATTTCCCATGAGCAGACATTCAGGTTTTCAGAGAAGAGAATCAGTTTATAGCTGCCATCCCACCATAAATAGTAATAGATCCCCTCTAACTCTCAACATGTGCCAGTTTGAATAAAAAATTATATCTAATAATGTGTCATCATGACTATTGTGGAAGATGAATTTGAGGAGAGATGAATGATTTTGCATTTCATCTGATTTGTATTTATGGAGCCATCATTGTAGATTCGGCAATGAGGAGGAGGATAATAATGATAATAATAAGAAAGCCGTAATCTTAGCAGGTAATATTTATTTTGTGATTGCTGTGTTCTGGGTAACACACTAGACACTTTACATAATTAACTCATTTAATTTTCACAACCCTAGAAATGCTCTTACTGCCTTTATGTAGATTTTTTTTTTTAAGAAATGGAAGCACAGAGTAATAAGTAATTTGCCCAAGGTCACACAGATAGTATGTGTTGAACAAGAATGTTTAACAGAAATGTTTTGATTTCAGAGCCTATTTTCCTAACCATTTGTGTTATAAAGGAGCTTACTAATACAATAATTAGGTTAGGAAGTATTATATAAGCATTTGAAATAGATAACATAGGATAATTAATGAGACCAAACGACTAGTATTGTCTGTTTTCCAGTGACTTTTCCATCTGTGGAACTCAGAGTTACTGAAAGAAGTTAAAAAAAGTTATATAAAATATATCGTCTATAAATGATATGCTCATATGTATATTTCTGCTGTATTTTTGTGATTAATAAGTGGTATCTTAAAAGCAGTACAGAATTCAAAGTGGTTTCTTTTCTCAATACAAGGAGGTATTTCTTAAAAACCCACTAATATTTATGCTACAGATACAAGATCTGGTTTTAATAAGAACACCAAGGAATAAATAACAGTGAACCATTACTGATTTTACTTAATAATTTGGCATTATAATTGATATTGGATAATAGAATTATGGGCAATGTTAAATTCAGGCCTGCTAGTAAGTGGTTGTATCTTTATGTTAAGGATATCTTTAATGGTTAATGATATGGTTTAATGTAACCATAACTAATATGGAAAAGGAGGGCACAGAGCTATTAAATAGAACTATGGAAAACCATTTCCAAATGATATTATTTCCCATGAGCAGACATTCAGGTTTTCAGAGAAGAGAATCAGTTTATAGCTGCCATCCCACCATAAATAGTAATAGATCCCCTCTAACTCTCAACATGTGCCAGTTTGAATAAAAAATTATATCTAATAATGTGTCATCATGACTATTGTGGAAGATGAATTTGAGGAGAGATGAATGATTTTGCATTTCATCTGATTTGTATTTATGGAGCCATCATTGTAGATTCGGCAATGAGGAGGAGGATAATAATGATAATAATAAGAAAGCCGTAATCTTAGCAGGTAATATTTATTTTGTGATTGCTGTGTTCTGGGTAACACACTAGACACTTTACATAATTAACTCATTTAATTTTCACAACCCTAGAAATGCTCTTACTGCCTTTATGTAGATTTTTTTTTTTAAGAAATGGAAGCACAGAGTAATAAGTAATTTGCCCAAGGTCACACAGATAGTATGTGTTGAACAAGAATGTTTAACAGAAATGTTTTGATTTCAGAGCCTATTTTCCTAACCATTTGTGTTATAAAGGAGCTTACTAATACAATAATTAGGTTAGGAAGTATTATATAAGCATTTGAAATAGATAACATAGGATAATTAATGAGACCAAACGACTAGTATTGTCTGTTTTCCAGTGACTTTTCCATCTGTGGAACTCAGAGTTACTGAAAGAAGTTAAAAAAAGTTATATAAAATATATCGTCTATAAATGATATGCTCATATGTATATTTCTGCTGTATTTTTGTGATTAATAAGTGGTATCTTAAAAGCAGTACAGAATTCAAAGTGGTTTCTTTTCTCAATACAAGGAGGTATTTCTTAAAAACCCACTAATCTCAAGTTTCTGTGTGGCCAGGAGCAAGGAGGGTACTAGAAAATCCATAAAAACTAGAGAAATAGATTTGCCAAACAGTCTCAAGGGTCCAAGTGAGGTTGCCAAGAGCTGAGCAAATGTATATATTATTCTGTTTTGGGGTCTAATCCTGTCCAGCTGATATAAGATTTTACAGTAACACCAGGCTTAGAATGCAGAATATCAAGAGCGGAGTATGTGAGAGAGTGGTGAGAACATCATTGGAGGATCCAGCCATGGAATAGTGTCTTCCAAATGGAACCAATGGAATCAATAAAGAGGAAGAGCTTGAAGGATAAGAGGGTAGAAAGGTAAATGTAGAGAGTACCAATATTAAGAAAAAGTAGCTTGAGGAGTTAATGACAACTCAAGTTGGGAAGCATCAAGCTCAGGATGCTGGGTGCTATGAGCTGAATGTTTGTGCCCCTCTACCCAAATTCATATGTTGAAAACCTAACTTATGATGTGATGGTATTTCAAGGTGGGACATTTGAGAGCTCATGAGGGTGTATCCCTCATGAATAGAATTAGTGCCTTTATAAAAACAGACATGACAACGCTGGTCCTTCTCTGCACCATGTGAGAATGCAACAAGAAGATGGGCCTCTGCCCACTAGGAAACCTCCCTATGGTGGCATCCTGATCTCAAACTTCCCAGGCTTCAGAACTGTAAGACACAGATTACTCTTATTTTAAGCTACCCAGTCTATGGTATTTTGCTATAGTGACTCCAACTGACTTAGATCTGGTGTTTATCTGAGATGTCAAATGACTGATGTGGCATGCAGATGAACAACTGCATCTGTGTAGAAGAATGATTACTTTGGAGATGTACTGGGGGATTAAGTGAGGTTATGCATGTAAGTGGACTTCCCTGGTGGCTCAGGTAGCAAAGAATCCGCCTGTTCAAAGGCTGTCTGTGCATAGTAAATGCTTATTGAGTGACTGGTCAGCAAATGCTACTGAGGAATGCAACACATGTTGAAATTATTGTGTTAAATCATCATGGAATTTGGAGATGTGAGACTAAGTTTGGAAAGATAAAAAAGAGATACATAAATGAGTAGTTGAAGCCATCTAGAAAACAAAAATGAGTCTAGCAGAACAAGTAAGAAATAGTAGATAATGGCAATCATAGGGACTGGGAAAGCATTCAAATGTTGCTTGAAAAGGAGAATAAAGTTCTCGAAAGCATTCACAGAATGCTTGGGAGGTTTGCTTCCTTCTTTTCTGCTCTTGCTGTAATTCACTTACCCAGAACAGCTTCAGGTAATACAGTCATCCTTTTAAACCCAAATTTTATTCATGTTGAATCATATATACTAAAAAGTAAACAGTGGGAGCATTTATAATAACTTTAAAGAATAAATAAATGACAATTTTGTACATTTATATTCCATTATGCATCATATTCCTTCTTGCTTTGTGGATGTTTTGTGATCATTCTCCACTCTGTTTGCCGTGAGACATGGTGAATGTTCTTAATTGTCATCATCAGAATGATGAAAGAGTTTCATATCACAGGTGTGGATAGCAGACAAATCCGTGGCTTCAGAAAAGGAAGTTCCAGTCTGAAGACAAATGAATGTTTACAAAAGCAGAATAGATATTTCAAGGGTATGTCTCTCAAATTTATAGAGAAAACAGTACATGTCATGTTCTGCAGGCCAGGTTTAGGACATTTGATATGAGAATTGTTTTCCATTTTGATTTCAACAAGAGCATTAATTGTTCTCTTGCCTGGTGTCTGGTGCAACAGCAGAACCCTTCTTCCCTTAATTAGATTTCAGAGGATTCAGAAAGAGCCCACTCCTGATCTGAATTGTTTCCCTTGGTGACATTACTGGATTTTATTTCAGCATCTTGGAGGCGAAACCCATCAACCAATCAGCAAGTTGATACCACATCCCTACTATGCAGTTGGCTTTGTGTTAGGTGCTCTCTAAGAGCCCACAGTTGAATTGAGGAGGCAAAACCTACACATACAAAATAATAAGGGAGCAACAAAGGCCAAAATGGGTGTAGCTGACTCTCAGTAAATTAGGAAATCAGAAAAGACACGATCAGCGTGGGCTAAATAGCCAGAGGTTTTCAAATTATTATTATCAATGGCTATCATTATAGCAACAATGGCCAGCATTCATTAGCATTAAGTGCTCACCATATGCCAGGTACTGTGCAAAGCACTCTGCATGCCTTCTCTGATTTAATCCTTACAACAGCCCTTTTTACTATCCCACTTAAAGGAGAAAATAACATACCTTTATTATTTGCATTTTATACATGCAATACTGAATCTCAAAGTGGTTATATAAATGCAACCATGGTCACAGAGTGAGCAATGCCAGAATTCATCCTAGATTGCAAATTTGTCTGACTCCAAACCAGTATGCACCTCAGCACAATATATATTCCCATTTTATGCAGCAGAATGAAGTCAGTCTTAAAAAATATATATAGACTCCAAAAGACATAGAACAAAGGAGGTCATTTCAACAAGGAAAGGTCCCCCTTCACAAGAAGGAACATGAGGTCTGTCAGGAGACATGGTGAATGTTCTTAATTGTCATCATCAGAATGATGAAAGTTTCATATCACAGGTGTGGATAGCAGACAAATCCGTGGCTTCAGAAAAGGAAGTTCCAGTCTGAAGACAAATGAATGTTTACAAAAGCAGAATAGATATTTCAAGGGTATGTCTCTCAAATTTATAGAGAAAACAGTACATGTCATGTTCTGCAGGCCAGGTTTAGGACATTTGATATGAGAATTGTTTTCCATTTTGATTTCAACAAGAGCATTAATTGTTCTCTTGCCTGGTGTCTGGTGCAACAGCAGAACCCTTCTTCCCTTAATTAGATTTCAGAGGATTCAGAAAGAGCCCACTCCTGATCTGAATTGTTTCCCTTGGTGACATTATTGGATTTTATTTCAGCATCTTGGAGGCGAAACCCATCAACCAATCAGCAAGTTGATACCACATCCCTACTATGCAGTTGGCTTTGTGTTAGGTGCTCTCTAAGAGCCCACAGTTGAATTGAGGAGGCAAAACCTACACATACAAAATAATAAGGGAGCAACAAAGGCCAAAATGGGTGTAGCTGACTCTCAGTAAATTAGGAAATCAGAAAAAGACACGATCAGCGTGGGCTAAATAGCCAGAGGTTTTCAAATTATTATTATCAATGGCTATCATTATAGCAACAATGGCCAGCATTCATTAGCATTAAGTGCTCACCATATGCCAGGTACTGTGCAAAGCACTCTGCATGCCTTCTCTGATTTAATCCTTACAACAGCCCTTTTTACTATCCCACTTAAAGGAGAAAATAACATACCTTTATTATTTGCATTTTATACATGCAATACTGAATCTCAAAGTGGTTATATAAATGCAACCATGGTCACAGAGTGAGCAATGCCAGAATTCATCCTAGATTGCAAATTTGTCTGACTCCAAACCAGTATGCACCTCAGCACAATATATATTCCCATTTTATGCAGCAGAATGAAGTCAGTCTTAAAAAATATATATAGACTCCAAAAGACATAGAACAAAGGAGGTCATTTCAACAGGAGGAATGGCATTCACAACCACCTAGTCACAAGAAGGAACATGAGGTCTGTCAGGAGCAGTGGAAAAGAGCATGTCCAGAGCAGAAATTTAGTGGCATAAAGGACTGTAAAGACTGCCTGGATCCGCTTTGCATAGCATGGTGTGGGAATCTGCACAAAGGTGTGGAGCTTGAAGTTCAGTGAGAAGGAGAGAGTTGCACTATTAAAGAAATCAGAATAATATTAGATAGCAAAAGTTTAAATCAAATTAGATGACCAAGAGGTTCAGGTCCACAAGAATCAGAGTAACAGAAGAATAGATAGGGTAGGTCATGCGTTCATTCACACTCTCTCTTTGTTCACCCACAAGGGTGTACATGAGCATCCGCTATTTGAAATGTTACACAAGGCACTGTGGAAATTAAGGAGATGATAAAGGCAGGCTTTCTTCCCTGAAGCAGTTTGCAGTCCAGACAAAGGTATTTGAGCTGGGTTGTTAAAGCATATTCTTATGTGCTTGGGCAAAAATGGAGTGGGAGAAGATCTTTTTTTAAAAAAATATTTATTTGGCTGTGTTGGGTCTTAGTTGTGACACATGGGATCATCGTGCAGTGTGTAGGTTCTTTTATTGTGGTTCAAGGGCTCTTCATTGCATTACTCAGGCTTAGTGGCCTGGTGGCATGTGGAATCTTAATAGTTTCCTGACCAAGGATAGAATCCATGTCCCCTGAGTTGGTAGGTAGATTCTCAACCACTGGGTCACCAGGGAAGTCCCAAGTGGAGAAAGAAGTTTGAAGGAAGACTAACACATTCTGAGTGGACCAATGGCTCAGTCAGAGGAATAATTTATTCATTTATTGATTTAATAACTATTTTCTGAGCATATACCTCTTGCTACATGTTGGGGAAGACATAGAGTCCTCATTAAATTTAGATGAAGACAGAGATAGACTTTAATAAGATGACCTCACAGACAAGGGTAAGGTCCCTGAATGCCTCCCTGAGGAAATGAATTGAGATTAAGAGTCTCTGGGCAGGCCTCTCTGGTGGTCCAGTGGGTAAAGACACCACCTTGCAGTGCAAGGGGCGCCGGTTTGATCCCTGGCCTGGGAAGATCCCGCGTGCCGTGGAGCAGCTGGACTGATGTGTCCAACTATGGAGCCGGAGCTCTGGAGCACACATGCCCAGAGCCCAGTGCTCTGCAATGAGAGAGGCCACTGTGATGGGAGGCAAAGAACAAAGATGAATGAAAATAGATAAATGAAAGACCAATAGAAGTTCCCCCCTCTAAAAAAAGATTCTCTTGGAAGCTAGCCCATTCCTTAGGAACTTTCTGAAAGTTGCCTCATTAACATAACAAAGGACATCTGTCTCTGTTCTTACTTAGGAAATCCCAAGGATTTTTGGAACTCAGTGCCAGAAACCAGGAGGGAGATCATATATATATATATATATATATATATATATATATTTCTTATTATAAATTATACCCTCTCAGAACTTTTTGTTCATCACTACAACATACCATAGGAACTCAGTACCTTCATGACATCCGTCATCTCTGCACCAGGAGTTGTTCGGCTATGAATACCTACGTGTGCGAGAACCAAACTCAGACACATTGATATTGGGAAACAGGACGAATCCCCTGGGCAAGGGCAGTGAGATGTGGCTCCAGGGTCTAGGAAGCTGCAGGAAGTGAAGGAGAAGACACCTCTTTCTCCTCTCAGGCAAGTGAGGGGTCATGCAATGGCAAGCGACTAGTGAGGACCAAAACCAGATTGGGGGTGAATAGAAATGCAAAATAGAAATGCAGAAAAAAGAGATACCAAAAATTACTCTCTTCAGAACTTTGGAAATAAAAGGGTTGAGAGCAATAGGATGCTGATTTTAAAGATTAGTTTAAGGTTTGAGAGACACAGGAGTGAATTAAACACATTTGTAACTAGAGAAGATTGAAAATGCTGAAGAAAGGTGGACTAGCCCCAAGATCAGTGGTGAAAGTGTTTTTTCTCTAGAGAGAACAGATATGTCTCTCACTAACATTAGTGCAGATGAAGATAGACTTTTCTGAAGTGAAGAATCAGGAATCTTCATCTTCTAGATATATTTCTACTTGTGATTGCCTGAAACTATGCTTTATGGGTACTATGCTTGGCTACATATCCTCTGCTAAGAACAATAAAACAAATCATCTTTAAAGAGGTTATGCAATGAAATACAAACACCAAAATGGACTTTTTTCTCATGTTGAGATTGTTCCATCATGTATCCCTTCTTGCACCTAAATATCCTCCTCCTTTGCATATAAAGGTCTTCTATCCAAACAAATAAGCCATCTAAAGCCCCAAGCTCCCCTTCTTTCCTACTTTTTGGAGATAACCATCTCACTGGCTCATCTTCCACCCACCTGCAATCTGATTTCCATACCCACATCCCTAGGAAAGTGCTCTCACATGAGGCCAGTCATGACCTCCATCCACAGACACATTCAAGGACTCATTATTTGGGAGCTCACTATGCCCTTGATCCCATCTTCTCTCTACACTTATTCTCTATGATGAATCTCTCTGATGAGCCCATCTCTGTTGCTTCTTTTTAACCACATCTACTCAACAAAAACCAGTGTCCCCTGGAGTCCAGTTGTAGCCACCGTCTTTTTTTTTTTTTAAGATTTATTTATTTATTTAACATTTTGGGCGAGGGTCTGGTTGGGGAGGGAGGGGAGCGGGCGGGCCACTTCTATTGGTCTTTCATTTTTCTATTTCCATCCGTCTTTGTTCTTTGGCTCCTGTGGGCCTCCCATCGCGGTGGCATCTGTTGTTGCAGAGCGCCAGCTCTGGGCACATGCGCTCCAGAGCTCCGGCTCGGTAATTGGACACATGGGTCCAGCTGCTCCGCGGCACATGGGATCTTCCAAGGTCAGGGATCAAACCGGCGCCCCTTGCACTGCAAGGCGGTGTCCTTACCCACTGGACCACCAGGGGAAGCCCTGTAGCCACAGTCTTAATCCTGCATGTATCATGAGCATAATCCAAAGAAGCACCCTGAAGAAGAGACTGAAATGGTCAGGAAAAAAATACAGGGAGTATTGGAATGATGACAATTCTGATACCTTTAAATGAAATAAGGTAGATTTAACCTGAATGGAAGTTCATGATAAAAGGGTTAAGTAGAGACACAGGGAAGCTGGCTAATCTGGAGGGTCACTGTGTGGCTGCACAGGAGGCTGTGGACAAGACTAGAGACTCAGACTTGCCCATATTGGATCAGAAGAGCTGATGGGGGTTCTTGGTGCACTCGGAGTTTTGCCACAGGAGTCAGTAGGGGCCCTGAACTTTCTCTGGCAGTTACCTTTTTTGGATGATGGACTTTCAAGATTATGATAAAAGTTATGTTCTCTCTTCCTAGGGAAACTCATACACGCCCATACACAGGAATTCAAGAAGTTCACAGATCCCTACTCTAAATTATGGAAAGGGACTGCTGTCGTGGTGCCCTGGATAAGACTTGTTCCCAATGCGGGGGCCCAGGTTTGATCCCTGGTTATGGAACGAGAGCATACATGCTGCAGCTAAAGATCCTGAATGCTGCACTTAAAATTAAAAAAAAAAAGTCCTGGGTGCCACAAGATCCAGTGTAGTCAAATGAATATCTAAAAATTAAATAAGTCAATTATAGAAACCTCCAAGTTTTGCAAACAAGTTGAACACCCCATCTACTAACCTATTTGTTAATAATATGACCAGAAGCCTTCACTAAGTAAATCAGTAGAGTTCTTAGCAATCAAGTTTTAGAAAACCTGAACATTATTCTTTTTAATTTTTTTCCAAATTCTACCCTGTTCAGCTGCCCTATGTGTGTGCTGCATAATGACTTCAGTAATGTCTGACTTTCTGTGACTCTATGGACTGTAGCCTGCCAGGCTCCTCTGTCCATGGAATTTTCCAGGCAAGAAGGCTGGAGTGGGTTGCCATGCCCTCCTCCAGGGGACCTTCCTGGCCCAGGGATCAAATCTGCATTTCTGAAGTCTCCTGCACTGGCAGACAATTTGTTACCTCTAGCGCCACATGAGAAGCCCCCAGCTGTTCTACACCTACTGCTAAAAAGAAAGCACTATGGTTGTTCTATTGGCCTAGGTTTGCCTTTTTTGTCTGAAGTTTGTACATGTGTCAGCACGAATTCACAGTAGTTCAATTTCTCTCTTGCAACCAAATACTTTTGGAAAGTGCTCCATATGACTAAAATACTGTTATTATCCAAGAGGGGAAGAAATCATCTTGACTTTTGTCAATAGTAGGTTGCTATAGGTTTATCTCACTCAACAGAGAATGCCTTGGTTTAATTCTTAGAAACCATTTTTGTATTAAAACATTCCTTAACACCCATATCTTACATAAAAGTGTCTGATGATGATCTGTGCTTGCTCTGTTCCTATGGTATACATTTATCTAACCTATTCAAAGATATTTTTGGTGCCGATTTCAACAGGGGGAACTTTCTCTGGCAGTTACCTTTTTGGATGATGGACTTTCAAGATTATGATAAAAGTTATGTTCTCTTCCTAGGGAAACTCATACACGCCCATACACAGGAATTCAAGAAGTTCACAGATCCCTACTCTAAATTATGGAAAGGGACTGCTGTCGTGGTGCCCTGGATAAGACTTGTTCCCAATGCGGGGGCCCAGGTTTGATCCCTGGTTATGGAACGAGAGCATACATGCTGCAGCTAAAGATCCTGAATGCTGCATTTAAAAATTAAAAAAAAAAAGTCCTGGGTGCCACAAGATCCAGTGTAGTCAAATGAATATCTAAAAATTAAATAAGTCAATTATAGAAACCTCCAAGTTTTGCAAACAAGTTGAACACCCCATCTACTAACCTATTTGTTAATAATATGACCAGAAGCCTTCACTAAGTAAATCAGTAGAGTTCTTAGCAATCAAGTTTTAGAAAACCTGAACATTATTCTTTTTAATTTTTTTCCAGATTCTACCCTGTTCAGCTGCCCTATGTGTGTGCTGCGTAATGACTTCAGTAATGTCTGACTTTCTGTGACTCTATGGACTGTAGCCTGCCAGGCTCCTCTGTCCATGGAATTTTCCAGGCAAGAAGGCTGGAGTGGGTTGCCATGCCCTCCTCCAGGGGACCTTCCTGGCCCAGGGATCAAATCTGCATTTCTGAAGTCTCCTGCACTGGCAGACAATTTGTTACCTCTAGCGCCACATGAGAAGCCCCCAGCTGTTCTACACCTACTGCTAAAAAGAAAGCACTATGGTTGTTCTATTGGCCTAGGTTTGCCTTTTTTGTCTGAAGTTTGTACATGTGTCAGCACGAATTCACAGTAGTTCAATTTCTCTCTTGCAACCAAATACTTTTGGAAAGTGCTCCATATGACTAAAATACTGTTATTATCCAAGAGGGGAAGAAATCATCTTGACTTTTGTCAATAGTAGGTTGCTATAGGTTTATCTCACTCAACAGAGAATGCCTTGGTTTAATTCTTAGAAACCATTTTTTGTATTAAAACATTCCCTTAACACCCATATCTTACATAAAAGTGTCTGATGATGATCTGTGCTTGCTCTGTTCCTATGGTATACATTTATCTAACCTATTCAAAGATATTTTTTGAGTATTCAGTGAAATGCTCAGTTCTGTACTAGATTTAGAGAATTAATATGATGACTAAGACAAAGTCTTAGTTAAAAGTCTTATGTCAAAGTTCTGAGCCTCTTAGCAGAGATAGACATGTCAATAGATGATAAAGATATGGTATAATAGTAGTCGTCAAGCCTGACTCATTAATTGGATCCCCAGTGAGACTTCACCAGAAATGATGATGCTGGTCTCTGACCAAGAAATACTGGTTTAGTTGTTCTGAAATAATGCCTGGACATCAGTATATTCAACACCAGGTATATGTAGTAGAATCTGTGATGAGGGAAATTAAGGTACTGTGGAAGCATTCAGGAGATTATATAGGACCTTGATTGTATGTCTGAATTGATTCACTCAGTGAAGAAAGAATATCTAATTGAAACAGGGAAAAGACTGTTTCAACCAGATGCCTCAGTATCTGCAAAATCCTCAAAGTGAGAGTGTATGGGTTTGTTTGTTCTACTGGGTTTTTTGTTATTTCACTCACCAAATACTTACTAAGTGGGCTTCCTTAGAGCAGGCACTATCCAAAGACCCAAGAGCTAGGTCATAACAACCAGATGAATCACTCCAGTTCTTATAAAAAAAATAGTATGATGGAAATATGGGCATCATACTATTAATTGTAGAAATGACTGTTGAATTACAATTCTGAGAAATACGGAAGAACAGAAGTACAGCAAATATGAGGGTAGATCCCACTCACTTTCAAGAAGCCAGGAAGATTTACCTGAGTACTTGTTATTCAGGCTGAAACTTCAAAGATGGTCAAGAAGTAGTCAGCAGAAATAAGAATGCAATGCAAAAAAAATTTTTCTGAGAAAATAGCTGTGGAAAGCCCTGATATGACTGGGGGGTCAGTTGGTGGTCAAAAACAGTGAGTTAGGAGAGAGTGACTGGGGGCAGTGAAGAAAAAAGTTCCTTCCGTGTGGCCAGATGACGCAGAACCTTGTGGACCATGCTGGCTCCAGGTGTATCATCCTTTCTGTTCCTCTACTGCATGTGGAACACACCTGTTTGTGCATCTCTTGGAGATTATCAAAACATTTGTAGAAAGAATCTCGAGATCTTCAAGGCACTCCTGTCTCTCTGTTAATGTTCAGAGATGTCCAAGTTCCCATTGTTTAAAATCAATCTGAAGAGCTAAAGTTAGAACCCAAGACTGGTGACTGCAAACCTGAACCCCTTTCCGTCACGTCACAGAAAGTATTTTATGAAATGATGTATTACATGCAGCTAAGATTGTGTTGGTATGTCTAGAATCACTTGTCTTAAGTTTTATGACAGTACAAAGATGTCAGAAGCACTTGGTGGTTTGTTGTTTGTTTTTGGAAGAATAATAGAATCAAAAGATGGAAGGGCAGACTTTTCAGGCCATACAGTAGTAGCTAGGGAGAACTATCTAGATGAAAGGAAGAGCCAGGGGGACTTTACTCAGTGACTGCTTCCAAGAGGAAATCAACACCTACTTGCCACAGGACGAAATGCAAAGAAAAGAGAGGCTTCTCAGTACCCACGTTCCACTGAGGTAAAGAAAAGAGCTTTGGTTTGTCAAACAAAGATTCCAAGGAACCTGTGGGAACTCTGAGAAAGCAGCGAACATATGTAGGAGGTCTTTGCCCTGCTCTAAGACCTCACGCTCTGTGTATCCTCCAGCCAGGAAGAAAACTGTGCGTCCCAATGTTGCCTCCATGTGAGGAGCATACATAATGGAGCATGGCTGCTGCTTTCCTGGTGGGACCACTTCCCTACAGTGACACCCCCAAGAAATCTACAGAGTGCCTGCCCAAGTGGGAAAGATTCATGGCAGACAAGAGACAAATAGCAATTTATCTTTTGGGGCAATTTTCCTCCAGATTGGATAGATTGAAGCAGCTATCACCACGAAATGACTCAGGGAGAAATGTTCCCGATTGATAAGAATTAGGGACATATAGTATGTATTTAAGAAAGTCAACCACTAACTAGATAGAACTAAATGCAAAGACATTTTACATCTGATCACTTGCTAAAAATGTCAATTCTTTCATATTTCTCTTTATCCATGTCCTGAATTTACAATAATATAACACATACATATTCTGAGAAAAGAAGCCAAATTGTTTTGAGTTTGGGTGAGCATCTCAATTCCTTGAATACCTTCAAGGCTTTTACAAATTCATGATTATCTCATTGTGGTGGTTTAGTCACTCAGTCATGTCTGACTTGTGATCCCATGGACTGTTGCCTGCCAGGCTCCTCTGTTAGAACCCAAGACTTGACTGCAAACCTGAACCCCTTTCCACGTCACAGAAAGTATTTTATGAAATGATGTATTATATGCAGCTAAGATTGTGTTGGTATGTCTAGAATCACTTGTCTTAAGTTTTATGACAGTACAAAGATGTCAGAAGCACTTGGTGGTTTGTTGTTTGTTTTTGGAAGAATAATAGAATCAAAAGATGGAAGGGCAGACTTTTCAGGCCATACAGTAGTAGCTAGGGAGAACTATCTAGATGAAAGGAAGAGCCAGGGGGACTTTACTCAGTGACTGCTTCCAAGAGGAAATCAACACCTACTTGCCACAGGACGAAATGCAAAGAAAAGAGAGGCTTCTCAGTACCCACGTTCCACTGAGGTAAAGAAAAGAGCTTTGGTTTGTCAAACAAAGATTCCAAGGAACCTGTGGGAACTCTGAGAAAGCAGCGAACATATGTAGGAGGTCTTTGCCCTGCTCTAAGACCTCACGCTCTGTGAAACCTACAGCCAGGAAGAAAACTGCGTCCCAATGTTGCCTCCATGTGAGGAGCATACATAATGGAGCATGGCTGCTGCTTTCCTGGTGGGACCACTTCCTACAGTGACACCCCCAAGAAATCTACAGAGTGCCTGCCCAAGTGGGAAAGATTCATGGCAGACAAGAGACAAATAGCAATTTATCTTTTGGGGCAATTTTCCTCCAGATTGGATAGATTGAAGCAGCTATCACCACGAAATGACTCAGGGAGAAATGTTCCCGATTGATAAGAATTAGGGACATATAGTATGTATTTAAGAAAGTCAACCACTAACTAGATAGAACTAAATGCAAAGACATTTTACATCTGATCACTTGCTAAAAATGTCAATTCTTTCATATTTCTCTTTATCCATGTCCTGAATTTACAATAATATAACACATACATATTCTGAGAAAAGAAGCCAAATTGTTTTGAGTTTGGGTGAGCATCTCAATTCCTTGAATACCTTCAAGGCTTTTACAAATTCATGATTATCTCATTGTGGTGGTTTAGTCACTCAGTCATGTCTGACTTGTGATCCCATGGACTGTTGCCTGCCAGGCTCCTCTGTTCATGGAATTTTCCAGGCAAGAATACTGGAGTGGGTTACTGTTTCCTTCTGTACATGATTATCTCATTAGGTCAGTATTGTTAGAAAACAAAATGTCCAAAAAGTGAATTTCTAGATCACTAAAAGCAAAAACTTGAAATGTCAAAACGTACATTCCCCATTTACCATCCTTTGTATATTTCTTTTATCATTCTTTGTATATTTCCCCTTCTTTTTAACCTTCTCCCTCAAGGCAGGCTCCCCATGGCCCTTTATTTCTCAGATCTCTTATCCAGTCTGCCTTCTGGTTTGATAGATTCCACCTCAAAGTTCACATGTTTAGTTTTGATTCTTCTTTTCCGTTCCCACTGGTGTCAGGTTTTAAGTATCCCCTGAATGATTGCAAAGCGTTTTGAACTCTTCTCAGCGCTGCCTCTCACTGTTAACTCTATTGCCTGATGAAGTGATGTCTGCCATGACAAGTCATCACCTGGGGCCAGGCTTACCATGCTTGGTGAATTTCCAATATTATAATGTCCAGTTTCCTAAAGGTGAAGTCAGAAATCAACCTTTCTGGTGCTTGGTAACCAGGGCCTAGGCGTGACCCCCAGGCTCTGTGGATTAGGCTTATCCATGCAACACTTGGATTCCATAGCAGATAATGGAAGAAGAAACTCTGTGTGGACTCCATTTTGCTGGCAAATATTGCAGCTGGAAGTCCATTATCCAGTGTCAGCTGCATTTCAGGAGGCTGTGGCCTGGGGAGCCAGCTCTGAGTGTAACGCAGGGTGTCATTCTTCAGAAATCTACTGAGCCTAGTTCTTTAGCTCTCCCAGCAGTTCCATGCATCATCCAGTATCCTGTCAGAATCCGCTGCTAGGTGCCCTCAGCCTGGCTGCCCATGGAGGTATAGGTCTGAGGGCTTTGAAGCAAACCACCCATCCAGGGCTTGCTGGGTTAAAATTCTTTGAGAAAAGAAGCCAAATTGTTTTGAGTTTGGGTGAGCATCTCAATTCCTTGAATACCTTCAAGGCTTTTACAAATTCATGATTATCTCATTGTGGTGGTTTAGTCACTCAGTCATGTCTGACTTGTGATCCCATGGACTGTTGCCTGCCAGGCTCCTCTGTTCATGGAATTTTCCAGGCAAGAATACTGGAGTGGGTTACTGTTTCCTTCTGTACATGATTATCTCATTAGGTCAGTATTGTTAGAAAACAAAATGTCCAAAAAGTGAATTTCTAGATCACTAAAAGCAAAAACTTGAAATGTCAAAACGTACATTCCCCATTTACCATCCTTTGTATATTTCTTTTATCATTCTTTGTATATTTCCCCTTCTTTTTAACCTTCTCCCTCAAGGCAGGCTCCCCATGGCCCTTTATTTCTCAGATCTCTTATCCAGTCTGCCTTCTGGTTTGATAGATTCCACCTCAAAGTTCACATGTTTAGTTTTGATTCTTCTTTTCCGTTCCCACTGGTGTCAGGTTTTAAGTATCCCCTGAATGATTGCAAAGCGTTTTGAACTCTTCTCAGCGCTGCCTCTCACTGTTAACTCTATTGCCTGATGAAGTGATGTCTGCCATGACAAGTCATCACCTGGGGCCAGGCTTACCATGCTTGGTGAATTTCCAATATTATAATGTCCAGTTTCCTAAAGGTGAAGTCAGAAATCAACCTTTCTGGTGCTTGGTAACCAGGGCCTAGGCGTGACCCCCAGGCTCTGTGGATTAGGCTTATCCATGCAACACTGATTCCATAGCAGATAATGGAAGAAGAAACTCTGTGTGGACTCCATTTTGCTGGCAAATATTGCAGCTGGAAGTCCATTATCCAGTGTCAGCTGCATTTCAGGAGGCTGTGGCCTGGGGAGCCAGCTCTGAGTGTAACGCAGGGTGTCATTCTTCAGAAATCTACTGAGCCTAGTTCTTTAGCTCTCCCAGCAGTTCCATGCATCATCCAGTATCCTGTCAGAATCCGCTGCTAGGTGCCCTCAGCCTGGCTGCCCATGGAGGTATAGGTCTGAGGGCTTTGAAGCAAACCACCCATCCAGGGCTTGCTGGGTTTTCAACTTCTACAGTGGTATTTTTGCAGACATCTAAAGAGATCTTCCAAAGAGTTAATTTGAGCCTCTGATTTTGGTCTGAAATTATTGAAGCTGAATGATTCTACAGCTGGGATTTCAGTCTGTTTTCTCCCTTTCTCTCCCTGTTCCTTTTTTTCTTCTTTCCTTTAAGTTGAGTGACTTGGACACTGCTTTTTCCTCTCTAAAGCTGCTGGTGGCATGGGGATTTCATAGATCATCTCACTCAGATGCTCCTGTAGGGACTAGTTTCCAAGCACTGACCCTAATCTATTATCACGTTCACTGGCTGTCTGAGTCTTTCTAATTCCCTGAAGTAGCCATGTCCTACTGAAGCTGTGATAAATACTGACCCTCTAGAAAGGAACATTGTTTTCCAAGTTTTGAATCATCTGGAAGAAGTGGTTAGACTGGCAAGCTTTGGACCAAATCAGTGTTGCAGAAATGTTTTAGGTACAAAAAGTAAATTATTTTGTTTAATATAATTTTAAGTATATAATTTATAAGTAAGAAGTGGGCATAGGATATTCCACCAGACTTTTTGTGTCATGTATTACAATGGGATGTGATATTACAGTGGAATGCAGAGGTAAGAAAAGCATTTTCTTAGGGTGACCATTGCTTAAGTCAGCTTTCATCCAAAGTTCAGTGGCTTATCTCTGATACAGGATTTGAATTAGAAGATGCAAGTGTCCAACTTCAATTTGAAAATTTAGAGCACCTTAATGCTGCAATAATAAACACACCTTAAGTGCATCCCTCAAGCACAGTCAGAAATCAACCTTTCTGGTGCTTGGTAACCAGGGCCTAGGCGTGACCCCCAGGCTCTGTGGATTAGGCTTATCCATGCAACACTGATTCCATAGCAGATAATGGAAGAAGAAACTCTGTGTGGACTCCATTTTGCTGGCAAATATTGCAGCTGGAAGTCCATTATCCAGGGTCACCTGCATTTCAGGAGGCTGTGGCCTGGGAGCCAGCTCTGAGTGTAACGCAGGGTGTCATTCTTCAGAAATCTACTGAGCCTAGTTCTTTAGCTCTCCCAGCAGTTCCATGCATCATCCAGTATCCTGTCAGAATCCGCTGCTAGGTGCCCTCAGCCTGGCTGCCCATGGAGGTATAGGTCTGAGGGCTTTGAAGCAAACCACCCATCCAGGGCTTGCTGGGTTTTCAACTTCTACAGTGGTATTTTTGCAGACATCTAAAGAGATCTTCCAAAGAGTTAATTTGAGCCTCTGATTTTGGTCTGAAATTATTGAAGCTGAATGATTCTACAGCTGGGATTTCAGTCTGTTTTCTCCCTTTCTCTCCCTGTTCCTTTTTTTCTTCTTTCCTTTAAGTTGAGTGACTTGGACACTGCTTTTTCCTCTCTAAAGCTGCTGGTGGCATGGGGATTTCATAGATCATCTCACTCAGATGCTCCTGTAGGGACTAGTTTCCAAGCACTGACCCTAATCTATTATCACGTTCACTGGCTGTCTGAGTCTTTCTAATTCCCTGAAGTAGCCATGTCCTACTGAAGCTGTGATAAATACTGACCCTCTAGAAAGGAACATTGTTTTCCAAGTTTTGAATCATCTGGAAGAAGTGGTTAGACTGGCAAGCTTTGGACCAAATCAGTGTTGCAGAAATGTTTTAGGTACAAAAAGTAAATTATTTTGTTTAATATAATTTTAAGTATATAATTTATAAGTAAGAAGTGGGCATAGGATATTCCACCAGACTTTTTGTGTCATGTATTACAATGGGATGTGATATTACAGTGGAATGCAGAGGTAAGAAAAGCATTTTCTTAGGGTGACCATTGCTTAAGTCAGCTTTCATCCAAAGTTCAGTGGCTTATCTCTGATACAGGATTTGAATTAGAAGATGCAAGTGTCCAACTTCAATTTGGTTTCTATAACAAGTAGTTAGAGCACCTTAATGCTGCAATAATAAACACACCTTAAGTGCATCCCTCAAGCACAGCTCATGGGAGATTCATTTCAGATTCCAGAGGTTACTTAGCTACAGTGTACGATAAACAGTGCTCCTCTTGGAATACAAGGATGCTTTGATCGTCAATTAGATATGCCCTTTTTTTTTTTTTTTGATTAATGGTACAGATTTGTGCTGTGAGGCATCCTTGTTTGTTGTTTAGTTGCTCAGTCCTGTCTGACTCTTTGCAACCTCTTAGACTGTAGTCCACCAGGCTCCTCTGTCCATGGGATTTCCCAGGCAAGAATACTGGAGTGGGTTGCAATTTCCTCCTCCTGGGGACCTTCCTGACCCAGGGATCGAACCTGCATCCTCTGCGTCTCCTGCGTTGGCAGGCAGGTTCTTTACCACTAAGCCCATACAGAAGGCTGAGGCATCTGTGCTTCCTGTGACATGTAGCTGGCTAGGTTTAGGTTGATCCTATTCTATGCGTTATGGGACAGAGTTTTGGTTGGAAGAATCACAAACAGGATCACACTTATGCCTTTAATTCTATTAGTGTCATATTGAATCAGTTGCAAATATTGAAGTATCAGGACATTTTGCATAAAAGAATATGCTTCTGACTTATTTTGAAAGATCTATAAAATAAATCAGATAAAAATCATTTCTCATGCCAGCTGGCTTTGAGGATGGCTGCCTCCTTCAGGGAACCATCTACTTTCACCTTTACCAAGGTCCCCTAGATTAAAGCCAACATCAACAAAAACAAATAAATAACCAATGACAGATCTGAGGTAACAAGTTTTTAAATTTATGTTTCTTATAAGAGTTTTGTAGCTTTAGTTCTAACATCTAGTTCTTTGATCCATTTAGAGTTAATTGTTTTATATAAGTGAGGCAGGAGTCCAGTTTTTTTTTGTGTGTGTGTTTTTTTTTTTTTTTTTTTGCATGTAGATATTCAGTTCTCCCAGCACTATTTATTGAAAGGTCTCTTCTTCATTGATGCATCTTTGTATCCTCATTATAGTAGCTTTACTTTTTTTTTCTGGTTTTTTAAAATGTAGTTTTAAAGGTTACACTCCGTTTACATTTATTACAAAATATATTCCCTATCTTGTATAATACATCCTTGTAACATATCTTACACCTAATAGTTCACACCTCCTACTCCCCCATCCCTGTGTGGTCCCCTTTGCTAGCAACCACTAGCTTGTTCTCTGTATCTGTGAGTTGGCTTCTTGTTATATTCACTGTTTGTTGTATATTTTAGATTTCACATATAAGTGACATCATACTGTATTTCTCTTTCTCTGTCTGACTTATTTCACTAAGGATAATGCCCTCCAAGTCCATCCAGGTGGCTGCAAATGGTGAAATGTCATCCTTTTATGCCTGAGTAATATTCTATTGCTCATATATATGCTATATATGCTTGATCTATTCTATTGATAGGCACTTAGGTTGTTTTCATATCTTGGCAATTATAAATAATGCTGCTATGAGCATTGGGGTGCATGTGTCTTCCTGAATGAGTGTTTTGTTTTTTCAGATGTATACCCAGGAGTCAAATTGCTAGGTCATATGGTAGCTCTTTTTAGAGACTAGTTTTACTTTTGCCTGATTTTTTCTTGCTTCCAAGTTAGTCCTGACTAATTGTTTCTTTTATCCACGTCCAAAGTACACATTCCCAGACCAAGCAAGGGCTGCTATACAATTAGTGAAAATATATGACAAAGAAGTCAGTCCTGAGAAACAGTTCTCTCCATGTCTATGAAAACATCTTCTAAGATGAGTGATCACAGCAATTCTTTGGGTTTATGAGAAGATGAATAATTCTGTGTAAATTATCTTAAATTTTCCCTTTATTATGTAGACTGTGTTTCTTGAGGTTATATACAATAGGTTGTGCTAAAGCCTGTTTTTAGGTAACAAGTCTCTTTACTATTTGGGTTGATTTTGAAGAGTTTCTTCTATTTGGGGGGGGTTGGGGAGGGAGGAGGGCAGGCGGGCCACTTCTATTGGTCTTTCATTTATCTATTTTCATCCGTCTTTGTTCTTTGGCCCCTGTGGGCCTCCCATCGCGGTGGCCTCTGTTGTCACAGAGCACTGGCTCTGGGCGTATGCGCTCCAGAGCTCCGGCTCGGTAATTGGACACATCGGTCCAGCTGCTTCATGGCACGTGGGATCTTCCCAGGCCAGGGATTGAACCAGCACCCCTGGCACTGCAAGGCAGTGTCCTTACCCACTGGACCACCAGGGAAGTCCCTAGTTTCTTCTATTTTTAATGATATTTTTGTTTTGTTTTTAAGAGAAATATAGCCTCAAAGATTAGAAATCTCTAGAGTTTTCTAGAATTTTTTGAGACTTCTACATTTTTTTTTTCAGAAGATAAAGTGTATGTTTAATGTGTGTTCTGAAAAGAAATTCTTTGACTATAATTCAGGTCTGGAGATATAGAATGTAATAGCTGGAAGAGATGTGAGATCATGGAATATAAGTCCTAGATATTTAAGAGGTGAATAGTTCTCTGGAGGTTGCTCACAGAGAAGTATTTAGGCAATGAGGAAAGATGAGAGGCTCTAGCCATGGAAAACGGGGACTTCCCAGGTAGCTCAAGTAGTAAAGAACCCATTTGCCAATGCAGGAGATGCAAGAGACATGATTCAGTCATTGGGTTGGGAAGATCAGGGAGGAAATGGCAACCCACTCCAGTATTCTTGCCTGGAAAATCCCATGGACAGAGGAACCTGGTGTGCTATAGTCCATGGGGTCGTAAAGAGTTGAATATGACTGAGCATGCACATGCACCCACAGTCACAAAAGAATTGAAAAAACAGAGGGATCTTTCAAACTTGTAGTAATTACACAGGCACAGTACATATTTGGTAAACAACTGGAGTGCTTCTCTCAATATGAAAGAGTTGATCCATCAGCTTTCATAATGACATATTAACTAAACCAATAGGACCTAAAGAGCAAAGTTAAGATGAAAAAAGTTGCCATGAAGCTGTCAGACAAGACAGTGTTAGAATAAGAGATAAAAATCAAGCATGAATCTCTATGAAAGTATGGATAGTGGACTAGCAGGTGGCCGCCTTGAGTCTTTTAAATATGGAGAGAAGCTTGACTTTGGAAGAGATTAAACTGACCATTAAAAGACAAATTTACTGTATAGCCAAAGCTTTGAATGATGCTCCAAGTAGCGTGAAAATCAGATGCATAGGAGCTTTTGCTGACAAGAAGAGATTGCAAATTATTTCTTGGGAAACTGCTTCACAGAAAAACATCCAAAGTGAAACAGGGTAGTGCAGAAGGATGAGGCTGAAAAAACACAGACTGGCCTCCTGTTCTGTAGGGCCTTTCAGATTATGTATGGATATTGGATAATTTTTCATAGTGAAGAGGTACTGATATGTCCAAACAGGAGTCTAATATGGTCAGATTCATTTAGAAAGATCTCTTTGGTGGAACTGTGGAGGATGTATCATTGGGGAAGGTGTTATGAATGGAGACATAGACCAGTTAGGAGACCAGTGATAGTAAGGGATGGCATGAGCCTGAAGAAACAGCAGTGGTCCTTCAAGATGAGGGAGACATGAGATTTGAGAGCATTGCAGGGATAAAGAGAAGAAACCTCCATGATAAATGAAGTGGGGGGTGTGTGGAGATGAGAGAATAGAGTGAACATAATGTCTGGATCTTAGTTGATGGGTACTGGGAACCATCTTGACGCCATGATAGAGTGACCACACATTCTAGTTTGTCTGGGTCTCTCCAATTTTAGTGCTGAAAGTCTCTTGTGAAAAACTCTTGGTCTTGGGAAAACTGGTACACAGACACCTTCGTGGCCACCAAACTGAGACTATCCTCAGCCTCTGCCAAGTTTTCTAAACTAATTATTTGTACTGCAGTCATAGTTCTTGATCCAGGAACAAATTACTCACCTGGGCAGAACACCTTTTCATAGGTGATTGCCCTGTAGACCCTCCTTTCAAACTTGTAGATTACACAGGCACATATTTGGAACTGGAGTGCTTCTCTCAATATGAAAGAGTTGATCCATCAGCTTTCATAATGACATATTAACTAAACCAATAGGACCTAAAGAGCAAAGTTAAGATGAAAAAGTTGCCATGAAGCTGTCAGACAAGACAGTGTTAGAATAAGAGATAAAATCAAGCATGAATCTCTATGAAAGTATGGATAGTGGACTAGCAGGTGGCCGCCTTGAGTCTTTTAAATATGGAGAGAAGCTTGACTTTGGAAGAGATTAAACTGACCATTAAAAGACAAATTTACTGTATAGCCAAAGCTTTGAATGATGCTCCAAGTAGCGTGAAAATCAGATGCATAGGAGCTTTTGCTGACAAGAAGAGATTGCAAATTATTTCTTGGGAAACTGCTTCACAGAAAAACATCCAAAGTGAAACAGGGTAGTGCAGAAGGATGAGGCTGAAAAAACACAGACTGGCCTCCTGTTCTGTAGGGCCTTTCAGATTATGTATGGATATTGGATAATTTTTCATAGTGAAGAGGTACTGATATGTCCAAACAGGAGTCTAATATGGTCAGATTCATTTAGAAAGATCTCTTTGGTGGAACTGTGGAGGATGTATCATTGGGGAAGGTGTTATGAATGGAGACATAGACCAGTTAGGAGACCAGTGATAGTAAGGGATGGCATGAGCCTGAAGAAACAGCAGTGGTCCTTCAAGATGAGGGAGACATGAGATTTGAGAGCATTGCAGGGATAAAGAGAAGAAACCTCCATGATAAATGAAGTGGGGGGTGTGTGGAGATGAGAGAATAGAGTGAACATAATGTCTGGATCTTAGTTGATGGGTACTGGGAACCATCTTGACGCCATGATAGAGTGACCACACATTCTAGTTTGTCTGGGTCTCTCCAATTTTAGTGCTGAAAGTCTCTTGTGAAAAACTCTTGGTCTTGGGAAAACTGGTACACAGACACCTTCGTGGCCACCAAACTGAGACTATCCTCAGCCTCTGCCAAGTTTTCTAAACTAATTATTTGTACTGCAGTCATAGTTCTTGATCCAGGAACAAATTACTCACCTGGGCAGAACAGCTGCCTTGACTCATAGGTGATTGACCAGAGTGCTCTGTAGACCCTCCTTTCAATGGCTGCACCCTGTTTCCAACTTTACGAATAGCAAACAAATCAAGCTACTCAGAAGCGACTCTGGCCCCTGTGTCTCTGGAGAGCCTCAGTCTCGCAGTCCTTGCCTTTCTCACTTTGTGTGTGCTCAGTCACTCAGTTATGTCCAAGTGTTTGTGATCCCATGGACTGTAGCCCGCCAGACTCCTCTGTCCATAGAATTGTCCAGGCAAGAATATTGGAGTGAGTTGCTATTTCCTTCTCCAGGGGATCGTCCCAACTCAGGGGTAGAACCCATGTCTCCTGCATCTCCTGCATTGACAGGTGAGTTCTTTACCACTGAGTCACCTGGGAAGCCCCTTCTAGGTGACACTCAATTACACTGTCCATGGGAAGTCAGACTAGTGGTAACTTGGGGGAAAAAAGCACCAGCTTTGGAATCAAACATATCTGGATCTGGTCTTCATTTGAGTGACTTCTTGGAACCTCATCTGTAATAATGACACTATTGTTGGAAATCAAGGGCATGTTAAAAATATAAAATACCAAAAAAACAAAAAAATACAAAATACCGGTCATCAGTAATTTGATTTTTCTTTTCTAGGGTGTTTATAATTTCAAGCGAGGTCTCCCACCAAGGGAGAGTTTTAGGTCCAATCCACTCTCAACCTTGGTGCTTTCAGGTCAAGATTCTCTCTTTCCCTAGAAGACTCTGCCAATATAACTGACTGGCTGTTCTTGAATCTGCCCATAGGTAGCATGAGTAAAGAAAAGAAAAAGAAGCCTGGAGGAAATATGCTATGGGTTTCCAGTAGTGTGAGATTCACACTAAATCCACATGTAATTTCCTGTATGTCTGTTTTTAGAGTCACACATAGTTATTCAGACATATTTAATACTGATAGCAGTTCCTTTCTAGAAACCATGAGCATTTCTAATTCTTAAATAATAAATGACAAATAATCCTTCTTTCTTTGGATAATCAGTGACACAATAAGTACAATAACGCTTCTTATCAAGACAAATGCGTATTTCAAAGTACAGAGAAAGAATTGGTTTGCGAAGATGAAAGTAACTTGTGCCTTAGAAAAAACCATTTATGTCCTTTTTTTTGCCACTTATGCAGTCAAAGAGTAGAAAAGTAGAGAGACATATTCACATGCGCAACCTAAATTTCTGGGGAGGAAGATTTCAAAAATGTTATAGGAAATGTGAATGTGTGCTCAGTCACTCAGTTATGTCCAAGTGTTTGTGATCCCATGGACTGTAGCCCGCCAGACTCCTCTGTCCATAGAATTGTCCAGGCAAGAATATTGGAGTGAGTTGCTATTTCCTTCTCCAGGGGATCGTCCCAACTCAGGGGTAGAACCCATGTCTCCTGCATCTCCTGCATTGACAGGTGAGTTCTTTACCACTGAGTCACCTGGGAAGCCCCTTCTAGGTGACACTCAATTACACTGTCCATGGGAAGTCAGACTAGTGGTAACTTGGGGGAAAAAAGCACCAGCTTTGGAATCAAACATATCTGGATCTGGTCTTCATTTGAGTGACTTCTTGGAACCTCATCTGTAATAATGACACTATTGTTGGAAATCAAGGGCATGTTAAAAATATAAAATACCAAAAAAACAAAAAAATACAAAATACCGGTCATCAGTAATTTGATTTTTCTTTTCTAGGGTGTTTATAATTTCAAGCGAGGTCTCCCCACCAAGGGAGAGTTTTAGGTCCAATCCACTCTCAACCTTGGTGCTTTCAGGTCAAGATTCTCTCTTTCCCTAGAAGACTCTGCCAATATAACTGACTGGCTGTTCTTGAATCTGCCCATAGGTAGCATGAGTAAAGAAAAGAAAAAGAAGCCTGGAGGAAATATGCTATGGGTTTCCAGTAGTGTGAGATTCACACTAAATCCACATGTAATTTCCTGTATGTCTGTTTTTAGAGTCACACATAGTTATTCAGACATATTTAATACTGATAGCAGTTCCTTTCTAGAAACCATGAGCATTTCTAATTCTTAAATAATAAATGACAAATAATCCTTCTTTCTTTGGATAATCAGTGACACAATAAGTACAATAACGCTTCTTATCAAGACAAATGCGTATTTCAAAGTACAGAGAAAGAATTGGTTTGCGAAGATGAAAGTAACTTGTGCCTTAGAAAAAACCATTTATGTCCTTTTTTTTGCCACTTATGCAGTCAAAGAGTAGAAAAGTAGAGAGACATATTCACATGCGCAACCTAAATTTCTGGGGAGGAAGATTTCAAAAATGTTATAGGAAATGTGAATGTGTGCTCAGAGACATAGGAAAATGCCATCCTAAATGTCAACAAGGCAAAAGCCATTGCTATTAACTGTATATCAGTAAATGAGATGTCAGTGTCAAGCCAAATTCTAGAATGGAGACACTAGAAAGGGAGAAAATTCAGTAGGCCTGAGTTCATGGCAGTATCCAGAAGCTACTTTCTAGTTCAAGAGTGTCAGCTTGAAGGGAGTGACTCAGAGAAAGAAACCTGTTGAATATATCATCAATTACTTTGAATAAAAATGTAGGGGACACTATCACTAAATATGTGTATAGCATGCATGTGGTGAATGGCCCAAGTCATGGCAATTTAAAGTATGTATAGAAATTTAACAAGGTGGGCCTCCCTGGTGGTCCAGTGGGTAAGGACACCGCCTTGCAGTGCAAGGGGCGCCGGTTCGAGCCCTGGCCTGGGAAGATCCCACGTGCCGCGGAGCGGCTGGACCGATGTGTCCAATTACCGAGCCGGAGCTCTGGAGCGCACGCGCCCAGAGCCAGTGCTCTGCAGCGACAGACGCCACCGTGATGGGAGGCCTACACGGGCAAAAGAACAAAGATGGATGAAACTAGACAAATAAAAGACCAATAGAAGTAGCCCGCCTGCTCCCCTCCCTCCACACTCCCCCAAAATAAATAAATAAATAAATAAATAAATTTCAAAAATTAAAAAAAAAAAGAAATTTAACAAGGTGGAAATTAATAGGGGAAATTTGCCTATTTTTTAAGATGACAGGATAGAGATTACTTAACTGCAGCGCATATCCAAGTTTATTGGATATCCAGTTCAAAATATTTCAGCAATGTAATGGGGCACATGCAGCTGACATTGCTGTAGGAACCACATCTACAACCAGGGAGATCATAGTCCAGTGCTGCTTCTGCATGACCAGAAGCATGTGAAAGAGAGCATGGAACTCTTACACTAGTCAAGGATATAGAAGAAAAAATAGTCCACATTCTTAATTTACAATGAGCTCCCAGGACGGTAAAGATACTTAAAATATGAGACATGAGATATAGTTGAAGCACATGGGTAAAGGAAGAATTCAAATATTTAAAGGCTGACATGTGGAAGAGTAGTTAGATTCTCCTTCCCATGCCCTACCCCCCAAAGCAGAATTCAAACAGTAAATGGAAGCTATAGGAAGGCAAATTTTGTCTCAATATCTGTGTGGGTGGGTGGAATCTAACAGTGAAGAGAGGAGATAATTCGATACGGAATGAGTGGTGAGTCATCCATCATTAGAGGCATTCAAGAATGAGCTGGGAAAGAATGGATTTTGGGGGGAAGTAATATTTCCTGGGGGAACTAGAACAATTTTTCCAACCAGAGATGCTACAATTCTCTAAATGTAGAGAAAACCACATTCGATAAAGACTCTCACTCTGAAATTTTATAATTAGTTACTTTAGGGACTATGTAAATGGAAATTATTATGAAAGACAACAGAGTGCTCAGAATTAATTTCCCTCCATAACACCTGTCTTATGTGCTACTCCTGGCTTCACTGTTAGCCAGGAGTTTGTGGCTGTGAACACAGTGCTTTTGCCTTTCAATGGCAAGGTCCCTTGTGAAGAAAGCACAGTATCTCACTCACGTCAATGTACTCATCACAAGAGTCCATCTTATCAGCCCTATTTATTTGAAATCTCCTAGAATTCAAAATATTCCTCACCCTTATTATTTTATATCATGTTTATCCAAGTCAAAAGTGTAAATTAGGCTGACCCCTCATGATTTGCCCACTAATGTGGCTTAACTCCATAGTCCTACAAATAAAGAAGAGAATGTAGCTCTGAAAACGTACCTCTGTGAGTCTATGAAAAATGGACAAAAATGAAAGCATAAGTGATTTGTCCAAACAAACATTGATATGTTTCTTTATAAGGCTGTAAATAGTCACAGAGCCCATATTTCATTTCCTTAAGCAATGAGTTTCCTCTATAAGCAACTATTTTGGACCCAAATCCACCAAACTCAAATAGTAACAAGAAACCAAGTGGTGAAGAGTAGTGAATGTTGTAGCCAAGCCAACAGAAAATTACTGCAAGAGGACACCCTGTGTGACTTTCAGTATTCATGTTAATGACATACTGTGAAATATTCCACACTTAAGTAAAATTAAATTCCAAGCAAGATGGGTCAACTGGACAGCAAGCTGGATTGTGTCAATACCACTCACTACACTTAACACGAAATCACTGTTAGAAACTTTAGCTTTTCATTGTCATCAAGGACAGTAAATGGAAGCTATAGGAAGGCAAATTTTGTCTCAATATCTGTGTGGGTGGGTGGAATCTAACAGTGAAGAGAGGAGATAATTCGAGGGGGAATGAGTGGTGAGTCATCCATCATTAGAGGCATTCAAGAATGAGCTGGGAAAGAATGGATTTTGGGGGGAAGTAATATTTCCTGGGGGAACTAGAACAATTTTTCCAACCAGAGATGCTACAATTCTCTAAATGTAGAGAAACCACATTCGATAAAGACTCTCACTCTGAAATTTTATAATTAGTTACTTTAGGGACTATGTAAATGGAAATTATTATGAAAGACAACAGAGTGCTCAGAATTAATTTCCCTCCATAACACCTGTCTTATGTGCTACTCCTGGCTTCACTGTTAGCCAGGAGTTTGTGGCTGTGAACACAGTGCTTTTGCCTTTCAATGGCAAGGTCCCTTGTGAAGAAAGCACAGTATCTCACTCACGTCAATGTACTCATCACAAGAGTCCATCTTATCAGCCCTATTTATTTGAAATCTCCTAGAATTCAAAATATTCCTCACCCTTATTATTTTATATCATGTTTATCCAAGTCAAAAGTGTAAATTAGGCTGACCCCTCATGATTTGCCCACTAATGTGGCTTAACTCCATAGTCCTACAAATAAAGAAGAGAATGTAGCTCTGAAAACGTACCTCTGTGAGTCTATGAAAAATGGACAAAAATGAAAGCATAAGTGATTTGTCCAAACAAACATTGATATGTTTCTTTATAAGGCTGTAAATAGTCACAGAGCCCATATTTCATTTCCTTAAGCAATGAGTTTCCTCTATAAGCAACTATTTTGGACCCAAATCCACCAAACTCAAATAGTAACAAGAAACCAAGTGGTGAAGAGTAGTGAATGTTGTAGCCAAGCCAACAGAAAATTACTGCAAGAGGACACCCTGTGTGACTTTCAGTATTCATGTTAATGACATACTGTGAAATATTCCACACTTAAGTAAAAATTAAATTCCAAGGAAGATGGGTCAACTGGACAGCAAGCTGGATTGTGTCAATACCACTCACTACACTTAACACGAAATCACTGTTAGAAACTTTAGCTTTTCATTGTCATCAAGGACATTTGACTATGAGCAACAAAACAGAGACTTCATAGCAGCCCTGATATTCCCAGGGGACAATTTCACCTTTCTATCGCTTTAAACTGGTCTCTTTGGCTTTATTCCAAAGTAGTTTTTGATTGCATCCTTGAACTCTGTGAAATCCTTCTGACTTTATGAAAGGCGTGAATGCTTGGATCAGCTAAGATCATAGAGTAGTTCTATGTGATCTATGTCTGTGGATCCTCAGCTTCCATTTTTGGGGGAGTAGGGGGTGGTCCTAGAGTCATAGTAATCCTCTCAGAGCACTTCAGACTCTGATCTGCTTTCCCACAAAGGACTGACAAGAGAGGCTACATCTGAATACCCTGGAAGTTCTCATAAGGAGTCTCACACTGTCTCCTATGTGAAAGCTGCTATAAAAGGACTATTACGTAATGTAACCAGGCAGAATGGTGAGGAACAAGCAGGGAGCAGGAGTGCTCAGAGTTCTAGACATTTATGAGTAGCTTTATTCAGTTTCCTTTTCTAACAATGGACTAAGCATTCTAGTATGTCTTTTCTCTTCCCCTCTTCCCAGTCTACCCTCTCATCCCCGAGACAGTTCAAGATAAAGACATAGTCAGGCTCAGTCCAAATGGAAAAATATCCCATGCACCCCAGAGGAGGGTGTGACCAGTTGCGTCTGGGCAGGAATGCTACAGTATTCAGGAAGCTGCTGTTCTTGCCAAAAATAGATCCTCCTCTTGTGGAATTTGCTTTGCTTCTCAGTTCATGGGAGTCCAGGTCACCACCTCGTTCACAGTTCAATCTTCATCTGTTCAGTCAGTCATTTACTTCATGGAATTAGAGGAATGATTATTGAGGTTGTGGTTAATAATGAATGATACCAATTCAGGAGTCCAAGGAGTGGTACATGAATCTGCAGTCTCTAGGGTAGATTGCCCTACCCAAGGTAATGCCTTTATCCTTTCCTTTAGAAAATGAAAATCAAAACCAATACAATTCATTGATGTGGACCTAGAAATTTCACTCCCTACATTTTCTGTGTATTTCACTTTCATTAAAAGAATGCATCACTTAAAGAATAGAAAAGTGCACATGAAGAAATCAAAAATACTAAAAAGTGCCAAGGTAAATGACTACTGGATGCCAATTAGAGGTGAAAAAATGATCTTAGTTTTCATTGTATCTAAGAAGGTTTAAGGGCACAGCTCACATACGGAACTCAGGGAGTAAACACTGAACAGTGCAGTGTTTGGAAATGATAGGATTTATGACAATAACTAGGATATATAAATGGGTTGCATGATGAGTGAGTTTCAGAATAAGGGACTCGTCAAGGCATAGAAACAAATGACTATGAAGAGAAAATCCTACATTCATGCCTCGATAATCTAAGAAAGACCAATCAGGTAAAACCGGCATGTACTTTGAACTCTGCAAATTCTAAGAATGAAAACAGGCTATCATGATTGAAGTGAATGCAGTCTTTTTATATACAAATATGCCTGACTGCTTTCACCAACAGTAAATGCATTTTGATTTTTTTCCCCTCAGTCAAAGCATATACTAAGCATACACATTTTATCATTTAAGTATTTATGACCACATTTGCAATGGAGAAATATTCTCCCATTGAACAAGTCATATTTTTTTTTCTTTGGAAACTTGAATACTTAATTGAAGAATTGCTCCTAGAATCTATACTATATAAGTAAGGAGGCTCACTGGTTCCCCATTTATCTATATTTATGGGCAAATTTAGAGAAATTTTTCACTGAGTCACTTTGCTAGGGACCGAAGGGAAATAAATTCATGTCCCCCTTTACTCACAGAGTTAGCAAGTTTATCAAGAATTTAAAATTGACATGCATTATTAACATTGTACTTAATGCCAGATTTTCTACTCATAGGCTAAAATGTATCTTACAGATACTACATCAATGATTCTCAAATTTTAGTGTGTATAAAAACTATGCAGGGAGCCAACTAAACATGACCCCATAGGGCAGGGACTCTGCACTCTTGTCAAGCACTCTAGGTTATTTGAATACAGTTGGCCGGAGGAGCTTCTCAGGTAAGTCCGTGGAGAGTCAGGCATTGTCTGGATGGATTTGTAGAAAGCAGCAGATTTGAGATGACTCTATGAGGTCAAATTTCAAAGATGGGTAGAACTTAAAGGCAGAGAAGGAAGTATATTCTTAGAAGAGGGAAAGACCTGAAGAAGAACACAAATTTGAAAGTAAATGTGGCATACACAAGAGACAACCAGGACAAGCCTGAGAGAAGCAAGAGGGTTAGCATGTAAAAGCTGGTTTCCAACCCTCGTGTCAATTATCTACACAACTCAAGTGTCTAACATCTTCGTGAAAATAACCAGAATACATAAAGAAGGAATCTTTCCCTCTCTTTTTTGCCTGAACCTGATGTGCTTGCAGGCTTAGTCACTCAGTCATGTTTGGCTCTTTGCAGCCCCTTGGACTGTAGTCCACCAGGCTCGTCTGTCCATGGAATTCTCCAGGCAAGAATACTGGAGTGGTTAGCCACTCCCTTCTCCAGGGATCTTCTCAACACAGGGATCGAACCCTGGTCTCTTACATTGCAAGTGGATTCTTTACTCTCTGAGCCATCAGGGACACCTGATTTTTACATAAGTTATGTCTAGGTATAAGGCTCAATGGACATTAAGAAGGGAAGCCTTAGAGACAGCTACAATCCCTCAGCCAACCAAAACATGCACTTATATTCAAATGATAGATTTGATAGTTTAGTCTCAAATTAGTACTCATTATGGTTGATATATGGCATAGTATCCCCCCACCACACACACACACAAAATAGCCCACATTGTCTTAGGTGCCAGAAATAACTGAATTTAAATCATTCTCATGCCACTGACTGCCCAGGATGTTGAACTGGACCTTTTTAAATTTTAGTTTCCAAATCCGTCAAAGATAAATAATTATAAAAACACATACAATACCAATGCCTCATATTGGATTTAGAAGACTGAATGAGGTGTTAAGTCTCCTGACTCAAAAAGTAGGTGACTATGAATGGATGAGCACTATTTGTGATGTTTTTCTCTTTGTAAGGAAGATGTTTTAGGGGATTCTCTGGTGGCTCAGTGGAAAAGAATCTGCCTGCCAATGCAGGAGACACAGGTTCAATCCGTGATCTGGGAAGATCCCACATGCCATGGAGCATCTAAGTTCATGTGCCACAATTACTGAGACCACATACCCTAGAACCTGTGCTCTGCAACAAGAACCACTGCAATGAGAAGCCCACTCACCACAACCACCCCTCTATCTAGAGTAAAGCCCTCACAGCAAGGAAGACCAGCGTAGGCAAAAATAATTTTTTTTTTAAAGAAAATGTGTTTTAAATGGACTAATCTATGGTTATACAATGGTGTGATTCCTTTTAGGTCAGATAGAGAAAACAGCACAATTGTGGTATAAAGCTTCCCTGGTAGCTCAGACAGTGAAAAATCATCCTGCAATGCAGGAGATCCAGGTTTGATCCCTGGGTTGGGAAGATCCCCTGGAGAAGGGGATGGTTACCCACACCAGTATTCTTGTCTGGGAAATCCCAAGGACAGAGGGGCCTGCCAGGCTACAGTCCATGGGGTCGCAAAGAGTCAGACACAATTGAGTGATTAATGCTTTTCCTTCACCTTCACTTTCAAGAGAGATTTATGCTTTTCTGTGCAAAATAAGAGGTGAAATTTGACATTTGGGGAACTGGTTAACAATATGATGTGATATGAAATATACCTTTAGAAATGTTTCCAAGAGGCCCAAAGTCTCCCATTTGAGTTTCATTCCCTGCTGGCGCTCACAGAAGTGTCTAGTTCTATTAGTGATTCGTGGTCAGCATGAATTGTTTTGTCAGATCTTTCATCTTAATGACAGTGGAGAGAAAACCCCTGAGGAACAGGAGATTGGCTGGATGTAAAGAAAAGGTAGAACCTTTCTGTAATAAGGAGCAGCCACAGAAGATGCAACTGGCTAGATCCTCTGGCCATTGTGTGTTGGGCGAGGGGAGAGGGGGGGTCGGTGGGGAGAAGGGGCTCCTGCAACAATTGGTATGGGGAGAAACGTGAACCAGAATAGAGAAAATGGTGCACAGAATGGAGGCCCTAACAAAGCGTCAAGTTTTCCAATAGGCGGTGTCTAGTGTGAGTACACCATTCCTTGTATGCCTAGGCCTTTATTTCCACTAACTATCAAACAAATGCCTTTTCATTTTTGGTGTCATCTCACAGAGTAAAATCTTCTAAGATGAGAAAGTGAGGCTCAAATGGTCTCACCAGGTGGCCAAAGGAACTCTGAGAACAGAAATGATTTCTTCAAAAAAAAAAAAAAATATATATAAGCATGCAATGAACGGCACAGAGTGTGATATAGAAAAAGAAATATCAAAGTGCTTTAAGTAACTCTGTTCCTTTCATGTTATTTTTTTTTTTTTGCCTTTAAGTCATCATTTTTATTTTTATCGATCTTTATTCTTTGGCATGTGTGGGCCTCCCATCACAGTGACCTCTCTGGGTGCAGAGCACTGGCTCTGGGCACATGTGCTCCAGAGCACTGGCTGGTAATTGGACACACAGATCCGGCCGCTCTTCGGCATGTGGGATCTTCCCAGGCCAGGGATCAAACCAGTGCCCCTTGCACTGCAAGGTGGACTCTTTACTCACTGAACCACCAGAGAAGCCCCCATTCATGTTTTATTTTTTTAACACTATTATCACTGCTCCTTTATCACTGCTTGCTACTTACGCCTATTATTTATAATTGACCTCCCCTGTTTTTTTTAATCTGATAAATTCAAGATGTAATGTGCCTTTCTGGTTTGGAGAGTTTTTGTTTACTATGCTAATTTTCCTGATATGTATATATATAAATATAAATATATATATATAAAAATATAAATTTCTAAAAATATTTCATCTATAGTGATTCTCTCTATATAGAAATTTAGACTTTTAGAGGGAGGAAAAGCTATTTTCTCATCCACATTAGCAGTACAGTGAGGTGAGTCTCAGTGAAAGAGTTATCTTTCTTGATAAGAAAAGAAGACAGAGTTACACTAGTGGGGAATTAGAAATAAGATTTACATGCTCGTGATCGATTACGCAGAGGTAAAATTATCTGCAGCAAGAGAAATTGAGTATAGGATGGGAACCTGCAACAATTGGTATGGGAAAAGGAAGAATAGAATAAATGGAGGCCCCAACAAAGCGTCAAGTTTTCCAATAGGCGGTGTCTAGTGTGAGTACACCATTCCTTGTATGCCTAGGCCTTTATTTCCACTAACTATCAAACAAATGCCTTTTCATTTTTGGTGTCATCTCACAGAGTAAAATCTTCTAAGATGAGAAAGTGAGGCTCAAATGGTCTCACCAGGTGGCCAAAGGAACTCTGAGAACAGAAATGATTTCTTCAAAAAAAAAAAAAAATATATATAAGCATGCAATGAACGGCACAGAGTGTGATATAGAAAAAGAAATATCAAAGTGCTTTAAGTAACTCTGTTCCTTTCATGTTATTTTTTTTTTTTTGCCTTTAAGTCATCATTTTTATTTTTATCGATCTTTATTCTTTGGCATGTGTGGGCCTCCCATCACAGTGACCTCTCTGGGTGCAGAGCACTGGCTCTGGGCACATGTGCTCCAGAGCACTGGCTGGTAATTGGACACACAGATCCGGCCGCTCTTCGGCATGTGGGATCTTCCCAGGCCAGGGATCAAACCAGTGCCCCTTGCACTGCAAGGTGGACTCTTTACTCACTGAACCACCAGAGAAGCCCCCATTCATGTTTTATTTTTTTAACACTATTATCACTGCTCCTTTATCACTGCTTGCTACTTACGCCTATTATTTATAATTGACCTCCCCTGTTTTTTTTAATCTGATAAATTCAAGATGTAATGTGCCTTTCTGGTTTGGAGAGTTTTTGTTTACTATGCTAATTTTCCTGATATGTATATATATAAATATAAATATATATATATAAAATATAAAATTTCTAAAACTATTTCATCTATAGTGATTCTCTCTATATAGAAATTTAGACTTTTAGAGGGAGGAAAAGCTATTTTCTCATCCACATTAGCAGTACAGTGAGGTGAGTCTCAGTGAAAGAGTTATCTTTCTTGATAAGAAAAGAAGACAGAGTTACACTAGTGGGGAATTAGAAATAAGATTTACATGCTCGTGATCGATTACGCAGAGGTAAAATTATCTGCAGCAAGAGAAATTGAGTATAGGATGGCATCGTGGTAAAGAATCCACCTACAGTGCAAGAGATGAAGGAGACACAGGCTCCATCCCTGGGTCAGAAAGATCCTCTGGAGAAGGGGATGGCAACCCACTCCAGTATTCTTGCCTGAAAAATTCCGTGGACAAACGAGCCTAGTAGGCTACAGTACATGGGGTCTCAGAGTCTGATACAACTGAGCACACACAGAGGGAATTATGTTTTGTTTATACCGAAGGGCAGGCACATAGTAGTTGTTTAGCTGAGGTTTGTTCAATGATTAATTTACAAGACAATGAGAAACTAACCAATGACTCCCGAGCCCTGAGGCTTTACAAAACATCCTTGATATTGCTGTCAGAATGGGTCTCAGCTACACACACATGCACACATTCACTATCCTTGGATGCCTCTCATGACTCATCTCTGTACAAATTCCGTGATAATTATCTAGTCAGTCCAGCCAGTATCAGCACAATAGTATCAACTCAGTCCGGAAAAAGTCTCACAGGTGAGGGCTTATGTAAGACTTCATGATAGCTTTTGGTTTCCTGTCCAAAGGGGCCACAGAGTACACAGAACTTTGCTTTTAGACCGTGAAGAAAATACTGTGTGCCTGGGTGTAGTATTGAGAAAAATACCATTCATTATAGGAAACTCCAGCATTTATCTTTTGAATGAGAACAGAGAAGCCCTGAATGAGGGAGGTCAGCTGCTCTGCTCTAAGCCAAACTCCAAACGTCAGTGGAATTTCAGTATCTTACCTGACTAGGCTCTGAAAAACCCTCCTATACCCCAAACTTGCCCTTTCATACTGGAATCCTCCTGGGGCTGCTATTTTGATTCACAAACTGAAAATGTGCTTCACTGGGAAGAATACTGGAGGTACCCAGTAAGGACTTGCTCAAGGTACCACCCAAGTGTGGAGTCTCAAAATCAGGGAACATCAAAAGGTTGACAGCGACCTCCTTGTGGGAAGACTTGACCCACCTCATATTTTTACCTCCTATACTTGGCCAGTCTCTTTTCCAGTTAAAATGCACAAACTAAATAAGGACAGTTTGGCCTTTCAAAAACCAAACCAAACACAGCCTTTGATTTCTCACACTCTTGGGCTTATCTCTCCATGTGAATTGTGACAGTAAAACAATATAAATCAAGATTTAATTTTAACCCATGTTGGTGAGTCTGGGGCAGTAAATGAAGATAATGAGCTAGAGAAATATTAATCCAGGCTGGTTATTTAATGTCTGCGGGGTTTTTTTTTTTTTTTTTTTGGAGGAGAACACTATTGAAGGCATCTGTGCAGGACAATGAAATTCTTCAGTGTTATTTTTGTTTATCGCCAGTTTTTCCTTGTGATTTTCACTCTGTTGATTTTATTACCGTTGCCACTCATCCTCCGCTCGAAGGTAAGTGAACCTGGAGAACAGGCTGGTGGGTTTCCCTGAGGTATCTAATTGTTCTTTTTTGCTGCTGTGGAATTATGTGGCTTGGAGCTGAAAGGGTGGGCCAACACGTTGGGCCTGAAATCAGGACAGTTATACATTGAGCTTTGCCCATTTTTCTCCCTTTTAATGTTTAATGTTGTTGATTCTCAATGTGATTAACTAGAATGATTAAGTAGTATATTCAATCAGAATTGTTCTCTGCCTGGCAACCAAAGGAGGGGAAGAACAAAAGGACCACGACCCTTGAAATCCTGTCGGTTTGGTTATCAATTTCCAGGGAACATCTTGGGTTAACACAGTGCCTTCCCCTGAGAATAGGCAGCAACGTGACACTGTGGGGAAGAGCTTGAAGGACAACTTAGGTTCCTAGGGATGATCTAGCACAGGTCCATTGACTTGGCAGTTCTGTCTCTTGGTGTAGGCCATCGAACCTCCTGGAATTTAGTTTTCCTATGGAATAGAAGACATTGAAAGTATGAAGCCATTTTCCATGGTTAATCAGAAAGTCTAATACATTATTGTACAAACCCTCCTATACCCCAAACTTGCCCTTTCATACTGGAATCCTCCTGGGGCTGCTATTTTGATTCACAAACTGAAAATGTGCTTCACTGGGAAGAATACTGGAGGTACCCAGTAAGGACTTGCTCAAGGTACCACCCAAGTGTGGAGTCTCAAAATCAGGGAACATCAAAAGGTTGACAGCGACCTCCTTGTGGGAAGACTTGACCCACCTCATATTTTTACCTCCTATACTTGGCCAGTCTCTTTTCCAGTTAAAATGCACAAACTAAATAAGGACAGTTTGGCCTTTCAAAAACCAAACCAAACACAGCCTTTGATTTCTCACACTCTTGGGCTTATCTCTCCATGTGAATTGTGACAGTAAAACAATATAAATCAAGATTTAATTTTAACCCATGTTGGTGAGTCTGGGGCAGTAAATGAAGATAATGAGCTAGAGAAATATTAATCCAGGCTGGTTATTTAATGTCTGCGGGGTTTTTTTTTTTTTTTTTTGGAGGAGAACACTATTGAAGGCATCTGTGCAGGACAATGAAATTCTTCAGTGTTATTTTTGTTTATCGCCAGTTTTTCCTTGTGATTTTCACTCTGTTGATTTTATTACCGTTGCCACTCATCCTCCGCTCGAAGGTAAGTGAACCTGGAGAACAGGCTGGTGGGTTTCCCTGAGGTATCTAATTGTTCTTTTTTGCTGCTGTGGAATTATGTGGCTTGGAGCTGAAAGGGTGGGCCAACACGTTGGGCCTGAAATCAGGACAGTTATACATTGAGCTTTGCCCATTTTTCTCCCTTTTAATGTTTAATGTTGTTGATTCTCAATGTGATTAACTAGAATGATTAAGTAGTATATTCAATCAGAATTGTTCTCTGCCTGGCAACCAAAGGAGGGGAAGAACAAAAGGACCACGTCCCTTGAAATCCTGTCGGTTTGGTTATCAATTTCCAGGGAACATCTTGGGTTAACACAGTGCCTTCCCCTGAGAATAGGCAGCAACGTGACACTGTGGGGAAGAGCTTGAAGGACAACTTAGGTTCCTAGGGATGATCTAGCACAGGTCCATTGACTTGGCAGTTCTGTCTCTTGGTGTAGGCCATCGAACCTCCTGGAATTTAGTTTTCCTATGGAATAGAAGACATTGAAAGTATGAAGCCATTTTCCATGGTTAATCAGAAAGTCTAATACATTATTGTACATGTTCTGATCATATGAGATTTTATTTTCTTTGGTGTACTTGTAGGGATTGTTCTGTTTTCTTTTAAGTATGGTCAGTCTTGGAAGTGCAGAATAGCAAACTGAATGCATTTTTAATACCTTGGTAAAGTGATTTGTAGCCACAAACATTTAGTGAGCGCCTTTGTGCCAGGTACGACCCATGTCGCTTGGTGGCAAGAGGACAGTCACCAGACCCAGGCTTTTTGCTTTAGATCCCAGGTTTTCACTTAGATGCTGTGTGAGTGACCTGGACAAATTAGTTGCCCTTTCTGTGCTTCTATTCTTTTCTATGTATGATTGGGATTGTAATGGGCTTGTTGTGAGAAGTGAATCAACACTCATCACGAACCTACTTGGGGGTGCCACTGGCACACAGTAAGTGGGTTAGTGAGAATCTCCCCAGAAATGTAAACCTACAATGGTGCAGTTTCTGCCCTCCTGTGATGACTTTTGTCTGAGTACAGGAAAACCTTCCAGATGGTCTTCTCTAACAAGCATTAACCAGGGTTATATGAGTATGAGTAAAAATAGAATCACAGTGATTGTAATACTCCAGCCTCCCTCAGGAGTCTGCTGCTGGTCTCAAGGAAAGTTGTTGTTGTTCAGTCAGTCATGTCCAACTCTTTGCGACCCCATGGACTGTAGCAAGCCAGGCTTCCCTGTCCTTCAGTGTCTCCTGGAGTTTGCTCAAACTCATGTCCATTGAATCAGCGATGCCATTCAACTATCTCATCATTTTTGTCCCCTTATCCTCCTACCTTCAGTCTTTCCCAGCATCATGGCCTTTTCCAATGAGTTGTCTCTTCACATCAGGTGGCCAAAGTATTGGAGCTTCAGCTTCAGCATCAATCCTTCCAATGCATATTCAGAGTTGATTTCTTTTGGTACTGACTGGCTTGATTTCCTTGCTGTCCAAGGGACTCTAAAGAGTCCTCCCCAGAATGGTTTGAAAGTATCACTTGTTTGGTGCTCAGCCTTCTTTATGGTCCCAACTCCCACATCTGTGCATGACTACTAGCAAAACCATACTTTTGATTATACAGACCTTTATCAGCAAAGTGATGTCTCTGTGTTTTAAAATGCGCTCTCTAGGTTTTAATACACTGTCTAGGTTTGTTATAGCTTTTCTTCCAAGTTCTTTTTCATCCACAGTAGGAAGGAAAGTGGTGTGAGCTAATGAAAATTCCTTTTTGGCTCTGTAAAGGTCTCCTTTACTGGCAATGCTGGTGAGAGGCCTGGCCTCTGCTGCCCACAGCTTTGGGGTGTGGTGTCACGGGGAGGAGCTGGGAGGAGGAACGACGACTGGGACTCCAACCTCCCAGTCTGGGTCCCTCTCAGCACTGAGGTCTCCACAGTGCCCTGTAGTGGGAGGGAAGAACTCTCCCACTTTTCATTAAACATTGTTCTGGACCTCCAGCATCTTAGAGAATTTCTAGTGAAAACAGTGGGCACACTCCTTTGTCTTTGGTTTGGTTGGCTTTTGTTTTTCAAACTCTGTGTGACCTATTCTCCCTTTCCCCCTTGCCCCTCCCACACCAGCTAGCTCTAGGATTCATCTCTGAGTCTGTGACAGCCACTAGATGACAGATGTGAATCACAGACACAAGACTTTCATCTAAATGCCCACTCCCATCCCCTTTGAAGACTCATTTCTCTATCACATGTTGTATGATGGCCTTCTTTTTCCAACTTCCCTGATTCCTACGTGTCTCCCAGACCTGCCTGCCTCTTACCATAGTACTTCCTGATTCATACCTGAACCCCATTTTAATATTTCTGGTTAGTCTCAGCATAAAGTCCTTACTTATGGCAGAGGAAGTAAGCTAAATCAGTCAAGACAAATGTTGGCCATGACTGCATATCATCTGTGTTACTCCTTGGATATATATACACATGACACTTTGATTATCTTACATAATTTTCAGATAGTGAATTTAAAATCTTTGCAAGGGAAGGACAAGTAAATCAATAAAAAGTAACATTCTCTGTGCATGACTCATTAACCAGAAAGTGTACCCCTTGCTAAGCAATGCAGTCATTGATCTGTTTTTTCTTTTCCCACAGTGCTATGACAGGAGTACATTAGGTCTGTAGGGAAACCTGGCATCAAGTTGCATTTGATGAACTGAGTTCCTCATTCCCTTCCCTCTGATCAGCTCACTTGTTAAAACTCAATGTTATTGGGAGGATTTTTCCGAGTACAAAAACATGATTTCATTTTTCGGCTACTTTAAATGGATATTTAACCATTCAATCAATTGCTAATTAAACCCAGAAAATATGATTTTAATTGTTGCTTACAATGAAAGCAGAACTTTTTTTGTTTTGCAAAGATGGTAGGCCTTTCAGTTCAGTTCAGTTCAATTCAGTCGCTCAGTTATGTCTGACTCTTTGCAACCCCATGGACTGCAGCCAGGCTTCCCTGTCCTTCGCCATCTCGTGGAGCTTGCTCAAACTCATGTCCATTGATTCAGTGTTGCATAGGCCTTTAGAAGGTATAACATTTAAGTAGAGGCCATTTTGATATGGATTCAAATCATTTTATTGTAACCTACAGGTTACCAAACTGAGAACCCTACACTTCTAAACATGCATTATGGAACAACTAAAGAGTTAGAGCAAAAAAAGTCAATTTTGCTTTATAAAAACACAATAAATCTGCACAACATAGAAATAATAAACGATAAATTATTTACATTTTTTTTCACTCTTACTGATTATTGAGTTGTTTCTATAGACCAGCCTTAACCCTTATCCTTATTCTTCCTTAATTAAGAAATGTAGCATCAATGAGAAGCCCCAAGTGACTTTGCCCATGTAATACTCAAAGGGGAACGGAAGGGCTTCACTTTGCAGAGCTTGCTTCTATTCCAGGCATCCCACCAGCTGCTTTCTTATTTAACCTTCATTATAAACCAAGAAGACAATCACAAATGTCCTACTATTCTCATTTTACATTGAGGAAATTTATGCTCAAAGATATGTGACTCAAAAGTCACAGAGATGCTATTGAAACTGGATTTGAACTCAAGTTCTGTCAGAACTCAAAATCAATAAAAAGTAACATTCTCTGTGCATGACTCATTAACCAGAAAGTGTACCCCTTGCTAAGCAATGCAGTCATTGATCTGTTTTTTCTTTTCCCACAGTGCTATGACAGGAGTACATTAGGTCTGTAGGGAAACCTGGCATCAAGTTGCATTTGATGAACTGAGTTCCTCATTCCCTTCCCTCTGATCAGCTCACTTGTTAAAACTCAATGTTATTGGGAGGATTTTTCCGAGTACAAAAACATGATTTCATTTTTCGGCTACTTTAAATGGATATTTAACCATTCAATCAATTGCTAATTAAACCCAGAAAATATGATTTTAATTGTTGCTTACAATGAAAGCAGAACTTTTTTTGTTTTGCAAAGATGGTAGGCCTTTCAGTTCAGTTCAGTTCAATTCAGTCGCTCAGTTATGTCTGACTCTTTGCAACCCCATGGACTGCAGCCAGGCTTCCCTGTCCTTCGCCATCTCGTGGAGCTTGCTCAAACTCATGTCCATTGATTCAGTGTTGCATAGGCCTTTAGAAGGTATAACATTTAAGTAGAGGCCATTTTGATATGGATTCAAATCATTTTATTGTAACCTACAGGTTACCAAACTGAGAACCCTACACTTCTAAACATGCATTATGGAACAACTAAAGAGTTAGAGCAAAAAAAGTCAATTTTGCTTTATAAAAACACAATAAATCTGCACAACATAGAAATAATAAACGATAAATTATTTACATTTTTTTTCACTCTTACTGATTATTGAGTTGTTTCTATAGACCAGCCTTAACCCTTATCCTTATTCTTCCTTAATTAAGAAATGTAGCATCAATGAGAAGCCCCAAGTGACTTTGCCCATGTAATACTCAAAGGGGAACGGAAGGGCTTCACTTTGCAGAGCTTGCTTCTATTCCAGGCATCCCACCAGCTGCTTTCTTATTTAACCTTCATTATAAACCAAGAAGACAATCACAAATGTCCTACTATTCTCATTTTACATTGAGGAAATTTATGCTCAAAGATATGTGACTCAAAAGTCACAGAGATGCTATTGAAACTGGATTTGAACTCAAGTTCTGTCAGAACTCAAAATTCATGCTTAGCAATGATTAGGTTTTACTCTTTTCTGTATTTTGTACCTTTGAAGATTCACCCTCTATTTTGAAGAGTCACAAAACATGTGATTTGATATTCACTTATCAACAACTCAAGCGTAACTCCTTACAGAAATTCTTTAGACAGGCCAACTAGAGAAAAGGCATATTTTCGTTATTTCTTCAATTGACTTCATGCAATTAAATGTCTTGAAAGTAGACATTTACAGTGATTCTAACTCCTGGGGGTGGATCAGTGAGAACTGTAGTAGCGGATCTCATATATGTTGCCTGCTGAATGTCCCAGAGTTCCAGCTCTACAAGGCGGTATGATCAGCTTGTCAGGATATGTGCCCCTTCCCTTGACACCTGTGCCCAGATATTTACCGTGAATTATGGCATTAAGTTGGTATCTTAAAATCTCGTTGGAAGAGACCTTGCAACTCTGTATTTCTTTGTTTTCATGAAAGTAATATTTTACAGCAAAAGAAAATATGTGTCTTAGGCCCAGAAGTCTATGGGTCTAAGTCAGACAGAAGCTCAAATTAAATCCTTACAAATTATGTATTATAATTGGTCAAATTTTACAGATTAAAAATGAACATAGAAATAAGTCAACAGCTTACCAATAGGTGGCTACATAGATGTGGGTTGCCATTTCCTCCTCCAGAGGATCTTCCGGACTCAGAGATCAAACTCTTGCATTTCCTGCATTGTCAGGCAGATTCTTTACCACTGAGCCACCTGGGAGGTACCCAGTTAGTAGTTAGTGGTTAATAAAACAAGCTTGTAATTTAATTGATGTTTATGTAAATGAGTAAAATTAAAAAGCCAACTGAACTTTTCTCTCTTTGGAGAGGAACTATTTTAACTTTTCTTAGATTAAAAACTTGTTAAGATTGGCCTAGGCCACCTGCCTTAGTTCCAGTGATATTCCCGGTGCAGCATTATTCTTTTACAACTATTTCTAGCAGCCTGTTAATTTTATTCTTCTCAGAACTCTGTTCTATTTCTTTACCTATTTTTCTAGTTCTCAGCTTTTATCTGTATTTCTTTTGATGGAGCAATATGATAAAAAGAAGGCCAGGTTTGTCTGAGGAGCTGTACAAGAAAAGATATTTTCTGTTTGTAGACCGTATTTCTTCCTGGTATGTCACTCCATCTGGCTTATCTGTTCGCTATGGAAGACCCCTTTTTTCCAGCTAAGGAAGTAGGAAAACAGTCACACAGATATTGTGTGGCATTCCCTAGTTGATTGATTGTAAATCCAAGACCAGATTTCAGTTTTCTGTTGGATACTTTAGGATTTCTCAGAAAAATATTTTACATCAAAAGAAACTTGAAGTGCAAAGGGGGAGAGTCAGGCAAACAGAGCTTTAGTGCACTGGACCAGCCCTGATCAGTAATGGAGGAAATATGGCTGGGAGGGCCACCTCTGTATCTGTGTTTATCGTGGGCTGCTTCTGTTTCCTCCACAGTCTATGTTATCTGATGCCTTGTGAATCCCAAAGTTATGAGCTATAATAAGTACAAAAAAAATGATGTATAATGAGAGACTTAAGGTGCTCCATCTAGAAAAACTAAACATATGGGAGAAATATAGTGCTTGTATAAATGTGAACCTTAAAGGGGGAAAGGTTCTGACGGAAGGCAGCAAGTGATACTAAGGAAAGGAAAATGAGTGGCAGATTTTAAAAGTTCACAAGTGAGAGAAGAGGGAGGGGAGGAACTCTGAGAAAACATAAAAAATTTCTAAAGGGGCAAATGAAGCCATGAATATTGTTTTCAATGTTGGTCTAAACTATTGTAGGACTTTGAAATAAAGGTGCGTGTGTGCATACTAAGTCCCTTCAGTCACCTCCAACTCTTTGTAACCCGTGGACTGTAGCCTGCCAGGCTCCTCTGTCCATGGGATTCTCCAGGCAAGAATACTAGAGTGGGTTACTGTTCTATTCTCCAGATTTTCCCGACCCAGGGATGAACTCGTGTCTCACATCTCTGCCATTGACAGGCAAGTTCTTTATCACTAATGTCCCCAAGATAAAGGGAAAATGCTATAAGCTTTTTCCTTAAAAAAAAGTTAATTTTTCTGGTTTTCCTATTTCCCCTTTACCTATTTTCCCTTAAAGTTTTTTTCATTTTGCTGTTTATCTGTATTTCTTTTGATGGAGCAATATGATAAAAAGAAGGCCAGGTTTGTCTGAGGAGCTGTACAAGAAAAGATATTTTCTGTTTGTAGACCGTATTTCTTCCTGGTATGTCACTCCATCTGGCTTATCTGTTCGCTATGGAAGACCCCTTTTTTCCAGCTAAGGAAGTAGGAAAACAGTCACACAGATATTGTGTGGCATTCCCTAGTTGATTGATTGTAAATCCAAGACCAGATTTCAGTTTTCTGTTGGATACTTTAGGATTTCTCAGAAAAATATTTTACATCAAAAGAAACTTGAAGTGCAAAGGGGGAGAGTCAGGCAAACAGAGCTTTAGTGCACTGGACCAGCCCTGATCAGTAATGGAGGAAATATGGCTGGGAGGGCCACCTCTGTATCTGTGTTTATCGTGGGCTGCTTCTGTTTCCTCCACAGTCTATGTTATCTGATGCCTTGTGAATCCCAAAGTTATGAGCTATAATAAGTACAAAAAAAATGATGTATAATGAGAGACTTAAGGTGCTCCATCTAGAAAAACTAAACATATGGGAGAAATATAGTGCTTGTATAAATGTGAACCTTAAAGGGGGAAAGGTTCTGACGGAAGGCAGCAAGTGATACTAAGGAAAGGAAAATGAGTGGCAGATTTTAAAAGTTCACAAGTGAGAGAAGAGGGAGGGGAGGAACTCTGAGAAAACATAAAAAATTTCTAAAGGGGCAAATGAAGCCATGAATATTGTTTTCAATGTTGGTCTAAACTATTGTAGGACTTTGAAATAAAGGGGTGCGTGTGTGCATACTAAGTCCCTTCAGTCACCTCCAACTCTTTGTAACCCCGTGGACTGTAGCCTGCCAGGCTCCTCTGTCCATGGGATTCTCCAGGCAAGAATACTAGAGTGGGTTACTGTTCTATTCTCCAGATTTTCCCGACCCAGGGATGAACTCGTGTCTCTCACATCTCTGCCATTGACAGGCAAGTTCTTTATCACTAATGTCCCCAAGATAAAGGGGAAAATGCTATAAGCTCTAAGAAAGTTAATATTTTAGATACAAAAGAGCATGAGAATGATGGAGGGCAAGAGAAAAAGAAAACATAGAATCATGCAAATGGTAATATGATAGGAGATAAAACCAGGAAATCCAAATGTGATATATATTTATTTCATGAATATTTGATGAGAACTTGCAAGCCCAAAGTATTGTGCTCAGTGAACAGTGGCATTTTGCACAATTTAAATGAATGTTTCTTCTTTCAAGTAGCTTGCACAGTTGCTGAAAAGTCAATATATAGCATGACCAACATTCATCACAAAATAAGGTTGTATGTAAATCCATGGCAAGTGATGGAAACAAATCATTTGTGTTATCGCCGTGTGGTTAAAGGGTGAATGTACCTCTAGAGATACGTTGTTCTCCAGTCCTTCCATTCCCCTACCACACAATGTGCCCACAATGTGCAACTCCTTCTATTTTCTTTATCTCAGAGAACTGGCTACCTCGTTGCCAGGGATGAAATCTGTGTGTCATGTCAGATCTCACAGCTCCTCCTAATCCCCCATCCCTCAGTCTATGTTGTTTTATGTCCTGAGTCAACCTGCCTTTCATCACATCTGTTCATGCCAGTGCTGCTCGCCTCAGGGCTGTCTTCATGTCTCTCTTTCATAGACCTTTTTCAGGCTCTTTCCTCCAAAGTCTCCTGCCAGAGGACTATGTTTAAAATATCAACCTCATTCTACTGTACTTACCACTGGTCCTACTTCTTCTATGGTTCCCTTTTGTGACAGAGAAAAATATCTAACAGAACATGCTGATGGATCTTTAGGAGTCTGCTATTTATTTGTGCTAATAACTCTCCCCAGAGCCCTCAATACCTCACTCCTTCATTCATATTTTCCAAGGTAACAGTATTTCACTCTCTCCTCCCCTAGAATACCCATGGCTATTCTTGCCTCTCTGTCTTTCACATGCTGCATTCTCTTCCCTAAGTGCCCACCCCTCTCTCCCAGTGTTTCATGGGAAAGGTAGCTAGGGCTGTGATACAAACTGAAGCATTCTTCATGTTCTCATTGGATGATGATGGAGACACCTGCCTCCACTGTAGTACGTATTCCATTTTGCTTTTTTCTTTGCTCCTCCATCTAAACTGAAGATACCTCAAACACATGGAACATGTTGTTTGCCTTATTTTATCTGGCCCAAACACAGTGCCTGACCTATAGTAGATGGTTGATAACTATACTGAATGAATGGATTAAGTACCTCTCATGGCAGAAGGATGTAGGTACTTAAGCTAGATTGTGTAGAAAGGAGAGGATACAGGAGAAAGGATATGATAAAAGAAAAGAACTTCACACTGAGCTTGTAAGAATGACTAAGGGTCAGAACAAGAATGTAGGTGTAACAGGGGAATGGGGATGTGTGTCTACCATGAAGCTCTTTTTTTCCTTTCATAGTATATTTTTATCCTCGGTTCGGTAATAATAATATAAGTGAATGTCTACTGTCCTTCACTTATATTGTACTATTATATTACTCCAATAACCACCAGAATAGTCAATATTATCCCCATTTTACAGATGAGCAAACAGACACTCAAGGAGGTTAAGCACTTTGTCCAGTCACACAGTCTCTAAAGGGAGTGAGGATTTATAGACACGTTGTCTGACTCCCAAACCCACCAATGATTTTGTTTCCTTAATGGGATTTATATCCAATTTCTGAAAGTTTGCATACTGCTGTTCTTGCATTTGCAATTAGTAAAACACACACAGAGATGAGGTCTCCCGCTGCCTGGATGGGAGACTAACCATGACCCTGGATAAACAGATCATGTGAGCAAGAAATAAACCTTGGTTGTTTCTAGCTGCTGAGATTTAGAGTATGCTGCTATGCCATAGCCTAACCTAGGCTGTTCCAACTTACCTAGCATCTTCTGAAAAACTCCCCATCTGGTTCTGTCATGCTGCCGCCTGGTCCATGCCCTCATCCGTAAAACGAATAAGACTCTAGCAAGAAGTTTGAATGTTGTCTCTGGATTGGCTGCCCCAGAGTCACTTGAGGTACTTGTGAATATAAAGTCCAGTATGCTGCATGATAAGCAGACTCAAGATTCTTAAGCAGTTAATCCATGGCCTGCACTTTTATCACACCCTAGTGCATCATCATGTTAGAGAACAAAATGATTTCTCTGGCCGTTTCCAGGCCTATGGTGTGCATGGGGTGTGAACACAGAATATCTCCATTGCTAATTGGTTTCTGAAGTTAAATGAAAAGGAGATTAAAAATTGTCTTGTAATTGACATTGTGGAGCCACTAATTGCCTTCCCTCACTACCCATTTTGGGCTGAAAACTAATAAGAAATGCTAAGAATTTTTTCTTAACTTTGTGATTGAACTTCTTGCTCTCCATCACCTAATACGAGGCTATTTGGAGTCACAGTAAGCTTTGCAGTTAATATGGATTGAGTCTTGAGAAATTCCTGCAGCAGTAGCTGTAGGTGTGTCATGAACCATGCAAAGCCCTTTATGGGTTTTGTCATATAATAATAGTGCTTTTCTTGTAGAACACGGATTCATAATGCGTGATTTTTTTCCTCTCTTAGTTGCTGTGCATTCTTTTTTAAAAATCAATTGCAGTGACTGAAGTCTTGATCGGTCCTACTTTTCTCAAGCTGTGGTGAGATTGTACCTACATCCGTACTAATTCATCAGCCAAATTACTTGCTAGTATCAGTCAGTGTGTCATTAAAAAGAAGGGAAAGGGATGAAAAACTGTATTTTAAAGGCTAATTTATATTTCAATTCCAACCAGAGGTATAATTTAAAAGAGAACCAAGGTGATTTTTAAACATAATCAGCCACATTTCCCAAGATAATTTGACACTCAGAACTTCAGTTGGAGGAGAGTCATTATCCACACTGCCTCATCATAGCACCATTTGACTTTTCTGCCTCTGTAGCCAGTTCCTGGCTTGCACGAACTTGGGGTGGTTAAAACTAGATATGATGATGATATTGTGAAATGGAGAAGTGATGCACACAGGTAAAAGTTTTGGTTTCACTTCAAGCTTATTAGCAAGAAAGATGAGAACCTCAGGAGAACCATAGAGATAGTTTACCCACTGGGATGAGCATCAAAATATCCGGTGCCAGCAAATAGAAAATAGAAACGGCAACAAGGCAGAGATAAGAGCTTTCTAGACTAAAGAATTTATGCCTAATAGAGTATAGGAATCAAGATTTGTTGTTTAGTTGCTTAGTCATGTCTGACTCTTTGTGATCCCATGGGCTGTAGTCCACCAGGCTCCTCTGTCCATAGGATTTCTCAGGCAAGAAAAACAGGAGTGAGTTGCCATTTTCTTCTCCAGAGGATCTTTCTGACCCAGGGATCAAACCCTTATCTCCTGCCACAGGGAAAGCCCAGGGATCAAGCAATGAATAAAAATAGTTGTAGAAAAGACACCCAGGGGGAAAAAAAAAAAAAAGCTTAACTAATTTAATAAATATTACTGGGCATTTACTATACGGCAAGAATTGTTTTGAGTGTGGGGAATTGGGCAGTAAATGAAATCGAATGTACTCTCATGAATAGACTTGGGTGGAACTCTGCTACATACTAGCAATGTGATTATTGATCCTTAGTTCGACATGGAATTGCAATACCTGTTTTGTAGAATTGGGGGAAGGACTACATAAAACAAATATTATATTTGGCATGTTTCAGGCCTTCATACATATTATTCCCTCCTCATTTTACTTAATCATTGGTCAGATTTGTCTGTTTCTTGGCAAATATCTTCATATTTTAAAAAGGTTTTCTATCCATAAAGCTTATTGTAAGAAGTCTAGTCTAGATGAAGTCTGTACAATTAAGACCCCTCCACCCTATTCTCCACTATAAATGCAACACTAATAGGCATTTCTGTAGCCCAGAATGGGTCAGAAAAGCAAACAAGCAGAACAAACATGAGAACCTGTGGTCTAAAGTGCTCCCATGTCATTCTGGGGTCAGAATTAATTTCAGTGCCACAAACTAAGGGCTGGAGAGTGGTTTTCTTGACAGCTATGAAAGACAAAAAAAAAAAAAAAAAGCTAGACTGACAGAGTCGGTCATGGCATTCAGAGGAAGGAGAGCCTGCCCAGCCTCCTGATCCAAACTTCCTGATTCGGCAAGATGGCTGGATTTGCAATGTCCTGGCAGGACAGACCCTCAGGCTGACAAGATAAAACACATTCTGGACTCTGAGCTGGGGACTGGCTGGAGGCAACTGTAAAATTTTTAGATGGTGAATAATGAGTACAGAAAGAAACACCACAGAAGCAAAACAACTTCCACACAGGGTAAAGTCTGAAAATAAAATTTCAGAATGCAGCAAGACAGTCAAGAAAGTCTGACAATGAAATCAAGACTGAATCATAAAGAGAGAACATTTGGACAGACCAATAATAAGTGTGAGGCACTTAAATCATCATCAGAAAATTTCCTAACAAAGAAAAGCCCAGGACCAGGGCTTCACTGGTAAATTCTACCAAATATTTTTTGAAAGAATTAATGCCAATCCTTTTCAAACTCTTCCAGAAAATTGAAGAGACATGAACACTTCCAAACTGATTTTATGAGGTCAACATTTTCCTGATACCAGAGTCAGGCAAAGAGGTAATACAATGAAAAAAGTCACAGGTTCATATCCCTATAAATGTGATGTAAAATTCCTCTACCCAACCAAACTCATTTGCACATTAAAAGGATCATAGAACAGGACCAAGTGGTATATATTTCTGGGATACCAGGATGATTCAATATACACAAATCAGTGAATGTAATGGATCACATTAATAGAAGGACAGATTTTTTTCTTTTTGATCACATGATCATCTCCAGCTGCATGCAGCAAAGTTCTGGTAAATTCTCTTTTCATTTTATTCTGTTACAAATATTTTCTAATTTTCCTGGTTATGGCTTCTTAGATTTACCCATCATTCAAAAGTGGACATTTAATTTCCGAGTACATGGGTTTTTTTTGTTTTTGTTTTTGTTTTTTTTATCACGAGAGTTCCTGAAAACTGCGATCGTCGTTCGTTCTTTCTTTCTTTCTTTTCTTTTTTTTTTTAAAGATTTATTTATTTTTTTACTTTGGGCGAGGGTCGGGTTGGGGAGGGAGAGGAGTGGGCGGGCCACTTCTATTGGTTTTTCATTTCTCTATTTTTCATTCGTCTTCGTTCTTTTCTCCTGTGGGCCTCCCATCGCGGTGGCATCTGTCGTTGCAGAGCACCGGCTCTGGGCGCATGCGCTCCAGAGCTCCGGCTCGGTGATTGGACACATCAGCCCAGCCACTTCGCAGCACGTGGGATCTTCCCAGGCCAGGGCTGGAACCGGTGCCCCTTACACTGCAAGGCGGTGTCCTTACCCACTGGACCACCAAGGGAAGCCCTACATGGGGTTTTTAAAATAAAAAAATCACATGATCATCTCACGAGATGCAGACAAATTGTTAGCAAAATTCCACATTCTTTCATGATAAAAAATAAGTCTCAACAAATTAAATGTACAAGGAATGAACCTCAGCATAATAAAGGATGTATATGGCAAGCCTACATTGAAAGCCAGAGTAATTAGGCAAGAAAAAGAAAAAAGGCATCAAATTGGAAAGAATGAGAATGATCTTATGTGTAGAAAACCATAAATACTCTACCAAAAATTGTTAGAACAAATAAACAAGCTTAGTAAGTTGCAGGATACAAAATCAATGTTAAAAAATCAGTTGTCTTCTACCTATTAAAACACTATCAAAAAAGAAAGTTAAGAAAACCCCATTTACAATAGCATCAAAAATAATAAAATACTTAGGAGTAAACCTAAAAAAGCAGTTTCCCCTTCTACACTGAAAACTATGAAACTATCAAACACTGATGAAACAAATTAAAGGATACACACATAAACAGGACCAAGTGGTATATATTTCTGGGATACAGGATGATTCAATATACACAAATCAGTGAATGTAATGGATCACATTAATAGAAGGACAGATTTTTTTCTTTTTGATCACATGATCATCTCCAGCTGCATGCAGCAAAGTTCTGGTAAATTCTCTTTTCATTTTATTCTGTTACAAATATTTTCTAATTTTCCTGGTTATGGCTTCTTAGATTTACCCATCATTCAAAAGTGGACATTTAATTTCCGAGTACATGGGTTTTTTTTGTTTTTGTTTTTGTTTTTTTTATCACGAGAGTTCCTGAAAACTGCGATCGTCGTTCGTTCTTTCTTTCTTTCTTTTCTTTTTTTTTTTAAAGATTTATTTATTTTTTTACTTTGGGCGAGGGTCGGGTTGGGGAGGGAGAGGAGTGGGCGGGCCACTTCTATTGGTTTTTCATTTCTCTATTTTTCATTCGTCTTCGTTCTTTTCTCCTGTGGGCCTCCCATCGCGGTGGCATCTGTCGTTGCAGAGCACCGGCTCTGGGCGCATGCGCTCCAGAGCTCCGGCTCGGTGATTGGACACATCAGCCCAGCCACTTCGCAGCACGTGGGATCTTCCCAGGCCAGGGCTGGAACCGGTGCCCCTTACACTGCAAGGCGGTGTCCTTACCCACTGGACCACCAAGGGAAGCCCTACATGGGGTTTTTAAAATAAAAAAATCACATGATCATCTCACGAGATGCAGACAAATTGTTAGCAAAATTCCACATTCTTTCATGATAAAAAATAAGTCTCAACAAATTAAATGTACAAGGAATGAACCTCAGCATAATAAAGGATGTATATGGCAAGCCTACATTGAAAGCCAGAGTAATTAGGCAAGAAAAAGAAAAAAGGCATCAAATTGGAAAGAATGAGAATGATCTTATGTGTAGAAAACCATAAATACTCTACCAAAAATTGTTAGAACAAATAAACAAGCTTAGTAAGTTGCAGGATACAAAATCAATGTTAAAAAATCAGTTGTCTTCTACCTATTAAAACACTATCAAAAAAGAAAGTTAAGAAAACCCCATTTACAATAGCATCAAAAATAATAAAATACTTAGGAGTAAACCTAAAAAAGCAGTTTCCCCTTCTACACTGAAAACTATGAAACTATCAAACACTGATGAAACAAATTAAAGGATACACACATAAATAGACATTTCATGTTCATGGGTTAGAATATGTAATGTTGCTAAAATGTCCATCTACCAAAAGCAATTTGCAAATTCAGTGCTACCTGCATCAAAATTGCAATGACTGTTCTTAAAGAAATAGATAAAGCAGTCTTAAAATTCATATGGAGCCACAAAGACCTTGAATAAACAAAGGTATCTGAGCAAAAAGAATAAAGTTTGCAACATTCACACTTCCTGATTTCAAAATACTTTACAAAATATAGTAATTAAACAGTATCAAACTGGCATATAGACACAGACTAATGAAACAGCGTAGAGAGTTTAGAAATAAACCCACACATATGTAGTCAACGGATCTTTTACAAGGGTACCAAGAATATGCAATAGACAAAGGACTTGAATGCACATTCTTCTGAAGATGATATACAAATTACCAACAGACAGATGAAAAGGTACTCAATATCATTAATCATCAGGGAAATGCAAATCAAAGCCACAGTGAGTTAGCACCTCAAACCTAATTAGGATGGATTTTTGTGACTCAGATGGTAAAGAATCTGCCTGCATGCAGGAGACCTAGCTTTGCTCTGTAGGTCAGGAAGATATGGCTACTCAATCCAGTATTCTTGCCTGGAGAATTCCATGAACAGAGGTTACAGTTCATTGCGTCACAGAGTTGGACACGACTGAGCAACTAATGCTTTCACTTATTTATTTATTTTTTTTAAAGATAAGTGTTGGTGATGATGTGGAAAAATCGGTACCCTTGTATACTGTTGGTGAAAATGTAAAGTGATGCAGTCACTGTGGATAACAGTATGGAGGTTTCTCAAAAAAATTAAAAATAGAACTACCATATGTATGATCTATCAATATCACTTATAGGTATATAGCCAGAATAAATGAAATCAAGATCTTGAAAAAGTGTTCGTACTCTCAGGTTCATTGCAGCATTATTCCCAATAGCCATAACATGGAAACAACATAAATGTCCATTGATTGATCCATGACTAAAGAAAATATGGTATGTATAGACAATAGAATATTATTCAGTCTTAAAGAAAAAGAAGGCAATCCTGTCACCTGCAAAACCATGGATGAACCTGAAGAATATTATGCTGAGACATAAACCAATGATAAATGGAGAAATACTACATGATTCTACTTTTCTGAGGTATATAAAACAGTCAAATGCATAAAAGTAGAGAGTAGAATGGTGGTTTCCAGAAGTTGAGGGGAAAAAATGGGGAACTGTTTAACAGGTGAAAGTTATGCAAGATGAGTAAGTTCTAGAATCTGCTGCACAACACAGTAGCCATAGTTAACACTATTGTATTGGGCATCTAGAATTTTTAACACTGTAGATCTCATATTAAGTGTTTCTAACACACACACACACAGACAAACAAACAAAACCCACAGAGGGGCCCAAGGAAGCTTTTGGACATGATGGGTATGTTCTTTACCTTGATTGTGGTGATAGTTACACAAATATATACATATTTCCAAAACACAGCAAACAGTATACAATATATATGTGTGGCTTTTTGTATATTGATTAATCCTCATTTTGAAAAGAAACATAAAATAAGAACAGGTGAATGTTAAAAAATGACCAGTTTGCAATCTTGGAAATGAAAAATAAAGTCTCTGAAATTAAAAAATTCTAAATTTACAAACTCAAGATGAAACTAAATTTTAAACTGAGTATATTGGAAGACATAATCAGTAAACTAAAAATACTAGCAATTCACCTAAAAATCAGACATAAAAATAAATAAATTGTTTTACATGAAAGAATAATTTGAAAGATGGATTCAGAATTCCCAACATGCATGTAAAAGGTATTCTTGAAAAAGAGGGATGAGAAGAGAGATTATATTCAGAGTAATAATGGCTAAATTTTTCTGAATTTAAAGGTGTGAATCTTCACACTGTGCATTTCTAAGTACAAAATAATTTAGTTAAATGTTTAGATACATCATAAATGAAACTTGAAACCATTGAAGGATAAAAATGTAAAGCCACCAAGCAATAAAGAGAAAAAAATATATGCAATAAGATGACAATTTAATTAATTTCTAATTTTTTCGAACAATAATGAAGATATCTAGTAAGGATTTACAAGCCCCTTATGGAGAAAACTATAAAATATAGAAAAAAGTTTAATGAATACCTAAATGAATGGACGCATTCATAGATGATAATATTTTAAGGCCATTTTCTATTTTATAAATTCTGTATAATTTGAATAATAACCTAAACTCCAAAAGTAAAAACTTAAGACTATTAAGACAAGTTTGAAAAAAATATAAAATAAGGGACTTGAGATACAGATTGTTAAACTTATTGAAAAGCTATAGTAGTTAAAGATTTTAGTAATTCCATAATTTACCACCTTTTGAAAGGTGGCATGGGCTGAGGTGATTGAGTGACTGTCCAAAACAGTCCAAAAACTCATGTGCCTGCATTTGTAGAAATTTGGCATAGGAAATATGTAGCAACATGAATTAGTGAGCAAAAACGGACCATCTAATAAAAAAAAAAAAAAAAAAAACAGGGCATTTTGATTATCCATTTAGAAATTTTTAAAAATGGTATCAGACTCCTTTACAAATAAGTTTAGGCCCTACAGCTGACAAAAGGCATTGTTAAGTTTTAGAAAAAAAATATGGGCATATAAAACAGTATAGAAAGAATTTCTCATACAAGAAAACACAAAACATAACAGAAAAGAGTTTAAAATCACTGCATTAAAATTAAAATCTTCTTATCAACCAGAAATACAATAAATCAAATTTCAATAGATGAGTCAGAAGCTAAGAGTATTAGTTACAAATATATACTTATAAAGAAGCATTATTAAGAATCTAAAAATAACCACATGAATTCATGATAAAAAGAAACGAACAACGGAAACATGGGAAGAGATATAAATGAGGTAATTTGCAGGAGAGAAACAATTATGTTCAATAACCATGAAAAAATGCTTCAGTGGTATTCAAGCAAATGCAAATTAAATTAAGAACTTTCTGTGCTATCAGATTATCAAATAAATAAATTAGTCCAATATACCAATGGTTGGTATATGCATGTATGCCCTCTTTTTGAAATTTCCTTCCCATTTAGGTCATCATAGAGTACTAAGTAGGGTTCCCTGTGTCATACCGTAGGTTCTCATTAGTTCTCTGTTTTATACATGGATCAATAGTGTATACATGTTAATCCCAATCTCCCAATCCATTCCACCTCCTTTTCCCTCTTGGTATCCAAATGTTTGTTCTATACTCCAATAATTTTTTTTTTAAATCATGCATGCATGCTAAATAATCTCACTCTTTACAACCCTGTGGACTGTAGCCCACCAGGCTCTGCTATCCATGAGATTTTCCAGGCAAAAATCCTGGAGTGGGTTGTCATTGTCTCCTCCAGGGGATCTTCCCAACCCAGGGATCAAACCCACATCTCCTGTGTCTTCTCTACCCGCTGAGCCATAGGGCAAGCCAGCTGAAGTAGACCCATGTGGAAATGAAATTTCAACACTATGGCAGGAGTTTTGTGTGGTAAACAGAATTCACTGGCATCATATTCTATTTCTTTTCCCTGATGTTTTAGCAGTCTCTTGGGTGTTCCAGACAGTTGTCAGGGTAGCTAGTCCCTTAAGCCAGCCTCATGCAAAGGAATGACAAAAATGAACCAAATTTTTGGAAGATCACCTGGTTTTGGAACAGCTTTGCCTACAGTGGGGGAAGTGCAGTGGAGGCTGACAGGCAGAGTTGAGAGGTAAAATGACAGTGGGATAGATAAGAGCAAGAGGCTGATCGACAGTGTCAGTTGCAAAGTTGTGTCTGCTTCTTTGTGACCGCACGGACTGTAGCCTGCCAGGCTCCTCTGTTCATGAACGTTTCCAGGCAAGCATACTGAAATGGGCAGCCATTCCCTTCTCCAGGGCATCTTCCAGACCCCAAGTCTCCTGAACTGCAGACAGATTCTTTGCCATCTGAGCCACCAAGGAAGCCAGAGACTGGTTGGTTGTGATTAAAAAGCAAGAGAGTAAAAAGGTCTACTTTATCTTTGAAATCTAGGTTCTTGTAAATATGATAGAAAACAGAATCACAGTGAAGAGTTTTGGGGGTAGCCGTGTGTTCTAACAGGTTTTCCAAGTGGGACAGTGGTAAAGAATCCGTCTGCCAATGCAAGAGATGCAGGTTTAATCCTTGGGTCGGGAAGGTCTCCTGGAGTAGGAAATGGCAGCCCAGTCCTATATTCTTGCCTGAAAAATTCCATAGACAGAGGAGCCTGGCAGTCTACAGTCCACAGGGTTGCAAAAAGTTGGACACAGCTAATGACTGAGCATGTGTGCATGCATTCTAAGAGAAAAAACAGACCCGGGCTTTCTCCTATACTATCATTTTAGATTAAGCTCATATTCACAGATTCTCTCCAGAGCAAGTCAGGAAGATTTAGTCAAGGCTCAGCTTTGTTTCACTTGTGTTATTGTTTGTCAAGATTATAGAGGCAGACTTTATATAAAATTGTCAGCATCAAAACACCTTTATTCTTTCTCCTTGAAAAGATAAAGGAAAATTTTAAATAAAGATGCGGAAAAACCAACTCACCCTGAGGTAGTGAATGGCAGGAGTTTTGTGTGGTAAACAGAATTCACTGGCATCATATTCTATTTCTTTTCCCTGATGTTTTAGCAGTCTCTTGGGTGTTCCAGACAGTTGTCAGGGTAGCTAGTCCCTTAAGCCAGCCTCATGCAAAGGAATGACAAAAATGAACCAAATTTTTGGAAGATCACCTGGTTTTGGAACAGCTTTGCCTACAGTGGGGGAAGTGCAGTGGAGGCTGACAGGCAGAGTTGAGAGGTAAAATGACAGTGGGATAGATAAGAGCAAGAGGCTGATCGACAGTGTCAGTTGCAAAGTTGTGTCTGCTTCTTTGTGACCGCACGGACTGTAGCCTGCCAGGCTCCTCTGTTCATGAACGTTTCCAGGCAAGCATACTGAAATGGGCAGCCATTCCCTTCTCCAGGGCATCTTCCAGACCCCAAGTCTCCTGAACTGCAGACAGATTCTTTGCCATCTGAGCCACCAAGGAAGCCAGAGACTGGTTGGTTGTGATTAAAAAGCAAGAGAGTAAAAAGGTCTACTTTATCTTTGAAATCTAGGTTCTTGTAAATATGATAGAAAACAGAATCACAGTGAAGAGTTTTGGGGGTAGCCGTGTGTTCTAACAGGTTTTCCAAGTGGGACAGTGGTAAAGAATCCGTCTGCCAATGCAAGAGATGCAGGTTTAATCCTTGGGTCGGGAAGGTCTCCTGGAGTAGGAAATGGCAGCCCAGTCCTATATTCTTGCCTGAAAAATTCCATAGACAGAGGAGCCTGGCAGTCTACAGTCCACAGGGTTGCAAAAAGTTGGACACAGCTAATGACTGAGCATGTATGCATGCATTCTAAGAGAAAAAACAGACCCGGGCTTTCTCCTATACTATCATTTTAGATTAAGCTCATATTCACAGATTCTCTCCAGAGCAAGTCAGGAAGATTTAGTCAAGGCTCAGCTTTGTTTCACTTGTGTTATTGTTTGTCAAGATTATAGAGGCAGACTTTATATAAAATTGTCAGCATCAAAACACCTTTATTCTTTCTCCTTGAAAAAGATAGAGCAATAAAGATGCGACACAATCGTGGCTTATTAAGAATTTCTTAGAAACCCACTGAAAGAGCAGGAATGCTGGGTGAATATATATACCAGGCCCAGAGGACTCACCCTGAGGTAGGTGAATCCAAGGGCAGCAAAGCTAGAAATGTTACTGCCCTGGGAAAACCTTAAATAGAAAACCTCATTAAACTTGGATGGCAGTTTTTGTAAATTTGTGGATTATTCAAACGCAATTCAGAATAAGCAGAGGTAAAGCAGTGTGAAAGGAAAACTAAGCCATATCAGAAATTCTGTGCTTTATTGATCATTTAGTCCACAACTGGGTGAGTTTCTATCAAAATTATTTATATAAGCCAAATATAAGGATAAATTTCAGCCATTTCTTAGCAATGCCATAAAAATAGAAACCCACAGTTTTATAACTAGCAAAGCAAAAATTCTATTAAGAGTCTCCATCCTGTTTATTCCTCTGTGTCTCCCCAGGAGCTCAACTAACTGACTAAAATGCATAACAGTAGGCTCTTCACCTCCAGGTTCTTGTCACTTAGGAACAAATTCAATCTTACCAATGCATGTAACTAGGCAGTGTCCTTTCTCTGCAAAAAAGTACACCAGAACTTTTCTTTTACGTTGATTTCCCTTTTGAGTAGAGAGAGAGGAGTGTTGGTGTATGTATGCCCACCCCACCAAGCACCAATAAATGCAGTTAAAAGAAAGGGTGTGTGTTTTACAGGCCACATGAAGGTGAGGGCAAACACACCCTGACATGAGCACAGAAAATTGACTACAAGCTGTTACCTGTTTTGAGGGAAAGGTGAAGGAAATATAATAAATGGGGATGTTTTTATGTCATTGGTTTTTTTGTGTATTAAAATTTTGACTTTTAGAACCCTTCAGAAATAACCATTTGCTGTCCCTTTCAAAGGTGCAGAGACCTGCAGAGTTTCTTCTTACTTTCTCTATTCAGCAAGTGTGACTGTGATTTGAGCAATGATTTCCCAGCCTTGTTATTTCACCTGGCATCTCACCTTTGTTCTGTCCAGGAAGCAGAATGTGCCTACACCCTCTTTGTCATTGCCATATTCTGGCTGACAGAAGCGTTGCCTTTGTCGGTCACAGCCTTGCTGCCTGGTTTAATGTTCCCACTGTTTGGGATCATGACTTCCAAGGAGGTATGTTCTCCTGTGAATGCTTGACTTAATTAGGCTCCCTATTTACTTCCAGTGAGAAAGTTGTATTGAAAAAGAGCAATAATCCTGCTAATAAGCTTGCACATAAGTCCTCCAGACTTCCAGCTATTTCTTGCCTTTAGAATTCTGCATGTGTGTCCACCTTCAGCTGCACAAAAAGAAAACACAGGCTGTGGCTTCTTGAGTCATGCATATTAGCAGAAGAAACGTGTGTCCGATCTTTCCAGGCTGACACTTCATGCCTCGTGCCTCTTTCCTAGCCAAAAGGCCAATTCCTTCACATCCTGCATAAGCTTACCCGAGTCAACATAATTCAGTGTTGGAAAAGCAATTTTTTTTTTAATGAAGAAAAAGCTTCCTTGTTTTCTTTTCCAGAAACCTGCCATTTCTGAAGATAAAGCAAAATTACCTTCCACGTGTATTTCCATTTTGTTCTTGCTGAGAGGAGTTTATTCATGCTGAGAGGTGTTTGTTACCTTTATACCATCTAAGGGTACCATCTGAAGAAAATGGATTCAGTTTCCCATTAAAAGCGTGAAATGCATTGAAGCCAGAATATCTGTCTCCATGCAGCTCTCAGCCACCCAGGACACACCTGCCTAGGTCTCAGCTGAAACGTTCTCAGGAGAGATGGCACGTTCAGAATGCCAGGCCATGCAATTTATCACCTGGATTTCTATTTTCTGCCTGGGTCCAGTACTGCTATCAGGAAGCTAACTTGTCCAGTATTATGGGTGGAAACTTTTTAAAAAACTAACCCATGACACAGTTTTGTTTTTTTTCGTAGTTGAAATATAACTCACGATAACAGTTTTGTTTTGCTTTTTCCCCCGGGGGAGAGGATTTCCCCACAGCCTTGTGAATCAGTTTAGGCCAAGCATTTCATAAAGTCAGGTCTCTTGAATATCAGTACCATGAGGTATTTTAAAATAAGCTTCCTGTGATTAGGTAAGTTTGGAAAACAGCTGGTAGAGGGTAGCCCCCTCTTTGAGAGTGATAGTTTATTTTACACCACGGTTTAAAGATTTTGAGAAGGCCTACAAGAAAAAAAATCTAGAATCTTAAGAAACTCTGTTTTATAAACTTTTTTGACCACAGAAACTTTTTGTTTGTTTCTTTTAAGAAAAATACTATGTACCTCTCAAAGCATTCTTTGGTAAATCCTGCTACAAATTGTTGCTCATATGTTTGTATACTCTAGTAATCTTCATTCAAAATACAAATGACCGCAGTCAGGGCATAACAATGATGATGAAGATATTGGTGAGCCAGAGCTTGACTTTAGACTTTTCCTGATCACAGTCATATCCATTTTGCCATAGGATTGCAAACCAATTAGACCCAGTTTACTAATGGAGAAATTAAGGAACAGAAAGCATTTGCCTGATGTTGCTCAGCTCTTTAAAAACTCAGTATATGGGTACCTATATATATATAGGTACCCATATATATGTATGTATATATATATATATATGCTTTCTTTTTTCTTAACACTACTATTTCTGGTAAGGATATAGAGCTTATTTAAACTCATATTCAAACACTTCCACATTCCTTTCAATGAAATAGGGCAATCATGTAGTTGAAGGTCAAAGTTAAGAGCACCGAAACAATGCCTTTCTGGTGCAATGTTGTTTTTCCCCTAACAACATAAAAAAGCATTTAATTGCTATTTCAGGTAGCATCTGCTTATTTCAAAGATTTTCACCTTCTGCTAATTGGAGTCATCTGTTTAGCAACATCCATAGAAAAGTGGAACCTGCACAAAAGGATCGCTCTGAGAATGGTGATGATGGTGGGTGTGAACCCAGCATGGTAAGTACTGTGTTTACTGCTCCAGGTCTGCATTCCAAACAGACCATTTTGTGCAAAGCAAATAACCAGATAAGTAATGCACATCCAGGCAATCAATTGTATGGCAGTGAAACTCAGGAATTTTTTTCTCTTCTCTGTAAATATGAAAATGATATAAAGGGTCCTTGAGTTGGAGGAGAAAAAAAAGTTTCATTTCACTGCAGGTCTAATTACAGGGAGATTAGGAGTCAAAGCAGAGAGAAGCCTTGAACCTCCACAGGCAAGATTGATAGACTTCAGAGTAGATTTCAGTGCTATCTTGTTTATTTGACTGATTACACATTCAAGACTTGCTCAAGAGTATCCTTGATCATTAGGGAGGATCATCAGAGAAGAACCAAAGATAAAGACACTTACTGACAAAACACTAATGTCTGCAGAAACATTTCAAGGTGACCATTTCTTTTTTTAAATGACCTCTTCCAGAGTGAAACAATCAATTAAGAAGTTTCATTTATAGCATGTGAAGTCACTCATTGGACTGATTTTTCCCACTAAAATAAGTGCTTTTTTCTATTAAATTAATTGACTGTTCTTGGCTTTAACTCTAGCTGTTGTTAAGAACATAGATGGGAGCTAAAAAAAAAAAAATTCCAATGTCATAATCATTTACATAATGGTATTATGCTTTAAAACCTTAGGTGGTTCTTCCAGCCTCATCTTTCTTTAAACATAAAAAAATTTATTGAATTATGCTGCATAATTCATGCCAGAGTATAGCCACATCAGTGTTTATCATTTATGGAGCAAATTCTTTGTTAAATAGAAAAAAAAAAACATTCAATAACTCAGAAAAGACCTATTTTTAAAAATAGCTGTTACTTAAAAATTTTAGAATGTGTATGTATTAAGGACATTTCACTCTTGAAATGGTGTTTCATGCCTCTTGAAGTGCTGGAGAAATGTCTCTTTTCCTTGTCCATCTGCTCATTGGTCCCAGGGGGTGAAGTCGTGTACTGCACGGTGGGCCAAGGTCCTGTCCGTTATATCACTAAATGGTTTTTCAGTTTAAGGCATTTTTACAAGTTTTATCAGTTCCCAGTCTTTTTGTATTGGAAGATTTCTTGTTTCGCTAATGCCTTAAGTTAAAATTGTTTCTATTTTTTAAATTAAGAATTGTTAATTGTTGAAACAGTTTTCTTAAAAGTCTTGTTTTCTTTACACATAAAAAATATCCACCTATCTGTAGTTGGAACATAGAGTGTGGAATTTTTCTTATAAGTCTATTTCAAAAAAGAATTTAATAAATATTTCTATAGGGTAAGATGGGCTTTTGAGTGATTTTCTTGGACCTCCTACTCAAAAGAGATTGTGATTTTTTTCCCCAGTTGTGATTTTGAAAGTTTATAGACATGGTTTAAAATCCTATAATCTTAGGTATGCTATTTTTTAAGGAGAAGAATTACTCTATTTGTAAGAGGAGACAATGTAATACATCCAGCTCTTGACAACACGCACGAATGTCAGATTCAGGAGAGCATGAATAATTGAATCTACAGAAAATTCTGAAACCTCATTTTAGCTAGTGATTTTAACCATTTCCCCCACCCACCATATACTGAACCAGAGTAATGAACAAGTAAAAAGCAGATTTGTCAAGATTAATCTCCCTCCTTGCCTTGTGCTTCCCTGACAGATAGACGGATAAACAGATATATGACCAAATATAAAAGAAGAAATAAAGGATCCTAAATGTGGATGCCGATTTCACCTTATTTTAGTAGCATGTGAAGATGGATCGATTGAATATTGGTGTAATATTATAAGCTATAACTCCATCTCCCAACTTGTAGTTCAGTTATAAGTTTTATCATGTGTTTGGTTTTGGAGAGACTTAATGATTTCCAGGGAGACAAACTTCATAATAAATCCAGTCTTCCGTGTGCCATTTGATTTTCTACCTGGCTATCCTTATCCTCAGAGTTCCTCATCTGCAAGGAAGCTTAACTGCCTATGTTTTGAAAAAATGTATTAAGGACATTTCACTCTTGAAATGGTGTTTCATGCCTCTTGAAGTGCTGGAGAAATGTCTCTTTTCCTTGTCCATCTGCTCATTGGTCCCAGGGGGTGAAGTCGTGTACTGCACGGTGGGCCAAGGTCCTGTCCGTTATATCACTAAATGGTTTTTCAGTTTAAGGCATTTTTACAAGTTTTATCAGTTCCCAGTCTTTTTGTATTGGAAGATTTCTTGTTTCGCTAATGCCTTAAGTTAAAATTGTTTCTATTTTTTAAATTAAGAATTGTTAATTGTTGAAACAGTTTTCTTAAAAGTCTTGTTTTCTTTACACATAAAAAATATCCACCTATCTGTAGTTGGAACATAGAGTGTGGAATTTTTCTTATAAGTCTATTTCAAAAGAGAATTTAATAAATATTTCTATAGGGTAAGATGGGCTTTTGAGTGATTTTCTTGGACCTCCTACTCAAAAGAGATTGTGATTTTTTTCCCCAGTTGTGATTTTGAAAGTTTATAGACATGGTTTAAAATCCTATAATCTTAGGTATGCTATTTTTTAAGGGAGAAGAATTACTCTATTTGTAAGAGGAGACAATGTAATACATCCAGCTCTTGACAACACGCACGAATGTCAGATTCAGGAGAGCATGAATAATTGAATCTACAGAAAATTCTGAAACCTCATTTTAGCTAGTGATTTTAACCATTTCCCCCACCCACCATATACTGAACCAGAGTAATGAACAAGTAAAAAGCAGATTTGTCAAGATTAATCTCCCTCCTTGCCTTGTGCTTCCCTGACAGATAGACGGATAAACAGATATATGACCAAATATAAAAGAAGAAATAAAGGATCCTAAATGTGGATGCCGATTTCACCTTATTTTAGTAGCATGTGAAGATGGATCGATTGAATATTGGTGTAATATTATAAGCTATAACTCCATCTCCCAACTTGTAGTTCAGTTATAAGTTTTATCATGTGTTTGGTTTTGGAGAGACTTAATGATTTCCAGGGAGACAAACTTCATAATAAATCCAGTCTTCCGTGTGCCATTTGATTTTCTACCTGGCTATCCTTATCCTCAGAGTTCCTCATCTGCAAGGAAGCTTAACTGCCTATGTTTTGAAAAAATGGATTCCCAAACTCACAAACAGCATTCTTTACAGGCAAGTCATACAGTTCTGGTGAAGCAAGAGAGCACAGTTCATACTGAAGTGCCTCTCGTTTCAGGCTAACCTTGGGGTTCATGTGCAGTACCGCCTTCCTGTCTATGTGGCTTAGCAACACTTCTACTACGGCCATGGTGATGCCCATCGTGGAGGCTGTGGCCCAACAGATCATCAGTGTTGAAGCAGAGGTGGAGGCTACTCAGATGACTTATGTCAATGGATCCACCAACCAGGCACTGGAAATAGATGGTATCTCATGTTGCTTTGGCCACAGTGTTATCGGGCAATAGGATAAACTTAAGAATTCTGGGTTGTATTGGAATTAATTATCCATACACCCATGATATGAAATTAACCTTCCTCTTTCTCTATTTCTAAGTATTTATACAAGAGAATTATATTATCCAAATATTTTGCCTCCCATTAGTGGTTGAATTTACATTCTTTGGCAAAAGAGGAATAAGAATGACTTTTCTATCCACCAGCCAGATGGATGAAACTCTGTCTTTCGTGTCTTTATCGATAGACCTCAGGTCACTCTTTTAAACTGAAATGACTTCTCTGCATAATATTGGGAATCTTTAATTCCACATTCTATTTGGAGACAGCATCACATTCTTGGGTATTTCTGGTTCTGAACCAGAGTAATGAACAAGTAAAAGCAGATTTGTCAAGATTAATCTCTCCTTGCCTTGTGCTTCCCTGACAGATAGACGGATAAACAGATATATGACCAAATATAAAAGAAGAAATAAAGGATCCTAAATGTGGATGCCGATTTCACCTTATTTTAGTAGCATGTGAAGATGGATCGATTGAATATTGGTGTAATATTATAAGCTATAACTCCATCTCCCAACTTGTAGTTCAGTTATAAGTTTTATCATGTGTTTGGTTTTGGAGAGACTTAATGATTTCCAGGGAGACAAACTTCATAATAAATCCAGTCTTCCGTGTGCCATTTGATTTTCTACCTGGCTATCCTTATCCTCAGAGTTCCTCATCTGCAAGGAAGCTTAACTGCCTATGTTTTGAAAAAATGGATTCCCAAACTCACAAACAGCATTCTTTACAGGCAAGTCATACAGTTCTGGTGAAGCAAGAGAGCACAGTTCATACTGAAGTGCCTCTCGTTTCAGGCTAACCTTGGGGTTCATGTGCAGTACCGCCTTCCTGTCTATGTGGCTTAGCAACACTTCTACTACGGCCATGGTGATGCCCATCGTGGAGGCTGTGGCCCAACAGATCATCAGTGTTGAAGCAGAGGTGGAGGCTACTCAGATGACTTATGTCAATGGATCCACCAACCAGGCACTGGAAATAGATGGTATCTCATGTTGCTTTGGCCACAGTGTTATCGGGCAATAGGATAAACTTAAGAATTCTGGGTTGTATTGGAATTAATTATCCATACACCCATGATATGAAATTAACCTTCCTCTTTCTCTATTTCTAAGTATTTATACAAGAGAATTATATTATCCAAATATTTTGCCTCCCATTAGTGGTTGAATTTACATTCTTTGGCAAAAGAGGAATAAGAATGACTTTTCTATCCACCAGCCAGATGGATGAAACTCTGTCTTTCGTGTCTTTATCGATAGACCTCAGGTCACTCTTTTAAACTGAAATGACTTCTCTGCATAATATTGGGAATCTTTAATTCCCACATTCTATTTGGAGACAGCATCACATTCTTGGGTATTTCTGGTTCTGACAAACAGCTCTGATGCAGTGAGAAAAAAGGTTGGGAGGATATTGGTGTTGCAAAATACTTTATTATGATGAATGTTATGTCAGTACAAGGTGAATTTATTTTCAGTTTCTCATAATGCTTCTACCTTCATACACACACACACTGATAACCCTTCATTTTAATTTTTTTCTGTTTAATGTTTTGCAGAAGGTATTGACGGACAAGAAACAAATGAGACAAAAGAGAAAACAAAACCAATTCCACGGTAAAGAATATGATTTTGATTAGGATTTTCAAAACTACATTTTAATAAAATTATAACCTGGGTCAATTTACTTTTCAGATACAGTAACGATGAAGGGAATGTTTCAAGCAAGATGGAGCTGGAAAAGGTACATCAAATTTGATTCTCTCTAAATAATTATACATGAAATTATAGTAGATCTGCAGTTAGATATGTATGCATTTTAAAACCTGTTACTTGCTTATTTGTCCATAAATTATTTTACTTGTCTATGTCAAAGCATGGTGTAAATGGTTTGATAAGCCATCATGGATGGACTGAAATCAATATCCTGATAGGAAAAGTCTTAGGCTCTGAAATCAGCATTATTTTCTCCTTTTAACAGATTCATAGTGATGGCAGTTAGCATATGTAGTTTAAAGAAATATAATGCTAGTCTCAGAATACAGTTTCAATTTCTTATTAAAATCGTGCTGCCTTTTTATTAAGCACATCTTATTACTTCCAGGTTATGAACTTACAGCAACTCCTATGCATATAATTACAATCCAGTTATCTTTAGTGTCCTCCTTGCCAGTAAATTCAATGCAGAATTCATAAGCTGCTACTGTCAAAATGCAGATGAAGGAATTGTTATAGCCATCCTGGTTATTAAAGGAAGGAAGGAGACTTTTGTAAACTATCCCATAAAATTCATTTCCCCAGAATAAATCAATATAAAAATACTAGACCAGGTTTTATTTGGAGCAATATATCTCAAGACCACTGAAAAATAATCCTGCATAGAAATAGTCCTACAGTAACCATAGCATTAGAAACACGGGAGTGGGGCATATGTTCCTTCCTCAGGCTATAATGCATTAGCATGCAACTCAATAGGAAAAAGAAAACCATCTTGTTATTTACAGAAATATTCAAGCAAAGAGTGATCTTTATGTAAAGAGAAAACTAATACAATGATAAGTTTTAAACCACTAGCTACCATGTACATTAGGAGTTTCTAAGATGAGAATTGAATACATATATATGAAAACATTATCATGTTTAGGGAGAGGAGTAATTCTTTTAAGACACAGAAAAATCAGCACGATGCCAGGTATATTACAGAAAAATGCATAAGAAATGGGCTTGAAAAACTTGTACTCGGTAACTTTCTTGTGATCATCTTTAGAAACCCAGTTTTCTGGCATGATGCCTACATTTTGGGTCAAGATCCTTTCAATGGATTGGACGTCCAGCACTGTCCCAGGCATTGTAGGAAGATCTCCTGATGAAAAGACCTGTTCCTTCCCATGGCAGCTCAGTGTCTAATGGGGAAAAGGGACTCTTAAAAAAAGTGTGACATAAATACCACACCAAAGGTACACACAGAGACCAGATCTCCCAGAAGAGGAAACAACTAGCTAAACTTGGGAATACTGCCAAGGGAGAATGTGAGGTCAAGAAATTTGAGTCTGGAGCAAAGATGGCACATGCAAGTGCAAACTCCATGTGCACAGGCGCCAGCCAGGTCTCCTTGGTTCACCATTTAATCCCCTAACACATTCCATTGCTTGACATAGAGTAGGTATTCAAGTTATTTATCTTGGCTGATTAATGAAGGAGTGAAAAGCAAAGAGGTAATGTAATCCGAGAACACATAAAATTCAAAGACCTCCAAAATGTAGATAGGGAGATTTCTTAGGAAAGCATGTCCAGTGCAGGTACCGGGGAAGAGTTGTGGAAAGTGAAATGTTTGGAGAGATTGAGTCAAATGAAAAATAGCAGTTCATGCCATGCAAAGGATCCTAGTTTATCTTAAGGAAAATGGAGAGCTTTGAAGCTAAGAGGCAGTATCACAAATTCTGCCCTTTGAGAAGCTTACTGTGGTAACAATGTGAAGGACAGAGAGAGAGAGAAAAGTATGGAAAATGCCTCTGCTACACTAGGCTGGGTAAAAAGGACGTTGGGATGCCACAGAATGAGATGGGAACACTGAGGGAGAAATGTTTTCAAAGAGGAAAAGTGAGATAATTTGGATATGTTTTATTTAGGCTATAAATGTTAATAAACCACTAGCTTTACCATGTTAAAAACTAATACAATGATAAGTTTTAAACCACTAGCTACCATGTACATTAGGAGTTTCTAAGATGAGAATTGAATACATATATATGAAAACATTATCATGTTTAGGGAGAGGAGTAATTCTTTTAAGACACAGAAAAATCAGCACGATGCCAGGTATATTACAGAAAAATGCATAAGAAATGGGCTTGAAAAACTTGTACTCGGTAACTTTCTTGTGATCATCTTTAGAAACCCAGTTTTCTGGCATGATGCCTACATTTTGGGTCAAGATCCTTTCAATGGATTGGACGTCCAGCACTGTCCCAGGCATTGTAGGAAGATCTCCTGATGAAAAGACCTGTTCCTTCCCATGGCAGCTCAGTGTCTAATGGGGAAAAGGGACTCTTAAAAAAAGTGTGACATAAATACCACACCAAAGGTACACACAGAGACCAGATCTCCCAGAAGAGGAAACAACTAGCTAAACTTGGGAATACTCCCAAAGGGGAGAATGTGAGGTCAAGAAATTTGAGTCTGGAGCAAAGATGGCACATGCAAGTGCAAACTCCATGTGCACAGGCGCCAGCCAGGTCTCCTTGGTTCACCATTTAATCCCCTAACACATTCCATTGCTTGACATAGAGTAGGTATTCAAGTTATTTATCTTGGCTGATTAATGAAGGAGTGAAAAGCAAAGAGGTAATGTAATCCGAGAACACATAAAATTCAAAGACCTCCAAAATGTAGATAGGGAGATTTCTTAGGAAAGCATGTCCAGTGCAGGTACCGGGGAAGAGTTGTGGAAAGTGAAATGTTTGGAGAGATTGAGTCAAATGAAAAATAGCAGTTCATGCCATGCAAAGGATCCTAGTTTATCTTAAGGAAAATGGAGAGCTTTGAAGCTAAGAGGCAGTATCACAAATTCTGCCCTTTGAGAAGCTTACTGTGGTAACAATGTGAAGGACAGAGAGAGAGAGAAAAGTATGGAAAATGCCTCTGCTACACTAGGCTGGGTAAAAAGGACGTTGGGATGCCACAGAATGAGATGGGAACACTGAGGGAGAAATGTTTTCAAAGAGGAAAAGTGAGATAATTTGGATATGTTTTATTTAGGCTATAAATGTTAAGATCTGAGTTTGGGAGAGAAGAGCTAGGCCTTTGAACAATGATTCTATAGTCTTTCTAGAACTTCCTACATAAAAATTTAGCTTGGTATAAGAGAAAAATTAAGGGATAACTTTTTTCTCTAAAAAACTGCTATTTATAAATAGAGATCACATGAAAGTATTTTTCACATACTGTACATTTAAGATACATTTTTATTTTCAACAGTTACAAATCTCAGGTATAAACATATTATATAATTATAACACATTGTTATATTTATAAGAAATTGCACTTATTCTTTGCAGTGTCTAAAATAGATAATTTAAGATTAATTGATCATAGGGAAAATTTGTATCCAGTTAATCTAGCTGTAAAATGGAAGGAATGTTTGTATTCATAATATTTTGCTCTTCTGCTTTTTTCATCAAGTAGGTAGGCCATTTTATTGAATTGAAATAAATCCTTTGGGGTTTGGCTTTGAATGTGAACTGCAAATCAAAAAAAAAAAGTTACAAATATCATTCCTTTTGAGAAGGGATGGCTTAAAATAAATTTCAAAGAAGAAAAAAATCAAGGGCATTGATTTTTTTTTTGGTAATTTATACCATTTTGTCCTGTTTTTACACATCTGAATCATAAACATGTTACTTTGGTATGCTTACATGTTGTAAAGTAATCACTACCATAGCTTTATTTAACACTTCCATCATTACATAATTACCATTTATTGCAGTGTGAACATTTATGATTTACTGTCTTAGCAGTTTTCAACTATATATATATATATATATGTAGCATTATTAGATGTAATAATCATGCTGTTCATTAGATTCCCCAGAACTTACGCATCTTAAAACTGGAAGCATATACTGTTTGACCATCATCTAGCCCCCTGCTTCTGCTCTGCCAATTGCTGGTAAACAACATTCTACTCTCCATTTGATGCATTTAGCTTTTATGGATGCCACATATAAATGACTGTTATTGCTTAGTCACTAAATTGTGCCCAACTCCTGTGACTCCAAGGACTGTAGCCCAACAGGCTCCTCTGACCATGGGATTTCCCAGACAAGAAGGCTGAGGTTGTTGCCATTTCTTCCTCTCCAGGATTTCCCAACCCAGGGACTGAACTCAAGTCCCTGCATTGGCAGGCAGATTCTTTATCATTGAGCCACCAGGAAAGCCCTCATGTAAATGATACCATGCAGTATTTGTCTTTCCCTATCCAACTTATTTCACTTAGCATAATGGTATTGTGATAGTCATTTCAAGAGATATGAGATGATAACTTATTATACTTTTGATTTGCATTTCGTTGATGATTAGTGATATTGAGCACATTTTGACATACCTGTTGGCCATTTGGATGTCTTTTTTTTTAACTTTTTTTTTTTTTTTTGACCTCTTCTATTGGTCTTTCATTGATTTCCATTTTTTGTTCTTTGGCCTGTATGGGCCTCACATTGCAGTGGCCTCTCTAACTGCAGAGCACTGGCTCTGGGCTCATGCGCCCCAGAGCTCCGGCTGGGTGGTTGGACACATCCGTCCAACCGCTCTGCAGCACATGGGATCTTCCCAGGTCAGGGATCGAACCAGGCCAGAGATCGAACCAGCGCCTTGCACTGCAAGGTGGTGTTCTTACCACTGGGGCCACTTTCATAGGCTTAAAATAAATTTCAAAGAAGAAAAAATCAAGGGCATTATGGTAATATACCATTTTGTCCTGTTTTTACACATCTGAATCATAAACATGTTACTTTGGTATGCTTACATGTTGTAAAGTAATCACTACCATAGCTTTATTTAACACTTCCATCATTACATAATTACCATTTATTGCAGTGTGAACATTTATGATTTACTGTCTTAGCAGTTTTCAACTATATATATATATATATATATGTAGCATTATTAGATGTAATAATCATGCTGTTCATTAGATTCCCCAGAACTTACGCATCTTAAAACTGGAAGCATATACTGTTTGACCATCATCTAGCCCCCTGCTTCTGCTCTGCCAATTGCTGGTAAACAACATTCTACTCTCCATTTGATGCATTTAGCTTTTATGGATGCCACATATAAATGACTGTTATTGCTTAGTCACTAAATTGTGCCCAACTCCTGTGACTCCAAGGACTGTAGCCCAACAGGCTCCTCTGACCATGGGATTTCCCAGACAAGAAGGCTGAGGTTGTTGCCATTTCTTCCTCTCCAGGATTTCCCAACCCAGGGACTGAACTCAAGTCCCTGCATTGGCAGGCAGATTCTTTATCATTGAGCCACCAGGAAAGCCCTCATGTAAATGATACCATGCAGTATTTGTCTTTCCCTATCCAACTTATTTCACTTAGCATAATGGTATTGTGATAGTCATTTCAAGAGATATGAGATGATAACTTATTATACTTTTGATTTGCATTTCGTTGATGATTAGTGATATTGAGCACATTTTGACATACCTGTTGGCCATTTGGATGTCTTTTTTTTTAACTTTTTTTTTTTTTTTTGACCTCTTCTATTGGTCTTTCATTGATTTCCATTTTTTGTTCTTTGGCCTGTATGGGCCTCACATTGCAGTGGCCTCTCTAACTGCAGAGCACTGGCTCTGGGCTCATGCGCCCCAGAGCTCCGGCTGGGTGGTTGGACACATCCGTCCAACCGCTCTGCAGCACATGGGATCTTCCCAGGTCAGGGATCGAACCAGGCCAGAGATCGAACCAGCGCCCCTTGCACTGCAAGGTGGTGTTCTTACCCACTGGACCACCAGGGAAGCCCTGGATGTCTTCATTGTGAAAATGTCTATTCAATTCAATTCCTTTTTCCATTTTTCATTTGGGTTGTCTGGGAAGTTCTTTGGTTTTGTTTGCAAGTTGTTTGAGTTCTTTTTTTTTTTTTTTAACATTTATTTATTTATTTATTTATTTTGGCAGGGGTGGGGAGGGAAGGGGGTGGGCGGGCCACTTCCACTGGTCTTTCGTTTGTCTAGTTTCATCCATCTTTGTTCTTTGGCCCATGTGGGCCTCCCATCGCGGTGGCCTCTGTTGTCGCAGAGCGCCGGCTCTGGGCGCATGCACTCCAGAGCTTCGGCTCAGTAATTGGACACATCGGTCCAGCCGCTCTGCGGCAGGTGGGATCTTCCCAGGCCAGGGATCGAACCGGCGCCCCTTGCACTGCAAGGAGGTGTCCTTACCCACTGGACCACCAGGGAAGCCCCCGTGTTTGAGTTCTTTATATACTTCATCAGCCCTAAAATTCTTGTTGATAGACTTGCAATGTTTTACCATAGATGATAGTGATAATTGGATGATAGTTTTCCCATTGCTGCTACTACTGTGGCTGATGGTGATGATTATGGTGATTACGTGTTAGTTTTGAAGCTGATGGATATTCAGTAGTTCCTAAGATTCCAGAAATGATTCAGCAGCACTCATATCTAAGAGTCACATACTTAAGCTGTATACATAAAAAGAGAGATATCACCCATGACTCACAAGTTTCCCTTTTTACCATAGGCAATGGCCCAGACATTATTAGCATGGCTCCCTACTCACACCCGGAATAAAAACGGTGGCTAGGTACTTAACCCATAAATTCTGTATTATTTTAAAAATAGCTGAAATATTTTTAGAGAAGAAAAAGAACAAGGAAGGAAGATCCCAAAGGACACAGACATATATGAGGGAATAATTTTTCAGGTTCCAGTGGAGCAGTTGGGAGACCAATCATCATTCATACTATTTCCATAGGAAATGAATTCCAGGTATCTAAAAATCAGTTTTTGCACACCAAAAGAAGAATCAAGTTGCTATATTCTTTTCCTTCTTTCAAACACTGGTATTAGTCAAAGAGGTATCCCAGTTTCTAAACCTCCAGGCATCTTTGAATGAAACTGATTGGAAAATCAGTATGTTTTTAATGAAAGGTCCTAAATAATTGTTTTCCATTCATCTTATATAATTTGTAGTTTCCCTAAAAGGAAAAGTTCAAAGGAAAATTTCCTTGAACAAATTGAACCTTGTTTTTAATTAGCTGTTGTTTAGTTTGGGGGTGAAATTCTTATTATTCAAAATTGGTTTCTGTGAGACAGCACTCTCTAATATTCTCCAAGAATTCTAAGAACCGTATAACAGTAATCAGCTTGTTCATAGTATTATGGACCAGGGGTGTTCTGCCAAGTAAGGAGGAGATATCAGTTCTGGAATATCTGGCCCCTAGATCAAATGTGGAAGTTGCATTTTAAATTAGATCACGTATGTGCTACAAACAAAAGTTTTTGATTGCTCTTCCCTTTTCCTAGACTGGTTAAAACAGGGTAGCAAAGCCAGTTGTTACTGCCACTGAGACTTCATTTGACCCAGTCTTCTATGGGTCTCCTTTGCTCATCCAGCCAAATTACGCAGGTTATAGAGACGTGAGCAGAAAAAGAGAGAGAAAGGTTATCACATACCCTTTAGGAATCAGAGCAGCATGCAAAAGACAAGAGATAACAAGTGTTGTTGAAGAAAAGGGATTGTTAGTGGGAATGTAAATTGGTGCAATTGCTGTGGAAAACAATAGGAAGGTTTCTCAAAACATTCATAATAGAACTACCATAGGCAATGGCCCAGACATTATTAGCATGGCTCCCTACTCACACCCGGAATAAAAACGGTGGCTAGGTACTTAACCCATAAATTCTGTATTATTTTAAAAATAGCTGAAATATTTTTAGAGAAGAAAAAGAACAAGGAAGGAAGATCCCAAAGGACACAGACATATATGAGGGAATAATTTTTCAGGTTCCAGTGGAGCAGTTGGGAGACCAATCATCATTCATACTATTTCCATAGGAAATGAATTCCAGGTATCTAAAAATCAGTTTTTGCACACCAAAAGAAGAATCAAGTTGCTATATTCTTTTCCTTCTTTCAAACACTGGTATTAGTCAAAGAGGTATCCCAGTTTCTAAACCTCCAGGCATCTTTGAATGAAACTGATTGGAAAATCAGTATGTTTTTAATGAAAGGTCCTAAATAATTGTTTTCCATTCATCTTATATAATTTGTAGTTTCCCTAAAAGGAAAAGTTCAAAGGAAAATTTCCTTGAACAAATTGAACCTTGTTTTTAATTAGCTGTTGTTTAGTTTGGGGGTGAAATTCTTATTATTCAAAATTGGTTTCTGTGAGACAGCACTCTCTAATATTCTCCAAGAATTCTAAGAACCGTATAACAGTAATCAGCTTGTTCATAGTATTATGGACCAGGGGTGTTCTGCCAAGTAAGGAGGAGATATCAGTTCTGGAATATCTGGCCCTAGATCAAATGTGGAAGTTGCATTTTAAATTAGATCACGTATGTGCTACAAACAAAAGTTTTTGATTGCTCTTCCCTTTTCCTAGACTGGTTAAAACAGGGTAGCAAAGCCAGTTGTTACTGCCACTGAGACTTCATTTGACCCAGTCTTCTATGGGTCTCCTTTGCTCATCCAGCCAAATTACGCAGGTTATAGAGACGTGAGCAGAAAAAGAGAGAGAAAGGTTATCACATACCCTTTAGGAATCAGAGCAGCATGCAAAAGACAAGAGATAACAAGTGTTGTTGAAGAAAAGGGATTGTTAGTGGGAATGTAAATTGGTGCAATTGCTGTGGAAAACAATAGGAAGGTTTCTCAAAACATTCATAATAGAACTACCATAGGATCTAGCAATCCCACCACAGGGTATATATTCAAGGAAATGGAAACAGGATCTTGAAGACATTTCTGTACTCCTGTGTTCACTGCAGTGTTAGTCACAATAGCCAAGATATGGGACAAGTGAATGAATGAATGAAGAAGATGTGGTATGTATATACCTTGGTGTATTATTAAGCCATGAGAAAAAGGAAATTCTGCCATTTGCAATGACATGGATGACACTTTAGTGCATTAGGCTAAGTAAATAATCCAGACATAGAAAGACAAACACAGCATGGTTTCATTTATATATGGATTCTTAGAAATAAAAGTAAAACTCATAGAAACAGAGAATAAAAAATTGGCTCCCAGGAGCTGGGGAGTGACAGTGGTTACAAAGGAGAGGTTAGAAATAGGATATAAGCCTTTGACTGTAAGATAAATAAGGTCAGAGAACCTGATATAAAACATGAAGACTAGAGGTGATAATACTGCTACGCTATGGTTGAGATTGGCTAAAAGACTGATACTTGAATGTGTCACCAAAGAGAGAGAGAGAGGGAGAGAGGGACACATGCAGCAATGGAGGGATTGAAGGGCTGAATGGCAATAATCTTTTCATAATGGGGATCAGATCACCTTGATGTACACTTTAAATATCTTCCAATTTTATTTGTCAGTTACACCTCAATAAAGCTGAGAATGATCATAAGATATTTAAAGTATACATTGTGGTGATTTGAAGAACTATTCATGGTGAAATGGTTTCTCCTATATGGTTGATTGGCATACTGATCACCTCATATATTTATCTTTTCTTTTTTTTTGAGACGATTCAAGTTCTACTCTTGGCAAATTTCAATTGTGTAATGTGGTACTGTCAATTCTAGTCAGCATGTCTAGTCAATGGCTTCTCAGTCCTTACTCATCTTATAGCTGAGAGTTTGTACTGTTTATGTACTTTTTTAACGTGACAGTTTTCTGTGCCTCTGGGAACACAAGATGAAGTTGAACTTTTTTTTTCTTTTGGCCTCTTTTATTGGTTATTTATTTATTTATTTCCATCCATCTTTATTTTTGGCCTGTGTGGGCCTCCCATTGCAGTGGCCTCTCTCGTTTCAGAGCACTGGCTCTGGGCTTATGTGCTCCAGAGTGCTGGCTCGTAATTGGACACACCAGTCCAGCGGCTCCATGGCCCAAGGGATCTTCCTGAGCCAGAGATTGAACCAGTGCCCCTTGCACTGCAAGGTGGACTCTTTATCCACTGGACCACCAGGGAAGCCCGAAGTTGAACTTTTAAAAGAAATTGTAACTATTCTGTTCACTAATTCAATTTATGAGAGCTCATGTCATTCAACTGAGAATTTTGAAGCCTCATTATCAATGCTATTAAATCGGAACAAGGCATGATATTTCTGACATATATTGGGGATCCAGTATGCCCCAGAAAGAGTCATCAGTATAATGAGGATAATTGCCTGGGTTTCCGCAAACAGGGAAAACCCAGTCCATGTGAAATTCTGCCAGGTGTATTTTCTGAAAGAAGAGAAAAATGAATGACTGCAGGTGGTGCTTCCCTGGTGACTCAGTTGTAAAGAATCTGTCTGCAGTGCAGGAGACTCAAAGAGGTGTGCTCAGTCCCCAGTGTACGAACATCCCACAGAGGAGGAAGTGGCAACCCATTCCAGTATTCTTGCCTGGGAAATCCCATGGACAGAAGGGTCTGGAGGGCTACAGTCTATGGAGTCCCAAAAGAGTCGGGCAGGACTGAGTGACTGAACAACAGGTGGTGAGGTAAATTCACTTCTGAATAAACACACTATTTTAGCATTCATAAAACACAGAGAAGAATCATAGCATCAGCCTGTGAACATGACCTCACTCAAGATTTTGATATTTATGATAGAACCCTACTTGGACTTCATTGGTTTACTTAGCTGGGTTTCTACAAAACATGTTATTATTAAGAAATAACTGACTATTGATGGTGCTTTTTCTTCTATATATTTTTCATTTTTGAACCACAAAAATGTGATTTTTTGCATTTTATATTGTTCAAATATTATCTAGCAAGTAACATGAACTTCCTAGGTGGTACTAGTAGTATAGAACCCATCTGCCTCTGTAGGAGATATAAGAGACACAGATTCGATCCCTGGGTCAGGAAGATTCCCTGGAGGAGGAAATGACAACCCATTCCCATATTCTTGCCTGGGAAATCCCATGGACAGAGGGACCTAACAGGCTACGGTCTGTAGGGTTGCAAAGAGTCAGACATGACTGAACCAACTTAGCATGTACACAACATGAGCTTAGCCATGCTGGAAGTATCTATACTTATCTCTAACAGTACAATAAACCTCCCATATACTTTCTAATGTTCTAATACTGTGTTTTGTCTCCTAAAATTCTCAACCATCTCTTTTTACATAGTCCAATGATATTTTCTAACAAAAGGATACATTTTCTCCCAAATTGTTTTTCATGTATCTTGATTATGAAATATTTTAATATATATTTAAAGTTTGTAACAAGAATTTTAAAGAAGATGATAAAATGGTAAATACCAATACCTTAGCTTAAGAAATAGAACATGATTTCTAGAACTCTCCATGAGCTCTTCTCTGATTCCACCTTCTTTCCTCACACAATCATATCATAACACAAACTGTTCAATCATAATGCAGACTATTCAGTTTCAATAGTTCCTTGTCCTTATCAAGATAGCCACAGTTCAGAATTTGAAGCTAATCATTTTCTTGTTTTCAGTATTGCCTCTTACATTAGTTGCTTCTTCATCTCAACAAAGACCCAAAATTGGAAGAGTTTCAATAAGAGAGATATAGGCTGGTATGGAGGTTCCACAATCATGATGGCCCTGACTCTTTCTACTCCTGCTCTGCTATCACCAGCACTTGATGCCTACCTCATTGTTCAAGATGGCTGCTCACCTCCCTGTGTCCATTCTTTGTTCCAGCTAGCAGGAAACAGAAAGGAGGGAGCAAAAGTCATACACATATACTTAACAATTCTTCTTTTACTTTCATGGGTTTGGAATTATTCGTATTTCCTATTTCTCCTTGAGTTTTAGTTGTATTTTTCTAGGAATTTATGCATTCTACCTCAAATTTAGTAGGATGCTGTTTATAATTTCTTATTACCAATTTAATTTCTGTAGTATATTTAGTTATATATATTTTAATTCCTAATATTTTTACTTATGCTTTTAAACATTTTAAGAATAATTTTTCCAAAAGTATATATTTTAGAAGTCTTGCCAAAGGACCAATTTATGGCTCTTTTTATCTTATATTATGTTCTATTTTCTTGGTTTCTTCTCTATATTACTTTGTTCTGTGTGCTTTATGTTCGAATTTAGTTTCTATACTTTTAAAAGTATACATTTACACTATTTGTTTCAAGCTTTTCTTCTCTTCCAAAGTAAAAATTTGAGGAGACAAATATTCTTCCATTTCTTCCACTTTAGCTGTATTCTATATTTTTCAGTTCTTTGTGTTTTCCATTGTGTTAAAGTCTTTGATCCATGAGGTGCTTAGATGTATGTTTTAAACTTTGAAATGAATGAAACTTTTGTAGCTCCTTGTTTTGTTGTAAAGTCACTGTGGTCAAAACCTGGTTTGTATGGCATCAGTTCTAAACTTGCTGAGGCAGATTTGTGGACTAGCCATGGCCAATTGTGATAAATATTTCATTGTGCTTAAAAAGAATTGCATGTTTTTGACTTACTCGGTGCAGTATGTTCCAAGCCTATTAGATCAGGTTTGCCAGTTGTGATTTTCAGGTTGTCTTGAGACCTAACAATTTTTTGCCTGCTTAACCATCAATGAATGCAGATGTTTTGTTGAAATCTCCCTCTGTGATGTGAATATGTCTATTTTTCCTGATAGTTCTGTCCATTTTATCTTCTATATATTTTTAGATTATTTACATTGTGTTATTATGTCTCTATGAGTTTGGATTGCCTATATATTCCTGGCTTTTACTATTTTGTGGTGTCCCTTTTGATCTATTGTAGAGTTGTCTGATTATAATGTAATAGCAGTGCCAGCTTTCTTGAAGCAAGTGTTTACTTGGCATTACTTCTGTCCTTTCAATTTCAATAGTTCTATGTCCTTATACTTTAAATGTTCCTGTTATAAAAAACATATTGAAGGCCTTTGCATTTCTGCCCAGGCTAGAAATTTATCCTAATAAGTTTGATCTATTTGAACTTTCTGTGACTTTCTAAGCTTAGTTTTTAGTGACAGATTTCTATTTTTTCCAAGTATTTATTCTTCCCATCTCTCTTTTCTGCATTCTTTTGTAGTTATTTTTTGTTTTTGTTTTTGTTTTCGTTTTGATTTCATCCTACCTACCTACACACATACACACATATACACACACACACTCATACTGATGTCCTATGTGGCTGTATTATTTATATATTAGTTCAGTCATTTTTACCACTATAAAAACAGCAGGATTTTTGCAATAACATGTATGTTTTGATTTTTTTGTTCTTCACTAAGAAATTAGAAAAGAAGCTTATAATGCAGATCAAATAGGCCTATTTACCTTCACTTTATCCTGAATCTTCATTAAAACAATAGACTTTTTAAGTGAAAAGTCACAATGACAAAAATGCTGAGAGAGAAGATGACAGCAAAATCACTTTGGAAGCTGGAAAGTTAAAGACTAGCTGGGAAATGCCTCAATTTTCCACCAATGAAAGTGGAATTCTAGGTCAATAGTGAGGAAAGAAAATAAGCAATCTAATTGACCTAGAAGCAGCCCTCAAAGTTTTTTAAATGTTAAAAACTGAGGGTTAGCAAAAAATTGCTTAGGAACAGTTAAATCCACAAATTTCTTCCTCAAGTCTGCATGGATACAGATGTTCCTCTCCACCAAACAGAGGTGTAGTCTTGAGCCAGGTGAAGCAGAGGGTACACTGTGCAGACTCAGGGATGGACTTCACAATGAAAACAGAGCCCCTGAGTGACAGATGACATGTTGCATGGTGAGAATGCTGCTGTCCACTCTACTAGCCCCACCAGGCCTATTCTCTCCTTGTGTCAATAGGCAAGAGACCAGGGAGATATTTCTTTGGGGAACACAGCTAGCACAAGAGAAAAGGTGAAAATATATAGCATAAAATATATATATATTCGCCAAAAAAGCTCCAATCAGATGATTCTAGATATAAGTTCACATTCAACAACAAATCCCAAAGCACATGTACAGGACTTCCAACCAACTTTTCACTGCCTGAAATATGAGCAAAGCACCAAAGTTCCTGGATATCTGAAGACAGCCTCAGGCACAAAAGAGAGAGACCCAACCAAAGGAAAAGAAAACAAAAACTTGCAGGAAACAGAATCTGTGCAAGATGAAAACACAAGAAACTATCATTAATACATTCATAGAGGAGAACAAAGAAATTTCATTCATGAAATATGAATGACATTCTGTAGCAGAGGAATAAGAAGCAGAAATGTATATAAATAAAATAGGAAATAAATATATAAAATAGTAAATATAGTGTAAAGATATAAGTGGAAACTTTAAAAGGAATAAACAAGATAAGAAAATAATACGAGTTTTAGGAAAAGAATAGAGAAAACTGAGAAGATTACATCAAAATTCAGGAAAATTTCCATATGGAAAAACATCATTTTTATGACAAAGTCCCACTGGGTACTACTAAAATGAATGAACCAGATGCACATAGGGTATATTGAAAGTTTAAAATACAGTGAATGTGGAGAGGACCCTAAGAGTTTACAGAAAGAAGGAAAAACAGATTCCTTTGGCTAAAAAAACATGAATGGCAGAAAATTTTTTTAGAACATCACTGGAAACTTATAGGAAGTAAGGGAGGCAATGCCTTCGAAAATCTAAGATTGTTTTCAACCTAGAAATCCATACTCAGTCAAACTCTCAATGAAGGGAGAGAGCAGACTTAACTCTAGGTAGTTTTTCCAGGTCTAGAGGAAGAAAATGACTAGATTTAGGACATATGGGGAAGCCCTGAAAGAGATGTCTCTAAGACAATGAAATGTGTAGAATATTTGATGTAGATCAGGTGTCCTATCATTTGATTTTCAGAAAGAAGATTTAAATAACCAGGGAATATTTGGGGCTGATTTAGTGATATCCACTGAGAAAACTAAGCAAGTAAGCAGGGTACCCAAACAGGAAAAATAATATATATCTGATTTCTCAGCTGTTAGTAGATGTCTAGACAATATTCTGAACATTGAACTCTGCCCTTTAAGCCCAAATTAAATGTGGGGGGAGATTCTCTCCTTGTGTCAATAGGCAAGAGACCAGGAGATATTTCTTTGGGGAACACAGCTAGCACAAGAGAAAAGGTGAAAATATATAGCATAAAATATATATATATTCGCCAAAAAAGCTCCAATCAGATGATTCTAGATATAAGTTCACATTCAACAACAAATCCCAAAGCACATGTACAGGACTTCCAACCAACTTTTCACTGCCTGAAATATGAGCAAAGCACCAAAGTTCCTGGATATCTGAAGACAGCCTCAGGCACAAAAGAGAGAGACCCAACCAAAGGAAAAGAAAACAAAAACTTGCAGGAAACAGAATCTGTGCAAGATGAAAACACAAGAAACTATCATTAATACATTCATAGAGGAGAACAAAGAAATTTCATTCATGAAATATGAATGACATTCTGTAGCAGAGGAATAAGAAGCAGAAATGTATATAAATAAAATAGGAAATAAATATATAAAATAGTAAATATAGTGTAAAGATATAAGTGGAAACTTTAAAAGGAATAAACAAGATAAGAAAATAATACGAGTTTTAGGAAAAGAATAGAGAAAACTGAGAAGATTACATCAAAATTCAGGAAAATTTCCATATGGAAAAACATCATTTTTATGACAAAGTCCCACTGGGTACTACTAAAATGAATGAACCAGATGCACATAGGGTATATTGAAAGTTTAAAATACAGTGAATGTGGAGAGGACCCTAAGAGTTTACAGAAAGAAGGAAAAACAGATTCCTTTGGCTAAAAAAACATGAATGGCAGAAAATTTTTTTAGAACATCACTGGAAACTTATAGGAAGTAAGGGAGGCAATGCCTTCGAAAATCTAAGATTGTTTTCAACCTAGAAATCCATACTCAGTCAAACTCTCAATGAAGGGAGAGAGCAGACTTAACTCTAGGTAGTTTTTCCAGGTCTAGAGGAAGAAAATGACTAGATTTAGGACATATGGGGAAGCCCTGAAAGAGATGTCTCTAAGACAATGAAATGTGTAGAATATTTGATGTAGATCAGGTGTCCTATCATTTGATTTTCAGAAAGAAGATTTAAATAACCAGGGAATATTTGGGGCTGATTTAGTGATATCCACTGAGAAAACTAAGCAAGTAAGCAGGGTACCCAAACAGGAAAAATAATATATATCTGATTTCTCAGCTGTTAGTAGATGTCTAGACAATATTCTGAACATTGAACTCTGCCCTTAAGCAAAATTATGTGAGAGCCATAACAGGAGGATGATGGAGACATGAAAAGCCCAAGTGTGTTCAATGGAGGAGGCCGGGAAAGATAGCTAAATTCTCATCATCTAACATAGTGGAGTGTTAACTATAATACCTTCAGTGAAATTCGAGAGATGGTATCATATGAATATTATTAAACTGCAAATAAATGTTCAAAGAAAAAGCTGGAAGATTGAAACTGGCTGCCTTCAAGAAGCAGAAAATGGTTAGCAGGAACTAATTATGCAACTCGCCTTGCGTAAATATTTAAACATAAATGGAACCTCCACCTGCCCAGTTGAATTATTTTGTACAGAGCAGTGGAGACTGGTATAGTCCATAGTGATTTATTTATGCGTTATTATAAGAGCACCTGGGGTCGGCGTAGAGCATGCCCCAGAATCTGCAATCACTGCCACCAGGTGGCAATAGGGAATTATATCTGCATCTGCAGGACTTTTGTCCCTTGAGCACCACTCATTTTGAGATGTCTTCAGATTCTGAATTTGGTCATGTCCTGAACAGAATGTTTTCAGTCACTTGAAATAAGTTGTAGAAGGCATGTTCACAAGATCTTGTATATCATATATGTGTGGGGAATACAAATCCACGATGATAGAATTGGGATTGAATAAAGACACACTAGGTTGCAGTTGCTGGAGTGAAAGCAATATGAAAAGAAATGAGAGGTAAAGTTTTAGGTATAAATTTAAAAACTCACATAAATAAAAAAGTGTTCTGGAAGGCAAGATAACCCAAGGGAAACCACTGAAAGGGAATTCAGATACACAGATGTCTGCTTCAATTCTGCTGTGACCATGATGTCACACTGAGACTTATTTTGCTCTTCTGAAAATATAAGTCTTTGTACCAGATCATCTCTAAATACCTGTTCTAGTAGCCTATGATGCCTTTATATATTAAAAAGCTCTTTTATGATTGTGGGAGATACAAAAAGTATCAAGAAAGCAGCAGATTCTCTCATATCTTGATATATTTCATTTCAGTCATTTCTTGGCGCATAATGTATATGTGAATATGTTTTTTATTTTTTTAAAGTATATCATTCTATACATTTAATTTCATGTAAGTCTCTCATCATAAAATATAAAACAAACTCTTTCCCACTCACAGTATATCCTTTGGTCACCAGCACAAGGCCTTTTCTCTGGCCACCTCAACCCTGGCTATCTCCAGCCTCACCTCCCCACCCTCTGAGATTCTTTACTTATCCCTTCTTTGCTCTGGATTTTTCTCTTCTCCCAAACTCTAAGGAAATATACCTTCCACAACACCCTACCCCCCACACCGAATTCCTCCTCCACTCATGATTAGTTCAGATAAATCTGCAAACATGTGCTCTCAGGATCTGAATCTTTCTGTTCACCCCGAGTGACTTATTCCAACATCATCTTAAGATTAGGGTCAATCACTCAGTCTCACGTTGAAATTAGTCTTGAGCAGAAGATCAATTTGTTAAGGACTCTCTTACTCCTTTTCACAACTTCTAAACCAATCGTTGTCTTAATGACTCATCTCAGACTTAAGAGCTTTATTTTCCTGTCCATTACCCTCTACTACTAGCCCTCTGGTCCTCAGTTTGGGACCTTACTACAGTATTATCTCTTCAAACTAGTTTAGCTTAGGAATCACATGCCCTAAGTGAAAATAGCAATAGACCTGAATGTATGGGATTCACGTTTACTAGGTAGATAGAACTGGTACATCCCATCCCATCTCCCAAACTCTTACACTTAGCCCCTAATAGATTTTACAATATATTAGCATTACCATCCACTGCAGAACTTATTTATCTTGAATTTGTAATTCCATTCTAAATTGTTCATGATATTTGCAGAAACATTACCTTGTGTCCTATAATATTCATGTATATTTTAAAGTTTTTATATAGGCAAAAATGTGATAAGTCCTTAGGGTTTAAAGCATATAAATATATTAATATCTTTCTATTTTGGTTTTCTCATTTTATATCTGCCAGTGCTGTTTTATCATTGTTTTATATATATGACTTATATATGTATATATTTACAGTTAAACTTTTTATGAAATCCAGTTTTCTCCTTGTATTTTTGAAAGTTTTAATGTGATAATCAGAAGGTACAGCTGCATTATATCTTAAAGTGTGTCTTATTATCAATTTAATAATATTCAAATTATATGTCACTTTCTGATTTGTGTTTGAAGTCTTTCCTTAAAAATAGTTAATAATTGAACCCTAAATTTCATTTGTCATTTTGTATTACTCAGAAAAAAATTTTAAACTTATTTTACTGATTTATTTACATATCCTTTACTTTTCAAATATTCAGTGGAAAGTTTTATCATGTGGAAGATGCCCATCATCTCATTGTAGGATATATAAGGCCAAAAGAGACATTTGTGCATTAATTTATTTGGGGAAAGAGTAGATACCTTTGGGGTTAATCATGATTAGTTCAGATAAATCTGCAAACATGTGCTCTCAGGATCTGAATCTTTCTGTTCACCCCGAGTGACTTATTCCAACATCATCTTAAGATTAGGGTCAATCACTCAGTCTCACGTTGAAATTAGTCTTGAGCAGAAGATCAATTTGTTAAGGACTCTCTTACTCCTTTTCACAACTTCTAAACCAATCGTTGTCTTAATGACTCATCTCAGACTTAAGAGCTTTATTTTCCTGTCCATTACCCTCTACTACTAGCCCTCTGGTCCTCAGTTTGGGACCTTACTACAGTATTATCTCTTCAAACTAGTTTAGCTTAGGAATCACATGCCCTAAGTGAAAATAGCAATAGACCTGAATGTATGGGATTCACGTTTACTAGGTAGATAGAACTGGTACATCCCATCCCATCTCCCAAACTCTTACACTTAGCCCCTAATAGATTTTACAATATATTAGCATTACCATCCACTGCAGAACTTATTTATCTTGAATTTGTAATTCCATTCTAAATTGTTCATGATATTTGCAGAAACATTACCTTGTGTCCTATAATATTCATGTATATTTTAAAGTTTTTATATAGGCAAAAATGTGATAAGTCCTTAGGGTTTAAAGCATATAAATATATTAATATCTTTCTATTTTGGTTTTCTCATTTTATATCTGCCAGTGCTGTTTTATCATTGTTTTATATATATGACTTATATATGTATATATTTACAGTTAAACTTTTTATGAAATCCAGTTTTCTCCTTGTATTTTTGAAAGTTTTAATGTGATAATCAGAAGGTACAGCTGCATTATATCTTAAAGTGTGTCTTATTATCAATTTAATAATATTCAAATTATATGTCACTTTCTGATTTGTGTTTGAAGTTTTTCCCTTTAAAAAATAGTTAATAATTGAACCCTAAATTTCATTTGTCATTTTGTATTACTCAGAAAAAATTTTTAAACTTATTTTACTGATTTATTTACATATCCTTTACTTTTCAAATATTCAGTGGAAAGTTTTATCATGTGGAAGATGCCCATCATCTCATTGTAGGATATATAAGGCCAAAAGAGACATTTGTGCATTAATTTATTTGGGGAAAGAGTAGATACCTTTGGGGGTTAATCTTTAAGTTAATTAGAAAGTAAAAGGCAAATTACAATCCGGTGCCCTGATCCTGCCATGCTAAATGCCGTTCCTGCATTCATGGTGGCTTTTAGTGAGTAAACATTTTTTCCTATCATGATCTTTCAAAAGGATTTTTTTAGGGTGAATATCACATGTTGTTGTTATCATTTGGTCATTAAGTTGTGACCAATTCTTCTGTGACTCCATGGACTGTAGTCCACTAGGCTCCTCTATCCATGGAATTTTCCAGGCAAGAATACTGGAGTGAATGGCCATTTCCTTCTCCAGAAGATCTTCCTGACCCAGGGATCAAACTCAAGTCTCCTGCAATGGTGGGTGGATTCTTTACTGCTGAGCCACCTGGGAAGTCCTTGTTGTCACATTCCATGTGCTTATGTATATGAGACAGGGTGATTCTTCTGTTTGCATATTTCCAAATTTTTTTTTAAACAAGGCTCAATGTGCGAAACAGGTCTGAAATAGGCAGGAATTGGAGACTTGGAAGGAAGTGATTACAATAACCTAAATCAGAGATAATGATGACTTAGAACAAATAATAGTGGAGATGAGGAAAAAACGACAGAGTCTAGACATTTTTTCAGTAAATACAATTGATGGAAATTGATGGGATGAGGGTGAGAAGGATTTCAAGGACAAGCAATGTAGTATAGTGACTGAGGGCATGAGGGTGTGAACCCTGCGTGGGCTCCAAGCTCTAGTCTGCCATTTCCAGACTCTATGACTGTGAGCAAGTTGCTTAACCATTCTCTGCTTCATGTCTTCATGAGGAAAGTCAGGTAATGGCAATACTGCTCTCATCGTGTTGTAAGAAAAATTTGGATTAAACCATTTATCTGATTTTTAACTTAAAGCAGTGTTTTTATATGCTCAACACACTCTGTAATCATGGGGACGGTAATGCTATTATTGTCTATATATGATCCTGAAGAAGAACAGGGTTTGAGGAAGAAAAGAACAAGTTCAGTTTTCAACATTTGAGGAGTGGAGTTTTATCTGAGACATTCAAATTATATTAGACAGACAACTGGATTTATAGGTCTAAAAGGAGAAGACTGGCTGAAAAAAAGTTAGGTGGTTTGATTTTCTCTTTCATTAAACGAATGAAAACATATGAAATTTCCTAAGTATTACTGTGAGAAGAGATAAGTACCTATGACAGAGTTTCAGAAAACTTCAGTTTTATGGAAGGATAAAGGAAAATCAGGCTTCCCTGGTGGCTCAGATGGTAAAGAAGGTACCTGCAATATGGGAAGCTTGGAATCCATCCCTGGGTTGGGAAGATCCCATGGAGGGCATGGCAACCCACTCTAGTATTCTTGCCTGGAGAATCCCCATGGACTGAGGAGTATTGTGGTCTACAGTCCATGGGGTTGTAAAGAGTTGGACATGACTGAGGGACTAAGCACAGCACAAGGAAAATGAACAGGCAAGGGAGACAAAGGACCAGGCAGAGATGGAGAAGAAAAACCAGAGGATTGAGATATCTATCACAGAGCCCCCAAAAGAGTTCTCCAGCAGGAAGGAGTCACCAACCCTTAGGTGTTGATATGAAGTCTACAGGGGCTTCCCAGGTGGTGCAGTGGTGGAGTCTGCCTGCCAATGCAGGAGACATAAAAAACGCCAGTTTGATACCTGAGTCAGGAAGATTCCCTGGAGGAGGGCATGGCAATCCACTCCAGTGTTCTCGCCTGGATACTTCCTATTGATGGAAAGTTAAATGCTTCATTATTGGGCTGCCATGACAAAATACCATAGACTGAGTGACCTAAACAACAAGAATTTGTTTCTCCCAGTTCTACAACCTGAAAATCCAAGATCAAGGACCAAGAACCAGAAAGACTAGTGTCTGATGAGAGAACTGTGTCCTTAGGTTGCAGACGGTGCCTTCTCTCTGTGTTCTCACATAGCAGAGTGAGAGAGAGATCAAGGTCTGTGGTGTCTCCTTTTACAAGAGTACCCATCCCAACATGCCAGGGCCTCATCATCATGATCTCATCCAATTCCATTACTTCCCAAAGTCCCCATATCCAAATACCATCATACTGGAGGTAAGGGCTTCTAAACATCAGCCTATAAAAATGCTATACCTGGGGCTTCCCTGGTGGTCCAGTGGGTAAGGACACCTCCTTGCAGTGCAAGGGGCGCTGGTTCGATCCCTGGCCTGGGAAGATCCCACGTGCCAGGAGCGGCTGGACGGATGTGTCCAATTACTGAGTCAGAGCTCTGGAGCGCATGCGCCCAGAGCTGGTGCTCTGCGACGACAGAGGCCACTGCGATGGGAGGCCCACATGGGCCAAAGAACAAAGATGGGTGAGAATGGACAAATGAAAGACCAATAGAAGTGGCCTGCCTGCTCCCCTCCCTCCCCACCCCACCCCCCCAAAAAAAATATATAAATAAATATTTTTTTAAAAAAATGCTATAACTGCTTCTTATGACCATAGAACCCTTCTCATAGTCGTTTTATTGTTGAACAGAATGCAGTCACGGGAAACAAATATCGAACAAAAAAGGACCACATGATGTGTAAACTTATGTGCTTGTGCATCACTTACTCTTCTACCATTGGTGGACTGACAACGATCACTGGTACCTCCACCAACCTGATCTTCTCTGAGCATTTCAATATGTAAGTAAAATGACTGAATTCATGATTTAGTAAACAGACAGCATACAAATTATTAGAATGATTCCTACCTGTTCCGGAGAATCCAAAGACAGAGATGTTATATTGGGTTAACGCTCCTTTGTTCCCATCAAGACTGCTGTAAGTCTAGAAACATTCCCTTCTGCTCCTTCCCATACAGTGGCATTTGTAGGACATAGTGAATTAACAGGTGTCTGCAGATTCCAAGGTCGGCTTAGATGAAATAGCCTCTTGGAGTTGATACCTATCAGACTGAGTGACCTAAACAACAAGGGCCAAAATTTGTTTTTCTCCCAGTTCTACAACCTGAAAATCCAAGATCAAGGACCAAGAACCAGAAAGACTAGTGTCTGATGAGAGAACTGTGTCCTTAGGTTGCAGACGTGCCTTCTCTCTGTGTTCTCACATAGCAGAGTGAGAGAGAGATCAAGGTCTGTGGTGTCTCCTTTTACAAGAGTACCCATCCCAACATGCCAGGGCCTCATCATCATGATCTCATCCAATTCCATTACTTCCCAAAGTCCCCATATCCAAATACCATCATACTGGAGGTAAGGGCTTCTAAACATCAGCCTATAAAAATGCTATACCTGGGGCTTCCCTGGTGGTCCAGTGGGTAAGGACACCTCCTTGCAGTGCAAGGGGCGCTGGTTCGATCCCTGGCCTGGGAAGATCCCACGTGCCACGGAGCGGCTGGACGGATGTGTCCAATTACTGAGTCAGAGCTCTGGAGCGCATGCGCCCAGAGCTGGTGCTCTGCGACGACAGAGGCCACTGCGATGGGAGGCCCACATGGGCCAAAGAACAAAGATGGGTGAGAATGGACAAATGAAAGACCAATAGAAGTGGCCTGCCTGCTCCCCTCCCTCCCCACCCCACTCCCCCAAAATAAATATATAAATAAATATTTTTTTAAAAAAATGCTATAACTGCTTCTTATGACCATAGAACTCTTCTCATAGTACGTTTTATTGTTGAACAGAATGCAGTCACGGGAAACAAATATCGAACAAAAAAGGACCACATGATGTGTAAACTTATGTGCTTGTGCATCACTTACTCTTCTACCATTGGTGGACTGACAACGATCACTGGTACCTCCACCAACCTGATCTTCTCTGAGCATTTCAATATGTAAGTAAAATGACTGAATTCATGATTTAGTAAACAGACAGCATACAAATTATTAGAATGATTCCTACCTGTTCCGGAGAATCCAAAGACAGAGATGTTATATTGGGTTAACGCTCCTTTGTTCCCATCAAGACTGCTATAAGTCTAGAAACATTCCCTTCTGCTCCTTCCCATACAGTGGCATTTGTAGGACATAGTGAATTAACAGGTGTCTGCAGATTCCAAGGTCAGCTTAGATGAAATAGCCTCTTGGATAATCATGCTCACCAAACACGTGCATGGATGCTCAGTTGCTCAGTTGTATCCAACTTGTTGCAATAGTATGGACTGTAGCCCACCAAACTCCTCTGTCCATTGGATTTTCCAGGAAAGAATACTGGAGTGGGTTGCCATTTCCTCCTCAAGGATCTTGCCAATTCAGGGATTGAACCCACATCTCCTGTGTCTCCAAACACAGAAGACACTTTTTATTGTAATTAATATTGCAAATGGTAGTTACCTAAAGTGGAAAGGAATTGTTTCCATGGGACATTGTATGAAGGGTTTGTCAACAGACATTTGAACTTAAATGATGAGTAGTAAACAGAATTTCTTATTACAGAAAGTTTAGTGTTGGTATTGAAAAAGATTTGAAGGATTGGGCAATTGCAGGAATAAAGTATTCTAAGGACAGATGTATAAATCTGAATATAAGTTAGTCCTGTGATGTCACTTCAGTGCAGAAAATGGGGAATGTTGGATACTATCAGGACACTTGAGTTAAAAATTCCACTTTTCAGTCATTTACTTTGTGAATCTGAGCAATAAAAAGTATGTAGCTCTTCCAAGATTTAATTTTTTCATACCTAAAATAGTCACAGTTCATGTGATTATTGTAAGAATTAAATCAAGTAAAATCTGTAAAAATGCTTCATAGTGTATAAGAATTATTGAAAGAAGAACCCTAACAGAGCAGATTAGGGACAATATAACACAGACCTTCATGTGCACTTATATCCATCATTTGTCCTCCAATGGCTGACTTAGAAAAGAACCTTAGAAAGACATTTGGGGGCTTCCCTGGTGGTCCAGTGGGTAAGGACACCGCCTTGCAGTGCAAGGGGCGCTGGTTCGATCCCTGGCCTGGGAAGATCCCACGTGCCACGGAGCGGCTGGACCGATGTGTCCAACTACTGAGCCAGCACTCTGGAGCGCATGCACCCAGAGCCGGTGCTCTGCAGTGAGAGAGGCCACTGCGATGGATGGCCCACACAGGCCAAAGAACAAAGATGGAAATAAATGAAAGACCAATAGAAGTGGCCTAAAAAAAAAAAATTAAAAAGAAAGACATTTGGTTTATGAGGGAGAGACTTTTTTTTTTCAATTTTAACATGTTTTATTTTTTGCTGAGTAATTGAAAAATTGATTAACTCACCCAACTTATGGCTATAAGTTGTATTTATTTCATACTAGTGTTATTTATTTTATTTTTAATATTTATGTTTGATTGATAATTGCTTTACAATATTGGTTTGATTTTTGTCATACGTTGACATGCATTTAGCATAGGTGCACATAAGTTCCCTTCTTGAATCTCCCTTCCTCCTCCTGCCCATTCCCACCCTTGTAGGTTATTACAGAGCCCCAGTTTGAGTTCCCTAAGTCACACAACAAGTAAGTTATAAGTGAGAGACTTCTGAAATTCCCAGTGCCAGAGAAGATTTATCCAATGCATTTCCTAATTCAAGACAGGAAATGTACTTGATCCCTTCCTGAAACTAGACTCCTATCCTTTCTCATGAATCCCCTAGAGAAAGGCATTCTACATCTCAGTCCTCTCTGTAAAACTCGTTTTTTCTAAAACTTGGACTAAAATTTTATTTAATTTTTTTGCTTTGTTGGTGTTAGAGCACTGCTGGTTTCTACCATTCCCATGAAATTACTAGTAACCATATTGCGTTTGCCCTTGGTCTTTGTGTTCTTGCCTGTTATATCAACAAAATTTTCTTTCTTTTATTTAACTGTTCCCTGGACTCTTTGAATGCATTCATCCTTTTTCCAGTGACAGATTGAGACCACTATAGCACTTGGAGCAAAATGTTTCAGTAACTATTTTCCCTAATTGTCTTATCTTGTAATTCTCCTAATCATAGGAATTTGGCCCAAACATTCTTTTTAGAAAATGCTTAAAATACACTTTAAAATTTAGTGGTTTTTTTCTTCAAAGTTTCTTTAACATTAAGAGTTATATGACAACTGGAGAAAACTCAATCCCTTCTTGGTAGAAAATATTGAAATATAAGAGGCAAAACAACCTTAGGGACAAAATATAAATGAGGGCAGATGTATAAATATGAATAAAAGTTAGTGCTATGATGTTACTTCAGTGCCTAAAATGGGGAAACTTAGATACAGTCAGGTCACTTGAGTTAAAAATTCTACTTTTCACTCACTTATGTTGTGAATTTGAACAACAAAAAGTAAATAGGTTTAAATGTATATAATAATTTGAACAGTAAAAAGTAAATAATAAGTAAAAAAATTAGATATTTAATGGTTTTTTCTTAAATATTGACCTAAAAATACAACAGCAACCCAAAGCAGCAGTGGAATGAAATGCATTCAGTTTCACTGGAAAAACTTTCAGAAACTTAAAACTACATAAAATAAAAAAGATTTATATTCTATGTTCAGATGTTTGCAGCCAGAGAGAAATCACCTTTTATTTCCAAAGCCACTATAATAATCTCACATTTTCTGTTGACACTTCTTGCCATCTTTTTGAGCAATACCAGTGATCATTTTGTACAAGTTCATTTTGGGTCTTGCTATATTCCAAAGGGTACATAAGCCTGAGAGTCAATGATTTCAAGTGCCTTTGAAACTTAGAAAAATATACTATCTTCTAAGCAAACTATGGGAGGAAGATACTGGTAATACATTTCAAAGTCTTATCTATCAAAGTCTTTATCTATTTACATATATAAAAATGTATTTACATATTATACATGTAAAGCCTTTCATTGTTTTGTTTTTTTTTTGGCACAAGGAAAGTAAGAACAATGAATTCTGAGGAAGCTAAATTTTATCCTGTGCAAATAAAAATAGATCTTCATTCACTCAGTCAATCAACAAAATTTTCTTTCTTTTATTTAACTGTTCCCTGGACTCTTTGAATGCATTCATCCTTTTCCAGTGACAGATTGAGACCACTATAGCACTTGGAGCAAAATGTTTCAGTAACTATTTTCCCTAATTGTCTTATCTTGTAATTCTCCTAATCATAGGAATTTGGCCCAAACATTCTTTTTAGAAAATGCTTAAAATACACTTTAAAATTTAGTGGTTTTTCTTCAAAGTTTCTTTAACATTAAGAGTTATATGACAACTGGAGAAAACTCAATCCCTTCTTGGTAGAAAATATTGAAATATAAGAGGCAAAACAACCTTAGGGACAAAATATAAATGAGGGCAGATGTATAAATATGAATAAAAGTTAGTGCTATGATGTTACTTCAGTGCCTAAAATGGGGAAACTTAGATACAGTCAGGTCACTTGAGTTAAAAATTCTACTTTTCACTCACTTATGTTGTGAATTTGAACAACAAAAAGTAAATAGGTTTAAATGTATATAATAATTTGAACAGTAAAAAGTAAATAATAAGTAAAAAAATTAGATATTTAATGTTTTTTTCTTAAATATTGACCTAAAAATACAACAGCAACCCAAAGCAGCAGTGGAATGAAATGCATTCAGTTTCACTGGAAAAACTTTCAGAAACTTAAAACTACATAAAATAAAAAAGATTTATATTCTATGTTCAGATGTTTGCAGCCAGAGAGAAATCACCTTTTATTTCCAAAGCCACTATAATAATCTCACATTTTCTGTTGACACTTCTTGCCATCTTTTTGAGCAATACCAGTGATCATTTTGTACAAGTTCATTTTGGGTCTTGCTATATTCCAAAGGGTACATAAGCCTGAGAGTCAATGATTTCAAGTGCCTTTGAAACTTAGAAAAATATACTATCTTCTAAGCAAACTATGGGAGGAAGATACTGGTAATACATTTCAAAGTCTTATCTATCAAAGTCTTTATCTATTTACATATATAAAAATGTATTTACATATTATACATGTAAAGCCTTTCATTGTTTTGTTTTTTTTTTGGCACAAGGAAAGTAAGAACAATGAATTCTGAGGAAGCTAAATTTTATCCTGTGCAAATAAAAATAGATCTTCATTCACTCAGTCAATCAACAAATATTTGTTGAGATTTGACAATGTGCAAGGCATGGTTTTGAATTCTTTTGGAAAACACAAAAAAATAAAACCTACCAGAAAGAAGATTCTATCTCATTGTCTAGACAAAACATATGTATACAGAAGCCATTGAAAATTTTAAAGCATAATGTTTGTTTTTTGACATACAGGGAAGAAGGTAAAATGGCAAGTACTGAGCTCTTGTCAGATGAATTGCATAAAATATAGTGTACACGAATCCTATATATCCTTGTTGTGGAAGTGGTATATAGTGGTTATTAAAGGTATAGATTCTGAGATTAAAATGTCTCTATTCAGATACCAGCTCTTAGACAAATTACTTAATGTCTTTAAGCCTATTATTTTGCCAGGGAAAATGAGGATAATAATCTCTCTCTCAGAGTTGTTTTGAGTTTTATATAAAATAAGTAAGACTTAGAACAGTTCCTAACATGAAGCATGTGCTCCATAAATGTTTGCTGTTATTAGTAGAGTTGAGATATTTGACGTTCAGCTTGACAGAAGACCAAACCAAGATCAGTCAGACCCCACAGTCTGTCTCCCTAAAGTCTTGCCTCCCTAGAAACCTTTGAACGTGTGTCCTTAACGAGGACTCTAGTTCTGCAGCACCCCTTGATCACAAGAGAAAACCTGGCTCAGTCTTAAGAGAGGTAAACAGTGAACACCATGTTTATGGAAAATGATTTTCTGTTGACACTTCTTGCCATCTTTTTGAGCAATACCAGTGATCATTTTGTACAAGTTCATTTTGGGTCTTGCTATATTCCAAAGGGTACATAAGCCTGAGAGTCAATGATTGCAAGTGCCTTTGAAACTTAGAAAAATATACTATCTTCTAAGCAAACTATGGGAGGAAGATACTGGTAATACATTTCAAAGTCTTATCTATCAAAGTCTTTATCTATTTACATATATAAAAATGTATTTACATATTATACATGTAAAGCCTTTCATTGTTTTGTTTTTTTGGCACAAGGAAAGTAAGAACAATGAATTCTGAGGAAGCTAAATTTTATCCTGTGCAAATAAAAATAGATCTTCATTCACTCAGTCAATCAACAAATATTTGTTGAGATTTGACAATGTGCAAGGCATGGTTTTGAATTCTTTTGGAAAACACAAAAAAATAAAACCTACCAGAAAGAAGATTCTATCTCATTGTCTAGACAAAACATATGTATACAGAAGCCATTGAAAATTTTAAAGCATAATGTTTGTTTTTTGACATACAGGGAAGAAGGTAAAATGGCAAGTACTGAGCTCTTGTCAGATGAATTGCATAAAATATAGTGTACACGAATCCTATATATCCTTGTTGTGGAAGTGGTATATAGTGGTTATTAAAGGTATAGATTCTGAGATTAAAATGTCTCTATTCAGATACCAGCTCTTAGACAAATTACTTAATGTCTTTAAGCCTATTATTTTGCCAGGGAAAATGAGGATAATAATCTCTCTCTCAGAGTTGTTTTGAGTTTTATATAAAATAAGTAAGACTTAGAACAGTTCCTAACATGAAGCATGTGCTCCATAAATGTTTGCTGTTATTAGTAGAGTTGAGATATTTGACGTTCAGCTTGACAGAAGACCAAACCAAGATCAGTCAGACCCCACAGTCTGTCTCCCTAAAGTCTTGCCTCCCTAGAAACCTTTGAACGTGTGTCCTTAACGAGGACTCTAGTTCTGCAGCACCCCTTGATCACAAGAGAAAACCTGGCTCAGTCTTAAGAGAGGTAAACAGTGAACACCATGTTTATGGAGAAAATGAATGCAAATAATCCATAAAATGAAAGCACAAAAAGTCTCTAATCGGTTTTTCTGGGAAGCAGTGGAATATAGTCTATGCATGTCTTTGCACAGTTGAGAAGAGTAGTGTGTAGATTGATTGATGTTCTAAGACTGATGTTCAGTCTCCTGGGGACAGGACACCATCTAGGAGTCTATTATCAACATGTTGATAAATGATGAGAGGCACAACTAGGTTCATTGTGAAGTGATAGGTAAATTTAGACTCAGGGCACTGTACAACCATAAGGTGGTGAGTAACTAGGCATGAGGATTTAAGGGTAAGGAAAGGTTAAGGCAGCTCTAGGAAATATTGACACTAGGACTGTATCACCATAGATAGAGATTCCATGAACTTCTAGAGAAGACTTAAGGGTTCATTAGAGAGATAAATAAATTTCATTTTGAATATATTGAAGTGGCCTGCTCAGAGTCTATCTCAAAGGAGATTTTCAGAAGACATTTGCAGACACATTCCAATTAGTTATAAATTTGGGATTGTGTATGTGTGGGTGTGCTTGTGTCAGACTCTGACACTAAGTTGTGTCAGACTCTTTGGGACGCTTTGGACTGTAACCCACCAGGCTCCTCTGTCCATGGGATTTTTCAGGTAAGAGTACTGGAGTGGGCTGCCATGCCCTCGCCCTCCTCGGAGATCTTCCCGACCGAGAGATCAAATCCGCATCTCCTGTGTCTTCTGCATTACAGATGGATTTTTTACCTGCTGAGCCATCGTAGAAACTACATATTATTCAGTGTAGGAAGGGAAATATAAGGAGAAAAAAATTAAGAGAATTGAGACATGGATGGATTCTTAGGAAATACTTGTTAAAAAAAGATGAGAAAAGTTAATCAAGGTAGGCAGAGGGCCAGGAGCACATGGGTTTTTTTGTTTTTTGTTTCTTTTTACCTCTAAGTCATCATTTGTTTCCATCTGTCTTTATTCTTTGGCCTGTGTGGGTCTCCCATTGCAGTGACCTCTGTTGTTGCAGAGCACCAGCTCTGGGCGCATGTGCTCAGAGTGCTGGCTCCTAATTGGACACACCAGCCCAGCCACTCTGTGGCACGTGGGATCTTCCCAGGCAAGGGATCAAACTGGTGCCCCTTGCACTGCAAAGTGGACTCTTTACCCACTGGACCACCAGGGAAACCCAGCACAGTAGAGGAAAGTAAAATGTTATGGAAATAACTTAAAAACTCAGGGGGAAAAATTTTGTCTTACAGTTGAGAAGAGTAGTGTGTAGATTGATTGATGTTCTAAGACTGATGTTCAGTCTCCTGGGGACAGGACACCATCTAGGAGTCTATTATCAACATGTTGATAAATGATGAGAGGCACAACTAGGTTCATTGTGAAGTGATAGGTAAATTTAGACTCAGGGCACTGTACAACCATAAGGTGGTGAGTAACTAGGCATGAGGATTTAAGGGTAAGGAAAGGTTAAGGCAGCTCTAGGAAATATTGACACTAGGACTGTATCACCATAGATAGAGATTCCATGAACTTCTAGAGAAGACTTAAGGGTTCATTAGAGAGATAAATAAATTTCATTTTGAATATATTGAAGTGGCCTGCTCAGAGTCTATCTCAAAGGAGATTTTCAGAAGACATTTGCAGACACATTCCAATTAGTTATAAATTTGGGATTGTGTATGTGTGGGTGTGCTTGTGTCAGACTCTGACACTAAGTTGTGTCAGACTCTTTGGGACGCTTTGGACTGTAACCCACCAGGCTCCTCTGTCCATGGGATTTTTCAGGTAAGAGTACTGGAGTGGGCTGCCATGCCCTCGCCCTCCTCGGAGATCTTCCCGACCGAGAGATCAAATCCGCATCTCCTGTGTCTTCTGCATTACAGATGGATTTTTTACCTGCTGAGCCATCGTAGAAACTACATATTATTCAGTGTAGGAAGGGAAATATAAGGAGAAAAAAATTAAGAGAATTGAGACATGGATGGATTCTTAGGAAATACTTGTTAAAAAGATGAGAAAAGTTAATCAAGGTAGGCAGAGGGCCAGGAGCACATGGGTTTTTTTGTTTTTTGTTTCTTTTTACCTCTAAGTCATCATTTGTTTCCATCTGTCTTTATTCTTTGGCCTGTGTGGGTCTCCCATTGCAGTGACCTCTGTTGTTGCAGAGCACCAGCTCTGGGCGCATGTGCTCAGAGTGCTGGCTCCTAATTGGACACACCAGCCCAGCCACTCTGTGGCACGTGGGATCTTCCCAGGCAAGGGATCAAACTGGTGCCCCTTGCACTGCAAAGTGGACTCTTTACCCACTGGACCACCAGGGAAACCCAGCACATGGGATTTTGACAGACGGAGGGGAAGACCATTTTCCAAGTGGAGGATGAGTCAGGAGCACACAGAGTGGTATACAGGTCAGGTAAGATGATGGCTGAGAAGAGGCTTTTGGTTTTCATGAGTGACCTCCAGGAAGGCAGGTGCAAGGGAACAGTGGGGATTGGGGCAGAATTCAAACAAAAGAAACTGAATGAGTGAAGACATAGTGAGAGAACAGGGCAGTTAATTTGAATGATTATTTCAAGTTTAACAAAGAAAAGAAAAAAACGAACATGTATGGTGTGACCAGAGGCAGAGTGTTCCTTTAGAACAGGGGAGGTGTCCATTTGATTTTGCATTCAGGTGAAAGAGACAGTGATTACAGAGCTATACGAGATTTGGGGCAAAAAGAAAGAGAAAGAGAGAAAATATTAACTGGCTAAGAATCAGGTAGAGGTGGAATTATCAAACAAGAGTAGAAATGTTAGTCTTGGATAAAGAAGGGATAATGAGAGGGGAAAAGGAAGACAGAGATATCTCAAAGCACATATATATAGATGGCCTCGCTTCACAGATGAGGAAACCAAGCCTCCAGGAGTTTAAGTGGTGATCACCAGTCAACAGAGGCACTGCGAGGTGAAGGGAGACTGCCTAAGTCCCAGTGTCCTTTCCACCCTGCAGCCTCGTTGCCTCTCCCACCATCTGGGAGGGGGCCATATTGGCAAAATTTTTCAAAAAGCAAGTTAATTGCCAGTGACAAAGACTGCACCAGTATTTGCATTTGTGCGTTGCATTTTCTTTTTATAAATTACAAACATGCACATGCTACAAGTATTGTTTGAAAGAGTTGCAATGCTGAGAATGTGGCTATTTTGACAGAACCATTCCTTTGTCCTAAACTATGTATAGCTTAGCAGGTGATTTTCAGAACAATACTAATAAGACTGAGCCAATTACCTAACTCAACCACAAAGTATGAAATTTCTTGTGTTAATCTTTGAATCTAATACCTGTGGCACCTACATTCTGACTCCCTCATAATTAATTCACCCTTAGTTTTGACTCATCCTTGGAATAGGATTTTCTGGAAATATGTTTTGTTTCTCTACTTACTGTTACAATCTTACAGATTCTTTGGATTTTTATTGGCTCCTCATTAGAGAAATCCTGCTTGCTCCATGCTTTCTACCTGACCCTTCTGCTCCATGGATACTCTTTCAGAAATCACCCAATCTCCTCCTTTCCTAACATTGTTGATAAGTATCACCCTGAAAGTAACTCGTTTCTTCTTACTTTGTTTATTGAAAGTTTCTCTACTCGTGTGGATTCTGCATACTTTGAAACTCTGATTATTCCAAAACTTACATCCCTATCTCTTCTTATCATAAACTACATTCACATTTCTATAAACTTGTCTTATCCACATACACACACAGACAACCTGTGATTGGCTTGTAAAAGGCTTCATGAATTACTGTTTTTTTTTTTTTCTTTTAGCCTCCAAGGGGCACAGGTAGGTGATCAATAAACACTGGGTGAGATGAACTGTTCCAAGACATGAATGGAGGACTGATTGCTCCTGAGAATCATCTAAGTAACTGAATAATCTTTGACACTAAAATTAAGTTTTAAAGGGAAATGTTATTAGGGCCAATTGCTGCTTTCATAACAGAAAAGTTTTGATGCATCGATATCACTAAAAAATGCTATAGCTTTTAGTTAAACACAAAAGCAAATCTATTAAATGAAGAATAGAAGATTATCACAAGTAAAATTTCACAGCTTCCTGATTATCAAAGTATATTATTCAGCTTGTGGGTGTCAGCTGTGAAATATGTGGGTATACAAAGCAGCTTGGAAGGAAGTTGAATTATCAATGATTAGCACAGTCACTGTTATTAATTATATGTTAAATAATAACGTATGGGAAAGTTGCAATGCTGAGAATGTGGCTATTTTGACAGAACCATTCCTTTGTCCTAAACTATGTATAGCTTAGCAGGTGATTTTCAGAACAATACTAATAAGACTGAGCCAATTACCTAACTCAACCACAAAGTATGAAATTTCTTGTGTTAATCTTTGAATCTAATACCTGTGGCACCTACATTCTGACTCCCTCATAATTAATTCACCCTTAGTTTTGACTCATCCTTGGAATAGGATTTTCTGGAAATATGTTTTGTTTCTCTACTTACTGTTACAATCTTACAGATTCTTTGGATTTTTATTGGCTCCTCATTAGAGAAATCCTGCTTGCTCCATGCTTTCTACCTGACCCTTCTGCTCCATGGATACTCTTTCAGAAATCACCCAATCTCCTCCTTTCCTAACATTGTTGATAAGTATCACCCTGAAAGTAACTCGTTTCTTCTTACTTTGTTTATTGAAAGTTTCTCTACTCGTGTGGATTCTGCATACTTTGAAACTCTGATTATTCCAAAACTTACATCCCTATCTCTTCTTATCATAAACTACATTCACATTTCTATAAACTTGTCTTATCCACATACACACACAGACAACCTGTGATTGGCTTGTAAAAGGCTTCATGAATTACTGTTTTTTTTTTTTTCTTTTAGCCTCCAAGGGGCACAGGTAGGTGATCAATAAACACTGGGTGAGATGAACTGTTCCAAGACATGAATGGAGGACTGATTGCTCCTGAGAATCATCTAAGTAACTGAATAATCTTTGACACTAAAATTAAGTTTTAAAGGGAAATGTTATTAGGGCCAATTGCTGCTTTCATAACAGAAAAGTTTTGATGCATCGATATCACTAAAAAATGCTATAGCTTTTAGTTAAACACAAAAAGCAAATCTATTAAATGAAGAATAGAAGATTATCACAAGTAAAATTTCACAGCTTCCTGATTATCAAAGTATATTATTCAGCTTGTGGGTGTCAGCTGTGAAATATGTGGGTATACAAAGCAGCTTGGAAGGAAGTTGAATTATCAATGATTAGCACAGTCACTGTTATTAATTATATGTTAAATAATAACTATTGTAGCTTCACAATAGTTTATAGGCACTCTAAATTCAGAGCCCACCTTCCTTACCTCTCTCCTTGGCTAATTACAGAGGAAGAAGGTCAACCAGTTACCTAGCAATAGCCACTTTCAAAATTCACCATAATTTCCACCCACAGAAAAAATGTAGTGTGTGTTTCTAAGAACAAATTTATCTGGCAAATAGTATAGAAGATACTTGGATGTTGCAGAATTTGGACTTAGATGCAGTTCATATTTCAGCCTTGCTATGTATTAGCTTAACTTCTGCAAATACCAGTTTCATCTGTGAAATGGAGGTAAAACTGGAATGTATAACTTTAGGATGATGATTAAATGGCATAGTGCATTTGTGGCTCTTAGCAGAGGGCCTGGCAGGTAGGAAATTGTCAATAACCCCAGCTATTGTTGCTGTTGCTGCTTCTATTAATACTTGCGCTCTTGCTGTTAGAAATGTAAGCCTAGCTCATGAGTAGCAAGTAATTAATACTGGGAAAGAAACCTCTGGATGTACATGCTTACAAATCCGAAAAGTGGCTTTGACTCAGAAATAATCGAAATAGTCATTAATCAGAAGGACTATAATCAGCATGGGTGCCAGCTGATCTTGCCCTTAATGACCAGAATCTGTTTCAAGGCAGTGACTGTCCATAACCACACCCATTCTTTTAGACTGGTGCTATGTATTTTGTATTTCCTATGCATCATTTGTGAGTATATTTGGGCATAAGAACTCCATTGACAACACTGTCTTCCTGAATTTCAACACCGATGAATTCAGATCCTTCAGGTCAAAGTGTGTCTTTCCCATGCCGTCACTCTTGTGGGCTCTAAAATGTCTTTTGAAACATCTAGTCTGTATGCTAGCTTATGGATATTTCCCAATATATATGGAATTTTCTCTTTTCACCTGGAATATGGCATTGAGGATACTAGGCTTTAAGGAAGAGAGGTTCTGTTTTCAACTGTCCTCCTGGGTTTAAATATCCAGGTTGCCTGCACATTCTGTGACCCTGAGTGATCCCCTTAACCTCCTGAGACTTAATATTTTCTGTGTAAAATGAAAATGTCATACTTTGCCTACAGGCATTTTGTTAGAATGAAATGTGCTGAACTCACTCCTACCCCTCTGCCTGACCTCTAAGACTTAAGGTGTACCTGCTTCATTTCCTCTTCCACTCACCTCTGTTGATTCCTGAAATGGTCACATTCGTGTCCATGGTTTCTAAAGCCACCTGTCTGTGGGTAACCACCCATTTCATATGTTTAACCTGTTCTGTCAGTTCCAGACTCATTTATCTAATGGACTGTCCACCATGGCCACAAGGAAGCTAAGGGACATCTCACATGAACACGCCCACAGCAACTTCCTGATCCACCACTCCTGCTGCCAACTTGCACTTCCCTCAGATTCGTGTCAATGAATGGCAGCGTTTCCTACACTTTACCCCAAATATTTGTAAAATTCATTGCCTTCTCTTCATCTAGGCTGCTACTAACCTAAATGAAGCTAAAATCTACTCACCTCCCTACTCCTCTGCATACCTACCTTGATCTTCTATCAGATTTTCATGTTACGTCTCTTATTGCTATGTTGCAAATTACCATCAACTTGGTGGCTTAAAGCAGAATGAACTGATGACCTCATCATTTCTGTGGGTCCAGGCCAGCTAGGCCCCCCATTTGGCTTTGACTCAGAAATAATCGAAATAGTCTTTCTTGCCCTTTTAATGACCAGAATCTGTTTCAAGGCAGTGACTGTCCATAACCACACCCATTCTTTTAGACTGGTGCTATGTATTTTGTATTTCCTATGCATCATTTGTGAGTATATTTGGGCATAAGAACTCCATTGACAACACTGTCTTCCTGAATTTCAACACCGATGAATTCAGATCCTTCAGGTCAAAGTGTGTCTTTCCCATGCCGTCACTCTTGTGGGCTCTAAAATGTCTTTTGAAACATCTAGTCTGTATGCTAGCTTATGGATATTTCCCAATATATATGGAATTTTCTCTTTTCACCTGGAATATGGCATTGAGGATACTAGGCTTTAAGGAAGAGAGGTTCTGTTTTCAACTGTCCTCCTGGGTTTAAATATCCAGGTTGCCTGCACATTCTGTGACCCTGAGTGATCCCCTTAACCTCCTGAGACTTAATATTTTCTGTGTAAAATGAAAATGTCATACTTTGCCTACAGGCATTTTGTTAGAATGAAATGTGCTGAACTCACTCCTACCCCTCTGCCTGACCTCTAAGACTTAAGGTGTACCTGCTTCATTTCCTCTTCCACTCACCTCTGTTGATTCCTGAAATGGTCACATTCGTGTCCATGGTTTCTAAAGCCACCTGTCTGTGGGTAACCACCCATTTCATATGTTTAACCTGTTCTGTCAGTTCCAGACTCATTTATCTAATGGACTGTCCACCATGGCCACAAGGAAGCTAAGGGACATCTCACATGAACACGCCCACAGCAACTTCCTGATCCACCACTCCTGCTGCCAACTTGCACTTCCCTCAGATTCGTGTCAATGAATGGCAGCGTTTCCTACACTTTTCCCCAAATATTTGTAAAATTCATTGCCTTCTCTTCATCTAGGCTGCTACTAACCTAAATGAAGCTAAAATCTACTCACCTCCCTACTCCTCTGCATACCTACCTTGATCTTCTATCAGATTTTCATGTGTACGTCTCTTATTGCTATGTTGCAAATTACCATCAACTTGGTGGCTTAAAGCAGAATGAACTGATGACCTCATCATTTCTGTGGGTCAGGCAGCTAGGCACCATTTAGCTAGGTCCTTTTCTCAGCTGCAGTCAAGGTGCTGGCAGGATCTGGGATCTCCACAGAAGCTCGGAGTCCTGTTCCAGGCTTATTCATGTTGTTATCAGAATTCAATCTGTTGTGTTTGAATCAATGAGGTGCCCATGTTATTGCTGATTGTTGGCATAAAATCACTTTCAGCAACTAGAGGACACCCGGAGATCCTTGCCTGGTGCCTCCTTCCTTTGGCAACATGGAGGCCAGCAGGAAAATCTCTCTTCTAAGGGTTCCTTTGAGGAATTCAGGTCCACCCAAGATAATCTCCCTTTTGGTTAACTCAGCGTTCATTGATGGGAACCTCTGCAAAATTCCTTCACTTTAGCCATTAAAGAGCATAACCTCAGGAATTAAATCTCATCCGCTTCACAAGTTCTCTCCACACAGAAGGGAAAATGCACATACTAAGTATGTATATCCCTGGGGCAGGATTTTTGGGAGTCATCCTGGAGCTCTGCCTATCACACTTGACTTCCACTCTTGTTGCCTTCCATCTTGACAAGCCACCTAGCTAGCGTGTCTTATAAATTTACATAGACTTTAAGTTAGATCGTGTCACTAGCTTACTTACTGTATTTCTATTACTCTAATCCCATTAGTGAAAGTGAAACTGTTAGTTGTTCAGTTGTGTCTGACTCTTTTTTGCAACCTCATGGACTGTAGCCTGCCAGGCTCCTCTGTCAGTTCCATCACGGGCCCCACAAGGAAGCTAAGGGACATCTCACATGAACACGCCCACAGCAACTTCCTGATCCACCACTCCTGCTGCCAACTTGCACTTCCCTCAGATTCGTGTCAATGAATGGCAGCGTTTCCTACACTTTACCCCAAATATTTGTAAAATTCATTGCCTTCTCTTCATCTAGGCTGCTACTAACCTAAATGAAGCTAAAATCTACTCACCTCCCTACTCCTCTGCATACCTACCTTGATCTTCTATCAGATTTTCATGTGTACGTCTCTTATTGCTATGTTGCAAATTACCATCAACTTGGTGGCTTAAAGCAGAATGAACTGATGACCTCATCATTTCTGTGGGTCAGGCAGCTAGGCACCATTTAGCTAGGTCCTTTTCTCAGCTGCAGTCAAGGTGCTGGCAGGATCTGGGATCTCCACAGAAGCTCGGAGTCCTGTTCCAGGCTTATTCATGTTGTTATCAGAATTCAATCTGTTGTGTTTGAATCAATGAGGTGCCCATGTTATTGCTGATTGTTGGCATAAAATCACTTTCAGCAACTAGAGGACACCCGGAGATCCTTGCCTGGTGCCTCCTTCCTTTGGCAACATGGAGGCCAGCAGGAAAATCTCTCTTCTAAGGGTTCCCTTGAGGAATTCAGGTCCACCCAAGATAATCTCCCTTTTGGTTAACTCAGCGTTCATTGATGGGAACCTCTGCAAAATTCCTTCACTTTAGCCATTAAAGAGCATAACCTCAGGAATTAAATCTCATCCGCTTCACAAGTTCTCTCCACACAGAAGGGAAAATGCACATACTAAGTATGTATATCCCTGGGGCAGGATTTTTGGGAGTCATCCTGGAGCTCTGCCTATCACACTTGACTTCCACTCTTGTTGCCTTCCATCTTGACAAGCCACCTAGCTAGCGTGTCTTATAAATTTACATAGACTTTAAGTTAGATCGTGTCACTAGCTTACTTACTGTATTTCTATTACTCTAATCCCATTAGTGAAAGTGAAACTGTTAGTTGTTCAGTTGTGTCTGACTCTTTTTTGCAACCTCATGGACTGTAGCCTGCCAGGCTCCTCTGTCCATGGATTTCTCCAGGCAAGAATACTGGAATGGGTTGCCATTTCCTCCTCCAGGGGATCTTCCTGACCCAGGGATTGAACTCGCATCTCCTGCATCTCCTGTATTGGCAGGTGGATCCTTTACCACTGAGCCACCAGGAAAGCCCCTTATGAAATATGAAGGAAGTGGAAAAAGAAGCACCACTATGAAACTAATCCCTTTGAGCATGCCACTTCTTCCATTTTCATTCAAAATATTTACACCTCATGGTGTTTACTTTCTTACTATTGAATGAAAAAAAAAAAAATCCCAGAGTTTAGCTTCTCTAAGCTTTCATTTTTCTAAAGGGCCTGTCACTCTAGGAAAAAATTCTGAAAAACACCCCTTCAGTCAAATCTCACAGGATTCTCTGAAGCAGGTGGGGAGAAAATACAGCCTGATTTCAAGGTATGAGCTATGGATGGGAAAAGATGATATTGGGTTTGGGACCTTGTTTTGAACTGAATCCACACAGTATTTCTTCATGTCTTTAGAACAAAATAACACAGGCCACTGACTTGTAATCCAAGTCGAATAAATTGATGGTAGATAAGCTTGAGCCTTACTGATTTTATTTTCCAACTGGAAATACCATCTTTTTTTAAGCAGGCAGTTTTCAATAGAGCCTCACAGATGTGGTAAAGCATATTTTCCATTCATCAATTCTATGTATTCCTTAGCATTTTTTACTTATCATTTGCCACTTTCTAATGGCATAACTGGGTTTCTCAGGCAGCTTGGTGGTGAAGAATCCACCCACCAATATAGGAGACTCAGGAGACATGGATTCAATCCCTGGGGCGAGAAGATCCCCTGGAGAAGGAAATGACAAATTACTTCAGTATTCTTGCCTGGAGAATCCCATGGAAAGAGAAGCCTGATGGGGTACATACAATCCATAGGGTCACAAAAGAGTTGGATACCACTGAGCAACTAAACAACAACAACAATGGCATAACTATATAAGCTAATCCTAGGATCTCTTCAAGGTAGATAAAATCATCCTCAAGCAGCCAGTGCTAACTCTAGGACCCAGGGAGATCATCTGAAAGAAATTGCAGACAACATGAGAAATCTGCAGTTTTGAAAGCTTAATTTTATTTGTTTAAAACAGCCTTTGCATTTCTTAGGAACCATGCTAAAATAGCAGTGCTCTAAAATAAATAAATTTGGCTTATGTTGTTGTCTGTAGCATGAAACATCTCAGTTATTTACATGATCTTTTTTAAGTAGCAAAATACAAAATGTGATCTAAATAGAAAAAAAAGATACTGAAAATCTAGCATTTCTATTAAGTCCTATTTTGTGATTTCAAAAATAAAAATATGTTAATTAATTCTGTATTATTTTCTGTACTTTTTCCATTTCTGACTCTGTGTTACTGCTTCAAGAAGAAAAATTAAAGATGACTGTTTCTCGAATTGTCTTTTCCACACAGTCAAAAAATAGACAACTATATGAGACTTTAGACTACATTTCAAAGCAAATGAATGTGAGATTATCAAAGAAACTGCTTGTAACTGACCTTTTTTGTTGCTACTGTCTTATCTTGGGAGCTGGAAAGCTGAAAATAACTAGGAGAGTTAAAGGAAAAGTTGATATTTTCCACAGGAGTTTCAGATTATTTTTATCTGGTCCTGCCTTTTTGTGCCCAACTGCTTTCTTGGATAAATTGATGGTAGATAAGCTTGAGCCTTACTGATTTTATTTTCCAACTGGAAATACCATCTTTTTTTAAGCAGGCAGTTTTCAATAGAGCCTCACAGATGTGGTAAAGCATATTTTCCATTCATCAATTCTATGTATTCCTTAGCATTTTTTACTTATCATTTGCCACTTTCTAATGGCATAACTGGGTTTCTCAGGCAGCTTGGTGGTGAAGAATCCACCCACCAATATAGGAGACTCAGGAGACATGGATTCAATCCCTGGGGCGAGAAGATCCCCTGGAGAAGGAAATGACAAATTACTTCAGTATTCTTGCCTGGAGAATCCCATGGAAAGAGAAGCCTGATGGGGTACATACAATCCATAGGGTCACAAAAGAGTTGGATACCACTGAGCAACTAAACAACAACAACAATGGCATAACTATATAAGCTAATCCTAGGATCTCTTCAAGGTAGATAAAATCATCCTCAAGCAGCCAGTGCTAACTCTAGGACCCAGGGAGATCATCTGAAAGAAATTGCAGACAACATGAGAAATCTGCAGTTTTGAAAGCTTAATTTTATTTGTTTAAAACAGCCTTTGCATTTCTTAGGAACCATGCTAAAATAGCAGTGCTCTAAAATAAATAAATTTGGCTTATGTTGTTGTCTGTAGCATGAAACATCTCAGTTATTTACATGATCTTTTTTAAGTAGCAAAATACAAAATGTGATCTAAATAGAAAAAAAAGATACTGAAAATCTAGCATTTCTATTAAGTCCTATTTTGTGATTTCAAAAATAAAAATATGTTAATTAATTCTGTATTATTTTCTGTACTTTTTCCATTTCTGACTCTGTGTTACTGCTTCAAGAAGAAAAATTAAAGATGACTGTTTCTCGAATTGTCTTTTCCACACAGTCAAAAAATAGACAACTATATGAGACTTTAGACTACATTTCAAAGCAAATGAATGTGAGATTATCAAAGAAACTGCTTGTAACTGACCTTTTTTGTTGCTACTGTCTTATCTTGGGAGCTGGAAAGCTGAAAATAACTAGGAGAGTTAAAGGAAAAGTTGATATTTTCCACAGGAGTTTCAGATTATTTTTATCTGGTCCTGCCTTATTCCATGTGAGCCCTGAAGCACTGTCTAATTCTAGTAAGCTAGGTCTGGAAGATGTCTGGTAAGATGTTTACACTTGCTGTGGTACAGAAGCAGAGCTAGGAGGGACAGTGTGGGTTGAATCAGAGTTTCTTCAGAGTCTGGGATATCAGCTCCCAAGGTAAAATGGTCGTAGACACACACTCGGTTCTCCTATGTTAATTTTCACCTACTCCCAGGTCTGCTTATTTGTCTTTCATCACTCACCTACTGAGGATTTGAGTGCGAATGACAAACACACCAACCCACTCATACCCAATTCCACGAGTATCAGATACTGCCCTAGGTTCTTTGGCAAACACTTCCTTATAGATGGCATCAAGGGAGCAAAAGTCGTAACATACCCTGTCTCATTTTTGTGAGAAGAATGCTTAACCATGCAGTCATGGAATCAAGAGATGAGGAGCAAAGCTAGCTCCTGTATTTAATAGTGAATACCCACCCCCCTCACATTTTCTCTCTTGGATGGTGCCACAGGAAAGATGGGAAGTGCTGCTTCCCATGGACTGTCCATCAGGACGGATTCCTCTTGTACTCCTCCCATGAACACTTTTTCATATTCTCACACAGGCGCTACCCCGGCTGTCAATGCATCAACTTCGGATCATGGTTTGTGATGTCCTTCCCAGCTGCCATTATTATTCTCCTCTTGTCCTGGATCTGGCTTCAGTGGCTTTTCCTAGGATTCAAGTGAGTACATATTCCTTTGCTCGTCAGATCAATAAAGGTGTCTAGGTTCCATGCTCTCCATCCCTCACACAGAACTTTTGCACCTATTTCATACATGCTGTATTTCTGCGTTTATCTTCGCCACAAAACAGACATGCATGAACACATGCATTATGGGTACTCTAGAATATCACCTATGGAAGAGAGTGTGTAGACAGAAATGCCATCTTGGTATCCTTTGATCATAAGCCAGTGAGATATTAATAGGCCAGCAGACATATGAAACCCATCATGGTGAGGACCCAGCCCACTTGTTAAAGCAGAATTTTAAGAAATGTTGTTTTTTCTCCTTGGTTTACTGTGGGAATTTTTTCAAGTTATCAAGTTAAATTTAAACTGCAGTATGCAGAGCTTCCTGTTTCATCCTAGTACTAATACAGACATGCCCTTGAAAAAGTAAAATAAAGATCTGAGACCATGCTGCCTGGAAAGAATAGTGGACTGAGATTCAGGAGACCAAGGACAAAGCTGTGCCCTCTCACAAGACAGATGAGTGATCTTTGCAAGTCTGATCTATTCTCCGTCTTAAGGAAAATCAATAGAATTTAACTGAAGATCAGCAAGCTCACTTCCAACTATAATTCTGACATGGATGGGCCCCAGTTGAATATAGAGAAGTCAAAGTAGGAAACACTGATCAATTAAGAGCCAGAGAATTTACAGATGTTACCTTGGCTGGGACTGAAGTTGGTGACTCATAAGTACCAGTGAGTTACATGAATTAAATGACTGTCAGCATTTAAAATTATACAGATTTCCAGAACAAAATCTAAAATGCTGCATCTGGGCTTCCCCTGGTGGTCCAGTGGGTAAGGACACCGCCTTGCAGTGCAAGGGGCGCCGGTTCGATCCCTGGCCTGGGAAGATCCCACATGCCACGGAGCGGCTGGACCGATGTGTCCAACTACCAAGCTGGAGCTCTGGAGCGCATGCGCCCAGAGCCGGTGCTCTGTGACTACAGATGCCACCGTGATGGGAGGCCCACAGGAGCCAAAGAACAAGGACGGATGAAAACAGAGAAATGAAAGACCAACAGAAGTGGCCTGCCCACTCCCCTCCCTCCCCAACCCGACCCCCACCCAAAATAAATAAATTAAAAATGAATAAATAAAATGCTGCATCACAGATTCAACATATGTAACAATACCCAAAAAGAAAGCGAAAAGGGATGTTTGTCTAACCTTAAGGACTTTTTTTCCTGAAAAACAAGTCAAATTCTTTCTTTCTTTTTTAAAAAAATTTTGGTCATTCTGAGAGGCATTTCCTCAACCAGGGTTTAAACCCACAGCCCCTCAAGTGGAAGTGCAGAATCTTAACCACTGGACCTCCAGGAAAGTCATTCTACTTCATCTTTATAGGGTTTTATTTAAATAATGTCAAGGACCTATGAATGAAACAGCATATTATCCAAGAGAGACAGGAGAGACTGAAGTCAGCTTTTGGCTCTTCTTTATAGGGATCAATTTGTTTTAAAGCAGTGCAACTCTGCACAAAAGACATGCCCTTGAAAAGTGAGGGGGAAAATCTGAGATTCAGGAGACCAAGGACAAAGCTGTGCCCTCTCACAAGACAGATGAGTGATCTTTGCAAGTCTGATCTATTCTCCGTCTTAAGGAAAATCAATAGAATTTAACTGAAGATCAGCAAGCTCACTTCCAACTATAATTCTGACATGGATGGGCCCCAGTTGAATATAGAGAAGTCAAAGTAGGAAACACTGATCAATTAAGAGCCAGAGAATTTACAGATGTTACCTTGGCTGGGACTGAAGTTGGTGACTCATAAGTACCAGTGAGTTACATGAATTAAATGACTGTCAGCATTTAAAATTATACAGATTTCCAGAACAAAATCTAAAATGCTGCATCTGGGCTTCCCCTGGTGGTCCAGTGGGTAAGGACACCGCCTTGCAGTGCAAGGGGCGCCGGTTCGATCCCTGGCCTGGGAAGATCCCACATGCCACGGAGCGGCTGGACCGATGTGTCCAACTACCAAGCTGGAGCTCTGGAGCGCATGCGCCCAGAGCCGGTGCTCTGTGACTACAGATGCCACCGTGATGGGAGGCCCACAGGAGCCAAAGAACAAGGACGGATGAAAACAGAGAAATGAAAGACCAACAGAAGTGGCCTGCCCACTCCCCTCCCTCCCCAACCCGACCCCCACCCAAAATAAATAAATTAAAAATGAATAAATAAAATGCTGCATCACAGATTCAACATATGTAACAATACCCAAAAAGAAAGCGAAAAGGGATGTTTGTCTAACCTTAAGGACTTTTTTTCCTGAAAAACAAGTCAAATTCTTTCTTTCTTTTTTAAAAAAATTTTGGTCATTCTGAGAGGCATTTCCTCAACCAGGGTTTAAACCCACAGCCCCTCAAGTGGAAGTGCAGAATCTTAACCACTGGACCTCCAGGAAAGTCATTCTACTTCATCTTTATAGGGTTTTATTTAAATAATGTCAAGGACCTATGAATGAAACAGCATATTATCCAAGAGAGACAGGAGAGACTGAAGTCAGCTTTTGGCTCTTCTTTTGAGCAGCAAAACACTCCTATCAAGCTGTGTTCCACGTCCATGCCCACATTTCACAAGCTTCGTCATATAAGGACTGATACTCTTCCCTATCCAGTCCTCTTCCTGGTTTTTCTCCAGAACTGCCACAGTTTTGTTAGAAGTGGGGAGATGGGACTGATGATTTTTGAAAAATCCATTTGTCCAGATTGTGGGAGCAGCATGAGGCCGCCCTCCTGCTGAAGCCGATGTGTGGAATGTCACTGCCTCCGGCAGGTGGGCATCAGTGGGAAGAGGCCAGCTGCATAGTAAATGCCCCTTCCTGGAAGTCTGAGCCTTTGGGGATCTATTCAATTGCACAGGTAGCAACATAGGATGCAGGAGACCAGAAACCCAAACCAAAAGAGAAAGCACCCGGTCTCAGACCCACAGCTGTTTTGTTCTTTTATTTTTTGCTCCATACAATGACTTTATAAAATATGTATGCAACCCTTATCATTATTTTGAAGTGCCCCACCCCTTTGAAAGAAGACGTTAAGAAGATAAAGGGCAGAGGCATTGAGATGTGTTTCTCCATGAGGAAAAACATCCTGTGAAGTGCATACATTAGCCAAGTCCATAAATCATGATCAATGGCATGTTGAAACAGTCCCCTTGCTGTCCACCATTCGTTGCACATGGCACAGATGCATGCTCCAGCTAATTTTTCAGTGTCCAGTACAGTCTGACAGGGTGTTCACCTCCAGAGATTTATATACTGACCAAAAGAAATCATCAGCCCCTCCCCTGGCAGGCCACCAGACATTCTGATTAGCACGTTGACTGTTAACATAGTTAGCTCACCCTTTATAAATGACCCCAGCCTACTTGGGAAGTAAAGCCCATCTCAGGGCCCTTATAAATTTTGGTCATTCTGAGAGGCATTTCCTCAACCAGGGTTTAAACCCACAGCCCCTCAAGTGGAAGTGCAGAATCTTAACCACTGGACCTCCAGGAAAGTCATTCTACTTCATCTTTATAGGGTTTTATTTAAATAATGTCAAGGACCTATGAATGAAACAGCATATTATCCAAGAGAGACAGGAGAGACTGAAGTCAGCTTTTGGCTCTTCTTTTGAGCAGCAAAACACTCCTATCAAGCTGTGTTCCACGTCCATGCCCACATTTCACAAGCTTCGTCATATAAGGACTGATACTCTTCCCTATCCAGTCCTCTTCCTGGTTTTTCTCCAGAACTGCCACAGTTTTGTTAGAAGTGGGGAGATGGGACTGATGATTTTTGAAAAATCCATTTGTCCAGATTGTGGGAGCAGCATGAGGCCGCCCTCCTGCTGAAGCCGATGTGTGGAATGTCACTGCCTCCGGCAGGTGGGCATCAGTGGGAAGAGGCCAGCTGCATAGTAAATGCCCCTTCCTGGAAGTCTGAGCCTTTGGGGATCTATTCAATTGCACAGGTAGCAACATAGGATGCAGGAGACCAGAAACCCAAACCAAAAGAGAAAGCACCCGGTCTCAGACCCACAGCTGTTTTGTTCTTTTATTTTTTGCTCCATACAATGACTTTATAAAATATGTATGCAACCCTTATCATTATTTTGAAGTGCCCCACCCCTTTGAAAGAAGACGTTAAGAAGATAAAGGGCAGAGGCATTGAGATGTGTTTCTCCATGAGGAAAAACATCCTGTGAAGTGCATACATTAGCCAAGTCCATAAATCATGATCAATGGCATGTTGAAACAGTCCCCTTGCTGTCCACCATTCGTTGCACATGGCACAGATGCATGCTCCAGCTAATTTTTCAGTGTCCAGTACAGTCTGACAGGGTGTTCACCTCCAGAGATTTATATACTGACCAAAAGAAATCATCAGCCCCTCCCCTGGCAGGCCACCAGACATTCTGATTAGCACGTTGACTGTTAACATAGTTAGCTCACCCTTTATAAATGACCCCAGCCTACTTGGGAAGTAAAGCCCATCTGTCAGGGCCATGGGACTTATTTCAATGGAGAGGTTGATGCATTTATATGCTTCATCAGTTCTGTTGTGACGGCATTAACCTTCATTTGTAGCAAAGCCAGTTTGGATTTTGACTTAACTATTGATTGTCCACAAGCAAAGTGATAAAAGGCATAGGTAGTCTACTGGGTAGAAAACAGTTTCTTAGGAGGCACATCTTTTTCTTTAACTCTACTGTTTAAAAATTCTACACATGGTTCTCAAGGCAGTCCACAGATTAATTTCTTTTAATGGTAGAATTTATATTGTGACAAGAGGAAAAAGTGCAAGACTGACATTAGTCAATCATTGAATAGAGATTGTAAAGATTAAATATTACCTTTTTTGTTTTAAATACAACAGCGACCATCTAAACATGTTCATTGTGAGGGGTACGTGAGGGTGATTATGCATATGTAAGAAGGATGACTGAAGAATTAAGGAGTCACTGCTCCTGCAAAGGTAGTAACAGTCCTCACACATCTGGGTAGCAGAACTGCAGAAAAATAAGTAAATATAATCTGTGTTTTCATGCGAGAGCTGCCCCCTGCCACAACTCTCTTCCCATTTACTCTCTCATAAATAACCATGTTATCCCAGCAGTTTTACAGAAGAAAATGTCCCTGGTTTCTTTCTCTTTTTTTAAAAAGAAACCGCTTTCTTGAGAAATGATTGACATACAAATAGCTGTAGCTACTAAATGTGTGCAAAACTTACTGTATTTGGAGATAAGCATATACCCATGAAACCATCATTAGAATCAACACCATAAACTCATCCATCACTTCCCAAAGTTTCTCCCCACCCCTTTTGCTTTTTTGCTCTTTTTCACCTTTTGTAATAAAAGCCCTTCACATACAGTCAACCCTCTTAACACATTTTTAAGTATACAATGTCACACTGTTCGTCATAGGCTCTGTTTGTACAAAAATAACCAGAACTTACTCAGTTTGTATGACTGAAACTTTGTACCCTTTAGCTAGTACCTCCCCATTTTTCCCCTACCCCAACCCCTGGAAGTTGCCATTTTACTCTCTACCTCTATGTGGTCAATTATTTTAGATCCCACGTATAAGGAAGATCATGCAGCACCTATTTTTCTTCGTCTGACTGATTTCATTCAGCATAATGTTCTCCAGGTCCATCCATATTGTAGCATTTATCAATGCTTCATTCCTTTTTATAGTTGAATAATATTCCATTGTGTGTGTGTGTGTGTGTGTGTGTATGCAGTCGTGTCTGACTCTGTGTGATCCCATGGACTGTAGCCTGCCAGGCTCCTCTGCCCATGGAATTTTCCAGGCAAGAATACTGGATTAGGGTGCCATTTCCTATATATATATATATATACATATATATAGGAAATATATAGATATATAGGAAATATATCTATATATTTCCTATGTGTATTATATTTCCTGTATATATATTTCCGTACCACTTTTTCTTACCCACTTGTCCATCCATCGACATTTGAGTTGTTTCCATATCTTGGCTGTTGTGAATAATGCTGCAATGAACATTTGAATGCAGGTATTTCTTAAAGATCTGGATGTCGATTCCCTCTGGCTACATAACCGGATGTGCTTTCTATACCAATGCATGACATAACCTAACTGAGCTACTCATATACATTCCAAGAGATAATCCATAAGAATTTGACCAGTTTTCCATTTGGTTTTTCCTCTGGAGGTATTTTTTTAAATCGAGATATAGAGCAGCATTTCACAAAAATTGTTCAAGGTTTTGAAGACTCGCAGAAAAATCACAGGAGTAAAGCAAAACTTACTGTATTTGGAGATAAGCATATACCCATGAAACCATCATTAGAATCAACACCATAAACTCATCCATCACTTCCCAAAGTTTCTCCCCACCCCTTTTGCTTTTTTGCTCTTTTTCACCTTTTGTAATAAAAGCCCTTCACATACAGTCAACCCTCTTAACACATTTTTAAGTATACAATGTCACACTGTTCGTCATAGGCTCTGTTTGTACAAAAATAACCAGAACTTACTCAGTTTGTATGACTGAAACTTTGTACCCTTTAGCTAGTACCTCCCCATTTTTCCCCTACCCCAACCCCTGGAAGTTGCCATTTTACTCTCTACCTCTATGTGGTCAATTATTTTAGATCCCACGTATAAGGAAGATCATGCAGCACCTATTTTTCTTCGTCTGACTGATTTCATTCAGCATAATGTTCTCCAGGTCCATCCATATTGTAGCATTTATCAATGCTTCATTCCTTTTTATAGTTGAATAATATTCCATTGTGTGTGTGTGTGTGTGTGTGTGTGTATGCAGTCGTGTCTGACTCTGTGTGATCCCATGGACTGTAGCCTGCCAGGCTCCTCTGCCCATGGAATTTTCCAGGCAAGAATACTGGATTAGGGTGCCATTTCCTATATATATATATATATACATATATATAGGAAATATATAGATATATAGGAAATATATCTATATATTTCCTATGTGTATTATATTTCCTGTATATATATTTCCGTACCACTTTTTCTTACCCACTTGTCCATCCATCGACATTTGAGTTGTTTCCATATCTTGGCTGTTGTGAATAATGCTGCAATGAACATTTGAATGCAGGTATTTCTTAAAGATCTGGATGTCGATTCCCTCTGGCTACATAACCGGATGTGCTTTCTATACCAATGCATGACATAACCTAACTGAGCTACTCATATACATTCCAAGAGATAATCCATAAGAATTTGACCAGTTTTCCATTTGGTTTTTCCTCTGGAGGTATTTTTTTAAATCGAGATATAGAGCAGCATTTCACAAAAAATTGTTCAAGGTTTTGAAGACCCTGGACTTCAGGACAGGAAAAATTAGTCACAGGAGTAAAGGATTCACTAAAAGTAAGCAGCTAAAAGAAGTAGACAGTGACAGTTTCTGTTAGAAATAAATTGGAAAATTATCTGGGTGATGCTATTAGGACATAAAGTATAAAGAAACTCAAAGAAAACTGTAATAGAATTGGTTTTAGTTCTGAAAATAGACCTAGTTTGGACTCTGTTCATGATCAGTGTATATGACTTGTGTGCCCTAAAGTATAACTAGAGTCTAGCATGTTTTGTAAAAATTGATAGATCTAACTAACAACCAACTATCTCATAAACCTGACGAAGGTACTACAGATTTAATGAGTCAAGTATTTACTATGTAAACAAGTGTTTAGAGATGCTGGGCAAAAAAAATCCATGATACTGCCCCCACTCTTTAATAATTCTCCCTAGTGAGATAGAACTTATATATGAAAATTAAACAGTCAAGACACTGAAGAAGTATAACAGTCAAGTGTATAATAAAGTAGTAATTTAGAAATAAGTGGCACATGGCAAAATTCCAGCCATGCCAAAGGATTTGGAAAAGGAAGAGCGCAGCCGGTGATGTCATGGAAGGTATGGAATGAAAATTAGGCATTGAAAATTAAGCACACCAGGGAAAAACAGAAAAGAGGGGAGAGGAAATTCAAAGAAAGAGACAGAGGTATAGGCAAAAAGCACAGATTTTTGTTATTAGTGGGGAGCTTTGTATTTTCTGACACTTTCACACAAATATCTTTTATAAAGTGAGAATTCTTTGCTTAACAGACTTAATTATTCTTTTTTAATTAATGAATTAATTTGAACTGGAGGGTAATTACTTTACAATATTGTGATTTGCTTCCCCATATATCAGAATGAATCAGTCATAGGTAGACATGTGTCCTCCAATCCTGAATCCCCCTACCTCCCTCCTCACCCTAGGAGGAGGTCCCCAAGTTGTCCCAGAGCTCTTTAGGTGCCCTGTTTCATGCAGCAAACTTGCACTGGTCATCTGTTTTATATATGGTAATGTACATGTTTCAATGCTGTCCTCTCAAATAATCCCACATTGTCCTTTTCAGCTTTAAGGAGATGTTCCAATGTGGCAAACCCCCATCAGCTAAGCAAAAGGCTTGCGCTGCATTTATTAAACAAGAATACCAAAAACTTGGACCAATAAGGTAAGCTAAACACACATACCCAAACACACAAAGAGATGCAGCTTATAGTGCAAGTATTTGTTTAAAGGCAAAACATATGCAATAATTGTCCATCATATATCTATCACACTTGACAAAGGCCCTGAATGTTCTACCCTTTGTGAATATAACTCCACAGAGTAAAACACAGACCTTGTCTAATGAAAACTTACCAGGTAGAAGGACAAGATGCTGAAAGGCCCACCAAGGAGTAATGCCCCCTTCTAACTGCGGATTCTCTTAAGTCGTTGATACATCAGGTTTTTACAGTGTTAGTGTTCTGCTAAGTCTACTCTTTACAGTAGTTCGGGGAGTTTCTACAGATGTCCTGATTGAGAATGTAACTGAAAGGATTGGAATTTTCCCACAGGTACCAAGAAATTGTGACCTTGATTCTCTTCATTGTCATGGCGCTGCTGTGGTTCAGTCGTGACCCTGGGTTTGTTTCCGGTTGGTCCGTGCTTTTTTCAGAGTAAGCATTCCATACTCTATTTGTCACCTCTTCCTGTTTTATACTCTGCTTTTCTCCTAAGTGGTTCTGATAACTCTGAAAGATGGCATGAGATTTGCTTTTCTTCTTTTTCATTGAGAAGATTTTGAAAATTCTAACCTTTTCAGGAAAAAAAACCAAAGACACCGAAAGAAATCTTGGGTAGGACAGCAAGTCCAGTAACTAATCTGACCTGTAACTAAGATAAGGCCCCTTCTAACAAGGCTTTTGTCATCTTTACAAAATTAGAAAGATGATTTGCAGGAAAGCCAAGTTTTAAGATGGTCAGGAGTATAGACCTTGGAGCTGCACTGCTTGGGTTCTGTTCCTGACTCTTCCACTTCCTTTGGGCAAGTCAGTACCTCTCAGTTTCTCCATCTGTAAAATGGAGCTGATAATAGCACTTAGAATAGCACTGCACTTCTTCCCACAGGAAATGCAATATATGGGTTTCTTATGTGAACTGAATGCTGTGACTTTATGTTCTGTGATTTTTTTTGCCTATCTAATTTTTTTATTTCTGTGACAAGTTATTTATTTGGTTCATATTTTGTCTCGTCTTCTGTGGATGTCCATTTTTGTATTAGTTCCTTATAAATCCATCCCTGCCTTGTGTTATAAATAAGGGATTCCTGAATAAGCAAGAAGACTGAGTTTACAAACTACTGTTAGAAGCTGGGTTAGAGATAATTTTATCTCTCAGGGACTTATATCCCAGCAGACACTGCTGAGTCATGTGAAGTGAGGGGGAAGATTGGAGCATAACTTACTAAATTAAGGACCATCCTACATGTCAATATAAATACTTTGGTTTGAGATTCGCCTTCCCAAATCTGTCTTTTACTGAAGTCCTCTGGATCCTAAATTCAGCAGATCTCTGATTTGAACTTCCTGTCTCACATCCCCCGGCAAAAATCTTTGTAGTGGGGGTAGAAACTAAAAATGTTTGAGTTAAATCTATTCTGCCCACATGGAATGAAGAAATTCTTGCATCAGAGCCTTCTGGCTATATAGGCATTGCCAACATTTTTTTTTTAAGCTACCAAGTGTGCTTGCCAATTCCTAGTGAGCACCCAAGTGCAACAATGCAGTGTGGTGCATGTTTTCAAGGATCAGCTGCACCTTTATAGACTTTTTCTTTCCATCAGGGTGAAAACTTTTCATTTCAAGAAGTCTAAACAAAAGACAACACCCAATCACTCAAAGCAAGCTGTTCAAACCAAACTGTTGTTTAATAGTTTGCTTTAAACTTTATGGTTTTGTAGTAGGACCTAGACCAACAGAAAAAAAAAATAATTCCTTCTTTTAAAAATCCTGCACCTATCATTCTAGGTAGGGACAGTCTTCTCTAAACACCAGTGTGTATGAACCAAATGAAATCAGACAATGGTTAATAAAAACCAGGCAGAAATCCCAATAGGAAATTCAATATAATCAGTTTCTTCTTTTTTTTTTTAATTTATTTATTTATTTTGCGGGGGGCTAGTTGGGAGGGGGGTAGGGAGGGGGTGGGGGGGCCACTTCTATTGGTCTTTCATTTATCTATTTTCATCCGTCTTTGTTCTTTGGCCTGTGTGGGCCTCCCATCGCAGTGACCTCTCTTGTCGCAGAGTACCAGCTCTGGGTGCATGCGCTCCAGAGTTCCGGCTCAGTAATCAGACACATTGGACCAGCTGTTCCGTGGCACGTGGGATCTTCCCGGGCCAGGGATCAAACCGGCGCCCTTTGCACTGCAAGGCGGTGTCCTTTCCCACTGGACCACCAGGGAAGCCCTATAATCAGTTTCTAATTTCTGCTCCTTATGAGAGGAAAATGTAATTCAAATATTTTGTTTGTATCAGAAAAACAAAGTATATTTGCTTTGAGGAGGTGCCCACGAATCCTCTCAAATTCTGCGAGAAAACAATACAAAGAGAAACAAAGCTTTGAAAGAGGAAGGGATTTGAAGACATTCATTTAATTGGCAATTATGTCTATAAATTGCCAAAGCAAATAAAATTTGCTTACCCTTAATATTTTGTAGTTTGAGACAACCTTGGTTCATAGTAAACTAAACATAAAATGGTAACAGTTTTGAAAGTCTTCTAAAAAGCAATTATTTCTGTATGTATGGCTTGATTTTATATAAAGCATATATTCTCTAGAATATATTTGTAAGGGAGAAGTTTTAGCCATTTAAGCTACCAAGTTGCTATTCCACAATAAAAGTGTGCATGTTTTCAGGGCATGCACCTTTATAGACTTTTTCTTTCCATCAGGGTGAAAACTTTTCATTTCAAGAAGTCTAAACAAAAGACAACACCCAATCACTCAAAGCAAGCTGTTCAAACCAAACTGTTGTTTAATAGTTTGCTTTAAACTTTATGGTTTTGTAGTAGGACCTAGACCAACAGAAAAAAAAAATAATTCCTTCTTTTAAAAATCCTGCACCTATCATTCTAGGTAGGGACAGTCTTCTCTAAACACCAGTGTGTATGAACCAAATGAAATCAGACAATGGTTAATAAAAACCAGGCAGAAATCCCAATAGGAAATTCAATATAATCAGTTTCTTCTTTTTTTTTTAATTTATTTATTTATTTTGCGGGGGGCTAGTTGGGAGGGGGGTAGGGAGAGGGTGGGTGGGCCACTTCCATTGGTCTTTCATTTATCTATTTTCATCCGTCTTTGTTCTTTGGCCTGTGTGGGCCTCCCATCGCAGTGACCTCTCTTGTCGCAGAGTACCAGCTCTGGGTGCATGCGCTCCAGAGTTCCGGCTCAGTAATCAGACACATTGGACCAGCTGTTCCGTGGCACGTGGGATCTTCCCGGGCCAGGGATCAAACCGGCGCCCTTTGCACTGCAAGGCGGTGTCCTTTCCCACTGGACCACCAGGGAAGCCCTATAATCAGTTTCTAATTTCTGCTCCTTATGAGAGGAAAATGTAATTCAAATATTTTGTTTGTATCAGAAAAACAAAGTATATTTGCTTTGAGGAGGTGCCCACGAATCCTCTCAAATTCTGCGAGAAAACAATACAAAGAGAAACAAAGCTTTGAAAGAGGAAGGGATTTGAAGACATTCATTTAATTGGCAATTATGTCTATAAATTGCCAAAGCAAATAAAATTTGCTTACCCTTAATATTTTGTAGTTTGAGACAACCTTGGTTCATAGTAAACTAAACATAAAATGGTAACAGTTTTGAAAGTCTTCTAAAAAGCAATTATTTCTGTATGTATGGCTTGATTTTATATAAAGCATATATTCTCTAGAATATATTTGTAAGGGAGAAGTTTTAGCCATTTAGAGTTTCCCAAGCTAGAATGATAAATCAAGATTTATAGCTACTACCTCATGTTTTCATTCCATCTGTTTGAACCTGGAATGATTTCAATATGTCTTTTCATATAAAACAAAATCAGATTACATGATGCCTGACCTAATTTGGCAAAAATTCAACCAAAATGATACCTGAAATAGAAGAAATAAGGAACAATAATATAATAAATATTGGTTAAGTTTGTTGAATAAATTACACCAAGGCAACATTTTACTCCACAATGAAATAAAGAAAATCTGTATTTAGGGAAAACAGATTCCTTTATAAAATTGTCAGCTTGAATAAAAGAATGCACTTCCTTGATTGTCTACATTGTTCAAATAAATTACAGGAATAAAGAGCCTCTATACTATTTATGCATTTCTGAGTTACATGGTGGTACAACAATGTTAGGCTGTACAGCCTTCTTTTCAGACTCAAAGATCCACTAGTTAATAGGCTGACTCTTTCAAACTGATTTCTAATTATTTCTGCCTATTTCATTCATATCTGGTCTCCAGGTGCTTCTTAACTGTTGGGGATTCTAGAAACCTGTCTTACTTGCTGGAATGGCCTGATGATTCTAAGATGCCATCTGTTCCTGAATAACTCTTAATTTGTACAGTAATCATTTATGAGTATCTCAAAGCCATTCTGATAATTAATATTCTTGACTGAGTTTCATAGGGTACAAAGCTTCAAATGGGTTGATTTCTCTTGTATGATATGACCAGGGTCTATACAGCCAGAAGCAAATGGTCTGTCTTAGAAAAACAATTCAATAGTAGCCTTTTATAGACAGTTATGCAGGACGTGGTCTATTGTTTCAACCTCAGTGCTTCGCCAATATGAGTAAAAGAAATAATGAAGTGATTTACCAGACATGCCAGCTTTACCTGAAAGGGAACTTTTAGCCTAGCATATCAACAGGTATAAACCTGGTTTTTAAAATAAGGAGAACTATGTAAACAATGGGAATGTGGTCTGAGGTCTTCATTTTCAGTTGTGAATCCTTAGATTTTAGAGCAGATTATCCAAAATAAATAACCAATAGCACCACTCCTCCTTCTATGCTATTAGCATTATCAGTTGGTACTTAGTTTATACAAATTCTTGATGGCATTTTTTTTTTTTGATGGCATTTTTTTAATGCACACACTCGTCTTTTTTTTTAGGTATCCTGGTTTTGCCACAGATTCAACTGTTGCCTTGCTTATAGGACTCCTTTTCTTTCTTATCCCAGCTAAGAGATTGACCAAAACTACACCTACCGGAGAAACTGGTTGAGTATTATTGATAATTCTGAATGAATTTGATAGAGGGGCAAAAGTACACAATTCTTGCGGTTTCAGTTAACACAGAGAACAGAAGGAACAGACATGGACAAGGCCCCAGCTTACATCTCCTATTTACACATGGCAACGCCTGTTCACAGCACATGCTCTTCCCTTATATGAAGGACCATCTTACTTAGTAGTAGCTAGATTCCTTATGCACCATAGTTAGTTATGATTCTGCTATGAGTGGTATTGTTTGGTCTTCATAAACCCATAGTCCTGTCATAATCAGAATTAATCTAACTATTGGCAAGTATATAAACAAGAACTTGGAAGTTATACTTCAAGATGAGCCCTTGGTAACAGAGGCTGAGGATCTAAAAATGTGAAGTTTCAAGGTAAGAGTATTTACAGCCTCACCGTGGCCTTGGAGAAAATGCCAATCAGCCCAACACTCAGCCATAACCTGGCGTCACAGAAGAAAGAAACCATATTCAGTGGGAGCATTCATTGTCTTCATAACGCACGGACAAGAAAGTGTGTCTGTTTGAGTGTAAATTCCCCACAGGTTATCATCCATGCCTATGCTTTATACTAGCACAGCATGTTTGGGATAGTCAAATTCCTATGTTGCCAATGCAATGGACATGGTTTAAAGTTGCTCAGAAGTAGCCTAGTAGAGCTGTGGGGGTCTGTTGTTTATTCATTCATTCATTATTTATTTATTTATCTGCTGGGATGAAACTGAGAGTCATGCCGTTGGATTGGCCCACTTGACTCCTTGAGTCACAACAGATAAATGACTGTTGAGTCAGATTTCCAGGACATGATTTATGTTAACAGTATAGCACAGAAATAAAGGCCTTTTGTTCCTCACTCGAGACTAGAATATCTCAAATGTGTTATAAGGAGGCTTGGTAATGTAAAGCAGAGATTCCTATGAGACCCTGAGGTCTGTGACCATTGCAGTCAAAGCCCTAAGGCCTTGCAGTGGCAAGCATTATGTTTGCCTTAACTTCTCTGACCCCAATTTCTGAGTCTCCTCTCAGAAAGAACTGTTCTCTCCACCATCGTCTCTTCTCATTCCAAGCTTCTAAACTGGTTGAGTATTATTGATAATTCTGAATGAATTTGATAGAGGGCAAAAGTACACAATTCTTGCGGTTTCAGTTAACACAGAGAACAGAAGGAACAGACATGGACAAGGCCCCAGCTTACATCTCCTATTTACACATGGCAACGCCTGTTCACAGCACATGCTCTTCCCTTATATGAAGGACCATCTTACTTAGTAGTAGCTAGATTCCTTATGCACCATAGTTAGTTATGATTCTGCTATGAGTGGTATTGTTTGGTCTTCATAAACCCATAGTCCTGTCATAATCAGAATTAATCTAACTATTGGCAAGTATATAAACAAGAACTTGGAAGTTATACTTCAAGATGAGCCCTTGGTAACAGAGGCTGAGGATCTAAAAATGTGAAGTTTCAAGGTAAGAGTATTTACAGCCTCACCGTGGCCTTGGAGAAAATGCCAATCAGCCCAACACTCAGCCATAACCTGGCGTCACAGAAGAAAGAAACCATATTCAGTGGGAGCATTCATTGTCTTCATAACGCACGGACAAGAAAGTGTGTCTGTTTGAGTGTAAATTCACACACAGGTTATCATCCATGCCTATGCTTTATACTAGCACAGCATGTTTGGGATAGTCAAATTCCTATGTTGCCAATGCAATGGACATGGTTTAAAGTTGCTCAGAAGTAGCCTAGTAGAGCTGTGGGGGTCTGTTGTTTATTCATTCATTCATTATTTATTTATTTATCTGCTGGGATGAAACTGAGAGTCATGCCGTTGGATTGGCCCACTTGACTCCTTGAGTCACAACAGATAAATGACTGTTGAGTCAGATTTCCAGGACATGATTTATGTTAACAGTATAGCACAGAAATAAAGGCCTTTTGTTCCTCACTCGAGACTAGAATATCTCAAATGTGTTATAAGGAGGCTTGGTAATGTAAAGCAGAGATTCCTATGAGACCCTGAGGTCTGTGACCATTGCAGTCAAAGCCCTAAGGCCTTGCAGTGGCAAGCATTATGTTTGCCTTAACTTCTCTGACCCCAATTTCTGAGTCTCCTCTCAGAAAGAACTGTTCTCTCCCCACCATCGTCTCTCTTCTCATTCTCCAACTCTGGATCTTCTCACTGATAAACTCATTCACACTAGGCTTTTAATGCCAGATAAGACATAAAACAAGCTTCTCCGGTGACTCGGTGATAAGGAATACACCTGCCAATGCAGGAGATGCCGGTTTGATCCCTGGGTCGGAAAGATCTCTTGGAGGAGGAAATGACAATCCACACGAGTATTCTTGCCTGAGGAAATCCCATAGACAGAGGAGCCTGGCAGGCTACAGTCCATGGCATTGAGAAAGTGTCAGACATGACTGAGACACTAAACAACAAGACATAAAACATTCAGTTTTACATGTACAGTCAAAAATGTTTGTGTTTAACAGGATATGTGGTCTTAATATGATCAGGAAATACCAAAGTTTCCATCAACAATGAGAGTAGGTTTTGTTTAGGTTTGTGGGAAAGAGACAGGAAGAGGACTTCTAAGTAATCTTAAAAACTTACCATGTAGAAGTTTGCCTGCCTCATACAAAGGTTAAACAGGCACAAAGTATTCATGGATGATGTTACTTGTAACCAAATCAATGGGACTGTCAGGACTCAAATATCAAGAGAAATTCTTATGATTATTGCTTTTTGAGACTTTTAAGAATCTCTGAAATGATATGATAGTTATTTAATCTGAACTATTGAATTATTTTAAACTGAAATTCTGGTGAATCTATCATGACCTTCCTCATGATTTGAAAAAATAGTAAAATATTCAAATAAATATGAGTGAATAATAATTACAGTGTCCCACTGAAGCTGTTGTATCAACTGTGTATTGTAAACACGTTACATAACAAAGGCTTGTATCAACCAGTGCACTTAGAACTCATAGTAGGCAAAGATGTTAGTGGAATGAGTGAATGAATAGTATTATACATGATGTTATCATTTATCTAAGTTTATTATATAATAAAATACAAAGGAGTTTTCCAAGTTCTGGCATTTTTCTTTTTTATAATATAATTTTCTGCCTAAGCCAGGTGAACATTACTCAAAGTCAAGATCAAGTTTCCTATTTAGGAACAATATAGAAGTGTTAAACACTTCTTGTGAGATGGCTATTTAGGATAACAAGGAATGTTATGTTGTCATATTTTAAGTGGTGTGTAACTGTAGGACTTTTGTTTTTCAGTTGCTTATGATTACTCTTCACTGATTACTTGGAAAGAATTCCAGTCATTCATGCCCTGGGATATAGCCATTCTTGTTGGTGGAGGGTTTGCCTTGGCAGATGGCTGTGAGGTAATACTCTGTGTCTAAGATTGATAGCAGTTAACTAGACTATTCAAAAGAAGAACACAGAGACAGTCAAGCTTTTGGAATGCTCAACTTCATCCTATCACTGTAATGATTCAGATTTCAGTAGCCATGCCCTAACTATACTACACAGCTGAGGTGAGTTCAGGGTTCAAGAATTTTTACACCCATAAGATGTAACTTTTATGTGGTCTCAACAAATGAAAAGAAAAGAAGTAGAATTCTTAATCCATGAAATAGTATTAGAAAAGCAACTTCTAAGTAATCTTAAAAACTTACCATGTAGAAGTTTGCCTGCCTCATACAAAGGTTAAACAGGCACAAAGTATTCATGGATGATGTTACTTGTAACCAAATCAATGGGACTGTCAGGACTCAAATATCAAGAGAAATTCTTATGATTATTGCTTTTGAGACTTTTAAGAATCTCTGAAATGATATGATAGTTATTTAATCTGAACTATTGAATTATTTTAAACTGAAATTCTGGTGAATCTATCATGACCTTCCTCATGATTTGAAAAAATAGTAAAATATTCAAATAAATATGAGTGAATAATAATTACAGTGTCCCACTGAAGCTGTTGTATCAACTGTGTATTGTAAACACGTTACATAACAAAGGCTTGTATCAACCAGTGCACTTAGAACTCATAGTAGGCAAAGATGTTAGTGGAATGAGTGAATGAATAGTATTATACATGATGTTATCATTTATCTAAGTTTATTATATAATAAAATACAAAGGAGTTTTCCAAGTTCTGGCATTTTTCTTTTTTATAATATAATTTTCTGCCTAAGCCAGGTGAACATTACTCAAAGTCAAGATCAAGTTTCCTATTTAGGAACAATATAGAAGTGTTAAACACTTCTTGTGAGATGGCTATTTAGGATAACAAGGAATGTTATGTTGTCATATTTTAAGTGGTGTGTAACTGTAGGACTTTTGTTTTTCAGTTGCTTATGATTACTCTTCACTGATTACTTGGAAAGAATTCCAGTCATTCATGCCCTGGGATATAGCCATTCTTGTTGGTGGAGGGTTTGCCTTGGCAGATGGCTGTGAGGTAATACTCTGTGTCTAAGATTGATAGCAGTTAACTAGACTATTCAAAAGAAGAACACAGAGACAGTCAAGCTTTTGGAATGCTCAACTTCATCCTATCACTGTAATGATTCAGATTTCAGTAGCCATGCCCTAACTATACTACACAGCTGAGGTGAGTTCAGGGTTCAAGAATTTTTACACCCATAAGATGTAACTTTTATGTGGTCTCAACAAATGAAAAGAAAAGAAGTAGAATTCTTAATCCATGAAATAGTATTAGAAAAGCAACTTAATAAGAAAAACAACATATGCAAACCACTTGTACAGTGACTCCAAGTGAAACATATTTTTTTCGTTCATGCCCTTACCTTATTTCATGATGAACTTAAGTAACTCTCAAATTTCTCTGCAGTATGTGCTGTGTGCTAAGTCACTTCAGTCGTGTCTGACTCTTTGCAGCCCTATGGACTGTGGTCTGCCAGGCTTCTCTGTCCATGGGATTCTCTAGGCAAGAATACTGCAGTATATCATGGTCCTAATACTGCCAAAGAAGAATGAGAACTTTATTATTTCTTACATGTTAAATACATTAAAGTTACTTCATATATGTTTATTCAATGAAGTCTAGAAATAGTTTCACATAGCCATGTTTAATATTTATTATGTCTAATTTTAGGAAGAAATGAAATCACGATGAGAAATAAAGCTGCCTATTTCTCTGACCTATCATCTATGTAGTTGATGTAACATAGAAGACTGGAGAAGCCTTTGTCCCTTGAAATTACCCTGGTTGTAGGGTTTCTAGAAGAAAAGTATTTTCTCCAAATATTCCACAAAAATCCTCTACTCTTTAATTAATTTGGACTTAATAGTCTACTGTGAAACACTCAAAACCTTGAACATTTCATTTCCTTATTCAGTCATCAAAGTAAAACAATCGTGAGAGAGATATCACGTCCAGTTCTTCAGCTCCCAAAAAGTTAAATTTTTATACTTTTTGAGACAAATAACTATCTGTTCTGTCCTACTCTTGACAATGTAAGGAAAGGCTGTTTTTTGCTACTGACTTTATTGTCAGTTTTTCTGTATGATATTTGGATGCTCAGCTTTCAGCAATTTAGTAATAGGTGAAAGTTTTAAAAATTGTCTCAATTCTGAGTGTCACTTGCAATATCTTTCAAGTCTAGATTTGGCTTGCTTCGTAGACTGTTCAAATACAAATGATAGCAGTAGAAGAAAAATACGCTTTTCTACTAGCTCAGTAGTAATGAGATCTGGTTTCTCAGAATAAATAACTTCTATTCCTGTATTGGCTAATTTGCATTGTGAGGAAATCAGAATCAGCAATTCTAACATTGATGTCAATGTGTTCATCTTGCCTTCCCAGAATATCTGTCACTCAAAGTTATTTTAAAAGCATTCGCCAAACCCTAGAATTGCAAAATTGAAGGATATGATAAGTTGTGGACTTAGTCTGATGTACTAAGCTCTCTCACTGGAAGAATTAGGGACTCTACTAGGCATGAAAATCCTAGTACAAATCATCAGGCTTCCATTGGATACCCCAAATCACCCTACCTCTGAGTGGTCAGCTAGAAGCCGTGAATGTGATGATATGATCCCAGTGGCTTCCTGAGATGGGGGACAATATGTGGCATAATCTTTTCCAAATGCATCTCATCATATGTAGACAAAATCCATTCTTTAAGTATTAATATATTTAAAGAGGAATTTCTGCTAATGTGATTTAAATGGTAAATAGTCTTTTTCATTTAAAAATTAAAGTCTCAAACAAAAAATGGAAGTCAAGACTGCAAATAATATACATAACATCTGGTTATCACATCTGAGGATGTTTTTATCAACTTCTAATCTTATCATTAGAGCCTTTCTGATGTCCACACCGCTTTGTCACGAGCGTACACATTCACACATGCGGAAGCTCACTGAAATCTCACAAATGGAGGATTGTCCCTTCCATTTGCAGGAGTAAAATAGAATAACATATCTATTCAGCTGAGTGTGCCTGATTTGCCTGTATTATGTACAATGAATCCAAGATCTGAATGTCATCAGGCTTCTGAAGAATCTACTGGAAGCCACAAGAAATGGAGCAATAATTATTTGTAGCAGTAATTATTCAAAGACTAGAATTCTACAAAGTCTAAACTATCAAAGCAATATGAAAAGAAAAGAAAGGGATTTTCAGACATGTAGAGACTAAAGAAATTTACTTGTAATACACCAGTAATCAGTAAGCTACAGAAGATGTGGTCCTGTAGGCCACCAATACAAAGTAGTTAGCAAGACTGGATTCCCATGTCAGAGGGAGGTGAAGGGAACCCATAGTATGCTAGTGAATAGAAATCTCTTTATAATAGTAAAGTAGATCTAAAGAGCCACTAGGCCCAGTAAAGCAAAAGGAGGGAATGCTCCAAAATCAACATCTCTACTAGGGAAAATAAAAGCAAACAATTACCTGAAATGTTTATTTATGAAGTGTTTTCCATTTTTACTGGGAGACTGTCCTGGAAGTTTAGTGATTGGTACTTGGAAAACTAAGCAAACAAAAGAATAAGGAAATCATTTCCTGAAAAAACAAACAAAACGTAAAACAAAAAGTGAAAATAATCACAGTGCACCCTGTGACTCAGTGGTGAACAATATTCATATAGTCATGAGTGCAAACTCTAAATATTGACTTAACCAAAAATGTTGATATATGAATGTAAGACAATGGCGAGCGGGGAGAGGAAATGTATGTATGATGGAAGGTGTTAGAAAACTGAATTCTCATGTACATGTTAGGACATTGATGTTCAATCCCTGGGTCGGGAAGATCTTTTAGAGTAGGAAATGGCAACCTGATCTAGCCTTCTTGACTGGAAAATTCCATGGACAGAGGAACTTGGTGGACTACAGTCCATGGGGTCACAAAGAGTCAGACACAACTGAGCACTCACACTCACCCCAAATAATGTCTAAAATTGAAAATTTAGAAATATGAAAAAGTAGAATCTTTTCAAATAGCTATCATAACCATAAACATGGTTATAAATAGCCAATATGGGTGAAAATTGTTGCCTCTGGGGGACATAGCTTAAATATGGAAAGAGGTAGACCAGAAAGGCCGATCCATTCTTAAAGCCCTATAATACTACATGGCTTTTTATACCCACATATAGTAACTAGATATAAATAAAGTTTAACTGAAAAAAAATGGGGGAAGAGAATTCAAACTTCCTAAAACGTGTTAGTGGTGTTTAAAAATAAGAATTATTAAGAATTTCACCATGTCATAGTCACCTAGATCTAACAAACTACAGGAAAATATGATAGGTTAAAATGATACACTAGAGGGCTTCCCTGGTGGTCCAGTGGGTAGAGTCCACCTTGCAGTGCAAGGGGCATCGGTTCAATACCTGGCCCGGGAAAATCCCATGTGCCACAGAGCAGCAGGACTACTCAGTGCTCTGGAGCATGTGTGCCCAGAGCCGGTGCTCTGCAACGAGAGAGGCCACTGTGATGGGAGACCCACACAGGCAAAAGAATAAAGATGGATGAAAATAAATAAAGAAAAATAAGCAATAAAAGAGGCGAAAATTAAAAAAAAAATAGAAACTGAGTTCTTAGGTCAAACAATGCTTTTTAATGTTTAAATTGCCTGATTAAATGACTTATTAATGAATAACTCATATTGCAAATTTTTTTTTAGATGTCAGGACTCTCTCAGTGGATAGGAAATAAATTATCTCCTCTTGGTTCATTACCAGTCTGGCTAGTAATTCTGATATCTTCTTTGCTCGTCACATCTTTAACAGAGGTAGCTAGCAATCCAGCTACTATTACCCTCCTTCTTCCAATACTGTCTCCATTGGTGAGTATCTCATTTATCCTATTGATTCCCTTCATTGAAAGAATAGTGTTCTACATCACGTGTTTTCATCCTGTGGTATAGAATTATTTGGGGTCTGAATGCTTCCCTGTCGGTAACTTACAGGGTGGTCCTTACTCGATTTCATACTTTCATAGACCTCAACTCAGGAGAACTCTTTTTTCCATGTTCAAGCAGCATGATCTTAAGAACCGTCTACCTTCTTTTTGTCCATATTTTTCTTTTGTAAATGAATGGGATGGTCAGCCCAGACCCTTTCCAGTTCTAGAGAACTTTGGGATTCAGTGCTTCCTGACAACTTAGTATTTACATCTCTAACATTGATACTTCTCCCTCCAGAAGTTATCTTGATGTTTTGAGAAGCACTTCATGTAAGTGATTCGCAAGGAAATAAAAACCAGGTTTACAGTCAGGTTTCAAGCTTGAATATCTTAGGCACAGTTCTGCATGGCCCAAGAAGAATTTTAAAAGGTAAACGAAAAACAGCTTTGCAAAGAGAGAGAGGGGAAAGCTGTCTCTCTTCTCCACAACTAGATGAGTTTGGTGAAAGGAAAACACTTTAGATGAAGAAAGATTGCCCTTCTGGAATTGTTCTGCTATCTGCTCAAGGTACAGATGTTAGCATTCTTGACCGTCTTCAAATTAGAAAAAAAGTATTGTATTGGTAAAATACAGCTTGGGGGAATTACAATTTAGGGGCTTTCTGGTTTTTATTTCTCAACAGGGAGCAGTGACAAAATTAAGAATAGTAGTAACTCTTCTGTGATGATCCCTAAGTAAATTTTGAATCATATAGTCACAAATGCTCTGAAATTAACGGAATGATAAGATCTTGAGGAGCCTGAGAGCTTACTAAGCTATACTGCCTGCCAGCTATGTGTTTAAAATCAATCATCTTAACCTCTATGGACCTCAGGTTCTTCATGTGCTATTTGGGGCTATAGTTACCATCCCTTAAGGTTGTAGTGAAAATTAAGTTATATATATATAAATACACAAGATTATTATATTATGTTTTACATTATGTATTTTTAAACTTTATATATATATATCTTATAGATAAATATTTATATAGTAACCTGTATATAAGAACTTAACAGAATGCTTTGCACTGATAAACAGTTACTGTTTTCGTTTTGCTTCTGGAATAAATAATACTTTATTTTCTAAATGAATTGAGCTATAATCCTTAAATGGATACCAGTCACCATATAAACAACCATAAGAAGAAGATAAGATTTCTAAAAAGTCTTAAAAACTGCATTTATGCGTATAATTTCAACCTACTTCTGGGAAAATTTATTATAATAACTTTGTTCAACTTGATGCCTATCTCGACATTTTGCTTAGACTCCTTTTTATCTTTTCCCACAGGCTGAAGCCATTCAAGTCAACCCTCTTTATATTTTATTACCATCTACTCTGTGTACCTCATTTGCATTCCTCCTACCAGTAGCAAATCCACCTAATGCTATTGTTTTTTCATACGGCCATCTAAAAGTTATGGACATGGTGAGTGAACTGAAAGAATGCTATCAGGCTCAACAGACCTTATTTTGTGATGTCTTGGATTGTCTAGCCTTTTAGACACTATAATCAACTGCTAGGAAAGGCAGAGCTTGAGTTCTGCTTTGAAGGTGAGTGCATGACTGCTATAGCATTGTTTTTAGGAGTCATAACCAGAAGCAAACATGTCATGAATATTTAGAGTCACAAATACAGAGATATTGAATGCATCTGTAATATCAGAATATCCTGGACTTCTCTCAGCCTTAATCACCAGCTTGTGAACTGAATCAAGCAAGACTGTTAACTAAAGACATTTCAGGCAGCTTTCTGTACAAATGCAGTTCCAAATTGAAGTCCCAAGTTCCTTCCTTCCACATAGACTATAACGTAAAAATTCTTGAAATGCCTCTATGCAGAAGCCATATAATTTACTTTATGTAAAATAATATGCATAATATACTGCATAAACAATGTGCTAGTTATGTTAATTTAAAAACAGAAAAACAGGATTTTGAAATAAATGAATAGCTTGCATGGCGGAACGTTTATAATATTCATTGTTAGGCATCCGCGTTTTGTCCTGGGACTTCATGTTTTAATACAGAGAATGCTAACATAAGCAAGTTTTCTCTGTAAATAGCCAGAGAGTAAATATTTGAGACTCTGTGGGCCCTAGGTGTTCTGTATAACAACTTCTGTAACAGTTTATGGGCAGAAGTTTGACAAACTCTGCAATTTGAGATTGTTCAGTAGACACTAGAATAACAACGTCAAAGCTAGAAAAATGGGAATTTTAAGAAAGAGGCATAGAAGAGGTATTAGATCTCTAGTAAGAGAATACTGAAGGCTAAACAAAAAACAATACTGAGTAAACATGAAGGATTCCATTTTCATATAATGACCTGAAGCTTAAGCACTGAAATACAAAACCACAAAGTGCAAATCTTGATTTGACATGAACTGGCTTCTTTTTTAAGGGATTTTTCTCTAACTGGAATGAGTTCCATATATTCCTAAGAGGAACTCCTCTGAGAATTCTCCAATTAAACACCCTTTAGTTGGGCATAGATTCTTTTTCAAAGTGAATGGAAGGACACCTTGTCTTATGAAACAAATAATTGATACTCATCACTTAGGATGCGTGTAAATCTGACATATGCTTTCTACAACAGCATTCCAATTCTCCCGTAGGTTTTTATTTTTGTTTTTTGGAGACTGACATTCATGCTATTTTATATTCAAGGTGAAAGCTGGACTTGGCGTTAATATTGTAGGTGTTGCTGTGGTGATGCTTGGCATGAGTACCTGGATTGTAGCTATGTTTGACCTCAACACTTACCCTGACTGGGCTCCTGCAATCGGTAATGAGACAATGCCATGACAAGCATGGATGCTCTGACTATCCTGTGGTGAGTTTTGGAAACCCAGCATTCATTGCAGAATTTGGCTCTAGGAAACTGTGGACGCTTTCATCAGTCCTGGTGTAGTTGCTGAAGTTCCAGTGAACATCCCTAAACCTGTTTTGATGTGCATCCAAGAGCATCTATGTTCTTGGTCAAGAAACCCACGGTTGAGATTTTGCTCATGGACAATATGCCTTTCGCTTCATCACAAGAATAACTTATAACTTGACCTTCAAAGAGATGAGGTCATTTATTTCATCTTACACTTTGGGTTCGGTGTAACATTTCAAATGTCCATTTATTATTTCCGAAACGTTCCATAAAGCTAGAAGTTGAAAATTTAAATATACAAGTTAATCAAATCATTTCTGTAGTGCTATCCAAGGGAATTTTCTGAGAAAAAAATCAAAAGCTGTGGTCATCTGGTGGTGCAAAAGTTTTATCTAAATAAAATGTACATCCCATCATCTAAAAATTACTCCAATCTGATTCTTCATGACATATCCAAGTAGTATAAAAATTGAAAGGAAAAAATAATTATAACTGAGTCCACTAAATAACAAAAAACAGATAAAAATTTCTACTTGGTCATATGGTTCATACCTGTGTGATATCAGTGCACTGAGAAATGCATTTTTACCACTATGGCTAAGGTTTGCTATGATTTTTACTGTTAGCATAATATAGTGAGAAAAGAAAGCTAAACAGTATAAAACTATAACACATTTGTTTATTTGTATAACAGGTTTGCTTAAATGTTTATTTTATTTCAGATCTACCTAATGTCGTACATAAAACAAAAGATTCGGAAATTTGAATTAATTAGCACTGTGTATACAAATATAGAAAAATGTCATATAACTCCATTATATCCATATTGAAAGGAAATAGAAGGAAACTTAAAGAATAAAAATTGAAACTTTTGACTTATTCATGCTATTTTATATTCAAGGTAAATGCTTGGCATTGATTTTACCTGGATTGTAGCTATGTTTGACCTCAACACTTACCCTGACTGGGCTCCTGCAATCGGTAATGAGACAATGCCATGACAAGCATGGATGCTCTGACTATCCTGTGGTGAGTTTTGGAAACCCAGCATTCATTGCAGAATTTGGCTCTAGGAAACTGTGGACGCTTTCATCAGTCCTGGTGTAGTTGCTGAAGTTCCAGTGAACATCCCTAAACCTGTTTTGATGTGCATCCAAGAGCATCTATGTTCTTGGTCAAGAAACCCACGGTTGAGATTTTGCTCATGGACAATATGCCTTCGCTTCATCACAAGAATAACTTATAACTTGACCTTCAAAGAGATGAGGTCATTTATTTCATCTTACACTTTGGGTTCGGTGTAACATTTCAAATGTCCATTTATTATTTCCGAAACGTTCCATAAAGCTAGAAGTTGAAAATTTAAATATACAAGTTAATCAAATCATTTCTGTAGTGCTATCCAAGGGAATTTTCTGAGAAAAAAATCAAAAGCTGTGGTCATCTGGTGGTGCAAAAGTTTTATCTAAATAAAATGTACATCCCATCATCTAAAAATTACTCCAATCTGATTCTTCATGACATATCCAAGTAGTATAAAAATTGAAAGGAAAAAATAATTATAACTGAGTCCACTAAATAACAAAAAACAGATAAAAATTTCTACTTGGTCATATGGTTCATACCTGTGTGATATCAGTGCACTGAGAAATGCATTTTTACCACTATGGCTAAGGTTTGCTATGATTTTTACTGTTAGCATAATATAGTGAGAAAAGAAAGCTAAACAGTATAAAACTATAACACATTTGTTTATTTGTATAACAGGTTTGCTTAAATGTTTATTTTATTTCAGAGCTACCTAATGTCGTACATAAAAACAAAAGATTCGGAAATTTGAATTAATTAGCACTGTGTATACAAATATAGAAAAATGTCATATAACTCCATTATATCCATATTGAAAGGAAATAGAAGGAAAATTAAAGAATAAAAAATTGAAACTTTTGACTTATTCATGAAAGAATAAAACAATTTATTTATGGACAAACCAAAAAGAAAAAAAGAACTGAAACAAAAGTAAGATGAATATAGTCTCCTAGCATTCAGGATGTGAAAGAGTAAGATCTATTGGCATTCCAAAATTAGATGAAAGGGAAAAAATTCACAAAGACAAAAAATGTGTCCATTAAAACAGAACACTTCTCATGCTAAAAATACAAAGGAAGACGGTGTGAATAAAACACCTTTAATAACTTTAAATTTCATAGAAGTCATCAAGGATGGTTTGAGTTTTTGTGTTTCAATGACATTATTTATAAAGATATTATTGAAAATTAAATATGATAAAGAAGGTTTTTAAGTTATGCATTTCTTTGAAAGTGTGTATAATTATATATATAATTCAAAATTTGTGTTCATTGTCTGCTTTTTAATTACTTAGTGCAAAATCAGTTTTTCAAGAAAAACCTTTATGTATTGAATCATGACAATATAATATGATTGCTTTGTATGTATCATCAATGTTCACCCTATTCACTGTTCCCTTGTCTATTATATGTTATACATTTATGATCCATAGTATTTATTACATTTTTGCCTTTTTCTAATCATTCAGTTCATCACTGCTAAATTAAATGATGAATATATTTTTATTATGAAAAAATGAAATGACTTTTCAAATTCTAATGAGTACATTTTGCTCTCAAGAAAATAATATAAACATTTCAGCTTGAATCATTTTAATGAATTACTTCCAACGGCTGCCAGCTGAGAACAGGAAAAATGATAGTTAGTCAAAATTTGTTTAAGTGAGCCATATGTTCTCTTGTTACATCTTTATGTCTAGTTGAGATATCAAAAATGACAACTCATCCATTTCACATTTGTCCCATTTACATCAAAGTTCTCAAGCTCTTAGTTTGAGAGGTGTGTCCTGTCTTTGAAAGTTTCCAGTGGACAGTCCAGAATGATGATCTAGCAAATCTTTGTCCTCCCTCTCTAAGGTATTAGATAACATTTTTGCTATTATCTTGAGCCTTACTTAGAGGTTAACTAGAAATTTTTGTCACTTTAAGTAATTGTATCTTGCTCAGGGTTGGATCTTGTCTAGATGATAGGAGCATTTTCACTGAGTGCTTATTTACTGACTGTTTCTGCAAGCCCTGGGAGGGCTCCCAGGCACGTGTGTATTCTTTGCTCACCTCAACTGCCACTATAACATGTCAGAGCCCAGAATTCAGATTTCCTTCCTTTTAAGTGTGTACCCTGTTTCAACCTACCGGGTCTCCAAGGCTTGCTTTTCTCCTTTTCCCACCTGGGAGGTGGGAAGGTAACTTTCCACCAATATTACTTACTGAATATATTAGCAAAACTCGATAAAACAATATCATGGCACATTCATTGTGTCTGGATACATGTGCTACCTGTTATTATATGTCAAAGATTATTATTAGATATTTTATTGTATCTCTGCCATGATGAAATATTTAGTAAGAATCTTTGCAATGGCACTTGTGTTCCAAAGTGTTTTTGGTTTAGTTAATGCATTATTATTGTCTTTGTGTGTTGATTTTTCCCAGTTAAATGTTTTTGTTTTAGAAGGGAGAGGATTATACTAGCAGTAAAAAAGTCAACTGAAACAAATGGTCAGTTTTATTACTGTAATATAATATAAGAATAAAAATAGTTTAAATTGTTACCCCAGGGTATCATCAGCTTTCTTATTCCTAAATGAAGTACGTTAGTAAGTTTTAGGAATGCAAATATCAAAAACAAAGGTTCCCAGTACAGAGCTAGTCCAGGAGTAAATAGTAAAAACGGCAAAAAAATGAAGTAGAAATTAAAGGTTTTTTTTTTTCAAATATGAGGACCTTCATTTGTCCAGAAAAAAAAACATGGGTTTAAAAGAAAGAAAGGAAGGGCTTTTCTTAATGACAGTATGATAGTACAGCTATTGGAGGTCAGAGATAGGGGAGATCTTCTTAAGGCCAAATAATAATAAGTATTGTATAACATGCATTATTGCATCAGCAAAAAAATAATAGAAGTCCTTAAAAGAGAAATATTATGCACGGACTAGCAAGAATCCAGAGATTTCAATAAGGACTGAAGATGGAAACCAATAATCCCTAGATATTTGGAAATTTTCTTTTAAAAAGTATATAGGGTACAAGTGGCTCAGACAGTAAAGAATCTGCCTGCATGGTGGGAAACATGGGTTCTATCCCTATGTTGAGAAGATCCCTTAGAGGAGGACGTGGCAACCTACTCCAGTATTCTTGCCTGGAGAATCTCCATTATTTACTGACTGTTTCTGCAAGCCCTACCCAGGCACGTGTGTATTCTTTGCTCACCTCAACTGCCACTATAACATGTCAGAGCCCAGAATTCAGATTTCCTTCCTTTTAAGTGTGTACCCTGTTTCAACCTACCGGGTCTCCAAGGCTTGCTTTTCTCCTTTTCCCACCTGGGAGGTGGGAAGGTAACTTTCCACCAATATTACTTACTGAATATATTAGCAAAACTCGATAAAACAATATCATGGCACATTCATTGTGTCTGGATACATGTGCTACCTGTTATTATATGTCAAAGATTATTATTAGATATTTTATTGTATCTCTGCCATGATGAAATATTTAGTAAGAATCTTTGCAATGGCACTTGTGTTCCAAAGTGTTTTTGGTTTAGTTAATGCATTATTATTGTCTTTGTGTGTTGATTTTTCCCAGTTAAATGTTTTTGTTTTAGAAGGGAGAGGATTATACTAGCAGTAAAAAAGTCAACTGAAACAAATGGTCAGTTTTATTACTGTAATATAATATAAGAATAAAAATAGTTTAAATTGTTACCCCAGGGTATCATCAGCTTTCTTATTCCTAAATGAAGTACGTTAGTAAGTTTTAGGAATGCAAATATCAAAAACAAAGGTTCCCAGTACAGAGCTAGTCCAGGAGTAAATAGTAAAAACGGCAAAAAAATGAAGTAGAAATTAAAGGTTTTTTTTTTTCAAATATGAGGACCTTCATTTGTCCAGAAAAAAAAACATGGGTTTAAAAGAAAGAAAGGAAGGGCTTTTCTTAATGACAGTATGATAGTACAGCTATTGGAGGTCAGAGATAGGGGAGATCTTCTTAAGGCCAAATAATAATAAGTATTGTATAACATGCATTATTGCATCAGCAAAAAAATAATAGAAGTCCTTAAAAGAGAAATATTATGCACGGACTAGCAAGAATCCAGAGATTTCAATAAGGACTGAAGATGGAAACCAATAATCCCTAGATATTTGGAAATTTTCTTTTAAAAAGTATATAGGGTACAAGTGGCTCAGACAGTAAAGAATCTGCCTGCATGGTGGGAAACATGGGTTCTATCCCTATGTTGAGAAGATCCCTTAGAGGAGGACGTGGCAACCTACTCCAGTATTCTTGCCTGGAGAATCTCCATGGACAGAGGAGCCTGGTGAGCTACCATCCATGGGATCACAGAGTCAGATATGACTAACTAAGCACACATAGAATACAAGAGATGGAAGACCAAGCTAAGATGCAAGCAAGTTAGGGGTTAAATAGAAAATTACATACAGTTAGAATATATTCTCAGTGAAGATGCAAAAAAAAAAAAAAAAAAAACCCACTTTGTAGAGGGAAATGTCAGGGAATTTCAATGTTTTGGCCTATGCATTTGGGAAAGGGGTAAACTCTTCTTCGAAAATTTATAACCACACAGGTTAGGGGCCTAAAGTCTCAGCATCAGTGTTGTGTAGGAGATCTCAATTTGAAATTTTATTTTAAAACCATCCTAAGTTGGTGACATCCCCATGTATCTGACAAAAAATAAAAGGAACACTTTTTTTCAACTTTGGGCTCAAAGAATTTGTATGTTTATCATCAAAACTTGTAAATTCTGCCAAAACATAAAGCATTTTGTGCAAGAGACAACATAAGCAAAAGAAACAGAATCTCAAGTTCAAAGACAATAGATATTCTAATTACCAAATAAGTATGGTAAGCAGAATTCTAAAAATGTCCTCCAAAAGTTTCCAACTCCTCATTATCCAGTCAAACGTGCCTCTAGCTACTACTATAAAGGGACTTTGCAGATGGAGTTAAGTTTATTAATCAGATGACCTTAAAATAGGGAGATTATTTTAGATTATTCAGGTGGATCCAGTGTGATTATATGAGCCTATTAAACACAGAGGAGGAAGGCAGAAGAATCAGGTGGGCAAGGTGAGACAGATGGGAAGTCAGAGGGATTTGAAACACGAGAACTAGACTGCCCAACTCCCAGTATTGCAGACTTTGACGGTGAAAAGGCTACATGCATTATTGCATCAGCAAAAATAATAGAAGTCCTTAAGAGAAATATTATGCACGGACTAGCAAGAATCCAGAGATTTCAATAAGGACTGAAGATGGAAACCAATAATCCCTAGATATTTGGAAATTTTCTTTTAAAAAGTATATAGGGTACAAGTGGCTCAGACAGTAAAGAATCTGCCTGCATGGTGGGAAACATGGGTTCTATCCCTATGTTGAGAAGATCCCTTAGAGGAGGACGTGGCAACCTACTCCAGTATTCTTGCCTGGAGAATCTCCATGGACAGAGGAGCCTGGTGAGCTACCATCCATGGGATCACAGAGTCAGATATGACTAACTAAGCACACATAGAATACAAGAGATGGAAGACCAAGCTAAGATGCAAGCAAGTTAGGGGTTAAATAGAAAATTACATACAGTTAGAATATATTCTCAGTGAAGATGCAAAAAAAAAAAAAAAAAAAAACCCACTTTGTAGAGGGAAATGTCAGGGAATTTCAATGTTTTGGCCTATGCATTTGGGAAAGGGGTAAACTCTTCTTCGAAAATTTATAACCACACAGGTTAGGGGCCTAAAGTCTCAGCATCAGTGTTGTGTAGGAGATCTCAATTTGAAATTTTATTTTAAAACCATCCTAAGTTGGTGACATCCCCATGTATCTGACAAAAAATAAAAGGAACACTTTTTTTCAACTTTGGGCTCAAAGAATTTGTATGTTTATCATCAAAACTTGTAAATTCTGCCAAAACATAAAGCATTTTGTGCAAGAGACAACATAAGCAAAAGAAACAGAATCTCAAGTTCAAAGACAATAGATATTCTAATTACCAAATAAGTATGGTAAGCAGAATTCTAAAAATGTCCTCCAAAAGTTTCCAACTCCTCATTATCCAGTCAAACGTGCCTCTAGCTACTACTATAAAGGGACTTTGCAGATGGAGTTAAGTTTATTAATCAGATGACCTTAAAATAGGGAGATTATTTTAGATTATTCAGGTGGATCCAGTGTGATTATATGAGCCTATTAAACACAGAGGAGGAAGGCAGAAGAATCAGGTGGGCAAGGTGAGACAGATGGGAAGTCAGAGGGATTTGAAACACGAGAACTAGACTGCCCCCCAACTCCCAGTATTGCAGACTTTGACGGTGAAAAGGCTAACAAGCCAGGGAATGCAGGCAGCCCTCAGTAACTAGAATGGCCCCTGGTTAAAACCCAGCAAGTAAACAGAAGTCTCACTCCTACAGCTGCATGGAACTGAATTCAACCAACAACATGCTAAGCCTGGAAATAAATTGCTCTTACGAGCCTCCGGTAAGGAACACAGCCCTGCAAACACCTTGATTTTAGTCCAGTGAGACTTGTGCTGAAAAAATCTGCTAATCTACAGAGCACTGAGATAATAATGGGTATTGTTTTAAGCCACTGCATTGCGGTAGTTTGTTTTGCTAACAATAGAAGTCAAATACAATAAGTAACAAGAGACTGTGAAAAGGAACCAGATCCATCTAAAAAGGTGTCAAATAGAAATAGATACAAAAGGTACAATGATTTAAATTAAAAACTTAATGAATAGGTTAAATAGCACTGTACAAGCCAGAAAAGATAGTGTGTGAACTTGAATACATATTTTAAAAAATAATTATTTAGAATGCAATACAAATAGAACTCTGAAGGGAAAGTTTAAAAGCCCAAGCTATGTAAGAAATGTAACATATAGTTAATCAGAATCCCAATAGAAGATAATAAAAAGAATTAGAGAGATGCTATTATTAAAGATATAATGGGTGACAATATTTCAATATTAATGAAAGAAACGAATCAAGATTTTTAGGAAGCACGATGAATCCAAAGCAGGATTTTTCAAAAGGAAATCTGCCCTCACCTACATGATAGTGAAAGAGTAGAACACACAAAATAAAGTGTTGGAGTTTGAGCAAACTCTGTCCTCAAAAGTTTCCAACTCCTCATTATCCAGTCAAACGTGCCTCTAGCTACTACTATAAAGGGACTTTGCAGATGGAGTTAAGTTTATTAATCAGATGACCTTAAAATAGGGAGATTATTTTAGATTATTCAGGTGGATCCAGTGTGATTATATGAGCCTATTAAACACAGAGGAGGAAGGCAGAAGAATCAGGTGGGCAAGGTGAGACAGATGGGAAGTCAGAGGGATTTGAAACACGAGAACTAGACTGCCCCCCAACTCCCAGTATTGCAGACTTTGACGGTGAAAAGGCTAACAAGCCAGGGAATGCAGGCAGCCCTCAGTAACTAGAATGGCCCCTGGTTAAAACCCAGCAAGTAAACAGAAGTCTCACTCCTACAGCTGCATGGAACTGAATTCAACCAACAACATGCTAAGCCTGGAAATAAATTGCTCTTACGAGCCTCCGGTAAGGAACACAGCCCTGCAAACACCTTGATTTTAGTCCAGTGAGACTTGTGCTGAAAAAATCTGCTAATCTACAGAGCACTGAGATAATAATGGGTATTGTTTTAAGCCACTGCATTGCGGTAGTTTGTTTTGCTAACAATAGAAGTCAAATACAATAAGTAACAAGAGACTGTGAAAAGGAACCAGATCCATCTAAAAAGGTGTCAAATAGAAATAGATACAAAAGGTACAATGATTTAAATTAAAAACTTAATGAATAGGTTAAATAGCACTGTACAAGCCAGAAAAGATAGTGTGTGAACTTGAATACATATTTTAAAAAATTATTTAGAATGCAATACAAATAGAACTCTGAAGGGAAAGTTTAAAAGCCCAAGCTATGTAAGAAATGTAACATATAGTTAATCAGAATCCCAATAGAAGATAATAAAAAGAATTAGAGAGATGCTATTATTAAAGATATAATGGGTGACAATATTTCAATATTAATGAAAGAAACGAATCAAGATTTTTAGGAAGCACGATGAATCCAAAGCAGGATTTTTCAAAAGGAAATCTGCCCTCACCTACATGATAGTGAAAGAGTAGAACACACAAAATAAAGTGTTGGAGTTTGAGCAAACTCTAGGAGATAGTGAAGGACAGGGAGATACGGCATGCTGCAGTCCATGGGGTCACAGTCAGACATGACTTAGCGACTGAACAGCAACAATAACAAAAGAAAGTAAAGAAGGACTTCCTTGGTGGTCCAGTGGTTAAGACTCACGCTTGGGGCTTCCCTGGTGGTCCAGTGGGTAAGGACATCGCCTTGCAGTGCAAGCGGCACCGGTTCAATCCCTGGTCTGGGAGGATCCGGCATGCCGCGGAGCATGTCCAACTACCGAGCCAGAGCTCTGGAGCACATGCGCTCAAAACCGGTGTTCTGTGACAAGAGAGGCCACTAAAATGGGAGACCCACACAAGCCAAAGAACAAAAGATGGATGATAAATGAAAGACCAATAGAAGTGCCAAAAAAAAAAAAAAAAAAAAGACTCACACTTGAACTGCAGGGGGAGCAGTTTCAATCCCTGATCGGGGAACTAAGATTCCATATGGTACATAGCACAGCCAAAGAAAAAAAACACATGATAAACAGTGAAAGAAAACAGACTACATACAAGGAATCAAAATTAGACAATTAGACTAAAGCTGCAACCTCAAGAGCAATTGGGAACAATTAAGACTCTCCAAATGCTAAAACAAAGACCTCTCAACCTAAAATAGTATATCTAGAAAATATGTTTCAAGAATGAAAAAAAGTGAAGCCATTTTCAAACCAACACAAACCAATACCTAAGGCTTGTGTTCTAACACACATATCAAAGGAAAACGAAAATTAAATGAAGACTGTAGATGTGTGACACAGTAAGAAATGGTAACGAAATTGGTAAGCGTATGGGTTAAGAAAAAGGGTAGAATGAAAATGCTGAAAGAGCATAAAGCACAAGTTCAAAGAAGACAATATTCTAAGTTAGCTCTCAACCTTCCATTTTTTTAACAGCAAAGCACTGAATTTAACTAAATCCAAGCCAATTTAGTCATTTCAGTGTTTTTTTTCTGATTTCATTGTTTAACTTGGGCTAACTTAGATTTTTGTTTATTAGATCCCCTATCTTATTTCTTCTTGCAGTTTTTATCGAAATTCTGAACCTTACATATGAAACTCACTCTGGATGAGGCAAGTTTGTAAATATGTAATACAGGTTTCACAATGTTTGCTGTTCTTGCCTACTAATTTTATCATTTCTGTCATTTCTGCCTCTATTTTTATTGCTAGGTTTTCCTTTCTTTTAAGAGCCGTGTTTTTGTTCTTTTTCCATCTGGTACTTATTTTTTTCATTTGAGTGCCAGACCTTGCTGATTTTCTTTTTAAAAAAATACTAGATATATTTTATTTCTATTAATATTTTTGAGTGTTATTCCAGGGCACAGTTATTTGGAAACAGTTTGCTCTTAAGATTTACTGGGTAAGATCAAACCAACCTGTAGTCTGGGGCTGCATTTGCCTCTTCACTGAGGGAATACTTCTCTGAGTATTGTACTTGATGCTCCATTACTTTAGAGGTTTTCCATTCTGATTGGAACATGAATCATCCCCAACCCTGTGGGAACCCTTGTGATCGCGTCATCTAATAATTTTGAGTGATTATTTTCTTACTCTTTGAGTAGTTTCCTGAAAAATACATGTTGATCAGTATGCAGCAGAACAGGAGACAGGTTTTCTGGAGATCTTTCTGTCTGTGCATGTCCCTGCTCTGATACTCTGCCCTGCAAGTCTGTCAGTTCAGGAGACCTAAGAGATGTGGGTTGAATCAGATAGATCGCCTGGAGGAGGTATGGCAACACACTCCAGTATTCTTGCCTGGAGATTCCCATGGACAGAGGATACTGGCAGGCTACAGTCCATAGCGTCACAAAGAGTCGGGCACAGCTGAAGCGACTTAGCATGTGTGCACGCAAATGCTCCCCAGGCTCCCTACTCCACCTATTCAACTCAGGCTATCACCAGGTTCTGCCTGAATTCCCTCATCCTTGAGCTGCTGCCTGGAAACTCTCCCTGCACTATGTATGTTGGAGCAATCCTACGACCCAGATATTTCCTCCCTTTCAGAGATCACTGCCCTGTTTTGCTGATATCTAATGTCTGAAAAGTATTTTTCATAAAATGTTTCCTTTCTTTTAGTTGTTTCAGGCAGTAGAGTAAATCCTTTTCCTAATGTTGCTTCTTGACCAGAGTGGAGGCCTCTATAAGACTTAAATTTAAATTGTAATCCTTTTCCCCCTTAGTAAACTTGGAATCAGGACAAGCTTGAGTTAATTGGATGGTTTTGAAGTCTCCAATTTTAATCACTGGTGGATAGTGATTAAATAAGAGAGTAGACGGTGGATAAGGAGCCTCTATGGTGGTGTTGGGAAGTAGAAAACATTCTTCCCATGAATGCAATTTTGAACTTTTTGAGTCTGAGATCTATTGAGCACTTATGAGAGAGTCAAGGACTGACTAAGCTCACTTGAATAGCCCAAATGTAAAGATTAAGACAGTGGTCAGACCTTTATTTTTAGCTTAAAATATAAGAATTCTAATAGATGAAGTGAGTTCAGAACATACAAAAATATGTAAAAAACGTTTTTTTCTTCAATATTATATCAGCTACCTGATATTTATGTCTTAAATTGTTTGATGTTTATTTTAATTGAAGTACGGTTGGTTTACAAGATGCTAGTTTCAGGTGTACAGCAAAATGATTCAGTTGTGTATACATGTATGATTTTTTCTTCAGATTCTTGTAGATTCTTACAAAATGTTGAGTACAATTTACTGTGCAATACTGTCACCAAACCCAAATCCAACTGCTCACTACTCAAAATCCAATACTTGAGAAATAAATATTGGAAAGGAAATGTTCCTTTACCTTGGAAACAAGCAACCAAGGAATAGATCAAACTCATGGTCAAGAACCAACTCCCAATTGCCACCCAGGTGGTGTGTGTGAGCTCAGACGTTCAGTTGTGCCCAACTCTTTGCAACCCGTGGACTGTAGCCTTCCAGGCTCCTCTGTCCATGGGATTCTCCAGGCAAGAATACTGGAGTGGGTTGCCATTTCTTCCTCGGGGCTCTTCCCAACCCAGGGATAGAGCCCACATCTCCTGCACTGGCAGGTGAATTATTTACCACTGAGCCACCTGGAAGCCCTAGTAATGTGTATATGGTAATCCCAAAATCCCAATTTATCTCTCCCTTACCTTTCTCCTCAGTAATCATATTTGTTCACTATGTCTATGCATCTACTTCTGTTTTATAAATAACTTTATTTGTATCTTTTTTTAAAGTTTTTTTAAAAATTATTTATTTATTTGGCTTAGTTGCAGTGTGTGGGATCTAGTTCCCTGACCAGGGATCGAACCCAGGACCCCTGCATTGGGAACACAGAATCTTAACCACTGGGCCACGCGGGTAGTCCCTATTTGTATCATTTTTTAAAAATTCCACATACAAGCAATATATGATATTTGTCTTTATATTACCTCACTTAATATAATAATCTCTGGGCCCATCCATGTTGCTCCAAATGGCATTATTTCATTCTGTATTATGACTGTGTAATATTCCATTGTATAAATACATAATATCTTCTTTATCCATTTGGAGAAAACCATAATTTGAAATGATACACATATCCCGATGTTCACTGCAGCACTGTTTACAATCGTTGATACAAGTCAGCAACCTAAATGTCTGTTGACAGATGAATGAATGATATATAATTTAAAATTCTTAGTTTAGAACTCAAGATTTCATGGCCATATTTGAAAGTGTCTTAGGACAAATATACTTTCTTGTTTTATATAAAAAGAATCAGGATATATAGAGGTTTAAATTCTGGAAAAATTGTTTAGAAAATAATTCAACCTCCAACGAAGTCAGTTCAATCTGAGGAGACCAGTGTCTCACAGAAGCTATGGTCTGACAGGAATATTTTATCTTCACAGTCACGAGGTTTTTGTGGTTCATCTAGCAAATGTTAAATGAATAGTAAATAATGGCAGGTTATTCCTCAGGGTTTGGGAAGTCATTTTTACTACAGTCTTTGACATTCCCCTCCGTAAACTTTTAATAACCATCTTAACTGGAAGAGAATTGTTTCCGGTCAGATTCAGGGCATACTAGCTGTTTTTCAGTCAGACCTGGGGGTCTACTGGGTGTGAATAGCCCCATCCTCTAGGAATCTAGGAAGTTGCTTTGGAATGCCCTGACCTTCCTCCATGCAGAACCTATACATGGGTCCTTAGAATTGAATAGGGCCAGAATCAATCATTACAACAGGAATTCAACAATCTCTATTATTGCACCTGTACTTGAGACTATATGTGAGATTTAAGATTTAATGTGCTAGATAATTTATACTTCAAGTTAAAGCCAGCTTTATAGTTAATATATTTCTAAAGGCTAGTGCTACTCATATTGACTTCCCCATTTTTTTAAAAGTCAGAACTGTGTGATTATAAAGAACCTCAGTCTTCCCATAGAAGGCAAAGTCTTATTGGCCACAATTTTACATTCCATCTTTCATACACCTGTTTTCTTTATCTTCATATGTTCACTTGACTAAATAATATAAAGAAAGGAAAAAACTCTACATAATTCCTTGAAACACTTTTGAGCATTTCTAGCAGTTGATCTTTTTAAATCTGATGCTCCAAATGGCATTATTTCATTCTGTATTATGACTGTGTAATATTCCATAATTTTTTTGAAAATTTAAAATACACATATCCCGATGTTCACTGCAGCACTGTTTACAATCGTTGATACAAGTCAGCAACCTAAATGTCTGTTGACAGATGAATGAATGATATATAATTTAAAATTCTTAGTTTAGAACTCAAGATTTCATGGCCATATTTGAAAGTGTCTTAGGACAAATATACTTTCTTGTTTTATATAAAAAGAATCAGGATATATAGAGGTTTAAATTCTGGAAAAATTGTTTAGAAAATAATTCAACCTCCAACAAAGTCAGTTCAATCTGAGGAGACCAGTGTCTCACAGAAGCTATGGTCTGACAGGAATATTTTATCTTCACAGTCACGAGGTTTTTTTGTGGTTCATCTAGCAAATGTTAAATGAATAGTAAATAATGGCAGGTTATTCCTCAGGGTTTGGGAAGTCATTTTTACTACAGTCTTTGACATTCCCCTCCGTAAACTTTTAATAACCATCTTAACTGGAAGAGAATTGTTTCCGGTCAGATTCAGGGCATACTAGCTGTTTTTCAGTCAGACCTGGGGGTCTACTGGGTGTGAATAGCCCCATCCTCTAGGAATCTAGGAAGTTGCTTTGGAATGCCCTGACCTTCCTCCATGCAGAACCTATACATGGGTCCTTAGAATTGAATAGGGCCAGAATCAATCATTACAACAGGAATTCAACAATCTCTATTATTGCACCTGTACTTGAGACTATATGTGAGATTTAAGATTTAATGTGCTAGATAATTTATACTTCAAGTTAAAGCCAGCTTTATAGTTAATATATTTCTAAAGGCTAGTGCTACTCATATTGACTTCCCCATTTTTTTAAAAGTCAGAACTGTGTGATTATAAAGAACCTCAGTCTTCCCATAGAAGGCAAAGTCTTATTGGCCACAATTTTACATTCCATCTTTCATACACCTGTTTTCTTTATCTTCATATGTTCACTTGACTAAATAATATAAAGAAAGGAAAAAACTCTACATAATTCCTTGAAACACTTTTGAGCATTTCTAGCAGTTGATCTTTTTTTCAAATCTGATGGTAAAGTACTCTACAAAATGTAAAGCAAGTTTTCAAGAAAGTGTTTTAAACTAGTACTTCTTGGTGTTTCTTCCAAAAAAAAAAACGTATATGGAAAGCAGACACAATAACTAGACACTCAAGTACTAGTTCCTAAATGTGCTATTCCATTTTGTACAGCCTCCTCTGTATCTATTCACCAAATATTATGTATATTTTATCAGTAGCTAGTTTTTTTCTATGAATACAATAAGAGCATTCAAAGAAGTTTAAAGTAGACTTCAAAATTCGATATTTTTTTTAGTGATGAACCAGAGCCAGACTATTTTTTCTCAATTTTGACACTTATACAGATAAGTCATTACATCAAAGTAAAAAAGCTTAACTTAAAAAATACATTTTTAAAGTGTACAGTGTGATGATTTGATTTTCATATACTTTGTGGAATGACTACCAAGATCAAGATAATTAGCATATTTATCATCTAGTTATCCTATTTATCATGTAGTTAACTTTGCTTGTGTATATGTGTGTGCTTATTGTGTGTGTGTGTGTGTGTGTGTGTGTGGTGAGAATATTTTTTAAACATAATAAAAATATGTGTTTTTGAGTGTGAAGACAGAAAGAAAAAACTCATACCTGTTAAGAGCACTTAACATGTTACTTCCTGAGACAATAGGATGCCTAATGTCTTTAAAATCACCTCAACTCAGGCTTCAAATACTGTGTACCCCTGTCATTTGTCTACATCAATGGAGAAAACATAAAGAAGACTGTAGAAAGTTTGAATATTTGCAGAAGTTGTCCTAGACAATCAACCTTATTAATTAATTGCTAATTACAAATTATAGCCTTCCATTATAGCCTTTTGCTTTTCACTGAGTTGAGTCCCTTTAAGATCTCAGTTCCAAGGGTATGATAGTTTTCTCATTTTTTAAAAAAGATCTAAATTTCAGTAGGATTCTTAGTGTCTCTAGTAACACAAATTGGCCAGGTGTACTTCAAGGGTCCCTTCAGTATTGGAGATGTTTTGCATTACTAAGTGTTAAGAGTTTTGTGGAGTAGCTGTAAATATTTCTTACAGTGTTCTAAAGCTTCTCTCTAATAAGAGTAAATTATGGTAAAAAATGTGGAGATGGAGGTTGGGATGGCAGATGCTGTTGACAGATTGGCTGTTAGAGGTACAGACATCACTTCCCAGCTACACCTGAGCTTTGGTAAACTGAAGTGATGTAAGCAATGTTCCACATATGCAGGGGTGATATTAAGCCTTATTTTTCTCTTCCTGTTTTCATTCTTCACAACCCATCTTTTTTTCATTTCTACTATCTGAATGACTGGTGGAGTACCTTTTTAAAGCACTCAGAATGTCAGTGTGTGAATTGAAAGATGCATCACGCTATAATTACATGCTCTCAAGGCATTTTCAGATTGTTCACTTCTATTAGAGTCTGATTAAGTGCCCCCTAAGAAAGAAAGCAACAATATAAGAATTATCAAAGCAATCATCGCCAGTATTATCTTCTAACTCTTTGCCATGAAGAAATGTCAGCCTGTGAGTTAGGAGATTTAAAATTCTCTTGTTGACAATGTATAATCCCTTCTTTCAATTCTCTTAAAACATGTACAACAATTGACAATTTAATCATACCCTCTGTCTCTCCAAGTATTGTTCTGAATTCCTATAAAGGTAAGCATAAGAATTCTCAGAAGAGTTGGAAAATGAACTCTTTTGTTGTTGTTGCCCAGTCGTGTTTGACTCTTTGCAATCCCATGGACTGCAGCACCCCAGGCTTCTCCGTCCTTCACTATCTTCTGGAGTTTGCTCAGACTCATGTCTATTAAGTCAAAGATGCTATCCAGCCATCTCATCCTCTGTCACCTGCTTTTCCTCTTGGCCTCAATCTGTCCCAGCATCAAGGTCTTTTCCAATGAGTCAGCCCTTCACATCAGGTGACTAAAGTATTGGAGCTTTAGCATCAGTCCTTCCAATGAATATTTAGGGTTGATTTCCTTTAGGATTGACTGGTTTGATCCCCTTGCTGTCCAAGGGACTCTCAAGAATATTCTCCAGCACCACAGTTTGAAAGCATCAGTTCTTCATCCCTCAGACTTCTTTATGGTCCAGTTCTCACATTCATACATGATTACTGGAAAAACCAAGAGCTTTGATGATGCGGACTTTTACTTAGAGGTTTCACATTACTCAGAGGTTAGAATTAACTGAGGACTGATTTAACCCATTGTACAAAGCATAATTCAAAGAAAGACCTTGTAATAGGTTCTAGGATTTCTTCATAAAAATGCATCACTGTAATATATATTCCTATCCTTATTAGGAAAAATATTAGAATTGATATGCTATTCTGGGAAAGACCATCTAGTACACTTTTTTTTTTTTTTAACATTTATTTTATTTATTTATCATTTTGGGGGAAGTGGGGTGGGGAGGGAGAGGGATGGGCGGGCCACTTCTATTGGTCTTCCATTTCTCTATTTTCATCTGCCTTTGTTCTTTGGCTCCTGTAGGCCTCCCATCGTGGTGGCCTCTGTCGTCACAGAGCTCCGGCTCTGGGCACATGCGCCCCAGAGCTCCAGCTCGGTAATTGGACACATCGGTCCAGCTGCTCTGCGGCACGTCAGATCTTCCCAGGCCAGGGATTGAACCGGCGCCCCTTGCACTACAAGGCGGTGTCCTTACCCACTGGACCACCAGGGGAAGCCCCTCGAAGCCCCTCTAGTACACATTTTCACTTTGGGGATAAATATGAGCCCATAGTGATCTTTGATATAACTCATTCATTGATCAATTGACTTTAATGGAGATACGATCAGGTTGTCCTTTTGATCATATGAGTAGAGTTGTGGAAGGCTGGGGTGGGGAAGTAAGGTGAAGAGAGACTTATGTAGAGAGTACAATAAGAAGATTTTTGTACAGTTTCATCTAAATATTCTCAAAATTCCTTTATATTTAGGTTAATTTCCAAAGTATGATTATCTAATTTAAGATTAGAAAAGTAAAGAACAAAACTAATGCTAAAAGATATATGCACCCCTATGTTCACTGCAGTGTTATATATTACATACATATCAATTCTTTTTATCTACTTTTTTAAAATTATGAGATGCTCCAAACATATAGAAAAGTACAGAACATAATACTAACACCACCAGTGTATCTGATAGGGACAGAGTAGGTGGTTGCAGAGTCCTAGTAGGGGGCAGTAGGCAGAAGGGTGAAACCTGAGAAAGGTTGGGAGGCCAGTGAGTTGACGATAACTCAGGAGAGCTGCTCCTTGTTCAGTAAAGCAGACTTGACTGGGTATAAACAGCTGATGAAGGAGGAGCTGACGAAGAAGCAACTAATGATGTATGCCTTGCATCTGTGTCTACTTGAGGGGGGTGGTCATATTGCGGCCCACTCAATCGAAGAGGGAGAACAGAGCAGAGCTTTCCTGCCTGCCTGCTTGCTTGCACTGTTTACAGGTACCTTATCCTAAAAAAATCCTTTTCTTCTCTATCACTCTGCTTCTCGCTGAATTCTTTTTGCATTGAGGCATGAAGAACCTGAGGCTCAGTGGGTCCAGATGTTGGGTGAGTGTGGGATTAAGTCCCGGCCGTGTGGGTTCGAGTCCCAGACAGGGTTTTGGCTGGGATTGAGTCCTGACTGTGTGGATTCAAGTCCCAGCAGTGTTTTGGCTGGGGTTAAGCCTTAACCACATGGGTTCGAGTCCCAAACCGGGTTTTGGCTAGGTTCAAGCCCCAGTCCTGTGGGTTCCAGTCTCACACAGGGTTCAATCAGGTCTGGACCCTGGCTTTAAGTCTCAAATCGAGGTAAAGCCCTTTCATATCCACCATCCCAAGGATCTATTGTGTAAATTTTAAAACTTAAGAACTTAATTAATTAATAAGTTATTAAAATTAATGTATCATTTAAATTATTTGTTCCATATATTTTCCCCAAAGAAATAAGCAACTAAACTCTCCTAACCACATTTCTCAGTATTAGAGAAATGTGAATCAAACCTACAGTAAGGTAACATCTCACACTGGTCACAGTAGCTATCATCAAAAAAATCTACAAACAGTAAGTGCTTGAGAGGGTGTGGTGATAAGGAAACACTCTTGCTCTGTTGGTGGGAATGCAAATTGATATAGCGCCTTTGGAAGGCAGTATAGAGATTTAGAAACTAGGAATAAAACTACCATACAACCCAGCAATCCAACTGCTAGGCATATACTCTGAAGGAACCAAAATTGAAAAAGACACATGTGCCCCAGTGTATCTGATAGGGACAGAGTAGGTGGTTGGAGAGTCCTAGTAGGGGGCAGTAGGCAGAAGGGTGAAACCTGAGAAAGGTTGGGAGGCCAGTGAGTTGACGATAACTCAGGAGAGCTGCTCCTTGTTCAGTAAAGCAGACTTGACTGGGTATAAACAGCTGATGAAGGAGGAGCTGACGAAGAAGCAACTAATGATGTATGCCTTGCATCTGTGTCTACTTGAGGGGGGTGGTCATATTGCGCCCACTCAATCGAAGAGGGAGAACAGAGCAGAGCTTTCCTGCCTGCCTGCTTGCTTGCACTGTTTACAGGTACCTTATCCTAAAAAAATCCTTTTCTTCTCTATCACTCTGCTTCTCGCTGAATTCTTTTTGCATTGAGGCATGAAGAACCTGAGGCTCAGTGGGTCCAGATGTTGGGTGAGTGTGGGATTAAGTCCCGGCCGTGTGGGTTCGAGTCCCAGACAGGGTTTTGGCTGGGATTGAGTCCTGACTGTGTGGATTCAAGTCCCAGCAGTGTTTTGGCTGGGGTTAAGCCTTAACCACATGGGTTCGAGTCCCAAACCGGGTTTTGGCTAGGTTCAAGCCCCAGTCCTGTGGGTTCCAGTCTCACACAGGGTTCAATCAGGTCTGGACCCTGGCTTTAAGTCTCAAATCGAGGTAAAGCCCTTTCATATCCACCATCCCAAGGATCTATTGTGTAAATTTTAAAACTTAAGAACTTAATTAATTAATAAGTTATTAAAATTAATGTATCATTTAAATTATTTGTTCCATATATTTTCCCCAAAGAAATAAGCAACTAAACTCTCCTAACCACATTTCTCAGTATTAGAGAAATGTGAATCAAACCTACAGTAAGGTAACATCTCACACTGGTCACAGTAGCTATCATCAAAAAAATCTACAAACAGTAAGTGCTTGAGAGGGTGTGGTGATAAGGAAACACTCTTGCTCTGTTGGTGGGAATGCAAATTGATATAGCGCCTTTGGAAGGCAGTATAGAGATTTAGAAACTAGGAATAAAACTACCATACAACCCAGCAATCCAACTGCTAGGCATATACTCTGAAGGAACCAAAATTGAAAAAGACACATGTGCCCCAGTATTCTCTGCAGCACTATTTACGAGAATTAGGACATGGAAGAAACCTAGATGTCCATCAAAAAATTAATGAATAAAGAAGCTGTGACACATATATACAATGGAATATTACTCAGCCATAAAAAGGAGCTTATTTGAGCCAGTTCTAATGAGGTGGATGAAACTAAAACCTATAACACAGAGTGAAATAGGTCAGAAAGAGAAAAGCAAATATAGAATATTAACACATATATATGCAGTCTAGAGAGATGATAATGATGAACCTATTTGCAGAGCAGCAATGGAGACTCAGATGTAGAGAACAGATTTATGGACATGAGGGTTGGGGGAGGAAGGATAGGGTGGGATGAATGGAGAGAGTAACATGGAAACATATACACTACCATATGTAAAATAGCCAGTGGGAATTTACTGTATGACCCAGGCAACTGAAACTGGGTCTCTGTAACAACCTAGAGGGGTGGGATGGGGTGGGATTGTGGGAGGGAGGGTCAAGAGGCAGATATATATGTGTATCTATGGCTGATTCTTGTTTGATGTATGGCAGAAACCAACACAATATTGTAAAGCAATTATCCTTCAATTAAAGAACAGCACCTGCCTAAAAAATAACAAAATAAAGCCTCCTAATTCGTTACTACCACAAGAGGTAATCACTAACTTCAATTTGGTATGTATCACCCCATCTAGGTATGATTTTATACTTTTTCTACATCCGTATGTATAGAGAGACAAAGAAAGAGCGCACGCACGCACACGCATGCGCACCCTTCCCTGCTGACTCAGCAGTAACGAATCCGCCTGCAAGTTTAGGAGATGTGGATTCAGTCTCTGGATCAGGATGATCTCCTGGAGAAGGAAATGGCAACCTAATCCAGTATTTTTGCCTGGAAAATTCCTCGGACAGAAAACCCTGCCGGGCTACAGTCAATGAGGATACAAGAGTCAGTCACAACTTAGCCAACTAAATAACAACATGTATATATAAGTAATTTATAATACTGTGTTTAGAGTATTTTTAAAGTTTTACAAAGTTCTTGTTTTCTGGGTATATTTTAGTAGCTATACTAATAGCTTATTATCTAGTTTATTCATTGTAATTTCCTACAGCATTAGGTTTTATTTTAAAGGACAATTTTTTCAATTCTCTTGATGATGGACACTTTTTTTTTGGTAGTAAGAACCTTGCACATGGCTTGTTGTACACATGGACGGGTTTTCCTAGAGATCACTGTAATTGAAATTGCTCAGTTCTATGGTGTGGACATGTTATACTTTTACTAGATGCCACCTTATTGCTTTCAGAAGTGGCTATAGTCACTTATTCTCCTGAAAGCAATGTATGAAATGTTCTGTTGGCTCACATCTTTGTTAACATTTACTGTTAGACATTACAATGCTTGCCATTCACATGGAAATTTTATCTTGATATTACTTCAGCATTTCCCTAGTGTGTTGTAAGGCTGAGCATTTTTTTCATCTATTTTTTTTGGCCCTTGGAATTTCGTATGCTTTAAATTTTCTGTGACTATATTTTCCCTAATTGTCTACTCATTCTTTTTAGCACTTACAATAATTCTTTAAATAATAATCCCTCTGGTTGGCAGCTTTTTATATTATTTTCGTCTTTTCCTGGTGTATTATCTATGAATCAAATTGTTAATTTTAATATAGTTGAATGTGTTTTTCCCTTTAGCAGTGGTGTTTTTGCCCTTTTTGCTCCTTATGGACCTATTCCATGCAACTTCCTGAAGAAGCACATCCCTGCCCACCAGGCCATACAGCTTTTCTGTTGGGTTTTGCAGCAATTCACACATCTATAATATAAAATTGGGTTATAAATTTTTTCTTTGTCTTTGTTCAATTTTATTACTAAGGTTATAGTACTCCTATTACATGAATTGACTATCTTTTCTACTTTTTCTATTCTCTGGAATCATTCATATTAGATATGGATTGTCATTCTGCTAGACTTGAGAAAATTTACTACGTGTTTAGAATTTTCTAGTCAGTCAATGAGGATACAAGAGTCAGTCACAACTTAGCCAACTAAATAACAACATGTATATATAAGTAATTTATAATACTGTGTTTAGAGTATTTTTAAAGTTTTACAAAGTTCTTGTTTTCTGGGTATATTTTAGTAGCTATACTAATAGCTTATTATCTAGTTTATTCATTGTAATTTCCTACAGCATTAGGTTTTATTTTAAAGGACAATTTTTTCAATTCTCTTGATGATGGACACTTTTTTTTTGGTAGTAAGAACCTTGCACATGGCTTGTTGTACACATGGACGGGTTTTCCTAGAGATCACTGTAATTGAAATTGCTCAGTTCTATGGTGTGGACATGTTATACTTTTACTAGATGCCACCTTATTGCTTTCAGAAGTGGCTATAGTCACTTATTCTCCTGAAAGCAATGTATGAAATGTTCTGTTGGCTCACATCTTTGTTAACATTTACTGTTAGACATTACAATGCTTGCCATTCACATGGAAATTTTATCTTGATATTACTTCAGCATTTCCCTAGTGTGTTGTAAGGCTGAGCATTTTTTTCATCTATTTTTTTTGGCCCTTGGAATTTCGTATGCTTTAAATTTTCTGTGACTATATTTTCCCTAATTGTCTACTCATTCTTTTTAGCACTTACAATAATTCTTTAAATAATAATCCCTCTGGTTGGCAGCTTTTTATATTATTTTCGTCTTTTCCTGGTGTATTATCTATGAATCAAATTGTTAATTTTAATATAGTTGAATGTGTTTTTCCCTTTAGCAGTGGTGTTTTTGCCCTTTTTGCTCCTTATGGACCTATTCCATGCAACTTCCTGAAGAAGCACATCCCTGCCCACCAGGCCATACAGCTTTTCTGTTGGGTTTTGCAGCAATTCACACATCTATAATATAAAATTGGGTTATAAATTTTTTCTTTGTCTTTGTTCAATTTTATTACTAAGGTTATAGTACTCCTATTACATGAATTGACTATCTTTTCTACTTTTTCTATTCTCTGGAATCATTCATATTAGATATGGATTGTCATTCTGCTAGACTTGAGAAAATTTACTACGTGTTTAGAATTTTCTCCAAAAATTTTGTTATGAAAATTCTCAAGGAAACATCAACATTGAAAGAATTGTAGTGAACATCCCTGTACCTACCACTTAGATTCTACTGCTCACATTTTAGGCTACTTGCTTTACCACGTATGTCTGTTCACCCGTCTCTCCAATAAGACTTCCAGTTAGGGAGTGGATTTTAAATGTTGATTCTGCTTTAATGCTATAAATCATTCAGATTTAAAAAATTTTTATTATGCACGATTTTACTTTAGTTTTCAAAATTATTGGAATAAAGTGTTTAATGTGATCATGGTTATTTTGTCTATTGTATTTATGCCTCATCTTCCATTTTTGTTTTTATGAATTGATTGTGAATTAGTTCACAAGTCTCAACAAATTAGAAAAAAATAATTTTAGACAATGTTTTCTGACCACAAGATGATAAAATAAGTAGCTAATAAAAACCTAGTTCAAAAGAGCCCCATATTTAGAAATTTTAAAACCATTTCTAATAAATTTTAATACAATAGGAATGGTATATTACATGGTGTATGTGTTATATATGCTCTATATGTTACTTGCCAGAAACATGTTTGTGTTCTCAGCATTTATTGCTCCCATCCCATCTGATTTGTGATTCTATTTAATCCGCCTTTTCTTTTGTGCTACATTTATTCAGATCTCATTTTATGCTCTTTAATAAGACTCTACAGTTTTATTCTTATAGGTCCCATGCTGGTTTTATGTTATTGATGTCATCATCTGCAGATCAAACACTTTTCAGCTGAGCCCCTCTTTCCATGGAACTCCATACAATAATTTTACCAATTCACCACAATCAGTACATACCTTCTTTTGCTCATCTCACCATAGCTAGAAACTGTCATTCTATCTGTTCTTGCTTGGAGATGGTGTGTATCATTGATTTTTCTTACTCAGATTTCTGCTTATATTCAATTTGCCTATACTTTTTCTGATTCTGAAAAGAAGTTGCTGAATGACCATTGTATATTGCTATTACTGGTATCTCAGAAAAATATATTCCTTTTATAGGTAGATAGGTTCCCTCCCTGCCAAGATATTTTCCTGTAATGTTTAGAATCAGCAGCATTGGTACTGCTGGATTGAGAAGACTGCACTTTTGCTTCCTTTATTTGGTTAGTCACAAGATACTTATTAGATTTATGGCTGTACTGGGACTTAGCATTAATAAAAACAGGAACTTACACTTATTGAGTGTTTATTGTGCAGCACGCATGGTTCCAGGGGACATACACATCCTTGTACTTGCTCATATATTTGGGAGGTGGGTATTTTATTTCACAGTAATCATAACAATACTTTTCACTTTCTTCCTACAGTGAGATATATCTGATGTTTTTCTCCCCGATTTGTTAAAGGTGGAAAAATTAATTTAGTTCAGATTCAATGTCTGCAGGGCTTGTAATAAACAAGTTTTCATCATTCTCTCTTGCCCTTATGGCTAAGAGTAAGATTGCCACAACATATTAGATTAGCATAATTTCAGTTATTATTTGCATAGCCTATGAAAAATCTTCACAGTCAAACACATAATTTGTCATTTGACCTTTAATGCACTTAAAGTCTTACCATTGACTAGAGAAGATTATAAATAGTCCTCATGATATTTTTTATTATTTTTCTTCTGTGTTCATTTGATGTGGGTGTGCCGATGCCATAGTCACTGCCCTTGTGTGCTTAATTAATGGTTTTTGTTCATGTTCAAATAGATGAGAGCAAATTACATACATAGTCCTCATACACTCTGTGGAGACAGGATCTGGTTTTATTGTGTTTTATTGAAAACTGAGATCTCCATTAGGGAACTGTTTTCCTAATGCTGGTAACTATGTACTTGTCCTTCTTTTTAACTACATGGTGTATCTATTGGTTACAGAAGCAACAACAAGTCCAGGAGTTTTTTTCTTTTTGATGTGAGCTGTTTTTAATCTTTATTAAATTTGTTATAGTATTGCTTCTGTTTTGTGTTTTGTTTTTTTTTGACCATGAGGCATGTGGGAACTTAGCTCTCCTACCAGGGATCAAATCTTTAGGGGATCCTACATTAGAAAGCAAAGTCTTAACCACTGGGCCCCCAAGGAAGTCCCTTAACTCTCTTTTGAGTCAAATTCTTTTTTTAAGTTCTTTTGAGCTTTTAAATTTGTTTTGGGGCATAGCTGATTAATAATGTTGTGATAGATTTGTGTGAACCGTGAAGGGTGAGGCAAATTCTTTAGGCTTACTCTTTGTCCTCTCTATTGTGGGCAAGAACTGCTGCTTTCTAATCACTGGAGAGATAAGTGTTTGCCTTCATCCAGAATCTGCCCCACTTCCAGTCTCGTAATGTTTAGTGAAAAGGATGGGGCCCCTCCACCAACCGTTACTGAAGAGAAGAAGTCAAATAAAACATGCAGCCTCTAACATGTATTAGAATATATTTTTTGAGGAGAATATCTTATTTGAGGAGATGCTAATCTCTGTTATACATTGCTCACTTTGAAGAATTTGTTTACTAATTCATCTTTTAAAAAATTTTTTAATGAATTTATTTTTATTTTACTTATACAGAGTTTTGTTGTTTACTGCTGTACATAAACCCAAACATATTAGATTAGCATAATTTCAGTTATTATTTGCATAGCCTATGAAAAATCTTCACAGTCAAACACATAATTTGTCATTTGACCTTTAATGCACTTAAAGTCTTACCATTGACTAGAGAAGATTATAAATAGTCCTCATGATATTTTTTATTATTTTTCTTCTGTGTTCATTTGATGTGGGTGTGCCGATGCCATAGTCACTGCCCTTGTGTGCTTAATTAATGGTTTTTGTTCATGTTCAAATAGATGAGAGCAAATTACATACATAGTCCTCATACACTCTGTGGAGACAGGATCTGGTTTTATTGTGTTTTATTGAAAACTGAGATCTCCATTAGGGAACTGTTTTCCTAATGCTGGTAACTATGTACTTGTCCTTCTTTTTTTAACTACATGGTGTATCTATTGGTTACAGAAGCAACAACAAGTCCAGGAGTTTTTTTCTTTTTGATGTGAGCTGTTTTTAATCTTTATTAAATTTGTTATAGTATTGCTTCTGTTTTGTGTTTTGTTTTTTTTTGACCATGAGGCATGTGGGAACTTAGCTCTCCTACCAGGGATCAAATCTTTAGGGGATCCTACATTAGAAAGCAAAGTCTTAACCACTGGGCCCCCAAGGAAGTCCCTTAACTCTCTTTTGAGTCAAATTCTTTTTTTAAGTTCTTTTGAGCTTTTAAATTTGTTTTGGGGCATAGCTGATTAATAATGTTGTGATAGATTTGTGTGAACCGTGAAGGGTGAGGCAAATTCTTTAGGCTTACTCTTTGTCCTCTCTATTGTGGGCAAGAACTGCTGCTTTCTAATCACTGGAGAGATAAGTGTTTGCCTTCATCCAGAATCTGCCCCACTTCCAGTCTCGTAATGTTTAGTGAAAAGGATGGGGCCCCTCCACCAACCGTTACTGAAGAGAAGAAGTCAAATAAAACATGCAGCCTCTAACATGTATTAGAATATATTTTTTGAGGAGAATATCTTATTTGAGGAGATGCTAATCTCTGTTATACATTGCTCACTTTGAAGAATTTGTTTACTAATTCATCTTTTAAAAAATTTTTTAATGAATTTATTTTTATTTTACTTATACAGAGTTTTGTTGTTTACTGCTGTACATAAACCCAAATCAGTTATAGGTATATCCTTGACCTCTCCCACCTGAGCCCCCCTCCCTCCTCCTTCCCCATCCCACCCCTCTAGGTTGTTGCACAGTCTCCATGTGGAAAGTTCCCTTAGTCTTACAGCATATCCTCAATGGTTGCCTCTTACATATGGTAATGTAGGTTTCCATGTTGCTCTTTCCACACCTCTCATCCACTCCTCCCTGCCCTCAATGTCCATAAGTCTGTTTTCTATGTCTGTTTTTCCATTGCTTCTTTGCATATACATTTATCAGTACCATCGTTCTAGATTCCATATATATATGTTAGTATCCTATATTTATCCTTCTCTTTCTGACTTCCTTCACTTTGTATAATAGATTCTAGATTCATCCACCTCATTCGGACTGATTCAAATGCATTTCTTTTTACGGCTGAGGCATATTCTATTGTATATATGTACCATGACTTTTTTGTCCCTGCATTTGTTGATGGACATCTAGGTTGCTTCCATGTTCTAGTGATTGTAAAAAGCGCTGCAATGAACACTGGGATACACGTGTCTCTTTCAATTTCCTTCTCCCTTCAGCATAAATTAGGGTTCTCAAAAATGGCACTTTTGACATTTTAGTCTAGCTAAGTTTGTGTGTGTTGTGTGTGTGTGTGCGTGTTTGTGTGATGGGCTATGCCTGTGTGTTGTGGGGAGGTCAGCAGCATTCCTGGCCTCTACCCTCTGCATCCCATTAGTTAATGCCCTCCATTTGGAACAACTGAAAATATCTCAGAACTTTGTGAAATGCCCCTACAGGGGCAAAATTACCCCCAGTTAAGAACCACTGACATATAGTATATTTAATTATGTATACATACTTGCAATTATGAACAACATTAATTTTGTTGTTGTTTTGTTGCTAGGTTGTGTCCAACTCTTCTGTGACCTCCATTGACTGTAGCACAGAAGGTAAATAATTACAGAAAGCAAGGTGGCTATTATAACAGAATATGTTTTGAAATTTTATATTTAAAAGCAAGTAGAATATTTTTAATTGATCATATTGACAAAAATATTAAATAATTTATGACCAAGGACATTGCCTTATAGCCACCTGGGCGTAGCAGCTAGCTGGTAGGCATTTGTACTACAGAGACTGAAATACACAGCTCATTCTTTTTTATTTAATTATTTATTTATTTTTATTGGTGGTGCTATGTCTTTGTTGCTGCATGGGCTTTTTTTTTTTTTTTTAAACTTTATTTATTTATTTATTTATTATTAATTTTTGTACATGTATGTTCCCAGATCATTCATATGCATATCCCTTGACCCTCCCCCCACCCAGTTCCCCCCCTCCCATCCCTCCAGACCATCACTCCAAGTGGTTGTAGGTACTCCTATTCCCCTAGCACAATGACAATAGCTATCTTTTCTACACATGACAGTATAGGTTTCCATGTTACTCCCTCCCACTGTTCGGTCTCCACAATATCTTCATGTCTATTCTCTGTTTTTTCATGAGTTCACTGCGTGTGTTATCATGACCATCTTACTAGATCCCATATATATGAGTTAGTATACTATACTTGTCTTTCTCTTTTTGACTTACTTCACTTTTTATGATAGGTTCTAGAGCCAGCCACTTCATTAGGACTGAGTCTTCTGCATTTCTTTTAACAGCTGAGTAGTATTCCATTGTATATATGTACCAGAGCTTCTGGATCCATTCATTTGTCGATGGACATCTAGGTTGCTTCCATGTTCTGGCTATTGTATAGAGAGCTGCAATGAACATTGGGGTACAGGTGCCTCTTTCAGTTTTGATTTCATCAGGATATAGGCCTAATAGTGGGATTGCTGGGTCATAGGGTGCTTCTATTTTTAGTTTTTTAAGGAATCTCCATATTGTCTTCCATAGAGGTTGTACTAATTTACATTCCCACCAGCAATGCAAGAGGGTTCCCTTTTCTCCACACCCTCTCCAGCATTTGTTGTCTGTCGATTTGTTGATGATGGCCATTCTGACAGGTGTTGCATGGGCTTTTCTCTAGTGTGGAGAATGGGGGCTACTCTCTAGTTCCAGTGTGCAGACTTCTTATCACAGTGACTTCTCTTGCTGTGGAACACGGGCTCTACGGTGTGTGGGTTTCTGTAGTTGTGGCTCCCTGGCTCTAGAGCCCAGGATCAGTACTTGTGACATACAGGCTTAGTTGCTCTGCGGTATGTAGTTACATCAGTTTCAACTCCCACCAAAATTATTGATGATTTCCTTCTCATTCTTTGCAACAGTTGACATTTGCAGTTTTTCTATAAGCTTAGCCAATCTGAGGAATGGATAGCTATCATGGGCTTCCATTTACACCCTTGTCTCAGACCCTACAGATGTTCGAGGTCCTTTGTGTTTGTTTCTAGGCTCTATATCCTGTTTCATTGGTCTATTTGTCTGCTCCTATTCTAATAGCACACTGCCTTAAGAAAAATGACAGCTAATCAAAAGACCAACTCTTCCACCAATTGTGTTCAAAATTTTCTCATTCCTGTCTCTTTTTTTGTTTGTTTTGGAATCAATTTGTAAAGTTCAAAAAAAGTGTCCTTTAAACTATCACCTTAAAAAAAAACAACAACAATTTTATTCTCTTTTAAATGAGAAAGTTTATTTTTGTCAAATTTATGAATTGTATCATACTGAAATTCCTTCACTTTAGTTCTATCTTGACCTCCAAGTCAGTGGTGCTAGATCAGAGGTGATTTTGCCCCTGAAGGGACATTTGACAATATCAGGAGACGTTTTTTGTTACCACAATTAGAGTGAGGAGTGTCCCTGGCTTCTGTTAGAGGGAGATCTGGGATGCTGGTAAGTACTCCACAATGCATGAGCGGCCTCCACAACAGTCTGCTTGACCCAAAATGTCAGTAATGCCAAGGTGGTGAATCTTTGGCCCAGACAATACAAGGACATGGAGCACCCATTGTGGCACCCACATACACATCATGTGTGCCTATGTTCATGTGTGTGTGTGAGTGTACTTTAATCAGAACTTAGGTATTTTCTTTCGCAGTGTCCTTTCCTCAAAGCAATTAACCATCTTGTTAATCCTGACCCAGTGTTCTAGACCTAGGTGACAACTTGATTATGCTTGTTCTATTAATTCAGCGTGCTTTATCAGTGTTCATTACAAAAGAAAACGTATTGAAAAATTGTATCTCATAAATTCTTTATGTGGTAGTTCATCAGTTTTTCCCTTCTTCTGTCCATAAAGTTTGGATCCCCTTTTTTCAGGCAAAAGTATCCTTCCTACTATTAAACATGCTTTTGAATTCTGAGTACCTAATTCTTAGCATAGAAACAAACCTTGTTTTAACACACATTTTAAATGTTTATTTGGATGGGTAGAAATATTTTCATGCTTTAATGAAACTCTAAGGAAAACTTTTAAAAATCTGTAATGGCTTAGTAATTTAGAATCCTCTAGAAAATCTGAATTTACTAAACTAATTAGGATAAAACAATGCCATTAGGTTTTAGATTTCATTAGACTTCATTTCTAAGCTTAATGTTTGAAAGCAAAACATTTTGCAGAAGTTCTGAAAGGATTATTATGAAAGCATTTGATGATTCTTAAGAAATCATTTATCTGGATATGGCTATAATAGAATAATTCATGCTGAGGTTATTGATAATAAGGGTAAGTCAATCATCTTTGTTCTCAGAGCTAGTGGGTGGAGTCATACTTGAGGATGCGTGTTAAATCACTTCAGTCATGTCTAGCTCTTTGCGACCTCATGGACTGTAGCCTACTGTCTGTGAGGCTCCTCTGTCCGTGAGACTCTACAGGTAAGAATGTTGGAATGGTTTGCTGTTTCCTTTGCTAATACTTGAGAATGTGTCATAGATAATGTTATATGTCAACTTAGATGGGCCATGATGTGCAAATATGTGGATAAATATCTTTCTGGATATGTCTATAAGAGTGTTTTGGGGAGAAAGTAACATTTAAATTGGAACTTTAAATAAAAAAAGATTGCCTTCTGATATATGGATGGGCCTCATCCAATCAGGTAATGTTCTAAATAGAACAAAAGACTGACCTCTTGTGAGAAGAGGGAATTCTACAGCAGACGACTTGTGGGCATCTGAACTGCTCTTCTCTGGGTCTCTAGCTGACCAGTCAGTCCGCCTGCAGATTTTGGTTTTGCCAACCTCAATAATGAGCCAATTCCTTAAAATAAATTTCTTCTTAAATTATATACACATCCTACTGGATCTGTTTCTCTGGGGAACCCTGAATAATACAATATGTAAAGAAGTGATTTATGATGTATCGGTAGCATGTAGAAAGATAGATGGATACACATATTCTTTGATCTAAGCAGAATTATACATAATGCTGAGCAGCCAGTTGTGGTTTCTTTTATTCAGATTATTATTTTATACACTTTTTCATCTTCTCTACTCCCAGATCCCAAATACATGCTGTGAGTATCACAAACATGCTTAGTATGACATATTCATATTTTCTTCTTCCTGGACACATGGGAAACAACTTCCTAGGAGTTCTTGCCACTAGGCACACCAGTGTGATGAGTCTTGACCTAAGAAATGTGAATGGAAAGAACTGTGTAGCATCCAGGATGAGGGAATGTTTGGAATTTTGGAAAGAACCTCATGATGAAATGTAGTGTCGGTCTGAAAGGATTATTATGAAAGCATTTGATGATTCTTAAGAAATCATTTATCTGGATATGGCTATAATAGAATAATTCATGCTGAGGTTATTGATAATAAGGGTAAGTCAATCATCTTTGTTCTCAGAGCTAGTGGGTGGAGTCATACTTGAGGATGCGTGTTAAATCACTTCAGTCATGTCTAGCTCTTTGCGACCTCATGGACTGTAGCCTACTGTCTGTGAGGCTCCTCTGTCCGTGAGACTCTACAGGTAAGAATGTTGGAATGGTTTGCTGTTTCCTTTGCTAATACTTGAGAATGTGTCATAGATAATGTTATATGTCAACTTAGATGGGCCATGATGTGCAAATATGTGGATAAATATCTTTCTGGATATGTCTATAAGAGTGTTTTGGGGAGAAAGTAACATTTAAATTGGAACTTTAAATAAAAAAAGATTGCCTTCTGATATATGGATGGGCCTCATCCAATCAGGTAATGTTCTAAATAGAACAAAAGACTGACCTCTTGTGAGAAGAGGGAATTCTACAGCAGACGACTTGTGGGCATCTGAACTGCTCTTCTCTGGGTCTCTAGCTGACCAGTCAGTCCGCCTGCAGATTTTGGTTTTGCCAACCTCAATAATGAGCCAATTCCTTAAAATAAATTTCTTCTTAAATTATATACACATCCTACTGGATCTGTTTCTCTGGGGAACCCTGAATAATACAATATGTAAAGAAGTGATTTATGATGTATCGGTAGCATGTAGAAAGATAGATGGATACACATATTCTTTGATCTAAGCAGAATTATACATAATGCTGAGCAGCCAGTTGTGGTTTCTTTTATTCAGATTATTATTTTATACACTTTTTCATCTTCTCTACTCCCAGATCCCAAATACATGCTGTGAGTATCACAAACATGCTTAGTATGACATATTCATATTTTCTTCTTCCTGGACACATGGGAAACAACTTCCTAGGAGTTCTTGCCACTAGGCACACCAGTGTGATGAGTCTTGACCTAAGAAATGTGAATGGAAAGAACTGTGTCGCATCCAGGATGAGGGATGAGTGAAACCTCCTTAGGCAGTTCTCCATGTCCAGCTTCCTCTCCTGCAGCAAACTCTGAGACCTCATGATGAAATGTAGTGCCCCTCATACGAGAGATCTGTAGTGACTCTGCAGAGTAGAGCCTGCCTCTGTCCAGCTTTGAACATGTACCGTGATACAGAAATAAACCTTTATTGGATTAAACTACCAGAATTCATGGCTAATGTTTTACCACAGCATGACCTGTGTTTAGTTTCTCAGTTGTGTCCAACTCTGCGACCCCATGGACTGTAGCCCACTGGGTTCCTCTGTCCCTGGAGACTCTCTAGGCAAGCATACTGGAGTGGGTTGCCATGCCCTCCTCCAGGGGATCTTCCTAACCCAGGGATGGAGCTCAGGTCTCATGCATTGCAGGCAGATTCCTTACCGTCTGAGCCACCAGGGAAGCCCAAGAATACTAGAGTGGTTAGCCTCCTCTTTCTCCAGGGGATCTGATCCAGGAATTGAGACAGGGTCCCCTACATTGCTGGAAGATTTTTTACCAGTTGAGTTACAAGGGAAGTCCTTTGTCCTAAATATAATGCAACAGCCATAATACAGAAATTTGCTCTTTCATCTGTAGCATTTGAAAGAACAGTTGTAAGTCAGATGAAATCGGTTTGTTAAAATTGCTGAATACTTTTTTTTTTTAAGTGTCTCTACATAGGGCAGGCAATGTTGGTTGACTGTGGTGCAGCTTCTGTTTTCCTTAGTCAACACAACACTGGCTTTTATTCTAATATATATACCAGTGCCTCCTTGCTGGCACTACATAAATATTGCAAGAAAAGTCAATTGAAATGATATCCTAATGAAACATGGTAAGATTCTCTAAAAGAACAAGTTGGGTACAGAATTAATACAATGAACGATATAATAAAGTTCTAATATTGATATTACCACTGCCATTTGATGCTTTGACTGAATTCAAATGTATTTAAATCAGTTTCTGGGTATAGTCACATCTCTTCTTTCTCACACATTTTCTGATACTGTCCGAATAATTTTAATGCTCTGTGCCCCCACTTTCACAGCACGATGGTATAAAAATTAGAAAGATAACTAGTTTTTGAATAGTGCAAGCTTCTCAGAAGAAAGCACTTAACAAATAACAGCACAAGTTTTACCTAAGGCTGGTCTTCCAGGGCACATACAAAGAAATGATGATTACATAACTTTAGACCCATAAATGTATCACAAGATGATACAAATTGACATTGCATACCTGACATAGCTCTCTCATCTACTTCCTCTCCTTCTAGAAATGATAAAACACAGATATTACAATATTTCTCTAATTCCTGAGCTAGCCTTCCCACCTACATGGAAGGAAACTTTTCTTCTCAGGGGTGTAGGGGAACCTCACACTTTCAGGCTCAAACTTAACCTAGCAATAAAAGGTCTTGGTTATTTGTGCTGCTGGAATAAACCAGCATTCCAAATCTAAAATAGAAATGAGAAGGGTGCTGTATTCATTTTACTATGGGTGCAAGCCCTGGATCTGAAAATCCTTATTTTGTGATTCTAAACTAGTCATTTAATTTCCCTTATTTTCAATTTCCTCAGCTTAAAAATACTTTTATAAATATGTAGTTATATGGTTTCATCTGACACTTAATAATTATACAAAATTACATGTTGATTGAATACATACAAAAATGTATGGGTGGGTAATAGCTATGAAATAAGATTGAAATAATGTTTATATAAAATATTTTCTAACATTAATTACTATAGAAAGTATTATCAATAAATAGTTTTGAAAACAATATTTTTAATGTTTGTTAGTTGAGTCTAAACACTAATGGATCATCAACAAAGAAGAATTCTTATGAAAACTGGTAAGCATTTAGTAAAGTTACTCAGAAGTTGGGGAATTCCCTTCTGTAGCAGCCTAAGCATCAAGGGCTCCTATGCCCCACCCCTATCTAGCCCTGGTGATGTGCATTAACATCATGTATGAACTTTGAGATGGAGATGGAATATCTGCACCAGGGAAATGAAGGCTGATTTTTTTAAAAGTAATGAAGCAGAAGTATCAGAGGAAGGGTGCCTGTAAACCTCAACATTCTATTATACTCACCTCTCAGAGACGCTAGATTGTCTTGAAATTTTCCATCCCATGTTTTCCTTCCAAATTGGAAAAGGAGTAGGTAAAAACTGTGTGTTGGCACTCTTCTTATTTAACTTATATACAGAGTACACCATATAAGATGCTGGTCTGGATGAAGCACAAGCTGGAATCAAGATTTCTGGGAGAAGTATCAACAACCTCAAATATGCAGATGACACCACCCTAACAGCGGAAAGAAAAGAGGAAATAAAGAACCTCTTGATGAAGGTGAAAAGGCTGACTTAAAACTCAACATTCAAAAAACTAAGATTGTGGTATATGGTCCTATCACTTCATGGCAAATAGATGGGAAAACAATGAAAACAGTGATGAACTTTATTTTCCTGAGTTCCAAAATCACAGCAGATGACGACTGCAGCCATGAAATTAAAAGATGCTTGCTCCTTGGAAGAAAAACTATGACAAATTTTGACAGCTTATTAAAAAGCAGAGACATCACTTGGCCAACAAAGGTCCATACAGTTAAAACTATGAACTGGTGGTCCAATGCTTTGGTCACCTGATGCAAATCTCCAACTCATTGGAAAAATACTCTAATGCTGGGAAAGATTGAAGGTAGGAGGTGAAGCGGACGACAGAGGACGAGATGGTTGGATGGCATCAATTGGACATGAATTGATTGATACATACAAATGTATGGGTGGGTAATAGCTATGAAATAAGATTGAAATAATGTTTATATAAAATATTTTCTAACATTAATTACTATAGAAAGTATTATCAATAAATAGTTTTGAAAACAATATTTTTAATGTTTGTTAGTTGAGTCTAAACACTAATGGATCATCAACAAAGAAGAATTCTTATGAAAACTGGTAAGCATTTAGTAAAGTTACTCAGAAGTTGGGGAATTCCCTTCTGTAGCAGCCTAAGCATCAAGGGCTCCTATGCCCCACCCCTATCTAGCCCTGGTGATGTGCATTAACATCATGTATGAACTTTGAGATGGAGATGGAATATCTGCACCAGGGAGATGAAGGCTGATTTTTTTAAAAGTAATGAAGCAGAAGTATCAGAGGAAGGGTGCCTGTAAACCTCAACATTCTATTATACTCACCTCTCAGAGACGCTAGATTGTCTTGAAATTTTCCATCCCATGTTTTCCTTCCAAATTGGAAAAGGAGTAGGTAAAAACTGTGTGTTGGCACTCTTCTTATTTAACTTATATACAGAGTACACCATATAAGATGCTGGTCTGGATGAAGCACAAGCTGGAATCAAGATTTCTGGGAGAAGTATCAACAACCTCAAATATGCAGATGACACCACCCTAACAGCGGAAAGAAAAGAGGAAATAAAGAACCTCTTGATGAAGGTGAAAAGGCTGACTTAAAACTCAACATTCAAAAAACTAAGATTGTGGTATATGGTCCTATCACTTCATGGCAAATAGATGGGAAAACAATGAAAACAGTGATGAACTTTATTTTCCTGAGTTCCAAAATCACAGCAGATGACGACTGCAGCCATGAAATTAAAAGATGCTTGCTCCTTGGAAGAAAAACTATGACAAATTTTGACAGCTTATTAAAAAGCAGAGACATCACTTGGCCAACAAAGGTCCATACAGTTAAAACTATGAACTGGTGGTCCAATGCTTTGGTCACCTGATGCAAATCTCCAACTCATTGGAAAAATACTCTAATGCTGGGAAAGATTGAAGGTAGGAGGTGAAGCGGACGACAGAGGACGAGATGGTTGGATGGCATCATTGAGTCAATGGACATGAATTTGAGCAAGCTCCAGGAGATGGTGAAGGACAGGGAAGCCTGGCATGCCACAGTTCATGGCATCGCAAAGAGTCAGACATGACTGAGCAACTGAACAACAACAACAATCCAGCTTTAAAACATTTCCATCACTCCTAAAATAGCCCTTTTGCATGTTTCCAGTCAATTTTCATACCAAATGCCACTCCAGGAAGCCATTCATATAATTTCTGTTTCTGTGATTGACTTTTCCAGACATTTCATATAAATGGAATTATACAATATGTAGTATCTTGCCTCTGTCTTCTTTCACTTCAGGCAGAATTTTTGATTTTCTTCTGTGTTGTGCTGTGGATCAGTAGTTCATCCCTTTTGTTGCTGAATAGTACTCCACTGTACAGATACCTAACAGGCTTTTGCTTCAATTTTTAGCTATTCCTTAGCTCACAATAACTTTCTGCCTGACCTATATTCAAACTTCCTGCTTGGTGTATTTTAAACTTGAGTCTGGTACTTTTCTTTTCAAATATGAGTGTTGAATAGCGGCTAATTAGAGTCCATATAGTGTCTGCTTCTCAGGAAGTGTGGGTGTTTTCTCAAAGCATCTCCTCTATTTCCTTCTATTGATGTCATTGCTTCTCAGAATGACCAAGTATATTTAGTATTAATATCCAGCAGGATTCCTTTGATGTTTGTGTCACATGGATAACACTTCTTAGTTTCTAGCCTATAAGGTTATTAATACTATTTTATGTGCGCGTGGTCTTTTTGTTGGACATTTAGGAGTATAAGAAAAGATGCTTTTGCTGATTTCCCCTCCCCCCAGCTTTACATGAATGTTTTTTATGTAACCCTTTGATTCCTACAGCGACTCAGTTTCTAATCCTATTTAGATACTTTCCTTGTGGATTTTACTCACCTTGTGTATCTGTTGGAAAACTCTATAGTGTTGGTACTTTAGCAGCAGATTTGCCATGTCCTTAATAGACATGTATCTTCCTGGAAATTGACAGTTTGGACCAAAGCATGCTGCAGAGATGGAAACCAAATGTCTGTTTGAATAAATGTTCCTAGCAAAGGTATCTTAGTGAAAGTATAACCTTGTTATCTTGCCAGGGAGAACAAGATCTGCAATGGTGGTTTTCTGAATATCTCATAGTTTGGCAAACTATAAACACAAGGAAATCTTAGTCGTTATGCAAACCCACTTCTAGTAGATTTCAGGAGCCCTCTTCCTCTGAGCCTTTCTGTCACCACCTGCTATCTTCCGCAGCCCCACTGCCCCCTGGGCACTGACTTGCCCTCTGGGCACCAGAGCTGCATCTGAGGCAAGACAGACATATTTAATGAGGCAAAAGAATAAGCTCCCAAACAGACAACTTAATGCTCTTCAGTTTTTAAAAGTTGAAATCTATTAAGACCAAAGACCAAACTTGAGCAGAGCATCTGATAGGAGAAAATCAAACTCTTCAAAGGAAATACCGTGTATTCCTTTAGGCTTCATTCACCTTTTGTTGCTGAATAGTACTCCACTGTACAGATACCTAACAGGCTTTTGCTTCAATTTTTAGCTATTCCTTAGCTCACAATAACTTTCTGCCTGACCTATATTCAAACTTCCTGCTTGGTGTATTTTAAACTTGAGTCTGGTACTTTTCTTTTCAAATATGAGTGTTGAATAGCGGCTAATTAGAGTCCATATAGTGTCTGCTTCTCAGGAAGTGTGGGTGTTTTCTCAAAGCATCTCCTCTATTTCCTTCTATTGATGTCATTGCTTCTCAGAATGACCAAGTATATTTAGTATTAATATCCAGCAGGATTCCTTTGATGTTTGTGTCACATGGATAACACTTCTTAGTTTCTAGCCTATAAGGTTATTAATACTATTTTATGTGCGCGTGGTCTTTTTGTTGGACATTTAGGAGTATAAGAAAAGATGCTTTTGCTGATTTCCCCTCCCCCCAGCTTTACATGAATGTTTTTTATGTAACCCTTTGATTCCTACAGCGACTCAGTTTCTAATCCTATTTAGATACTTTCCTTGTGGATTTTACTCACCTTGTGTATCTGTTGGAAAACTCTATAGTGTTGGTACTTTAGCAGCAGATTTGCCATGTCCTTAATAGACATGTATCTTCCTGGAAATTGACAGTTTGGACCAAAGCATGCTGCAGAGATGGAAACCAAATGTCTGTTTGAATAAATGTTCCTAGCAAAGGTATCTTAGTGAAAGTATAACCTTGTTATCTTGCCAGGGAGAACAAGATCTGCAATGGTGGTTTTCTGAATATCTCATAGTTTGGCAAACTATAAACACAAGGAAATCTTAGTCGTTATGCAAACCCACTTCTAGTAGATTTCAGGAGCCCTCTTCCTCTGAGCCTTTCTGTCACCACCTGCTATCTTCCGCAGCCCCACTGCCCCCTGGGCACTGACTTGCCCTCTGGGCACCAGAGCTGCATCTGAGGCAAGACAGACATATTTAATGAGGCAAAAGAATAAGCTCCCAAACAGACAACTTAATGCTCTTCAGTTTTTTAAAAATTGAAATCTATTAAGACCAAAGACCAAACTTGAGCAGAGCATCTGATAGGAGAAAATCAAACTCTTCAAAGGAAATACCTATGCCCAGGGCTATGAATTCCTTCAGGGCAAGAATCATACAGGTTGTATGAGTCAACTGTGGTGACTAATGTACTATTCAGCATATGGCACATGCTCAAATGAGAGGATCAGTCACTTCACTATTTTCACTTTAATAGTTTCTCTTTAAGAGTGTCATAATGAATACCTATAAAACCTAACTCAATTAAAAGTGTTTTATTGGACAAAGTCTTTAATGATTAGAGGCAAAATGGTTTTCCTTAAGTTAATGTCTACCAAATAAAAGTAAAAAAAGGCTGTTCAAAGGGTAAAACATAAAGTCTACTCTATTTCAAATTGTGTGCTCAGTAAGTTCTAAATTATATAATATTTGAGTTTTTAAAAATCTTTTTAATGTTCCTCATTTTATATTTGAAAGAACCATCTGAAATATATGCTAAGCAGGCCAAATCATATCTCCTTTTACTAATGTGGTTCATGAGATGAAAAGCTGAAGTTGTCCAAATATATAACATTAAATCCCCAACTCTCTTATACTGAATTCAGAATAATATGTTGTTAATGACTGATGATAGGTATTTCCTGATACCCACTATGTTTCTGCTTCCTCTCCAGAAATGCAGATTAAACTTCAGAAGAAAACAAACTATACTAACTGAAAATGATACTGAACTACAACAAATAAAATAAAAAACTAATAAAAAGTGTCTAGTCCCAGTGTATCTGAGTTGAAATTTAAGCTACTTAGTGTTCATATGTATGGACCCTATTTTTGTTGTTGTTGTTGAGTCACTAAGTGAAAGTATAACCTTGTTATCTTGCCAGGAGAACAAGATCTGCAATGGTGGTTTTCTGAATATCTCATAGTTTGGCAAACTATAAACACAAGGAAATCTTAGTCGTTATGCAAACCCACTTCTAGTAGATTTCAGGAGCCCTCTTCCTCTGAGCCTTTCTGTCACCACCTGCTATCTTCCGCAGCCCCACTGCCCCCTGGGCACTGACTTGCCCTCTGGGCACCAGAGCTGCATCTGAGGCAAGACAGACATATTTAATGAGGCAAAAGAATAAGCTCCCAAACAGACAACTTAATGCTCTTCAGTTTTTAAAAGTTGAAATCTATTAAGACCAAAGACCAAACTTGAGCAGAGCATCTGATAGGAGAAAATCAAACTCTTCAAAGGAAATACCTATGCCCAGGGCTATGAATTCCTTCAGGGCAAGAATCATACAGGTTGTATGAGTCAACTGTGGTGACTAATGTACTGTTCAGCATATGGCACATGCTCAAATGAGAGGATCAGTCACTTCACTATTTTCACTTTAATAGTTTCTCTTTAAGAGTGTCATAATGAATACCTATAAAACCTAACTCAATTAAAAGTGTTTTATTGGACAAAGTCTTTAATGATTAGAGGCAAAATGGTTTTCCTTAAGTTAATGTCTACCAAATAAAAGTAAAAAAAGGCTGTTCAAAGGGTAAAACATAAAGTCTACTCTATTTCAAATTGTGTGCTCAGTAAGTTCTAAATTATATAATATTTGAGTTTTTAAAAATCTTTTTAATGTTCCTCATTTTATATTTGAAAGAACCATCTGAAATATATGCTAAGCAGGCCAAATCATATCTCCTTTTACTAATGTGGTTCATGAGATGAAAAGCTGAAGTTGTCCAAATATATAACATTAAATCCCCAACTCTCTTATACTGAATTCAGAATAATATGTTGTTAATGACTGATGATAGGTATTTCCTGATACCCACTATGTTTCTGCTTCCTCTCCAGAAATGCAGATTAAACTTCAGAAGAAAACAAACTATACTAACTGAAAATGATACTGAACTACAACAAATAAAATAAAAAACTAATAAAAAGTGTCTAGTCCCAGTGTATCTGAGTTGAAATTTAAGCTACTTAGTGTTCATATGTATGGACCCTATTTTTTTGTTTGTTGTTGTTGAGTCACTAAGTGGTGTCCAGCTCTTTTGTGACCCTGTGGACTGTAGCTCTCCAGGCTTCTCTGTCTGTGGAATTTTCCAGGCAAGAATACAGGCATGGGTTACCATGTTCATCTCCAGAGGATCTTCCCAACCCAGGGATCGAACCTGTATATTCTAGGTTGGCAGACAGATTCTTTACCACTGAGCAACCAGAGAAGCGCCCATGGACACTATCTTACCAACTACATTATAACCACGTAGATCAGTTCTAATACAAATATAGTACAAGCTATCTGCATTATTTTAAATTTCCTACTGATACGATTAAAAAAATAGAAACAGCTGAAATCAGTATCTTAATTTATTTTATTTAATTCAAAATCTTGCCATTTCATTGTGTTATACTATCTTCCTACCATATATCAAGCACATGCTCAATAGTCCCAGGTGACTAGGGGTTAGCAAGCTTGGTATTGTAAATCTAGACTGTCAAATATGGCAGAAACTGTGCCATATTTAGATGTATATTCCCTCTTGCCCAATGCAGCAAGTACTTGATTAATAGTAAATGAATAAACACTCAATAAATACTATTGAGTCAGTAGCTGGAAAAATATTTTGCTCGCTGTGACAGGACTTCTTCCATTTTTGGTTTTTATCAAGTTTGAGGATTTTTGGTCTTTGTCTTCAAAGATTTTCTCCTATGTAATCTCATTTAACATTTTTAAAAAAATTAATATTTACATTTATTCACTTATTTGTTTGGCTACACCCAGTCTTTGATGGGGCACACAAGATCTTTTAGTTGCACCATGGGAACTCTCGACTGTGGTATGTGGTATCCTGTTCCCCCACCAGGCATGGAACTCAGGCCCCTTCTTTGGAACCTCAGCATCTTAGCTATTATATCACCAGGGAAGTCCTTATTCTCATTTTCTTATCCTGAGACTTCAGTAGCATGTATGTCAGTAGCATGTATGTATTGGCTGTTGTCCCATATCTCTCTGAAGGACAGTTTATTTATCTCCAATCTTTTTCTCTGTATTCTTCTGACTGGAAAATATTTATTGATACACCTTCAAGATCACGAAGGCATTCTTCCACTCCCCTAAATCTTTTGTTAATTCTGATCAGCGAATATTTGATTTTAGTTACTATACTTTTCGATTTTAGAATTTGCAGTTTTTTTATGAATTCTATTTCCCTGCTGAGATTTCTTGTTTTTTTAATTATTATTATTTTCTTAATTGGAGAAAAATTGCTTTACAATGCTGGTTTCTATCATACAATGACACAAATCAGTCATAATTATACATATATCACCTCCCTCTTGAGCCTCCTTCCCCTCTCCCATCCCATCTCTCTAGGTCATCACAGAGCACCAGGCTGGGCTCCCTGTGCTATACAGCAGCTTCTTGCTGGCTATCTATTTTACACATGGTAATGTGTATATGTCAATGCACAACACACATAGGTATGCATACAGGTATACATAGTTCATGTTTGAGTGTATATGTACATGTGTGTGTTTACAACCAGCATGATATTGAGATGGAATGCTGGTAACTATCAAAAAAGCAACACAGCAACATCAGAATGGAATTCTCTCTTCCCACTGCCCCATGGGTCCAACTTCTTCTGAGAAGAATGACAGAGTATTTGCCTTTTTTATCCTCAATGACTGCACTCTGCCAACAGTTTTCTTTTCTTACTGCAGCTTAGACAATTTGGGCATGGGATAAAGAGATATTTCCTCTCTGGAATTGCGGTGCTTCTGGATTTACTTCTGAATGTCTCAATCACACCAAAGTCTGCAAAGTGCCCAAGAGTTCTTGCTGAAGTGCTATCGATGATCCCCTTAGGAAAACATCCCTTTATTAGGGAAGCAAATCTGAGGGTTCATGGTAGGACACAGAGGCTGGAGACTGAGGGGGTTGGAGACCCAGGGGAAGAGCCTACCACTCGGCTTAGCCAGCACTCTGGGGGTCTGACTTCTGTGTCCCAGCATGTGCCTGCCTTATCCTCTACCCTCAAGTTCACACCAAAGCTCTGGTCCTCATGGTCTGTTTTGTCTGAGACATTGCTTTTATGTTTACACTTCATTGGCAACTTTACTTGTGGCCAAAATTCAGAGAGTCTGAGGAATATCTAAGTTTAGTGGGAACTCTTGGCCATCCCTGAGACCCACACTGGCTTAGGGCAGATATTTCGGTTTCGCCAAATTTCGGGGCAACTCACTCCAGTAGTTTTGCCTGGAGAACTCCATGAACAGAGGAGCCTGGTGGGCAATGATCCATAGGGTTACACGGAGTCAGACAGGCCTGAAGCAAGCAGCAGCGAACTTCAGCTGACTAAACCCCTGTTAATTCCACTTCCGCCTAGGTAGGACACGTTCTGATCCTTTTGTAGGCGCACTGGTATGATTTCAACAGGTGAACCCAGTAATTACACTCTGCTTCTTCCTCTGTGATTGAGGAGCATTATGCTACAAGAATTAAAGTGGACATGATTATTTCCTAATGCTGAGTTCTGAGGACTGATTCCATGAACCTAAGTCTCTGTTTAACTGTCAAAGTTGGCAGGCCCTGTTACAATTCAATACATCTTCTAAGCCTGAAACAATGCCCTCTTGCTTTAGACCTGACACAGTGACACCTGTGAAATTTCTGGTGGCATATACTTAGAGCAGTGTTAACCAAATGTTGGCTGCTGAGTCTCCGTGGGATAGTCTCAGCTACTGCCAAGGATCCAGTGTAATAAAGAGTGTCAGAGACCTCAAGGCCATCTCTGGGAGGGACTTTAGTTCCTAAATATATTGTGTGTGGGGGGGAGGAAAGATAACAATGTGTTTCCAGCCTGCAAGTTTGAAGTAAAACTTCTTACACGCTTTTACTCTGGGTATCTCATGTAACAGTGCCTAAACCTAACTCAGCTCTGTGTGGGAAAACTGGACTAGAAAACTTGAAATACGGCTTTTATGTGTATTTAGGAAGAAATGAGAAGATTATCAACCAGAGACCAGGGACTGCCAAGTCTCATTTCTTGACACATCAGTGTACATTTCAACCCAAGATTCCTTCACATATATCCTTAGGGATTGCTACAGGATACACAGGCGGAGCTGAGCCTTAAACAAAAGCCTGCCTTATCCTCTACCCTCAAGTTCACACCAAAGCTCTGGTCCTCATGGTCTGTTTTGTCTGAGACATTGCTTTTATGTTTACACTTCATTGGCAACTTTACTTGTGGCCAAAATTCAGAGAGTCTGAGGAATATCTAAGTTTAGTGGGAACTCTTGGCCATCCCTGAGACCCACACTGGCTTAGGGCAGATATTTCGGTTTCGCCAAATTTCGGGGCAACTCACTCCAGTAGTTTTGCCTGGAGAACTCCATGAACAGAGGAGCCTGGTGGGCAATGATCCATAGGGTTACACGGAGTCAGACAGGCCTGAAGCAAGCAGCAGCGAACTTCAGCTGACTAAACCCCTGTTAATTCCACTTCCGCCTAGGTAGGACACGTTCTGATCCTTTTGTAGGCGCACTGGTATGATTTCAACAGGTGAACCCAGTAATTACACTCTGCTTCTTCCTCTGTGATTGAGGAGCATTATGCTACAAGAATTAAAGTGGACATGATTATTTCCTAATGCTGAGTTCTGAGGACTGATTCCATGAACCTAAGTCTCTGTTTAACTGTCAAAGTTGGCAGGCCCTGTTACAATTCAATACATCTTCTAAGCCTGAAACAATGCCCTCTTGCTTTAGACCTGACACAGTGACACCTGTGAAATTTCTGGTGGCATATACTTAGAGCAGTGTTAACCAAATGTTGGCTGCTGAGTCTCCGTGGGATAGTCTCAGCTACTGCCAAGGATCCAGTGTAATAAAGAGTGTCAGAGACCTCAAGGCCATCTCTGGGAGGGACTTTAGTTCCTAAATATATTGTGTGTGGGGGGGAGGAAAGATAACAATGTGTTTCCAGCCTGCAAGTTTGAAGTAAAACTTCTTACACGCTTTTACTCTGGGTATCTCATGTAACAGTGCCTAAACCTAACTCAGCTCTGTGTGGGAAAACTGGACTAGAAAACTTGAAATACGGCTTTTATGTGTATTTAGGAAGAAATGAGAAGATTATCAACCAGAGACCAGGGACTGCCAAGTCTCATTTCTTGACACATCAGTGTACATTTCAACCCAAGATTCCTTCACATATATCCTTAGGGATTGCTACAGGATACACAGGCGGAGCTGAGCCTTAAACAAAAAGAGAACAATCTTGATGAGGCCATTCTATTTCAAAAGAGATTCAGGTATATATTTGAAAAGAAAGGGAGCCAGTAAAGTTAGAAGGCCAAAGATGAGGTCTATGAAAAGGTTTTGCTGATTATTCAAGGGAATACACCATTCAGAATATTTTTCATTTTGCTTTTGCATATAGAAAGTGTGACAAACTCCTGTTGATTACAAGAAGGTTGTTTTCCTCTTCAGTTCTCTAATACGTCAAATTCCAGCAATGCATTATCTCAGTAGTTGTAATTCTTATTCTAGATGGACTTCCATAATCTTCCTCTTCTATTCTTTTAAATCCGTAAATCAAGCAGCAAGAAAAATGTGATGTTCGAGGCTACCAATTCAGTTAGAGTTGTAGAGAGGCAAAGCAGATAATAGATCTTAGATTTCAGTATGACCACAATAAAGCTGGATCCCTTAGGGATGCAACATAGTGATGCTGCATCAGAAAAATCCACATACACACACCGCAGAAAGTGGTCATCACTCAGTCAGGTCTGACTCTTTGCGACTCCTTGGACTTTAGCCCACCAGGATCCTCCACGAAATTCTTAGGCAAGAATACTGGAAGGGATTGCCATTTCCTTCTCCAGGGAACCTTCCCAGGGATCGAATCAATGCAGGCGTCCTGCATTGCAGTCTGATTCTTTACCATCTGAGCCATCAGAGAAGCCTGACACTCCAAAGAGATCTATGCAAATATTTCTCATCAAATTTCTACTTTTGGATACAGGTAATCAAAAATTGACTATTTCTCTTTCTACACAATCTTTTTTTAAGGCCAAATCTGGTTCTCTCATTTTCTTTCTTTCTTCTTGGGATGCGTCCACAGAGCCCCAGCCAATCTTCTGCAACAAGTTCTTGCCCTGCAAAGAGAAAATACCTCCTGCTTGGGGTGGTTTTCCTAGAAAGAAAGGAAAAAAGGAAGAAATGAGGGAGGGATAGATGGAAGAAAGGAAAGAGAAAACAGCAGCCTGCTTGATATTCCCTGGCTTGAATATATGAAGCAGAGTTTAGATTTTGGCCATTTTGACTCAAGTGTAAAGACTTCCTACTGACCTTTCAGGCAATATGGAAAAACCCAGTTGCTCCTTCTGCCTCGAAGCCACTGCAGATGGTCCTGACTGGGAATATTTTCTCTTCACACAACCATGCCTTATAACAAGCATATTTGTAAAGTAACTAGTTTCTCTTCTTTTTTATTTGTTGTAAAATTCATGCTTTCAGAAATTTTTTCCTTAATTTTTTTTGGGGGGAGGGGGTATGTCTATTGATCTTTTATCTATTTATCTTTGTTCCTTGGCCTGTGTGGGCTTCCCATCACAGAGGCCTCTCTCACTGCAGAGCACTGGCTCCTGGTGCATGCATGCCAGAGCTCCGGCTCGGTAATTGGGCACATGGGTCCAGCCGCTCCGCGGCAAGTGGGATCTTCCCAGGCCAGGGATGGAACTGGCACCCCTTGCACTGCAAGGCAGTGTCCTTACTCGCTGGACCACCAGAGAAGCCCTGCTTTCAGGAATTTAGATAAGGTAAATACACAAGCAAAAAGATAATCTAAATGCTAAAGTTTCACGGATGGTGTCCTGGCTCCCAAGTGGAATGCAGAGTTCAATTCCAGACGTGGGCTTTCTTAGGCTTTCTGAGGTTCCATGTAGGCTCTGCTGTTATCAGATTGTGGCTTCCTGAGACTTGGCAGAGGCCATTAGGTTCAGCGGTTTCAAAGGCACATTCTGAAATGCCATGCTCCCTAGAGGTTATCTAGCCAGGGCTCTGTGCCTCATTTCTGTACCAGAGATGACAGCCAGCTGAATGCAGGGGCATCGGGATAACTGCTCACCTGCTTGTGATGACATCCTGTGGTGCCGCTCTCCCAAACCCCACCCCACACGTGTTTGTAGATAAGGCCTCATTGCTAAGTTAACCTGAGTTTATCTCTTCCTTGTCACCTTAAAAATTCTAAGATACCAATGTTCACATGAAAAACTCTGGAATGCATTCGGAATGAATGTTTTAACATATGAAACCTCTTTAACTTTACACAGAACAGTTCCAAAAAAGTTGACCAGAAGGTAAATAAATTTTCCTAAAAATAATGATGATCCTTCATAGTGTCATTTATTTATTTATTTAAGATATATTACAGATTTCTCTAAAGAACAAAGAAACTGAATTTCTCTCCATTCCAGTTGCTTTGAAAGTGATTTTCTTTCAATTCCAATGGTTTTAACATTTTATTCTCTAAGGAAGTCAAGGCACCCTGGAGGAGAAAGTTACAGTGATTTCATTTAAAGTTTCCATGTTTGTCAAAAGGAACTAACATAAACTTCTTATTTCCTGGGGGGCTTTTTTTGGTAAATTATTCTTTTTATTATATGAAAACTTTGTAAAGAAAAAAAATATCAAAATAGGTAGAAACTAGCTCACCTAGTTTCCTTTCCAAAGCATACATTTTTAGTGTCTTGCACAATATCTTCTCTGTTCCAGATTATTTTTAGCGAAGGCTTCTCAATTTGGTATATAATTCAAGATAGGATATGGGCTATTTTCACTGTTAGATTACATATGGATAGACTTCATCATTAACGAACGGTATTTAAATGGAAATTTTAGTAGAAAAATACAAGGTTATAATTAATAGCTATTGTTGAAATGTCAAAATATGACACATTCTTTTCACATCTTGTGGCTGTGATTAGCTCATTTGGAGGAAAAGTATGTCCCTAATATGTTGTCTTTGAATTACAAATTTTCCAAAGATTATTTTAAATCATGTTTGTTCTAACTGTCTGCTTAAGTGACATTGTCTCAGGAGTTAGATTAAAATATTAGATGACTGTGTGGACTGTGTGGAATGGGACTTCACCAAAGCAATGTATATTCACTGTGCCTTTTAAATCAAACTCAATGCCATACATTAATTAGAGTCACTTGGGAAGGTTTTTTCTTATATTAACAGTAGAGGAACATAAAGGTTTTAATTTAATTGGACAAGAGTAGGGCTTCTAAAGTGAAACAAGATATGACTGACTGAGCACTGATTTCCCCTCAAAGGGAACACTGAAGAGTCGGGAGAAAACTGTCAGACCGGGAGTTTGTTTGTATGCTTTTTTATCATTACTGCTTTTGGGGATCACACATAGACTCCCAACGTGTGTGTGCTCAGTTGTATCTGACTCTTTTCAACTCCACAGCCTGTAGTCTGCCAGGCTCCTCTGTTGGTGGGATTAGTTTGTATCTTTTAATTCCATAGAGGATTCAAGGTTAATGGACAGTACAAAAATCCCTTCTCTATTTCCATAAGTTTTCTATTCCTATACATTTTCTTAAATTCACTCCACCCAAATTCATGCAGGGCCTTTATTTTTGACCAAGCATATGGGGACAGCAAACTTAACAGAGAAACTAAGAATGAGCCATCTTACGTTAGATACGAAACTCACAGACAAGCTTTTTTATGTGGCAGTCTGGACCAGAGTTCTTTATACAGCTAGCTTAGGACTTTACCCAGTAGGGTCTAAGGCCTTGTAAAGGGTCACAGCCACAAAATACACTATGCTTCTGATGCTAAAATGGAAAATCTGGAGAGGTCACATCTGATCCTCTCCTGATGCAGAAGAAGACAGAAAATCTTAAGAAACAAGAGAGTTGAATCATGCCTCTAAGTGTGGAAGGCCTGGGCAGAAATATCAAAACCCATACACCCTGCTTTCCAAAGTATTTGATCTTGATCGCATTTTGCTCATCCAAAGGTCACATTTCTGGCAACCTACCCAACACCTGGCACATAATCGACGCTGTGTAAATATTTGGGAAATTGATTAGAAAAAACGACAATAATAAAATCCTTGAATCCACAGGAAAAGTTCTCTTTGGGGCTTAGATAAAAGTCCACTGATGGACAATGATGAGGACATAAATTTTTTTGATTTAACAAACTTGGTCATCTGTGCCTTTTAAATCAAACTCAATGCCATACATTAATTAAAGTCACTTGGGAAGGTTTTTTCTTATATTAACAGTAGAGGAACATAAAGGTTTTAATTTAATTGGACAAGAGTAGGGCTTCTAAAGTGAAACAAGATATGACTGACTGAGCACTGATTTCCCCTCAAAGGGAACACTGAAGAGTCGGGAGAAAACTGTCAGACCGGGAGTTTGTTTGTATGCTTTTTTATCATTACTGCTTTTGGGGATCACACATAGACTCCCAACGTGTGTGTGCTCAGTTGTATCTGACTCTTTTCAACTCCACAGCCTGTAGTCTGCCAGGCTCCTCTGTTGGTGGGATTAGTTTGTATCTTTTAATTCCATAGAGGATTCAAGGTTAATGGACAGTACAAAAATCCCTTCTCTATTTCCATAAGTTTTCTATTCCTATACATTTTCTTAAATTCACTCCACCCAAATTCATGCAGGGCCTTTATTTTTGACCAAGCATATGGGGACAGCAAACTTAACAGAGAAACTAAGAATGAGCCATCTTACGTTAGATACGAAACTCACAGACAAGCTTTTTTATGTGGCAGTCTGGACCAGAGTTCTTTATACAGCTAGCTTAGGACTTTACCCAGTAGGGTCTAAGGCCTTGTAAAGGGTCACAGCCACAAAATACACTATGCTTCTGATGCTAAAATGGAAAATCTGGAGAGGTCACATCTGATCCTCTCCTGATGCAGAAGAAGACAGAAAATCTTAAGAAACAAGAGAGTTGAATCATGCCTCTAAGTGTGGAAGGCCTGGGCAGAAATATCAAAACCCATACACCCTGCTTTCCAAAGTATTTGATCTTGATCGCATTTTGCTCATCCAAAGGTCACATTTCTGGCAACCTACCCAACACCTGGCACATAATCGACGCTGTGTAAATATTTGGGAAATTGATTAGAAAAAACGACAATAATAAAATCCTTGAATCCACAGGAAAAGTTCTCTTTGGGGCTTAGATAAAAGTCCACTGATGGACAATGATGAGGACATAAATTTTTTTGATTTAACAAACTTGGTCATCTGTGTCCCTAGATTACTGGAAAAAAAAAACAGTGTTTTGGAAAGAGTGACCAAACTGTTGTGCTAGAAGGAAATGCTGAGAAAGAACAGCTGATAAAAGACCCAGAGCTAGAAAAATGGGGCCCCATTGTGTCCACAGTAAAACTAAAACAGTTAAAATGTATCACTGAGTCGATAAGAGAAGCTTATATTTTGTTTAGAATACTGAGCTTAAGGAGACAGGAAAATATTAATGTACACTAAAAAATGTGACTTAAATATCTAAATGGTTATGTATTACAGTGAATAAATTCCAAACCATAATTACCTAAACAATTTTAATTATGGGAAAACAATTCATTTCTCTGATAAAGCTAAATAGATGAAATGATAGTCTTTTTTTCTTTTTCTATATGAAATTAAGACTCCTGGTCCCCGAACAGATCTATACTCTCCATGCTCCCACTGAAACAGTAATTGCCACACTTCTTCCTCTTACTGTTCTAGCAATGGATTGAATGCCAGTCAATGTTAGCTACCTTCTCCTGGGGGCTTCTGAAGCTTGCATGCTGATTCTGTAATTAAAAGCCTCTGCGAGGAAGCAACTGTCAGTTCAAGCTTTCCCTCCTACTGTTGGATGTCTGTCAACTCAAGGATTTATTTTTTTAATATGAGAAAATGTCAGTTGCCATCCGAAATAAATTTTATGATGATTCAAGCAAACATTGAATGCCTGGTGGTTAAATAAGAAAAATTCAAAAAAATACAGCATTGCGTTGAAAGCAACTCTGTTCACATTGTAAAGAGGATTTTACCTAAGAACTCAGCAGAGATCATAAATGTTACATATTCCCAGTTTGTAAATGAAGGAATATGCACACACACTTTAAATGATATATGCATGCCGAGTATTTTTTAAAGTTTTTGTCTGTATTGAAGAACTGAGCAACCAACTACTGTAAAATTATAAAAATGTGTGATGCTAATAAGGTCATTGTTGAAGTTTAAGTCAATAATTCATTGTCTTAACTGAACCCCAAACCTTTGACTTGCACCTTTTCCCAGACTGCTAGGGACTTGCATAGGGTTAGTATTTTTTAATAGAAGAGCCTAGAAGAACTCAAAATTTCTTATCACTGCATATGTTCCTGTGAACACAAAACATTCCTAGCAAGGAAACACTATAAAGCTTAGTTACAAAGATGATATTAGTTTATCAGAAGCTTAATACTTTTTCAAACAGCAGAAAGTTTAGCCTGATCTCATGTCAAAATAACAGACAGGGGCTTCCCCGGTAGTCCAGTGGGTAAAGAGTCAGCCTTGATCCCTGGACTGGGAAGATCCCACGTGCCACCCAACAGCTGGATTGGTGTGTCCAATTACGAGCCAGCACTCTGGAGTGCATGCGCCCAGAGCTGGTGCCCTGCAGCGAGGGAGGCCACTGCAGTGGGAGGCCCTTACCGGCCGAAGAATAAAGATGGATGAGAATATTATGAATAGAAAACCAACAAAAGAGGCCACAGTAATGATTAAAAAAAACAAGCTAATATTTTTTAGTTAAGAAAAAAAACAGCTTTTTTTTTTAAAGCTTTATTTATTTATTTTGGTGGGGATGGGGTGGGGAGTGAGGGGAGCAGGCGGGCCACTTCTATTGGTCTTTCATTTGTCATTTGTCCATTTTCATCCATCTTTGTTCTTTGGCCCGTGTAGGCCTCTCATCGCGGTGGCCTCTGTTGTCACAGAGCACCGGCTCTGGGTGCATGCGCTCCAGAGCTCCAGCTCGGTAATTGGACACATCAGTCCAGCCGCTCTGCGGCACATGGGATCTTCCCAGACCAGGGATCGAACCGGCGCCCCTTGCACTGTAAGGCGGTGTGCTTACCCACTGGACCACCAGGGAAGCCCAAAAAACAGCTTTCATGTTATGAATATTTGCCCATAATAATATTTCTTTATCAAATTCACTCATGTAAGTTTGAGTGTGACTTATCTATATCTACATTTATTTATAAAGCCAGACCTATGATTTCAATAGAGACAAAGTAATGGTACCAGCTCACGTCACTCCTATTGTGTCAGAAACTCAAACTTCAGCAATGCAGATTGCCAATAGTTACTTTGGGGATTCCCATGAATCACATATGTTCTCCATTCTACTTCTGTAACACATCACTCCTTCCCCCTCACATTTCCTTCTCTTAAAGTCTTCCTTAGGAAAGACCACGAGGACCACTGGACGCTAATGTTCTCACTGTGCTGTAACGCAGCCATTTCAGAGGCATTCTTCACTGTGCATATCCTTTCTCCCATTGAAGTTTTGGCTTGAGACATATAGGACGCTGTCTTCTCCTCTTCTCCTTCTCTTTTCCTTTCTCCCCGAGTCCTTGTAGCACTTCTTCCTCTAATGTCATAAGCAGAAGAATGCATGCAAAACACCTCACCCAGATCAGTCTCTTTAGACTGCCCAAAAGGCTTGTTGAACTTCTAAGTCACAGGTAGAGTAGCTGGTACATGTTCAATTCTTCAACAAACCTTTATTGAGAGTTTTCAAAATTTTCAGGACATTAGTTAAAAAAACCCAAAAAACAAAAAAAAAAACCTCTGCAAGATGAAGACTAATGACAGGATGTTAGGAAAGATAAGCACACTAAAGTAAGGGAACATTATGTTCATTTCTCTTCCTCAACTAGATGAGTAGCAGTAGACTGCCCACGTGTGATTACACCCAATACCTGCTGTTATGAATTGCCTCTAGATGTCTTCATTATAAACCTTAAGTGCAACAATTCCATCTTTATTTCATAGTTTTATGAATATATCTAGAGGCCTATTTGAGGAGTACACTCCATAAATCCAGATAATAGCTAGTAACTCTCTAAGATCACTCAGTTGCTAAAGAAAGTGGCACATGCTAGGATTTTATTTGCAGGCAGTGAAATAAATGATGACATTTTGATTTCACACAGCCTGAGGTAAGGATTACTAAAGATGCTAAGCCCATTACAAATCTCTTTCCTGCACAATCAATAAATACATTTTTGACTTCCTGCCATGTATAAGAAATTCTTGTCAGGTATTTGGATGTATTAAAAAAAAATAAAGCCACTGACATGAAGATAATATCTAGTTTGGAAAGATAACTATATATATAAACAAATATAAGACCATATGCTATATTCCAATTTTATATTTACATTGATAAAACTATGGAAATTTAGAACTTTCTTTAAAAATAGGCACACCCTGCTTATATAAGAGCACAGGCCCTTGATTCATAACTGTTCAGAGATAACTTCTGTGGTCTTAATTTTTTGACATAAACTCTCTATGATGAAACCTTGTTATTGATATATGTAAGAATAATATATTATTATTTTTGAACCAAGAACATGTTTTCTTTGAAATATATTCCTGGTATCTGTTTTTTAGATACATAATGAATACACTTGGCAGGATATTCAAAAGACAAAAGCTAAACAGTGAAGGATAACTCTCAATCTCTTTTCTTATCCATAGTTACAATCCCCTCTCCTCCATGTTAATACTTTAGCCTACTTCTTATATACTTTTCTATACAAATGTTATACCTTTGAAAACTATACATAAATATTCTAATTTTTAATATAAATAACAGCATACTATACACATTCTTGTACCTTGTTTATTCACTAAATATCATAATCTAGAGTTATTATGATGTGTATGGTATGTTCATATTGATCCATGTAAAGTGGCTATGCAAAAATGCACTTAATCTGTTCCCACTGAAGGACCCTTATTTTCCACCTCTTGCAAGTACAAGCAATGCTTTCATGAATATCCTTGTACCTACATTTCACACACGAAGTGGCGTTGCTAGATACATTTTAAATTTTGATAGATGCAGTCAGTTTTTTTCCAAGAATAAATTTCTTTAATGGCAAATTCACTTATGAAAATAGCAAATCCATAGGAGGTATCTCTAAATTAACATGATGAACCCTCTTGTTCCTTAGGGATGTAAACATCCTTGTCTTAATGAGAGGTAGCGCTTGGAATGCAGTAAGTTTGTTGCAAATTTATTTTTTACAAAGTATGGAATAGAAATGGAAAAAGAAAGTGACTCCCATCAATTCTACAAAAGTTAACTTAATGTGCAGATGTTTCTGTGGATTATTAAATTCTCCTTGCTTTTACTGATTGTAGAGTCATCATCGTGCTTGAGGTAAGCTTTGACTTTAAAGCACTGCCAAATTATTTTTGCCAAGTGTCAATGGAAAAGCTCATAATGGTCAAGAAATACCAGGGACACATAAATCTTCAAGCAAACTGAACATCTGTTTTCTTATGCAAGAGCCAGGTGGTTTGAAGTCTTACATTTTCAGACTATATCTATAACCAGAATGGTAAAGCCAAAATTATTCAAGACTTATTTTAAACATAGCATTTGTCTTTAAAATTAACCACAGTTCATAGAGTATAATTGTCAGGGGACAAATTTGGGGGCTTTTATTTTTAACTAGGGCTAAGACCTTAAGTAGGGTAAATGGGGACATTTTCTGCAGTAGAATCTATGAATATGGTCTAATAATTTTTCTGATCATTTTCTCAGAGTATTTATTTAAGTCAATAAACAATATTTGACAAATATTTATTAACATGTATCTATCATGAGTTAGGGTCCTGTTGTAAATAGTTACCGGCTACAACAATGAATATTTCATGGCCTCTAACTTCTAGTTTTCTATAGCCTTATACAGGCAAAACATTATGTTAACAAAAAGGCAGTGAAGTGTTACAGAAGTGTTAACAAGGATCAATGGACGTACACAGGGAAAGATCAACTACATCTGAGAGATAAGGAAAGACTTTACAAAGGGGACATCACTTAAATTGAGTTTGAAAGGATGAGTTGATACTCAATATGCACTTTTGGAGAGGTAGAGAGAAAAGGTAGAGGCCAGAAGGGCGAAAAGGGATTCCAGGTTTACAGAGAGAAAACCCAAGGTTTTATCTTGCAGGGATGTAAACATCCTTGTCTTAATGAGAGGTAGCGCTTGGAATTTTGCAAATCCATAGGAGGTATCTCTAAATTAACATGATGAACCCTCTTGTTCCTTAGGGATGTAAACATCCTTGTCTTAATGAGAGGTAGCGCTTGGAATGCAGTAAGTTTGTTGCAAATTTATTTTTTACAAAGTATGGAATAGAAATGGAAAAAGAAAGTGACTCCCATCAATTCTACAAAAGTTAACTTAATGTGCAGATGTTTCTGTGGATTATTAAATTCTCCTTGCTTTTACTGATTGTAGAGTCATCATCGTGCTTGAGGTAAGCTTTGACTTTAAAGCACTGCCAAATTATTTTTGCCAAGTGTCAATGGAAAAGCTCATAATGGTCAAGAAATACCAGGGACACATAAATCTTCAAGCAAACTGAACATCTGTTTTCTTATGCAAGAGCCAGGTGGTTTGAAGTCTTACATTTTCAGACTATATCTATAACCAGAATGGTAAAGCCAAAATTATTCAAGACTTATTTTAAACATAGCATTTGTCTTTAAAATTAACCACAGTTCATAGAGTATAATTGTCAGGGGACAAATTTGGGGGCTTTTATTTTTAACTAGGGCTAAGACCTTAAGTAGGGTAAATGGGGACATTTTCTGCAGTAGAATCTATGAATATGGTCTAATAATTTCTCTGATCATTTTCTCAGAGTATTTATTTAAGTCAATAAACAATATTTGACAAATATTTATTAACATGTATCTATCATGAGTTAGGGTCCTGTTGTAAATAGTTACCGGCTACAACAATGAATATTTCATGGCCTCTAACTTCTAGTTTTCTATAGCCTTATACAGGCAAAACATTATGTTAACAAAAAGGCAGTGAAGTGTTACAGAAGTGTTAACAAGGATCAATGGACGTACACAGGAAAAGATCAACTACATCTGAGAGATAAGGAAAGACTTTACAAAGGGGACATCACTTAAATTGAGTTTGAAAGGATGAGTTGATACTCAATATGCACTTTTGGAGAGGTAGAGAGAAAAGGTAGAGGCCAGAAGGGCGAAAACATCTGGTGTATTCCATGAAGAAAATTCATAATAGCCAGAGAGAAAAACCCATAGGATTGAGACAGAAGCACACAAACACACATATTAGTATGCATGTGTCTATAGTTATACATATATAATATTAATACATCATATATCTATATTTATAAATATATATAACATGATATATTTATATTTATGATATATGTGTGTGTATATATATCCATGGGTTAGGAAGGATAAGGGAAACAGCAAAAAGGCATGCAGCTCTGATAAGATTGGAAGGGAAGGTAAAGGCTAGGAGAGTTTTGTATGACATGTTTAGGTATTTTTGACTGTATATCTTCTAAATCAAAGTTTCCCAAACAACATCTAATTCATAGGCTGACTCGATTATGGACACCCATTTAAAGAACAATTTAGCTCTGGGGTGTCCAAGGATGCAACAGAAACACCATGGACAAATCATCTCATCCGTTTACCCCAAGATAATTTTCTATGTGTGCCATTAAAAGGAAAAAATAGAGACATACTTCTCTAGATAGTAAATTGCTCTTTAAGACTTTTCTCCAGTTTTTTTTTAATTGACGCCTAGTTGATTTACAATGCTGTGATAATTTCCTGCTGTACAGTAAAGTGATTCAGTTATTCATATACATATATTCTTTTTTATATTGTTTTCCATCTTGGTTTATCATAGGATATTGATTATAGTTCTCTGTGATATACAGTAGGACTTTGTTGTTTATCTAGATTTCTAAAAGCCTCAGTAGCAGCTGTATAAAAGATAAAGAAGTTTTAAAGACCAAGGGCAAAGTTGAGAGTTGCTAATAAGAAAGTATTATTAACACGATGTCCAAGGAGGTAAAAGATGCATCCATGTTTTGGCTTCACTGACTAAGAGAATAATGATGCTTTACAGTGTGTTGAAGAATAAAAGAAAGAGGTTTTTGTGAGAAGGATGAGTTGCACATTAGAGTCCTAACGTGTCAAATGTCAGTGGGACATGTAAGATAACTTGTGCCATCTCAACACAAATACCAAATATTGCTATTGGATATATGTGTGCTGAAAATCAAATAATACAAACTATAGATACAATTATCCAGTTCCTGTTAAAATCTACCCTGATTGGGCTTCCCCTGGTGGTCCAGTGGGTAAGGACACCTCCTTGCAGTGCAAGGGGCGCCGGTTCGAGCCCTGGCCTGGGAAGATCCCATGAGCCGTGGAGCGGCTGGACTGATGTGTCCAATTACGAGCCCGAGCTCTGGAGCACATGCGCCTAAAGCCGGTGCTCTGACGACGGACGCCACCGCGATGGGAAAGGAAACAGCAAAAAGGCATGCAGCTCTGATAAGATTGGAAGAAGGTAAAGGCTAGGAGAGTTTTGTATGACATGTTTAGGTATTTTTGACTGTATATCTTCTAAATCAAAGTTTCCCAAACAACATCTAATTCATAGGCTGACTCGATTATGGACACCCATTTAAAGAACAATTTAGCTCTGGGGTGTCCAAGGATGCAACAGAAACACCATGGACAAATCATCTCATCCGTTTACCCCAAGATAATTTTCTATGTGTGCCATTAAAAGGAAAAAATAGAGACATACTTCTCTAGATAGTAAATTGCTCTTTAAGACTTTTCTCCAGTTTTTTTTTAATTGACGCCTAGTTGATTTACAATGCTGTGATAATTTCCTGCTGTACAGTAAAGTGATTCAGTTATTCATATACATATATTCTTTTTTATATTTTTTCCATCTTGGTTTATCATAGGATATTGATTATAGTTCTCTGTGATATACAGTAGGACTTTGTTGTTTATCTAGATTTCTAAAAGGCTCAGTAGCAGCTGTATAAAAGATAAAGAAGTTTTAAAGACCAAGGGCAAAGTTGAGAGTTGCTAATAAGAAAGTATTATTAACACGATGTCCAAGGAGGTAAAAAGATGCATCCATGTTTTGGCTTCACTGACTAAGAGAATAATGATGCTTTACAGTGTGTTGAAGAATAAAAGAAAGAGGTTTTTGTGAGAAGGATGAGTTGCACATTAGAGTCCTAACGTGTCAAATGTCAGTGGGACATGTAAGATAACTTGTGCCATCTCAACACAAATACCAAATATTGCTATTGGATATATGTGTGCTGAAAATCAAATAATACAAACTATAGATACAATTATCCAGTTCCTGTTAAAATCTACCCTGATTGGGCTTCCCCTGGTGGTCCAGTGGGTAAGGACACCTCCTTGCAGTGCAAGGGGCGCCGGTTCGAGCCCTGGCCTGGGAAGATCCCATGAGCCGTGGAGCGGCTGGACTGATGTGTCCAATTACCGAGCCCGAGCTCTGGAGCACATGCGCCTAAAGCCGGTGCTCTGCGACGACGGACGCCACCGCGATGGGAGGCCCACAGGAGCCAAAGAACAAAGACGGATGAAAATGGAGAAATGAAGGACCAATAGAAGTGGCCCGTCTGCACCCCTCCCTCCCCAACCCGACCCCCGCCCAAAATAAATAAATAAATAAATCTTTGAAATCTACCCTGATTATGAATAGCAAATACGTGAAAAAGTGGACTTGACAAGAGAGAAATTTTTTCTCCAGGTAGCATGATCTGGAGCCGGGTATTCCTGAGTTGGATGCCTCAGTGTCCACATATAAACAGTGGTCTAGGCACTCCAGGCTTTTCCACTGTACTATGCTTTCTGGTGGTGCCCAGCCTTAAAGTCATAAGTCAAGGTCATAAAATGGCTACTGTTTTTCTAACTAAAACATTCACAGTCCACAAAGGATCAAGAAAAGTGAGGACCAAGGGCACAAGCCAGCTGAGCTTCACTCTGCTTAGTCGCTCAGTCCTGTCTGACTCTGTGTGACCCCACAGACTGCACCCCAGCAGGCTCCCCCATCCATGGAAATTCTTCAGGCAAGAACACTGGAGTGGGCTGCCATGCCCTCCTCCAGGGGATCTACCCAACCCAGGACTCGAACCCAGGCATCACTTGCGAACCCTGCATCGCAAGCAGGTTCTTTACTGTCTGAGCCACTATGGAAGTCCTAGGAAGTTGAGCTTAGCCACTCTTTAAAGATTTCCCCCCAGATCCTAGCCAAGAACTTCTATCCATACCTAGTTGATTGAAACTGTGACATGTCAAAAATTTGTTTACATGTTGAGCTTTTTTGCCACTGCTTTAAAGAGTCGACATGGCTGACTACAAATTGCTATTGGATATATGTGTGCTGAAAATCAAATAATACAAACTATAGATACAATTATCCAGTTCCTGTTAAAATCTACCCTGATTGGGCTTCCCCTGGTGGTCCAGTGGGTAAGGACACCACCTTGCAGTGCAAGGGGCACCAGTTCGATCCCTGGCCTGGGAAGATCCCATGTGCCATGAAGCGGCTGGACTGATGTGTCCAATTACCGAGCCCGAGCTCTGGAGCACATGCGCCTAAAGCCGGTGCTCTGCGACGACGGACGCCACCGCGATGGGAGGCCCACAGGAGCCAAAGAACAAAGACGGATGAAAATGGAGAAATGAAGGACCAATAGAAGTGGCCCTGCACCCCTCCCTCCCCAACCCGACCCCCGCCCAAAATAAATAAATAAATAAATCTTTGAAATCTACCCTGATTATGAATAGCAAATACGTGAAAAAGTGGACTTGACAAGAGAGAAATTTTTTCTCCAGGTAGCATGATCTGGAGCCGGGTATTCCTGAGTTGGATGCCTCAGTGTCCACATATAAACAGTGGTCTAGGCACTCCAGGCTTTTCCACTGTACTATGCTTTCTGGTGGTGCCCAGCCTTAAAGTCATAAGTCAAGGTCATAAAATGGCTACTGTTTTTCTAACTAAAACATTCACAGTCCACAAAGGATCAAGAAAAGTGAGGACCAAGGGCACAAGCCAGCTGAGCTTCACTCTGCTTAGTCGCTCAGTCCTGTCTGACTCTGTGTGACCCCACAGACTGCACCCCAGCAGGCTCCCCCATCCATGGAAATTCTTCAGGCAAGAACACTGGAGTGGGCTGCCATGCCCTCCTCCAGGGGATCTACCCAACCCAGGACTCGAACCCAGGCATCACTTGCGAACCCTGCATTGCAAGCAGGTTCTTTACTGTCTGAGCCACTATGGAAGTCCTAGGAAGTTGAGCTTAGCCACTCTTTAAAGATTTCCCCCCAGCTCCTAGCCAAGAACTTCTATCCATACCTAGTTGATTGAAACTGTGACATGTCAAAAAATTTGTTTACATGTGGCTGCCTTTGATAGGGACAGAGTAGAATAGTTAGGTAGTTTTGGAGTCCTAGTAGAGGACTGTAGGTAAAAGGGTAAAACCTGGGTAACGTTGGGAGGCCAGTAAGTTAATGATAACTCAAGAAAGCTGCTCCTTTATCAATAAAGCAAGAAGAGCTGGGGAAGGAGGAGCTAATGATGTATGCCGTACATCTGCATCTATGTCTATCTGAGGAAGGCGGTCTTCTACCCTCCTATATATATATTGCTGCCCACCCAAAGAGGAGGAGAAGAGCTTTCTCGCCTGCTTGCTTGAACCTCTTACAAGCGTCCTATCCTAATAGATCCTCTTCTTGCCTCTCACTCTGCCTCTTGCTGAATTCCTTCTGCGTTGAGGCATGAAGAACCTGAGCCTCAGTGGGTCCAGACGTTGGGTGAGTGCTGGATTAAGTCCCGGCTGCATGGGTTCAAGTCCCAGACAGGGTTTTTGGCTAGGATTGAGTTCTCACTATGTGGGTTTAAGTCCCAAGCAGGGTTTTGGCTGTGTTTAAGCCCTAGTCATGTGGGTTCAAGTCCCAAGCAGGATTTGATCAGGCCTGGGCCCTGGGTTTAAGTCTCAAATCTAGGTAGAACCCTTTCACCTTTTTCTACAAAACAAATTCTGGGAATGTGATTTTTTTCAGCTGTATACTTCACTATCCAAACTAAATCTTAGATCAGTCAGAAAGGAAAAAGGGGGATTAAACACTGGTTTCATTACTATATAGTAGTTCCTGACACTCCACCTACTAGATTAAAAGAGGAAAAATCATTTGAACTCTTATTTTGAAATCATGCTACTCCACAATGACATAATGTTTTTTCCTTTTGCACTTTTCAAAGAACTTTCTTTTACATTATCACATGTGATCCTCACAACTATTCAATGAAGTAGGTAGGAAATACTTTCACCCCAGCAGGCTCCCCATCCATGGAAATTCTTCAGGCAAGAACACTGGAGTGGGCTGCCATGCCCTCCTCCAGGATCTACCCAACCCAGGACTCGAACCCAGGCATCACTTGCGAACCCTGCATCGCAAGCAGGTTCTTTACTGTCTGAGCCACTATGGAAGTCCTAGGAAGTTGAGCTTAGCCACTCTTTAAAGATTTCCCCCCAGATCCTAGCCAAGAACTTCTATCCATACCTAGTTGATTGAAACTGTGACATGTCAAAAAATTTGTTTACATGTGGCTGCCTTTGATAGGGACAGAGTAGAATAGTTAGGTAGTTTTGGAGTCCTAGTAGAGGACTGTAGGTGAAAAGGTAAAACCTGGAATAAGTTGGGAGGCCAGTAAGTTAATGATAACTCAAGAATGCTGCTCCTTATTCAATAAAGCAAGAAGAGCTGGGGAAGGAGGAGCTGATGATGTATGCCTTGTGTCTGCATCTGTGTCTACTTGAGGAAGGCGGTCTTCTACCCTCCTGTATATATATTGCTGCCCACCCAAAGAGGAGGAGAAGAGCTTTCTCGCCTGCTTGCTTGAACCTCTTACAAGCGTCCTATCCTAATAGATCCTCTTCTTGCCTCTCACTCTGCCTCTTGCTGAATTCCTTCTGCGTTGAGGCATGAAGAACCTGAGCCTCAGTGGGTCCAGACGTTGGGTGAGTGCTGGATTAAGTCCCGGCTGCATGGGTTCAAGTCCCAGACAGGGTTTTTGGCTAGGATTGAGTTCTCACTATGTGGGTTTAAGTCCCAAGCAGGGTTTTGGCTGTGTTTAAGCCCTAGTCATGTGGGTTCAAGTCCCAAGCAGGATTTGATCAGGCCTGGGCCCTGGGTTTAAGTCTCAAATCTAGGTAGAACCCTTTCACCTTTTTCTACAAAACAAATTCTGGGAATGTGATTTTTTTCAGCTGTATACTTCACTATCCAAACTAAATCTTAGATCAGTCAGAAAGGAAAAAGGGGGATTAAACACTGGTTTCATTACTATATAGTAGTTCCTGACACTCCACCTACTAGATTAAAAAGAGGAAAAAAATCATTTGAACTCTTATTTTGAAATCATGCTACTCCACAATGACATAATGTTTTTTTTCCTTTTTGCACTTTTCAAAGAACTTTCTTTTACATTATCACATGTGATCCTCACAACTATTCAATGAAGTAGGTAGGAAATACTTTCTCAGTTGTCTTAAAGAAGCAACAGAAAAGCCAGAGCTAGAACGCAGCGAAAATAAAACATGAATCCAAATTTTACAAGACCAGGATTTCTGCGATGGTAATAAGGAACAAGATTGATTGGTTTTTAACTGAATCGACAGGACATCTTTAACATTAGGTAGGCCCAGTGTTTCTCTCCACCCTTTGGAAGGTACGGGCAATTACTGTAGTTTATTTTCAAGTTGATATCAACCTGGAAAAAAATAGTCTACCATTTGCCTAAACAATTCCAGGTCAGCATTAGGGTGGCATCACAAAGCCCCTTCAAGTATGCATTAGGGGGACTTTCCTGGTGGTCCATTGGTTAAGACATCTCCTTCCAATGCAGGGTGCATGGGTTCAATCCCTGATCAGGGAACTAAGGTCTTACATGCCTCCTGGCCAAAAAAGTAAAACATGAAACAGAAACAATATTGTAACAATAAAAGACTTTAAAAATGATGCACCTTAAAAAATTGCAAAAAAAAAAAAAGAAAAGAAAAGAAAAGGATGCATTGGAGTAAACAGATGTCAGGAGAATAAATGATCAGACCACTTGTTCCCTCTCTCACTCTCATTCTTAGATGCTTCTTACTGAGACAGACTGGGCTTCGCTAATGCAGAGACTTTGTTCATTTAATACAATGTTACCATGAGACATCATTGAATGCTTATATTGGAGATGGTCCATTCTGAGGAGACTGGAACAAAGAAGGCTTTTGCTTTGATGGACATTGTGAACCCATCACGATCTAGCCATAGGAACTGCCAGTCACCCTTACCCAAGAAATGTGAAACTTTCCTCTAGAATAAAGGTGGACACTTTAAAGGTGACAGAAGTCTAGAAAAGTCATGGGGAGACCCAAGGAAGTGGAGAGCAGGAGACTGAAGAAAGCAATTATCCCCATAGGAAGACCACTTGGTATAAAAAGTTAAATTTTAGCTTTCAAGGAGTTTAGGCCTTTATAGGGCATGGGCCACCTGTCATCTCTTTGCATGGCCCTGTCTGGTTCTAAAAAAAAAAAAAAGTTTAACCCAACTGTGGGTCTTCATTTGCATCTGAATCAGCCTGTAATGCATTTGTTTTCTAATTATTTTGCTATCTCTGAGGTTAGAGGTCTTTCCAACTGACAATGGATGTAAACATCTTGGTATAGCTGGGAGCAATATTCAGACAAATTAGGACTTAAACACAGGAAAGCAGTTGCAAGATGAGAAAAGTAGAACAGTCTTCACTCTATTGGTCAGATTAGAGCTCAGACATTTTCTCTGGGATTTTTCTAAGGCTTGCTAACATCTATAGAAGGTCAGAGAGAGTTGAGAGAAACAGAATAAATTAGAGTTATTTGGGAACCTTTTAACTCCAGAAAGAAAGAAAAAAAAAGAGGACTTCGTTTCAGAGTAGTTTTGTTTCCCAGTGGTACTTTCTCTGTGTCTGCCCATTTGGAAAGTTTGTCTGCTGGTGAAAAGTGTTAGTTACTCAGCTGTGTCTGACTCTGCAACCCATAGACTGTAGCCCGCCAGGCTCCTCTGTCCATAAGATTCTCCAGGCAAGAATACTGAAGAGGGTAGCCATTCCCCTTTTCCAGAAATGGAACCCGAGTCTCTTGCATTGCACTCAGATTCTTCACCACCTGAGACACTGGGAAAGCCCTATCTGTTGGTGAATATGCCTTACAAGTCATATTTAAGTTAGTTTTCTTAGTTTGTAATCTGGCATTCTCACGACCAAATGTTATTAATACAATGACAATATTTGCTTAATACTGCAAATACTTCCCAAAAAACTTTTGTTATTCTTTGTCTAAGCAATTGCTCATTAAATAAAAATCACTTGTCATGGTCATGATTATCATATCAAAAGACCAACTTCTGACATTTCTGCTTTAAAAAAATCATATCCACCAACCACCCTACTCTTTTCAACCTTTCTTCTTTGGTGACTCACATTTTCAATCACCATCTTATTTACCTTTAAATTAATACCCTGGTGAAAATGTAAGTGCTATGGCAAAGTTATGAAAATAATCCCACACAAAACCTTTCAAATTCTTGTTTTCCATTTACTTCCATTGTGAGAGTTTTCATTTCTTGTGAAAGCAGATTGATCAACCAACAATTATGGTAGTTTAGGAAATGGAGCCATTCCTTGTATCTGTGCATGTTCTTTCAGCTCAGAGACAGCGCATCTAGACTTCCCTGAACTGACAATGGATGTAAACATCTTGGTATAGCTGGGAGCAATATTCAGACAAATTAGGACTTAAACACAGGAAAGCAGTTGCAAGATGAGAAAAGTAGAACAGTCTTCACTCTATTGGTCAGATTAGAGCTCAGACATTTTCTCTGGGATTTTTCTAAGGCTTGCTAACATCTATAGAAGGTCAGAGAGAGTTGAGAGAAACAGAATAAATTAGAGTTATTTGGGAACCTTTTAACTCCAGAAAGAAAGAAAAAAAAAGAGGACTTCGTTTCAGAGTAGTTTTGTTTCCCAGTGGTACTTTCTCTGTGTCTGCCCATTTGGAAAGTTTGTCTGCTGGTGAAAAGTGTTAGTTACTCAGCTGTGTCTGACTCTGCAACCCATAGACTGTAGCCCGCCAGGCTCCTCTGTCCATAAGATTCTCCAGGCAAGAATACTGAAGAGGGTAGCCATTCCCTTCTCCAGAAATGGAACCCGAGTCTCTTGCATTGCACTCAGATTCTTCACCACCTGAGACACTGGGAAAGCCCTATCTGTTGGTGAATATGCCTTACAAGTCATATTTAAGTTAGTTTTCTTAGTTTGTAATCTGGCATTCTCACGACCAAATGTTATTAATACAATGACAATATTTGCTTAATACTGCAAATACTTCCCAAAAAACTTTTGTTATTCTTTGTCTAAGCAATTGCTCATTAAATAAAAATCACTTGTCATGGTCATGATTATCATATCAAAAGACCAACTTCTGACATTTCTGCTTTAAAAACATCATATCCACCAACCACCCTACTCTTTTCAACCTTTCTTCTTTGGTGACTCACATTTTTCAATCACCATCTTATTTACCTTTTAAATTAATACCCTGGTGAAAAATGTAAGTGCTATGGCAAAGTTATGAAAATAATCCCACACAAAACCTTTCAAATTCTTGTTTTCCATTTACTTCCATTGTGAGAGTTTTCATTTCTTGTGAAAGCAGATTGATCAACCAACAATTATGGTAGTTTAGGAAATGGAGCCATTCCTTGTATCTGTGCATGTTCTTTCAGCTCAGAGACAGCGCATCTAGACTTCTCTGAACTCACCACATGCTAATGGTCAGTTGGGTGCCTTATACCCTATGACTTTCTGTAATTCATTAATAATGATGATTTCAATTTTTTTTTTTTTCACTGATCAGATCCAGTAGTGTTTTTTTTGGGGGGGGGGGGGGAGATGGGGGGCCACTTCTATTGGTCTTTCATTTGTCTATTTTTCATCCATCTTTGTTCTTTGGCCTGTGTGGGCCTCCCATCACAGCAACCTCTGTTGTCGCAGAGCACCGGCTCTGGGCGCATGCTCTCCAGAGCTCTGGCTCGGTAATTGGACACATGGGTCCAGCCGCTCAGCAGCACGTGGTATCTTCCCAGGCCAGGGATTGAACCAGCGCCCCTTGTACTGCAAGGCGGTGTCCTTACCCACTGGACCACCAGGGAAGCCCTACTTCATTTTTTAAGTGGTAAATATTCTTGGTAGCTCAGATAACCTTTCTGGGTTTTTTGTTTTGTTTTCAGAGGGTTTTTTGGCATTGCTTTTGGCAGAACTGTATGATCTTTTTGTGGGTTTATCTGTTCCTTCTGCCTTCTATTTTCTTCTCCTACTTCTGACAGCCAGGAAATATAGAATGTGTCTTTTACCTTTATTCTTGAATTTTCAGTCCTTCACAAAAAGTGAAGAGAAAAATATCTGAAGTTAATGAAAGGCAATTTTTTCCTTTACTCACTGGGGAAGTCGAAAACCCGACCTTCCAAGCAATTGCTCATTAAATAAAAATCACTTGTCATGGTCATGATTATCATATCAAAAGACCAACTTCTGACATTTCTGCTTTAAACATCATATCCACCAACCACCCTACTCTTTTCAACCTTTCTTCTTTGGTGACTCACATTTTTCAATCACCATCTTATTTACCTTTTAAATTAATACCCTGGTGAAAATGTAAGTGCTATGGCAAAGTTATGAAAATAATCCCACACAAAACCTTTCAAATTCTTGTTTTCCATTTACTTCCATTGTGAGAGTTTTCATTTCTTGTGAAAGCAGATTGATCAACCAACAATTATGGTAGTTTAGGAAATGGAGCCATTCCTTGTATCTGTGCATGTTCTTTCAGCTCAGAGACAGCGCATCTAGACTTCTCTGAACTCACCACATGCTAATGGTCAGTTGGGTGCCTTATACCCTATGACTTTCTGTAATTCATTAATAATGATGATTTCAATTTTTTTTTTTTCACTGATCAGATCCAGTAGTGTTTTTTTTGGGGGGGGGGTGGGGGGTGGGGGGCCCCTTCTATTGGTCTTTCATTTGTCTATTTTTCATCCATCTTTGTTCTTTGGCCTGTGTGGGCCTCCCATCACAGCAACCTCTGTTGTCGCAGAGCACCGGCTCTGGGCGCATGCTCTCCAGAGCTCTGGCTCGGTAATTGGACACATGGGTCCAGCCGCTCAGCAGCACGTGGTATCTTCCCAGGCCAGGGATTGAACCAGCGCCCCTTGTACTGCAAGGCGGTGTCCTTACCCACTGGACCACCGGGGAAGCCCTACTTCATTTTTTAAGTGGTAAATATTCTTGGTAGCTCAGATAACCTTTCTGGGTTTTTTGTTTTGTTTTCAGAGGGTTTTTTGGCATTGCTTTTGGCAGAACTGTATGATCTTTTTGTGGGTTTATCTGTTCCTTCTGCCTTCTATTTTCTTCTCCTACTTCTGACAGCCAGGAAATATAGAATGTGTCTTTTACCTTTATTCTTGAATTTTCAGTCCTTCACAAAAAGTGAAGAGAAAAATATCTGAAGTTAATGAAAGGCAATTTTTTCCTTTACTCACTGGGGAAGTCGAAAACCCGACCTTCCAAGAGACAGCTTAAAGTCTGATCAAATCTGTGTCAAATTAAGTGATTTCCTATCCCATAATTGCTCACCAAGTAGTTGAACTCAGGATTACTCAGGAGCCATCTTATTTTGTACAATTTACAAATACTCTCTCCTTTCTCACTGTGAATTACCCCTTAGTTTCAGCCCCATTACCTCTCTCTGTCACTTTTCAGCTTTCAGCCATTTGCCGATCAAATTACACATCAACCACCAGTAACCTTAAACATCAATTGCAAGTACAGTAAGTTGAATGAACAAGCTCATAAAAATGTCTCCTTTGCCTGAGAAGAGCATCTTCATTTTTATACTGGGAAGAAAGTCTATAACCTACTCTGGGTTCAGATATGACTTGTAATTTAACCTGCTTCTAGTCTCATTTTTAAATTATAAAATGTGGATGAATAATCCTTTTAGGTTGGTTATGAGAGTAGAGAAAGTTTCTATTACATGATCAATAAAACAGGTTGTAACAAGAATAACAGGAAGTAAATGATAGTCTAGTGGTTTCAGCAATTCAAAGGGGTTTCACCTGCAGGTTTCGTATATGTTTATTATCTAACTTGACCTCACAAGGAGCTCAAGAAGTATAGCTAGTAGATATCACAGATGAGGAAATTTAAGAAACTTCAATAACTTCATCAAGGGGAATCTTCTTCACCAAAAAGAATCAAAACTTTGATGAAAATCAGAGTCTACTCCACAAACTGTTTTCCCATGCATTTAAAATAAAATAATGTATAGCTAAATCTAGTTCTCTTCATTCATAAAATGCTATTGTTCTAGTCAATCTTGGCACCAGATAACCTTTCTGGGTCTTATCTGGTTCCTTTCTTTTTTTTTTCAGAGGGTTTTTTGGCATTGCTTTTGGCAGAACTGTATGATCTTTTTGTGGGTTTATCTGTTCCTTCTGCCTTCTATTTTCTTCTCCTACTTCTGACAGCCAGGAAATATAGAATGTGTCTTTTACCTTTATTCTTGAATTTTCAGTCCTTCACAAAAAGTGAAGAGAAAAATATCTGAAGTTAATGAAAGGCAATTTTTTCCTTTACTCACTGGGGAAGTCGAAAACCCGACCTTCCAAGAGACAGCTTAAAGTCTGATCAAATCTGTGTCAAATTAAGTGATTTCCTATCCCATAATTGCTCACCAAGTAGTTGAACTCAGGATTACTCAGGAGCCATCTTATTTTGTACAATTTACAAATACTCTCTCCTTTCTCACTGTGAATTACCCCTTAGTTTCAGCCCCATTACCTCTCTCTGTCACTTTTCAGCTTTCAGCCATTTGCCGATCAAATTACACATCAACCACCAGTAACCTTAAACATCAATTGCAAGTACAGTAAGTTGAATGAACAAGCTCATAAAAATGTCTCCTTTGCCTGAGAAGAGCATCTTCATTTTTATACTGGGAAGAAAGTCTATAACCTACTCTGGGTTCAGATATGACTTGTAATTTAACCTGCTTCTAGTCTCATTTTTAAATTATAAAATGTGGATGAATAATCCTTTTAGGTTGGTTATGAGAGTAGAGAAAGTTTCTATTACATGATCAATAAAACAGGTTGTAACAAGAATAACAGGAAGTAAATGATAGTCTAGTGGTTTCAGCAATTCAAAGGGGTTTCACCTGCAGGTTTCGTATATGTTTATTATCTAACTTGACCTCACAAGGAGCTCAAGAAGTATAGCTAGTAGATATCACAGATGAGGAAATTTAAGAAACTTCAATAACTTCATCAAGGGGAATCTTCTTCACCAAAAAGAATCAAAACTTTGATGAAAACAGTCATTGAGTCTACTCCACAAACTGTTTTCCCATGCATTTAAAATAAAATAATGTATAGCTAAATCTAGTTCTCTTCATTCATAAAATGCTATTGTTCTAGTCACTGAACAATAGCCTCTAAAAATTAGAAAATTCTTACAGCCCAGTGTGTCATTCTATCCATAAATCATTTCCACAATAGATCAGATCCCCTGGATTCTTCTTAAATGTCAGCATCAGGGAGCATTCCATCCTATACATGGCAACCTGATCCATTGTTAGTTTGAGTTATCCTAACTTCTGTAGAGTCAATATTTTCTTCCTTTCAACTTCAAAATATGCACAGAAGTTACCCCCTTCAGGTAGAGCAGTCTGCCTGACATTTGGTTACGTTTTCTAGTCTCTCTTACCCTACCACATTGGATAACAGACTTATGATGGCTCTGCATATATTTTTAAATAAGTTTTTTTCCTGTTCTCATTTCTTTCAAATAAATGTATCCAAATTATCATAAGGGACTGCTACCTGGCTTCTCTCTAGCCTTGGAATCTTTTGGGGGACATTTTATAATTCTCAAAGAGCATCTGGTTGAAATCCCAGCTTAGTGAAGTCAGTGGACATTTGAAGCCTCTACCATCTTCTTCTGGGACTTCCCTGGTGACTCAGATGTTAAAGAATCTGCCTGTGAGGCAGAAGACCTGGGTCTGATTCCTGGGTCATGAAGATCCCCTGGAGAAGGGAATGGCAACCCACTCCAGTATTCTTGCCTTGAGAATTCCATGGACTGAGGAGACTGGCCGGCTGCAGTTCACAGGGTTGGAAAATGAGTTTACTGCACTTTACTTCCACCTTCTCCTGCCCTCCATCAGGGAGTAGGAAAACTTATGCCCATGAATAATCCTTTTAGGTTGGTTATGAGAGTAGAGAAAGTTTCTATTACATGATCAATAAAACAGGTTGTAACAAGAATAACAGGAAGTAAATGATAGTCTAGTGGTTTCAGCAATTCAAAGGGGTTTCACCTGCAGGTTTCGTATATGTTTATTATCTAACTTGACCTCACAAGGAGCTCAAGAAGTATAGCTAGTAGATATCACAGATGAGGAAATTTAAGAAACTTCAATAACTTCATCAAGGGGAATCTTCTTCACCAAAAAGAATCAAAACTTTGATGAAAACAGTCATTGAGTCTACTCCACAAACTGTTTTCCCATGCATTTAAAATAAAATAATGTATAGCTAAATCTAGTTCTCTTCATTCATAAAATGCTATTGTTCTAGTCACTGAACAATAGCCTCTAAAAATTAGAAAATTCTTACAGCCCAGTGTGTCATTCTATCCATAAATCATTTCCACAATAGATCAGATCCCCTGGATTCTTCTTAAATGTCAGCATCAGGGAGCATTCCATCCTATACATGGCAACCTGATCCATTGTTAGTTTGAGTTATCCTAACTTCTGTAGAGTCAATATTTTCTTCCTTTCAACTTCAAAATATGCACAGAAGTTACCCCCTTCAGGTAGAGCAGTCTGCCTGACATTTGGTTACGTTTTCTAGTCTCTCTTACCCTACCACATTGGATAACAGACTTATGATGGCTCTGCATATATTTTTAAATAAGTTTTTTTCCTGTTCTCATTTCTTTCAAATAAATGTATCCAAATTATCATAAGGGACTGCTACCTGGCTTCTCTCTAGCCTTGGAATCTTTTGGGGGACATTTTATAATTCTCAAAGAGCATCTGGTTGAAATCCCAGCTTAGTGAAGTCAGTGGACATTTGAAGCCTCTACCATCTTCTTCTGGGACTTCCCTGGTGACTCAGATGTTAAAGAATCTGCCTGTGAGGCAGAAGACCTGGGTCTGATTCCTGGGTCATGAAGATCCCCTGGAGAAGGGAATGGCAACCCACTCCAGTATTCTTGCCTTGAGAATTCCATGGACTGAGGAGACTGGCAGGCTACAGTTCACAGGGTTGAAAAGAGTCAGACATGACTGAGCAACTTTCACTGCACTTTACTTCCACCTTCTCCTGCCCTCCATCAGGGAGTAGGAAAACTTATGCCCAGAAAACTAAGTGACTTGTCTATAAACACAAAAGTCCTGCACCATCTCCAGGAATTATTCTATTATTATCATGAGACTAACTATTCTCCCTTCTTAGACCTGCAAATACAAATACTGAGAAGTTACTAAAATGTTAAAACAATCACTGAACGAATGCATTCTATTTCCAGGGAAAATTATTTGTAAGACTATTGAATTTCTGCTATTGGCCTATGGAATGACTAAAGGAAATATCTTTAGGATCTTCCAGTTACTAAAATTAGGCTATCAAGGGTGTTGTAAAGAAGGGTATCATATATTACACCATATTTATGTGATCCTGATAAGAAAATGTATTAAATACATGAACATTTACTAAACTGGTTAAGTTGAAGAATAGATTTTTTTGGTTACTCCTCAAGCTTTTTGGCTAATTGAGCATTCATCTCATTATGTAATAACATTGCATAAGATTTTGCCATAGATATTTTCTTTTATGTGTGTATCATTGAATGATTTTATTTTAAACCATGTATTTATAGAATTATGGTAATCCTATAAATCAAACCCTGACAGCAAGATAACCAATAAAACATATTAATATATTTTAAAGGGAGCTTGACTAAGTAAGCACACAGGAAAAATAAATCTTCTGAATTTTGTGTAAGTAGAAAGCTTAGGAATTAATAATATTAATAACTGCGGTTACAGTTTAGTTATAGCATCCAACCCTTTGTGATCCCATGAACTGTAGTCCACCAGACTCCTCTACCCATGATATTTCCCAGGCAAGAATATTGGAGTGTGTTGCCGTTTCCTCCTTCAATTTGAATCTTTTGGTGGACATTTTATAATTCTCAAAGAGCATCTGGTTGAAATCCCAGCTTAGTGAAGTCAGTGGACATTTGAAGCCTCTACCATCTTCTTCTGGGACTTCCCTGGTGACTCAGATGTTAAAGAATCTGCCTGTGAGGCAGAAGACCTGGGTCTGATTCCTGGGTCATGAAGATCCCCTGGAGAAGGGAATGGCAACCCACTCCAGTATTCTTGCCTTGAGAATTCCATGGACTGAGGAGACTGGCAGGCTACAGTTCACAGGGTTGAAAAGAGTCAGACATGACTGAGCAACTTTCACTGCACTTTACTTCCACCTTCTCCTGCCCTCCATCAGGGAGTAGGAAAACTTATGCCCAGAAAACTAAGTGACTTGTCTATAAACACAAAAGTCCTGCACCATCTCCAGGAATTATTCTATTATTATCATGAGACTAACTATTCTCCCTTCTTAGACCTGCAAATACAAATACTGAGAAGTTACTAAAATGTTAAAACAATCACTGAACGAATGCATTCTATTTCCAGGGAAAATTATTTGTAAGACTATTGAATTTCTGCTATTGGCCTATGGAATGACTAAAGGAAATATCTTTAGGATCTTCCAGTTACTAAAATTAGGCTATCAAGGGTGTTGTAAAGAAGGGTATCATATATTACACCATATTTATGTGATCCTGATAAGAAAATGTATTAAATACATGAACATTTACTAAACTGGTTAAGTTGAAGAATAGATTTTTTTGGTTACTCCTCAAGCTTTTTGGCTAATTGAGCATTCATCTCATTATGTAATAACATTGCATAAGATTTTGCCATAGATATTTTCTTTTATGTGTGTATCATTGAATGATTTTATTTTAAACCATGTATTTATAGAATTATGGTAATCCTATAAATCAAACCCTGACAGCAAGATAACCAATAAAACATATTAATATATTTTAAAGGGAGCTTGACTAAGTAAGCACACAGGAAAAATAAATCTTCTGAATTTTGTGTAAGTAGAAAGCTTAGGGAATTAATAATATTAATAACTGCGGTTACAGTTTAGTTATAGCATCCAACCCTTTGTGATCCCATGAACTGTAGTCCACCAGACTCCTCTACCCATGATATTTCCCAGGCAAGAATATTGGAGTGTGTTGCCGTTTCCTCCTTCAGGGGATCTTCCTGACCCAGGGACGGAACCTGAATCTCCTGCTTAGCAGGGGGATTCTTTACCACTGAGCCACCTGAGAACCTTAATAATAATACCAAAAAACAAGAATAAGAAAACAAGAAGCCTGAGGTGTTTCTGAGAAGTAAACTGAAGTTTAAGAAATATTTGTGGTGGTCACAATTAAAATGCTATAGTTCACCCACCCCTGCTTTATCATCTTAGAAACTATTTGTATGCTTACATAATTACATTTTACTTCTAAAAATTCTTTATCCCAATGGACCAAGATCACTGTAATTTCTACAAACATATTTACTTTTCTTTTTATCATAGCAATAATATTATTCAACTTAGAAAATCAGGAAATATAGAGAAATATATTCATAAAAGTTGAAATTACTCTGTTACTCAAATGTGAACAGTAAAAATTTTGGTGCATATCCATTCAGCCTTCATATATGCCCATAAGCAAATATTATAATATGTAAGTTTGAAATTTTACAATCATACAGTATATAATATAGTGTCACTTTTTTTACATGTGAAAATAAGCTTATCTTCTCCATATTTTTGAATATCCTTCAAAACTGATTTTATTAAAAATACTGTTGGACCATTACTATGGATGTATAAAACTATGTTTAAGTAATTTCTGCATGGTGAATTAAGCTGTTTTCATTTGTATAATTGAATTCCTTTCTGATAAACAGTATCATGTGTGTCATATACATTTAGGGGGACCAGAAGGACAAAGCTATTTTGAAGCTTTTAAATGCCTTACAGAAGTTATGGATAACAAGTATGAATTGAGTGTATTTTTGTTTAACTCTCATTTTAACTTGCAAATTTATAGAATTATGGTAATCCTATAAATCAAACCCTGACAGCAAGATAACCAATAAAACATATTAATATATTTTAAAGGGAGCTTGACTAAGTAAGCACACAGGAAAAATAAATCTTCTGAATTTTGTGTAAGTAGAAAGCTTAGGGAATTAATAATATTAATAACTGCGGTTACAGTTTAGTTATAGCATCCAACCCTTTGTGATCCCATGAACTGTAGTCCACCAGACTCCTCTACCCATGATATTTCCCAGGCAAGAATATTGGAGTGTGTTGCCGTTTCCTCCTTCAGGGGATCTTCCTGACCCAGGGACGGAACCTGAATCTCCTGCTTAGCAGGGGGATTCTTTACCACTGAGCCACCTGAGAACCTTAATAATAATACCAAAAAACAAGAATAAGAAAAACAAGAAGCCTGAGGTGTTTCTGAGAAGTAAACTGAAGTTTAAGAAATATTTGTGGTGGTCACAATTAAAATGCTATAGTTCACCCACCCCTGCTTTATCATCTTAGAAACTATTTGTATGCTTACATAATTACATTTTACTTCTAAAAATTCTTTATCCCAATGGACCAAGATCACTGTAATTTCTACAAACATATTTACTTTTCTTTTTATCATAGCAATAATATTATTCAACTTAGAAAATCAGGAAATATAGAGAAATATATTCATAAAAGTTGAAATTACTCTGTTACTCAAATGTGAACAGTAAAAATTTTGGTGCATATCCATTCAGCCTTCATATATGCCCATAAGCAAATATTATAATATGTAAGTTTGAAATTTTACAATCATACAGTATATAATATAGTGTCACTTTTTTTACATGTGAAAATAAGCTTATCTTCTCCATATTTTTGAATATCCTTCAAAACTGATTTTATTAAAAATACTGTTGGACCATTACTATGGATGTATAAAACTATGTTTAAGTAATTTCTGCATGGTGAATTAAGCTGTTTTCATTTGTATAATTGAATTCCTTTCTGATAAACAGTATCATGTGTGTCATATACATTTAGGGGGACCAGAAGGACAAAGCTATTTTGAAGCTTTTAAATGCCTTACAGAAGTTATGGATAACAAGTATGAATTGAGTGTATTTTTGTTTAACTCTCATTTTAACTTGCATTTGTTATTACTGTTAAGACTATGGTGGTCAGCAGGTTAATGGTTTCCAGATGTCCTTTGCCTAATCTCCAGCACCTTGAATACATTATTTTACATGACAAAAGCAATTTCAGGTGTGATTAAATTAAGCATCTTGAGGTGGGTAGGTTACCCTGGATTATCCTAGGGAGACCATCGTAAATCACACAGACCCTCAGGGAGGCAGGAGGCAGAGAAGGGAATGTGATAACTGGGATAGAGAAGAAGATGAGGTGACCAAAGCAGAAAGGATGAGAGAGAGAGATTTGAGGATGCCACACTCTTGGCCTTAAAGATCAAGGGTCTACAATCAAAAAATGTAGGCAGCCTCTGAAAATTTCAAAAGGTAAGGAAATGTATTCTCCCCAAGAATCCTCAGGAGGAACATGCCCCTGAAGGCCCATGTAACCTTCTGACCTCAAGAATTGTAAGAAAATTAATTTGCAATATTTTAAACCACTAAATTAGTGGTTTGCTAAAATAGCAACAGAAGCTAATATGGCTACTTTCAGTAACTGTGGTTATTAGTAAATTATCAGGTATTATTTTTATAATACATGAGTTGCCCAACCCCCCAAAATATATAACCTAACTTTTTAAGACTATAAATACATCTGTTCTCTTCACTTCTACATTAATGATCCTGTAAAATGCTTGACAGGAGACTGAGACCATCTGTGGTTACTAATCAAGTGAACAAAATCATAAGTCTTAAATCTGTAGAAGAAAGAAGCTTCACTTACATATCTGAAGACATATAGACTCAAAGACCATTAGCTCTCCAAGGGAACTTAAGGCCTAGAAAGTCCCATAAAAATGAATCCCTTTTTTTTTCATAAAGACTACTTTAAATTTTTGAAGAAGTGATGCACATTTAAGTGAAAGTTCTATTTCATTTAATTTCACTTTAATTCAAATCATAGTGTTGCTAACATTCAAATCATAGTGATGTCAATACAGGTCTCAGCTAATTAGCTAAGCAGAATCTTAACTAGGTCTTAGCTGTTAGCTGGATACTTAGCTTAGCAGAATCACGCTTGCCTGCTATAATAAACATGAAAACAGAAAAATATCATCAGAGCATCTCCCAACACTCGGACAGGTGGGAAAACTGGCCAGAACTATGATACAGTCATGCTAAATAACTGATTAGGGAAGGAAAGAGATTATTTTACATGACAAAAGCAATTTCAGGTGTGATTAAATTAAGCATCTTGAGGTGGGTAGGTTACCCTGGATTATCCTAGGGAGACCATCGTAAATCACACAGACCCTCAGGGAGGCAGGAGGCAGAGAAGGGAATGTGATAACTGGGATAGAGAAGAAGATGAGGTGACCAAAGCAGAAAGGATGAGAGAGAGAGATTTGAGGATGCCACACTCTTGGCCTTAAAGATCAAGGGTCTACAATCAAAAAATGTAGGCAGCCTCTGAAAATTTCAAAAGGTAAGGAAATGTATTCTCCCCAAGAATCCTCAGGAGGAACATGCCCCTGAAGGCCCATGTAACCTTCTGACCTCAAGAATTGTAAGAAAATTAATTTGCAATATTTTAAACCACTAAATTAGTGGTTTGCTAAAATAGCAACAGAAGCTAATATGGCTACTTTCAGTAACTGTGGTTATTAGTAAATTATCAGGTATTATTTTTATAATACATGAGTTGCCCAACCCCCCAAAATATATAACCTAACTTTTTAAGACTATAAATACATCTGTTCTCTTCACTTCTACATTAATGATCCTGTAAAATGCTTGACAGGAGACTGAGACCATCTGTGGTTACTAATCAAGTGAACAAAATCATAAGTCTTAAATCTGTAGAAGAAAGAAGCTTCACTTACATATCTGAAGACATATAGACTCAAAGACCATTAGCTCTCCAAGGGAACTTAAGGCCTAGAAAGTCCCATAAAAATGAATCCCTTTTTTTTTCATAAAGACTACTTTAAATTTTTGAAGAAGTGATGCACATTTAAGTGAAAGTTCTATTTCATTTAATTTCACTTTAATTCAAATCATAGTGTTGCTAACATTCAAATCATAGTGATGTCAATACAGGTCTCAGCTAATTAGCTAAGCAGAATCTTAACTAGGTCTTAGCTGTTAGCTGGATACTTAGCTTAGCAGAATCACGCTTGCCTGCTATAATAAACATGAAAACAGAAAAATATCATCAGAGCATCTCCCAACACTCGGACAGGTGGGAAAACTGGCCAGAACTATGATACAGTCATGCTAAATAACTGATTAGGGAAGGAAATAGCCAGTACTTTTCAGGCTTTCCTCATGAAACAGAAAGGACATGGGGACCACACATCCTACTGTGTCCAGCCTCTATTTCACAGACGCCCAGGCAGGAACACCTGGACCAACTTCATTGCAAGACTGTTACTGGTTTGAAATCAGTCAGTACTTTGTGATGCCCTGCACCAATGTCTTTTAGGACTTTGCTATAATGGTAAGGACACCTTACTTTAGATAGATCTGATTCCATTGATTTTAAAAAATAAACAGTGAAATGAAAGTTTTTGATTACCAAGGAATGGAATTCTATTAAAGGAATTTGTCAACTTACGCTTTTCAGTACCTACGAAGGCAATTCAAAATAACATTCCACTTCTGGCTGTCTGAGATTCTCTGAGAAGTCAATATCAAGGTGGCTTAAATATGCAAAGAATGCTTATGTAAAAGAATAAAGAGAGAGTTGGAAAAGTGTGGAAGAAACTAAGATCAAAGTCTGACTTCAGATGAAGGAGAGAACCCATGTTTCTCTTTCCGGTCTGAGACCCTGTGTTCTGGAAATAGGAATATCTGGCTCCAGATCCCACTAATCTAGATCCCTCTGATCTCACTCTACTAAAAGCTGCACGATTGTGAGTGAGTGACACTTCTCTAAAACTTAGTTTCTTCATCAGTTGAACAGGAATATTAATAGTGTTCCCCTGCTGAAATTGAGCTAGTGAATGAAATAATAACCATAGTTCAGTACCTGGCATATGCTAAACTCTCAATAAATATAGATATTGCAAATACAACTTGATTAGCTCAGTTTTATTCTAGGTAAAAGAAAATGTGTTCAAAATAACTATTTCTCTTTCAAGATGTAGCATAGGGTAGTGAATGGTGACATAAAGAAATTTTAAAAGTCTGGGATTTGCAATCCTAGAGACTAGAGTTAGAATCATATTTTAGTCCCTCGGAGTTTACCAACTCATCACAGATTAATTAAAATGTCTGAGGCCTTCCTTATCTGTCAAAAAAGGGCAATATTGGTATCTATAGCTCCTGGCTGTTTCAAGGATTAAATGAGACAACAAATGTATTCAAAATGCCTAACCAGTGCCTAGCACATAGTAAGAACTCAGTAAATGTTAGTTACCAATAATTATTATTTTCTATTATGTCATATAATATGTTATAGTTTGATGACTGATGAGTTAAATAGGGTCCTCAAATCCTATTGTCAGACAATGCAATTTATACCCTCAAGATTTTCATCATCCCTTTTAAAAATGTTTTTCAATTTCTTACCTTGTTATTCTTCCCTCATGGACTCAGGAGTTGCTCTTGTCATCCTTGCCTGTGATGCTGTGACTGTTGCGGGCTTTGTTCCTTTTTCTTGGATTTTGCTTCTAATCTGCTAGGTGCTTGGTAGCCAGAGATTCAGATTTAACCCACTTGTGTATAAAATAAGGATAAATATATTGTGATGAGGGTCTGGGAGATTTTCCTTATGCGACATTGAATTTGAGTACCAAGACCTCAATATCAAGGTGGCTTAAATATGCAAAGAATGCTTATGTAAAAGAATAAAGAGAGAGTTGGAAAAGTGTGGAAGAAACTAAGATCAAAGTCTGACTTCAGATGAAGGAGAGAACCCATGTTTCTCTTTCCGGTCTGAGACCCTGTGTTCTGGAAATAGGAATATCTGGCTCCAGATCCCACTAATCTAGATCCCTCTGATCTCACTCTACTAAAAGCTGCACGATTGTGAGTGAGTGACACTTCTCTAAAACTTAGTTTCTTCATCAGTTGAACAGGAATATTAATAGTGTTCCCCTGCTGAAATTGAGCTAGTGAATGAAATAATAACCATAGTTCAGTACCTGGCATATGCTAAACTCTCAATAAATATAGATATTGCAAATACAACTTGATTAGCTCAGTTTTATTCTAGGTAAAAAGAAAATGTGTTCAAAATAACTATTTCTCTTTCAAGATGTAGCATAGGGTAGTGAATGGTGACATAAAGAAATTTTAAAAGTCTGGGATTTGCAATCCTAGAGACTAGAGTTAGAATCATATTTTAGTCCCTCGGAGTTTACCAACTCATCACAGATTAATTAAAATGTCTGAGGCCTTCCTTATCTGTCAAAAAAGGGCAATATTGGTATCTATAGCTCCTGGCTGTTTCAAGGATTAAATGAGACAACAAATGTATTCAAAATGCCTAACCAGTGCCTAGCACATAGTAAGAACTCAGTAAATGTTAGTTACCAATAATTATTATTTTCTATTATGTCATATAATATGTTATAGTTTGATGACTGATGAGTTAAATAGGGTCCTCAAATCCTATTGTCAGACAATGCAATTTATACCCTCAAGATTTTCATCATCCCTTTTAAAAATGTTTTTCAATTTCTTACCTTGTTATTCTTCCCTCATGGACTCAGGAGTTGCTCTTGTCATCCTTGCCTGTGATGCTGTGACTGTTGCGGGGCTTTGTTCCTTTTTCTTGGATTTTGCTTCTAATCTGCTAGGTGCTTGGTAGCCAGAGATTCAGATTTAACCCACTTGTGTATAAAATAAGGATAAATATATTGTGATGAGGGTCTGGGAGATTTTCCTTATGCGACATTGAATTCGAGTACCAAGACCTCAATGAGTACCATTTTATTTTCCAAAGGTCATCTTCACATGGACTTCCCAGGTAGCGCTAGCAGTAAAGAACCCACCTGTTAATGCAGGAGACTTAAGAGACACAGGTTTGATCGCTGGGTTGAGAAGATCCCCTGGAGAGTGAATGACAACTCCCATTCAACATTCTTGCCTGGAGAATCCCATGGATAGTGGAGCCTAGTGGGCTGCAGTCCATAGGGTCACAAAGAGGCAGACATAAGTGAAGTAACAGTGTGTCTGCATGCATCTTCATATGTCTTCTGACTTTGCACTATTTCCTTGTCAGAACTGAGTCTTGGGCATGTTGTGGTTGCTAACTGTAGCCCTGTATACATAAAAGATGTCAATAAATGGTCATGATTTGAATGAAATGGATTATGTTGAAATTCAGTAACAGTATGGCCCTTTTTTCCATATAATAGTACTAAAGACTCAAAGGTCTATAAATGTTCACATTGTTTTATTTCTATTGATCACTTCCCAGATCTGGTCACGTGCCTTTAGTAACTGATTTTCTATCTTTTTACTAACAGAAGAAAGAAAACTGTACTAATCCTGGCATTTCCTCTGTGAGGATCCACTCCTGTGTCTGATTAAACACGTATTGGTATATGAACCTGCCTTTGGACATGGCAAACATTCAACATCTCTCTGCTTATTTGACTTTAAAAAGGTTTGTGAAGTGTACATCTGGGTATCCTCAGTACTTCATTTTCCTTCTTTTCCAAGTGGCATTTAATACTAAATAAAAACTGATCAGAGGTTTAGAATTATCCTTGGCCCATTGTGTTTCCATGGTTACAGGTCTGTGCTGTTCATCTTCCGAATTCAGCCTCAACGCTGCCTTTGTGACTGTTGCGGGGCTTTGTTCCTTTTTCTTGGATTTTGCTTCTAATCTGCTAGGTGCTTGGTAGCCAGAGATTCAGATTTAACCCACTTGTGTATAAAATAAGGATAAATATATTGTGATGAGGGTCTGGGAGATTTTCCTTATGCGACATTGAATTCGAGTACCAAGACCTCAATGAGTACCATTTTATTTTCCAAAGGTCATCTTCACATGGACTTCCCAGGTAGCGCTAGCAGTAAAGAACCCACCTGTTAATGCAGGAGACTTAAGAGACACAGGTTTGATCGCTGGGTTGAGAAGATCCCCTGGAGAGTGAATGACAACTCCCATTCAACATTCTTGCCTGGAGAATCCCATGGATAGTGGAGCCTAGTGGGCTGCAGTCCATAGGGTCACAAAGAGGCAGACATAAGTGAAGTAACAGTGTGTCTGCATGCATCTTCATATGTCTTCTGACTTTGCACTATTTCCTTGTCAGAACTGAGTCTTGGGCATGTTGTGGTTGCTAACTGTAGCCCTGTATACATAAAAGATGTCAATAAATGGTCATGATTTGAATGAAATGGATTATGTTGAAATTCAGTAACAGTATGGCCCTTTTTTCCATATAATAGTACTAGAGACTCAAAGGTCTATAAATGTTCACATTGTTTTATTTCTATTGATCACTTCCCAGATCTGGTCACGTGCCTTTAGTAACTGATTTTCTATCTTTTTACTAACAGAAGAAAGAAAACTGTACTAATCCTGGCATTTCCTCTGTGAGGATCCATTCCTGTGTCTGATTAAACACGTATTGGTATATGAACCTGCCTTTGGACATGGCAAACATTCAACATCTCTCTGCTTATTTGACTTTAAAAAGGTTTGTGAAGTGTACATCTGGGTATCCTCAGTACTTCATTTTCCTTCTTTTCCAAGTGGCATTTAATACTAAATAAAAACTGATCAGAGGTTTAGAATTATCCTTGGCCCATTGTGTTTCCATGGTTACAGGTCTGTGCTGTTCATCTTCCGAATTCAGCCTCAATGGCTTACGCTGCCTTTGTGACCTGTGCTTATTAAATCTTGATTACTATGTTCTCTCCATGTCGGCCTCTTATTTATACACCACGATTGTTTCTAAAGGAGGCAGTCTTCCCACATAGTGATTGAAGCACCTGAACACAAACACCCCTTTTTCAATATTTCTCACCTCTGGTGACAAAGTCCACACTAAAGTTAACTGGCCCCTTTTCAAGTTACTCTTTGAAGAAGGCAACATCTTCCTAAATCTCTCTAGACGGTGCTATTCTTTCCCTACTCTCTCCAATTAATGATTAAACGCCCACTGGTCTATCTTTCCACTTAGCAAACCTATTGTTCGTTTCTTACCAGGGTAATGAATGGATTCATGTGAAACAATGACATACTAAGTTGCTTCACTTAAGTGAAGAATGCCATAGTATAATGAGAACAGAATTCCCTAGTCAGATGAACAGGCTAAAATCCTGGCTTCCCCACTTACTAATTCTTTGACTCTGGCTAAACTGAATACCCCCTTAAATCTGTTTTCTATAAAATGGAAAGATAATTAATTATAGTCCTATCAAAAAGTTGACTTGAGGGTTTTTTTAAAAGTCCATGTAAAAATTTTAGTTCATTGTTTAGAAGTTAGTAGATGTTCGATAAACGTCAGTTATCTTTATTATCAAATGGCCTGCCAAAGATACAGGTGACACTGTCAGAGATGAGAAGGGGAAAAAGATTAAAATGTCATTTTTCAAGCATTCTTTTGTTTCAAAGAATTTGAAATATTGTGTGTGTGTGTGGTGCTACAGAGCTTATTTTAATATAATTTATGTCTTTAATGGTTATTGTCCACTGTATTCTTTATGATTTTTTGAATTTGTGGTAAAGACAATGAGACTGTACTAGCAAATTAGTAGAATGCTGTAACACTAATTAATAGAAAATTCTTTGTACAATTCTAATTTCCCTTACCTTCTACTTTTTACATCCAATTACTTTTTTTTCTGCTCATTTTCTAACCAACACTCAGTAAATAATCTAAGCTTTCTCCTTAGAAGCTATCTTGTGTAAGTTAGTGTGCTTATTGTCTAATCCAGTCTCCACAGTTTCTAACACAGACCCTTGTAGAAATATGGTGATGCTAAATAATAGGGGCAGAATAATAGAAAGCCATGAATGATATACTTTTGAATGGTTTGGCCAAAAAAAAATTTCTAATAACGTCTTCTTTCCCACTTTCTCTTCCACATAGTGATTGAAGCACCTGAACACAAACACCCCTTTTTCAATATTTCTCACCTCTGGTGACAAAGTCCACACTAAAGTTAACTGGCCCCTTTTCAAGTTACTCTTTGAAGAAGGCAACATCTTCCTAAATCTCTAGACGGTGCTATTCTTTCCCTACTCTCTCCAATTAATGATTAAACGCCCACTGGTCTATCTTTCCACTTAGCAAACCTATTGTTCGTTTCTTACCAGGGTAATGAATGGATTCATGTGAAACAATGACATACTAAGTTGCTTCACTTAAGTGAAGAATGCCATAGTATAATGAGAACAGAATTCCCTAGTCAGATGAACAGGCTAAAATCCTGGCTTCCCCACTTACTAATTCTTTGACTCTGGCTAAACTGAATACCCCCTTAAATCTGTTTTCTATAAAATGGAAAGATAATTAATTATAGTCCTATCAAAAAGTTGACTTGAGGGTTTTTTTAAAAGTCCATGTAAAAATTTTAGTTCATTGTTTAGAAGTTAGTAGATGTTCGATAAACGTCAGTTATCTTTATTATCAAATGGCCTGCCAAAGATACAGGTGACACTGTCAGAGATGAGAAGGGGAAAAAGATTAAAATGTCATTTTTCAAGCATTCTTTTGTTTCAAAGAATTTGAAATATTGTGTGTGTGTGTGTGCTACAGAGCTTATTTTAATATAATTTATGTCTTTAATGGTTATTGTCCACTGTATTCTTTATGATTTTTTGAATTTGTGGTAAAGACAATGAGACTGTACTAGCAAATTAGTAGAATGCTGTAACACTAATTAATAGAAAATTCTTTGTACAATTCTAATTTCCCTTACCTTCTACTTTTTACATCCAATTACTTTTTTTTCTGCTCATTTTCTAACCAACACTCAGTAAATAATCTAAGCTTTCTCCTTAGAAGCTATCTTGTGTAAGTTAGTGTGCTTATTGTCTAATCCAGTCTCCACAGTTTCTAACACAGACCCTTGTAGAAATATGGTGATGCTAAATAATAGGGGCAGAATAATAGAAAGCCATGAATGATATACTTTTGAATGGTTTGGGGCAAATTGTACAGAAAGAAATAGATCATAAAATATGAGCAGAAATAGTAAACAGAAAAAAAAAAAGAAATAGGAAACAGAAATTGGGCAAGTCTACACTCTAGAGTCTTGCATTAAAATGTTAGAAATCGAAAAAAAGGCTACAAGGATTAGTAGGATTTTGTGCAATTTTGATTCTGATTGGTTAGTTTTTGTTTGTTTTGATTTTTGCCACCTGGGATTTTTGAGAATGTTTGAGAGTATAAAAAATTCTGACCAGACAGAAAGATAATATTGGTAAGGGAGAGAACAAAACATGAAAATAACTCTTAAAGAGGTAGGATAGGATGAGATGAAGGGGTAGCATAAGGAGAGAAAAATCCATTTTTCTGAGCTGTATAGAAGAATAGAGGCATAGGACCAATAAATAATCTCCTTTAGATTCAGCTAGGCTCTTTTGTTAGCGGAAGAATCAAGAGTAGGAGAGGGGGTTTCCCTAGTGGTTTGATGTATGCCAGGGGGCAACTAAGCCCATGTGCCATGACTATTGAGACTTACTGTAGAGCCTGGGAGTCGCAACTACTGAGCCCATGTGCCCTAGAGGCCATGCTCCACAACCAGAGAAGAACACTGCCCACTTGCTACAACCAGAGAAAAGCCCATGCAGCAACAAAGACCAAAAGCACAGCCAAAAATAAAAATAAATAAATGAATTTTTTTTTAAGAAAGAGGAGGGAAAATTAAATAAAAAGGAATAAAAGAGGGAAAATGTTGGTGTTGAGCCATGAAGCAATCTAAAACCTAGACATGGGAACTTAGGCACAGACAAATCATCAAAGAACACTGCTACAGACGGGCATATCAGCATGGTGGCAAGACCAGTACTGAAAGGCTGATAAAGGAGTCACCAGGGAAAAAGGAGCAGGTAAAACGAATGAAAATAAACGGTACTGAAAACTAACCCCAACTAAGGCAGGATATCTGGAGGAAAAGACTGAAGTTAATTCAGGGAAGTGAGAGATAAGTGGACTTCTCTGCTGATAAACATTCTTGAGTCAGATCATTGCATTCCAAGGTAATTTGAAAAAATCTGCTATTTTAGCACATGACAACAAAAGAGGAAAAGAACATCCTGTACAGATCTAATCTTTGAGGATATTCAAAGGCACAACATACTGTTATCATCGTATTTCATAATCACAGAGTTGTACCCAACTGACATTTTTCTCAGGTACTCCTTTTATTTTCCTCCCACCTCTCCTTTTGACTTCTGATACTGTTTACAAATTTATCTCTTTGGAGAAATGAAATCTTAAACTATTGCTCCATGCACTAATTAATGAAGGTACATTCGCCAGAACACAAGGCCAAACTGTGACCAGTGGCAACTGTAAACTATGTAAATGCAGATCTTGGCTTTCTCCATGAAGAGACCATTATGGTTTCAATACCATTGTTGCATTTGTGTTGAATTGTCTTCCCAACATGAGACGTATTTCTATTCCTTTATCAGGTCCTCTGTGATAATGAGGAAATATTTTTGAGCAGTTATGCTTTAAACTAGCGTTAGCAAAATTCAATAGATCATTTGAGAAAATATTCACTGGGTTTATTTTGATATGGCAGTGCACAAAACAAAGTTTCTGCCATCATGACACTTTCACTCTGGTGCAGAGAGTAGGCACCAAGTAATTTCATATATGGAGTATCAGTTGGCAAGGAGTGCCATGAAAGAAAGGGGAGGAGCATAGGATAGGACTGGTGAAATAAGGCTAGGGAAGGAGAAAGTGCTATCTTAAATAACGAGATAACGAGTAAATAAAGTATTCTTGTGAGGAGGGTATTAGACCAAAGACCAGAAAGAGTTGAGACAAAAAAAAAAACAAACAAACTAGGTATCAGTAGGTGGGGGAGAGTAAGGGAGGAAGAGTGGGGGAGGATGAGGAAGAAGAAGAGGAGAAGGAGAAGTAATTAAGTGGAACTGGGAATAATCATGAAAAGACCCCAAGAAACTCTGAAGATGGTGCCTATGTGGTCAGAAAAATGATAGGATTGGAAAAAGGAAGATCTTGTGGGGTCTTTTCTTATTTTTTGCAGTTTACATTTTAATGCCTTTCTCTCTACTTTTCAGAGCTGTGGTCTACTCTATCTCTTTACAGACAAATTTCCCTAGATTTGATCTTAATTGTTATCAACATTCCCTGTCCTTCACTAGCTTCCAGAGTTTGCTCAAATTCATGTCCACTGAGTCAATGATGTCATCCAATCATCTCATCTTCTGTCATCTCATTTTCCTCCTGTCCTCAGTCTTTTCCAGCATCAGGGTCTTATCCAATGAGTTGGCTCTTCATATCAGGTGGCCAAAGTATTAGGGCCTCAGCTTCAGCATCAGTCCTTTCAATGAATATTCAGGATTGATTTCCTTTAGGACTTATTGGTTTGATCTCCTTGCAGTCCAAGCAACTCTCAAAAGTCTTCTCCAGCACCACAGTTGAAAAGCATCAATTCTTTAGCACTCAGCTACATGACTACTGAAAAACCATAGTTTTGACTATATGAACCATATGTCTCTGCTTTTGGGGGGCAGTAGAGGATGAGATGGTTAGATAGTACCACCAACATCAGTTTGAGCAAACTCCAGTGATAGTCAGGGGCAGAGAAGCCTGGTATGCTGCAGTCCATGGGGTCCCAAAGAGCTGGGCACAACTTAGTGACTGAACAACAGCGTGGTAGGTGTATATTTAACTTTGGAAAGAACTGCCAAACTGTTTTCCAAGTGTCCCACCATTTCACATTCCCACTAGTAATACTGAAGAGCTGCTCCAATTTCTCCATATTATTGTGAGAACTAGATCTGGTCAGTCAGCTAATGAATTCTTTAAACTTTCATATGTCTGATTAAAGTATTTATTTGGACTTCCCTGATGGTAAAGTGCATAGGAATCTGCCTTTCAACTCAGGAGATGGGGATTCAATTCCTGCTCCGGGAAGTTTCCATATGCTGCACGGCAACTACGCTGGTGCTCTGTAACTACTGAACCTGAACTTTAGAGCCTGAGATTCACAACTACTTAGTAGTTTCAAGGCTGAAACTATTGAAGCCTGTGTGCCTAGAGCCTGTGCTCCTCAATAAGAGATGCCACTGCAGTGAGAAGTCTGACCACTGCAACAAAGAGTAGCCGCCAGTCACCTCAACTGGAAAAAGCCCCTACACAGCAGTAAAGACCCAGAATAACCATAAATTAACTAAGTAAAAAATTCTTAAGTATCTATTTGATCTGAATTTTTGAAAGGTCTTTTTTTGTGATTATAGACTGTAAGGCTGACAGTTTTTAATGTTCTTTCAGTGCATCAAGATTTTGCCCCACTACCTTCTAGATTTCATTGTTTCCAACAAGAAGTCTTCTATTTCATTCATCTTTTATCTCTGGCTGCTTTTAAGATTTCCTCATTAGCACTGGTTTTAAGTAATTTGATAATTATATGCTTTGGCATAATTATCTTCATGTTTCTTGTGTTTGGAGTCCATAAAAATTCTTAGATCCAGAAGTTTTTAATTTTCATGAATTTAGAAATTTTTCTGACCATTATTTTCTCAATAGATTTCATTTTTCTAGAGGAGTTGTAGGTTTCACAGCAAAGTTGAACAGAAAGCACAGAGTTCTGATATACTTCCTGTCACCCCAACATCTCACCCCGCCACCACATGCACAGCCTCCCCTGCCATCAACATCCTGCTCCAGAGACATACATTTGTTCTAATCAGTGAAGCCACACTAATGCATTACTACCATCACCCGAAGTTCATAGGCTACATCAGCGCTGAATTCTGATTGTTTATATTCTGTGGGTTTTGCCAAAAATACAATGACATGTATCTATCATTACAGTTTCATACAGAATAGTTTCATTGCCCTAAAAAATCTCCATAGTCCCCCAACCTCTGATAACCTCTGATATTCCATAATTTTGTGTTTCTCAGAATGTCATGTAATTGGAACGACAAACTATGTAGCTTTTATAGATTAATTTCTTTTACTTAGTACTGTGCATTCAGGTTTCCTCGATTTCTCTTCATGAATTGATAGCTCATTTATTTTCATCAGGGAATAATGTTTCATCGTTTGGATATTAGGTTTTATTTTTCCCACTTTTCTACAGAGATGAGTATTACTTTTTTAAAACATATCTTCAAATATTTCTCTATTTCTTCCCCTCCCCCCATCTCATCCTTCAGGGACTCCGGCTGCAAGGGTATTAGGTGACTTGACACTGTTCAACAGTACTTTTCTCTCTCTCTCCCTCTCTTTGGTTTCTAGCTTTTTCCCCCTCTCTCTGAGTTTGGTTTCAGATATCTTCTATTGGCTTTTTTAATAATTATTTTAAATCTACTTTTTACTTTTATAGAGTTTTGTTGTTTACAGATATGTATAATCCCAGATTGGTCATATGTACAATATTCTATTGTTATGTCTTCAAGTTCACTGATCTTTTCACCTGCAGAGTGAATCGGTTATTTTTTCCAGCCTTATTAGGATATTATAAACCTATATCTAAACTTAAAATATACAAAATAATTTGGTACACTTATATATCATAAAATAATTATCACAATAAGGTTAATTAGCACTTTCATCCTCTCCCATAGTTTTTTTTTCTGATGACATTTAAAACTCTAGTCTCTTAACAACTTTCAAGTATTTAATACAGTGTTATGAATTACAGTCAGCATGCTATATGTTAGATCCCCAGAACCTTTCCATCTTAGAGCTGACCAATCTCCTTTGACCAATATAGTCCTATTTTCCTCACTCCTCAGCCCCTGGCAACCACCATTCTATTTTTATTTCTATGAATTTGATTTTTTAGATTTCACATAGGTTATATTATACAGTGTTTGTCTTTCTCTGTCTGACCTATTTCACCACTAGTGAGATCTTTAGCAACCGGGCTACCATACTGTGCCAGGGGCTATTTGTGCCCTAGTGTGTGTGTGTGTGTGTGTGTGTGAGCTTAATTGTGTCCAACTCTGTGTGACCCCATGGACTGTAGCCTGTCCATGGAACTTCCCAGGCAAGAATCCTGAGCAGACTGCCATTTTCTTCTCCAGAGGATCTTGCCAACCCAGGGATCTGTGCCCTAAATAACTCTCATATTGAGGTTTTCTTTGCCTGCTTGAATATGAGTGAGTCAGTCCAAACCCCAAATGATTGCCTGTTTCTCAGACCATTCCTAGTAACACTTACATTCATTCAGATTTCTAAAAAAGGAGACACTGAAACAGTGTTAGATATGCAAGAGATTTATTAGAGAAATGTCTGTGAAACAAAAAGAAAATGAGAAGACAAAGCTAGAATCTAGACTGAGAAGAAACTTGACCTCTGTGAAGGGGTAGAGGGAAGAAAGAGAGTTATAAGATTCTTAGACTGCTGTTCAGTTCAGATAAAGTTCTGGCCTGAATGAAGAGCGTCCTTGAGCAAAAGTCACAGTTGAGGATTCATTCCCCATCTTATGGGAATGAATCTGCACTATTCCTCCCTCTACTTCTGCCGGGTTCCATCCCTAGGTGAGTGCAGCCCATGGGAAGCATGGCTCTCATTGTAAACACGGCTGTGGACCCAGAAATGGGGCCACCAGTCCATTACAGTCCCCACAGCAGGAAATCTAAGCAGCACATTTTCATGCTGCTGTGGGCCGCTGCAGTTTCTTCCTGACTAGTCTATGCAAACTGCCCTTTAGAGTTCTGGAAGGTGTCTCTGACTCCTAAGTATCTACTGCACGAGTTTGCCTCTGTCTTTTTTGGTTGCTCCTATTGTCTTTCATTTATTTATTTCCATCTATCTTTGTTCTTTGGCCCACATGGGCCTCCCATCACAGTGGCCTCTCTCATCTCAGAGCACTGCCATTTCAGAGCTCTGGCTTGGTAGTTGGACACATTGGTCCAGCTGCCCCGTGGAATGTGGGATCTTTCCAGGCCAGGGATTGAACCGGCACCCCTTGCACTGCAAGGTGGTGTCCTTACCCACTGGACCACCAGGGAAGCCCTGCCTCTGTCTTTAAATTCCAACATTTCGAATTTCTCTGGCTGTCAAGTGCTTAAGATTCTGGGCTTCCAATGCAGGGAGCAGGGTAGTTGCAATCCTTGGTTGGGGAACTAAGACCCCACATGTTACACGGTGTGGCCAAAAAAGAAAAAGCATAAAACAAAAAATAAAAAGTAAGTAAATCAATTCCATCACTTTGGTCCCTTTTGCATTCTCAACTCAGGGAACCTTGCTTCCTACTTCACTGGAAAAAAAAAAAAAGGCATAATAAGAAAGGAACTTGTACATGTTATCACCATATGTATACTTCTTTTCCTCTTGCTGCTAGGGAGAAAATATCCTTGCATACAGCAAAGGCCAACTCTTCTACTTGATCAAATCCTATCACCTCTTTCTTACTTAAGGCAAAGCTTCAGAAATTAGTTCTCACTTGTTCTCTTTCTTTCTCTCTTGAAACATCAGCTCCCTGTCCTTTACTAGATCATTAACATCATACAACATGCTGCTATGTATCTTTTAAAAATATGAATTTATGGGAATGAAGGTGTGGGGGAAGGTGGCTGGTCCCAGCAGGATAATCATATGTGGTTGTTTCCAAAGCAGGCCATCCCTAGGTGAGTGCAGCCCATGGGAAGCATGGCTCTCATTGTAAACACGGCTGTGGACCCAGAAATGGGGCCACCAGTCCATTACAGTCCCCACAGCAGGAAATCTAAGCAGCACATTTTCATGCTGCTGTGGGCCGCTGCAGTTTCTTCCTGACTAGTCTATGCAAACTGCCCTTTAGAGTTCTGGAAGGTGTCTCTGACTCCTAAGTATCTACTGCACGAGTTTGCCTCTGTCTTTTTTGGTTGCTCCTATTGTCTTTCATTTATTTATTTCCATCTATCTTTGTTCTTTGGCCCACATGGGCCTCCCATCACAGTGGCCTCTCTCATCTCAGAGCACTGCCATTTCAGAGCTCTGGCTTGGTAGTTGGACACATTGGTCCAGCTGCCCCGTGGAATGTGGGATCTTTCCAGGCCAGGGATTGAACCGGCACCCCTTGCACTGCAAGGTGGTGTCCTTACCCACTGGACCACCAGGGAAGCCCTGCCTCTGTCTTTAAATTCCAACATTTCGAATTTCTCTGGCTGTCAAGTGCTTAAGATTCTGGGCTTCCAATGCAGGGAGCAGGGTAGTTGCAATCCTTGGTTGGGGAACTAAGACCCCACATGTTACACGGTGTGGCCAAAAAAGAAAAAGCATAAAACAAAAAATAAAAAGTAAGTAAATCAATTCCATCACTTTGGTCCCTTTTGCATTCTCAACTCAGGGAACCTTGCTTCCTACTTCACTGGAAAAAAAAAAAAGGCATAATAAGAAAGGAACTTGTACATGTTATCACCATATGTATACTTCTTTTCCTCTTGCTGCTAGGGAGAAAATATCCTTGCATACAGCAAAGGCCAACTCTTCTACTTGATCAAATCCTATCACCTCTTTCTTACTTAAGGCAAAGCTTCAGAAATTAGTTCTCACTTGTTCTCTTTCTTTCTCTCTTGAAACATCAGCTCCCTGTCCTTTACTAGATCATTAACATCATACAACATGCTGCTATGTATCTTTTAAAAATATGAATTTATGGGAATGAAGGTGTGGGGGAAGGTGGCTGGTCCCAGCAGGATAATCATATGTGGTTGACATCTTCATCCTTGAGAAATGCTTGTTTTCAAACCCCAGGAATATAGTAGGGTTTAAACTCTAAATCAGGTTTAGACAGCCTGAGAACAGCTCCTAATTCTAAGATGGGACAAAGATCAGAAAGTCCAAGAGGCCATGTTCTCTTTCTCTTCAATTCTTACTCCTTCTCCTTCCTTTTTCTTTATCTTCCTGTCTTTCCATCTTGGTCTTGCTAATTTCACTCACCCTGTTTTGTTTTGTTTTGTTTTCTGATGTAGATTCTTTAGTGGTGCAGACCATTCAAGTGATCCCTAAGGTTGGCACTATTGTCTGCACCTAGTAATGGGTGATGAATTATTGACCTTGTAGTTGAGATAGATCCAGAAGGTAACCAAGTAAAGGGTTCTTACAGCTCTCCTGTAGCCAATCTACATTTCACTCTCTGTTACCACATATTTTTAGTAAAGATTTATTCCAAAACCTCTCTTTTCAATCTTTGAAAACTTTATGCTAGAACAAGCAAATCTTCACAGTGGGACAGCATTTAATAAAAACCAAATAAAAGACTTCACTTCTTTTATAGGTTGAGAAAGTCTCAGCTTGGGGCAAAGTGGTGCCTTCCATTGGAGTCAGATAAATCTATTTAAACTGGAGTTCCTTGGGGAGTGGCCATGGGGTAGCCTATACCTATAACCTTAGTATATGGAGTACTCCCCAGGTTAGAAGGAACTAGGCATGACGTGTTTATGTTTTCTTTATTTGCTTTAATTTATTTATTTTTGGGCCATACCACACAGCATGTGGAACTTCCCCTGAGAAGAGACTGAAGCATTCCTGAAGCAATGCAAGTGCAGAATCTTTACCCCTGGACCAACAGAGAAGCCCCAGGCATAAAGTGTTTTAATTGATGATTCCCAAACTGTGTCAAGCATCAAAATCACCTAACAGGCTTGTTAAAAATTATGATCATCGAGTCCCACTCCCAGAATCTCTGATTCAATATGTTTGAGTAGTCCTCAAGAATGTGCATTTCTAAGTTTTCTCCAGGAGAGGCTAATACTCTTAATCCATAGGAACTGTGGCTTTCGACACTGCAGAAGAGGAACATCTCTGAGGGCCAGACTTAACCATCTGCCTTCACGTCACTCAGTCTCCTGAACTTACACTCTGTTCTAGGAAGAGAGACAAAGTAAAGAAACCATCTCTGAGGCCCTCAAGTGTGAGCTTGGCTTTTGTTTCCCTCTAGCTGAATATAACAGGAGCAGAGGAGAGCTGTTCTCCACATTATCTCAGGTCACCAGAGGTTCTGCACCTTCAGTCCTGATGTGTTCTAAAGCCTCAGGGCCAGTGTCTAGGGGAGTGATGAAAGTGGAGGCAGTGCTTAGCTGAGTTCTATCACCTGAATCATAGTTGTTTGCTGTTGATGGTGGTGATGGTCTCTAGCTCTTTTTTGTCTGAATTTTGCCTAAGGCCTTTGGATGGAATCATTTTAGTATTAAATTATAGTTCTTGTAGTTTCTCTAATTTGCAATTTGCCAGTTGACTGGGTACATGCTCCCAGGGCTTCAGTAATGTGTACATTCAATAAATTGCAGACTAAACAAATTAATACTATGATTCTTATTTAAAGAATGTGATAAAAAAGCAGATTAAAAAAAATGAACTTGCTTCAGGCTGCATAGATTGGTGGCAGACTTAAAAATAAAAGAAAGAATGAGCTTGGATCATGTGTTTGGACCACATTAGTTACTATTAGATATTCTTTTCAAATGCTGCTCCTTTGGGGAGCCATTGCCACATTAAAAAGAATCAATTCTGACTGTTCCTGAATGCCAGTAACACAAGGAAGAAAATGTATTTTACTAACTGGGAAACATCTGATTTCAACTTTTAGGGTCAAATTTGGTATTGCTTTAACAAGGGTCAAAGGTAAAGCTCCATGACAAGCCTATGGGGAAAAAGCCCTGGACGCAATCTTTACCCCTGGACCAACAGAGAAGCCCCAGGCATAAAGTGTTTTAATTGATGATTCCCAAACTGTGTCAAGCATCAAAATCACCTAACAGGCTTGTTAAAAATTATGATCATCGAGTCCCACTCCCAGAATCTCTGATTCAATATGTTTGAGTAGTCCTCAAGAATGTGCATTTCTAAGTTTTCTCCAGGAGAGGCTAATACTCTTAATCCATAGGAACTGTGGCTTTCGACACTGCAGAAGAGGAACATCTCTGAGGGCCAGACTTAACCATCTGCCTTCACGTCACTCAGTCTCCTGAACTTACACTCTGTTCTAGGAAGAGAGACAAAGTAAAGAAACCATCTCTGAGGCCCTCAAGTGTGAGCTTGGCTTTTGTTTCCCTCTAGCTGAATATAACAGGAGCAGAGGAGAGCTGTTCTCCACATTATCTCAGGTCACCAGAGGTTCTGCACCTTCAGTCCTGATGTGTTCTAAAGCCTCAGGGCCAGTGTCTAGGGGAGTGATGAAAGTGGAGGCAGTGCTTAGCTGAGTTCTATCACCTGAATCATAGTTGTTTGCTGTTGATGGTGGTGATGGTCTCTAGCTCTTTTTTGTCTGAATTTTGCCTAAGGCCTTTGGATGGAATCATTTTAGTATTAAATTATAGTTCTTGTAGTTTCTCTAATTTGCAATTTGCCAGTTGACTGGGTACATGCTCCCAGGGCTTCAGTAATGTGTACATTCAATAAATTGCAGACTAAACAAATTAATACTATGATTCTTATTTAAAGAATGTGATAAAAAAGCAGATTAAAAAAAATGAACTTGCTTCAGGCTGCATAGATTGGTGGCAGACTTAAAAATAAAAGAAAGAATGAGCTTGGATCATGTGTTTGGACCACATTAGTTACTATTAGATATTCTTTTCAAATGCTGCTCCTTTGGGGAGCCATTGCCACATTAAAAAGAATCAATTCTGACTGTTCCTGAATGCCAGTAACACAAGGAAGAAAATGTATTTTACTAACTGGGAAACATCTGATTTCAACTTTTAGGGGTCAAATTTGGTATTGCTTTAACAAGGGTCAAAGGTAAAGCTCCATGACAAGCCTATGGGGAAAAGAGCTATATTTTTCAGGAAAAGAAAAAAGGGAAGACAGGTAAACAAATGTGTGCTCTTCATGTTAGGGTGAGAATGAATCATTTCTTGTATAGACTTCAAGGGTGGATGCAATCTCTCTCCACAGAACAAATATATCCTGGGAGAAATGAGACTAAGTACAGACTGAAATGAAGCTTCCCCTGGATTCCTTGATTTCTCCCATTGCATCATCTCCTTCTCTGACTCGCACCCTCCCATCTCTTAAAAAGACCTTCGTAATTACATTGGGCCCACCCAGGTTTTCCAGGATGATCTCCCCATCTCAAGGTTCTTAACTTTGTCACATCTGCACAGTCTCTTTTGCCACAGACAATCCTATGTTCACAGGTTTGGGGCATTAAGATGGGAATATTCTGGGAGGAAAATATGAACAATGTAAATAAACTACCACATATTAACCAGTGGAGATGACATGGTTAATTTCCTATTATATTAATTTGGGGTCCCTTTGCCAACCCCACTGGTCCAAATGCTGATCAGTAAACATGCATTCACCATAGTGAAGATCGTGGGAATCGCTCCACAATGTCACCATGAAGAACTTATAATCACCATTTGTCCCATTCAATTTCGATACATTTATTCAAATTAAATACCCAAGCCACAAGTTTTCTCCCTAAAAAGTAGCTGTTAATTTGGGCTGCATTGCGTTTTAGCATCCCTGTCAATTTCAATTATTTGAATGACCTAAGAGTATAATCACATGTGTGCATTTCTCTCTTATGGTTTGGTTGGTTTTATGATTTTCAAGGCTCTTACTCTTGGGCTATAGTAGGACACACACTCTGCTCTCCTTGTATACCTCCTGCATTCAACAACTGTTTTCTAAGTACCTACTAGGGGCTGCCATGTTCCTGTTGCTGACCCCAGAGTTCACTGTGAGGATTCACATGCACACACAAGACAAGAGCCAACTTTTGAACTGCTAACCCCAGAGATCATCAGCCACCAGTTAGGGGCTCCAATTATATGTCTCACATTCAAACTTTCACAAAGAGAATCTGGGTTATTTGAGTGGTCACTGTCACTATAGAGAGCGCCCCTGTGGAGTACAGAAGCACTGCACCTTGAGGGGTCTCAGAATGAAGCACTGTGTATAGAAGGCAAGTGCCTCATTGTAACCAGGGAAAAAGGCAGATGTTAATGCTATTGTTGCATATTTCACTTACCATCATTTCCTCTCACATCTTTTCTCCCTTCTGATATCTGGATTCATCTCAATCAATTCTAATTGCAAACTCTTGTTTTGACATTTCTCTTAAAATTTTCTGTTTCTTGCATTTTGTTGAGAATGTAGATCAGATGCTTTCTAATATTGTTTCCTCACAATTTTTAAGTACAGTTTACCTTTCCGTCAGTGACTTCTTGCTTTATGTTCAAGGATTCTAACCTTCATGTTGGTTATTTCTGCTTGTTTCTTCCTTGAATGACCAAAAGTCCATATGGACTTGGTACTTATCGCACATAGGGTTGATTACTTTCACTTTGTCTCCCTGGTCAACTAATAATTATCAGAATTATCCTCTCAATTTTGAAGGTACTAACTTTGTACCAATACATGTTAATCGGTCGGGAATCGCTAAACATGCATTCACCATAGTGAAGATCGTGGGAATCGCTCCACAATGTCACCATGAAGAACTTATAATCACCATTTGTCCCATTCAATTTCGATACATTTATTCAAATTAAATACCCAAGCCACAAGTTTTCTCCCTAAAAAGTAGCTGTTAATTTGGGCTGCATTGCGTTTTAGCATCCCTGTCAATTTCAATTATTTGAATGACCTAAGAGTATAATCACATGTGTGCATTTCTCTCTTATGGTTTGGTTGGTTTTATGATTTTCAAGGCTCTTACTCTTGGGCTATAGTAGGACACACACTCTGCTCTCCTTGTATACCTCCTGCATTCAACAACTGTTTTCTAAGTACCTACTAGGGGCTGCCATGTTCCTGTTGCTGACCCCAGAGTTCACTGTGAGGATTCACATGCACACACAAGACAAGAGCCAACTTTTGAACTGCTAACCCCAGAGATCATCAGCCACCAGTTAGGGGCTCCAATTATATGTCTCACATTCAAACTTTCACAAAGAGAATCTGGGTTATTTGAGTGGTCACTGTCACTATAGAGAGCGCCCCTGTGGAGTACAGAAGCACTGCACCTTGAGGGGTCTCAGAATGAAGCACTGTGTATAGAAGGCAAGTGCCTCATTGTAACCAGGGAAAAAGGCAGATGTTAATGCTATTGTTGCATATTTCACTTACCATCATTTCCTCTCACATCTTTTCTCCCTTCTGATATCTGGATTCATCTCAATCAATTCTAATTGCAAACTCTTGTTTTGACATTTCTCTTAAAATTTTCTGTTTCTTGCATTTTGTTGAGAATGTAGATCAGATGCTTTCTAATATTGTTTCCTCACAATTTTTAAGTACAGTTTACCTTTCCGTCAGTGACTTCTTGCTTTATGTTCAAGGATTCTAACCTTCATGTTGGTTATTTCTGCTTGTTTCTTCCTTGAATGACCAAAAGTCCATATGGACTTGGTACTTATCGCACATAGGGTTGATTACTTTCACTTTGTCTCCCTGGTCAACTAATAATTATCAGAATTATCCTCTCAATTTTGAAGGTACTAATTAAATACTTGGTGTCTACCTGGTATAGTTTTCCAGATCTAATTTTTTGGATTCTATTTCCTAGTCTGCCTATATAGCTATGAGTTCCTAAATACTTAGATATTTAGAAGTAATGTGTAATTTTGTTGTTGCTGTGTTGTTTAATCACTAAGTCATATCAGATTCTTTTGTAACCTGATGGATTGTAGCCTACCTGGCTCCTCTGTCCATGAGATGTTCCAGGCAAGAATACTGGAGTGGGTTGCCATTCCCTTCTCCAGGGGATCTTCCTGACCCAAGGATCAAACCCACGTCTTCTGCATTGGCAGGTGGATTCTATACCCCTGGGCCATTAGGTAAGCCCAATCAATGTGTCGTTTATCCATTGTCCAAAATAGCATCAAAGACTACAAATTCACATGGTCTCTGATTAGAGGGCTCTTCTTGTATCTGAGGTTTTCTCTCTTTTTCATTGTATTGGTGAATGTTCATGTGTGCACCCATGTTCTGTAGCCCTCCAGACTCCTCTGCCTATGAGATTTTCCTGGCAAGACTATTGTAGTAGGTTGCCATTTCCTCCTCCAGGAGATTTTCCCAATCCAGGAATTGAATCCGCATCTCCTGTGTCTCCTGCAGTGCAGGCAGATTCTTTGCCACTGAGGCACTGGTGAATGTTTATACACATAGGTAAATTGAAAACACTAGCAACTCCATATACACCAACATATATATTTTTCAATAAAGGCACTAAGGGAATTCAATGGAAATAGGATAGTTTGGGCCTAGAAAAATTCGATTTTCTTTATTTTATTTTTTTAAAGATTTATTTATTTATTTATTTGGGGGGATGGGGTGGGGAGGGAGGGGAGCAGGCGGGCCACTTCTATTGGTCTTTCATTTGTCCATTTTCATCCATCTCTGTTCTTTGGCCCGTGTGGGCCTCCCATCGCGGTGGCCTCTGTTGTCACAGAGCACCAGCTCTGGGCGCATGCACTCCAGAGCTTTGGCTCGGTAATTGGACACATCGGTCCAGCTGCTCCGCGGCACGTGGTATCTTCCCAGGCCAGGGATCGAACCGGCACCCCTTGCACTGCAAGGTGGTGTCCTTACCCACTGGACCACCAGGGAAGCCCTTAGTTTATTTTTAATTGGAGGAGAATTGCTTTACAGTATTGTGTGGGTTTCTGCCATACGTGAACATGAGTCTCTGAGGTTTTCAATGACCACCTTTATATTTTAAGGTGTCACCACGACCAGGCATTCACTTCCAGAGCAGCAATATTGGGTACTTGGAATGTGGACCTTGAACCAACATACAAAAAGAGCTTGCCTCAAGTGGGTGCTATTGTAGTTTATTTTTAAAGTGAAAGTGTTAGCTGCTCAGTTGTCTCCAACTCTTTGCAACTCTATGGACTGTAGACTGCCAGGCTCCTCTGTCCAAGAGATTCCTCAGGTAAGAATACTGGAGTGGGTTGCTATGCTCTTCTCCAGGGAATCTTCCTGACCGAGGGATCAAACCCAGGTCTCCTGCCTTGCAGGCAGATTTTTTACCGTCTGAGTCAATGCTGTTGTTTGGGCAACTGCAAATCAAATTTTCTTTTAGTGAGATTCCAAAGATAGAAGGATACAGAGTAAAGCTTCCAAATTTCCTCAAACAACTCAGAGAGTGAATACTGGGCTGCTCCCCCAAAGGCAGCTGTTCTCAGCCTCAGGGCCTGTAGGGGTGGAGCTTTGAGCTGTAGGAGCACAGGTAGGAGACGGTGCAGCCCAAACTAGGCCACACAGCTGGACAGGGAAGCAGCTGCCAGGTGCCTATTCTCAGCAGGTGCCTGATGGATCAGCCCATCCCACAACCAGTGGGGTCAGACTTGCTTGCAAGCCCATGAGACACATGCAAAAATACCTAGTGGGAACTTTCCAGAGGGTTACAATTACACAGAACCAGATTATACAATTACACAGAACCCAGATATTATGGGGTCAGAGATGTTTAAAGTTACCCTCATCAGTGATTCCCATTGTCTGCACAGGCTTGTCAGAGAAGCAAAAACTCAATGACAATAAATAGATAAACAAAGAAAGCAAGGCCTTTAGACTTCTCCGTTCAGTAGACATCCTGTTTAAATATTGTTTTACTAGTGATAAGAGGGCCCTCTTTCAATTTATCTCGAGCAATGTGAACAGTGACAAACAGCCTCACCACATTAGAATTAAAAAAAAAAAAACAGTGATGATAATGGAACAAATGGATATTTATAGCTTTTGTATATCCCAAACGTATATAAAACCTGAACTCTGAATTTTCAATTAGCATAACAGTAGACCACAAGGAGGCCACATCTCAACAGTAGGGAGTGCAATGGGCACTGTGAGGTGATTTTTCTGAGTTGAGTAATTCAATGGGCAGTGAAGAAAGTGGCCCGTCTTAGATGGGGAGCCTTGAATATATATCAGCTCCCCATAATTTCTTGGGTTGAATTTGAGAGCAAAGATTTTCTTTATTTTGTTAATATAGGTTCAAGGGCTTTTAGGTGACTCAGTGATAAAGAATCCACCTGCCAAGAAGGAGACCTGGATCAGGAAGATTCCCCAGGAGATGAGAATGGCAACCACTCCAGTGTTCTTGCCTGGGAAATTCCATGGACAGGGGGACCTGTTCATGGGGTCACAAAGACTCAGACATAACTGAGTGACCGAGACCAAATACGATGACAGCACAATTTTTTTTAGTGAGATTCTAGAAGGATACAGAGTAAAGCTTCCAAATTTCCTCAAACAACTCAGAGAGTGAATACTGGGCTGCTCCCCCAAAGGCAGCTGTTCTCAGCCTCAGGGCCTGTAGGGGTGGAGCTTTGAGCTGTAGGAGCACAGGTAGGAGACGGTGCAGCCCAAACTAGGCCACACAGCTGGACAGGGAAGCAGCTGCCAGGTGCCTATTCTCAGCAGGTGCCTGATGGATCAGCCCATCCCACAACCAGTGGGGTCAGACTTGCTTGCAAGCCCATGAGACACATGCAAAAATACCTAGTGGGAACTTTCCAGAGGGTTACAATTACACAGAACCAGATTATACAATTACACAGAACCCAGATATTATGGGGTCAGAGATGTTTAAAGTTACCCTCATCAGTGATTCCCATTGTCTGCACAGGCTTGTCAGAGAAGCAAAAACTCAATGACAATAAATAGATAAACAAAGAAAGCAAGGCCTTTAGACTTCTCCGTTCAGTAGACATCCTGTTTAAATATTGTTTTACTAGTGATAAGAGGGCCCTCTTTCAATTTATCTCGAGCAATGTGAACAGTGACAAACAGCCTCACCACATTAGAATTAAAAAAAAAAAAACAGTGATGATAATGGAACAAATGGATATTTATAGCTTTTGTATATCCCAAACGTATATAAAACCTGAACTCTGAATTTTCAATTAGCATAACAGTAGACCACAAGGAGGCCACATCTCAACAGTAGGGAGTGCAATGGGCACTGTGAGGTGATTTTTCTGAGTTGAGTAATTCAATGGGCAGTGAAGAAAGTGGCCCGTCTTAGATGGGGAGCCTTGAATATATATCAGCTCCCCATAATTTCTTGGGTTGAATTTGAGAGCAAAGATTTTCTTTATTTTGTTAATATAGGTTCAAGGGCTTTTAGGTGACTCAGTGATAAAGAATCCACCTGCCAAGAAGGAGACCTGGATCAGGAAGATTCCCCAGGAGATGAGAATGGCAACCACTCCAGTGTTCTTGCCTGGGAAATTCCATGGACAGGGGGACCTGTTCATGGGGTCACAAAGACTCAGACATAACTGAGTGACCGAGCACACACATATAGGTTCAGACTTTGATCATGCAATCTACACCCAGCTGCTGGGAAAGTTGGGGAGACAGGGTTTCTGAAGTTGACATTGTTACAGCACTCAGTCAGTAGACTAGAAATATTATCTGGGATGGGGATGGACAGAGAAGGATTTGTCTTTCCTGTGGCTCAAACTTTAGGCTAAAATACTGAGGATATTCTATAAAATGATGGAGAAATAAGCTAAAGATATCTTGGAAGACTTAAGCAGCATTTACGGGATAGGGATGAGTTTTACGGGAATAATCAAATCACCTCAGAAGCAAGAGTCCTCATTCCAATAACATTTCCCTGCATCCAGGCCTGATAACAAACCACCAAGCAAAGCAGAAGCAAATCCTGCAGCTAGGAAAATAGCAAAGTCAAAAATAAGCCAGGGAAAATTTGCATCAGGAGGGAGGCATTTTCTTGCATGAAACATTAGTGGGGCCAGAAACCTGGTCCCAACCTGGAAATTGTTGGAGGGATTCTGAGTCTGTGCTCAGGAAGTTTCTTTGGAATAGAAGGATGATAACCAGCCAACTCTCCGTCTTCTTCATGATCATCTATATGCTCGAGTTCTTGACAATAATTGGGCAGAGCAGCCTCATTGTTGTAGTGTTGGGCAGAGAGTGGGTGCAGGTCCAAAGGCTGCCACCTGTGGACATGATTCTCAGCAGCCTGGGCATCTGCCGCTTCTGTCAACTGTGGTCATCGATGCTATCTAACTTTGGCTCCTACTTCCACCTTAATTACAACTTTTGGTACTTTGACATCATCTGGGAATTTACTAACGTTCTTTCCTTTTGGTTGACCAGCTTGCTGACTGGCTTCTACTGTGTCAAAGTCTGCTCTTTCAGCCATCCCATCTTTCTCTGGCTGAAATGGAGAATTGTGAGATTGGTTCCTCGACTGTTGCTGGGTTCTCTACTGGTTTCTTGTGTGTCTACCAGCTTCTCAGTGATAAAGAATCCACCTGCCAAGAAGGAGACCTGGATCAGGAAGATTCCCCAGGAGATGAGAATGGCAACCACTCCAGTGTTCTTGCCTGGGAAATTCCATGGACAGGGGGACCTGTTCATGGGGTCACAAAGACTCAGACATAACTGAGTGACCGAGCACACACATATAGGTTCAGACTTTGATCATGCAATCTACACCCAGCTGCTGGGAAAGTTGGGGAGACAGGGTTTCTGAAGTTGACATTGTTACAGCACTCAGTCAGTAGACTAGAAATATTATCTGGGATGGGGATGGACAGAGAAGGATTTGTCTTTCCTGTGGCTCAAACTTTAGGCTAAAATACTGAGGATATTCTATAAAATGATGGAGAAATAAGCTAAAGATATCTTGGAAGACTTAAGCAGCATTTACGGGATAGGGATGAGTTTTACGGGAATAATCAAATCACCTCAGAAGCAAGAGTCCTCATTCCAATAACATTTCCCTGCATCCAGGCCTGATAACAAACCACCAAGCAAAGCAGAAGCAAATCCTGCAGCTAGGAAAATAGCAAAGTCAAAAATAAGCCAGGGAAAATTTGCATCAGGAGGGAGGCATTTTCTTGCATGAAACATTAGTGGGGCCAGAAACCTGGTCCCAACCTGGAAATTGTTGGAGGGATTCTGAGTCTGTGCTCAGGAAGTTTCTTTGGAATAGAAGGATGATAACCAGCCAACTCTCCGTCTTCTTCATGATCATCTATATGCTCGAGTTCTTGACAATAATTGGGCAGAGCAGCCTCATTGTTGTAGTGTTGGGCAGAGAGTGGGTGCAGGTCCAAAGGCTGCCACCTGTGGACATGATTCTCAGCAGCCTGGGCATCTGCCGCTTCTGTCAACTGTGGTCATCGATGCTATCTAACTTTGGCTCCTACTTCCACCTTAATTACAACTTTTGGTACTTTGACATCATCTGGGAATTTACTAACGTTCTTTCCTTTTGGTTGACCAGCTTGCTGACTGGCTTCTACTGTGTCAAAGTCTGCTCTTTCAGCCATCCCATCTTTCTCTGGCTGAAATGGAGAATTGTGAGATTGGTTCCTCGACTGTTGCTGGGTTCTCTACTGGTTTCTTGTGTGTCTACCAGCTTCTCAGTTATTAGCCATTACATCAATATTCAGTTTATCTCCGTGAGGCATTTCCCTCAAAACGACACCATGCTTGAGAGACTTGAGACATTCCTGTGGGAGTTTTCCTTATTGCCGAAAGTCGTTGTGATGGTTATTCCTTTTGTCCTGTTCCTGGCCTCCATCGTCTTTCTCATGGTCTTATTATCCCGACACCAGAGGCAGATGAAAGATCGTCACACTGGCCACTCCACCTCCAGCCTGGAAGCTCACTCCTCGGCCCTGAGTTCTCTTGCTGTCTTCTTCACCTTGTTCACCTTTTATTTTCTGACCGTAGTCACCGCCATGCTGAATGGCCTATTTAAATCAGGGTCCTTGTTCTGGGCCTGGGAAGCTCTCATCTATACATCAGTCTCTATTCATTCTACTTTACTGACGCTGAGCAGCCCCAAACTGAAAAGAGTTTTAAAGGTAAGGTGCTGGGGCCTAGAGGCTGCCTGAGGCACAGGGGATGACAAAACTTCTGGGCAAATAAGTGTTTGCAAAATACAACACCAATAACGGAACTGGCTGGATCCTTTGCAATCCCCTGTGAGACAGTGACACACCATAATGGCCAGCCTTACTCTCTCTACCCAACCATCTATCTCCGAAGAAGCAATCCCTTCTCTGTTCTATGCCACTTCTTTCTTTTCCTTTCCACAGTCCCCAGGTGGGTCCCAATTTTCTCATGATTTCCTCTACCTCTCTACCTCTGGGATCTTTCTCCCAGTTTCCCCCAGGTGGGTGACCCATTTCATGACTGCCAATTCTCTACCTACATGCTTGCTGACTGGCTTGCTACTGTGTCAAAGTCTGCTGCCACCTGTGGACATGATTCTCAGCAGCCTGGGCATCTGCCGCTTCTGTCAACTGTGGTCATCGATGCTATCTAACTTTGGCTCCTACTTCCACCTTAATTACAACTTTTGGTACTTTGACATCATCTGGGAATTTACTAACGTTCTTTCCTTTTGGTTGACCAGCTTGCTGACTGGCTTCTACTGTGTCAAAGTCTGCTCTTTCAGCCATCCCATCTTTCTCTGGCTGAAATGGAGAATTGTGAGATTGGTTCCTCGACTGTTGCTGGGTTCTCTACTGGTTTCTTGTGTGTCTACCAGCTTCTCAGTTATTAGCCATTACATCAATATTCAGTTTATCTCCGTGAGGCATTTCCCTCAAAACGACACCATGCTTGAGAGACTTGAGACATTCCTGTGGGAGTTTTCCTTATTGCCGAAAGTCGTTGTGATGGTTATTCCTTTTGTCCTGTTCCTGGCCTCCATCGTCTTTCTCATGGTCTTATTATCCCGACACCAGAGGCAGATGAAAGATCGTCACACTGGCCACTCCACCTCCAGCCTGGAAGCTCACTCCTCGGCCCTGAGTTCTCTTGCTGTCTTCTTCACCTTGTTCACCTTTTATTTTCTGACCGTAGTCACCGCCATGCTGAATGGCCTATTTAAATCAGGGTCCTTGTTCTGGGCCTGGGAAGCTCTCATCTATACATCAGTCTCTATTCATTCTACTTTACTGACGCTGAGCAGCCCCAAACTGAAAAGAGTTTTAAAGGTAAGGTGCTGGGGCCTAGAGGCTGCCTGAGGCACAGGGGATGACAAAACTTCTGGGCAAATAAGTGTTTGCAAAATACAACACCAATAACGGAACTGGCTGGATCCTTTGCAATCCCCTGTGAGACAGTGACACACCATAATGGCCAGCCTTACTCTCTCTACCCGCAACCATCTATCTCCGAAGAAGCAATCCCTTCTCTGTTCTATGCCACTTCTTTCTTTTCCTTTCCACAGTCCCCAGGTGGGTCCCAATTTTCTCATGATTTCCTCTACCTCTCTACCTCTGGGATCTTTCTCCCAGTATATTCAACACAAGAGACCCTGGATCATGGTATGGTGTCTGCATTTCATTTTTATTTGACCCATTTCATGACTGCCAATTCTTCACATACCAATATGAACCATACTGACTATTATTAATGATACTAATTATTATTATCATGTCATATTATCATGCTAAGAATAAATTCTTCCCTATAAAAATTTATTGCCCACACCTTAAATGTTGTCCGTGACAGGCCGTCAATTTACTTTCCATATGTCAGATGAGGAAAGATTTTGTATATCTCGCTCTGTGGCTTCTGAACTTCTTTCTATAATATGGTTTTCCTCATCTGTGTCTCTTCCAAATCCTGTGCCTTTATGCTTTCAATACTCAAGTCAAATTTTAACTCTTTCATTTTCATTTGCAGAGACAGTACGCTTTCCCCAGAATAGCAGAGACTTACCCAATCTAGGTTCATCCTGGAACCTGTTCAAATATTGGCAATTTAAATTGACCAATTGATCTGCTGGCATAGGAAATGGCAACCCAGTCCAATATTCTTGCCTGGAAATTTCCATAGGCTCCTGCCAGAGGAGGCTGGCAGTCCATGGGGTTGCAAAGAGTTGGAGATGACTGAACGACTGAGCACACACACACACAGAGTTTCCATTGGCTGGATTCTTGCCTCTTCAGTGTACTACAAAATGGAATAAACTTTCTAGAAATATTCCTAGATCAGGCTTAGCTGGTTTTCTTCCATACATAACCCAGATGTCAGCTGAGAATTCTTCTTCATAAAATCTGAGTGACACTGGCTTAAGTTTTCTATAACCTTCTCTTCTTTGCTCTCTGACAGTCCAAAGTTCTTTCTAAATGGACAAGAATACAGAAAACATATGATAATCTAATTAAAATCACCTTTAGAACTTTCCTCTTCTTTAGGAGTCCTTTTATGCTGCCCCAATCTCAAACATTTCTCTCATATTCTTATCCTTATAGGACCAGGCGCTACCTTATCCCCATGGCATCTCTCTCCTTCTTTCTCTCCTCTTCACCCTCACCAACGAGCAACAAAATGTCTTAGTAACTGTCAACTCTCAGATCTTTGAGTCTAAGCTTCCATCAGCTCCAGGCATCTATCAGGGTATTGTTCCTAAGGATAACTTCATCTCTTAAAGTGTTTTGATGCCAGAGTTTAAGAATATGATTTTTCACTTCTTATATATATTAGGCACGTCTGATGAACTGAACTTCTGGTTCTGTCATGAGAAGACAAACACTTCTGAAGAAAAAAAATATCCTACAGGAAAAAGAATACAGGTATCTCAAGACTGACAGCAAAAGAAAGGTTTAGTCCTGGAAGGAAATGGAAATTTTGATCTGATCTTGATTCGGTCGATCACTCTGATTTGTCCCCAGTTAAGTCATCTCTTGAATTCATATGTGAAACTGAGGGTGGAAAATATAAGTACAAATTGAAAGAACTTTTTCCAAAGACTGTCCCATCTGGCATATATCAGTACCTTTTCTGCTGTCTCACAAAAAAGAGGAGTAAAGCATATTTTCCCACTTCAGAGCAGCACACCTTGCAGCCTTGGTATTTCCCAAGCTCCCAACAGTTCAACTGTAGTGGAAGGTGGACAGAACCTGGCGAATGCAGTAATGTCGAGGGAGCAGAGCTATAACTAGATGAAATATCACTGGATAGAAAAAGGAAAATAAAAGGTGGAAATCAACTTGTGTTATCTGACCAGAGATTCCCAAGAATAATTAGGAGATTGGTGAATGGGTTGGTTGCTAGAGTTTGGGAGCCTGCCAGAACAGGTTGGACAAAGAAAAGTCACTGCTGTCTCAATAATTGCTATTGGTCATCTGTAACCACATATTGCATGTTTTAAAATCTCAGAAAGCTGAAAGAAACTGAAACTGATTTGTGTATGCTGAATCATCCTTGAATCCCAGGGATAAATTTCTCTTGATCATCGTGTATGATCCATTCCATGTACTGATGAACTTAGTTTGCTTGTATTTATATTCCTCACATATGGGTACATAGAGAAAATGGATCAAAGGAAAATCTTCTTCCTCTGCCCCAACTGCTCTATATTCTTATCCTTATAGGACGCTACCTTATCCCCATGGCATCTCTCTCCTTCTTTCTCTCCTCTTCACCCTCACCAACGAGCAACAAAATGTCTTAGTAACTGTCAACTCTCAGATCTTTGAGTCTAAGCTTCCATCAGCTCCAGGCATCTATCAGGGTATTGTTCCTAAGGATAACTTCATCTCTTAAAGTGTTTTGATGCCAGAGTTTAAGAATATGATTTTTCACTTCTTATATATATTAGGCACGTCTGATGAACTGAACTTCTGGTTCTGTCATGAGAAGACAAACACTTCTGAAGAAAAAAAATATCCTACAGGAAAAAGAATACAGGTATCTCAAGACTGACAGCAAAAGAAAGGTTTAGTCCTGGAAGGAAATGGAAATTTTGATCTGATCTTGATTCGGTCGATCACTCTGATTTGTCCCCAGTTAAGTCATCTCTTGAATTCATATGTGAAACTGAGGGTGGAAAATATAAGTACAAATTGAAAGAACTTTTTCCAAAGACTGTCCCATCTGGCATATATCAGTACCTTTTCTGCTGTCTCACAAAAAAGAGGAGTAAAGCATATTTTCCCACTTCAGAGCAGCACACCTTGCAGCCTTGGTATTTCCCAAGCTCCCAACAGTTCAACTGTAGTGGAAGGTGGACAGAACCTGGCGAATGCAGTAATGTCGAGGGAGCAGAGCTATAACTAGATGAAATATCACTGGATAGAAAAAGGAAAATAAAAGGTGGAAATCAACTTGTGTTATCTGACCAGAGATTCCCAAGAATAATTAGGAGATTGGTGAATGGGTTGGTTGCTAGAGTTTGGGAGCCTGCCAGAACAGGTTGGACAAAGAAAAGTCACTGCTGTCTCAATAATTGCTATTGGTCATCTGTAACCACATATTGCATGTTTTAAAATCTCAGAAAGCTGAAAGAAACTGAAACTGATTTGTGTATGCTGAATCATCCTTGAATCCCAGGGATAAATTTCTCTTGATCATCGTGTATGATCCATTCCATGTACTGATGAACTTAGTTTGCTTGTATTTATATTCCTCACATATGGGTACATAGAGAAAATGGATCAAAGGAAAATCTTCTTCCTCTGCCCCAACTGTCAAATACACAGTCATTCTTCCAGAAGCTGTTAAATATCTGTAATACTCTCACTGCCTTCTTTGGAGAAAAGTGCAATGGTAAAGGCATCCAGGATATGCAAGATATGAGATGGGGATGTTAGAGTCTGTGGAAGAGATCTAGAAATTAATAAAATAAAAGGTAGAAACAGAAATAATAGTCATCCCTTATCACTGTGGCACCTAATAATTCACTAAGAACTTCCACATACATTTAATCATTTTCACCTGGACAAGGTAGGTCATGATCATCCAGTTTTGGAAAACAGAGCTACGAAAGTCATGTGAATCACCTAAGTTCATATTCTGGTTAATACCAGACCTAAGAATCAAAGAAAAAAAAGGAAATCAAAGGATGTTTTAAAGGTGTGAAGAGCTTTAATTTGGAAAAAGATGACTAGGATTTAAAAGAAAGATACTTTAGAAAGAATACAAAGGTGTTTGGACCAAGAACAGTGATTCTGTTTAGAGCTTGAATTAGCTGGATATGAGATGCAGGCACTCATGGGCTTATGTACCTGTACTGTCCAACTTGTAAGCAGGCTATTCAATATAACACTCATTACTCATGGCATCTCGTGAGATGATTATTTAATTTTTTACCTTTCATTCTATTAGTGTGATGTATCACATTTATTGATTTGTGCATACGGAATCATCCTTGAATCCCAGGGATAAATTCCCCTTGATTGTGATGTATGATCCATTGAATATACTGATGAACTTGGTTTGCCTATATTTTGTTGAGGATTTTACATTTATGTTCATCAGTGTTCTTGTCTAGCTTTGGTATGAGGGTAAGCTAGCTTCATAAAATTATGTTGAAAGTGTTTCCTCTTCTTTAATATTTTTGAAGAAAAAATTAGTGTTAATTCTTCTTTAAATGTATGATAAGCTTCACCAGTAAAATCATATGATCTTCAGCTTTTTTTGTTGAGAGTTTTTTTTTTTTTTATATGGAATGCTTCAAGAATTTGCATGTCATCCTTGCACCGGGGTCATGCTAATCTTCTCTGTATCATTCCAATTTTAGTATATGTGCTGCCAAAGCAAGCACAATTGAGAGGTTTTTGATTACTGATTCAATCTTCTTAATCATTACTGATCTGTTCAAATTTCCTCTTTATTCATAATTCAGCCTTGTATACTTTTGTGTTTCTAGGAACTTATTCATTTCTTCTGGGTTACTTAATTTTTAGCATGAAATTATTCAGAGTAGTCTCTTAAGACCCTATGATTCTATGTTGTCAGTCATAATGTTTCCTCTTTCATTTCTGACTTCATTCATGTCTTTTTCCCCACTGGGTTTGTCAATTTTATCTTTTAAAAAGCAGCTAATACTTTTATTCATCTTTTTGATTGTATTTCTAATCTCTATTTCCTTTATTTCCATGGTGATCTTTGTTATGACCTTCTTTCTGCTTACTTTGAGCTTAGTTTCTATTTCTAGTTCTTTAAAGTATAAAGCTAGGTTGTTTATTTGACAGTGTTCTTTTTCCTTAACATATACATTTATTACTGTGAATTTTCCTCCAAGAACTGCTGTTGCAGTACCCTGTGGGTTTTTGTTATTGTGTTTTCATTTTCATTTATTTCAAGGTATTATTTTGGCCTCTTTTATTGATTTTTCATTTATTTATTTTCAAGATTTTTTTTTTTTTTGGCCACTTCTATTGATCTTTCATTTGTTTATCTTTGTTCTTGGGCCTGTGTTGGCCTCCCATTGCAGTAGCCTTTCTCACTGCAGAGTGCTGGCTCTGGGCACATGCACTCCAGAGCTCCGGCTTTGTAGTTGGACACATCAGTCCAGCCGCTCCATGGCACGTGGGATCTTCCCAGGCCAGGGATTGAACTGGTGCCCCTTGCACTGCAAGGCGGTGTCCTTATCCATTGGACAACCAGGGAAGCCCTTCAAGATTTTTTAAATTTACCTTTTGATTCCGTCTTTCACCCATTTGTTGTTCATGAGTATGTTGTTTAGTTCCCACATGCTTCTAAAGTTTCCAGCTTTCTACTTGTTTTATAAATCAAAATGGAGCTACTCTTAAGGGATCTATAGTATCCAGAACAGGTGAGAATACCCTGTTTTATGGAATGCTTCAAGAATTTGCATGTCATCCTTGCACCGGGGTCATGCTAATCTTCTCTGTATCATTCCAATTTTAGTATATGTGCTGCCAAAGCAAGCACAATTGAGAGGTTTTTGATTACTGATTCAATCTTCTTAATCATTACTGATCTGTTCAAATTTCCTCTTTATTCATAATTCAGCCTTGTATACTTTTGTGTTTCTAGGAACTTATTCATTTCTTCTGGGTTACTTAATTTTTAGCATGAAATTATTCAGAGTAGTCTCTTAAGACCCTATGATTCTATGTTGTCAGTCATAATGTTTCCTCTTTCATTTCTGACTTCATTCATGTCTTTTTCCCACTGGGTTTGTCAATTTTATCTTTTAAAAAGCAGCTAATACTTTTATTCATCTTTTTGATTGTATTTCTAATCTCTATTTCCTTTATTTCCATGGTGATCTTTGTTATGACCTTCTTTCTGCTTACTTTGAGCTTAGTTTCTATTTCTAGTTCTTTAAAGTATAAAGCTAGGTTGTTTATTTGACAGTGTTCTTTTTCCTTAACATATACATTTATTACTGTGAATTTTCCTCCAAGAACTGCTGTTGCAGTACCCTGTGGGTTTTTGTTATTGTGTTTTCATTTTCATTTATTTCAAGGTATTATTTTGGCCTCTTTTATTGATTTTTCATTTATTTATTTTCAAGATTTTTTTTTTTTTGGCCACTTCTATTGATCTTTCATTTGTTTATCTTTGTTCTTGGGCCTGTGTTGGCCTCCCATTGCAGTAGCCTTTCTCACTGCAGAGTGCTGGCTCTGGGCACATGCACTCCAGAGCTCCGGCTTTGTAGTTGGACACATCAGTCCAGCCGCTCCATGGCACGTGGGATCTTCCCAGGCCAGGGATTGAACTGGTGCCCCTTGCACTGCAAGGCGGTGTCCTTATCCATTGGACAACCAGGGAAGCCCTTCAAGATTTTTTAAATTTACCTTTTGATTCCGTCTTTCACCCATTTGTTGTTCATGAGTATGTTGTTTAGTTCCCACATGCTTCTAAAGTTTCCAGCTTTCTACTTGTTTTTATAAATCAAAATGGAGCTACTCTTAGAATTCTGTGGAATCTATAGTATCCAGAACAGGTGAGAAATGATGCTCTCTGGTAGATGTTTGAAGGCAGAGGTTGGAGAAAAACTTGTTTCTTCTGAGCTCAGTGTATTCAATAAAATATTTATAGGAGACTTTAAAGTCAATAAGATATTACTGGCCTCTACAGTTCCTGAGATTATTTATCAGGTGCTGAGTATTACATTCTCCTTATAAATGGACCCTAAGATAAACTCCTTTCTCAGAAGGAACTAAACCAAAGGCCAACATAAAGGTTTGCCTCTGACGACCCTTTGTTTTCCTGACACCATAGCCCTCATGACTCCCTCTGCTTGAATCCAGATAGAGTAGCCTTAAATTTTGGAGTTGAGCACAGTAACTCACAGTGTTTTGTAATTTACGAGCAGAACATTGAGTTCTGCTCTTTTTCCCATTCTGGTCTTTGTGTTTATATTTTGTTACTGATGTCACTGTTCTTGTGTTAATGGTACTCATTGTTCTGTGTGTATGCATGCTCTGTTTTGTCTGACTCTGCCACCACATGGACTACAGTCCACCACACTCTGTCCATGGAATTTTCCTGGCAAGAATACTGGAGTAGATTGCCATTTCCTACTCCAAGGGACCCAGGGATTGAACCTGCATCTCCCAGTCTCCTGCATTGTCAGGTAAACTCTTTACCACTAAGCCAGCTGGGAAGCTCCCATTGTTCTTGGATTTCTATTGGAAACTATGTCAAGTTCTTTCCAAAATTAGTCTTGCCAAAAATAAAGGGGCAGAAGAGAAAAAAGTCTACCAAAGATAAGAGCATGTGAAACATTGTAATCAAAAAGCAATTATAATATACTTGTAATGATAAACCTTTGGAAAATTATCCAGGACTATTTCAATTCCAGAAATGTATTTTAAAGGAGAGAGTTTGAGAAAGTTTCCTATAAAGCCTACAGGAGTATTAATAGTATATTTTACAATCAGTACAAAATAACTTACTCCTATAACTATTAATGTCAGAATGCTCCCTAATTGGAGGGAAAAATGCACCTTCTTTAACTTTTCTAGACAGAACTTTTAATAGAATCCTTGACACTCATTTACCACCTTTTAGCCATGTCTCAGACTCCTCAAACAACATTTCTTTAGGATGATGTTCTATTTTTAATAAAACTTAAAGAATTGATATTAAGAGTGAACTGACTTTTTGCTAGCTTTGGTGGCAGAGATATAGTTGTATAAAGTCTATTGCAGTGTCAAGTTTCTTCCAAATTTTTAAAAATAGAATATATCAAAAATGACAGGTCACATTGGTTAGATAAGAGATAAATCCTATAACATGACTGAAGTTTTTCCTTCATTTTTAAGCTAAGATGTAAATGTTAGATTTTTAAAAAATAGCTTTTATTAAAATATTCTAGAATAAGTAACAGAAACACAGCCAAGATACAGTCAGAATGACTAGGAACAATCACTGGCATTTGCAGGAGAAAATAGATCTTAAGATTTAAGTTTAAAATTAGAGGGAAGATAACTTTCACAAGCCTTCATTCTTAAAGTCTAAAGATAGACTGTGTAGGTAGATATTTCTTGAGAATATTGGCAGATTGGTGTTGTCAGCTCTTGGTGGTTTGAATGAGACCCACTCTAAGAACTTAGAAGTAAGATTATCTTCTGAAGGGTAAACCAAGAAATCAACTTTTTTCTGTTATTTGTTCTGAATGTAGTAACCTAAGAATTAAGCAGAAAAGGGCTAGGTGGAATGTTCTCCCATCAAACCTCAAGATTAACGTCTAGACAGTCTAGATTGTAGCATATTACACAGAAAGAGAGCTAAAACATGTCTCAAAATAAACTAATACACGGCAAAAAATAGGTAACAGATTTGAACTTCATGATGTTCTTCCAAGTCTGCCCATGGTAGAGGGATGTTTAGTCAACCACCATGAAGCTTTTTAGTCCTATTGATAAGACCATCAAGCTCTTATCTGAGAGATTTGTCACAAGGTGATAGAAACCCTTCCAGTTTTTGCTCTATATTCTCTCACTCAAATTTTTTTAGAGATTTGTTCACCCAAAACAGGGTGATCCTAAACAAAAACATTTCTTTAAAAGGATGATGGAGGAAAAATGCACCTTCTTTAACTTTTCTAGACAGAACTTTTAATAGAATCCTTGACACTCATTTACCACCTTTTAGCCATGTCTCAGACTCCTCAAACAACATTTCTTTAGGATGATGTTCTATTTTTAATAAAACTTAAAGAATTGATATTAAGAGTGAACTGACTTTTTGCTAGCTTTGGTGGCAGAGATATAGTTGTATAAAGTCTATTGCAGTGTCAAGTTTCTTCCAAATTTTTAAAAATAGAATATATCAAAAATGACAGGTCACATTGGTTAGATAAGAGATAAATCCTATAACATGACTGAAGTTTTTCCTTCATTTTTAAGCTAAGATGTAAATGTTAGATTTTTAAAAAATAGCTTTTATTAAAATATTCTAGAATAAGTAACAGAAACACAGCCAAGATACAGTCAGAATGACTAGGAACAATCACTGGCATTTGCAGGAGAAAATAGATCTTAAGATTTAAGTTTAAAATTAGAGGGAAGATAACTTTCACAAGCCTTCATTCTTAAAGTCTAAAGATAGACTGTGTAGGTAGATATTTCTTGAGAATATTGGCAGATTGGTGTTGTCAGCTCTTGGTGGTTTGAATGAGACCCACTCTAAGAACTTAGAAGTAAGATTATCTTCTGAAGGGTAAACCAAGAAATCAACTTTTTTCTGTTATTTGTTCTGAATGTAGTAACCTAAGAATTAACCAGAAAAGGGCTAGGTGGAATGTTCTCCCATCAAACCTCAAGATTAACGTCTAGACAGTCTAGATTGTAGCATATTACACAGAAAGAGAGCTAAAACATGTCTCAAAATAAACTAATACACAGCAAAAAATAGGTAACAGATTTGAACTTCATGATGTTCTTCCAAGTCTGCCCATGGTAGAGGGATGTTTAGTCAACCACCATGAAGCTTTTTAGTCCTATTGATAAGACCATCAAGCTCTTATCTGAGAGATTTGTCACAAGGTGATAGAAACCCTTCCAGTTTTTGCTCTATATTCTCTCGCTCATTTGTTATTATGATTTGGCCTTTCACATTGTGATTGTCTCTGACCATGCCTCTAAGTGGACATAAAAGGAAAATTCCTAGATCCTAAAACATGGGTGCAAGTGAAAAGAGAATCTATGACATACATGAACAAGACTCAGGACAGGTCCTAGATATTAGGACAAGTGTATGAGACCCATACCGACTGCTCTGCCACTTTTACTGCATTCTGAAATTATCTCTTGAGAAACAGAAGTGAGACTCTGCAAGGCTACTGTGCAGCTGATGTTATCACCATGTTTTTTGACACTTGATAAATATTAACATGTTGGTTTCTGTGAGGTTCGTATCTGCCATCTTCTTACTCAGGCCTCAGTTGTCTTTACCCAGACCTAAGATCATACAGCTTCGGTTTAGGCAGAAATTTCCCTGACATCTTGATATTAGTTGAAATGCATGCTTATGCCCACCTCAGTCTCCTTTGTCTTCATGTCTGTTTCTGTAGTATGAGTCCATTTTTTTTAATTGAAAAATATCTGTATATTCTTCAATAAAACAAATTTTCCTTTCTATGTCCACATACAGGTATGGTCAGAGACTACATATATATTATTTTTCAAAATATTTTCCCTCACAGATTATTATAAAATATTGCATATAATTTCCTGTGCTGCACAGTAGGTCTTTGGTGGTTATCTGTTTTATACAAAATAATGTTTATAAATTTGAAAAGTGTTAGTTGATCTTTTTTTTTTTAGCACAGTAGACAGATTACTAGCTAACTTAACCTACAAATAAAAGGGAAAAGCAAAATTATACAAAATTACAAATGGCAAAGAAGAAATAACCAGTAAAATATGTGAATTTTTTTTAAAAATCATAAGATTATTTTGCAAAAATCTAATCAAACAATTTTAAAATATAAATGAAGTAAATCACTTTCTAGAATAATATGACAGGGACTTCCAGTTTTGTCTCCCACATATAAGAAGCTTGCAAGTTGCCACTCTGTCCCAACAGCAAGTAAAAAGCTAGAGACTGAACCCTGGCAAATATTACCTAGGCAAGGTGATCAGGGCTAATCTCATCAATGATAAGACTCTTATTATGTAATAATGAGAATACTTAAACCTGTGATTGTCACAAGGTGATAGAAACCCTTCCAGTTTTTGCTCTATATTCTCTCGCTCATTTGTTATTATGATTTGGCCTTTCACATTGTGATTGTCTCTGACCATGCCTCTAAGTGGACATAAAAGGAAAATTCCTAGATCCTAAAACATGGGTGCAAGTGAAAAGAGAATCTATGACATACATGAACAAGACTCAGGACAGGTCCTAGATATTAGGACAAGTGTATGAGACCCATACCGACTGCTCTGCCACTTTTACTGCATTCTGAAATTATCTCTTGAGAAACAGAAGTGAGACTCTGCAAGGCTACTGTGCAGCTGATGTTATCACCATGTTTTTTGACACTTGATAAATATTAACATGTTGGTTTCTGTGAGGTTCGTATCTGCCATCTTCTTACTCAGGCCTCAGTTGTCTTTACCCAGACCTAAGATCATACAGCTTCGGTTTAGGCAGAAATTTCCCTGACATCTTGATATTAGTTGAAATGCATGCTTATGCCCACCTCAGTCTCCTTTGTCTTCATGTCTGTTTCTGTAGTATGAGTCCATTTTTTTTAATTGAAAAATATCTGTATATTCTTCAATAAAACAAATTTTCCTTTCTATGTCCACATACAGGTATGGTCAGAGACTACATATATATTATTTTTCAAAATATTTTCCCTCACAGATTATTATAAAATATTGCATATAATTTCCTGTGCTGCACAGTAGGTCTTTGGTGGTTATCTGTTTTATACAAAATAATGTTTATAAATTTGAAAAGTGTTAGTTGATCTTTTTTTTTTTAGCACAGTAGACAGATTACTAGCTAACTTAACCTACAAATAAAAGGGAAAAGCAAAATTATACAAAATTACAAATGGCAAAGAAGAAATAACCAGTAAAATATGTGAATTTTTTTTAAAAATCATAAGATTATTTTGCAAAAATCTAATCAAACAATTTTAAAATATAAATGAAGTAAATCACTTTCTAGAATAATATGACAGGGACTTCCAGTTTTGTCTCCCACATATAAGAAGCTTGCAAGTTGCCACTCTGTCCCAACAGCAAGTAAAAAGCTAGAGACTGAACCCTGGCAAATATTACCTAGGCAAGGTGATCAGGGCTAATCTCATCAATGATAAGACTCTTATTATGTAATAATGAGAACTTCACTTAAACTCTGTGATCTTCATTCTAAAAGTCTAGTCTAACCATGAGAAAAACATCATATAGACAAGCCCATGTCCAGAGACAGTTTACAAAATATTCAACCAGTACTCCTCAAAGCTGTCCAGTTAGTTTATCAGAAAGTTGGAGAATTTGTCACAGACCAGAGGAGGCTAAAACAGCATAATGACTAAATGCAACATGATTTTCTGGGAACAGAAAAAGGACATTAAGGAAAAGCTAGTGAAATCTGAATAAGCATCAGAAGTTTATTAATAGTAGTATATGATCAATATTAGACCCTTAGTTCTGACGGGTCCACACATGTCCCCTATATATCCTAATTAACAATCAGAGAAACCAGGAATTAACATTCTTTGCTCCAGCTTTGCAACTCTCTTGTAAATCTGAAAGTATTTTAAAATCAAAATGTATTGTTAAACAGCAATTAAAATCCTCTGTCTGATACTTCCAACATTTGGGTCATTTCTTTGTCTCTTGAAAATGATTTCATTTTTCCTGTGTGCTCTGTAATTTTTATTGAAGGTCAGGTATCTCATATAGACTTGTAGAGGTTGAGGTAAATAACATTTGTATCTAGAGAGAGTCCATGCCATTTGTACTGTCAGGGTGAAAGTAGGGTGGCTGGCATCTCTTCCTGCCTTGCTCTACATAGATGATCCTTTCCACACATCCTTTCTGTCTCTGGTGGAGGTCTTCCCTATGTCTGTTTAGATTAGTCAGTTTCTGTGTGTCCTTAGTTCTCTGATGGGTTCAGAGAAAGATACAATTCTGTCATCTCTCCATCTCTTTCTCATTGATAGATGGGAGCATGGGTTGTTTTGTTTTGTTTTCCTTCCACTTTCTACATCCTAGAAGCAAGTGGAACTCCAGGATTTTTCTCTCCTTAACTCTGTGTATACTGTGTATATATGCAGGTAAGAAGAATGAAATGGAAGCGTTTAAGAATATACAGGGCTAATCTCAATCAAAAAAGCTAGAGACTGAACCCTGGCAAATATTACCTAGGCAAGGTGATCAGGGCTAATCTCATCAATGATAAGACTCTTATTATGTAATAATGAGAACTTCACTTAAACTCTGTGATCTTCATTCTAAAAGTCTAGTCTAACCATGAGAAAAACATCATATAGACAAGCCCATGTCCAGAGACAGTTTACAAAATATTCAACCAGTACTCCTCAAAGCTGTCCAGTTAGTTTATCAGAAAGTTGGAGAATTTGTCACAGACCAGAGGAGGCTAAAACAGCATAATGACTAAATGCAACATGATTTTCTGGGAACAGAAAAAGGACATTAAGGAAAAGCTAGTGAAATCTGAATAAGCATCAGAAGTTCATTAATAGTAGTATATGATCAATATTAGACCCTTAGTTCTGACGGGTCCACACATGTCCCCTATATATCCTAATTAACAATCAGAGAAACCAGGAATTAACATTCTTTGCTCCAGCTTTGCAACTCTCTTGTAAATCTGAAAGTATTTTAAAATCAAAATGTATTGTTAAACAGCAATTAAAATCCTCTGTCTGATACTTCCAACATTTGGGTCATTTCTTTGTCTCTTGAAAATGATTTCATTTTTCCTGTGTGCTCTGTAATTTTTATTGAAGGTCAGGTATCTCATATAGACTTGTAGAGGTTGAGGTAAATAACATTTGTATCTAGAGAGAGTCCATGCCATTTGTACTGTCAGGGTGAAAGTAGGGTGGCTGGCATCTCTTCCTGCCTTGCTCTACATAGATGATCCTTTCCACACATCCTTTCTGTCTCTGGTGGAGGTCTTCCCTATGTCTGTTTAGATTAGTCAGTTTCTGTGTGTCCTTAGTTCTCTGATGGGTTCAGAGAAAGATACAATTCTGTCATCTCTCCATCTCTTTCTCATTGATAGATGGGAGCATGGGTTGTTTTGTTTTGTTTTCCTTCCACTTTCTACATCCTAGAAGCAAGTGGAACTCCAGGATTTTTCTCTCCTTAACTCTGTGTATACTGTGTATATATGCAGGTAAGAAGAATGAAATGGAGGAAAGTAACTAGAATACTATTTTTTAAAAAAACAAGAGATGCTGAATATTTGAAAAATCACATAGCCTTAACATTGGAAGGTGTATTAGAAGCCATCGATCCTAGTTTTAAAATCTTTTTCAGCACGTCTTCTTTTGTTAAAGTTAAATTTTCACTCCTATTTCCTCTAGAAGGAAATTGCTTCTAGTTAAAAATCACTGTATCTCCTGCATATCTTTACCAGCCAAAAAATATATGTTGTACTGTTTTCAGCTGATATGAAAAGCATAGAAATAATTTTTTTATTTTACAAATAAAAATTACGTTCTAATATTGAGAATGTTTCCAACATTATACCCTTTTCCTGATTCTGATAAGAAAGAAAAGAAGCTTATGAAACACTTCTCTGTTGGTCCAGTGGGTAGAAATCTGCCTGCCAGTGTAGGGTACATTGTTCAATCCCTTCTCTGGGAAGATTCCACATTCCAGGGGCAACTAAGCCCACATGGCACAACTACTGAGCCTGCTCTCTAAAGACCTCAAATTACAACTGCTAAGCCTATGTGCTGCAACTACTGAAGTCCACATGCTATAGAGTCTGTGCTCTGTGACCAGAGAAGCCACTGAAATGAGAAGTCTTTATACCAAAACTAGAGACCAGTCCTTGCTCACCACAACTAGAGAAAGTGTGTGCACAGCAACAAAGACCAGTGTAGCCAAATATAAATAAATCAAAGAAAAATTTTATAAACCAAACCACCATACTGGATAGAGAGTCCATGCCATTTGTACTGTCAGGGTGAAAGTAGGGTGGCTATCCTTTCCAAAAACCCAATCCTTTCTGTCTCTGGTGGAGGTCTTCCCTATGTCTGTTTAGATTAGTCAGTTTCTGTGTGTCCTTAGTTCTCTGATGGGTTCAGAGAAAGATACAATTCTGTCATCTCTCCATCTCTTTCTCATTGATAGATGGGAGCATGGGTTGTTTTGTTTTGTTTTCCTTCCACTTTCTACATCCTAGAAGCAAGTGGAACTCCAGGATTTTTCTCTCCTTAACTCTGTGTATACTGTGTATATATGCAGGTAAGAAGAATGAAATGGAGGAAAGTAACTAGAATACTATTTTTTAAAAAAACAAGAGATGCTGAATATTTGAAAAATCACATAGCCTTAACATTGGAAGGTGTATTAGAAGCCATCGATCCTAGTTTTAAAATCTTTTTCAGCACGTCTTCTTTTGTTAAAGTTAAATTTTCACTCCTATTTCCTCTAGAAGGAAATTGCTTCTAGTTAAAAATCACTGTATCTCCTGCATATCTTTACCAGCCAAAAAATATATGTTGTACTGTTTTCAGCTGATATGAAAAGCATAGAAATAATTTTTATTTTACAAATAAAAATTACGTTCTAATATTGAGAATGTTTCCAACATTATACCCTTTTCCTGATTCTGATAAGAAAGAAAAGAAGCTTATGAAACACTTCTCTGTTGGTCCAGTGGGTAGAAATCTGCCTGCCAGTGTAGGGTACATTGTTCAATCCCTTCTCTGGGAAGATTCCACATTCCAGGGGCAACTAAGCCCACATGGCACAACTACTGAGCCTGCTCTCTAAAGACCTCAAATTACAACTGCTAAGCCTATGTGCTGCAACTACTGAAGTCCACATGCTATAGAGTCTGTGCTCTGTGACCAGAGAAGCCACTGAAATGAGAAGTCTTTATACCAAAACTAGAGACCAGTCCTTGCTCACCACAACTAGAGAAAGTGTGTGCACAGCAACAAAGACCAGTGTAGCCAAATATAAATAAATCAAAGAAAAATTTTATAAACACCATATGGAATCTCTACCACTTCACTTTGAAAATTGACTGTATCAAATACTCATCAAAAATATTTTTCTTCTGTATATATGCCTATAGAGAGAAGCGTATTATGCATCAAATTCTTTCTACTAACACATTAACATAGTACTTAATCACATATATAGAATGTGTAGAATGGAGGAGGTCAGGGATATACTTTTTGCAGAGAGGTTAAAATATGGGCTGTATAACTGTCCCATCTAAGGACTCTGCATCTAAGCCAAATGTAGTTTAAACAGCAAACAGCCAAGGAATTGAGGTAATGGAACAGATTCAAATCAAGCGCCTCTATTCTTTTACCAGAGGTGGGAATCTACAGAAGAAATCAGAAGCATCCACAACACGATCCCTGAAGAATATAGCCCCTCTTCCTTTTCTGTAATTCCCAAATGCTAAAGAAAAAAAAGTCTATTAATCAGAAAGAGTTAACCTTGAAGCAATGTCCTCTAACCTTACTTGACCTCAAGAATAACTTAGCTTCTTATTAAAAATAGAGATTTTTGGGAACCATTCCAGTTAACAAATCAGAGTCTTCAGGAGAAGCTCCTCAGAACGTGCACTTTTAACCAAATGTCATAGGTCAGAATTATTAGGGAAGCAGTCTTAGAATACATTTTCTTCACAATTTCTCACCCTAAACATCACTTTTTTATTACTAACTAATCATTTCTGAAGATCAAGGCATGATCATCATGATGCTTACACTAAAATATTAAATACCAGGAACTGCCTTTGTGCTGCTTAAATTATAATTTCCTTTCTGGAGGTATAAACAGAAGAAACTCAATATTGAATTCACCTTATAGTAAATTTTAGTGAGAAGCTGGTAGCAAACATGAATTTTATTTATTTTTTGCTTGGATAATTTCCTTTAGAAAATTATTCAAGGATAAGAGATAACCTTTTTAAATGAATTATTCCAAGGCATGTAAACTTATATGAGCAGGAACAAATCAAAATTTATTCGTGGGGCTTCCCTGGTGGTCCAGTGGGTAAGGACAGTGAAAGGGGTGCCGGTTTGATCCCTGGATTGGGAAGACCCCATGTGCTGCGGAGCGGCTGGACTGATGCGTTCAATTACTGAGCTGGAACTCTGGAGCACATGCGCCCAGAGCCTGCACTCTGCGGCAACAGAGGCCACCGCGATGGGAGGCCCACAAGGGCCAAAGAACAAAGATGGATGAAACTAGATAAATGAAAGACCAATAGAAGTGGCCCACCCGGCCCCTCCCTCCCCACCCCACCCCGCCTCACCCCACCCCCAAAATAAAATAAATAAATGAATCTTAAAAAAATATATATTCATGAACACATGACTGACAGAGGGTAGATTCATTGCTGAAGCCTCTGGAGATTATGTCTCAGACTGAACCTGCTTCTACAGCGTCTTTGTGAAATATCCAGGGCTATATACTTCAGTGGAAATGTATTTGCTTTACACAAAAGGTAGCGTTTCTAATGAGGAGAACTTTGTCTTTTGTAGGAAAGACAAAAGGCATAGAGGTTTGGTTTTAATTTGGGGGAATGGGCTGAAAAGACTACAGCCAGCTCTTTGAATTTTCTTGCAAACTACCTCTTGAGTTTTCTTTGTTGACCCTCAGGCAGTGTTTCTTAATGTTTAACCAAGACTATCTGAATCAAAGTATTTGTTAGAAACGTCTAAAATGTTAATTCCTAGGCCTCTACAAATTCATTGAATTAATAATATTTCAAGGGTGGAACCCAGGAAGCTTAATTTTTAAAAAAGTATTCCAAATGATTTAGAAGTACACTGAGCAAAAATTCTTCACAATTTCTCACCCTAAACATCACTTTTTTATTACTAACTAATCATTTCTGAAGATCAAGGCATGATCATCATGATGCTTACACTAAAATATTAAATACCAGGAACTGCCTTTGTGCTGCTTAAATTATAATTTCCTTTCTGGAGGTATAAACAGAAGAAACTCAATATTGAATTCACCTTATAGTAAATTTTAGTGAGAAGCTGGTAGCAAACATGAATTTTATTTATTTTTTGCTTGGATAATTTCCTTTAGAAAATTATTCAAGGATAAGAGATAACCTTTTTAAATGAATTATTCCAAGGCATGTAAACTTATATGAGCAGGAACAAATCAAAATTTATTCGTGGGGCTTCCCTGGTGGTCCAGTGGGTAAGGACAGTGAAAGGGGTGCCGGTTTGATCCCTGGATTGGGAAGACCCCATGTGCTGCGGAGCGGCTGGACTGATGCGTTCAATTACTGAGCTGGAACTCTGGAGCACATGCGCCCAGAGCCTGCACTCTGCGGCAACAGAGGCCACCGCGATGGGAGGCCCACAAGGGCCAAAGAACAAAGATGGATGAAACTAGATAAATGAAAGACCAATAGAAGTGGCCCCCCCGGCCCCTCCCTCCCACCCCACCCCGCCTCACCCCACCCCAAAATAAAATTAATAAATGAATCTTAAAAAAATATATATTCATGAACACATGACTGACAGCGGGTAGATTCATTGCTGAAGCCTCTGGAGATTATGTCTCAGACTGAACCTGCTTCTACAGCGTCTTTGTGAAATATCCAGGGCTATATACTTCAGTGGAAATGTATTTGCTTTACACAAAAGGTAGCGTTTCTAATGAGGAGAACTTTGTCTTTTGTAGGAAAGACAAAAGGCATAGAGGTTTGGTTTTAATTTGGGGGAATGGGCTGAAAAGACTACAGCCAGCTCTTTGAATTTTCTTGCAAACTACCTCTTGAGTTTTCTTTGTTGACCCTCAGGCAGTGTTTCTTAATGTTTAACCAAGACTATCTGAATCAAAGTATTTGTTAGAAACGTCTAAAATGTTAATTCCTAGGCCTCTACAAATTCATTGAATTAATAATATTTCAAGGGTGGAACCCAGGAAGCTTAATTTTTAAAAAAGTATTCCAAATGATTTAGAAGTACACTGAGGCTAGAAAATTAGTATCTTAAAGCAGAGATCAGCAAATCTTTTCTAGTAAGACACATTACTATGTATTTTGTTTTATTTCTAAGCCACTTTTTTGAATCGAGATTGACATGTAAAAAGGGGTATGTGTTTATATGTATAGTTCGATGAGTTTTAGCATAAGTATATACCTCTGATAGCATCATTACCAACAAGGCCATAAATACAGCCATATTTATTCAGCCTTCCAAAGTTTACCTTTTGCCCCTCTTATTATTATTATTTGTTTGTGTGTGTGATAAGAATACAATGTAAGATCTACTCTCACAGCAAAATTTGTATAAAAAACAATGTTGATAGTCTTAGGCACTATGCTGTGTCCTAGATCACCAAAACGTATCTTGCATAACTAAAACTTTGTACCCTTTGACCATCACCTCCTCCATTTCCCTCTCCTTCCAACTCCTGATAACCACCTTTCTATTCTATACTTCTGTGAATTTGTTTATTTTTAGATTTCATATATAGATGAGATCATACAGTATTGGTCTTTCTGTGTCTGATTTATTTCACTAGCATAGTGTCCCTCCGGCCAGTCCATGTTATCCCAAATGGCAGACTTTCCTTCGTTTTTAAGACTGAAAACTTCTATTGCATGTATACACCACATTTCCTTTATCTGTACATCTATAGATAGACGCTTAAGTTGTTTCCATATCTCGGTTATTGTGAATAACGAACATGGGAGTGCTAATATCTCTTTGAGATCCTAATTTCAATTCTTTTGGATAAACATCCAGATGTGCGATTGTTGGATCATATTGTAGTTCTATTTTTTAATCTTTTCAGGAGATTTTAGATTGCATTTAGCTAGAGGGATAAGCCAAACTATAATTTTACCCAGACTGTCTTTGTGTTGTGTACTAAAAAAAAAAAAAGAATTTAATAACCTGACTGCCTTTTTAATAAGAAAACTCACTTAGAAATCTAGTCATAATGAAGTGCTTTTTTCTTTTTAGCTTATTTTAGATTCCACATATAAGTGATATCGTATGATATTTGTCTTTCTCTTTCTGAAGTACTTCACTTAGTATGATAATCTCTAGATTCATCTATGATGCTGCAAATGGCATTATTTCTTCTTTTTATAGGTGAATACTATTCCATTTTGTGTGTGTGTGTGTGTGTATGTATACTTTATCCATTTATCTGTTGATGGACATTTAAGTTGCTTCCATATCTTGGCTATTGCACACAGTGTGGCTATGAACATTGGGGTGCATGTATCTTTTCAAATTATAGTTTTCTCCAGATATATGCTCAGGAGTAGGATTGCTAGATCATATAGTAACTCTATTTTCAGGTTTTCAAGTAACCTCCATGCTGTTTTTCATAGTGGCTGAAATTTATATTCCCACCAAAAGTGCAAGAGGGTTCCTTTTTCTCCACACCCTCTTCAGTATTTGTTATATGTAGATTTCTTTTTTTGTGAGTGGGCCACTTCTATTGGTTTTTCAGTTATCTACTTTCATCCATCTTTTTTTCTTTGGCCCATGTGAGCCTCCCATCGCAGTGACCTCTGTCACTACAGAGCAATGGCTCTGGGCACATGTGCTCCAGAGCTCGGGCTTTGTAGTTGGATACACTGGTCCAGCTGCTCCATGGCACGTGGGATCTTCCCAGGCCAGGGATTGAACTAGTGCCCCTTGAACTGCAAGGCGGTGTCCTTACCCACTGGACCACCAGGGACACCCCCTTTGTACATTTCTTGATGAGGGCCATTCTAACCTATGAGAAGTGGATACTGCCTTGTGCTCTTGATTTACATTTCTCTTATAATTAGTGCATTGAGCATCTTTTCATGTACCTATTGTTCTGTATGCCTTGATCTGTATGTCTTCTTCTCCATAACTTTTTGTCTCTATCGTATTCTACTCCCTAAAACTACTGGTTCTGTCTATGTATTCTCTCCTCCCCTCCCCCATCAGGAGATTAAAAACTTTGATCCTCAAATCAGTGATTTGATTAGCAAGTTCAACAATAATTCAACATATCTGTGTTGAATTACAATCCATTTTCCCAGCCTGTTCACCTCACAGTCTGGTTGTCCAGAGGAGTAACAGAAGTTTTATGGCTTTGAATTCCACTCCCTGCGAGCTCTTTCCAAGGGTACTTGTGATGTTGAGTGTCTTTCACTGCTCACCTTATAATAGCATAGCCCAGGATGTCTGCACTGTTGCCCAGGTTACAGGTTGATTTGCACGAGACCCATATGATCTCTATGAATCAAAGGGTCCTGCAGATCTCATCATTTCAGGAGATAAACCATATAAAAAGGAATTTTGTAAAGTGATTGTTCTTTCATTCTTAAGAAAAAGGCTAATTTCACAGATAAAACATCCTGGAGACAGGGAAGGCCAGAAGGAAAGTACAAATAAGAATTTACCTTTCACTAAAACATAAACATTTTATATGTGGAAACTGAAATTAACTTTTGCTCTCATTCTTGGATTTTATTTTCCAGCTGGCATTTGCTGTTTTCAAAGTGTAGCAGGAAATTCTAATACAACAGCATTTCCTAACATTGTCACTACTGTGCTAAATTAAACTGTCTTCACCTCTTTAGATTGTGCTTCAGACTGCACATAGAAGTCATTATTAATACCTCAGATAGATGCTTTATAAATTATTTTCAATATTTTCATGCTTAATGGAAAATATCTCCCTAGTCTTCTTTCTCCACCTATATGGGGAAGGAGTGGTATTGGAGAAAATGATTATAAACTAAAGGCAGGACTATTAACAAAGTATTTATCCATCTAAAAATACATACATATATATATATATATATATATATATATATATATATATTTCAGTTATTTTGAACAAACAACTCTACAAGCATGTAAAGATCCTTGGGTTTATATGGAGTACAGGTTGTATTTATATACAATGCAATGCCTTGGTATATAAACACTTGAATTTGCTGCAGTCTCTCCCTCAGGAATAATATCTACTTCCTCTGTGCAGAGGGTCTAGGAAGCTCTCAGGGACAAATCATCCAATGGGAAGAACGAAGGAAGGATAGAATAAGGAAGGGCTCCTACTTGTTTAAACTGGATTAACCAGCTTGCAGTCACAACTGACATTAAGAAAAACATTTTTTTTTAGCTTACTATTAAGAGAGGAGGAAAAGGCAAACATAAGCTGTCTAGCCACATCAAAAAGAGAATATTAAATTTTCTCTTATGAAACTGTAATAACAATCTGTAATTGAGCATTTGTTTAAAGGTACTACTCCTGAGCTCTTTCCAAGGGTACTTGTGATGTTGAGTGTCTTTCACTGCTCACCTTATAATAGCATAGCCCAGGATGTCTGCACTGTTGCCCAGGTTACAGGTTGATTTGCACGAGACCCATATGATCTCTATGAATCAAAGGGTCCTGCAGATCTCATCATTTCAGGAGATAAACCATATAAAAAGGAATTTTGTAAAGTGATTGTTCTTTCATTCTTAAGAAAAAGGCTAATTTCACAGATAAAACATCCTGGAGACAGGGAAGGCCAGAAGGAAAGTACAAATAAGAATTTACCTTTCACTAAAACATAAACATTTTATATGTGGAAACTGAAATTAACTTTTGCTCTCATTCTTGGATTTTATTTTCCAGCTGGCATTTGCTGTTTTCAAAGTGTAGCAGGAAATTCTAATACAACAGCATTTCCTAACATTGTCACTACTGTGCTAAATTAAACTGTCTTCACCTCTTTAGATTGTGCTTCAGACTGCACATAGAAGTCATTATTAATACCTCAGATAGATGCTTTATAAATTATTTTCAATATTTTCATGCTTAATGGAAAATATCTCCCTAGTCTTCTTTCTCCACCTATATGGGGAAGGAGTGGTATTGGAGAAAATGATTATAAACTAAAGGCAGGACTATTAACAAAGTATTTATCCATCTAAAAATACATACATATATATATATATATATATATATATATATATATATATTTCAGTTATTTTGAACAAACAACTCTACAAGCATGTAAAGATCCTTGGGTTTATATGGAGTACAGGTTGTATTTATATACAATGCAATGCCTTGGTATATAAACACTTGAATTTGCTGCAGTCTCTCCCTCAGGAATAATATCTACTTCCTCTGTGCAGAGGGTCTAGGAAGCTCTCAGGGACAAATCATCCAATGGGAAGAACGAAGGAAGGATAGAATAAGGAAGGGCTCCTACTTGTTTAAACTGGATTAACCAGCTTGCAGTCACAACTGACATTAAGAAAAACATTTTTTTTTAGCTTACTATTAAGAGAGGAGGAAAAGGCAAACATAAGCTGTCTAGCCACATCAAAAAGAGAACATTAAATTTTCTCTTATGAAACTGTAATAACAATCTGTAATTGAGCCTTTGTTTAAAGGTACTACAGAAAATAAAGACTGGAAAGAAAATTATTAATAAGTTTATATGGTATCTCCCTGAGTCTGTGGATGTAGCCTGCTGTACACAGCATAGTAGAAGAAGACAAGCACCAGTCACAATAGAGCTGGATTTAAAGAACTTCTGAAGGGTGACACTCTGTTTTTATGTTAGTGGTGGTGGTAGTGGTGGTGTGTGTGTATGTGCGTATGTGTGTGTGTTTTCTTAGGGTGTGTTAAAGTTTGTTTTGTTCTATAAAGAATTTAGAGACATAGAAAACTGAATGTGCTAGAAATGAAAATATGAAAAACTATACAGATAGGAAATGGGAAGGAGGAGTTGATTACAGGCTTCTATTCTACTTCTTCTGCCTTTATTTGATCAGAACTCACTATAAACTCACTATAATCTCACTATAAACACAAATTTTATCTTTTCCTGTAACTCCTTTCCAAATTTCCTTTCCCTTCCCTCCAATTTTCCATATCTATCCTTCCACTCTTTTTGATTCTCTTCACTTCTTTTCTTCCTTGTCTTATCTTTCTTCCTCCAATTCTTATTTTTCTTCCCCTAATCACCAGAAATATGCAATGTGCAAAACACAGTGGCAGGATCAATACATAGTAGAACATTTGGGAGACCAGTTCAATTCTGCTCTTCCCCTGCTCTGCAAAAGCTGGAGAAAGAAGACAGTGGGGACAGAGGTGAAGGAAGATGAGGAGAAGAAGAAGTCAAGCAGGAGTGGAGAGGGAAAAGGAGGAAGAGGAGGGAAGAGGAGGAGACTAGAACTTCCACCAAAAATATCCAGTGATCTTTGGGAACAGTTAGCCCCAAGCTTGAAGCAATAAGATGTGATGAAGTCAAAACGTTGACGATCAACAGAGAAGAATAAGAGAGGGTGCCCATGAAGAGGACAGAGATTAGGATCAGTCATGAATACAAAAAATTGGATTGCTAAAATATATATTCAATGCTTTCAGTTATTAAAGCAAAACGTGGTATTTCATTATAAAGGTTTTTGTTCTAATGCTATCAAATGGCATACCAATTAAGAAGAAAATTGCAGCTAAGTAGACTGTTTTAAAAATATATTAGTAACACTTAAAGGTACAGCATATATAAATTCTTAAATACTGCCCACTGAAAACTATGAATAATTCAGTTTAATATGTAGCTGCTAGTTCAAACAAATGGCTTCAGCATGCTTATGTAAATAATGAAAGACTCCATTAATTATGAAGATTAGTAGTGGGATAGAAAAGCATTCAAATTGGTTTCTTTATATGATATATTCTTATAGGGAATGTTAAAATCCTCTAGGTTTAATCAAAGATGAGATTTGCATTCTGTTAAAACACCAGAACTAAGGACTGAAATACTGCCAAATATCTATTTGTATTCAATATAATGTCATATTATAAGACTTTATCTTTTTTAAAATTTGAAGATTATACCCAACAGATATGTTGGGTACATATTATAACATCCAATTGTCTTGCAAAATTTCTAAACAATAAATTTTCAGATAAGTAGGAATATAACTAGGTCAATTTTTTCAAACCATACTTTAGGATACCTAGAGAGGATAGCAGTTAATTTAATTTTTATTAATAGGACAACTATGTTAGAATAATTCATTAATTTATAAAGAGTAAATGTGTTTTAAATGTTATCTAATTTAATTCTGTCAAAATTGCTGATCATCTACTCTATATTCAAGATCCTGTATTAGGCACTATGCGTGCATGCTCAATTGTGTCCAATTCTTTATGACCCCATGGACTGTAGCATGCCAGGCACCACTGTCCATGGAATTTTCCAGGCAAGCATACTGAAGTGGATTGCCATTTCCTACTCCAGGGGATCTTCCTGACCAGGGATTGAACCCATATTTCCTGTAACTCCTATATTTCAGGTAGATTTTTACCACTGAGCCACCTGGGAAGCCCAAATTAGCACGAAGGTGAACCAAATATTTTAGGTTAGAAACAAAAGTACAAATAATTACAAAATCACATTTGCTTTATGTACACTTTAGTAGTTCAGCAACACAGTGGGAGAATAGATGTGAGAGAGACAAAAATTGTAATAGAAGGATCTGGAAAGTCCCTATGGAATGATGAGAATAACACAGTGCCTCCAAGAGATATAATAGGATTAGAAAGTTTCAAGAAAGTGAAAAACAAGAGCTAAGACTCAGAGGTAGTCACGCTTTTATTTTTGAAGTATCTTTGCTGTATCAATTTGAAGTCAGTTCCCCTGTGATTTCAACCCACTGATACTTCTCTTGTCTCTGGGGTCATACACACTAAAACTATTCATTGCACTAACAGAAAGCTTTTAATAATTACTGATTGTGTCTGAGCCTTGCATAAGTAAAGACCTTCTGTTCCTTTTTAAATGACATTTTTAAAGTGTTTCTTAACTGTCAAAGTTTTGAATCACTTTATTACCTCTATTGTTTTCTTCTAAATCAGTGCTAGATTGATAACACTATTTCAAAAGGGTTGTCAAAAGTCTTTTAACAGTACAAAGCAAATTGTATTGCAAGATATCCTGCTCCAAATGATTCAATATAATGTCATATTATAAGACTTTATCTTTTTTAAAATTTGAAGATTATACCCAACAGATATGTTGGGTACATATTATAACATCCAATTGTCTTGCAAAATTTCTAAACAATAAATTTTCAGATAAGTAGGAATATAACTAGGTCAATTTTTTCAAACCATACTTTAGGATACCTAGAGAGGATAGCAGTTAATTTAATTTTTATTAATAGGACAACTATGTTAGAATAATTCATTAATTTATAAAGAGTAAATGTGTTTTAAATGTTATCTAATTTAATTCTGTCAAAATTGCTGATCATCTACTCTATATTCAAGATCCTGTATTAGGCACTATGCGTGCATGCTCAATTGTGTCCAATTCTTTATGACCCCATGGACTGTAGCATGCCAGGCACCACTGTCCATGGAATTTTCCAGGCAAGCATACTGAAGTGGATTGCCATTTCCTACTCCAGGGGATCTTCCTGACCAGGGATTGAACCCATATTTCCTGTAACTCCTATATTTCAGGTAGATTTTTACCACTGAGCCACCTGGGAAGCCCAAATTAGCACGAAGGTGAACCAAATATTTTAGGTTAGAAACAAAAGTACAAATAATTACAAAATCACATTTGCTTTATGTACACTTTAGTAGTTCAGCAACACAGTGGGAGAATAGATGTGAGAGAGACAAAAATTGTAATAGAAGGATCTGGAAAGTCCCTATGGAATGATGAGAATAACACAGTGCCTCCAAGAGATATAATAGGATTAGAAAGTTTCAAGAAAGTGAAAAACAAGAGCTAAGACTCAGAGGTAGTCACGCTTTTATTTTTGAAGTATCTTTGCTGTATCAATTTGAAGTCAGTTCCCCTGTGATTTCAACCCACTGATACTTCTCTTGTCTCTGGGGTCATACACACTAAAACTATTCATTGCACTAACAGAAAGCTTTTAATAATTACTGATTGTGTCTGAGCCTTGCATAAGTAAAGACCTTCTGTTCCTTTTTAAATGACATTTTTAAAGTGTTTCTTAACTGTCAAAGTTTTGAATCACTTTATTACCTCTATTGTTTTCTTCTAAATCAGTGCTAGATTGATAACACTATTTCAAAAGGGTTGTCAAAAGTCTTTTTAACAGTACAAAGCAAAATTGTATTGCAAGATATCCTGCTCCCAAATGTGAATTAAACAGCAATCAAAAATAATAAATTCATTATATTTCAAGAAAAAATATAAAATTCTAGGGGTTTGATATGTGTCTCTGGAACCCAAAAAGTAGTAACTGACTTCATCCTGTAAAAAAGTAAATTTGATGAAATCCTAAGAATTCTCACTAATACGGTCAATATAGAGAGAAATGTACTATAAAGTTGGTGGCAGCAAGGGAAAGCTTTGTGAGTAGAAGCCACTATGATTGACATCAGGCTCTTAGAAGCCCAGATGAGGCAGAAAATACTATTAAGGATCATACTGTCTAGAGGTTAATTTCAAAACAAGGCAACAACCTAAAGCCTGAAACCACTGTCTCAATACAACATACCTTGAGCTAGATAATGTAGACTCTACAAAGATAGGATGGATGGTGGACAAAATATTAAATGCAGCTCTTCAGCTCTGAAGTCCTAGGAAAAAGGCCCCAGCTCTCACAAATATTTCAAATTTCAGAAAGGAGATAAAATATATCCCCAGTCTTCAAGCAGAAGATAAATCAGTCTTACACAGAGTTTTAAGTCTGCTAAAAAAGAATCCAACCACTTTGTATCAAAACACTGAGACCCTGGATACAATTGTCCACATTAATATAAGTAACCTGAGAGAAAAGAGCAAAAAATAACCACAAGGAAAAAATAAACAAAGATTTTAAAGAGAGAATGAGGAGAAAAAGAAGGATGTGAACAAAGCATGTAAAGACAGATGCATGCATGCATGCTAAGTTGCTTCGGTCATGTCCAACTCTAGGGACAGTAACCTGACAGGTTTATCTGTCCGTGGGATTCTCCAGGCAAGAATACTGACGTGACTTTCCATGCCCTTCTCCAAAGGATCCTTCTAATCTAGGAATTGAACCCATGTCTCCTGCACTGCAGGAGTATTCTTCACTGTCTGAACCACTAGGGAAGCCCCATAAAGACAGATGAAGAATCCTATATGAAAGAAACTATTATCCAAGGAAAAGAAAACCCCACAAAGTGTTTTGAGCCAAGGAGAAACAACGTATGAATAGTAATTCAATAAAACGTAAACTGGAAAAGATGGTAAAGCAAATATACAGTTGGCTTGAGAAATAACATTATTTCAGAGCTAATCACTAAATTGGAATGAGCAAGGAACAAGATTGACATGGCTGAAAATTATTAATTATACAGAAGAAAGGCTTGAAATAATCCCAATAAATGCAGAGGATGAAAAGGGACTAAAATAATTAGCTAAAAACATAAAACATATATTATATTATATTACTAAAAGTAGAGGCCTGAAAAATAATTTCCCTGAAACGAAAATGCAAATACATAGATCAAATGGGTATGTTCTAATCCAAGAAAAAAATGAATGTAGGATTATTTATATAAATATATTCTAGTTAAATTGCTGTACTTCAAAAACTGAATTCCTTATGCCTGCATGGGGGCAAGAAGTACACAGGTGATCACTCTACCTTTTTTTAGATTTTGCTACAAACCTAAAACCTGCTCTAAAAAAATAGTCTTAAAAAAGAGCTCTTCAGTTACTACACACACACACACACACGTACACTCACATGTCACCATAAAGGGAAAAATTGTTCAGTAACGAAGTGAAAGTTCTGATTAAAAAAAAAAAAAAAAACATAACCACAGATTTTATTGTCAGCTTAATTGTCTGCCTTCAGGTATATGAAATTTTTCCCTATAACCGTTGATGCACCTGTCCTTTAATCCTTTAAGTTACCTTTTTTTCCGTAGTTACAATGTATACTGTTTGGAGTGACATTCACCTAAGATTACAATGGTGATTTCTAAATAAAGGTGATCTTTTTCTTTTTTTCCTTGTACTTCTTTGTATTTTTGAATATTTTAAAATTATCATTCAGGAAAAGACTAGCACCTGAGAGTATTCCAAAAGAACCCAGTGGAAACTTTAAGGACTTTTACAGCCTAAACTTAGAAATCCCTTTGGCTATATTCTCTTGTTCAAACAACTTGAAAAGGCCAGCCCAATTCAAGGGGAGGAGATACAGACTCCACTTCTCAATGGAGGAGCAGCAAAGAATTTGACACCGTGTTTCATATATTTTCATTTTAATTGACAGATACTGACTTGCCTAAAATCACAGACTAGCTCCTTGAACTTTACAACACATAATTATCTTCATGCATTCCAGAACAGAACTGCTTTTAATGACAAATATATATGAATTACCTTGATGACACTCTAGGGGATCTAGTTTACAATCCTCATTTAATAATTAAGTAATTTTGAGCAAGTCATTTATATATTCTAGTCTCAACTTTTTTCACCTATAAAAGAAGCATGTTGGGTTATGTTAACTGAATCTTTTCTCTGGAAGATTATGCCTGCTAATACTGAAGGACTGAAGTCCTAGAGCAGCTTGTGGAGAGGGTAGTGCTCTCCTTCCTGCCCTACTGAAACAGCAAGGGGGCTGTGTGTTGCTAGAACCACAAGTCCATCTGTCAAGTAGGTGCCCGGTTTAAATGGTCACTAGCTCTGCTTCAGCTTTAGAATTAGAATTAGAATTAGAATTTAGAATTAGAATTAGAATTATCCTCTGTTATTTGGTAGTAAATCAGATCAACCTGGTTTCATTTACTGATAACTTCAGTGTTAACACAATAAAAGTGTTATTTCTTACTTGCAGGAAGTCCAAACAGCAGGGGCTGAGGATGGGAGCCGATTTGCTCCATGAAGTCGTTCAGGGACAAAGGCTCTTTACATTCTGTAGTCCCACCATCTGTTAGGAATTCATAGGCCTCCACTGAATTCTCCAAAGCCATTTGGCTGACAGAAGGAAAGAGAGAAAACAGACAAAATCACACTGTTGCCCATTCTGCATCAGCCTGAAAATGGCATATAACCCTTCTGCCTTCCATAGGCTGGAACTCAGTTGTATCCACTACATTTAAGAATGGGAAAAAGTCAATCCGTAAAGATAGAAGAAAGAGGAAATGGATTATGGTGACGACACAGCTGTCTGCAACAAGCAGGGTAGCACCAAGGTATTGTGCAAACCCAGATGAACTCATCCAGTTGTCCAGTGGAAACTTTAAGGACTTTTACAGCCTAAACTTAGAAATCCCTTTGGCTATATTCTCTTGTTCAAACAACTTGAAAAGGCCAGCCCAATTCAAGGGGAGGAGATACAGACTCCACTTCTCAATGGAGGAGCAGCAAAGAATTTGACACCGTGTTTCATATATTTTCATTTTAATTGACAGATACTGACTTGCCTAAAATCACAGACTAGCTCCTTGAACTTTACAACACATAATTATCTTCATGCATTCCAGAACAGAACTGCTTTTAATGACAAATATATATGAATTACCTTGATGACACTCTAGGGGATCTAGTTTACAATCCTCATTTAATAATTAAGTAATTTTGAGCAAGTCATTTATATATTCTAGTCTCAACTTTTTTCACCTATAAAAGAAGCATGTTGGGTTATGTTAACTGAATCTTTTCTCTGGAAGATTATGCCTGCTAATACTGAAGGACTGAAGTCCTAGAGCAGCTTGTGGAGAGGGTAGTGCTCTCCTTCCTGCCCTACTGAAACAGCAAGGGGGCTGTGTGTTGCTAGAACCACAAGTCCATCTGTCAAGTAGGTGCCCGGGTTTAAATGGTCACTAGCTCTGCTTCAGCTTTAGAATTAGAATTAGAATTAGAATTTAGAATTAGAATTAGAATTATCCTCTGTTATTTGGTAGTAAATCAGATCAACCTGGTTTCATTTACTGATAACTTCAGTGTTAACACAATAAAAGTGTTATTTCTTACTTGCAGGAAGTCCAAACAGCAGGGGCTGAGGATGGGAGCCGATTTGCTCCATGAAGTCGTTCAGGGACAAAGGCTCTTTACATTCTGTAGTCCCACCATCTGTTAGGAATTCATAGGCCTCCACTGAATTCTCCAAAGCCATTTGGCTGACAGAAGGAAAGAGAGAAAACAGACAAAATCACACTGTTGCCCATTCTGCATCAGCCTGAAAATGGCATATAACCCTTCTGCCTTCCATAGGCTGGAACTCAGTTGTATCCACTACATTTAAGAATGGGAAAAAGTCAATCCGTAAAGATAGAAGAAAGAGGAAATGGATTATGGTGACGACACAGCTGTCTGCCACGCTAATCTTAGAAGCAGGGTAGCACCAAGGTATTGTGCAAACCCAGATGAACTCATCCAGTTGTCTTTTAGAATGAAAAGAGAGAAGTCTTTGTTTCAAATTTCCTGCCTAAGGGATACCTAATATTGAATGCTAAAGGGAGAATGGGAACAAAGAAACTCTTACTTGTTCTTTTGTGTGTGAAGGCAGAGCTTTCAATTACAACCAGAAATGCTCATAAGAGGTACTATGGATGCTGAGAATGCTTCAGAACATGCTAACGTTCCTGTTAATGGCAATGTGTGCCAGTAAAATTAGCAACCCTTTCTTGGTGACCCAGGGCATTAGAGATTCCTGTTGGGATGTTCCTACCACATCTGCCCACACTGCTTGCTCTCACAGGCAGCCCTCTAAAGCTGCCACTTTTGTAGGCAGCACATTTACACACTATTTCATCAGAAATGCACCATCATGTGCTCGCAGTTTCCAAACAAGAATCTCAAAGGTGTGGAAAGAGGACTCTGCAATCAGAAACCATTCAAATTAAACAAATCTGTATTTGCTTGTAAAATGACCCACTCTCTTTTCATCATGTTCTTTAATGAGGCCTATTATTCTCATGTCCAAGGTTAAATGTCCATTCAGGTTTAACCAGTTTTCTCCTGATTTTCTGACTTGTACTTCAATGAGGTTATGATTTCAACTCTTGGGAGCTGAAGCCTTACTGAAGTTACTTTTTCTTTTTTAATTTTTTTTTTAAAGTTTGGCCTCTTTTATTGATTTTTTGTTTGTTTATTTTCATCCATCTTTATTCTTTGGCCTGTGTGGGTCTCCCATTGCATCAGCCTCACTCATTGCAGAGCACCAGCTCTGGGCACATGTGCTCCAGAGCACTGGCTTGTAACTGGATACACGGGTCCAGATGCTCTGCGGCACGTGGGATCTTCCTAGGCCAGGGATCGAATCGGTGCCCCTTGCATTTCAAGGCAGAGTGCTTTACCCACTGGACCATCATGGAAGCCCTGAAGTTACTTTTTTAAAGTACTTAATACCTATCTCAAAAGCAAAGATATGAGCAGATATGACAAGTAGCAAAGACTTTGAACCTTTAAGCAGTTGGCTATCATATCTACTTTCAAAGCAAGAGATTGACACAAAACAGAGGACTCTACTACATGCTGGAATACACCTGATACCTCACCATCCAACATTTTTGCTGGTTATTGCTATCTTTTATTTATTGATAAGAAACAGAATCAGAGAACAGCATTTTTTGAAGTATAAGACTGGTACTCTTGAATGATTTTGAATTTCATGCAGCATTACACAAAATTTAATCACATAGGGATAAGGACTTTCCCTTTCCCATTCTCTTTCAACTAAGTATGCCAAAGAGAAAGACTAAAGTTCTTGCTAGTATGTTTTAAATATACCACTAAATTTATTAATAATTGATTTCTTTTAATAAATAAGAATCAGGTCTTGGGCCCAGGGCCTTTGGTAGCTAATAGTGTTTTTCTATGGGTTTCCATGGAGGCTCAGTTGGTAAAGGATCTGGCTGTAAGGCAGGAGACCCTACTTCAACCCCTGGGTTGGGAAAATCCCCTAGAGAAGGAAATATCAACCCACTCCAGTATTTTTGCCTGGGAAATCCCATGGACAGAGGACCTTGGTGGCCTACAGTCCATGGAGTTGCAAGAGTCAGACACAACTTACAAATTAAGCCACCACAATATTTTTCTATAATTATTTTAGTATTTTAGTGCAATTATTTTTATAAGTGCCCTCTACTTATGTCCAAGTCATATCAATTTACATTTCTATCCATTATAAGAAGTCAATTTAAACAAAACGTTATATGTTAAATGAGATATTAATAAGTAATAAGTAATATTAAAAGTGGACATGGGTGTGGCAAGTATTCTAAGGGTAGGACAAGAATGAAAAACTGGCAAACAGGCTATGGTGAAATGATGTGACATACATTTAGCTATATGTATTGTCATTCTTGTAAGGAAAATGCAGGAAGAAGCAATACTATCAGAAGTAATTTTCTTTCTACTAAATTGCAAATTAGTATATTTATAGTTTGTATTGCTCTTCACAGGGGACATTCCATGCTAAGGAACAGTTATTTACACATATAAAAGCAGATGGAATTGGCTGTTATACAAGTGGGTAGGGTTTATTTCTTTCTTCTCTAAGAGTCATATTGCAAGTGGTCCAGGAGGTTATCCTGTTTCTTTTTGTTCCTCTTCCATCCCTGGCTCAGCTACAGGTTCAAAGATGCCTCACCACCCTGACCACATCCCATGTAGCAAGATGAAGAAAGAGACCAAAAGAGCAAAAGTGCCTTTTCTTTAAGTGCTATATCTTTGTAAAGACTAACTCAGAAAGGCCATATTTACAAATAAAAGAGGCTTACTGGTTGGTCATATGGTCCACTGAAAACCCCATTCCTATAGAAGAAGAGGAGGAGGAGGTTTATGACCAAACATCAGTCGGGCTAGAGATGTAACATCAGATCTGGAGGAGTTCTCCGAAAAGAAAAGATGAAATTACATTTAGTATTATTTTATCAAGCATTTTATAGTAACTTACTGTTCCATTCCATACCATTACATACAAACCCTTCAGTCTATAGTTGAAGACTCTTCACAACTGTCTACAATATAAAAATACGGCAGTAAGCTAAAAAAAAAACTGTTTGAAATGACAATAAGATCTGCTGCTTTTTTTAGAAACTGACTTTATCTGTGTGAACCTGGTAGTAAAGCAAGATGGGAATTTGAGCATTTAAGAGCATGTGTGTAGGGTTTATTTCTTAAAGATATTAACTGACACTAAAGCCTTGTAAGGTATTTTTATATTTTTAGCTCTGTTAAATGACCAGCAGGTCACAGAAAGTAAACTTAAGACTCCCACAGAAGAGGCTGACACTGACAAATGAAAATGAGGTTAAACAGAATCATTATAAAAATCCCTCTGGTAGAACTTCAGAAAAACAGAAGTTAATGCCAGATGCTTCTGTTACACAGCTCATCCAATTTAAGTCTACATAAGAATCCAAAAAGCTTGATTCTGAGACTTCCATAGCAAATGTTCAGGGTTTGTGGGGCAGCAGGACTTGTGCATTTACCAACACTGGGACATTTTGTAGGAGGCCCCCAAGAGGGCAAAATACTATCAGAAGTAATTTTCTTTCTACTAAATTGCAAATTAGTATATTTATAGTTTGTATTGCTCTTCACAGGGGACATTCCATGCTAAGGAACAGTTATTTACACATATAAAAGCAGATGGAATTGGCTGTTATACAAGTGGGTAGGGTTTATTTCTTTCTTCTCTAAGAGTCATATTGCAAGTGGTCCAGGAGGTTATCCTGTTTCTTTTTGTTCCTCTTCCATCCCTGGCTCAGCTACAGGTTCAAAGATGCCTCACCACCCTGACCACATCCCATGTAGCAAGATGAAGAAAGAGACCAAAAGAGCAAAAGTGCCTTTTCTTTAAGTGCTATATCTTTGTAAAGACTAACTCAGAAAGGCCATATTTACAAATAAAAGAGGCTTACTGGTTGGTCATATGGTCCACTGAAAACCCCATTCCTATAGAAGAAGAGGAGGAGGAGGTTTATGACCAAACATCAGTCGGGCTAGAGATGTAACATCAGATCTGGAGGAGTTCTCCGAAAAGAAAAGATGAAATTACATTTAGTATTATTTTATCAAGCATTTTATAGTAACTTACTGTTCCATTCCATACCATTACATACAAACCCTTCAGTCTATAGTTGAAGACTCTTCACAACTGTCTACAATATAAAAATACGGCAGTAAGCTAAAAAAAAAACTGTTTGAAATGACAATAAGATCTGCTGCTTTTTTTAGAAACTGACTTTATCTGTGTGAACCTGGTAGTAAAGCAAGATGGGAATTTGAGCATTTAAGAGCATGTGTGTAGGGTTTATTTCTTAAAGATATTAACTGACACTAAAGCCTTGTAAGGTATTTTTATATTTTTAGCTCTGTTAAATGACCAGCAGGTCACAGAAAGTAAACTTAAGACTCCCACAGAAGAGGCTGACACTGACAAATGAAAATGAGGTTAAACAGAATCATTATAAAAATCCCTCTGGTAGAACTTCAGAAAAACAGAAGTTAATGCCAGATGCTTCTGTTACACAGCTCATCCAATTTAAGTCTACATAAGAATCCAAAAAGCTTGATTCTGAGACTTCCATAGCAAATGTTCAGGGTTTGTGGGGCAGCAGGAGGCTTGGTTAGCATTTACCAACACTGGGACATTTTGTAGGAGGCCCCCAAATCATATAACTTAATTTATAGGAAGACCCTGAGCTCTGTTGTAGAGATAAGACTTAAATAATATTCATCATCGTGACACTATCATTGGGAAAATAACTTCCAAACTTTCAATACCCTAGAAATAGTTGTGACATGTGATAAGCAGAAAATTTAGCCAAGTTCTCCAAAGAATAGCATAGCTTTCAGTCCAGTAAAAAAATTAAAATAGTGTGGAAATGATTACTAGAACAGAGTTATATTATTACTCATTGCTCAAATGGTAACCAAATATAAGTATACACTTAAAATTGGCATAGTCACTGTGGAAAACAGTAAGGATGTGCCTCTAAAAGTTAAAAATAGAACTACCATATGACCTAAGTCTTCCCAGGTGATGCTAGTGTTTTAAAAAAATCAAAAAAACACCTGCCAATGCAGGAGACATAAGAGACACATGTTCAATCACTGGGTGGGGAAGATTCCCTGGAGAAGGGCATGGCAACCCACTCCAGTATTCTTGCCTGGGGAATCCTCATGGACAGAGGAGTCTGGCAGGCCACAGTCCATTGGGTCTCAAAGAGTTAAACACAACTGAAGTCACTTAGCAAACACCATATGGCCCAGCAATTTCACTTGTGGGTATCTAATTCAAAAAGATATAGAAACCCCTATTGTTCATTGAGCATTATTTACAACAGCCAAGATATGGCAGCAACCCAAGGGCACATAAATAAACCAATGGATACAGAGGATGTAGTATATTTATTTCTTAAAGATATTAACTGACACTAAAGCCTTGTAAGGTATTTTTATATTTTTAGCTCTGTTAAATGACCAGCAGGTCACAGAAAGTAAACTTAAGACTCCCACAGAAGAGGCTGACACTGACAAATGAAAATGAGGTTAAACAGAATCATTATAAAAATCCCTCTGGTAGAACTTCAGAAAAACAGAAGTTAATGCCAGATGCTTCTGTTACACAGCTCATCCAATTTAAGTCTACATAAGAATCCAAAAAGCTTGATTCTGAGACTTCCATAGCAAATGTTCAGGGTTTGTGGGGCAGCAGGAGGCTTGGTTAGCATTTACCAACACTGGGACATTTTGTAGGAGGCCCCCAAATCATATAACTTAATTTATAGGAAGACCCTGAGCTCTGTTGTAGAGATAAGACTTAAATAATATTCATCATCGTGACACTATCATTGGGAAAATAACTTCCAAACTTTCAATACCCTAGAAATAGTTGTGACATGTGATAAGCAGAAAATTTAGCCAAGTTCTCCAAAGAATAGCATAGCTTTCAGTCCAGTAAAAAAATTAAAATAGTGTGGAAATGATTACTAGAACAGAGTTATATTATTACTCATTGCTCAAATGGTAACCAAATATAAGTATACACTTAAAATTGGCATAGTCACTGTGGAAAACAGTAAGGATGTGCCTCTAAAAGTTAAAAATAGAACTACCATATGACCTAAGTCTTCCCAGGTGATGCTAGTGTTTTAAAAAAAAAAAAAAAAAAAAAAACACCTGCCAATGCAGGAGACATAAGAGACACATGTTCAATCACTGGGTGGGGAAGATTCCCTGGAGAAGGGCATGGCAACCCACTCCAGTATTCTTGCCTGGGGAATCCTCATGGACAGAGGAGTCTGGCAGGCCACAGTCCATTGGGTCTCAAAGAGTTAAACACAACTGAAGTCACTTAGCAAACACCATATGGCCCAGCAATTTCACTTGTGGGTATCTAATTCAAAAAGATATAGAAACCCCTATTGTTCATTGAGCATTATTTACAACAGCCAAGATATGGCAGCAACCCAAGGGCACATAAATAAACCAATGGATACAGAGGATGTAGTATATATATTTCAATGGAATATTTCTCAGCCATAAAGAGTGATGTCTGGCCATTTGTGACAACATAAATGGATCCAGAGAGTATTAGGCTAAGTCAAATATTTCACTTATGCATAGAATCTAAAAAAGAAAACAAATGAGCAAACACAACAAAACAGAAATAAGACTCAGAGATACAGAGAACAAACTGTTGATTGTCATAGGGACAAGGGATGGAAGGATGGATGAAATAGATGAGGGAGACTAAGAGGTACAAACTTTAAGTCATAAGGTGAATGCCACCAGGATGTACTGAACAACATAGAGAATATAGTCAATGATATTGTAATAGCTTTGTGTGATGAGCAACAGTAAACAGACTTAACATGATCACTTTGTAAAGTATAACAATTTCAAATCACTATGTTGTGTACCTGAAACTAAACTAATATTGTAAGTAAATCATACTTTTTAAAAAAGATGAATAAGTACTAGGGATGCAATGTACAGCTGGATGACTATAGCTATAGTCATCTTGTATGTGGAATCTAAAATATGATACAAATGGCCTTTTTTTACAATGTGGAAAGAGAATCACAGATTTTGACAATAAATTTACAGTTACCAAAGGGGAAAATTGAGGGAGAGAGATACATTAGGAGTTTGAGATGAACAGACACACACTACTATATAAAAGAGATAACCAACAACATACATGCTATGTGATACAGGGAACTCTACCCAATATTCTGTAATAACCTATATGAGAGAAGAATCTGAAAATGAATGAATACATGTAAATGTAAACCGAATCACTTTGAGGTACACCTGAAACCTACACAACATTGTAAATCAATCATACTCCAATAAAAGTTTTTAAAAAGTAATGTTGAGAAAATTAGCTTAACTGGTATAGGTATAGCTCTGCATATATTTGCAGAATAAGTACAGCCTTGGTCCTCACTTCAAGCCTAGCTATTCTGCATTGAAGTATTAATTAGAAAAGAGTAAGAACCATGAAAAAAGGAACGATAGCAACTGGATAAATTCTAGAGAAGCTAGGGATCTTGAACCTCAAAATTTTGCTTTACCATTTTGGGCAGTGAAAACAACCCATTCTTGCTGTCTAAGGAAACTGGACTCTTCTTGCCTAAAGAACCAGAACTAATCTTTCCAAGAAAGTTGCCTCCAGGAAAATTTAAATCTTCCCTTCTTGTTACTCCTTACCTATAAATATATTAAAATCCAAGATGTTAGGCATAAAGGAGGAGGAAGCAGCATATATAATATCGTAAGACTTTGCCAATATACATGAACTGAAACCTGGAGAATACTTTCCATAATGCAGTCTAAGGGGCTAGAAGAGGGTAGAAGGACTGCAATACTGGCTGAAACCAAATTTATTGATGCTGGAGGAATAACAAAAAATTTGAATTTAATGTGCTAAAGTAGCTTGGATTCCCTAGTTTGATTGCTTGACTAAAATTTAGAATCAAATACCATTTATGCTAACGGGTGTTGAAAAACCAGAATGAACCTACAATTCTGTGGTGAATCAAATATTTAAGATAATTGGGATGCTTCAGTGATTTTATGGGCTTTCCTGGTAGCTCAACTGGTAAAGAATCCGCTTGCAATGCAGGAGACCCAGGTTCAATTCCTGATTTGGGAAGGTCCCCTAGAGGAAGACATGGCAACCCACTCCAGTATTCTTGCCTTGAGAGTCTCCATGAACAGAAGAGTCTGGTGGGCTACAGTCCATGGAGTGCAAAGAGTCAGATGCAACTGAGTGAGTAAGCACTGCACAGTGACTTTATAATCCCCCATCTTCTGATTATGTCCCGGGTTAACATAGTGGGAAATGCTGCTATCGTTGGAAAAGAACCTAATGCTGTAAAAGCAACAGGAGAAGCGAGTGGCAGAGGATGAGGTGATTAGATAGTATCACAGACTCAATGAAGGTGAGTTTGAACAAGCTCTGGGAGATAGTGAAGGACAGGAAGCCTGACATGCTACAGCCCGTGGGGTCACAAAGAGTCGGACATGACTTAGTGACTGAACAACAACAAACGGTATCATCTGTAGATAACTATTTTCCTTCAAAAAGAAAACAGTATTTTATGGCTTGCCAGTGAGAGTAAATAGAGACTGAAGGCTTGAATTTTTGCCCTTAGGTTGCCATATTTTTTAAGCTGCCCATGATTTAATGGGATGTTGTCTGACCCCTGAGTCAGAAAGTTGAGTGTTCACAGCAACAATCCTCATCAGGAAAAATAGTATAAAGGAGATGAGAATTAGGTAGCTCCCAAGACACAAATAACAGCAAATGACTCAGGATCCCATAACTCCAACTAGAGCTTCATCTTCCTCTCAGCCTACACTGGTTACTTCATGGGAAATTCACAATGACCAGTCAAATGATGAAGAAAGTATTCAGACAACTTTGTACCCGATTCTGGCACTGCCCAAATGGAAGAGCTGTGGCACTGCAGCTCCATTCCATGGATAGCCACAAAGTACAACAGTGAGAGAAATCTCTCTGTTGGCAGGATTTAGAATCAAATATTTAAGATAATTCTGTGGTGAATCAAATATTTAAGATAGTTGGGATGCTTCAGTGATTTTATGGGCTTCCCCCGTAGCTCGACTGGTAAAGAATCCGCTTGCAATGCAGGAGACCCAGGTTCAATTCCTGATTTGGGAAGGTCCCCTAGAGGAAGACATGGCAACCCACTCCAGTATTCTTGCCTTGAGAGTCTCCATGAACAGAAGAGTCTGGTGGGCTACAGTCCATGGAGTGCAAAGAGTCAGATGCAACTGAGTGAGTAAGCACTGCACAGTGACTTTATAATCCCCCATCTTCTGATTATGTCCCGGGTTAACATAGTGGGAAATGCTGCTATCGTTGGAAAAGAACCTAATGCTGTAAAAGCAACAGGAGAAGCGAGTGGCAGAGGATGAGGTGATTAGATAGTATCACAGACTCAATGAAGGTGAGTTTGAACAAGCTCTGGGAGATAGTGAAGGACAGGAAGCCTGACATGCTACAGCCCGTGGGGGTCACAAAGAGTCGGACATGACTTAGTGACTGAACAACAACAAACGGTATCATCTGTAGATAACTATTTTCCTTCAAAAAGAAAACAGTATTTTATGGCTTGCCAGTGAGAGTAAATAGAGACTGAAGGCTTGAATTTTTGCCCTTAGGTTGCCATATTTTTTAAGCTGCCCATGATTTAATGGGATGTTGTCTGACCCCTGAGTCAGAAAGTTGAGTGTTCACAGCAACAATCCTCATCAGGAAAAATAGTATAAAGGAGATGAGAATTAGGTAGCTCCCAAGACACAAATAACAGCAAATGACTCAGGATCCCATAACTCCAACTAGAGCTTCATCTTCCTCTCAGCCTACACTGGTTACTTCATGGGAAATTCACAATGACCAGTCAAATGATGAAGAAAGTATTCAGACAACTTTGTACCCGATTCTGGCACTGCCCAAATGGAAGAGCTGTGGCACTGCAGCTCCATTCCATGGATAGCCACAAAGTACAACAGTGAGAGAAATCTCTCTGTTGGCAGGATTTAGAATAGTACTTTTTCTTTTTCATTTTGCCTGGAAAGAGAGATATGTTTTAATGTGTGCATCTGCATTGATTTATAGGCCATGATAATGGTTTGGTAGATGCCAAAAATTTGGAAGAAACACAATTAGAAAATTGATGACAAGAAGGTCTGGGAATGAGATAATGACCTCTCTGTATGAACACAGAGTATAAGGGTATTTATGCTGTTGTTGTATAGTTGCTATGTTGTGTCTGACTCTGAGACCCCATGGACGTACCCCACCAGTCTCCTCTGTCCATGGAATTCTCCAAGTAAGACTACTAGAGTGGGTTGCCATGCCCTCCTCCAGGGGATCTTTCTGACTCTGGGATCAAACCCATGTGTCCTGTGTTAGTAGGTGGGTTATTTACCACTGAGCCACCAGGAAGCCCAAAGATATTTGTATCATATGTACAATCATGTAAATGAATAAATTCTGTGAAAGAGGAATTTAATGACCAAATGGAGCAGATAATTCACTCTGTAGATATCAGTCAGCCTCTTTCAAAAACCACTCCATCCTTGCCAATGTGTTTGTGCATAAAGGGGTCCTGATGGTAAGAATGTAGGTTATGCTTTCACTCAGTTTCATGAGCTTCTAATCCTCAGAGACAATATGTCTTGACTACTTCTGAGTTTCCAGCCTGCCAACAGCAGCAACCAAGACTGATTTTCCTGAAATACAATAATTCCCTAGAAAATATGGCACCTACCCCTCTGTGGAAAAGGAAACATTTTGTTCTCATTGGGATAGACATCTATTCTAGAGATGTATTCTCCTTCCATATGTACATTATTTTGACAGAAATACCATCCAAAGATTTACAGAAATCTTGCACATCACTGTGGGATTCTGCACAGCATTGCTCCCGATCAAGGAACTCATTTTATAGCAAATAAATTTCATCAATGGATTATGTTAATGAAATCCACTGAGTTGGCCTCATACTGTATAATTCAATGGACTTTTGAAGACTCAGTTACAGTGCCAGCTAGGTGACAAAGCAATGTTGACATGGCTAATATCTTCCAGTATGATGTAATGCTCTAAACAGCAATCAATATATGGTGGAAATTTCCTTATAGCAAGGATTCTTGGGTACAGAAATCAGTAGGTGGAAATGAGAGTAGTTCCTCTCACTATTACTCTTAATAACCCTCCAGAAAAAGTTTTGCTTTTCATCACTGTGACTTTGTAATCTGATGGTTTAATAATCTTAATTCTCAAGATATAGGTGCTTCCACAAGGGGACACAACAATTGTTTCATTAAATTGGAAGCTGAGAGTGCCACCTGGCCATGCTGAAGTACTTAGAACCCTGAACCAACAGGCGGCAAATGTTACAGCTCCATCTGGGGTCATCAATCCTATCTGTCAAGGACACTTATTGAGAGAGTTGTTTGATTTTTATGCAATGGAGTAGGTAAGGATTCAGGAGATCTTTAAAGCATGGGTCAGTTTCAATTATTCAGGAAGCATACACGAACACACAGAAATGCAAAAGAATTAAGGGGGGGCAGGTAGGTTTCCTTGAGAAAACTTAAGGAAAAAGGAAGCAGTAATCGGTATGAGTATCTTCTGACCATAATTCAGATCTGACATCTGTGCGTAGAGACTGGTAGGTCAAGCCTCTGACTGTGAGAGAGCTTGAAAAAGCCCTGGTTAGTCCCATAGGGGTCTTGAGCCAAAGGTTTCCTATAGAGGAGTCCCTTATTAGACCAAATAGTCAGGCCCTTGTACCCCCAGGGGAACGCTCAGTTGTGGGCTGGGATTCTCCATGGCAGGGCGGGTGGCCTCAGTCTGTGGACAAAGGAAACATTTTGTTCTCATTGGGATAGACATCTATTCTAGAGATGTATTCTCCTTCCATATGTACATTATTTTGACAGAAATACCATCCAAAGATTTACAGAAATCTTGCACATCACTGTGGATTCTGCACAGCATTGCTCCCGATCAAGGAACTCATTTTATAGCAAATAAATTTCATCAATGGATTATGTTAATGAAATCCACTGAGTTGGCCTCATACTGTATAATTCAATGGACTTTTGAAGACTCAGTTACAGTGCCAGCTAGGTGACAAAGCAATGTTGACATGGCTAATATCTTCCAGTATGATGTAATGCTCTAAACAGCAATCAATATATGGTGGAAATTTCCTTATAGCAAGGATTCTTGGGTACAGAAATCAGTAGGTGGAAATGAGAGTAGTTCCTCTCACTATTACTCTTAATAACCCTCCAGAAAAAGTTTTGCTTTTCATCACTGTGACTTTGTAATCTGATGGTTTAATAATCTTAATTCTCAAGATATAGGTGCTTCCACAAGGGGACACAACAATTGTTTCATTAAATTGGAAGCTGAGAGTGCCACCTGGCCATGCTGAAGTACTTAGAACCCTGAACCAACAGGCGGCAAATGTTACAGCTCCATCTGGGGTCATCAATCCTATCTGTCAAGGACACTTATTGAGAGAGTTGTTTGATTTTTATGCAATGGAGTAGGTAAGGATTCAGGAGATCTTTAAAGCATGGGTCAGTTTCAATTATTCAGGAAGCATACACGAACACACAGAAATGCAAAAGAATTAAGGGGGGGCAGGTAGGTTTCCTTGAGAAAACTTAAGGAAAAAGGAAGCAGTAATCGGTATGAGTATCTTCTGACCATAATTCAGATCTGACATCTGTGCGTAGAGACTGGTAGGTCAAGCCTCTGACTGTGAGAGAGCTTGAAAAAGCCCTGGTTAGTCCCATAGGGGTCTTGAGCCAAAGGTTTCCTATAGAGGAGTCCCTTATTAGACCAAATAGTCAGGCCCTTGTACCCCAGAACGCTCAGTTGTGGGCTGGGATCTCCATGGCAGGGCGTGGCCTCAGTCTGAATTCTGTAGCAGATCCAGAAGATGCTACAGCTGGAGTTTGTCAGCTCACTGCACTCTTTTTGGCAGGTTGTTTTGAAGGAGATCAGAGTGGTGCATCTCTATGACTAAAAACAGTTCACCCATCATGCTATGCAAACCTGTTTTTTCATATACATTCAAAAGAAGATCTATGGCTCTGGTGAGCCTCTCTCCTTGAGAGAAAATTTATTAGTGGGATGAACTGTAGCCTTCATCACTGAAGCGGGTCTGTGGTCTGCAGCTGGTACTCATTACCTTCTTTCCCCTCTAGGTATTCTATTTTTTTTTTTTTACCCTTAGCTATCATCTTGACAGTTCTTACTTATTTAGTGCTGTGACCTATACATCCTTCTTTTTTTTTTTTTTTAAGATTTATTTATTTATTTACTTTGGGCGGGGGTCGGGTTGGGGAGGGAGGGGAGTGGGCGGGCCACTTCTATTGGTCTTTCATTTCTCTATTTTCATTAGTCTTCGTTCTTTGGCTCCTGTCGGCCTTCCATCATGGTGGCGTCTGTCGTTGCAGAGCACCGGCTCTGGGCGCATGTGCTCCAGAGCTCCGGCTTGGTGATTGGACGCATCAGTCCAGCTGCTCCGCGGCACGTGGGTTCTTCTCAGGCCAGGGCTCAAACCCACGCCCCTTGCACTGCAAGGCGGTGTCCTTACCCACTGGACCACCAGGGGAAGCCCTATACGTCCTTCTTAAGAGTTCTAGGCCCCTGTTCATGCACACTTTTCAGGCATAGATTGCCTCTCCTTGTCCATTCATATCCAAGAGTCAGGAGGCATCCAAGTGGACCACCTAAGTGCAACAGTTATTCCTCCCTACCTTCACAGTGTGACTGCAATTCTTCTTATCAGAGTCAATTATCCCTGCTAAGATGTTACCTACCCTTCTCTGCTTGTCCAAAAGCACAAGTGCTCAAGTGGTAGCCACAGTTATAGCTCAATGAGACCTTTCTTGTGTCTTACAGAAATAACAAGCCTCATTTGGAAACCAAGACTTCTTACTTTGCAGAGAGTAGAGTTGAGATGGGAGGTATAAAGTCTTTCAGCAGGTCATTGTGAATGTTAGTAAGGGCAGCCAATCCTGCCTCTGACCCTTGGTTTTTATACCCAGTCATCCATATTTTTCAATTCCTATGCTAGCAGGAGACAACTGGGCCCCTACAAACATGATTTGTCACATTTCTTAATCTTCATAGGAATAATGCTCCGGAGGTATGTGTCTTATTAATTCTTCAAGCAAACTGGCCCTTTCTTGCTCATTCTGTCTAATCAGCATTATGTAATTAATGTAACAGATCAATGTGCTATTCTATACGATGTCCAGGATATCTGCCTGATAGGAGTAGAAACCTCCCACATGGCTTCCTCTGATACCATGGCAGGGGTAATCTCAGTACCAGCAAACAGTGGTGAGGGGCATTACTCTCTAGTAGACCTCCTCTGGCACTGTCCCAACAGTGAAAGGAAGGGGTAGCTCTTTATTGCTGGGCGCTGTGAAATCTATTTGCCCTCATGTGGTCTCCATTGACACCTTGGGGTGGTAGGTCTCATTTACTACCAGTGGGAAATGAAAGATTTCCCTCCCTGCTTGGCCTTCTCTGAACTTACCCCAGTAAGGGCACTGGAATGCCTCCTTATAGCCTGCTAATGGAAGAATTCTAGGCTTTTGCTTTTGTAAGAGGTGTGTGTGTAGGTGAAACCATAGGGTTATTTTTTTTTTTTCCTTTTTCTTTAAACATTTATTTATTTTGGCGGGGGTGGGGAGGGAGGGGGGTGGGCGGGCCACTTCCACTGGTCTTTCGTTTGTCTAGTTTCATCCATCTTTTGTTCTTTGGCCCGTGTGGGCCTCCCATCACGGTGGCCTCTGTTGTCGCAGAGTGCCGGCTATGGGTGCATGCACTCCAGAGCTCCGGCTCGGTAATTGGACATATCGGTCCAGCCGCTCCATGGCACGTGGGATCTTCCCAGGCCAGGGATCGAACTGGCGCCCCTTGCACTGCAAGGCGGTGTCCTTACCCACTGGACCACCAGGGAAGCTCAACCATAGGGTTTTTTCCACAATGTTTAGTTGGAGTACAACAGTTATTATCCACAAGTTTTATGTCTTGCTAGCATACCCCTTTCCTGGTACTTTGACTAGCTGGAACAGATTTTTGTTGGAGTTTTTGTCTGTGCCTGTTAGCACTTCCAGGTCACTGATTCTTTAAGTTTGGGATACATGAGACAAATATAAAACCCAGAGAATTCACCATTATATTATTTCTTGAGCAGCAAGGTCCCTAGACAGTCAGGCTTCTCTCTACTTTTCAGAGACTTCTTATGTTTATTTTATATATAAAGTTAAGAATTTTTCATTTGTACTTAGTAGGAGGGATAGAAAGAAAGCACAGGTACTCCATCTTTCTGGAAGGGGAAGTGCAGCTTGTGTCTTTAAAATTTTAATTCTGATCGTTACACTCAATGCACTAAAGTCTCCAAAAATCTCCCTTAGTAGCTAGAGTAAAACCCAAAACCCTGATAATGCCCAACTAGATCCTATTCAAATAGCTACCAGTTTGCCTGCTATTTCCCCCCTCACTCAGTCTCTGGTACCAAATAGGCAATCAATACATAATTTTGAATTAATGAATTAAATAAGTGATCTCTCTTTAATATTGAAAAAATCACTTGAGCAACCACATTCCCAGAGCAACAAGTCTCTTGTATCTCTCTTTGAATTACCCAAGAATTTCCTGAGAACCTCAGAGGCTAGGCAATTCCAAAGGGTTTGTAGTAGAAAGGATTCTAAAAATGCTCCCCCAGGGTTTCTTGCCTAACAGCAAGGACTATGACAAAATATCATGCTCATAAATAAATCATGTTGCATGTCAAAAGGGCTTTGCCAATAGAATTAAGGTTACTAATTAGTTGACTTTAGGTTATTAATTAGTTGATTGCCCTTAAAATAGACTGCTCTAGATTATCCAGCCAAGTCTAATATCATTCCTTTAAAAGAAGAGGAAGGCAAGGAAGTGGAAAGCATGATTAAGACCTGACATGCCATTACTGGTATGAAGATAGAGGGGCCTTGTGAGAAAGAGGTTGAATTAAGGAGTTAAATGAGGCCCTGTGGTCAATTACAAGCAAGGAAGCATGCACTCAACCCTACAGCTGCAAGGCACTGACTTCTGCCAACGACTCTAATGAGGTCAGAAGCAGATTTTCCCCAGACGAGAGCCTGGCACGGTCAACACCTGGATTCCAGTCTCTGAGCCCCTGAACAGAGAATCCAGCCATGCTGCACTCAGACTTCTGACCTATAGAATCTGTGGCTAATAAATAGGTATGCCTTAAACCTCTACATTTGTGGTGATTTGTAGATATAGGGACCATTCCTGAGTCCAATGCCAGAGAAAGTGCTAGAGGAGTTAACTGGCTCCTTCTCTCCTCCATATATATTAGTTTTCTGCTGTCATTGCTTCTGTAAATATGTTTACATTATTGCTGTTGAAAACAACTCATCTTGTACTGTTAGCACATCCTTGACCAGCTGTGTGGTGAAGCATAGGTTTTCCAATTCTCAGAATAGTGTTATTATTCTTAAGAAAACTCAAGTGCACAAACTTACAATTGAAGAATTATAACTGAAGATTGCACTTACTGACTTGGTCACTTTCTTTTTTAAATATTTATTTATTTGACTGTTGCAGGTCTTAGTTGTAGCATGTGGTATCTAGTTTATTGACCAGGGATCAGACCCCAGGCCCTCTGCATTGGGAGCTTGGAGTCTTAGCCACTGGACCACCAAGGAAGTCCCAGTCATTGTTTTTTTTAAAATGCTACTACTTCAAGGTGGCTTGGTTCAGGAGTCTTTCTAGCTTCAGCCGTGACTGTGCTGGAATCGGCCATCCTCAAGAACAATTTAGGCCTGGGGCAAGAAACTATTAGTCACTCAGGATGAAGAATGGTTTTGATTTGCCTCACACTTAAATATCATTTAATATGAATGGCAGGTGTTGAATTCTGTTCCTCCAGATCCATAGGTTGAAGTCCTAATTGCTGGTACCTCAAAATGTGACCCCTTTTGGAGATACGGTCTTTTTTATGTATTCATTCATTTATTTATTTTTAATTGAAGGCTAATTGCTTTACAATGCTTGTGTTGGTTTCTGTCATACATGAACATGAATCAGCCATCGGTATACATATGTCCTCTTCCTCCTGAAACTTCCTCCCACCTCTCACCTGACCCTAACCCTCTAGGTTGTAACAGAGTACTGCTTTGAGGTCTGAGAGCCATACAGCAAATTCCCTCTGGCTCATTTACATAAGGGAGTGTGTATTGGATGCTACTCCCTCCGTTTGACCCACCCTCTCCTTCCTGGCTCCGTGTCCATCTGTCTGTGCCTCCTTTGCTACCCGGCAAATAGGTTCATCAGTACCATCTTTCTGGATCCCATAAAAAGTCATTAATACACAATATTTGTTTTTGGAGATAGGGGCTTAACAGAAGCAATCAAGAAGTGATCAAGATTTAAGTTAAGGTCATTAGGTTGTGCCCAAGGCAATATGACTGGTTTATCCCTTACTGTAATGCAGCAGGCTGAGTGAGCAGCCTTTAGGCCCTGGCTGTTATTGCGAGATCCTTATCTCAAGACAACGCGAGACTGCGAGACTATCTCAAGACAACGCGAGACTGCGAGACTAGGAGAGCTTCAGACCCTTAACCAATACTAGTCCAGCTGTGGTCCTTGGGGCAGAGAGTGTGGCGAGAGGTGGATTGCAGTCTTCTCCCAGGGCCCTTCAGGGTCTTCAGTGGAAGGTAAGCCGGGCCGGGGGTGCTGAGGATGGGCTGAAGACTGTGTCCCGGGGAACTCTAGAGGCCTTGCCATGGCTGGCCAGGCCCAGGCCTTGAAACAGTAGTGAATCTCTCTCCCATTCCCACTTCTGTGAGGGAGAGAAGCTGGGGGTGCTGAGGAAGGGCTGAGGGCTGTGTCCCACAAAACACCAGAGGCCTCGCCATGGCTCGCCAGGCCTAGGCCTTGAAACAGCAGTGACTCTCCCATCCCCACTTAATCATGGCGGCGGTCCCCATGGGTTGTGGTCCATGGGACCCAGCCTCTTTAGGCAGCCTGGGGTGCTTGTCTGGGTCCTGGGGTTCTGACTCCCTCACTGATAAAGGCTGGTCAGGGTCTGAGGACCAGGCCCTAAAGGCCCTGAAAGCTGCCTCTGTAGCTGGGACGGGCCACTGGCAGGAGGACTCAGACTGGGTGCTGAATACACGCCCAGGTGAAAGCGAACCGCCTCCTCTCAGCCTGCTTGCCCTTCCTTATCAGAACGGGGAATAACAGAAGCACTGGTTTTGGTAGAGGTTTACAGGGTCATTGCTAAACCTTTCTTTACTCCAGACTCTGATATTTTAATATCGTTTGGCCTCGCTGTGTGTCGGGCACACAGGCTTGCATTTGGTAACATTATCAGAGGGGAAAAATTTAGACAAAGAGGTAGGACAATGTGAAGAAACATAGGGAAAAGATGGTACCTTACAAGCAGGGAGAGATGCCTAGAGCAGACCCTTTCTTTACAGCATTCAGAAGGAATCAACCCACCGCCCTCTGGCACCTTGATTTTGGACTTCTAGCCTCTAGAATGATGAGATGGTTAAGGTATGTTGTTTCTGGCACCCAGATCGTGAGACTTTGTTAAGACAGCTCTAGCAAGCTAGCATAGTGAGTGTGTACTCTACAAATGACACCTTTCCTTGAACCTTATAAGCAGCATGCATGCGTGTGGTCAGTTGCTTCATTCGTGTGCCACTCTTTGCTACCTTATGGGCTGTAGCCCGCCAGGCTCCTCTGTCCATGGGATTCTCCAGGCAAGAATACTGGAGTGGGTTGCCATGTCCTCCTCCAGGGAATCTTTCCAACCCAAGTATAAAACCCTGGCCTACCACGTTGCAGGCAGATTCTTTACTGCCTGCATGCCACCAGGGTAGCCTGTCCCTTCTCCAGGGGATCTTCCCAACCCAGGGATCGAACCGGGGTCTCCTGCATTGCAGGAGAATTCTAGTCTTTATCAACTTAGCTACCAGAGAAGCCCTTATAAGCAGCAGCTGTACATATTAACTTTACATACCTGGAGCCCTGCAGAAACTTGCATTTGTCAGCCTTTGCAGTGAACCTGGATAAACAAATCATTCTTTCCCTTCCCTCTGATGAGCACCCCAGGATCCATTCATTCCAGGGTTTGCCCTGGGCTTTTTCAGTTTTAACACTTAACCATCCCATGTCCTGAAAAACCTCTCAGTTCCAGGCAAACTGAAAATGCTAGTCTCTCTAAATCCTTTCCTGCCTGAAAATCTTAATTGGAATTATACCAGTCAATCAGGGAATTTCTAAGAATGTTGAACATCTCTAAATGTGGGATTGATATCTTGATCATCTTGCTCCCAGGGGACATATGAGCTACTAAGCACATTTTCAACCTCCTCTTTAATGGTCTCTTCTCTGAAATCAGGATACTGGAAAAGAGTCACTACTTTAAGCTGCTTTATCACTTACTCCCAGAGCGATGAGTGTTGCCTTGTGTTACATCAATACGAACAGGGCAGACTATTGAAATTACTCTTTCCAGAGCAAGTAAATGCTGCTCCAACCCAGTTTACAATCTCCACCTAAGTCAATATGTTGCCGGCAATTTGAAATGGAATCTTCCTCAGAAAGAAAGTTTAAAGTTCTACTGCCATTTCCCACTCCGTTGAGAACTCTGAGAGCAGAGACTGTGATGTGTTCATTCTGTTTTTGGAATGCCCTGAACCACTCCTGGCAAATGTCAGTAAGGTTTTATGGAAGAAGTCCAAGCATGAAATAACTAGGTCCCAGACGGGCAGTAAGGTTTTATGGAATAAATCCAAGCATGAAATAACTAGGGATGTGGGATAGAACACAAACGAATTGATGGATTAAATTACATTAGCAGGAAAGAGAGTTGTGAAGGGGGCAAAAAGCTGAATAAAATCCAAAAGTTTTAGAGTTGGGGAACAAGCAGGCAGCAGGGAACCATGAACAAAGAGGATGAGAGCTCTGCTTCTTCGACTGAATTGAGTGGAAAACTAAAGTTTTCTTGAAGGATGAAAAGAGTAATTTCAGAAATAGAGAAGTCAGAGATGTAATGCAGTTTGAGAGGTGTCTGAATATAAGAGATATATATGAAATGTAAGGAGCTCTTAGAGGCAGTTAGACTCCCAAAGAAAGATAGTCCTCCAGAAAGGATCATAACCAAATTACGGGATTATGGAGTCAACAAAGACTCCGTAATTTATTTCAAGGGCAAATAAAGAGATAAAAGGAGAAACAAGAATAAGATGGTTGTGTCAAACCAGGCAGGGCACAGTACTGTCAAATATAGAGAAAGGAGGATAAGAATTGACACTGATTTAGGTGTCTATGGTCATTTTTTAATTTAAATAATTTCAGTAAAATGGAAACAGTGGACTTCATAATGAAGAACCACAAAATTTGAAAAACAAACAAACAAACAAACAAACAAGTAGGAAACGACTGCAGGAATATTCTATTTGATCAAGATGAAATGGACAGAGAAAGTATTGGTTGGGGCAAAACATTTGTTCAGGTTTTTCTGAAAGATTTTGTGGAAAAGCCCAACTGAACTATTTGGTCAACCCAATAAAATCATACAAGCTGGGTACATAAGGGCAGACGTCATACCTCCATATGTTTGCATATAGCAGAACAGGGAGTGATGGGGGACAGACAACAACAAAAGAGAAAGGAGGGTGCACAAGCATGGGGGCCAGGCTGATGGCAAGTGGGTGAGTGAAGGATAGGTATGTCCCTGGAGAAGAGCTGGGTTATCGTTGTGGTATTGGGAGATGGGGGAAAGTGAAATAGGAGCCACAGTCTATGATGTTTGCTCAGAAGGCCACGTCAGGAATAGGAAGAAAGCTGAAGATGATAGAAAATTATGTGTTCCTTCACCTTGATTGGCCTTGCCCAATTCACATAAGCTTTTGTTTTAATTGTATTTCGAGTACACAGTACTTTTGTTAGATCACAGTCATGCATTTTGGATTAGTGAGTATTTAACAATAAAAATCAAGACTTTGGGACTAAATTATGCTGTGTACTCAGTAACCTCGATGTGGAAACATAATTTTCCAGAATCTAGTTCAATAGCAAGGTACATGCACATTAATGGAGTCTTAAAAGACTACACATATAAATCACAAATTTAAATATGAAAATCACAGATATCATACAATCTTGGGTTTGGAAGAAATGGAAAGGTTTAAGAAGTGCTCCTTTCTCTTGTTAGTTGACACTATGAGATTAACTAAAGTTTTAGTGACTTCTAACTGTAGTGAAGGTTTTATTTCTTGAACATTTTTCTTCCACTTTGTATTCCTACTTTCAATCTAAGAAGTCTATACAGCTTTAACATGTCTTAAGTTTGTTTACTATTTCATTAATTTTCCTTATCTTAGGAAAGGGGAAAAAGTGGAGTACCCTTCAAACTTCTACACCAAGGCTGCTTTCATTGAGTTACATTTAATTAATTGACATCTAAGCCCTTATATGCATCTGAAACCTATAGGCATCTCCTGGAAAAAATTAAAATTTTAAAGAAACACTAAGCTTGCTCAGTGAAAAATGTCCAGGTATTGATTTTCAATGTTTTGTTTTCACACAAATTAAGCTTCTGGTTTTGTGGTTTTCCTCTTTACTATTAAGAGAGAACAGATACACATAACTAGTCAATAGAAAGTAGAATATTTCTAATAAAATGAAAATTGCCTTGTTTCTGTTATTGATGATATCTCTCTTTTTGCTGGTACTGAATAGCAACTATTAAATGAATTTTTATACTAATTTCTTTGCTAGGCTCTCTGAGACTTCAAGGAAAAGACAAGCCAAATTAGATGATATTAGGTTATTATAAAGATACCTTAAAATAAATCAGAAGGGTGGTGAAGGATAGGTATGTCCCTGGAGAAGAGCTGGGTTATCGTTGTGGTATTGGGAGATGGGGGAAAGTGAAATAGGAGCCACAGTCTATGATGTTTGCTCAGAAGGCCACGTCAGGAATAGGAAGAAAGCTGAAGATGATAGAAAATTATGTGTTCCTTCACCTTGATTGGCCTTGCCCAATTCACATAAGCTTTTGTTTTAATTGTATTTCGAGTACACAGTACTTTTGTTAGATCACAGTCATGCATTTTGGATTAGTGAGTATTTAACAATAAAAATCAAGACTTTGGGACTAAATTATGCTGTGTACTCAGTAACCTCGATGTGGAAACATAATTTTCCAGAATCTAGTTCAATAGCAAGGTACATGCACATTAATGGAGTCTTAAAAGACTACACATATAAATCACAAATTTAAATATGAAAATCACAGATATCATACAATCTTGGGTTTGGAAGAAATGGAAAGGTTTAAGAAGTGCTCCTTTCTCTTGTTAGTTGACACTATGAGATTAACTAAAGTTTTAGTGACTTCTAACTGTAGTGAAGGTTTTATTTCTTGAACATTTTTCTTCCACTTTGTATTCCTACTTTCAATCTAAGAAGTCTATACAGCTTTAACATGTCTTAAGTTTGTTTACTATTTCATTAATTTTCCTTATCTTAGGAAAGGGGAAAAAGTGGAGTACCCTTCAAACTTCTACACCAAGGCTGCTTTCATTGAGTTACATTTAATTAATTGACATCTAAGCCCTTATATGCATCTGAAACCTATAGGCATCTCCTGGAAAAAATTAAAATTTTAAAGAAACACTAAGCTTGCTCAGTGAAAAATGTCCAGGTATTGATTTTCAATGTTTTGTTTTCACACAAATTAAGCTTCTGGTTTTGTGGTTTTCCTCTTTTACTATTAAGAGAGAACAGATACACATAACTAGTCAATAGAAAGTAGAATATTTCTAATAAAATGAAAATTGCCTTGTTTCTGTTATTGATGATATCTCTCTTTTTGCTGGTACTGAATAGCAACTATTAAATGAATTTTTATACTAATTTCTTTGCTAGGCTCTCTGAGACTTCAAGGAAAAGACAAGCCAAATTAGATGATATTAGGTTATTATAAAGATACCTAGAAAATAAACAAGCATGGAAACTCATCAGAAGCTATATATATTCAGAAGTGCATCATGACATTGAGGTCCAGGAAGAACCAAAACAAAGACCAATTTTCACCCAGGATATTTCAGACTGAGGCCTAAAAATCTACCTCCTATTAGGCAGCCTCCGATTAATGAGACTGTTCAGTATGGAACACCCCAATTGGGCTGAATTTTGTACCAGCTATCTCAGTAGCAGATGGCATACCGTATGTCCATACCATATAAATTTACTTTATGCAGGGCATCTAGCCATGCTGGAGCCCTGGGTGCCATATCTATTTCATTTTATGCACCTGGGATAAACGATGGTATCTTAAACATGAGCTCATCTCCTTAGAAAGGGTTTGAAAACTATCCTTAACCACCATTCTTCTCTGGTATTACTGCATCTGGAAGTAGGTGCTGGCTAAATAGCAAAACATTGGTTCTCAAACGTGAGTATCTAACCTGTAGTGTTTATTTAAAACATGGATGTCAATCCACAGTGCCTAGATGTGTTTTTTTGTTTGTTTTTCTTTTTTCTTTTTTTTTTTTTAAACCTTTATTTTACTTTTAACTTTTACAGAGTTTTGTTGTTTACAGATATGTATGTTCTCAGATTAGTCATATGTATATCCCCCGCTTCCCTCCCCTCCCGACCATCACACAGCACCCCTGAAGGATCCCCTTTTCTCACAGAGCAATGACTATAGCTATTTTCTTCACTTATGATAGTACAGGCCTTCATGCTACTTCCTTTACGCCTCTCACCCACTGTTCCTTCCCCACAATGTCCATATGACCACTGTCCATGTCTGTCTTTCTGTCGCTTCACTGCGTGTGCCATCATCACCATCCTACTAGATTCCATATATGTTTTGATTGAATAGATCTAGAGGGAGACTAGTGTGTCCATTTTTGAAAAACTTCTCTAGTGTTTCTGATGAAGACAGTAGAGGACCACACTTTGAGGAATTCCTTATAGAGAAGACTCAGGAATTGATGTTTTCTTGGGGTGCTTTGTCCAGAATCAGCTGAAGTTATTCAGAGTTAAATCTTGCCATACAATCGTGCCCTAAGGTTCTTTAAACACTTCAGGATAGGAATCAGAAACCACTTAGAGAAGACAGCTCTTGAGAGAGAGAAAAAAAAAATGTGTGTGTGTTGGGGGAGGGAAGGGGTTAGATGTTACCTATCACATCAAAATTAGAAAAAGATTCTGTATCAGTAATGATTCTGTGCAAAGTGGCCATAAATCACCACCATCAGCACTTCTGCACTGCTAGACGCTGTTAGAATGGGGGCCATTAGAAGACTCCACCCAGCTGGACTTGGAAACTTGATGAGATCGTAGCCCAGTGACAGATGGTAGCAGGGAAGACAATGCAAAGCACAACTACATAATAGCTGGAAATGAAGGTACATACTGGGAGCTAACACACCATGAGCTTTAACTACCTAATGAGAAATTAAGTTCATTTAACTAAACTTGTCTAAGCCTTCAGCATTAGGTTGTGTGAGATTTTAGGAAAAATATTTTTGCTACACAAGACTAGACCACTTCTTTTATAGAGAATGCAAACATAATGGTTTGTCTTCTTATATTGATGGTTAGATATTTGCATTACCAAGCTTTCTTTGCAATACTTTTTAAATCGATTGCTTCTGTTTAATAGGTAAGTGTTTAGAAAACATCAGTGGGAAATTTTGCTGCTAGGTGGTGATGTAAAACTGATGAATCATTCGTTAGGAAGCAATAGAGGTGATCTCTATGTGTAACTCTACCTAGAAGATTAAGTAGGTAATACTCCTAAAATATTATGGAAGATTTAATTAAAACTAGGTGATTCAGCATATAGGATTTGGAGAAGCAGTGTTTGTCAGCAAGAACAGGAAGACAGGCACTGGAGAAAAGATGAGAAAGGCTAAGCATGAAAGAAACTAGGATCAGTTAAGAACTAAGCAGTGAGCCCAATAACAGAGTGACTGAGAGCATAGATACTTTTTTCTCTCTCTTCCTCTCACCCCCAAGTTTATAATCCTAGCTCTTCCCTATCTCTAAAGCAAGGATAATAACAGTATCTGCTTCACAGGACTGCTGCAAATAGTCAATGGGCTAATGTAGGTGAAGGATTTAGGCCAGAATCTGACACATAGTAAGGTTCAAGTAGCTCTTGGCTCTTCTTATAAATGGGAGACTCCTGCTACTCTAAGACAGGGGGTGTAAATAGTAGAACCTTCCCCACAGGCAAGCCAAATCTCTTCTTATCTTTCAATTTAAACTTACATTCTCTTATTCTGTCATTTATGGCAATAGGGACTTGCCGGCCACTTTTCTCTGCATGATGACCCTTCATACTCTGAATAGTTTCATGTAATCGGAAACATTTGTGGATGTAGAGCTCTTCAGGGAAAAGCGTGTCCCAATCTAATTTCACAAAGTAATGTCAGGAAGGAAACAATCAGTGAGATTACTCCAAATCAAAGTGGTTTAGGAAAACTCTTTTAATCCATCTTTAGGCCAGTAAAACACAGAGAGACTCACTGTTGTGCAAGAGATGTGTAAGAAAGGTGTTCTTACATCTGTATTTCCCTACATATTGAGGTAAAATGAAAGGTTGAGCAAAGCTTTAATCTATTAAATCAGTAATTTACAGTCTGTTTTTGTATTAGGCTATCAGAGTATTTGTTTTGAATCTTGGGCTTTATAACCCATAGTTTTATGTTAGTCTAATCCTGCTTTTAGTTTCTTATTTTAATAACAACTTGAAGGCAGAGGACAACACTTCCACATATTTAGATTCTCACAAACCCAGCTTTTACCTGTTACAAGCATTCACTAAACATTAGTGCTAAGTGAGTTCATAGAGGTCAAGTGAGAAATGTAGGAACTAACTTGACGACTTCTGAGCTCTTTGTTGAAAATAATGGCAATTGGTGAACATCACGGTGATATAAATTCCCATAAATACATCTGTTATCCAACAGTGCAGAGAGATAGTAAATAAAATGGAAACCACATTGTCTTTCATGAGGACTGAGGGAGCTCATGGGCCAGTTGGGATCTGTGGGTGAGGTATTCCGATGCCTCCTTGGTGGGGTTCTTTGTGGAGTCAGTGATGCAGTCAGTAGGACCCGAGTGTCCTTGCTGCCCTGTGCAAGTCCTCTCTCTTTGCCTGCCTCCCTTCCTTCCTCCCTCCAGTCCTGCAGCTCCTGACTCAGTATGCAATAAAACTTGGTTCTCACTCATTCATTTATATTCCCCCATAGAAGAAATCACAGGTCAGTAAGTTTCCACTTGGCACAAAGCTGTGCCGTTTTTGGCAGAGTTCAGCACAGGGTGATGGCAGATGACACAGGTAAAATCCCCCTTACCTTCTTAACTTGTTTCGCTCCAGTGGTGTGCTGAACTTCTCCCCTGAAAACCAAGACTCATCCATGGGTGACTCAAGACACAATTCTCCAGGAAATCGCAAACTGCAGCACAGAGGGGCTAGAGTCAGACCCCTGCTGAGTCCACAGACAGGAAACACCCCCAACATCCCTGTTCACACAAACCAGAGCAGAAGAGACATTTACACAATATCACAGTCTGAAGAGCATGGAGAGTTAGCTAAATTTAAACAATCCTGTCTATGACATCACTTAAAATACAATATATCAGACATGAGGGGAATGTAGCTATTTGGAGCAAGGGGATATTACACAAGAATGCAGTTCAACACTTTAGCCCATTCTGAACAAAGTGATTTCAGTTCAAAAAATGAAAAGATTGTATTGAATAAAAGGAAAATTGTATACAACATGGGCTCTACAAAATAGTGTCACCAATCACCTATGTACAAGAGTGAGATCTGCTATGACAGGGAGCATAGCGTGGTGATGCTCCGTTTCTCCTTGGGGAATAACTGTGACTCCTGTTGCTTCTGCTATGGCTTTTGCTACAACTCTGGCTTTCAGATTGAGATCTTCCACAACTTGGACTTCTGGGCCCAACAACTTTAACCCAGGTGTAGGCAGTTTCTCCCACATGGGATCTAAACTTACTGTTATCCAGTTTTCAAACTGCATAGGTCATATTTTCTTTCCTGATCTGTGGATTGATGACAGGTTGTGGTCATTGAGGGTGGAAGACATGACAAGGGACCTCTTATTCAGCCAAGCTGTTAATACCATCCTTGAAAAGATACTTAACTCATACACGTTCCTCCTAATGGAGCAGTGTGTTTTGTTTCCTGTGTTATAGGAACCTGTAACAACAAGTCACCTGTCTCTACAAAATCAATACCAGCCTCAGGCTTCTTTTCACTCTCATTGAGTTCTGAGGTTGCTGCATTAAACTACTCAAATTCCCACGAGAAGTAAATCAGAGCCTTTGACACTATAGACCCAACAGTTCTTCCTGTCAAGTAGAATCAGGATGTTTTACATATTAAACATTAATATGTATAGTTCTTCTGCTGTTCCCCATAATAAAAATGGAAAGATACATAACAAAAGAGAATTGAAATGCTTCAGGGTGATTTTTCCCTAAGAAATCTAGAAAGTTTTTAAAAAAACTTTTTTTGTCATTCATGTCATCTCTCCCAGATGTACTCAGGAAATGCTAAAAGAGCTGAAAATTACTGGAGACCATGTGATGTGAATCTGAATATTAGAATCTAATGAGTACAAACTATGTGAATTATAACTTTGCAATAATCTCGGTAATTGTATGAGTTTAAATTCTGAATTCTTTCCCTGTGTATTTTATCAGACATGAGGGGAATGTAGCTATTTGGAGCAAGGGGATATTACACAAGAATGCAGTTCAACACTTTAGCCCATTCTGAACAAAGTGATTTCAGTTCAAAAAATGAAAAGATTGTATTGAATAAAAGGAAAATTGTATACAACATGGGCTCTACAAAATAGTGTCACCAATCACCTATGTACAAGAGTGAGATCTGCTATGACAGGGAGCATAGCGTGGTGATGCTCCGTTTCTCCTTGGGGAATAACTGTGACTCCTGTTGCTTCTGCTATGGCTTTTGCTACAACTCTGGCTTTCAGATTGAGATCTTCCACAACTTGGACTTCTGGGCCCAACAACTTTAACCCAGGTGTAGGCAGTTTCTCCCACATGGGATCTAAACTTACTGTTATCCAGTTTTCAAACTGCATAGGTCATATTTTCTTTCCTGATCTGTGGATTGATGACAGGTTGTGGTCATTGAGGGTGGAAGACATGACAAGGGACCTCTTATTCAGCCAAGCTGTTAATACCATCCTTGAAAAGATACTTAACTCATACACGTTCCTCCTAATGGAGCAGTGTGTTTTGTTTCCTGTGTTATAGGAACCTGTAACAACAAGTCACCTGTCTCTACAAAATCAATACCAGCCTCAGGCTTCTTTTCACTCTCATTGAGTTCTGAGGTTGCTGCATTAAACTACTCAAATTCCCACGAGAAGTAAATCAGAGCCTTTGACACTATAGACCCAACAGTTCTTCCTGTCAAGTAGAATCAGGATGTTTTACATATTAAACATTAATATGTATAGTTCTTCTGCTGTTCCCCATAATAAAAATGGAAAGATACATAACAAAAGAGAATTGAAATGCTTCAGGGTGATTTTTCCCTAAGAAATCTAGAAAGTTTTTAAAAAAACTTTTTTTGTCATTCATGTCATCTCTCCCAGATGTACTCAGGAAATGCTAAAAGAGCTGAAAATTACTGGAGACCATGTGATGTGAATCTGAATATTAGAATCTAATGAGTACAAACTATGTGAATTATAACTTTGCAATAATCTCCCGGTAATTGTATGAGTTTAAATGTTTCCCTTGCATTCTGAATTCTTTTAACTATAAGCTTAATCTGTTATTTCATGTTCTACAGAATTTTACTTTGCTTTTACTCATGTTTGTTTTCATCTTCTATGTTTATAGTTTAGGCAATTCCTTACTGAATTGTCATCTGCCAGTGCGGCTGGTGAATAACTGCTGATAAACATTTGGGCTGTGGCAAATGCACAAGTGCCCAAATATTCCCTACTTGCATGAACTTCCCACTCTTTTAAAATTAAAACATTTCATGCCTATTAATTTCTGATAAAGATTCAAATATGATACTTGGAATAAATGATGTTTTAAGTCTATGGCTCAGTCACTACTGCTACTTATAACCAACTTAGTAAATACACATAGTTCAATGACTCTTAAGTAGGTAGATTTTATAACTAATTTAATTCCTCTTTTCATGAATTTATTATTTTTAGTGATATTTACTTTAAAGTTGTGTTTTAATTTTTGACATTTAAAAAAAATTTTTAGAGAAGATTAATATATAATGCCTGATAGGTTGATGAACAACTATTTCAGTGATAAACTTTTTTTTTTTTAATGAAATAGACTTTGAGTAGGAGTTATAAAAATTAGCTTCAACTTCAATGGTATTCACAAAATAAGTGATATGAACTTAAGTTGATAGGTCCAAGAATCAAACATTAAAACCTAAAATGGAAATTTAATAAACTCTTTTTAACTGTTACAAATTACTCAGGTGAATAACAACTCTATAGAAAAGAAGCAACAGACACACACAGACATACACACACACAGGACCAACAAATGTTAAAACCTTTCACTAGGTGCTTTAAAATAAAGCATACATTAAAACAATAATTGAAGTTTCTACCTCAATTTATCATATTTTAAAAGTTGAAACAATAATTGCATTGAGGAAAAAACAATCCTTTATATTGTTGGAGGCAACATTAAGTTATGTAGCCTTCTTGGCAGTTAGATAATATGTACACAGATTTTCTGACAATTAAAAAATATATAGCAAATAACTTGAAATACATGCTTATCAAATCATAAATACTTCTACAAAGTTCTTCTGAGGAAATAATGTATCTGTGAAAATTTAGCTGGAGCAAAGCCTGTAAATGTTCAATAATCAGGTGAAGTAACTATTTCATAAATTATTGGATAGCATTTTAAAGGCTCAGATGGTAAAAAATGCAATGCCTGCAATGTAGAAGACCCAGGTCTGATCCCTGGGTTGGGAAGATCCCCTAGAGAAGTAAATACCAACCTACTCCAGTATTCTTGCCTGGAGAATTCCGTAGACAGAGGAGCCTGGTGAGCTACAGTCTATGTGGTCACAAAGAGAAAGGCTGAGTGACTAACAACTTTCATTTTCAGTCTTTTAAAATGATGTTTACATATTTGTTGATGAAACATATTTATTTGCCATGTAAAGTTATTTTAAATCATTGCTAATGTGACAAAAATTATATTTTAAAAGTATATAAACAAGTCTATAAATAAACATGTATTTTGGGTAATACATACATGTATGATGGGACTTGTGTAATACCTATTTTTACTTTGGCTCATCTTTATAATTTTGTTCAGGACTGTTTAAACTTATTTAGTACTTTTTTTAATGAAATAGACTTTGAGTAGGAGTTATAAAAATTAGCTTCAACTTCAATGGTATTCACAAAATAAGTGATATGAACTTAAGTTGATAGGTCCAAGAATCAAACATTAAAACCTAAAATGGAAATTTAATAAACTCTTTTTAACTGTTACAAATTACTCAGGTGAATAACAACTCTATAGAAAAGAAGCAACAGACACACACAGACATACACACACACAGGACCAACAAATGTTAAAACCTTTCACTAGGTGCTTTAAAATAAAGCATACATTAAAACAATAATTGAAGTTTCTACCTCAATTTATCATATTTTAAAAGTTGAAACAATAATTGCATTGAGGAAAAAACAATCCTTTATATTGTTGGAGGCAACATTAAGTTATGTAGCCTTCTTGGCAGTTAGATAATATGTACACAGATTTTCTGACAATTAAAAAATATATAGCAAATAACTTGAAATACATGCTTATCAAATCATAAATACTTCTACAAAGTTCTTCTGAGGAAATAATGTATCTGTGAAAATTTAGCTGGAGCAAAGCCTGTAAATGTTCAATAATCAGGTGAAGTAACTATTTCATAAATTATTGGATAGCATTTTAAAGGCTCAGATGGTAAAAAAAATGCAATGCCTGCAATGTAGAAGACCCAGGTCTGATCCCTGGGTTGGGAAGATCCCCTAGAGAAGTAAATACCAACCTACTCCAGTATTCTTGCCTGGAGAATTCCGTAGACAGAGGAGCCTGGTGAGCTACAGTCTATGTGGTCACAAAGAGAAAGGCTGAGTGACTAACAACTTTCATTTTCAGTCTTTTAAAATGATGTTTACATATTTGTTGATGAAACATATTTATTTGCCATGTAAAGTTATTTTAAATCATTGCTAATGTGACAAAAATTATATTTTAAAAGTATATAAACAAGTCTATAAATAAACATGTATTTTGGGTAATACATACATGTATGATGGGACTTGTGTAATACCTATTTTTTTTACTTTGGCTCATCTTTATAATTTTGTTCAGTGAACATGTATTTAAAGCTTATTTAAGTAATCTAATAATTATTATATACAAATGGAATATACCTTAATATAAAATCCCCCCCAAAATCTTAAACTGTGATCTTTTTTAATGAAAAAAAAATTGAAAAATATATTAGAGACTCTTAAAACCATACACTCAGCATAAGGTCCTCATCTCTGGCAACTCTTTCTTCACCCCAGTGGTAGAGCCAAACAACTGTATTTATAATCCTGCTAATGCCGGTGGACCTAGTGTGGACATTTGTGCAAACAAAGCCGCTCAGGTTCTTTTCCTCTGCTGGAGCTGAAATTCATATTGACCCCAGAGCAGGGGTATTGCGATAGAAAGGTAAAGAAAATAGGTTTACTGAGAGAGAAAGAAGGTGAAGAAAGTGTAGAGAAGATGAGAGACCATAGAGTACCAGAAAGACAACAAGGACTAATCTTTGTGTCAGGCTGTTTTTTCTAAAGCTGACCATGCCTGATTATACTTCCTGTCCCAGGATTCCAGGAGAAACCTATATCCTACCGTAGTCTGTTTTTCTCTTCACCTAGTTTAAGTAAGTTTTTGTTACTTGGCAAAGAAAAACCATACGTTAAGAAATGGCTTATCACTTAAGAAAATAGAAATTACAGTAACTATTTTAATGATAAAATGTAACAAAGAATTGACTTAAGAGAGAGTTGTTCAGTCACCAAGTCATGTCTGATTCTTCGCAACCCCATGGTAGGGTTCTCATGGCAAGTATCCTGGGGTGGTTTGTCGTTCCCTCCTCCAGTGGGTCACGTTTTATCAGAACTCTGCACTATGACCCCTCCTCCAGTGGATCACGTTTTATCAGAACTCTGCACTATGACCCGTTCAGCTCGGGTGGCCCTACACAGCATGCACCATGGCCTCCTTACGTTACACAAGCCCCTTTGCCATGACAAGGCAGTGATCCATGGAGGGGTAAGATATAATGGAGAACTTAAGATACTAAAGGGGCTTCCCTGCTGCTCCAGTGGGTAGAGTCTGCCTTGCAGTGCAAGGGGGTACCTGTTCGATCCCTGGCCTGGCAGGATCCCACCTGCCACGGAGAGGCTGAACCAGTGTGTCCAATTACGAGCCAGCACACTGGAGTGCATGCACCAAGAGCCGGTGCTCTACAACGAGAGAGAGCATTGCAATGGGAGGCCCACATAGGCCAACGAATTCAGATGGATGAAAATAAATAAATGAAGGACCAATAAAATAGGCCAAAATTGAAAAAGAAAAGATACTAAAATGGGAATACTGAAGTGTGGTAGAAGAAGCTAGCACCCCTAGAATGGGGATACTAAAGAGAAGAACATGGGAATCCTAGAAAGGACTGCCAGCCAGCTGGTGCTGGTCTCAGAGGAGGCAAAATGAGACAGGCTGTTTAAATTTGGGGAGGTGTAGAAGCTAGAACCAACTGCTACTGTACCTACTGCCCAGGTGAAAAATCATCATTCAAGTGATGTTGATAGTCCCAGGAGGCAAGACAGGAAAGAACATGTCCCCTTTTCTTCTCCAGCTTCCAGTCTTTCTTTAGAATTCTCTACTGTCAAAGTTTAACAGGCTGACAACTGGCAAAATAGAAAAGTGATTTGCAAAGTCCCAGCCCGAGTAAGACAAGGCAGAGTATTAAACAGTCAGTTTGAAACAGAAAGATGGCTTAGTAAACAAGTAACCATGGTAAAAGTATATTTTATGTTGCTTCTTAATTTTATGTTGATGCCAAATACAGAGTCTAAAAATACTTTCAAAATGAATGAATAATGCTGTAGAGAAATCGTAGGACCTTCTCAATAGATAAATGGAAAAAGTTCAGGGGAAATTTGCTATTTTAGCAGCCTGTGTTTTGCTAAAAGTCTTTTAATTAGCTTTGTTTAACCCTAAATATAATTAAGTTTATGAATTTAGAAGCCATTTAGTATGTTTCAGCTAAAAAAAAATGAAAAATAAAGTGGTAACTTTTTGGTTCAGACACACTGAATTCCATAGTACCAAAATGAATAGTGTAAGAACAGAAAGTCAAAAATTAAATGGTAACTATGTGAGATAATGGATATGGTAATAATGGATATGTTGTAAATTGGTTTGATTGTGGTAAGCATTTCACAGTGTATGCATATATCAAAACATCCCTTGTATTCCTTAAATATATGCAATTATTTGTAAAAAAAAAAAAAAAAACCTCCTAAATCTACTGAAGAAATTGAATCAATTATTTTTACAAGACAAAATCACATTCTTCAGAAGCTTCACTAGAGAAAATTTCTATACATTTAGGTAAGAAATAATACCAATCAATTTTAGATAAACTCTTTAAAAGAGCAAAAGAGTAGATATTTCCCATACACTTTATACCAGCATAGATATTACAAGAAAGCAAAATTATAGACCACTCTCTTACAAATATAAAAAAATCCTTTCAAAAGTTGTTAAATCAAATATAGGTTTATATGAGAAGAATAATGCATCATAGCTAACTGGGATTTATCCTAGGTGTACAAAGTTCAGTAAATATTAAAAATTATTTAGTGCATTTTTTACATTAACAGAATGAAGGAGAAAAAAAATGTTTGTTTTAAGAGGTATAAAAAGGATATTTGATAAAGTTCAGCACCTACTCGCGATTTTTAAAAAATCTTAGCATCCTGGGGCTCAAAAGGAACATTCTTAAACTTTAATGATTATCTATGAAAAACCTGTAACTAACATTGCACTTGAGGATGAAAGAGTAAATGCTTTCACTCTGAAATCAGGGATAAGATTCAAACTCTCACTACTTCTATTCAACATTGTACCTAAAGGTCCTGGCATATAAAATAAATGAAAAGATCAAAAATAGAGGAAGCAAAACTGTTTATTTGCACATGATGTGTATTCTTTTAACCCAGATAAAATGTATGGGAAAACCATAGAACTAATAAATGAGTTTGGTAAAGTTGCAGAATTAACAAGGTTTAATTAGTATGCAAGATAACAATCGTCTTTTAATTGGAAAGTTCAGGGGAAATTTGCTATTTTAGCAGCCTGTGTTTTGCTAAAAGTCTTTTAATTAGCTTTGTTTAACCCTAAATATAATTAAGTTTATGAATTTAGAAGCCATTTAGTATGTTTCAGCTAAAAAAAAATGAAAAATAAAGTGGTAACTTTTTGGTTCAGACACACTGAATTCCATAGTACCAAAATGAATAGTGTAAGAACAGAAAGTCAAAAATTAAATGGTAACTATGTGAGATAATGGATATGGTAATAATGGATATGTTGTAAATTGGTTTGATTGTGGTAAGCATTTCACAGTGTATGCATATATCAAAACATCCCTTGTATTCCTTAAATATATGCAATTATTTGTAAAAAAAAAAAAAAAAACCTCCTAAATCTACTGAAGAAATTGAATCAATTATTTTTACAAGACAAAATCACATTCTTCAGAAGCTTCACTAGAGAAAATTTCTATACATTTAGGTAAGAAATAATACCAATCAATTTTAGATAAACTCTTTAAAAGAGCAAAAGAGTAGATATTTCCCATACACTTTATACCAGCATAGATATTACAAGAAAGCAAAATTATAGACCACTCTCTTACAAATATAAAAAAATCCTTTCAAAAGTTGTTAAATCAAATATAGGTTTATATGAGAAGAATAATGCATCATAGCTAACTGGGATTTATCCTAGGTGTACAAAGTTCAGTAAATATTAAAAATTATTTAGTGCATTTTTTACATTAACAGAATGAAGGAGAAAAAAAATGTTTGTTTTAAGAGGTATAAAAAGGATATTTGATAAAGTTCAGCACCTACTCGCGATTTTTAAAAAATCTTAGCATCCTGGGGCTCAAAAGGAACATTCTTAAACTTTAATGATTATCTATGAAAAACCTGTAACTAACATTGCACTTGAGGATGAAAGAGTAAATGCTTTCACTCTGAAATCAGGGATAAGATTCAAACTCTCACTACTTCTATTCAACATTGTACCTAAAGGTCCTGGCATATAAAATAAATGAAAAGATCAAAAATAGAGGAAGCAAAACTGTTTATTTGCACATGATGTGTATTCTTTTAACCCAGATAAAATGTATGGGAAAACCATAGAACTAATAAATGAGTTTGGTAAAGTTGCAGAATTAACAAGGTTAATATACAAATGTCAATTTTATCTTCTGTACTGGCAAAGTAGAATATAAAATATTAAATGAAGATCATTTATAAGAGCATTCAATATCTAAAATTTAACAGGAACTGTGAACAACCTCTACAATGAAAATTTTGAAACTTTATTAAGAAAAATTAATTAAGCATGGCATTTCCTGTATTTACAGTTTGTAAGACTTAATGTTTTTAGGATGTCAGTCCTCCCCAAATCAACCATGCTTTCAAAGCAATACCTCCAAAAATGCAGAAAGGTGTATGTTTGTCAGGATGTTAACTGCCAAGAGGTTTATAAGAGTCACATGAAAATTCAAAGAAACTTGGATAGACAAGACAAACTTGAAGAAAATGAACTTGAAGAGCTTCAACTATAATATTTCAAGATTTATTATCATGCCACAATAATTAAAACTGTGGCATTGGTAGAAGGGAAAATAAATGGAACAAGGGAACAGCCAAGGCACCAGAGCAGTTCAGTGGAAAATGAATAGTCTTTCTATAAATGGTTCTGCATTACTGGATATCTATATAAATTTTTAAAAAGATCCTTAACTCCCTGCTTCATACATTATACAAAAATAGATGTATCAAAGGCAAGTGTAAAAGGTAAATGAATAAAGCAAATAGAAAAAAACAGTTGACAGTCACTTTAGTATTTCAGGATAGGCAAATATTTCTCATATAGGACATAAAGAGCAGTAACAATTTAAAAATGATTTGTTGCACTACATTAAAGTTAAGAACTTTAAAGATATCATTACATAATATGAGTACACTACTAGGAAATGATATTTGCAGTTTGTATAACTGTCAAGGGCTTGTATCCAAAATATTTAGAGCTCAAATAAATCCATTAAAAAAAAAAAAAGACAGAAAACCCAAAAGAAAAATAAGCCATAAACTGAAATAGGCATTACAAAAGAGGAAGCAAAACTGTTTATTTGCACATGATGTGTATTCTTTTAACCCAGATAAAATGTATGGGAAAACCATAGAACTAATAAATGAGTTTGGTAAAGTTGCAGAATTAACAAGGTTAATATACAAATGTCAATTTTATCTTCTGTACTGGCAAAGTAGAATATAAAATATTAAATGAAGATCATTTATAAGAGCATTCAATATCTAAAATTTAACAGGAACTGTGAACAACCTCTACAATGAAAATTTTGAAACTTTATTAAGAAAAATTAATTAAGCATGGCATTTCCTGTATTTACAGTTTGTAAGACTTAATGTTTTTAGGATGTCAGTCCTCCCCAAATCAACCATGCTTTCAAAGCAATACCTCCAAAAATGCAGAAAGGTGTATGTTTGTCAGGATGTTAACTGCCAAGAGGTTTATAAGAGTCACATGAAAATTCAAAGAAACTTGGATAGACAAGACAAACTTGAAGAAAATGAACTTGAAGAGCTTCAACTATAATATTTCAAGATTTATTATCATGCCACAATAATTAAAACTGTGGCATTGGTAGAAGGGCAAATAAAGGGAAAAAGGGGAACAGCCAAGGCACCAGAGCAGTTCAGTGGAAAATGAATAGTCTTTCTATAAATGGTTCTGCATTACTGGATATCTATATAAATTTTTAAAAAGATCCTTAACTCCCTGCTTCATACATTATACAAAAATAGATGTATCAAAGGCAAGTGTAAAAGGTAAATGAATAAAGCAAATAGAAAAAAACAGTTGACAGTCACTTTAGTATTTCAGGATAGGCAAATATTTCTCATATAGGACATAAAGAGCAGTAACAATTTAAAAATGATTTGTTGCACTACATTAAAGTTAAGAACTTTAAAGATATCATTACATAATATGAGTACACTACTAGGAAATGATATTTGCAGTTTGTATAACTGTCAAGGGCTTGTATCCAAAATATTTAGAGCTCAAATAAATCCATTAAAAAAAAAAAAAGACAGAAAACCCATGAGAAAATTGAGCCATAAACTGAAATAGGCATTACAAAAAGAGAAAATCAAAATGATTAATAAATGTATAAAATTGTGCTCAATTTTATGTCACTGCCACATCCATGAAAATGTCAACACGAGAGGAACAGACAAAGATAACAAGGATGTGAACCAATTGAATCTGTCATACACTGCAGTAGACCTTTATCACTTGGAAATTGTATGGTATTACCTGTTAACACAAAATTTACACACATTATAAAGCTTCTAGTCCTAGACACATATCAGCAATGTTATGAATGTTAATATGAAGAACATATATAAGAATTACTCATGGGACTGCTGTTTTAATAGCCTGTACTAAATAAGCATGAATGTCTATTTGCAAATTGATAAATAAATCATGGTATATTTTTTAAAGGAGCACTATGGAGCAATGACAATGATCAAATCAGTTTCATGCAAACAGTACAAATACACTGTTGGAAGAAAGAAGTTATAACCAGAAGGGAATATATGCTAATATTCCATTTATAGAAAATAAAAAAGGAAAAGAAAAAATAAAAAAAACAGACAAAACTAGCCCCATTCTATTAAGTCAAGATATTGGTTGCCCTTATAATGTGAAGAGGGGCTGAATGGGACATAAAGAGGCCTCCTGAAGTCCTGGTAATGTGGAGGATGAGTGTATTCACTTTGTGAAAACACATTAATTGAGTGCACACTAAGTCACTTCAATCATGTCTGACTCTTTGTGACCCTATGGACTGTAGTTTGCCGGACTCCTCTGTCCAAGGGATTCTCCAGGAAGGAATACTGGAATGGGTTGCCATGGACTTCTCCAAGAGATCTTCCTGACCCAGGGATTAAACCCACATCTCCTGTGTCTCTTGAATTGGCAGGTGGGCTCTTTACCACTAGCACCGCCTGGAAAGTCCTGTTACTCTTATTATTCGTATATTTTTTTGGGGGGTGGGGGTAGGGAGGGAGGGGGGCAGGCGGGCCACTTCTATTGGTCTTTCATTTACCTATTTTCATCCATCTTTGTTCTTTGGCCCTGGCCCGTGTGGGCCTCCCATTGCAGTGGTCTCTGTTGTCGCAGAGCACCAGGTCTGGGTGCATGCACTCCAGAACTCCAGCTCAGTAACTGGACGCATCGGTCCAGCCGCTCCGTGGCACATGGGATCTTCCCAGGCCAGGGATCGAATCGGTGCCCCTTGCACTGCAAGGTGGTGTCCTTATCCACTGGACCACCAGGGAAGCCCCCTCATATATTTTTAAAACGTATGTTATAATCCAATCATATTTGCATTGGCAAATCTGAATGGAAGTACTAAGCATCTTTTTAAACAGAAATGCGAAATAATGAGTTAACTGGAAGACAAATCCAAAGGGACTTTGATAAAATCAGAAGAAAAACATGAGCAATTAAAAAATGCAGAAGGTAAAACAACATGTACTAATGTGTATAAAATAGTATTCCAGAAGGATAGAATGGAGAGAATCAGGGGGAACTAACCCAAAGTGCCACTTTGGCATGTGGATTATTTTGAGCAAAAGCAAATCAAGACCCTGCTAGCTCAAGCAAAACTTACTTTCCTCCTTTAACTACCTAGAAGAATTTAATTGGGCAGTGTTTCCCAGAATAAGAATTATTACCAAAGACAAATTTTATCTGAATGACCCATCTGTATTACAGGGCAAACATCGCATAACTATACATTTACTCTTTTTATTGTCCTGTGAATTGCCTTCTCTTTTGAAACCCCAGGTCCTTTTCCCATTCCTTGGCTCAGGATGGAATACATACCTCATTTTATGCTTCCTCTTGAAATAAATTTTTTTTTGGCCCTTTTAATCTGTCTCATGGCAATTGATTATTAGACCAACTGAAAGAACCGTTTAAGGGTAGAGGAAAATTCTTTTTCCTAAACTCCCTAAAAGTGCACAATACATAAATCTCATCAGTTATTGCATCCAACTCCAATTTCTAAATTCCTACATAACGTGCTCTTCTGTCTGGGATTACTCACAATGATGATTTCGTTGTTTTTTTAAATTAAGATAAAACATTTTATTAGTTTCAGGTGTGCAACATAATAATTTGATATTTGTGTATATTGCATAATGAACAACACAATAAGTCTAACTATTATCTATTGCCATGCATAGTGACAGTGCTATTTTGATTTTCTATAGTTTATCAACTAAATTCTAAAAAATCACCAGTCACAAACCCTATACACAATATTAGATGAAAGCAGGGAAATAAAACTTGATTAATACATTCAGTACCATTTTCATTTCTACAAATAATCACTAGACCTTAGTTGGTGTACATGACTTCTTGCACACTATTCAATCAGTATTGCCTTGGTTTTCAGCCACCACCTCAGCTCGTTCAAGAGAACCAACTTCATTCATGACAGAAGTGAAAGTTAGATGATCCTGCCTGGATGCACATGCTATAGTGTTCCATCAATTCTAGTGAACACGATAGTACAAGAGGACACTAGGGGATCCCAAGATTCCATCTGTCCTCCTTCTAGTCCTTAGTGTTTACTTTGTACAAAACGCTCTGCAAAATACTTTCTGCTGCTTTTTAGTATCTTGAAAATACCATTTATTTGGCACTGCAGCTGAGACTCTTTGGAAAACTTGAGTCCAAAAATACATATACACACTCAAAATTATCTTTAGAACAGCATAAACAATATGGCTTCTCTGTCTATGTATTGCTATTTTAAAATGTGTAGATGCTCTATTGATTAATGAAATACAGTTTATTTCATTATTTCACTCATTTAAATTTAACAAGGGGATTCAGCCCATGTCATCACATAAACTGAGGATAGGGTTGCAATGATATACCCAGGAACTATTTGTTCTGTTACCAGAAGAAAGGTGATATGTTTTGAACAGGCAAAAGCACTGTTTTCAAAATTGGTTATAAGCACAGAAAAATGGGAATAAGAATTTAAGTTTCGAAAAATTGCCAGTTATTATCTCTTCTACTTGAAGCTCTGTATGCAAATACAGTGAAGAAAATGACCACCATGATATAATTGTCAGGAATCTTAGCTTTGGTCTTAGCAATATCACAACAAAATTATTTAGTCATTATATGCCATGGGAATGTACCTATTAGGTATCAGTATTTGGGTAAAATCACAGCTGTACTGTGACAAATATATAAGGCCAAGGGCTTCCCTGGTGGTCCAGTGGGTAAAGAATTTCATTTGATATTTGTGTATATTGCATAATGAACAACACAATAAGTCTAACTATTATCTATTGCCATGCATAGTGACAGTGCTATTTTGATTTTCTATAGTTTATCAACTAAATTCTAAAAAATCACCAGTCACAAACCCTATACACAATATTAGATGAAAGCAGGGAAATAAAACTTGATTAATACATTCAGTACCATTTTCATTTCTACAAATAATCACTAGACCTTAGTTGGTGTACATGACTTCTTGCACACTATTCAATCAGTATTGCCTTGGTTTTCAGCCACCACCTCAGCTCGTTCAAGAGAACCAACTTCATTCATGACAGAAGTGAAAGTTAGATGATCCTGCCTGGATGCACATGCTATAGTGTTCCATCAATTCTAGTGAACACGATAGTACAAGAGGACACTAGGGGATCCCAAGATTCCATCTGTCCTCCTTCTAGTCCTTAGTGTTTACTTTGTACAAAACGCTCTGCAAAATACTTTCTGCTGCTTTTTAGTATCTTGAAAATACCATTTATTTGGCACTGCAGCTGAGACTCTTTGGAAAACTTGAGTCCAAAAATACATATACACACTCAAAATTATCTTTAGAACAGCATAAACAATATGGCTTCTCTGTCTATGTATTGCTATTTTAAAATGTGTAGATGCTCTATTGATTAATGAAATACAGTTTATTTCATTATTTCACTCATTTAAATTTAACAAGGGGATTCAGCCCATGTCATCACATAAACTGAGGATAGGGTTGCAATGATATACCCAGGAACTATTTGTTCTGTTACCAGAAGAAAGGTGATATGTTTTGAACAGGCAAAAGCACTGTTTTCAAAATTGGTTATAAGCACAGAAAAATGGGAATAAGAATTTAAGTTTCGAAAAATTGCCAGTTATTATCTCTTCTACTTGAAGCTCTGTATGCAAATACAGTGAAGAAAATGACCACCATGATATAATTGTCAGGAATCTTAGCTTTGGTCTTAGCAATATCACAACAAAATTATTTAGTCATTATATGCCATGGGAATGTACCTATTAGGTATCAGTATTTGGGTAAAATCACAGCTGTACTGTCTAATGACAAATATATAAGGCCAAGGGCTTCCCTGGTGGTCCAGTGGGTAAAGAGTCTCCCTTGCTGTGCTAGCAGCACCAGTTCAATCCCTGGCCTGGGAAGATTCTATGTCTGTGAGTGGCTGGACGGGTCTAATTAGGGGCCAGCGCTCTGGGCACATGTGCCTAGAACCAGCACTCTACAGCAAGAGAGGTCGCTGTAATGGGAGGCCCACACAGGCGAAAGAGTAAAGATGGATGAAAATAAATAAATAAAAAACCAATAGAGGCCAAAATTAAAAAAAAATGTAAGGACAATTTTTTATCGAAGTCTAGATTCATATTTTGATAGGATTATTTCTCTGATCTGACTAGCACATGATTTGGATGCTTTTGTGGGAAAAGGATGATGTGTTAGGAATAGATTAGAGCTCATTAATGAAAACATGTTGCTCTAACACACAATACAGAAATCACGCATTAGAGTCCAGAAGAATAGAAATGATAATTGTCATTTTTCAGTAAAATCTTGACATAAAGAGAAAACTGGCTCTCTATAAGTGCAGGTGGCAGTAGTCTTGTAGAAATTGTCTTTCTAGAATGTGCAGCAGAAATACAACATTTGGTTACTAATTTAGGAGCTGTGTAAAGATAGTTTAATTTTTCTTTGTTTTCTATGGTATCCGGAATAAAAAATCTTACTTGGAGGAAGATGCCTCAGAAGCAAGAAACACAACTAGCTTAGCAACCGAAAGTTTCCTACTCTTAAGAATGGTGATTGTTCCTTATTAAATCAGTGGACACAGATCAGCAGAGCTGCCTCCAAAGGTAATTTCGAACGAATGAAGCCCTAAGGGAACTGAGGCAAAGGTTTCCTGTTAATTTGAGTATGCCTCACAGTGCCAAAGGCAATAACAGAACCCCAGCAAAGAACATGCTAATAAAGTAGCTGGATGTACCAGTGGAAGAGAAGCGGGAATAGGTCGCTAGTTCAACCTGGAGAATTTTTTTCTATTCTCGATTTTCACAACAGTGATTATACAAGTGCACAGGTATATCTCAGGAGGCTGAATAAATGATTCACAAGCCAACTGGAATGTCTCCGTTTTAGATGTAGTCATTGTTGTGGTAATGACATTGATTGCTTAATTCTACCAGTTTCTTTAGCAACAAAGGGAAATGGAAACCGTTCCTGTAATTGCCAGTCCCCAGCTTAAAACAGAAACCAGTTCAACCGGAATGAAAACCATACAAGCCTTTCAGTTAATGAGGCTTCTCAATCAATCAGCAGTAGTTGCTGGGTGCCTGCTCCAGGGCTGTTCCTCCAGGTAAACTCTGGTGGTTAGATTTTCTGCCTCTCAAAAACTTGGAGGGAGGAGAAATGAGTTTGCTTTAAGAGCTAAATTTTGAAATCAACCATATTAAGCACCAAGGAGCAACTGCCTTAAAGAGATTGAATGGTTCCCCTGGCTAATTGCAATCTGATTGAATGAAATAGCAAGGTATTTAAAAGAAGAATGCATTAAAGAATGGAGAAATGAGATTGCTGGCAGAGAGGTGGGGGAAGCAAAGGTAGGAAGTGAAAAACCCAAGTATCTACAGGAAAAGGAATCTGGCCAGAGCAAGTATGATGCAAACTAAACACTAGAATATTGTATATCTGAGGACCAATACAGATAAAAAGTAGGAGTCTTAATTCTTCCGATGGTAAATAAGAGAACTTCTTTCTTTCTTCCATTTTCTTACGGTATTTAAAGTTTTTAAGTTCTTTCTTTCCTTTTCAAATTGTATGTTTTTTCATTTTTGTATTTTTTAAAAAGAATTAGATGTAATTGACATACAGCATTGTGAAATGAAATATTTTCTACTCTACCCTCTACCAATAAACAAGCCTTTTCCAAATGCAAATTTCTGAACCCAGGTGAAACAAAACCAACTTTTTGCAAGCCATCAGCTACTTCCTCTCCAGTAGGCACATAGGAGCTGGGGAATTTGAGAGGTGGCCATCCCTTATGGTAAATAAAGAATTAGGGACTTCCCTGGTGGTCCAGCGGATAAGGACACCACCTTGCAGTGCAAGGGGCGCCAGTTCGATCCCTGGCCTGGGAAGATCCCACGTGCTGCAGAGCGGCTGGACCGATGTGTCCAGTTACCGAGCCAGAGTTCTGGAGCACATGCACCCAGAGCTGGTGCTCTGCGACAACAGAGGCCACTGCGATGGGAGGCCCACACGGGCCAGGGCCAAAGAACAAAGATGGATGAAAATAGATAAATGAAAGACCAATAGAAGTGGCCCGCCCACCCCCCTCCATCCCCAACCCCTTCTCCTCCCTACCCCTCCCCGCCCCGGTCAAAAAAAATCAGTATGTAAAAGGTGAAGAAGCAGGATTGGCACCATATAGTGTGATGCATATGAAAGAAATGATTTCAGCCAGCTTGGGTGCTTGCATTTTTGCATGCATAGAACATAGAATCTCTTCATGTGTGAGAGATTTGTTTTTCTCTTAATTAACAGTAATCTTTTAATATTCAGATTACCTGCCCCTTGCAGAAAACTTGTATATAGTCTGGTTCTTTCTCTACCTCCTCAGAGTGAGCTCTCTAGGGGTCACCTGGGATACTGTCTCCTTGCCTGGAGTCCTAACATTCCCACGGAATAATACCTAACTCTCAATATTGTGAATATTTTTTTAGTTGACAGTATATTAGTTTCAGGTGTGTAGCATAATGACTTGATATTTGTATGTACTGTCTACCCTCTATATCTATGGATTCTACATTTATGAGGTTCAAAAATATTTGAAAAAAAAAAATTCCAGAAAAAGATCCAAAAAAGTAAAACTTGAATTTCCCATTCTCTGCCAAAAAAAAAAAAAAAAGATTTATATATTTATGGCTGTTTACATAGCATTTACATTATATTAGGTATTATAACAGATCTGTGATTTAAAATATACAAGAAGACATGTAGATTATATACAAATACTACACCATTTTATATAAGGGATTTGAATATCCCTGGAGTTTGCAGTCCACTGGAATCAATCCTAAGGATACTCAAAGGTGGCTGTATTGAAAAATTATCACTGCAAGAAGTCTAGGTAGCATCCATCATTGTTCATAGCTACAAAATACCGTATATGTCTTTTCTCCCAACATACATTTTTTTCTCGATATGTTTTATTGAGATATAATTACATACAGCACTGTGTATGTTGAAGATAATCAGCTTAGTGGTTTGACTTACATACGTTATCCCTAGTACTTATTTATCCTTTAACTGGGAGTTTGTACCTTTAGTCTGCTGTTGGGTGGGGTCAGAGCCCAACAGTGGCCAGGAGTCCTGGGGTGGTTCCCACCTATCAGTGATTGGGGCCAGGTCCTGGAGCTAATGCCAGTCCACTGATGGGAAGACCAGATCAGGCTGCAACGGGAAGGGTTCTGGAGCTGAGGCCAGCCCACCTGTGGGTAGTATGGGGGCTCAGGGAAACCCAGGGCTATTGTCAGCCCACTGATGGGCCCCAATGGTCTCAGGTCCTTGGCTATGGGGCACCGGGGGTCCCAGTTTTGATGTCAGCTGGCACATGGGCAAACCCAACATCCAGGAAATCCCAAGGCTAGTGTTGGCCCCTTGTTGGCAAACTGGGTCCAACTGTTAACTGCAGATAGTCTCAGGGGTCCTGGGGCTAGTGCGAGCCCACTGTTGGGCATTCTTGGGCCCTCTGGTTGTGGGACCAAGTTCCCAGGCAGTCATGGGTTCAGGAGGCCACAGGGCAGCTGGCCTGATGGTGGATGAAGCTGTGTCTGAGGCTAGCTGCCTGGTTTGGAGCATCTCAGGATGGGGGGCCACAGGCTGGTAGGCAGGGCCAATCCTGGCACTAATGAACTAGAGGGAGAATTCCAAAATAGTGCTCACCCACTCCAGTGTCCTTTTGGTGGTATTAGCTCTCCCAGCTAGCTACTGCCAGATTCTATGTCCTCAGGTGGATTTCAGTTGCCTCCTGCCTCTCCAGGAGGCTTTCCAAGACCAGCAAGTGGGTCCGATCCATGTTCCTTTCAAGTAGCTGCTTCTGCCATGAGTCTCAGAGTGTGTGAGACGTTTGTGTACCCTTTGAGAGTCAAGTTTCCATTTCACATAGCCCTCTTGCTTCCCTGAAAATAAGTTTCGTTAGCTTTCAAAGCCAGATATTCTAGGGGTTCATCTTCCTGCTGCACGACCCAGTGTAGGCCTGGATCCCTCACTCCTTGGGAGAAACTTTATGATTGTAATCATTCCCCTGTTTATAGATTACCTATCTGGTGGTATGTATCTTGACTATACTACATCTTCACCCCTCTTATTGCATCTCATTGTGGTTCCTTCTTTATATCTTTAGCTGTAGAAGATCTTTCCTACTAGCCTTCAGAGTGCTGTCATGGATATTCGCCTGGCAAATGGTTGCAATTTCGGCGTACCTGTGGGAAGAGGGAGTTCAGGGTCTTCTGGCTTTGCAATCTTAACCTCTCCCCATAAGTCTTTTAAAAGTCTTTGAAAAAGTCTTTTAAAAAGTTAAAATAGCCTCTTGTCAGATGAAAGACACAAGAATGTCTTTTTCAAGGACCTGGGGACCATTTCTTGGAATAGTACTAATCAAGGAAGATAGCACCTCTACGTCCCAGTTTCTGTGGGAATGTCATGGCCTTACTTCAGTGGGAGCCTCATTTCAAATTGTAACACTGTCTCTTGCCATAAACACATGAGAAGTTTTATTTTTATTTTGCATAGGGCCCATTAGCTAACACTGCTGGTAACTGCAGTCACCAAGTGAATTGAGATGAACTATGTGTGACAAGCAGTGCCAAGTTTTTTTACTTAAGAACTTACTGTACATCTTGAGAAGAAGTCTGTAATGCATTGTACCTGCTTGGCTATACAAAGGCGAGACAACTTTTTTGTTATTTGCAATTGTTTCAGTAGGTTGCCAGGGATGTGCATCACATTGTTGATTAAAGCTTATTCAATAATAAAATGATTTTCTTTGTCTTCTACCTTTGTGGTGAGGTTCTCTCAATCAGGAGGATTTTGTTTCTAATTATATTTTTCCAACACAACTCCCTTTGCTCTGATTTCATGCTCATTACATATTCTTGATTATAAATGGTTTTCCCTAAAAAGTCAGAGTTTAATGCAATAAATAGTTGCAAGAATTTTCATATACAGGATTATTCTTCTCATTATAAAATAACAAGCATTTGATTATCAGTCTCTATGAGTTTGATTATTGTCATCACTCTTATCAAAGAAGAGTCCATTGTTAATATGCTATCAAGATTTTAGGTTTGTAAATCTGAGGCTCAATCTCCAGTTCCTGATGAATTGCTAAGATTAATGCTATTCTGTGAGGACACAATGAACAGCCAGCAGCCTTCCCTAGTGAATTCCTTTAGACATGCAAAGTTTCTTCAGAAATAAGAAGATATTAGGTTGGAAAAAGTTGACTTCCTAGCAAGAATTGCTAAACGTTAAAATAAATGCCATCTGTTCAGGTCTTGCCCTTGACTTTGGACTAAAATGAGGTAACTATCAGGAAGGCTTCAAATTTATTTCTGTCAATTCATCAAGGCAGAAAGAAACAGGTATTCTATTAAGGAATTAAGAAAACAAATACAACATTATGTTGCAGTGTCTGTAGACAGCAGATGGAAGACACCAGAAAACCTTCTTTATTTTGACCTTAGCATTAGAATTCACTGCTCTCCATCTGCATCAGGGTAGAGCTTTCTCTTTGTTCCTTAAGTCAACAACTCACCATTTGGAGCGCTGGCTCCTCTGTGATTATATTGTATGTTGCATCTCAAACAATTTTAGTTCTTGAAAATTATTGTTAAATATTCGTATTCTTCACCAACTCAATAGACATGAGTTTGAACAAACTCCAGGAGATGGGGAAAAAAGGAAAGCCTGGCATGCTGCAGTTCACGAGGTAGCAAAGAGTTGGACATGACTAAGCGACTGAACACCAACAACAATTCATATTCTTAGGTAGCAGTGAAATAGAAACAATTTTCTAGGAAATTTCAAGATACCGTTGATTATCTGGAGTTGACCTTTGAACTAGATGACATACTTGGATCCTTTTCCTGAAGTTCTAAAACAGACTGATTTGCAATTGTTTCAGTAGGTTGCCAGGGATGTGCATCACATTGTTGATTAAAGCTTATTCAATAATAAAATGATTTTCTTTGTCTTCTACCTTTGTGGTGAGGTTCTCTCAATCAGGAGGATTTTGTTTCTAATTATATTTTTCCAACACAACTCCCTTTGCTCTGATTTCATGCTCATTACATATTCTTGATTATAAATGGTTTTCCCTAAAAAGTCAGAGTTTAATGCAATAAATAGTTGCAAGAATTTTCATATACAGGATTATTCTTCTCATTATAAAATAACAAGCATTTGATTATCAGTCTCTATGAGTTTGATTATTGTCATCACTCTTATCAAAGAAGAGTCCATTGTTAATATGCTATCAAGATTTTAGGTTTGTAAATCTGAGGCTCAATCTCCAGTTCCTGATGAATTGCTAAGATTAATGCTATTCTGTGAGGACACAATGAACAGCCAGCAGCCTTCCCTAGTGAATTCCTTTAGACATGCAAAGTTTCTTCAGAAATAAGAAGATATTAGGTTGGAAAAAGTTGACTTCCTAGCAAGAATTGCTAAACGTTAAAATAAATGCCATCTGTTCAGGTCTTGCCCTTGACTTTGGACTAAAATGAGGTAACTATCAGGAAGGCTTCAAATTTATTTCTGTCAATTCATCAAGGCAGAAAGAAACAGGTATTCTATTAAGGAATTAAGAAAACAAATACAACATTATGTTGCAGTGTCTGTAGACAGCAGATGGAAGACACCAGAAAACCTTCTTTATTTTGACCTTAGCATTAGAATTCACTGCTCTCCATCTGCATCAGGGTAGAGCTTTCTCTTTTGTTCCTTAAGTCAACAACTCACCATTTGGAGCGCTGGCTCCTCTGTGATTATATTGTATGTTGCATCTCTAACAATTTTAGTTCTTGAAAATTATTGTTAAATATTCGTATTCTTCACCAACTCAATAGACATGAGTTTGAACAAACTCCAGGAGATGGGGAAAAAAGGAAAGCCTGGCATGCTGCAGTTCACGAGGTAGCAAAGAGTTGGACATGACTAAGCGACTGAACACCAACAACAATTCATATTCTTAGGTAGCAGTGAAATAGAAACAATTTTCTAGGAAATTTCAAGATACCGTTGATTATCTGGAGTTGACCTTTGAACTAGATGACATACTTGGATCCTTTACCTGAAGTTCTAAAAACAAGCTTTCATTTCTGTTTACTCTTCCCATGCTCTTTCTGTCATATAGCCTCTAAATATGCGGCACATATTCTCAGAGCAGCTTATCGTTAGTATATCATCACTTCTCTGAACTATGTACAACCTAACAGTGTGGATGTATTTCACCAGGCTACACCCAGGCTGTACATGTATAAATTGCTTAAATATAAAGTCACTGAGATTGATGTTCATTTGAAAATTGAGGTACCTGTTTTTGATTCTAGATAACCTTACTCTCCAGCTTTTTAAATGATTGTTTACTAATGAAATGTTTTTAATCATCATTGTGTTGTTTACTAGGAAACTTTTTCATTTTTCAGTCCCTGTTTTTGAGATTAGCCTTTTGAGAATTTTGATTAAGACACATTTGGGTGATACGCATGCCCTAAGCTAAATTTTATTATTCAAAAGATGAATATTCAATTATTCACTTCATCCAAAAACTAACAATATTTATGTACATAGTAGCTAGTTATATTTTAATCTCATCCCTAGTTCCCATGTTTTGTAAGAAAGAGTATTAGATGAGTAGTCTATTAATCTCAAAGACTTACTCCAACTCTAGTCTTGAAGTGTATAAAATATATATTCATTGTCAGTCACACTTGTCAAAGGTGCAAAGCAACAAATGTACAAAAAATAGGCATTTGAGAATGGTATGAATAATTAGGTCATAAACGTTCTTCAAAATTTTCTATGAATGTTTTAATGGAAATTAAGCAGAGAGATAAATAGAATAAATGTTAAAAACTCAATTATATATTTCAAGATACAGCTTAAACTATACTTCTGAACCTAACTACATGTATCACATGCATGTACATGTAGGGAAATATACATATACCTATATATACATACATATACATGCACACAATAGGATTTGCCCTTAATTTTGTGAATTCCTTCATATTTTGTACTACTGTTGAGATTGAAATCAGTGTGAAGTTTTCTACCTACAGTTTTTTTTTCCTTTTCCCCATCATGCCTCTTTTATTTATATTTATTTTCATCCATCTTTTTATTCTTTGACCTGTGTGGCCCTTCCATTACAGTGGCCTCTCTCACTGCAGAGCACTGACTCTGGGCGCATGCACTCCAGAGCGCTGGCTTGTAATTGGACACACTGGTCCAGCCGCTCCGCGGCAGGTGGTATCTTCCCTGGCCAGGAATCTGCCCTTGCACTGCAAGGCAGACTCTTTACCCACAGGATCACCAGGGAAGCCCTACCTACAGTTTTTTAAAAGAATTCCTATTAATACTGTTTCTACTTGCTTAACAATGTTCTGTTCCATCCTATATTATTCACAGTTTGTTACAAAGTTGACTTTTTGCTTCACTATAAAAGCTCATAAATCTCACTTTAAATAAAGCACATATATGCCCTCACCTCCACCTCCAAAAAGCTCAACCAGTTTTTAGCTATTCTACAAGAACTTGTAATAAAGGCCTTAATCACCTATTTTGCCTTATCCTTTCCAGTGCTAATCAAGCAAATTATATACAGAGAACACAATTCTTTCCATTAAAATGAGATACCTACACGATCACATCATAAAAATGCAATTTCTTCAAAAATAAGTATAATGAATTTTTGTGATTTAAGTACCTAAGTTATATTTAGCAGTTAAAATGTCATTTCTTTTCATATTGTCTTAGACAGTGTTGAAATGCTACATTCAACCATCAAGACAGGAGGAGAAATTTGGGTTTAAACTGATATACAGCTAGACTCTGACAAATTGGAGGATTCAGGGGCACTTAGTAGAATCTGACGTGCCCTGAAAACTAAAATATCAAATTATTTTATCATCTTGTAAACCTGATTCTCAGTTGCAAAATTTTCAAATAATCATGACTAATTACTGCGGTTCTTTTCCAGGCTGGCTGAATGCAGTCAGAAAAAGTTCACTGAAATAAACAGGAGCAGTGATGGGGTCTCTCTCGGGGCCAGGGTCTCTGGTTGGTCATGCATAGCTCCAGGGAGTGTCGTTTATATTCACAATTGTCCTGGACTTGTGTGCTTATCACTTCAGTTGTCTGTACTTGTCTCAAGGTAGAGACTTTTTTTTTCCTAATATGAACAAATGCACCATTCAGGCTTTGGCACAATAAACTAGAATCTCTATCTGGTTAGTTTAACAGCTTAGACCAAGCCTGTGTCCTTTTTGACAATATGTAGAAATTCAAATGTAGCATTCCCTCAAGAAAGCTAGAAACTTTACGGCAGATATCCTACTCTGAAATGAAACAAAAATGATTAACTTTTATGGTAAAAATATAAATAGAAGTCTAATGAAGACGTGATTGGCTCCTGTCTGTTGCAGTCAATAGTTCTACTTGGTTTCAGTCGAAAATGGCTAAGAATTTTGGACATCATGATTTGAAATGGAATACAGTTAGAAAATAAGTCGGAAAATATTTTAACAAACTCCATGTTTAAAAAATAATATAAGGGGCTTCCCTGGTAGCTCAGTGGTGGGGAGTTCGCCTGCCAATGCAGGAGACACGAGTTCGATCCCTGATCTGGGAATATCCCACATGCTGAGGAGCAGCTGGGCCTGTGGGCCACAGCTGTGGAGCCTGTGCTCTAGAAACTCCAGCTGCAGCTGTTGAGTCCCTGTGCCACGACTGCTGGGGCCTGTGTGCCCTGGAACCCAAGTTCCACAACAAGTTACTATAACAGGAAGCCTGCTCACCTCAACTGGAGAGTAGCCCCCACTCCCTGCAACTAGAGGAGAGCCTGTGGCAGCAGTGAAAACCCAGAATAACCAAAAATAAATAAATTAATTACAAAATAATATAAGAAAGAAAATGAAAACAAAATGACAATAAGGAAAGTAATGGCACATTAAAATACTTAAGACTACTGCAGAGAAGGAAGTAATTTCCTATTAAGTGTTAGTAAAATTAATCATGTAGCAAGTAGTGGGACCTTGGATACAACATGTTAATATAAAACTAAGAAGGAAGGTAAGTACATGCCTTAACTCTTTCATTTTTTTCATACCTGTGTTAACATTGTATTTAAAAATTTTTCTTTTAACTTTTTATATAGCTGTCTCCTTCACTAATCTGTGCTCTCTTCAATAGTAGACTCCCAGTGTTAAAGAAGGCTGGACTTCAGTGTCTGCTACAAAACTTGACACACATGCAATCAATATGTATCATGTACCCCTGGTTACATTAATGTTGTCTAAGGAATGCGCCTAGTTTCTACCATTCTACAAAAAGATTAGAGACAGTTACCTTTCACCTCCTCTATATGCTTCAAATATTTGCAAGTCATAGTGGGTAAGAGACTGTATTCTGGAGATAGACTATATTCAAATCCTAGCTCAGCTGTTTCTAGCGGAACAACCTTGAGAGAGAATGAGAATGAAGGCATTTGTTCCCCAACCCCGGGTCTTTCTTGGATGTATGTGTTATGTGTTCAGTCGCTCAGTCGCTCAGTCATGTCAGATTCTTTGAGACGCCATCAAGTGTAGCCCGTCAGGCTCTTCTTGTCCATGGAGTTTTTCAGGTAAGAATACTGGAGTAGGTTGCCATTTTCTTCCTCCAAGGGATCTTCCTGACACAAAGAGCAGAACTTCAGATTCCTGTCTGTTACATTTCCTGCATTGGCCGGCAGATTATTTATCATTACGGTCACCTTGAAGAAGTTACTTAATATCTCCAAATTTCAATTTCTTTAGCTGCAAAGTTGACATAGTACTAGAAACTACTTCATGGGAATTTTCACAAATTCAGTAAGAAAATTTATGTTAAAGTTTTATTTTCACCTTTATGTAGATGGCAATGCTTCCGGGTATAACCTCAGCTGTTATTATTAGCCCCTTAAATTTTTTACTTCCAGTATGATTAGATATCACATTTCAAATAACAATGGAATTTTGTTACGGAAAGCAGGGTTATTGACTTAAGTTAGCTTTGGAAAAATTCCAGGTCATTTTACAGCTGAGAATTACTTAATAGGATCAACAAGAAGCATTCCTGCCAGGATTGTACTTTATTGTTCATAGGCTGTCTGTTTGCAGGAAAGCAAGTTTTATATTTCTCATCAGTCTGCAACCCGTCATTTGAATTCACTGGTGACTATCTTCAGGGTATTAGAAGTGCCTATATTATTATACAAACTCTAAAATTCAAATAAACAATTGGGAGTAACAGGGAAAAATGGTCATAGTATTTGGCTGTATATTCAAAATGCTGTCAACTTCCCCATATCTCCATGCATGATATTATCATTGTGGATAAGTCAGGATAGTGAAAGATTTGGACAACTGACCATTAACTAAAAATGCTGGTTACTTAGTCTTGCCCACTAACTGTTTAATTTTTTGTTCCTGGTTTCAGCTGTTGAAAATTTGTGAGAGTGGTAAAAATATGTGTAGGTATACATTTGCCATAGGAAAGTTTATTTATATAAACGAGAATACTTCTAGGTTGGGGAAAAAATTCCCCAAATACACAGATTCCTTTAGAATTCCAAATAATCTCACTTGATTATGGTATAGCTCTTTGGTATTAGCCCTCTGAAATCAAATTGAAAAGATTAAATTAGGCAGAACTTAAAAGCTTAATTGTGACTTTTGGTTAGACTACAGAAAAATTTAGGTGGCTCAGATGGTAAATAATCTGCCTATAATGTGGGAGACCTGGGTACAATCCCTGGGTTGGAAAGATCTGCTGGAGGAGGGCATGGCAACCCACTGCAGTGTTCTTGCCTGGAGAATCCCCATGAACAGAGGAGCCTGGTGGACTGCAGTCTATGAGGTCAAGCAGAGTCAGACAGGACTGAGTGACTAAGCACACACAGAAAAAAATTAGTTAATTTTGGAAACAGACTCATGGACTCTATTCTGTTCTTTATAAATGTCATATTTAGGAAAGGAAAAACAAACGTAAGATCAACATCTAAATTCAAGTGTGCCAATTGTAAGGGGATAGCAACTAAAAACCAGCAATGGTCTCCTCAGAGATGCACTCAGTTAGGTCTGAATTTCATGAGCTTTTGTAAGCACTTCTACCGTGCCATGACTTGGGAGTAGTTTCCCTGAATTCTGCAGCCTGGATATGAAATATTTAATCCTTTTTTTTTGGCCAGTACTTTGAATGCTTTAATGGGATTTCATGCACTACCGCTAGTATTATATTATATTTTTACACATGAAAATTCTCCCTTCTCCCTCAAATTAATCCTTTGGTGTAATCATCATTGTCTAAAATAAAAGACTTTTTTAACATAGGAAGAAGGGCGGGATAAGGAGAGAAGAGTGAAGAAAAGAAACAATGTCCATCTGTTCAGCTAAGAAAGTGGGGGAGTAGAGTAGAAACCAGGCAGGAGGAAGAACTCAGAAAGCAGGATACAAATAATATTTGTATATTTTTGTATCAAATAATATTTGATATTTGATAATGTGATCCTCCAGGATATGTCCAATGTTGATTTTTAAGCACTAAAGAATTGTTTTCAGTTGTTCAGCAATATTGCATTTTTATTTTGCAATAAGTTATGTGTAGGTAAAATTTAAAATTTTTCGAGAATACTTCTAGGTTGGGGAAAAAATTCCCCAAATACACAGATTCCTTTAGAATTCCAAATAATCTCACTTGATTATGGTATAGCTCTTTGGTATTAGCCCTCTGAAATCAAATTGAAAAGATTAAATTAGGCAGAACTTAAAAGCTTAATTGTGACTTTTGGTTAGACTACAGAAAAATTTAGGTGGCTCAGATGGTAAATAATCTGCCTATAATGTGGGAGACCTGGGTACAATCCCTGGGTTGGAAAGATCTGCTGGAGGAGGGCATGGCAACCCACTGCAGTGTTCTTGCCTGGAGAATCCCCATGAACAGAGGAGCCTGGTGGACTGCAGTCTATGAGGTCAAGCAGAGTCAGACAGGACTGAGTGACTAAGCACACACAGAAAAAAATTAGTTAATTTTGGAAACAGACTCATGGACTCTATTCTGTTCTTTATAAATGTCATATTTAGGAAAGGAAAAACAAACGTAAGATCAACATCTAAATTCAAGTGTGCCAATTGTAAGGGGATAGCAACTAAAAACCAGCAATGGTCTCCTCAGAGATGCACTCAGTTAGGTCTGAATTTCATGAGCTTTTGTAAGCACTTCTACCGTGCCATGACTTGGGAGTAGTTTCCCTGAATTCTGCAGCCTGGATATGAAATATTTAATCCTTTTTTTTTGGCCAGTACTTTGAATGCTTTAATGGGATTTCATGCACTACCGCTAGTATTATATTATATTTTTACACATGAAAATTCTCCCTTCTCCCTCAAATTAATCCTTTGGTGTAATCATCATTGTCTAAAATAAAAGACTTTTTTAACATAGGAAGAAGGGCGGGATAAGGAGAGAAGAGTGAAGAAAAGAAACAATGTCCATCTGTTCAGCTAAGAAAGTGGGGGAGTAGAGTAGAAACCAGGCAGGAGGAAGAACTCAGAAAGCAGGATACAAATAATATTTGTATATTTTTGTATCAAATAATATTTGATATTTGATAATGTGATCCTCCAGGATATGTCCAATGTTGATTTTTTTTTAAGCACTAAAGAATTGTTTTCAGTTGTTCAGCAATATTGCTTATTTTCTATTTTGCAATAAGTTATCTGTCAATAAAATGTTAATTCTCTATAGGTCATTCCATCCCATTCTTTTGAAAGCCTTTTATTTTAAAAATAAACTTTATAGAGCTATAATTTATGAGTAATGAACAGCATATTAACAATAAAAGTTTTGGGTTTTTACAGATATATGTACCTGATATACTATTGCTAGAAATCAAGATATGGAATGCTTTCATAACCCCCCAAATATTCCTCATGGCAACATGCAATTCCTTTCTCTCTCTGCTCCTGGCCTCCAGGCAACCATTGGTAAACATTTGGATAGCTTCCAGGTTTTACCTATCGTGAATAATGTTGATCTAAGCATTCATATGCTAGTCTTTGTGTGGAGGTAGATTCTCCTTCTAGGGTAACTTAGGAGTGGAATTGCTGGGCCATATGTTAACCTTATATGTCTAACTGTATTAGAAGTTGCCAAATACTTTTTCAAAGTGGTTGTACATTCCCATTGATGAAGTCTAAGTTCTACATCCTCACCAAGCATTGGTTTCGTTAGGCTTTTTAACTTTGATTCTAAAGGATATATATTACTGTCACATGGTTTTAATCTGCATTTTATTTAATGGTTAATGATGTTGAACATCTTTTCATGTGTTCATTTGCAATTCATATATCTTCTGTGAAGTATCTCTTCAAGTCTCTTGACTATCTTTATGTTGGATTATTTGCCTTATTGATCAGTTGTACACGCTCATTATGTATATGCTGGGAAATGTCCTTTGCCAGATATGTGAATTGTTCCTAATTTTTTTCCCAATCTGAGGTCTGCTTTCTCTCTTTCTGAAAAGTGTCTTTTTATGGAAAAATATTTTTAATTTTGCTATAAACCTATTTATCATCTTTTTTCTTTTTTGTCTGTTATCTAAGAAATCTTTGTGTAGTTCAGGGTTCAGGAAGATTTTCTCCTTCTAGAAATTTTATGGATTTAGCTTCTCCTTTATGTCTACCATCAATTTGAGTTAATATTTGTGTATGATATGAGATGATGGTTGATATTAATTTTTTTGTATAGTGTGGGGTAAAACTGGAATGCTGTTCTCTTCAGATTTTGAGACCCAGAAACCCAGAGTGCATAAGTATGTCATGATCCTCAAGTGCTTTCCTATCTTGTATTTTAAAGACTTGTTATGAGTCTTAGAAACAATCCTTATTATTAACTAGCTGATGGCTTTGCTTGTTAATCATAGGAAGTCTTGTAATCAACAGAATGCAGGAGTGGATGGGAGGACGCTATGTGAACATTTCCAGAAGCAGGAACTTAGGCAGGCCGGGTTCGGAATGAGTCGACTCCCAGCAATACGGGTGTTCACATGACCTCCTTGAAGTCAACATGTTCTTGATTCTAAGACTTGCCTGCTTCAAAAACTGTGTTAGAGATTATGCTAACCTTGAAGTGTACAAGCTTGCTGGTTGCCTGTTCTTTGAAAAATACTCCATGGATTCTCATTTTTTGTAATCTCAAACAAAAAGTATGCTCTGGAATCAGATGCTGGGCCTTCAGTCCAAGAGACTGCTGGCCCCCTGACCCAAACTGAAACTTAATCGCTGATCTTTGTGCCTTCATTCCATATGTCTCTTGGGTCACCATGGCAGTGTAGGTAACCAGTTATTCTAGTACCAATTGTTGAAAAGATTATTTTTGTGCTACATTTCATATTTTGTACAATGCTGGTTTTCTAAAATCAACCAAAGCTCTATTTCAAAGTGTTCAGCAATATTATTTGGTACCCATTTTGCTTTTTCCAAATTTCATATTTTGTACAATGCTGGTTTTCAAAATAACAAATGTCCTTTGCCAGATATGTGAATTGTTCCTAATTTTTTTCCCAATCTGAGGTCTGCTTTCTCTCTTTCTGAAAAGTGTCTTTTTATGGAAAAATATTTTTAATTTTGCTATAAACCTATTTATCATCTTTTTTCTTTTTTGTCTGTTATCTAAGAAATCTTTGTGTAGTTCAGGGTTCAGGAAGATTTTCTCCTTCTAGAAATTTTATGGATTTAGCTTCTCCTTTATGTCTACCATCAATTTGAGTTAATATTTGTGTATGATATGAGATGATGGTTGATATTAATTTTTTTGTATAGTGTGGGGTAAAACTGGAATGCTGTTCTCTTCAGATTTTGAGACCCAGAAACCCAGAGTGCATAAGTATGTCATGATCCTCAAGTGCTTTCCTATCTTGTATTTTAAAGACTTGTTATGAGTCTTAGAAACAATCCTTATTATTAACTAGCTGATGGCTTTGCTTGTTAATCATAGGAAGTCTTGTAATCAACAGAATGCAGGAGTGGATGGGAGGACGCTATGTGAACATTTCCAGAAGCAGGAACTTAGGCAGGCCGGGTTCGGAATGAGTCGACTCCCAGCAATACGGGTGTTCACATGACCTCCTTGAAGTCAACATGTTCTTGATTCTAAGACTTGCCTGCTTCAAAAACTGTGTTAGAGATTATGCTAACCTTGAAGTGTACAAGCTTGCTGGTTGCCTGTTCTTTGAAAAATACTCCATGGATTCTCATTTTTTGTAATCTCAAACAAAAAGTATGCTCTGGAATCAGATGCTGGGCCTTCAGTCCAAGAGACTGCTGGCCCCCTGACCCAAACTGAAACTTAATCGCTGATCTTTGTGCCTTCATTCCATATGTCTCTTGGGTCACCATGGCAGTGTAGGTAACCAGTTATTCTAGTACCAATTGTTGAAAAGATTATTTTTGTGCTACATTTCATATTTTGTACAATGCTGGTTTTCTAAAATCAACCAAAGCTCTATTTCAAAGTGTTCAGCAATATTATTTGGTACCCATTTTGTAATAAAATATCATTATCTGCCAGGAAATGGTTAATACTCCATAGGGTGTTTATCTATTGTCTTTTGGGAACCTTTTTTTTTTTTTTTTCTCAAAAATCAGCTTTATTGAGGTATAGTTTACTTAAGACTTTTCGTGGACATCACTTTTGAAGTTGAGTCAAAAATGAAATCAATGATCTTTTGCTCAGTTCCATTGCTGGCTTATAATTCTATTCAGTGAAAATTATGGATCATTTACTTGTGTCATGCACTCTGTTAGGAAAAAGACAAGAATAAGAAACCATTTTCTAGATTTCATTTTGAGAACCAGGAATAAAAACTTGTCACATACAATTTAGTCACTGCTGCAAAAAGGTTAAGGAAAAAAATATTGACAATCACAGGAAAAAGAGGAGAAGTTAGAGAAAACTTCATACAGGTGGTATACCTTGAAGTAGGTTTTGTTTATTATAATTCCTTTTGCCTTTATGTGAAAAAGCATTCCTCACAGAAAATTTAGGGAATATAAAAAGGATATTTACCTCATTAATCTGGATTTTGGATGATAGCAATCTCATCTGGATCAGAAAGCTCGATGATGAGGTATGCCTTAAATAAAGAAGGGAAAACTGCATGACTTCCCTCAGAGATCTTCCTGATAGAGGACTCATTTATTAATATGGTCACTAGCGCTAGCTACAACTAAGTGCAACATTTTTGTCTTCGGCTAAGCAAAGGTGCTTCCTTAAAAGAAAGAATGAATATAAGAGGGGATGGGATGGGGTCCATTAAATCAAAAAGTATGCTCTGGAATCAGATGCTGGGCCTTCAGTCCAAGAGACTGCTGGCCCCCTGACCCAAACTGAAACTTAATCGCTGATCTTTGTGCCTTCATTCCATATGTCTCTTGGGTCACCATGGCAGTGTAGGTAACCAGTTATTCTAGTACCAATTGTTGAAAAGATTATTTTTGTGCTACATTTCATATTTTGTACAATGCTGGTTTTCTAAAATCAACCAAAGCTCTATTTCAAAGTGTTCAGCAATATTATTTGGTACCCATTTTGTAATAAAATATCATTATCTGCCAGGAAATGGTTAATACTCCATAGGGTGTTTATCTATTGTCTTTTGGGAACCTTTTTTTTTTTTTTTCTCAAAAATCAGCTTTATTGAGGTATAGTTTACTTAAGACTTTTCGTGGACATCACTTTTGAAGTTGAGTCAAAAATGAAATCAATGATCTTTTGCTCAGTTCCATTGCTGGCTTATAATTCTATTCAGTGAAAATTATGGATCATTTACTTGTGTCATGCACTCTGTTAGGAAAAAGACAAGAATAAGAAACCATTTTCTAGATTTCATTTTGAGAACCAGGAATAAAAACTTGTCACATACAATTTAGTCACTGCTGCAAAAAGGTTAAGGAAAAAAATATTGACAATCACAGGAAAAAGAGGAGAAGTTAGAGAAAACTTCATACAGGTGGTATACCTTGAAGTAGGTTTTGTTTATTATAATTCCTTTTGCCTTTATGTGAAAAAGCATTCCTCACAGAAAATTTAGGGAATATAAAAAGGATATTTACCTCATTAATCTGGATTTTGGATGATAGCAATCTCATCTGGATCAGAAAGCTCGATGATGAGGTATGCCTTAAATAAAGAAGGGAAAACTGCATGACTTCCCTCAGAGATCTTCCTGATAGAGGACTCATTTATTAATATGGTCACTAGCGCTAGCTACAACTAAGTGCAACATTTTTGTCTTCGGCTAAGCAAAGGTGCTTCCTTAAAAGAAAGAATGAATATAAGAGGGGATGGGATGGCTATGAAGGGAGGTGGGGTTCCATTAAATGAGAAGAGACAAAGAAACAGCAGTGTTTATTGTTTCCCTAATACTCATGCTGAGCTAAGCATCCTCAGGTCTTTATTGACTTCTCACAACAATCCCAGGAAAGCTTTACAAGGAGAGAAATTAAGGCAAGAAATATTAAGGTCACCATGGCCAATTAAATTATGGTTCAAAAATATTTGTCCTCCCTTACCTGGAACTTCTCCATTCACTGGTCCTTGGGTTGGTCATGTGACCGGCTTTGGCCTCATGGTGGACAGAGTGTACTTCCTGGTCCCTTTACTTAAGATTTTCAGTTAGACCATGTCTTTGGCCCATGGGATGCTAGAAGACATGACACCAGCACAGACTTGAAATCGGCACGTGTGGAGGGCTTCTCCTTTTATGTCTCTGCTATCTATGAGATGAACATGCCGTAGGATAGCCTGCTGGTCCAAAGAGGAGGAAAGTCAAGTGGAACGGGCCTGGAACTGACCTGTAACTTGGAACCCAGCCCAGCCTGGATCAGGTAAACCACACACAGATGAGAGAGAATAGCTGATTGTTGTTTTCTCCACTGGGTTTATGGTGGTTTGTCATTGAGCCGCCTAAGTAAGTGGCAAAAAGAATCAAAACACTAACAATATGGGTACAGAGTTTGTATCTGACTGCTGCTTGTACAAGAAATAATGAGTTCTACTCAAATGTCTGGGTAAAGATAATCAGTTGGAGGATGAAGCAAAGGTCTGTAACTCAGGAGAAAGTAATAAGTCTGAAATTAATAGTTTTTTAAAGCCTTTATGTGAAAAAGCATTCCTCACAGAAAATTTAGGGAATATAAAAAGGATATTTACCTCATTAATCTGGATTTTGGATGATAGCAATCTCATCTGGATCAGAAAGCTCGATGATGAGGTATGCCTTAAATAAAGAAGGGAAAACTGCATGGCTTCCCTCAGAGATCTTCCTGATAGAGGACTCATTTATTAATATGGTCACTAGCGCTAGCTACAACTAAGTGCAACATTTTTGTCTTCGGCTAAGCAAAGGTGCTTCCTTAAAAGAAAGAATGAATATAAGAGGGGATGGGATGGCTATGAAGGGAGGTGGGGTTCCATTAAATGAGAAGAGACAAAGAAACAGCAGTGTTTATTGTTTCCCTAATACTCATGCTGAGCTAAGCATCCTCAGGTCTTTATTGACTTCTCACAACAATCCCAGGAAAGCTTTACAAGGAGAGAAATTAAGGCAAGAAATATTAAGGTCACCATGGCCAATTAAATTATGGTTCAAAAATATTTGTCCTCCCTTACCTGGAACTTCTCCATTCACTGGTCCTTGGGTTGGTCATGTGACCGGCTTTGGCCTCATGGTGGACAGAGTGTACTTCCTGGTCCCTTTACTTAAGATTTTCAGTTAGACCATGTCTTTGGCCCATGGGATGCTAGAAGACATGACACCAGCACAGACTTGAAATCGGCACGTGTGGAGGGCTTCTCCTTTTATGTCTCTGCTATCTATGAGATGAACATGCCGTAGGATAGCCTGCTGGTCCAAAGAGGAGGAAAGTCAAGTGGAACGGGCCTGGAACTGACCTGTAACTTGGAACCCAGCCCAGCCTGGATCAGGTAAACCACACACAGATGAGAGAGAATAGCTGATTGTTGTTTTCTCCACTGGGTTTATGGTGGTTTGTCATTGAGCCGCCTAAGTAAGTGGCAAAAAGAATCAAAACACTAACAATATGGGTACAGAGTTTGTATCTGACTGCTGCTTGTACAAGAAATAATGAGTTCTACTCAAATGTCTGGGTAAAGATAATCAGTTGGAGGATGAAGCAAAGGTCTGTAACTCAGGAGAAAGTAATAAGTCTGAAATTAAGAGACTATTTCATCAGTTTAAGAACAAAACCCTGGCAAATCATTTAATCTCTCTGTACTTTGCTTGAAAGACTGTTGTGACAAATGAAGTAATAGCCATCAAAGCTCTTTGAAAATGTTAATAGTGTTATGGAAATTTTAGTTTTTCCTTTAAGTCCATTTTGTTTCTTGGAGTTTTTCAGTGCCTGATGTCATAGGTGGTAAGAACATTTGTTAACATAAATTGAAGTGAATTATTTTCAAACAGTATTCCCAGTTCATAAATAACAAAAATGCCAAGCATATTTATTATTAGGGGAGTAATTAATTGCTATTCTTGACAAGAGTCAGAAAAAAATGTCAAGAAAGTCCCTTCCTCTAACCGCAATTGACTTGTATGGGATACAGAGGATGCTGTGTCTTCCTTCTACTGCTCAACTGATGGTACCCAGAGTGACATTCTGTAAATCCTAACATAGTGAGAATGCTGCTGTAGTCTTCTAACAGGATGCCTTCTGCCACAAAGAGTGTTTTATTAGAGGGAGAACATTTGAATTTAATATTTGTTTTGCAGTTTAAAAAGTTGTTTTATTTATAAGATACAGATAATTCAAAAAACAGCCAAATGAGCTAGTCAGTTCCAAAGTTAGGTCACTATGATAGGAAGAAAATGTTCATTTATCCCTTTTCCTTCTCTGTTTACCATAAAGCAAGCTATAACCAAATGCAGTCTCTCCCTATTAATACATTTTGCATTTAATTCACTGAAGATCCAGGCCAAGGTTACTGTTAGTTGGGTTCAGGTTAGGGGGAAGTCTGTTCTCACACCAAATCACAGAGAAGTTCAAGGTTTAGAGGTGTCGTTTAGGTTGTTCTACTTTCTATTATAACACAGTCTGCCTTTTTATCCCCAAACTCCCATGATTTCTTGGAAAATTTTTTGGTGATGTTAAATATTAAACAGGAACATTTGAACAGAATTGCATCACCAACATGACACTGACTGTCTGGAAGCAATAAATTTCACTTCAGTATCCTTCATTGTAATGAGTGCTTCATCCCATGACAGATATTCTCCAGTGAGGATTTTGGATACAACTTTGCGTCTGAACTAAAATCTTTTCATAGCTACTCCTAATCCTGAACCATTTCTGGCCTTCTGTTGATGTGTTAGGAATGCAATTAAATCTATCAGTGTCATTATTAAGAGTTATAGACCTACCCTAGTATTGAAAGGCAGGAAAGAAAAGATCAATCTTCTCATTATTTTTATGGCAGATTTTCATCATAATGATTTCTTTGTTTTATTTGTTGAAGATCTATTGTATCTGTACAAAAGCTGTATGTTTGCAAATCTTGACTTGGAAATGCTGGACGATGATAGAAGGGAAATGAATACACATCAGAAATATGAATATAACTGATGTTCTGGATTCCTTGACAGGATCCAAGAAGGTATTAAAGTTGGTTTTATTCCTCCCTTGGAATAGAGACACAAACATAGAGAATGGACATGTGGACACAGGGCGGGAAGGGGAGGGTGGGATGAGCTGGGAGATTAGGATTGACATGATATGTATGTATATACATATTACCACGTGTAAAAGAGACAGCTAGTGGGAAGCAGCTGTGTAGCACAGGGCACTCAGCTCAGTTCTCTGCGATGACCTAATGGGGTAGGATGGAGGGGGTGGGGGAAGGCCCAGGAGGGAGAGGATATATGTATACATATGGTTGATTCACTTTGTTGTACAGCAGAAACTATCACAACATTGTGAAGACATTACACTACACATTCCCCTCAGAAGAACTAATTGTACTCTACTCACAAAAGTTTACCTAATTTTAGGGTGTCCACCCTTTTGATGAAATAGAAACTAAGTAGGAAGAATTTAGCACGCTTGCAGGGACCTCAAAGATAAAAGAAATAGAATTGCTCAAGATTCTGTAGTATGAGGACCACAGCAAGACAAAAATATTAGTTTTGAAATCTGATACAAACAAAATAATTTCAATTAACAGAAATTCTGAAGCTGAGTGTTGCACAAACCACAAAATTTGGGAGAGATTCTTGACATTTTTCTCTCTTTGCGTAATACCTATGCGTTCAAGTTATACTCATTGTACTTCTCTGTTTCTTTCTAATCACTTCCTTTCCTCCATTTCCATCATCTTCACCTGTTCTTGCCATCTTCTACTCTCTGCACTACAACCTGGGTGATTTTTATTGTAAAAAATAATGTCTATGTATATACCTCTGGTGCCTAACACCTATCATTGCTCTCAGAATAAAGGTCAACACCCTTAGGATAGTCTCTGGGGTCTTATCTATCTGGCTTCATTTCTACACTGCCCCGAGCTTCTTCCTAAAGCATCTTATTTTGATTTCTTTGTTTTTATTTGTTGAAGATCTATTGTATCTGTACAAAAGCTGTATGTTTGCAAATCTTGACTTGGAAATGCTGGACGATGATAGAAGGGAAACGAATACACATCAGAAATATGAATATAACTGATGTTCTGGATTCCTTGACAGGATCCAAGAAGGTATTAAAGTTGGTTTTTTTCCTCCTTGGAATAGAGACACAAACATAGAGAATGGACATGTGGACACAGGGCGGGAAGGGGAGGGTGGGATGAGCTGGGAGATTAGGATTGACATGATATGTATGTATATACATATTACCACGTGTAAAAGAGACAGCTAGTGGGAAGCAGCTGTGTAGCACAGGGCACTCAGCTCAGTTCTCTGCGATGACCTAATGGGGTAGGATGGAGGGGGTGGGGGAAGGCCCAGGAGGGAGAGGATATATGTATACATATGGTTGATTCACTTTGTTGTACAGCAGAAACTATCACAACATTGTGAAGACATTACACTACACATTCCCCTCAGAAGAACTAATTGTACTCTACTCACAAAAGTTTACCTAATTTTAGGGTATCCACCCTTTTGATGAAATAGAAACTAAGTAGGAAGAATTTAGCACGCTTGCAGGGACCTCAAAGATAAAAGAAATAGAATTGCTCAAGATTCTGTAGTATGAGGACCACAGCAAGACAAAAATATTAGTTTTGAAATCTGATACAAACAAAATAATTTCAATTAACAGAAATTCTGAAGCTGAGTGTTGCACAAACCACAAAATTTGGGAGAGATTCTTGACATTTTTCTCTCTTTGCGTAATACCTATGCGTTCAAGTTATACTCATTGTACTTCTCTGTTTCTTTCTAATCACTTCCTTTCCTCCATTTCCATCATCTTCACCTGTTCTTGCCATCTTCTACTCTCTGCACTACAACCTGGGTGATTTTTATTGTAAAAAATAATGTCTATGTATATACCTCTGGTGCCTAACACCTATCATTGCTCTCAGAATAAAGGTCAACACCCTTAGGATAGTCTCTGGGGTCTTATCTATCTGGCTTCATTTCTACACTGCCGCCACTCTGAGCTTCTTCCTAGCACTGAGAACAAAGCCAATTCCAACTTGCCTCAGGGTCTTCCAATATGTTCCACCTTCTGCCTGAAATACTATATAATAAATATGTATATTTGTTACATATTAATACATAAAGTAATTCTTTTTGAAATTGTCAAACATATTAATAATACATCTCATCTTATTTCATTTATGACACTACCCACCTTACCTCCACCTCAGATCATTTTGCAGCAAATCCCAGACATGTAAAGAAAGACTTTTTCTAACTCACACTTACCCTTGAGATCCCCTATCCCTCTGCCATCCGGGTCATACCTTCTAGTCAGATGGTCTCATTGTACCCAATACCTAAAACTATTAAGTCAGTATGTAGTTACATATTTGTATGTATGCATTTTTAATTAATGTCCATTTTCATCCTATACTTTACATTCCACGAGGGAGAAAATGTGCCATTTTTTGCTCACCATTCTACCTTCCCTCTTTTACAGTGCCTCGCTCAGAGTGAATCTTAATAAATATGCATTCATTAAGCTGTGGTAACTGTCATAATAGAAATCTGTCCATTGCAGCCTTCTTAGCATTCTTCATGGTCTTTTATTTTGTAAAAAATATTTATTTGGTTGTGCCAGGTCCTAACTGCAGCCCACAGGATCCTCAGTCTTTATTGTGGCATGTGGGATTTAATACCCTGACCAGGGATGGAACCTGGGTCCCCTGCCTTGGAGTCACAGAGTCTTAGCTACTGGACCACCAGGGAAGCTCCCCTTGATGGTCTTTTAACATCAAAAGGTATCCTGCACGAAGCCCCTGCCCTGTGGTACCTTCAGTCTCTCAACAGATGCAATTGATCCTACTTTCAAAATAAATGTACAGACAAAACTTACAAGTAATATTTACAATCTTTTTAATTCTCACTAGCCTTCACATCATAATACTACTTCTCCCCACTGAACACAGAACAGCATTGTCATAGAAAGCAGTCTCTGTGAAGGTGCCCTCAACATAAATGTTTATTATGTATCATTGCATAACCAACACTAGGTCACGTGAATGGAAAAATATTTCATTGAAAGGCTGAACTTAATGAAAATTCTTGTCAACAGCGTTACTTGATCTTAGTGTCTTAATTTTAGTTTTTTTTTTTAGATCATACAAATGTAAGTTTTATTGTATTATTTATTTACATCAACCCCAATATTATTTATACTTTTTATTTTAGTATGAGAAAACATACATATCAAGAAAAATTAAGAAAGTGAAATTCTGGAAAAACTTGAGAAGGTAAAAATGCCTCTACAAATCTGGTCTCACATATTTCTTGAATTATTTTATAACTCTTTAAGTAGCAGCATATTTTGATATTTTGTTGACAAATTTTTAGCCTAAATGTATAAATTCTTAATAATAATTGCTCTGCAAAATTACTGCATCAGCTTGAATTAAGAGATGTCACAATAGTGTAATTCAGAAGATGATGCTGTTAAAAGGAAGAGAAAATTATGAGAAATTCCTAGAAAAGCAAATCTATAAAATTAAATACGCCCCCAAATCATAGCAGTAAATATTTTATTAGAGCTTTTCATGTAATGATTATGTGATGAGGACTTGGTTCTTGTCTTGGATACACCCATATGTTAATATTGTCAACCTTCATGACACCAAATATTTTCTTTCATGAACACATAGTCTCTTGTCACCTTGTCACCTCCACTGCAATGGGTTTTGATGGAAAATATTTATTTGGTTGTGCCAGGTCCTAACTGCAGCCCACAGGATCCTCAGTCTTTATTGTGGCATGTGGGATTTAATACCCTGACCAGGGATGGAACCTGGGTCCCCTGCCTTGGAGTCACAGAGTCTTAGCTACTGGACCACCAGGGAAGCTCCCCTTGATGGTCTTTTAACATCAAAAGGTATCCTGCACGAAGCCCCTGCCCTGTGGTACCTTCAGTCTCTCAACAGATGCAATTGATCCTACTTTCAAAATAAATGTACAGACAAAACTTACAAGTAATATTTACAATCTTTTTAATTCTCACTAGCCTTCACATCATAATACTACTTCTCCCCACTGAACACAGAACAGCATTGTCATAGAAAGCAGTCTCTGTGAAGGTGCCCTCAACATAAATGTTTATTATGTATCATTGCATAACCAACACTAGGTCACGTGAATGGAAAAATATTTCATTGAAAGGCTGAACTTAATGAAAATTCTTGTCAACAGCGTTACTTGATCTTAGTGTCTTAATTTTAGTTTTTTTTTTTAGATCATACAAATGTAAGTTTTATTGTATTATTTATTTACATCAACCCCAATATTATTTATACTTTTTATTTTAGTATGAGAAAACATACATATCAAGAAAAATTAAGAAAGTGAAATTCTGGAAAAACTTGAGAAGGTAAAAATGCCTCTACAAATCTGGTCTCACATATTTCTTCGAATTATTTTATAACTCTTTAAGTAGCAGCATATTTTGATATTTTGTTGACAAATTTTTAGCCTAAATGTATAAATTCTTAATAATAATTGCTCTGCAAAATTACTGCATCAGCTTGAATTAAGAGATGTCACAATAGTGTAATTCAGAAGATGATGCTGTTAAAAGGAAGAGAAAATTATGAGAAATTCCTAGAAAAGCAAATCTATAAAATTAAATACGCCCCCAAATCATAGCAGTAAATATTTTATTAGAGCTTTTCATGTAATGATTATGTGATGAGGACTTGGTTCTTGTCTTGGATACACCCATATGTTAATATTGTCAACCTTCATGACACCAAATATTTTCTTTCATGAACACATAGTCTCTTGTCACCTTGTCACCTCCACTGCAATGGGTTCTACTCCTGTGGCATAAGATTGTTCATCCTAAAAATAAAATGTCCTACAGTCAATTTTAAGCAGCCTGTTGATTAAATCTGTTTATAAGTGATAATTAAATGGGATATGAAACATTACCTCTCCAGATTACATCATCCTGAATCAGAAATACATTATATAATTAGCATATCTTACATTACTTTGCCCTCACTAGGTAAATAATCTTACTAGGTAGAGAAAATGATTGAGTTAATTCCTCTACACTTTTTCAACATTTGAAAGGAAGTGCTTGCATGCAATGTCATTTCTAGTTTCCATCAAATTGGATGTGTTGAAGGACGTTTAAAGACTAATATTGACCTTGGTAGAAATTGATACTGTATATAATTCAACCTCTTCATTTGTCCTATGTAGTATGTGCAAAGTGGATATTCAGAAAACGTCAGTTGAAATGAGAATTTCAATTATCTTTTTCACCTATAGTTGGCAAGTAAATTTGGGGCAAAGATGTTTTAAAATTCTGTGATATATTCAAAATAAGTTATGTAAAGATTCTGATTATACTTATACTGACATTTTATAGCATAAGACTTTTTAAAGATCAAACTCCTTAACCCAGGCTTTTAACCACATATGTAATAGATATAGTTTAGCATCCAAGTATCTGACCAAATTAAATTAAAGATACAGCACCATCTTATGGATATTTCTATATTCATAAAATTTGGAAATATAAAAGTCTTTCTGAGTTTGAGAACAGAAAAGCTTTATCAGTAAAAAAGACTGTAGGAGAGAAATATTTTACTGTAACAAAAAAATGATGCATTATTGAGTATCTTGAATATGAATGTGTGTGCTTGTGATGGCATGGTAAATAAATAGCTTTTAAATTCTTTTTTCCCTTCAAACTTCAATATTCAAAGAAGAAAAATAAACAGCTGTTATCACACTACAAATTCATAGCTTTGTGAAATAAGACATGTAGCTAAGAATACTGTCAGTCTCTAAATGATATTGGGGCATCACTGATTATCACCTTGCAAAGATGTGTTCTTACAAAGATATGAACCAAACTTTCTAGAGAGTGATGAGAAACTTAGGTATGATAATAAAACCATTGAACTACCAGCAGATACTACCAAACCGGTAATAACATCTCCTCATATTTATATAGCATTTTAATATTTTCATAAGTTATTTAAGCCCACTATTTTGTTCTGATTTTAAGTACAGATATTTTGGAATAAATTCCTCCTAAAGGTCCTTCTTATTATTTTAATGTAAAACTATAGCCAATTTAAGATTATAGAAAACTTGATGAACAAAACTCCCCATTTAATTATTAAGGTGTGGTTGTAAGTAGTTATAAGCGTATGGTTCACTTCCTTAATACTTAGCACATTTTAGTTAAGGCTTTCTGTGATATACACAGCTCATGATAAAAGCTTTGGAATCTTTCTTTTAAAGAAAGTTCATAGCTACAATACATTTTGCACACAATTTTAGGGACTTTTGGACTCCCAGGTGCTCATCCATGTTCTATGATTTTAAATATTATCTTTTCACCTATTGTTGGGCAGTAGATTTGGGGCAGAGATGTTTTAAAATTCTGTGATATATTCAAAATAAGTTATGTAAAGATTCTGATTATACTTATACTGACATTTTATAGCATAAGACTTTTTAAAGATCAAACTCCTTAACCCAGGCTTTTAACCACATATGTAATAGATATAGTTTAGCATCCAAGTATCTGACCAAATTAAATTAAAGATACAGCACCATCTTATGGATATTTCTATATTCATAAAATTTGGAAATATAAAAGTCTTTCTGAGTTTGAGAACAGAAAAGCTTTATCAGTAAAAAAGACTGTAGGAGAGAAATATTTTACTGTAACAAAAAAATGATGCATTATTGAGTATCTTGAATATGAATGTGTGTGCTTGTGATGGCATGGTAAATAAATAGCTTTTAAATTCTTTTTTCCCTTCAAACTTCAATATTCAAAGAAGAAAAATAAACAGCTGTTATCACACTACAAATTCATAGCTTTGTGAAATAAGACATGTAGCTAAGAATACTGTCAGTCTCTAAATGATATTGGGGCATCACTGATTATCACCTTGCAAAGATGTGTTCTTACAAAGATATGAACCAAACTTTCTAGAGAGTGATGAGAAACTTAGGTATGATAATAAAACCATTGAACTACCAGCAGATACTACCAAACCGGTAATAACATCTCCTCATATTTATATAGCATTTTAATATTTTCATAAGTTATTTAAGCCCACTATTTTGTTCTGATTTTAAGTACAGATATTTTGGAATAAATTCCTCCTAAAGGTCCTTCTTATTATTTTAATGTAAAACTATAGCCAATTTAAGATTATAGAAAACTTGATGAACAAAACTCCCCATTTAATTATTAAGGTGTGGTTGTAAGTAGTTATAAGCGTATGGTTCACTTCCTTAATACTTAGCACATTTTAGTTAAGGCTTTCTGTGATATACACAGCTCATGATAAAAGCTTTGGAATCTTTCTTTTAAAGAAAGTTCATAGCTACAATACATTTTGCACACAATTTTAGGGACTTTTGGACTCCCAGGTGCTCATCCATGTTCTATGATTTTAAATATTATTTTCTTTATTTTAACATTTATTTCCTTAGGATGTAATATGGACAAGTAAAGGAGGAGCTTTATCGCCTCCTTTGCAAAGATTTTGCAAAGATTTGTGGTAGAAATGATCCATACACACATAAACACATCTATTTTCCTTGATCTCATTTCCCTCCACAAATAATTACATTAAAAGATTGATATAAATAAAGAGGTTCTTATTAGTTTATTTTTATACATATTTTATTTTCATGTTATTTAGAGTGAGATGTAAAAATATGATATTGACTACAAACAATATAGAATTTTTGGCTTTATTGTCACAGAGTACTACAAGTTCTAATAATGTCCTGTTATAAATAGCTTTCTATGTCATGTAGGCTTGACTCTAAATTTCTAAATTTTGTTTCAAATGTAAACTTGGAATTGATTTAACGAAAATAAGTAATTCCTGGATGTCCATATTAATAGGAAAATACAACATAAAGTTGAAAAATTCTAACTGTAGCATATATATATATACATATATATATGCTGATGTTCAGATCCAAGACTGTATATTAGATGTTAATTTTTTGATGTCATCAAATGTAGAATTATGATAGTATAAAAGTTACTTATTGGTATTCTAGAACCATCTTGCTATGTTAATACTCTGCTTTAATTTTTAAGGACAGAGTTCATAAGTTGTATGAAAAATTAGATATCTGATAATTTAAAATAGAGATGAAAATATTTTCACAGCCTATACCTTTAACTGTAGTAGGGTCCATGGCATGGATCTACCTGTTCTACATAGTATAATACTCACTTTGTCCTTAAATTGAGAGAAAAGAAGAATATTTGAGTTTAATTGCTGAGTGAAAAAATGAGTTAGTGATGCAAAACTCCCCATTTAATTATTAAGGTGTGGTTGTAAGTAGTTATAAGCGTATGGTTCACTTCCTTAATACTTAGCACATTTTAGTTAAGGCTTTCTGTGATATACACAGCTCATGATAAAAGCTTTGGAATCTTTCTTTTAAAGAAAGTTCATAGCTACAATACATTTTGCACACAATTTTAGGGACTTTTGGACTCCCAGGTGCTCATCCATGTTCTATGATTTTAAATATTATTTTCTTTATTTTAACATTTATTTCCTTAGGATGTAATATGGACAAGTAAAGGAGGAGCTTTATCGCCTCCTTTGCAAAGATTTTGCAAAGATTTGTGGTAGAAATGATCCATACACACATAAACACATCTATTTTCCTTGATCTCATTTCCCTCCACAAATAATTACATTAAAAGATTGATATAAATAAAGAGGTTCTTATTAGTTTATTTTTATACATATTTTATTTTCATGTTATTTAGAGTGAGATGTAAAAATATGATATTGACTACAAACAATATAGAATTTTTGGCTTTATTGTCACAGAGTACTACAAGTTCTAATAATGTCCTGTTATAAATAGCTTTCTATGTCATGTAGGCTTGACTCTAAATTTCTAAATTTTGTTTCAAATGTAAACTTGGAATTGATTTAACGAAAATAAGTAATTCCTGGATGTCCATATTAATAGGAAAATACAACATAAAGTTGAAAAATTCTAACTGTAGCATATATATATATACATATATATATGCTGATGTTCAGATCCAAGACTGTATATTAGATGTTAATTTTTTCATGTCATCAAATGTAGAATTATGATAGTATAAAAGTTACTTATTGGTATTCTAGAACCATCTTGCTATGTTAATACTCTGCTTTAATTTTTAAGGACAGAGTTCATAAGTTGTATGAAAAATTAGATATCTGATAATTTAAAATAGAGATGAAAATATTTTCACAGCCTATACCTTTAACTGTAGTAGGGTCCATGGCATGGATCTACCTGTTCTACATAGTATAATACTCACTTTGTCCTTAAATTGAGAGAAAAGAAGAATATTTGAGTTTAATTGCTGAGTGAAAAAATGAGTTAGTGATGCAAAAGTAAAATTAGAGATCTGACCTTGAAAACTAGAGATTTTCAGTGCAATGACAACACAGTGAAGAAAACAAGGAAGATCTTATGGTGCAGTAGAAATGATGGATTTCTGCTGAAGCTTTGGCACCAAAATCAACTAGTAACTATTGTTTTACCAGCACACACTCACAGAAAAAAAAAAGCCAGATTTGCTTATGAATATCTCTGATTAAGCAGTAAAAATATTGATTTAAAAATTCTCAATCCAGTCCCTCCAGCCAATTAAGGGTCTCAGGGCATGGGCAGGTGCATGGAGGGACTGGGGTGCAAAAAAAAAGATTCAATCCTCGGGTACAAATTTAAAAAGTAATGTAAGGTGAAATGGGAAGTATATACATGCTATATAATGAGCTACAATGGTGAACTGTTTTAGTTGCAAGCTAAACTATCCACTCTTTCAGAGAATACTATTTTTACTTGTGAGATCAACTGAACAACCAAATTGTAAATACTCAGATATTTGGCAGACATTTTCTCAAATGTTTGTGAAGTAAGCTTGTCACTTTGAGGAAATCAACTGACAGTTTTGTTGTGCCAGGGATAAATTCAAGCTTTCAAGTGAAAATTAGAATTGCTTAAAAGGTTACCTGCCAAAGTAAAGCTTTCCAGTAGTTAATTCTTTTGATGAGATTATTGACAAATGTTTTGTTGAATGCTGTATAATAAAACTAAATGTGTCAACTTTTGGACAGTCAACATTATCCAGTGAACCAGGGTTTTCCAAATGACCAATGAATGGCATTATGAAGTTAGGCATCAGTAAAAAACAGTTCAAGATAGACTAGTGGATTTTTTTTTTAAACCACAGAGTAAGAAAAATGTATTGCTGTGATTATAGATTCCACATTGCAACTAATCATAAAGAAACTATCACATATTGAATCTTGGTTTAATACCAAAGAATATCCACAATTGCATGAAAAGCTATTGAAATACTCATTCCTTCCTTTTACAACCACATGTCTATATGAGGTTGGAATTTCTTCATCTATTTCAAACAAAGCAATATATTGCAACAGATTGAATGTAGAAGCAGATATGAGAATTGAGAACATGAATTCTATTAAGCCAAATATTAAAGAGATCTGTATATTGTAAAATAATACAACTCTTCCCACTTTTTATTTTGTAAATAGAGTGTTTTTTATAAAAAAATGTGTAACATGTTTTATAATAGGTCATTATTAAATTAATCAATAGTCATTTCTAAATTTTCTTAGTTTTATTTTTCTAATATTAGGAATGTCAATATTAAGAGGTTAAATGAGGTGGGGCTTCCCTGGTGGTCCAGTGGGAAAAGGGTCCGCCTTGCAGCGCAAGAGGCACCAGTTCAATTCCTAGTCCATGAAGATCCCATGTGCCAGGGAGTGGCTGGATTGGTGCGTCCAATTACAAGCCAGCGCTCTGGAGCACATATGTGCAGAGCCGGTGCTCTGTAGTGAGAGAGGCCACTGCGATGGGAGGTCCACACAGGCCAAAGAATAACGATGGATGAAAAAAAAGTTAAAAGAGGCCAAAATTAAAAAAAAAAAAAACACCAAAAAAACAACTCTTAAAAAAAAATAAAGAGGTTAAAGGGGTCCTGAGAACATGCGTGTTAATCACTGTCACAGATCAGGTAATAGTAAATACTTAATAACCACATATCATTACTTTCCACACTTAATATCATTTGACTATCCCTTATAATTTTCTCTGGTAAAAATCTATTTCAGTTTCATTTAATTTTCTTGAGCATTATTGTTGAAGTGGTCTAAGGTTTTTTGTTTCCTTTTGGCAGGGGGTGGGTAGGAGTAGGATTCTCATCTCTTGAGCCATTGGTTGAATTCTTGACCAATCAATGCAATACTCTCTTTACAGTGTCCAGGAATGGCTGCCCACTCCAATATTCTTACCTGCAGAATTCCATGGACAGAGGAGCCTGGCAGGCTATAGTCCTTTACAGTTCAGGAGTTGTAAAGAGTTGGACAAGACCAAGTGGCTAACACTACCGGTGCAGTGCTCAATGTAGACCAGGCACTCAATAAGTCTTATTGACTAGCAGAGAATATGTTTAACAACAAGGTCAATAAAAATGAAAAAAAAAAAAAAAAAAAAACCCTGTGAAAGTTAGAGGGAGGAAAAAGCTCCATTTGTTACTTTATCCATTTATGAGCATAATTACTAGATTTTATCCATTCCCACAAAGATGGTTTGTGTCTCTATTAACATTTAAAACACCAGTTCTCGCAGACTAAGTACCTGCTTTCCTAGGAGATCATAATTATCATCACATATATTATACATCTCGAATTAATTTAAGACTTTTGTCATGACATCTTAGGCTCATAGGTCACAATATGGTTTTACCTTTCTTTACTCTCTGGTACTTTACAACAAACTCATATCTGTTACTTCCTCCTAATTTCTTACAAATGGAAATTAAAAACTGGAACTATAAATAATCATTGATGAATGCTGACAGATTGAATAGGAACAGAAGGAAAGTAGCTTCTTATTGTGGCCTTAAACCTTCTTTTAAAAATTATGAAATCTTTTAAGATTTGTGCCGATCAGCTGCATATATTTTTACCCTTTACCTGTAAAAACTGGGGGTCACAGAACAATTCTTGGTTGGATTAAAATTCTAACTAGACTGATGAAAAAGAAAAATGTGAGCAAAGTAAGGAGAGGAATTTAAATGAAGTGGCCAGGAGAGTTATAGACTCATAAGAAATGAATACTCATCTTAAAGTTTCAAAAAAAATGTTGTTTTAATCTTTTACAAATGCATACCTTTTTATTTGCTGGGTTTGTGAGTTGACATTTTTCTCATACATATTTACAAAACTAGTCCTTCCATTTGACCTAAAAAAGATTCCTCTGTCTGTTGTAATATGATTTTAGCTATAACTACAAAAGATAATAGACTTCCAAAACACTTCAGGGATATTTTGTGAATTTTTTTCTTTATTACCACAAGAGCATTTATTACCATAACTTATTTTGCTCATGTTTGTTTCATATGCATTCCCCCAGGGATTAAATTTTACTGTGTTTATCTACTTTGTATATAGCCTACAAAGCAGGTGGCCCCAAAATGTCTGTTCAATGAAAGAATGATTTCATCTGTGACTTGAAAGAGTTAATATTTTCCTTTCAGATCAAATGCACAAATCAATTCTCAACTAGAAAACAGACCACCTATAGTTACTCAGGTCACATACCTGTTTCCTTAAATAACATGGCCAAAACACATTTGATATTCTATTTTATTACTGTGCATCCATCTTACCCTTGCATTAGAGGTGTTTCATTAAAAAGCAGTGTGACTTCCATTTGTTTTTATGCTCACCTTGACAAAAAATAAAAATGAAACATTGAATAAAGTGTATTTTGTCTATTTATGAAATGACACAGACCCATCATAGTCTTAAGTTAGGCATTATTGACTCAATTACCCCAGAGCATCAACTGATGTTGTGATTACCTGAAAAGGTAGTATTTAAGGTAGAAATATGGCAAGAACCTTTAGTATAAGCACAGAATTGAAAATGTTAATTAAAAATGATTAGGGTACAGTTACTTTTTAATGGTCAGGTTTTCTTTACAGATTCCTTTTTTTCAAACCATCTCTGTTGGAGAGGCAGGGAGGTTCCTAGAGACTTATCACTGGCCATCTTATTGTGAACACGCTTTCTGAAACTCATCATCCACACCTGCAGCTTCAACGACACCAACACATGCTGATGATTCGGTTGTCCTGATGTAACAGCTTTGCATTTCCAAATTTGCCTCAGAGTACTCTGATAAGCTCCTCAAAACTTGATGTTTTTCCATACCCCTATGTCCTCTAGAAGTCTGCATTTCATCTATTCTCACTTTGTCACCATATCCTGGGAATCATTGTCTACCCTTGACCCTCTTCCTCAGTGTTTCATGCATGTTCTATTAATTCCTTTATCCATCTCTTAAGGTTTCCTCCCCTGCTCATCCCCATCTTAAATTCAAGCCCTCTTTGTATCAGTCCCAGGTTTCCTTAGTAATCTCACTGGTATTTTGCATCTTGTCTTGATGCTTTTGTATTGCCCCAGGTTGACTCTTAAGAGTTACAGATCACCTTATGTGGTATCTTACTGTTGACCTTGTGTGTTTCCCATTTCCTTCAGGACATAGTTTAACTTCAGCATGACTTACAGGGCATGGACACCTGTCACTGCCCTTCTGTGACTTGAAAGAGTTAATATTTTCCTTTCAGATCAAATGCACAAATCAATTCTCAACTAGAAAACAGACCACCTATAGTTACTCAGGTCACATACCTGTTTCCTTAAATAACATGGCCAAAACACATTTGATATTCTATTTTATTACTGTGCATCCATCTTACCCTTGCATTAGAGGTGTTTCATTAAAAAGCAGTGTGACTTCCATTTGTTTTTATGCTCACCTTGACAAAAAATAAAAATGAAACATTGAATAAAGTGTATTTTGTCTATTTATGAAATGACACAGACCCATCATAGTCTTAAGTTAGGCATTATTGACTCAATTACCCCAGAGCATCAACTGATGTTGTGATTACCTGAAAAGGTAGTATTTAAGGTAGAAATATGGCAAGAACCTTTAGTATAAGCACAGAATTGAAAATGTTAATTAAAAATGATTAGGGTACAGTTACTTTTTAATGGTCAGGTTTTCTTTACAGATTCCTTTTTTTCAAACCATCTCTGTTGGAGAGGCAGGGAGGTTCCTAGAGACTTATCACTGGCCATCTTATTGTGAACACGCTTTCTGAAACTCATCATCCACACCTGCAGCTTCAACGACACCAACACATGCTGATGATTCGGTTGTCCTGATGTAACAGCTTTGCATTTCCAAATTTGCCTCAGAGTACTCTGATAAGCTCCTCAAAACTTGATGTTTTTCCATACCCCTATGTCCTCTAGAAGTCTGCATTTCATCTATTCTCACTTTGTCACCATATCCTGGGAATCATTGTCTACCCTTGACCCTCTTCCTCAGTGTTTCATGCATGTTCTATTAATTCCTTTATCCATCTCTTAAGGTTTCCTCCCCTGCTCATCCCCATCTTAAATTCAAGCCCTCTTTGTATCAGTCCCAGGTTTCCTTAGTAATCTCACTGGTATTTTGCATCTTGTCTTGATGCTTTTGTATTGCCCCAGGTTGACTCTTAAGAGTTACAGATCACCTTATGTGGTATCTTACTGTTGACCTTGTGTGTTTCCCCATTTCCTTCAGGACATAGTTTAACTTCCGAAGCATGACTTACAGGGCATGGACACCTGTCACTGCCCTTCTGCTCAAGGCTGAATTTGCCACTGGCTGCGCTCTGGCCTCACCTTCCCCATCTGTATATGTAGCCTTGGTTTTGGGCATGCCAGCTTACTTGCAGTTCTTCAAATGAGGCAAATGATTTCATACCTTTCCAACTGCTGTTGAGCAATAAATCATTCTTCAAAATATTTTTCAAGCATACTAGAAGTCTTCCCTAACTCTAACTTTAATAAGGCACTATTTCTCTGTATTACCATTATCTCCCAGGTTTTTAGACCTACCTGATTGCAATTTCAATAGTTTGGTTTTTTTTTCAATGCACATTTTTCTCATCTGTCATTCTCTAACCTGTAATTTTGTAAAGGTCAGAGACTATCCCTTGTTGTTCTAAATATGCCCTGCATAGTTTTAACAATATTAGTTTCTTAACCAATGAAAGTTTAATTAATTAAATTCTTAAACATTCTTTTTATTGTTTTGGTTACACTCTTTAAGCCATTTTCATCTTTATAAACAAAACACTGTATGTTTCCAAGGCTTGGAGAATCTTTGACAACCATTTTTTTTTTTTTTAATTTTTGCCTCTTTTATTTTATTTATTAATTTTTATCCATCTTTATTCTTTGACCTGTGTGGGCCTCCTATTGCAATGGCCTCTCTTCTTGCAGAGCACTGGCTCAGGGCCCATATGCTCCAGAGTGCTGGCTTGTAATTGGGCACACCTGTCCGTGCTCCATGGCACGTGGGATCTTCCTGGGCTGGGGATCGAACCGGTGCCCCTTGCACTGCCAGGCAGACTCTTTACTCACTGGACCACCAGGGAAGCCATGACGACCATTTTTTAACAGGAAGAGAATAATAAGATATCATAGCAATTTTAACTAATTAATAAAGGAAACAAAAAATACATTTCCTTGGCAAAAAAGGAAGGGCAATAATGATGCTCTATACAATAAAGAATTCACTTGCAAAGTGGGAGACCTGGATTCAATCCCTGTTTTGGGAAGATTCTCTGGAGAAGGGAGAGGCTACCCACTCCAGTATTCTTGCCTGGAGAATTCCATGGCTCGTCCATGGGTCGCAAAGAGTCCAAAAGGACTGAGGAACTTTCACTATATAAATTATACTTTTATGCGCCTAGGAACTAAATTCTTATTTAAGTCATCCACTTAATAAACACCATATATTTATTATACTGATTTACAATCAGACAAACTGTGATAGTAAAATCTATTATTTGGAATCAGAAAGGATTCAGTATGTTGTGCCCTTGTTTTCTTAGTTGTTGACTCTGTAGGAAATGATTCTCTAGACCTCAGGTTCTTTATTTGTACAATGGGACTAAAAATAAATGGGATCATGCATGTAAAGGGCTTAGGGCAGTACTGGTTACAAAGCATGTAAACAGTAATCATCATTTTCAGCATCATCCCCCACCTCAAAATACTACTTTGGTGACATTATAAGATCAGGATATTCACAAAACTTTGCCAAATGTAAAGTGCTACGTATGTAGCATTAGATACTGTAACTTAAATGAATACGTTTATGGTTTACCTTGCCAAAAATGCAACACTGCCTTTAAATACATCAGATTTTGAGATTTGTGTTCCTTGGCAGTTGGAGCTCAGCCAGCAGTCACGCCCTCAGTAAACCCCTTTTTATCATTATGGGCGTCGTTAAGGATTGATACAAGGGCAAGTTTCCCCAGGAGCAAATGCTTCTTTGTCTTTCTTTGTCCAGAGTGAGTAAATGTAGAAGGAAAGGCTCACTGGTATGTACCTAACTCTGGAAGTCGCTGCAAAAACCTACAGCTGCTATCTGGCCACCGGGTAGACAAGCTGCGAGCCGGTAGTTTTACCAGGCCCGTGATAATTGTACTGAGCTTCAATCGCCTCCTTCCTAGTTTGGCCCTGGCACACTGCGCCTTGAATTGAAATCACTGTTTTCGCTATTTCCTCCTTTGTCCGGATTAAGAACACCGGAAAAACCACTGAAAGAAACTCCTGGGTGGTTCTGGCACCGGGACTGAGAAATCTGCGCAGATAAGACAGGCTTCGGATGCAGCCACAAGACGCCCACTTGAGGCCGGAACCAACAGTGACCAGTGTGTGTTCCAGTGCGCTGCCGGCTCTTCCAACCGCCAACAAGGCTGGACACCCGGCGTGCGCTCAAATATTTACTAAATAAATGCCTACACTGCACAACCTGTCTTGAGTCAAACACATTCTAATCCAGAAAATAACCAAGGTCTGTGTGAGCTGAATCAGAGTGCCGTTTCGCAAAAATAAACCCGATCTTGCTCATGCATCTGCAGGAATAAAGACAGTTTAAAAAGAAAGCCTCTCATGTTTCGTTTTGTTTTTGCGTTTCGTTTTAGGAACATTCCTCTGACTTTTATAATATGGACCTCACCATAGCGTGAGATTGCAGAGACTTTTTAAAAAGTCCCCTCCCAACGTTGTTTGGAGGTAAACGGTTCCGGCTGCACTTTTTCGCGGTGGGGTTCAAACTCTAGGTGTCAATATCAGGTTGGAGACGCCTGTTCTGGTCGTTCCCCTCTCCTGGGGAGGTGGAAGTGGGGCCAGCTCTCCTGCCCCCGTCCTGTCCGCGTGTACTTCAGAAAGCTTGCGGGACAAAAGAGAGGTGGTGGTGGCAAAGCCACAGCCGTCCCAGCAGCCGAGGTGGGCGCACGCTGAACCACTACGCAGAGTCCCTCCGCATCTTTGCAAACCGCGCGCCTGGCACCAGGCTCCGGCCCGGGTCGCGGCGGCGGCGGCGCGCGCACGCGCACTCCGCGGCCCCGCGCCCGCTCCTCAACGTTCCACTCCACGTGTTGCTTGTTGTAGGCGCCACAGGTTCCCCACCTGCGCCGGGGCGCTCGGGCGGCTCCGCCTCGGCCGGCGGACGTTGCAGGACCACGGGGGCGGGGCAGCCCGGGCCGGCCGGGCAGTTCTCCAGGCGCTCGGCTCAACCCGTGATAATTGTACAGCTTCTGCCTTTAGTTTGGCCCTGGCACACTGCGCCTTGAATTGAAATCACTGTTTTCGCTATTTCCTCCTTTGTCCGGATTAAGAACACCGGAAAAACCACTGAAAGAAACTCCTGGGTGGTTCTGGCACCGGGACTGAGAAATCTGCGCAGATAAGACAGGCTTCGGATGCAGCCACAAGACGCCCACTTGAGGCCGGAACCAACAGTGACCAGTGTGTGTTCCAGTGCGCTGCCGGCTCTTCCAACCGCCAACAAGGCTGGACACCCGGCGTGCGCTCAAATATTTACTAAATAAATGCCTACACTGCACAACCTGTCTTGAGTCAAACACATTCTAATCCAGAAAATAACCAAGGTCTGTGTGAGCTGAATCAGAGTGCCGTTTCGCAAAAATAAACCCGATCTTGCTCATGCATCTGCAGGAATAAAGACAGTTTAAAAAGAAAGCCTCTCATGTTTCGTTTTGTTTTTGCGTTTCGTTTTAGGAACATTCCTCTGACTTTTATAATATGGACCTCACCATAGCGTGAGATTGCAGAGACTTTTTAAAAAGTCCCCTCCCAACGTTGTTTGGAGGTAAACGGTTCCGGCTGCACTTTTTCGCGGTGGGGTTCAAACTCTAGGTGTCAATATCAGGTTGGAGACGCCTGTTCTGGTCGTTCCCCTCTCCTGGGGAGGTGGAAGTGGGGCCAGCTCTCCTGCCCCCGTCCTGTCCGCGTGTACTTCAGAAAGCTTGCGGGACAAAAGAGAGGTGGTGGTGGCAAAGCCACAGCCGTCCCAGCAGCCGAGGTGGGCGCACGCTGAACCACTACGCAGAGTCCCTCCGCATCTTTGCAAACCGCGCGCCTGGCACCAGGCTCCGGCCCGGGTCGCGGCGGCGGCGGCGCGCGCACGCGCACTCCGCGGCCCCGCGCCCGCTCCTCAACGTTCCACTCCACGTGTTGCTTGTTGTAGGCGCCACAGGTTCCCCACCTGCGCCGGGGCGCTCGGGCGGCTCCGCCTCGGCCGGCGGACGTTGCAGGACCACGGGGGCGGTGCAGCCCGGGCCGGCCGAGCAGTTCTCCAGGCGCTCGGCTCAACCCGGACGCTAACTCCGCCTATTTAATCCCGGCGGCCACCGCCTGCCCCTTTCGCCCTGAGGGTAGGAAACACTCCTGGGTCCAACTCGACGTGTCCGGAAAGCCTCGGCCAGTTTCCCTTTCGTTCTGCTGCGGCCGCTGCCAGCCAGACCCGCGGGCGCTGCGGCCGAGAGTGAGGCGCCCGGAGGCTGCGCGTCGAGCGGCGGGGCGCCCCGAGCACCATGCTGGACCCGTCTTCCAGCGAAGAGGAGTCGGACGAGGGGCTGGAAGAGGAGAGCCGCGATGTGCTGGTAGCGGCCGGCGGCTCGCAGCGAGCGCCGCCGGCCCCGGCTCGGGAAGGGCGGCGGGACGCGGCGGGGCGCGCGGGCAGCGGCGCGGCCAGACCCGTGAGCCCGAGCCCCTCGGTGCTCAGCGAGGGGCGAGACGAGCCCGAAAGGCAGCTCGACGAGGAGCAGGAGCGGAGGATCCGCCTGCAGCTCTACGTCTTCGTCGTGAGATGCATCGCGTACCCCTTCAATGCCAAGCAGCCCACCGACATGGCCCGGAGGCAGCAGAAGGTGAGTTGCCTGCAGGACCGGGCGTTTCCAGCCCCACTTCTTTCTTCCGCCCCAGGCTTCTCTCCCGGGAGATCTCTGAGGCGCCTGCCCGCTGTCCTTCCGTAGGACACTGTAGTTTTTGTTACTCTTGGAGGGCAAGAGAATCTTTAGGGAAGGACAGTTCCGTAGCCGGCTTGTTCTGGTCGTTCCCTCTCCTGGGACAAAAAAGGGAAAGGTGGTGGTGGCAAAGCCACAGCCGTCCCAGCAGCCGAGGTGGGCGCACGCTGAACCACTACGCAGAGTCCCTCCGCATCTTTGCAAACCGCGCGCCTGGCACCAGGCTCCGGCCCGGGTCGCGGCGGCGGCGGCGCGCGCACGCGCACTCCGCGGCCCCGCGCCCGCTCCTCAACGTTCCACTCCACGTGTTGCTTGTTGTAGGCGCCACAGGTTCCCCACCTGCGCCGGGGCGCTCGGGCGGCTCCGCCTCGGCCGGCGGACGTTGCAGGACCACGGGGGCGGTGCAGCCCGGGCCGGCCGAGCAGTTCTCCAGGCGCTCGGCTCAACCCGGACGCTAACTCCGCCTATTTAATCCCGGCGGCCACCGCCTGCCCCTTTCGCCCTGAGGGTAGGAAACACTCCTGGGTCCAACTCGACGTGTCCGGAAAGCCTCGGCCAGTTTCCCTTTCGTTCTGCTGCGGCCGCTGCCAGCCAGACCCGCGGGCGCTGCGGCCGAGAGTGAGGCGCCCGGAGGCTGCGCGTCGAGCGGCGGGGCGCCCCGAGCACCATGCTGGACCCGTCTTCCAGCGAAGAGGAGTCGGACGAGGGGCTGGAAGAGGAGAGCCGCGATGTGCTGGTAGCGGCCGGCGGCTCGCAGCGAGCGCCGCCGGCCCCGGCTCGGGAAGGGCGGCGGGACGCGGCGGGGCGCGCGGGCAGCGGCGCGGCCAGACCCGTGAGCCCGAGCCCCTCGGTGCTCAGCGAGGGGCGAGACGAGCCCGAAAGGCAGCTCGACGAGGAGCAGGAGCGGAGGATCCGCCTGCAGCTCTACGTCTTCGTCGTGAGATGCATCGCGTACCCCTTCAATGCCAAGCAGCCCACCGACATGGCCCGGAGGCAGCAGAAGGTGAGTTGCCTGCAGGACCGGGCGTTTCCAGCCCCACTTCTTTCTTCCGCCCCAGGCTTCTCTCCCGGGAGATCTCTGAGGCGCCTGCCCGCTGTCCTTCCGTAGGACACTGTAGTTTTTGTTATTCTTGGAGGGCAAGAGAATCTTTAGGGGAAGGACAGTTCCGTAGCCGGCTGGGTATCTGGTTGCAGCAGACGCGCCTCCCCCTCTCCCCACAGTTGGCAGAAGCTTTCAGCTTGGCATCCGTGGGACTGAGACCGACCCGACAGCCCGGCGGTGCGGCGGCTGCACCCGGAGGGTTCGGCCCGAGCCGGGCCAGGACGCAACTCCGATCAACTTTAATTTCGAACAGCGGTGTTTTATTCCTGTCCTCTGAGCTCGGCTAGAGGCGGGCTTTACCGTGGGTCTGAGTAAGAGTGGGATGCGAACACTTCTGTTAGCTGGAAGGAGGTCTTCTCTAGGGAGGTGTAGAAATGTTCCCCAAAGCACTGCTAACCTGACAAGTCTTCCCGTACTGCTGTACGGCTGGGACAACACATCCTACGGAGGAAGGTGTGCAGCTTGGAGAGAGGCTGTGGGCTAGTAACCACTGGCCCCGGCAGGCCTTCGTGAAACACGTTAGTGATGTAAAAATAAAGGATTGGTTCATGACCACTTGAAAACGAATGCGCTCTCCCCCTTCCCCACTATTCCCAAAGAGGTAAGGAGTTTGTTGCAGATGAAATGCATCCCAGCTTGAGTTTTGAAACACGACCCCAGGGGTCTAATTCTGTAGCTGACAAAAGTAAAGATCCAAATTGCCCTAATTGGGTAAATGTTGTCAATAGAAACTAAGAAACCGGCTTAATAGACTGCTGAACCTAGAAGTTTCCCTGGAAATCGGCTCCAATCCCCTTAGTTTGGGACAGGTAGTGGAGGCCCATAGAGACTAATTTGCCCAAAGCGTGCCTGGTTGCGCAGATACTTGTCTGAAGCATTAGCCTCAGAAGGTGAGGCGTTTCTTAGAAATTCAGAGCATTTCTGAACTGACTTATGAAGAGCAGTATTTCAGAGTGAATGTGGTCTTCCCATCACCCTTCACTTGCGTTTACCCAGTCTCTGAAATAGGCCTAAACCAAGCAGCTGTCTTGAATTGCTCTCTGGATGTTTATGGGACGGTTCTCTACAGCTGGTGGCTAATTGCCCTGCAGATCCTTCAAGCGCCTAACCCTCTAGGTAACTCAGTCACAGATACAGAAACTTTGGGATCCAGACCGGCTCCTCATTTTGGAGAAGTATTTGAGTAACGTTTTCTGTAATTTACCCAATTGGTATGATCAAAGCCACCATTCCTGAGGTCAGTTTGGAGTGCCCTGTGGAGTTCTCGTAAGCCTTCCATTCTGTTCTCAGGTGAGTTCCACACTTTTGCTTGCATTGCCTTGCATTGCAGTCACTCAGTGCCTGTTAACCCTGTAGGTCAAGTGACTTTAAACTTCAGTAGTCACTCTAAAATCAGAAGTAATTCTTGGTGTATGTTGTATATAGTCATACAAGTTTATAAATGTCATCCAGTCTCCAGTTCTTACATTCATACTGCATTTATGCTTATTTTTGGTGATAAAGTGTAAAATATAATGTGCAGTGAGACTAAGAGGCTGTTCCTATCTGGAATATGCTTTTGTAAAAAATCACTTACTGGTAGCTGAGTCTTACTGTGCATACTTGTTGCATTTTGTTAATAAAACAAACTCTCCCTTGCTTGTTCAAATAGTGCGGATTTCTCTGACTCCTCGTTTCATAGAATGTTTTTCCAGAAATTATTTGAATTGGCAAACAGGTGCAAGCACAATACCACTGAGGAGATCATTGTTTATAACCTCATTCAGACATCACCAAAAATAAATCCAAACAGCAAAAAAGCAGAACAGTGTTTTGTGTTCTGTACAAGAACACTTGGACATTTGTTTCCTAAATATTGAGCATTGAATGCTGTCAGATGAAGTTTTGTGAAGTATTCTTATTTTTAAGGGGGAGGCCCCCAAACAACTTAAGTGTTTTCCCTTATTCAGTCTTTTTCAAAGGCCCCACACTTTTTCTTTAAACATGTTGCTTGCTAAAGGGAGCTGGAGCAATTCTTGGCAGCCGAGTTTCCTCCTAGGACAAAATGAAATGGGAATTTAACTATATTCCTGTGAATTTGATGCACAAGCCAATAATTAATGCCAAAAACTTTGTCTTGAATTATACAGTTGGGTTATATAAAAGAAGTAACAGGATAATTGCAAAATCACTAATCCATTGTATATTTTTATTCTGTATCTTGAAGTAGACATTTAGTAAAAGGATTTAATAGCTTAAATTGTTGTCATTGAAATGCATATTGCTGCTTACTCCTCCTAACTTGAGAATTTAGAAACAGAAATTGAGATCTGAAAGGGTCCTCATCTTAAAAGGCAGAAGACTCATCACAGGGAGGCAACTGCCTCATCCTGGCAGTCAAAGCCCTTTTGCTATTAGGTTGAGTGAGTTGGTTGAGTTTCTGTGAACCCAGCTGCAGTAATTTTTGTTTCCCACTTGGCTAAAATGGCCCACAAAGCTACTAAGGGGTTGTATCCATGACTTGGTGTATGTTGTATAGAGTCATACAAGTTTATAAATGTCATCCAGTCTCCAGTTCTTACATTCATACTGCATTTATGCTTATTTTTGGTGATAAAGTGTAAAATATAATGTGCAGTGAGACTAAGAGGCTGTTCCTATCTGGAATATGCTTTTGTAAAAAATCACTTACTGGTAGCTGAGTCTTACTGTGCATACTTGTTGCATTTTGTTAATAAAACAAACTCTCCCTTGCTTGTTCAAATAGTGCGGATTTCTCTGACTCCTCGTTTCATAGAATGTTTTTCCAGAAATTATTTGAATTGGCAAACAGGTGCAAGCACAATACCACTGAGGAGATCATTGTTTATAACCTCATTCAGACATCACCAAAAATAAATCCAAACAGCAAAAAAGCAGAACAGTGTTTTGTGTTCTGTACAAGAACACTTGGACATTTGTTTCCTAAATATTGAGCATTGAATGCTGTCAGATGAAGTTTTGTGAAGTATTCTTATTTTTAAGGGGGAGGCCCCCAAACAACTTAAGTGTTTTCCCTTATTCAGTCTTTTTCAAAGGCCCCACACTTTTTCTTTAAACATGTTGCTTGCTAAAGGGAGCTGGAGCAATTCTTGGCAGCCGAGTTTCCTCCTAGGACAAAATGAAATGGGAATTTAACTATATTCCTGTGAATTTGATGCACAAGCCAATAATTAATGCCAAAAACTTTGTCTTGAATTATACAGTTGGGTTATATAAAAGAAGTAACAGGATAATTGCAAAATCACTAATCCATTGTATATTTTTATTCTGTATCTTGAAGTAGACATTTAGTAAAAGGATTTAATAGCTTAAATTGTTGTCATTGAAATGCATATTGCTGCTTACTCCTCCTAACTTGAGAATTTAGAAACAGAAATTGAGATCTGAAAGGGTCCTCATCTTAAAAGGCAGAAGACTCATCACAGGGAGGCAACTGCCTCATCCTGGCAGTCAAAGCCCTTTTGCTATTAGGTTGAGTGAGTTGGTTGAGTTTCTGTGAACCCAGCTGCAGTAATTTTTGTTTCCCACTTGGCTAAAATGGCCCACAAAGCTACTAAGGGGTTGTATCCATGACTTGAAAAAGCTTAGTAGCATTAAGCTCAGTTGACTAAAACATATCTGTCTTTGCTTTTGGCTGGAAAGTTTCAGCTTAGAATAATAATGGTGGTTAGCTTATGCCAGTTGAACTTATGCCTTTACAGAATATGCTGGAAGTCAGTGTAGACGAGGTGGTGACCAAACCGTGTGCCAGGTGGTCTTACCACCTACGTGATTGCATATGATACGAATATGAAGTAACAAGCAATAGATGGCAAAATGACTTCAGTTGTGAATAATGCTTCAGTTTCTGGTTATTTAATAGGTTATCTTTGCTCCATCAGTTAAGAGATAACTGATGATTCCAGATGATTGGAATGATTCTTGATCATTGGTTGGTGGAATCAGTGTTGAAACTAGGAAATAATGACAGATGAAACTAATCAGTTATTACTTAATAAAGGCAGTTTGTCGTTGGAAAGCATCAGTTTTTCACTTATTAAAGGCAGTTATCTTTGGAAAACATTTGAGACCCTAAAGGAAAAATAAAGTCCATAGTGGTTAGAAGGCAGGGGAGAATCTGACAGACATAATGACTACCACCGAGGAGGTTGAACATTTCCATTACATATTTCAGGTGTCAATTTATAACTGTTTCAGGTGTGTATGACTTAGAGTGTGAAGTTTTGGTTGGCCACGCTGTGGGCTTCTAGTCAGTAGTTGCTTTGTTCATTATTTGTTAAATTTAGTAAAAGTCTGATAGTAAAGCCAACTGTCTTAAACTAATTTAAAAGATTAAAATGGTACCTGATAAGTCTCTGCAGGATTCATATACTCATGTTCTTTGCATTTTTATGTGTCCCTGTAATCTTACTAAACTCCTTAAACCTCCTTATATAATCACGCCCACCACTTTACATAATTTTCCACACTAATTAAGTTTGAGAAATGTATACAAATAGTGTGAAATTGCAGATGGTGGGGAAGTAATCTCCCTAGGTAAAACTTGATGCTGCTTACTCCTCCTAACTTGAGAATTTAGAAACAGAAATTGAGATCTGAAAGGGTCCTCATCTTATCACAGGAGGCAACTGCCCCATCCTGGCAGTCAAAGCCCTTTTGCTATTAGGTTGAGTGAGTTGGTTGAGTTTCTGTGAACCCAGCTGCAGTAATTTTTGTTTCCCACTTGGCTAAAATGGCCCACAAAGCTACTAAGGGGTTGTATCCATGACTTGAAAAAGCTTAGTAGCATTAAGCTCAGTTGACTAAAACATATCTGTCTTTGCTTTTGGCTGGAAAGTTTCAGCTTAGAATAATAATGGTGGTTAGCTTATGCCAGTTGAACTTATGCCTTTACAGAATATGCTGGAAGTCAGTGTAGACGAGGTGGTGACCAAACCGTGTGCCAGGTGGTCTTACCACCTACGTGATTGCATATGATACGAATATGAAGTAACAAGCAATAGATGGCAAAATGACTTCAGTTGTGAATAATGCTTCAGTTTCTGGTTATTTAATAGGTTATCTTTGCTCCATCAGTTAAGAGATAACTGATGATTCCAGATGATTGGAATGATTCTTGATCATTGGTTGGTGGAATCAGTGTTGAAACTAGGAAATAATGACAGATGAAACTAATCAGTTATTACTTAATAAAGGCAGTTTGTCGTTGGAAAGCATCAGTTTTTCACTTATTAAAGGCAGTTATCTTTGGAAAACATTTGAGACCCTAAAGGAAAAATAAAGTCCATAGTGGTTAGAAGGCAGGGGAGAATCTGACAGACATAATGACTACCACCGAGGAGGTTGAACATTTCCATTACATATTTCAGGTGTCAATTTATAACTGTTTCAGGTGTGTATGACTTAGAGTGTGAAGTTTTGGTTGGCCGCTGTGGGCTTCTAGTCAGTAGTTGCTTTGTTCATTATTTGTTAAATTTAGTAAAAGTCTGATAGTAAAGCCAACTGTCTTAAACTAATTTAAAAGATTAAAATGGTACCTGATAAGTCTCTGCAGGATTCATATACTCATGTTCTTTGCATTTTTATGTGTCCCTGTAATCTTACTAAACTCCTTAAACCTCCTTATATAATCACGCCCACCACTTTACATAATTTTCCACACTAATTAAGTTTGAGAAATGTATACAAATAGTGTGAAATTGCAGATGGTGGGGAAGTAATCTCCCTTGGTAAAACTGATCAGGGAGAGAGCATCATGGGGAGCTAGTATTGGGTGAAGTGATAGACAGTGGGTTCTTGCTACAACAAAGTGATCACTTTTAGCCCTCTTTGGAAAGGGAAGTACTTTCTGTGACTTAAAAAAAAGAATCTTCTCAGTGCTTAGGTGATCCCCAAGTTCAGAGAAAGAACCGATTTTATGGAAAAAATGAGCTAGATTGACAAACCTTAGGAATCGCTTACTTTACATTGTGCCTTAGTGCTGTGCCATGCCATCTTCAGGACCTAAGACACGACTGTGGCTTGGTGTATAAGAGTTGAGTAAATGCTTGCTGGATACACCGACATGTCACGTTTAGTCCATGTATTAAAGACTTAACAAAGTGTGTGTGCTCAGTCATTACTGATTCTTTGTGACCCTGTGAACTGTATAGCTTTCTAGACTCCTCTGTGCATGGAATTTTCCAGGCAAGTACACTTGAGGGGGTTGCCATTTCTTCCTCTAGGGGAGCTTCCCGACTCAGGGATCAAACCTGATTCTCTTGTGTCTCTTGTTTTGGCAGGTGGGTTCTTTACCACTGAGGCACCTGGGAACCCCCTTAGTGAGACATAGGATGGCAGACCATAGAGGAAAAGAGTCAACCTCTCTTCCTTGGAAATTAATGTTGCTAAACATTTTGTGACCTCCAGGGACTCACCCCACCCTCTCTAGTTCCCCGACCAGGGATCGAACCCAGGCTCCCTGCATTGGGAGCTCTGAGCTCCCCAAAGGATTTATAACTGTTTCAGGTGTGTATGACTTAGAGTGTGAAGTTTTGGTTGGCCACGCTGTGGGCTTCTAGTCAGTAGTTGCTTTGTTCATTATTTGTTAAATTTAGTAAAAGTCTGATAGTAAAGCCAACTGTCTTAAACTAATTTAAAAGATTAAAATGGTACCTGATAAGTCTCTGCAGGATTCATATACTCATGTTCTTTGCATTTTTATGTGTCCCTGTAATCTTACTAAACTCCTTAAACCTCCTTATATAATCACGCCCACCACTTTACATAATTTTCCACACTAATTAAGTTTGAGAAATGTATACAAATAGTGTGAAATTGCAGATGGTGGGGAAGTAATCTCCCTTGGTAAAACTGATCAGGGAGAGAGCATCATGGGGAGCTAGTATTGGGTGAAGTGATAGACAGTGGGTTCTTGCTACAACAAAGTGATCACTTTTAGCCCTCTTTGGAAAGGGAAGTACTTTCTGTGACTTAAAAAAAAGAATCTTCTCAGTGCTTAGGTGATCCCCAAGTTCAGAGAAAGAACCGATTTTATGGAAAAAATGAGCTAGATTGACAAACCTTAGGAATCGCTTACTTTACATTGTGCCTTAGTGCTGTGCCATGCCATCTTCAGGACCTAAGACACGACTGTGGCTTGGTGTATAAGAGTTGAGTAAATGCTTGCTGGATACACCGACATGTCACGTTTAGTCCATGTATTAAAGACTTAACAAAGTGTGTGTGCTCAGTCATTACTGATTCTTTGTGACCCTGTGAACTGTATAGCTTTCTAGACTCCTCTGTGCATGGAATTTTCCAGGCAAGTACACTTGAGGGGGTTGCCATTTCTTCCTCTAGGGGAGCTTCCCGACTCAGGGATCAAACCTGATTCTCTTGTGTCTCTTGTTTTGGCAGGTGGGTTCTTTACCACTGAGGCACCTGGGAACCCCCTTAGTGAGACATAGGATGGCAGACCATAGAGGAAAAGAGTCAACCTCTCTTCCTTGGAAATTAATGTTGCTAAACATTTTGTGACCTCCAGGGACTCACCCCACCCTCTCTAGTTCCCCGACCAGGGATCGAACCCAGGCTCCCTGCATTGGGAGCTCTGAGTCTCTAGCCACTGGACCACCACCCTCTCCAAAGAAAACCATGAAAATGGTAATACCTACTACAGTATAACTAATGACTTCAAAGGGGTTTTCCCAATGCCACTACCAAATTCCAGAAGAGCACTGTGGAAGCCCCATGTTGTGCCTTTCTTGCTTGCAGGGTTCCAGGAGATCTAGTGCTAGTCTAAAAAGCCCACCCTCTCAGGGAGTTAGGATAGGTCATGCTTTTGCTCGTCAGGCATGGGGACTTTACAGGGCAAATATGGAAGGAATGAGTTATATTGTTTTTGCTGCCTTTTTTTTTTTTAAATTTTTTGGGGGGGTGGGGGCAGGGGGTGGGGCGGGAGCGGGTGGGCGGGCCACTTGCATTGGTCTTTCATTTATCTGTTTTCCTCCATCTTTGTTCTTTGGCCCGTGTGGGCCTCCCATCGCAGAGCACCAGGCTCTGGGCGCATGCGCTCCAGAGTTCCAGCTCAGTAATTGGACACATCGGTCCAGCTGCTCCGTGGCACATGGTATCCTCCCAGGCCAGGGATCGAACCGGCGCCCCTTGCACTGCAAGGCGGTGTCCTTACCCACTGGACCACCAGGGAAGCCCTTTACTGCTTTTAATAATAGGAAGTACATTGTCCTATGGGAAGTATGTAGGAAACCACTCATTAATAGTGAAATCTCAGACTGCACTTACACAGTATCTCATAGGAAAAAAAAAAAAATGCTGCTGGTTTCAGCTGATTCATCTATCCCTCCGCAGGGTATCCTGAGACTGCCGCACTTAATTTGGTGGAATGAGTTGTGCTAATGAGAACTCAAACGGATTAAGTGATGTTGGAATTCGCTGCTTTCAAAAATGAAATCAGCGGTAATTTTTGATATACATGGACTGCTTATAAAATGAAATAAAATATTGGGTGTGTCTCCTCTTCCATCTTAAATGGAAGTAGTTCCCTCTGTTTGTACACTCATGAGACAAATAGCATAGTTTGTAAAGTCATTAAAGACCTTCAGAATAAAATTATGAAAGCCAGATGAAAGCTATTATGTATGGGAATTGTGATTGGAAAATCCCACCAGGTATTTTCTAGTGAGGCAGGCCTCTTGAGTTATTGTGCTGCTTTTTATGCATGTCAGATTAGACCTTTCTTTGAGAAAGCAGGTGGGTCGCATTGCCATGTGTTACTGCCATTTCAGTTTTTTTTTTTCTCCCCATCATGCCTCTTTTTATTTTTATATTTATTTTCATCCATCTTTTATTCTCTGGCGTCTGTGGGCCTCTCACTGCAGTGGCCTCTCCCATTGCAGAGCACTGGCTCTGGGCACATGCGTTGCAGAGTACTGGCTCATAAATGGACACACCAGTCCAGCCGCTCTGCAGCATGTGGGATCTTCCCGGGCCAGGGATCAAACCAGTGCCCTTGCACTGTAAGGCAGACTCTACCCATTGGACCACTAGGGAAGCCCCCCATTTCAATTTTTTAAGGTAGAAAAAGAAACCTAACACATGATATAGTCCCCAAGGTTATAAGAGTATTCAAGAGTCAAATCAGGCAACTGTCCCAAATCTATAATATTTTTTAGGGCTAGTGTTTAAATGACCTAAGGATTTTGATATGATTTCCATTCTGTACAAAAATCAAACCGAACCTGGGATTCTTAGCTGCACATTAGAATCATCTGGAGAGCTTAAAAAAAAAATCCCATTATCCAGGTTGTACCCCAGATTAATTAAATCAGTCTCTAGGGTTACAGTTGTAAAGCTCCCCAGATGATTCCAGTGTACCGTCAAGAATCCCTGTTTTTAGAAGGAACCTACAGGGAAATGACTTACAGCTTAAGGCTTATTTTTACCTAGGGAAGGTGAAAGCATTTGCAATAATGAGTAAGATTGCTCAATAATTAAACCCATATTACATATGGAGGAAAAGGTAATAGGGATACTCTAAGCAAGGAAGAAAACACGTCTAAATATTTCAGCCTTTATTGAGTCAATAGTGGGAGGACAGTGTGTTTTTGTATTTTTGAAAGGTCTTTAATTTGGTGACATGCTGGAGATGATTAAACTACATTAGCAGTTGTGTAATTTATTTGTTACAGAGCCACAGATAGATTGCCAGGTTCGGAACAGAAAATCTAGGAGGGTAAGCCTGAGAATTTTCCATTAAAAAATGAGCTGGAAAGAAGAATGTAGTGAAACCTCAAGTTGGAGTTGATCCTGAGTAATACCTGACTGCTTTCCAGGTGGCTCGGAGTGAAGAATCTACCAGCCAGTGCAGGAGACACAGGAGATGTGGGTTAGGTCCCTGGGTTGGGAAGATCCCCTGGAGGAGGAAATGCCAATCCATGCCAGTATTCTTGCATGGAAACTTCTAGCAGTACAGAGAAGCCTGCTGGGCTGCAGTCCTTCTGCTTGCACACACGAATGCCTATCTGAGGAGTGAATCTCATAGTGGTCTGCTCTTACAAGATCGCTGGCGGGTGGCGTTTTTTTACGGTGTGTGCAGCATGGATGCATGTGGGTTTCCCAAAAAGTAAATCTTAGAAGGCATTCTAAAGTAATTGTTTTATGGAAAAGTGTTAGTCACTCAGTCAGGTCCAACCCTTTGCAACCCCATGGACTATAGCGTACCAGGAATACAGTCCATGGAGTTCTCCAGGCAAGAATTAATGGAGTGGGTAGCCATTCTCTTCTCCAGGGGGCTCTTCACAATCCAGGGATCGAACTCAGGCAAATTAAGTGAAGTAATTACAAACTAAGGACTTACCTAAGTGCCTTTATTTTTGTACTGTTTCCACAATTCTACCGTTAGGTAGACAGGTAAGGAAAGCCTTTATTTTCCTCAAATTGCCTAAGTTAAGTCCTTGGATTGCATTTGGGGACCTTCTAATTTGTAGTGCATTATTGATGCTTTGCTTCTTGAAATTTTTTCACATCACTTTGTAAATGTTATGGTTTGAATATTTTCATTTTATAACCTTCAATTTAGTAATGAATTTTTATGATGAAAATGTTACTGAAGCAAAGGGTATAAATAATTAAAAGGCTATCTTTCTCAGTCTGATAGCTGAGATAATTTGCTCATTTCTGATTCCTTGGAAGGATGAATGTATATTATCTGATATCCTTTTCCCACTTTTGAGATTATGGTTTTACTTATTAATATGTCCCCTTCATCAATATGTTGAAGATAGTGTTCCTTTAGGGAGGACGTTTCTGTAATCTGCCTTTCATTTTGTTTTCAGATATAGTTCAGTTGATCTTTAATTTTCTTAACTTATTTCTCATTTGTGTTCTTGGATGATCAATTTCCCATCTTGAAATAAAGTTTGAATCAGGAGTTGACTTTGCAGTTTTTCCCGAACAGCTCAGCAATTTTGACACTTTTTACATTTTGACAACTACCAGCCAGTGCAGGAGACACAGGAGATGTGGGTTAGGTCCCTGGGTTGGGAAGATCCCCTGGAGGAGGAAATGCCAATCCATGCCAGTATTCTTGCATGGAAACTTCTAGCAGTACAGAGAAGCCTGCTGGGCTGCAGTCCTTCTGCTTGCACACACGAATGCCTATCTGAGGAGTGAATCTCATAGTGGTCTGCTCTTACAAGATCGCTGGCGGGTGGCGTTTTTACGGTGTGTGCAGCATGGATGCATGTGGGTTTCCCAAAAGTAAATCTTAGAAGGCATTCTAAAGTAATTGTTTTATGGAAAAGTGTTAGTCACTCAGTCAGGTCCAACCCTTTGCAACCCCATGGACTATAGCGTACCAGGAATACAGTCCATGGAGTTCTCCAGGCAAGAATTAATGGAGTGGGTAGCCATTCTCTTCTCCAGGGGGCTCTTCACAATCCAGGGATCGAACTCAGGCAAATTAAGTGAAGTAATTACAAACTAAGGACTTACCTAAGTGCCTTTATTTTGTACTGTTTCCACAATTCTACCGTTAGGTAGACAGGTAAGGAAAGCCTTTATTTTCCTCAAATTGCCTAAGTTAAGTCCTTGGATTGCATTTGGGGACCTTCTAATTTGTAGTGCATTATTGATGCTTTGCTTCTTGAAATTTTTTCACATCACTTTGTAAATGTTATGGTTTGAATATTTTCATTTTATAACCTTCAATTTAGTAATGAATTTTTATGATGAAAATGTTACTGAAGCAAAGGGTATAAATAATTAAAAGGCTATCTTTCTCAGTCTGATAGCTGAGATAATTTGCTCATTTCTGATTCCTTGGAAGGATGAATGTATATTATCTGATATCCTTTTCCCACTTTTGAGATTATGGTTTTACTTATTAATATGTCCCCTTCATCAATATGTTGAAGATAGTGTTCCTTTAGGGAGGACGTTTCTGTAATCTGCCTTTCATTTTGTTTTCAGATATAGTTCAGTTGATCTTTAATTTTCTTAACTTATTTCTCATTTGTGTTCTTGGATGATCAATTTCCCATCTTGAAATAAAGTTTGAATCAGGGAGTTGACTTTGCAGTTTTTCCCCGAACAGCTCAGCAATTTTTGACACTTAACTTTTGATTAAGCTCTACTTTCATTACTAAGGGGTTAGGCCAAATCTTTTGGTCTTTCCTTCATTAATTCATCGGTCAAATATTTATTGAACCCCTAGGATGAGTTTAACCATGAAATGTTCTGAGACTACAATAGAGAATAAAAGAAGCATTTTCTCATGGGATAATGTTTAGTGATTTATGGATTATGTGTATGTATTTCTCCTTATGTCTGTTTCTAGGTTACCTATTCTGATTCGTTATTCTTGTAGTTGAGTTGCTAAGTCATGTTTGACTCTCTGCGACCCAAAGGGCTGCAGCATGTAAGGCTTCCTTGTCCTTCACTGTCTTCCACAATTTGCTTAAACTCAAGTCCATTGACTCAATGATGCCATCCAACCATCTCATCCTCTGTCGCCCCTTCTCCTACCCTCAGTCTTTGCCAGCATCAGGGTGTTTTCCATTGAGTGGGCTTTTTGCTTCAGGTGGCCAAATTATTGGAGCTTCAGCATTAGTCCTTCCAATGAATATTTAGGGTTGATTTCCTTTAGGACTGACTGGTTCATTAATCTACCATAATCTTTATGATAATTTTATCCTATTTTAATATCTGATGGAAATCACTCTGGCTTCAGAAGGCCTGGACTTCATTCTTTCCTACTCATTGATTGTGTGAGCAAGGCATTTAATGCCTCTGAGCCCTGGCTTTTTCATTTGTAAAATGGAGATAATGACCTCATAGAATTCCTGTTAGGATGAAATGAAGTAGTGCATGTAAAGTGCTTAGTATAGTGCCTACTGCGAGGATCAGATGTTATCATTTTTAATTTAATCTTGTCTGGGAAATAATATTTTTATTACAGTCAGTCTTCTAGGAACATAATGTATCTCATTAGTTTACCCTCTTATGTCTTCATGATGTTTTGTAGTTTTCATTATGCAGACCCTTTGCATTTATTAGTTGATCTTTAATTTTCTTAACTTATTTCTCATTTGTGTTCTTGGATGATCAATTTCCCATCTTGAAATAAAGTTTGAATCAGGAGTTGACTTTGCAGTTTTTCCCCGAACAGCTCAGCAATTTTTGACACTTAACTTTTGATTAAGCTCTACTTTCATTACTAAGGGGTTAGGCCAAATCTTTTGGTCTTTCCTTCATTAATTCATCGGTCAAATATTTATTGAACCCCTAGGATGAGTTTAACCATGAAATGTTCTGAGACTACAATAGAGAATAAAAGAAGCATTTTCTCATGGGATAATGTTTAGTGATTTATGGATTATGTGTATGTATTTCTCCTTATGTCTGTTTCTAGGTTACCTATTCTGATTCGTTATTCTTGTAGTTGAGTTGCTAAGTCATGTTTGACTCTCTGCGACCCAAAGGGCTGCAGCATGTAAGGCTTCCTTGTCCTTCACTGTCTTCCACAATTTGCTTAAACTCAAGTCCATTGACTCAATGATGCCATCCAACCATCTCATCCCCTGTCGTCCCCTTCTCCTACCCTCAGTCTTTGCCAGCATCAGGGTGTTTTCCATTGAGTGGGCTTTTTGCTTCAGGTGGCCAAATTATTGGAGCTTCAGCATTAGTCCTTCCAATGAATATTTAGGGTTGATTTCCTTTAGGACTGACTGGTTCATTAATCTACCATAATCTTTATGATAATTTTATCCTATTTTAATATCTGATGGAAATCACTCTGGCTTCAGAAGGCCTGGACTTCATTCTTTCCTACTCATTGATTGTGTGAGCAAGGCATTTAATGCCTCTGAGCCCTGGCTTTTTCATTTGTAAAATGGAGATAATGACCTCATAGAATTCCTGTTAGGATGAAATGAAGTAGTGCATGTAAAGTGCTTAGTATAGTGCCTACTGCGAGGATCAGATGTTATCATTTTTAATTTAATCTTGTCTGGGAAATAATATTTTTATTACAGTCAGTCTTCTAGGAACATAATGTATCTCATTAGTTTACCCTCTTATGTCTTCATGATGTTTTGTAGTTTTCATTATGCAGACCCTTTGCATTTATAATCAAGGTTATTCTTTAGCATTTATAATGATTGTTTTTTTATTGTGTTATCCTTACCTATTTTATTACGGATAAATGTAAAACTCCTTTTTTGGGTTCTTTACTGTGTGATCCCCCAGGGAAACCTCCCTTTTTGGTTACAACTGCTTATAGTACAGTATGCTATTGATTGTGTTAGTAGCTACTATGTAACTCTTCTAGATTTCCTAGGTAGGTGGGCGAATCACGTATGGACAGTGATAACTTCCATCTGGTTCTATCCTGTAGCTGTCCAGTTGTTACCAGCCCCTTTCCCTTGGTCCAGACTTTCCTGGAGTTGCTTCTGGTAATATTCTGCCACTGAATATAGTTTTGATTGGTATTTTAGGATAATTCTATTTTTATTCCATTAAGAGGATAAAATATCAGGAATGGACTTTAAATGTTGTCACATTTCTTTTCTGCACCAGTCGAGGTGATTACCTAGTTTTACTTTGCTGATAAGACAGATTTCTAAGTTTCCTATGAAGCCATTATTTACATTTCTAGGGTAACCTCTATTATTTGATACTTGGGCTTCGAAAAAATTCACTCATGAACTGCATCCAGGACACATTTTAGATTTGTTTTCCTTTCCTTAAGCTATTCGATTTTTCTTATTCCGAGTTCAATTGTGATGATTACATAATTTCAGAAAATTGGCCATTTCTAAATTTTCATGTAGATTAACAGATGTAATTCTCTCATTTGCTCACATTTTCTCAATCATTAATGTTTTAAAGTTACTTCAGATTTTAGCCTTCCTTAAAACTCGTTAGATATCCCAAATATTCTTGTTTTTACAAATATACATGTTAAATAAATTTTATTTTTATAAATCACAGGGCTTCTTAAGGGGACTGAGAGACATAAGAGTAATTCTTTCGTTTGTCTTAATTAGGATTACTTTCTGCATTGTCATAGGAATGAAAGTAAACAAAGCTATGAATTTACCTCTAGAGACACTTTGGTATCAGTTTATTATACAATGAAATTGTATATTTTTTGTTAAATCTGTTATTCCAGGTTCTTAGTTTTTCCTGGAGACAGTAATTAATCAGACTAGCTGAAAATTTCAAGTGTTGAAGTTTTCTTTTTAGTAATAGGTTTCTAATTATATTATGCTGTCAGAGTGTGGCTCACTGAGCTGTTTCATTGTATGTAATTAATATTTTTACATCATAAATTACTATATATTCTGACTGTAGGATTTAAAGTTTGATATCTAAATCAATGTGATTGTGGTAATCCTTCCTGTTTGATCATCTTTATAATGAGTAACGTGCATGTGTGCTAAGTCGCTTCAGTCCTGTCTGACTGTTTGCAGCCCAGTGGACCGTGGCCTGCCAGGCTCCTCTGGGATTTTCTAGGCAAGAATACTAACATGGGTTGCCATGCCCCTCCCCAGGGGATTTTCTCAAAGCAGGGATCAAACTGAGAAGCCCTTATAATAACTAAATTATCCTGTAATTATGTGGAGAGCTGACCCTTGAACAACATGATTTCAAACTCCACAGGGCCAACCTGTACGCATTTTTTTCAACAGCAAATCCTACAGAACTGCTTGATTTACCATTGGCCTCTTCATGGGGTATGGAGGAATGGAGAGTTGGAGTACCAGCTATAATTATATGCTGATTTTCAGCTGTGCCAAGAATTGGTGCCCCTAAGCCCAGTGTTGTTCAAGGGTCAACTGGAGTTTCAATTTATGTAGCATTTCTAGAAGTACTCATGAATTTTGATGCTAGATTCTTTATATACTTAGGAGTCTCTGTACTATGATCAGTGAAAAGTAAGTCCCTTAGATTCATACTGTGTTGAATATTCTCTCCAATACTTTGTCCAGTTTTAAGATTGAAACCACTTTGTTTTGGGTAATTTATCAGATATATTGTAGGTATCCATAATATACATCCACACTCATGCTCACCTATATATACTTAATAAGCATTTGTACAGATATCTGTGTGTGTGTGTGTGTGTGTACACATTTGGGGATTATTTTGTATTGAAAATTATTAGTTTTTGCCTTTTTATAGGAGTTTGAAGCATTTTTAGTCACTGCTAGTACGATGTGTTTACTCTTATTTTCCATTTTCAGAGTTTTGCTTCTTTTGCTTTTTTGTTTTGTCTATGCTGTTATTCCAGGTTCTTAGTTTTCCTGGAGACAGTAATTAATCAGACTAGCTGAAAATTTCAAGCGTTGAAGTTTTCTTTTTAGGAATAGGTTTCTAATTATATTATGCTGTCAGAGTGTGGCTCACTGAGCTGTTTCATTGTATGTAATTAATATTTTTACATCATAAATTACTATATATTCTGACTGTAGGATTTAAAGTTTGATATCTAAATCAATGTGATTGTGGTAATCCTTCCTGTTTGATCATCTTTATAATGAGTAACGTGCATGTGTGCTAAGTCGCTTCAGTCCTGTCTGACTGTTTGCAGCCCAGTGGACCGTGGCCTGCCAGGCTCCTCTGGGATTTTCTAGGCAAGAATACTAACATGGGTTGCCATGCCCCTCCCCAGGGGATTTTCTCAAAGCAGGGATCAAACTGAGAAGCCCTTATAATAACTAAATTATCCTGTAATTATGTGGAGAGCTGACCCTTGAACAACATGATTTCAAACTCCACAGGGCCAACCTGTACGCATTTTTTTCAACAGCAAATCCTACAGAACTGCTTGATTTACCATTGGCCTCTTCATGGGGTATGGAGGAATGGAGAGTTGGAGTACCAGCTATAATTATATGCTGATTTTCAGCTGTGCCAAGAATTGGTGCCCCTAAGCCCAGTGTTGTTCAAGGGTCAACTGGAGTTTCAATTTATGTAGCATTTCTAGAAGTACTCATGAATTTTGATGCTAGATTCTTTATATACTTAGGAGTCTCTGTACTATGATCAGTGAAAAGTAAGTCCCTTAGATTCATACTGTGTTGAATATTCTCTCCAATACTTTGTCCAGTTTTAAGATTGAAACCACTTTGTTTTGGGTAATTTATCAGATATATTGTAGGTATCCATAATATACATCCACACTCATGCTCACCTATATATACTTAATAAGCATTTGTACAGATATCTGTGTGTGTGTGTGTGTGTGTACACATTTGGGGATTATTTTGTATTGAAAATTATTAGTTTTTGCCTTTTTATAGGAGTTTGAAGCATTTTTAGTCACTGCTAGTACGATGTGTTTACTCTTATTTTCCATTTTCAGAGTTTTGCTTCTTTTGCTTTTTTGTTTTGTCTATGCTGTATGGCATTTCAGCTCTCCCGTTCCGGAGCCGGGGACAGGCAGAGTGACATCATATAGATCTTCCTTTGCCTTCCTCTTGAAGGTGCTCACTGTTTTGGTTCACTGGTCAGAGCACACTTGTTTCAAGAGGCTGTGTCTCCAATTTTCTTGATGGATTTTGAAGTTAGTGGACATTCCTCTGCAAAGTAGTCTTTCATTTTATATTTGGTCTGCAGTGAAGTGTTTTTAAAGTTTTTATGGATCTGTATGAGTATGTTTTATTGGAAGATGGGAAAATTTTAATTCGGCCATGAAACCTGTATTCTTCCTATTTTAACAAATTTAGGGAAATATATTTCAAATCTTATTTAAGGAGATGACAATGTTATTTTAATTTGGTTCTCTAGAAGAATGTCTGAAGCCCCAAAGGCTGCTGTAGTCAGAAGGCTTACTAAATGCTGAATATCATCAAGAACAGTTCTGAAAGACAACAGGATGACTCTAACCTACATTTGTGAAGCTCTGGTTTCCTTAACCAGGAGGATTGCACATGTTCCCAAGCAGTGGTTAAGTAGGGAGACTGAGCCAAAGCACATCCTTGTTCTTCCATCTCTGCTTCAGCTGGGGTCACTTCGCTTTTACATGTTAGAACCACACACCCAAAATGCCAGAAAGAGAGGGTGACTGTCTAATTATGAAAAATTTATGTGATTTAAATGTAAAATCCCTTATTTCTAGAGTTTGATCACTACATCCTAGAATCCTAGGCTTTAGACTTTCTTTTTCCGTTTTATTCCCTTGCAAATATTTGAGGTAAGTGATGTGGATGTACAGTTTAATCCCACACAAATCTAATAGGTGAGATGTTGAATCTGTGGTACTTCAAGTAAGTAGAGATCAAAGGACAGTTGTCTGGAGCTCAGAGGAGAGATTTGGGTACAGGGAGTAAACCTGAGAATTGTCCTGTGGGTAGTGATTGAAGCCATGTGCAGGACTGTGGCCAAAATAGAGTCCAACAGAGGAGGCTTTAATGACTTGGCCTTAAAGAACTTTAGGATTTAAAAGACAGGAGGGAAGATTGAATTGGCAAAGGATGTTGGAGAAGCAACAACTAGGTCTATAAGAAAAAAGGATGACCTTTGTCACAGTAACTAAGAGCTCTTTCAATAGAAAGAGGTAGGAAACAATGTCAGATGTTCAGAGATCAAGAAAATAGGGATTGAAAATGTTAATTGGATTTGGCAATATGGAAACGACCACAGCATTGCAACTCAAAAGCTGAATTTCACAGCCCAGTTTCTCAAATGTTGATTTCTAAACTGTATTTTGTATGCTGAATTCAGCACATCTGATGAACAGCTTGAGTTTATAACACAGTGACTTTGCCACCCAGAAGGTTCAGTGTTGCTTTGTATAGACTGTCTTGTGGGGGACACTGGAAAGATACAAATGTGTATGTGTGTATGATGTATATATATTTGTGCTTTTTTTTGCCTTTGTTTTATAAAAATGAAAGGAAAATTATTAGTGATAATCCTAGATTTCAAATATGGAACAGTTGAGACAGAGCATAAAACACGCTGCAGCTCCAAATCTTGGACGTTAGTTGGGTATTTATTAAGTTTACCTGTTCCTTTGATTTGAACAAAGTGATATCAGAATTTGTGCAAGGCTGGACTACACAAAAAATGAAGAGCTTCTCCGGTGGTCAAGTGACTAGGACTCTGAGCTCCCAATGTAGGGGGCCCAGGTTTGATCATTATTTGGTGGACTGGATCCCACATGGAGCCACTAAGACTTGGCACAACCCAATAAATATTTAAAAAGTGGGATGAAATCAGGTTGATAATATTTTTTAGTGGTCATATATCTCTCCCCTGTTTTCCCCTTCCTCTTTGTTTCACTTCCCCCAAATTTCCCGGGGTCTATGGGAGTCTTGTCTGAGAGAAGTTGGGTTCAGCCCTTGCTTGTCCTCTCTAAATTGCTGTCTCCTAATAGTCTCCTACTTGCTCGGTAAGATGCTGTCTTCACAACATAAAATTACATAACATTTCTGAAACGCTTCTGGTATAGTGCCTGGCATGGAGTAGGTCTACAGAATTTATTTTCTCATAATTTCCATTCTGGAAGGAATTTTCATTGTGTCAAGCATATTTCATTTAGTTGTCAAATATCAAGGCAATATTTGAGCAGATAATGTATGGTAGGCACCCACATTTAGGCATTGAGAGTCCATGTGTGGACAGAACAGCCCTCTAGGAGGCTTATATTTCTAGTAGAGGAAATGGAGCTTTAGCCCATATGCATATTCGTGTTAATGGATGGCGTTGGGGTCAGCAGCTACTTCAGGTAGGGTGGGTAGGGAGAGGCTCTCTGAAGAGTCAGCAGTGGTTGAGCAGAACTTGAATGACATGAAGCTGTCGTAGCTGCCCCATGCTCAGATCTCAGAGAATCAAACTTCTGTCATGTTTGTACTGATTTTAGGTGACTTGATGCAGAAGATGAGATGGTTAGATAGCATTACTGACTCAATGGCCATGAATTTGAGCAAATTCCAGGAAGATAGTGGAGGACAGGGAAGCCTGGCAGGTCACAGTTCCTGGGGTCACAAAGAGGCATGACCTGGCAGCTGAACAACAGGAAAAATAATCTCCATTGTATCTAGATCATACCTACAACTAGCCTTTTCATTTACATAGTATACTTACCCCTCTATTTCTCAGTTTTCATCTCTGGTCCTTATAGTTGTACCGTTCCTTTGATTTGAACAAAGTGATATCAGAATTTGTGCAAGGCTGGACTACACAAAAAATGAAGAGCTTCTCCGGTGGTCAAGTGACTAGGACTCTGAGCTCCCAATGTAGGGGGCCCAGGTTTGATCATTATTTGGTGGACTGGATCCCACATGGAGCCACTAAGACTTGGCACAACCCAATAAATATTTAAAAAGTGGGATGAAATCAGGTTGATAATATTTTTTAGTGGTCATATATCTCTCCCCTGTTTTCCCCTTCCTCTTTGTTTCACTTCCCCAATTCCGGTGTCTATGGGAGTCTTGTCTGAGAGAAGTTGGGTTCAGCCCTTGCTTGTCCTCTCTAAATTGCTGTCTCCTAATAGTCTCCTACTTGCTCGGTAAGATGCTGTCTTCACAACATAAAATTACATAACATTTCTGAAACGCTTCTGGTATAGTGCCTGGCATGGAGTAGGTCTACAGAATTTATTTTCTCATAATTTCCATTCTGGAAGGAATTTTCATTGTGTCAAGCATATTTCATTTAGTTGTCAAATATCAAGGCAATATTTGAGCAGATAATGTATGGTAGGCACCCACATTTAGGCATTGAGAGTCCATGTGTGGACAGAACAGCCCTCTAGGAGGCTTATATTTCTAGTAGAGGAAATGGAGCTTTAGCCCATATGCATATTCGTGTTAATGGATGGCGTTGGGGTCAGCAGCTACTTCAGGTAGGGTGGGTAGGGAGAGGCTCTCTGAAGAGTCAGCAGTGGTTGAGCAGAACTTGAATGACATGAAGCTGTCGTAGCTGCCCCATGCTCAGATCTCAGAGAATCAAACTTCTGTCATGTTTGTACTGATTTTAGGTGACTTGATGCAGAAGATGAGATGGTTAGATAGCATTACTGACTCAATGGCCATGAATTTGAGCAAATTCCAGGAAGATAGTGGAGGACAGGGAAGCCTGGCAGGTCACAGTTCCTGGGGTCACAAAGAGGCATGACCTGGCAGCTGAACAACAGGAAAAATAATCTCCATTGTATCTAGATCATACCTACAACTAGCCTTTTCATTTACATAGTATACTTACCCCTCTATTTCTCAGTTTTTCATCTCTGGTCCTTATAGTTGTACCGTTCCTGCAGTTAATGTGAAATTAACTGATGTTCATTTCCTCCTCTTTGCTACGTTTCCAGCCCTAGCTTCCCTGGCAGCCATTGGTGGCCATGTGACAGATGTTCTGATGTGTGAGACAGGAGACAATAGTCCTGTGACCAAGGAAACTCCTAAGGGAACCTGATATACTGGGTCAGACACACTTGCTTCCGAAAACGTTGCCAGCAGCACTAGCGTCCAGACTTTTCCTTTGAGGAAAATAACCCTCCCAAGCTTGCTAATCTTTTTTATGTTTTGTAAGAATCATTAAGTTCTCTGCTCTTTGAGCAGTTGCTTCTAGAAATTCAAGGCTGCTTAATGGAGTTGATATCATCAAGAATATTTTTCACTCTGAAACCACGTAATACACTTGATTGCATTTCCTATAAAATTATTTTTCTTAGAGTCTTATTTTCCCCCTTCTATACCCATCTTGTCTCCCTTTAGTGCTTCCTTAAGTTGTCCCAAATGATAAACTGGAGCTTGTCAGTGGGAATGGAATAGCTCCTAGTAGACAATTAAAAAAGAAAGTATGGGGTGTTTTTGGTTTTCTCAGTGATTGAGAGGTCGTCATTGGTCTTTAGTGGAGTGGGTTCCAGGGATTATAGAAATCCTAGAATGCACACTGTACTTGTCCATCACACATGACATTTGAATGCCCAGTTGGTTATTTCTGTAGTTAAAGCTGGTTTATAATTATTTAAGCCTAGAGCACAACTCTTTCAGAATTCAAAGTATTTTTTTGCATGGGTTTAATAAGTTATTTCTAGTACCACAGCTTCGACCCCAGAATTCCAAACTTCTGTCATGTTTGTACTGATTTTAGGTGACTTGATGCAGAAGATGAGATGGTTAGATAGCATTACTGACTCAATGGCCATGAATTTGAGCAAATTCCAGGAAGATAGTGGAGGACAGGGAAGCCTGGCAGGTCACAGTTCCTGGGGTCACAAAGAGGCATGACCTGGCAGCTGAACAACAGGAAAAATAATCTCCATTGTATCTAGATCATACCTACAACTAGCCTTTTCATTTACATAGTATACTTACCCCTCTATTTCTCAGTTTTTCATCTCTGGTCCTTATAGTTGTACCGTTCCTGCAGTTAATGTGAAATTAACTGATGTTCATTTCCTCCTCTTTGCTACGTTTCCAGCCCTAGCTTCCCTGGCAGCCATTGGTGGCCATGTGACAGATGTTCTGATGTGTGAGACAGGAGACAATAGTCCTGTGACCAAGGAAACTCCTAAGGGAACCTGATATACTGGGTCAGACACACTTGCTTCCGAAAACGTTGCCAGCAGCACTAGCGTCCAGACTTTTCCTTTGAGGAAAATAACCCTCCCAAGCTTGCTAATCTTTTTCATGTTTTGTAAGAATCATTAAGTTCTCTGCTCTTTGAGCAGTTGCTTCTAGAAATTCAAGGCTGCTTAATGGAGTTGATATCATCAAGAATATTTTTCACTCTGAAACCACGTAATACACTTGATTGCATTTCCTATAAAATTATTTTTCTTAGAGTCTTATTTTCCCCCTTCTATACCCATCTTGTCTCCCTTTAGTGCTTCCTTAAGTTGTCCCAAATGATAAACTGGAGCTTGTCAGTGGGAATGGAATAGCTCCTAGTAGACAATTAAAAAAGAAAGTATGGGGTGTTTTTGGTTTTCTCAGTGATTGAGAGGTCGTCATTGGTCTTTAGTGGAGTGGGTTCCAGGGATTATAGAAATCCTAGAATGCACACTGTACTTGTCCATCACACATGACATTTGAATGCCCAGTTGGTTATTTCTGTAGTTAAAGCTGGTTTATAATTATTTAAGCCTAGAGCACAACTCTTTCAGAATTCAAAGTATTTTTTTGCATGGGTTTAATAAGTTATTTTTCTAGTACCACAGCTTCTGGGTAGATTGAAAGAAGGTTTAACTCCATCAGGAACATTCCTAAAACATGCTCACCATTTTGAAAAATGTCCCCAACAGCAATGAGGCTTCTGATACTGTTAGCAATACACAGTGCTCATGTCAGCCTTCATTTTCAGTCATCACATTCTCCTTCATTGTATGGGCCTGTATATAAAAACTGATTATTTTTTATTTACTATTTACTATTTATTTCAAAATGTCCGCACTATTTTTTTTTTTTTAACACCTTTCAGTTCAATATTGCCTAACTTCCCTTAAATTCTGACTTCTTCATTATAGGAGATGCATCCATTCACTGTCTTTAGATAAGCTTCACCTAAACATTTGCATGCTAATAGACATTGTTTCAGTTCATATTGTCTGTCTTCCAGCTAGAAAGTTTATATTCTTGAAAATGTCTGTGAAGATAATATATCCTAGACAAAAATTTCATTGCTGCATAGCAAAAAGGTTACTATTTTAGGAACTGGGCGCATGACTCTCCCTTTCTTCCTCTTCCTTCCGGTTCCTCTGATGCTGGCCTTTCACCAGAGAGGAAATCTGGAGAGAAGCTGGGGAGCACGAGAGCTTGCTGGTGTGAGTCCTAAGTGCCCCAAGGCACTGAGCAGGGTAGACTAAGGGTAAATAGGTCTGGAGTGTGAAAGGGAACTACTGGCCATGGGGACGCTGTGTCTGATTGACTTGATTCCGATTCCAGAGGAAGGAGAACATTCATCTCTCTGTTTTGCTCTCTCTCTTGTTTTCCCCCCATCTGTCACTTGTGTTTGTCTTCCTCTGGGATTCTCTAATCGGATCTGGTGTTTGGACAACAGGCTGCGTTGTCATTCTCCCTTCACCCTTCAGTGGAATGATAGCTCCTAGTAGACAATTAAAAAGAAAGTATGGGGTGTTTTTGGTTTTCTCAGTGATTGAGAGGTCGTCATTGGTCTTTAGTGGAGTGGGTTCCAGGGATTATAGAAATCCTAGAATGCACACTGTACTTGTCCATCACACATGACATTTGAATGCCCAGTTGGTTATTTCTGTAGTTAAAGCTGGTTTATAATTATTTAAGCCTAGAGCACAACTCTTTCAGAATTCAAAGTATTTTTTTGCATGGGTTTAATAAGTTATTTTTCTAGTACCACAGCTTCTGGGTAGATTGAAAGAAGGTTTAACTCCATCAGGAACATTCCTAAAACATGCTCACCATTTTGAAAAATGTCCCCAACAGCAATGAGGCTTCTGATACTGTTAGCAATACACAGTGCTCATGTCAGCCTTCATTTTCAGTCATCACATTCTCCTTCATTGTATGGGCCTGTATATAAAAACTGATTATTTTTTATTTACTATTTACTATTTATTTCAAAATGTCCGCACTATTTTTTTTTTTTTAACACCTTTCAGTTCAATATTGCCTAACTTCCCTTAAATTCTGACTTCTTCATTATAGGAGATGCATCCATTCACTGTCTTTAGATAAGCTTCACCTAAACATTTGCATGCTAATAGACATTGTTTCAGTTCATATTGTCTGTCTTCCAGCTAGAAAGTTTATATTCTTGAAAATGTCTGTGAAGATAATATATCCTAGACAAAAATTTCATTGCTGCATAGCAAAAAGGTTACTATTTTAGGAACTGGGCGCATGACTCTCCCTTTCTTCCTCTTCCTTCCGGTTCCTCTGATGCTGGCCTTTCACCAGAGAGGAAATCTGGAGAGAAGCTGGGGAGCACGAGAGCTTGCTGGTGTGAGTCCTAAGTGCCCCAAGGCACTGAGCAGGGTAGACTAAGGGTAAATAGGTCTGGAGTGTGAAAGGGAACTACTGGCCATGGGGACGCTGTGTCTGATTGACTTGATTCCGATTCCAGAGGAAGGAGAACATTCATCTCTCTGTTTTGCTCTCTCTCTTGTTTTCCCCCCATCTGTCACTTGTGTTTGTCTTCCTCTGGGATTCTCTAATCGGATCTGGTGTTTGGACAACAGGCTGCGTTGTCATTCTCCCTTCACCCTTCTTTTGAGTTGGTGACTCTTTTTGTTTGAACCTTTCCCGCATGCACCTTTGTAAGAAAGACATGTGATAAAGTTTTCAAATCCACACAAGAGTGTAGTTGTCTTTATTTTGATGGAGAAATAGGCTGGCCGTTGAAGTCTGGGTTGAAAATCATTTTTCCTCAGACGTTTGAAGGCTTTGCTTTACCAGTGTTGCTAATGAAAAGTTTGAAGTCCAGTTTCATTTTTCACATGACCCATTTTTTCCCCCTGTCTCATATGCTGTTACTGTTCTTTATTTTGAGGGGATTCTAAACTGTTACAACAATCCTTTTGGCTTTTAAAGAATTTGTTGTGCTGGGTACTTATTTACTCTAAATATGGCTAGAGGAGTGTATCTTTCAACTCTTGGAAATTCTTATGTTTTATGAACTGGAAAGGGAGGGAGGCTAGGCGGTCAAGGGTGGTGGTGTTTTGTTTTTCTTTAGGTTAAGTCCATTTCTTAATCATCCCACTGTCTTTATTAGAACTCGTAACACATTCTACTTGGATGAATTTTCTAATCATCTTCTGATTGTCATTAACGAACAAGTGTTTTGGCTTTACTTTAGGAACACAAAGTAATATAAAATTCAAGAGAATCAAAGAGTATAACAGTATTTATATATTATGTGCATATTCTCTGTTTTCAACGTTCAATAACTTAGTTTTATATGTGACTCCCCTGTGCTTTAATGAAGCAGTTAACAGCCATAAGGCCTGGAGATCCTAAAATGACCTTGATATGATGGAAAAAACAAAGTTAAAATTTTTTAAAATTCATAGTGAAGAAGTCTGGGAGAAGCTGGGGACGAGCTTGCTGGTGTGAGTCCTAAGTGCCCCAAGGCACTGAGCAGGGTAGACTAAGGGTAAATAGGTCTGGAGTGTGAAAGGGAACTACTGGCCATGGGGACGCTGTGTCTGATTGACTTGATTCCGATTCCAGAGGAAGGAGAACATTCATCTCTCTGTTTTGCTCTCTCTCTTGTTTTCCCCCCATCTGTCACTTGTGTTTGTCTTCCTCTGGGATTCTCTAATCGGATCTGGTGTTTGGACAACAGGCTGCGTTGTCATTCTCCCTTCACCCTTCTTTTGAGTTGGTGACTCTTTTTGTTTGAACCTTTCCCGCATGCACCTTTGTAAGAAAGACATGTGATAAAGTTTTCAAATCCACACAAGAGTGTAGTTGTCTTTATTTTGATGGAGAAATAGGCTGGCCGTTGAAGTCTGGGTTGAAAATCATTTTTCCTCAGACGTTTGAAGGCTTTGCTTTACCAGTGTTGCTAATGAAAAGTTTGAAGTCCAGTTTCATTTTTCACATGACCCATTTTTTCCCCCTGTCTCATATGCTGTTACTGTTCTTTATTTTGAGGGGATTCTAAACTGTTACAACAATCCTTTTGGCTTTTAAAGAATTTGTTGTGCTGGGTACTTATTTACTCTAAATATGGCTAGAGGAGTGTATCTTTCAACTCTTGGAAATTCTTATGTTTTATGAACTGGAAAGGGAGGGAGGCTAGGCGGTCAAGGGTGGTGGTGTTTTGTTTTTCTTTAGGTTAAGTCCATTTCTTAATCATCCCACTGTCTTTATTAGAACTCGTAACACATTCTACTTGGATGAATTTTCTAATCATCTTCTGATTGTCATTAACGAACAAGTGTTTTGGCTTTACTTTAGGAACACAAAGTAATATAAAATTCAAGAGAATCAAAGAGTATAACAGTATTTATATATTATGTGCATATTCTCTGTTTTCAACGTTCAATAACTTAGTTTTATATGTGACTCCCCTGTGCTTTAATGAAGCAGTTAACAGCCATAAGGCCTGGAGATCCTAAAATGACCTTGATATGATGGAATATAAACATCTGGCTGGAGAAAGGAATTTCAAAAGAAACGTTCTTTTTCAGTATTTTTGCCTATAGGCATTAACCAGTCATAGTGAAGATAAGAATAAAATGAAAGGTTCTCACCTAATTAGTTATCCAGTCTTTTTAGCTGTGTGTGTGTGTGTGTGTGTGTGTGTGAGAGAGAGAGAGAGAGAGAGAGAGGAGAGACTTATGTCCATGAAATTTTAGGAATTTGGAATATTTAATGTAAAATAGTATAAACTTTCAATTAAACAAAACCAGGTTAACTAAGCAGCTTAAGGACAAAACTAATAAGGGAGTAATGAGAGGAATTAACTTATGAGGTATGTGTTAAGTTCAGAGAGAGGCCTGAATTTCATTAGTACGTTTTTGGCAGAAGTTGGTTCTTCTTATAGTGAAGGCCCTCAGGCCCTGCTCCCTGACCTTATCAATACATCATGGTTTCAGGAGGTAGTGACGTCTGTGTTTCTCCCCACCAAGGGCCACGTCCCTGACAGTGAGAACATTTTAACTTTTACAAAGCAGCTTCTTATAGGCTCATTGAAGATGACTCATCTTGAGTGTGTTTGCTTAAATAACTGCACTTTCACTTGGGTTCTTTTTTTTTTCCTCCCCAGGGACCTTCCTAGGCCCCAGTGTTTTCATTAATTTCCGAATTATGTATCACTGTTCAGAGTCCTCAGAGCAGAATAGTCTCTATGTTGACAAAAATATATAGTCTAAAATGTCAACTGTACATAATGTGCCTGAAATAATAACGTTTACCAGATTCTGAGATGGTGTTCTTCAGAGCATGAAGGTTAAAAAGGGATAAAATGCATGATGGCTTTGGAAAGAAATGAGAAGGATTAAAGGGCATTTTTACGTCTTTGAAGTTTGAGCTGGTCTTGCTTCTCTTTCTGTATTTGCTCAGAATGTAAGCACTCTGCTTAAGGCCATTGCGTTTGTAAAGGATGGCGCCTGAGTTCTGATTCTCATCTCTGTGCCTCCAAACCCGGTTATGAGCTTCCTAAGGTGTTTTTCCAATCAGAATTACTGTTTCTGGCACTTAGTTTTATATGTGACCCCCTGTGCTTTAATGAAGCAGTTAACAGCCATAAGGCCTGGAGATCCTAAAATGACCTTGATATGATGGAATATAAACATCTGGCTGGAGAAAGGAATTTCAAAAGAAACGTTCTTTTTCAGTATTTTTGCCTATAGGCATTAACCAGTCATAGTGAAGATAAGAATAAAATGAAAGGTTCTCACCTAATTAGTTATCCAGTCTTTTTAGCTGTGTGTGTGTGTGTGTGTGTGTGTGTGAGAGAGAGAGAGAGAGAGAGAGAGGAGAGACTTATGTCCATGAAATTTTAGGAATTTGGAATATTTAATGTAAAATAGTATAAACTTTCAATTAAACAAAACCAGGTTAACTAAGCAGCTTAAGGACAAAACTAATAAGGGAGTAATGAGAGGAATTAACTTATGAGGTATGTGTTAAGTTCAGAGAGAGGCCTGAATTTCATTAGTACGTTTTTGGCAGAAGTTGGTTCTTCTTATAGTGAAGGCCCTCAGGCCCTGCTCCCTGACCTTATCAATACATCATGGTTTCAGGAGGTAGTGACGTCTGTGTTTCTCCCCACCAAGGGCCACGTCCCTGACAGTGAGAACATTTTAACTTTTACAAAGCAGCTTCTTATAGGCTCATTGAAGATGACTCATCTTGAGTGTGTTTGCTTAAATAACTGCACTTTCACTTGGGTTCTTTTTTTTTTCCTCCCCAGGGACCTTCCTAGGCCCCAGTGTTTTCATTAATTTCCGAATTATGTATCACTGTTCAGAGTCCTCAGAGCAGAATAGTCTCTATGTTGACAAAAATATATAGTCTAAAATGTCAACTGTACATAATGTGCCTGAAATAATAACGTTTACCAGATTCTGAGATGGTGTTCTTCAGAGCATGAAGGTTAAAAAGGGATAAAATGCATGATGGCTTTGGAAAGAAATGAGAAGGATTAAAGGGCATTTTTACGTCTTTGAAGTTTGAGCTGGTCTTGCTTCTCTTTCTGTATTTGCTCAGAATGTAAGCACTCTGCTTAAGGCCATTGCGTTTGTAAAGGATGGCGCCTGAGTTCTGATTCTCATCTCTGTGCCTCCAAACCCTTGGATCTTTACTCCAAGAGCTTCCTAAGGTGTTTTTTTATTTTCTTGCAAGATCAGAATTACTGTTTCTGGCTAAGAGCTCTTATTTTAGACTCTTTTATTAGACTAAACTGAAGTCAGGAGTACGTGGATACATTGCAGGACAAATCATTTCCCTGAAGAGTTCCTGTCTGTAGTGAAAGCCTGCCACGGGATAACTTGGAGCATTTTTGTGGTCTTCCGCAGTGGCTTTATCAAGGGAGTGAGTTGGGATTGTATGGGAAACTATTTGAATAAGAAATCTAAAAATGTCCTGACATTTTCTCCTCATAATAGGAGTTCTGAATTCTCGTAAGTGGTAATGGAGTCTGTCAAACTGCAGAAGAGGTTATTGATCTCGATTCCAAGTGCCTGCTCTTGGGGCACCTGTGCCCAGGCCTGCTCATTCTGGATCTGGCTAAGGGGAGTTTTCATTTGAAAGAGTTCAACCCAGGTTTCTTTTACTGTTTCAGCTTTTGCTGTCTTTTTCTTTGTTACTTACCAGTTTCTAAAATCATTCATATTCTGAATATAGAAATATGTGCTTATAATAAAGTCCCAAACCATAAACTGGGGGCTGGTGGTGGGGAATACTTAACACTCTAACCAGAGGGTAATGACAGTGAATGTTGTACGATTAGTCCTTCTTTCCATTTCTGTTTTCCCCTGTTGATGATGCTATAAACACAATTTGATACCTTGCCTTTTTCCTGATGAAAAAACAAAAAGCACTATATCCTGAATACTTTCCTATTCAAAACACTCTTCCTAATGCTTTTTAATGGTTGCGTACTCTTTCCTCATGAATACATATCATAACTTCACATTTATGCTGTGATGAGCATCTGCGTGTATCTTATGGAATGAGCGAAGGATTTCACAATGTTTTTAGACTGAGAATAAAGAATGTGCACATATTGAGATTTGTAATGTGGTGAATAATTCTTGAACAAATGCACATACATATTCCTATGAATAGTTTGTAACAAATACACTTACCTCACGGTGTCCTTGCTAACTTTGAACATTGCCTTAAATTATTTTTTACTTTTTAACAGGCATCTGGTCCTTACTATTGTTCTATAGTTAGAGAGCTTTGTATATTTGACACATATGGTATCTTGTTTTATTTTTTAAATGTTAAGCTGCTTACTTTTCACGTATTTTTTAGGCATCATTGAGCCCCATATTGTGAATGCTCGAGGCATCCTAAGAGCCAAAAACTTGTGTCAGTGTGTCTGAAAAGTCCAAAGATTATTATTTATAGGAATATTGGGTGGTTGGTAACAGGGAAAGGGTTTCGTTGTGTTTCAGTGGCTTAGGAGAACGTGAATGAAGGTGGTAAATGTAAAGATGGATGATGGAGAAGCAAGAGAAGGATCATGAGAGATGTGTGCCAAAAATAGAATGAGAAGCAAACAGGGATGGATTGAATGAGGAGGATTTAAAAGTTATTCTTAGCATCTTGTTGGTGCCACTTGTGGGATTCACCAGGTTTCTTTTACTGTTTCAGTTGTGATTTTCATTTGAAAGAGTTCAACCCAGGTTTCTTTTACTGTTTCAGCTTTTGCTGTCTTTTCTTTGTTACTTACCAGTTTCTAAAATCATTCATATTCTGAATATAGAAATATGTGCTTATAATAAAGTCCCAAACCATAAACTGGGGGCTGGTGGTGGGGAATACTTAACACTCTAACCAGAGGGTAATGACAGTGAATGTTGTACGATTAGTCCTTCTTTCCATTTCTGTTTTCCCCTGTTGATGATGCTATAAACACAATTTGATACCTTGCCTTTTTCCTGATGAAAAAACAAAAAGCACTATATCCTGAATACTTTCCTATTCAAAACACTCTTCCTAATGCTTTTTAATGGTTGCGTACTCTTTCCTCATGAATACATATCATAACTTCACATTTATGCTGTGATGAGCATCTGCGTGTATCTTATGGAATGAGCGAAGGATTTCACAATGTTTTTAGACTGAGAATAAAGAATGTGCACATATTGAGATTTGTAATGTGGTGAATAATTCTTGAACAAATGCACATACATATTCCTATGAATAGTTTGTAACAAATACACTTACCTCACGGTGTCCTTGCTAACTTTGAACATTGCCTTAAATTATTTTTTACTTTTTAACAGGCATCTGGTCCTTACTATTGTTCTATAGTTAGAGAGCTTTGTATATTTGACACATATGGTATCTTGTTTTATTTTTTAAATGTTAAGCTGCTTACTTTTCACGTATTTTTTAGGCATCATTGAGCCCCATATTGTGAATGCTCGAGGCATCCTAAGAGCCAAAAACTTGTGTCAGTGTGTCTGAAAAGTCCAAAGATTATTATTTATAGGAATATTGGGTGGTTGGTAACAGGGAAAGGGTTTCGTTGTGTTTCAGTGGCTTAGGAGAACGTGAATGAAGGTGGTAAATGTAAAGATGGATGATGGAGAAGCAAGAGAAGGATCATGAGAGATGTGTGCCAAAAATAGAATGAGAAGCAAACAGGGATGGATTGAATGAGGAGGATTTAAAAGTTATTCTTAGCATCTTGTTGGTGCCACTTGTGGGATGAGGAACTATTACCAAGATTGGAAACGTGAGAAAGATTTGAGTTTAGTCCAGTGAGGATTATGTTGGCTCTCTCCATTAAGCCTGATAGCTTAAACCACTGGGATACTGGGCTTTGTCTCACTTTACAAGACACATTGGCTGGCATGGTGGCTCAGATGACGTCATCATGTAGCCTCTTCCTGCATGGTTCTCTTCCATGCCTTGTTGTTCAGTTGCTAAGTCATGTCTGACTCTAGCCTTCCCTGTTTCACTGTCTCCCAGAGTTTGCTCAGATTCATGTCCATTAAGTCAGTGATGCTATCTAACCGTCTCATGCTCTGATCCCCCTTCTCCTCCTGCCTTCAATCTTTCCCAGCATCAGGGTCTTTTCCAATGTCTTGACTCTTTGCATCAGGTAGCCAGAGTATTGGAGCTTCAGCATCAATCCTTCCAGTGAGTATTCAGGGTTGATTTCCTTTAGGATTGAGTGGTTTGTTCTCCTTGCTGTCCAAGGGACTTCCATCCCTGGCATGAGGCTTTTGCCTTCATAGTTGCAGCTACCTGCAGGTTTTCCTTCTACCTCCAGGTAGAAGGAAAGGAGGAGGAACCCATGGAGAGACTTTATTTGGAAAGTTGTGTTGTTCCCCACCTTGACTTCTTTCTGTGCTTTATTGGCAAACTATAGCTATGAATAAGGATGGGCTAGTAGTTTTTTTCTTAGCAGTCTCTGTGCTGGAGGAAAGCAGAGGAGAAGAGATTTGGAATGTGAGTTAAGCCACTGACAATTTGCCAAACAGAGAGCAGAATATAAAATATGTATTTTGGCCATGTTTGTAGAAGAGGCTTTTATGCAATGTAGAATAGCAGGTAGATTTCAGAAGTTCTCAAGCTTTGAGAGACAAAGGCAGATGCAGTCTGCATTATCTTCATATTCAGGCTTGTAACTAAAGAACTTCAAATTCCTTTGTCAAGGTTTTTCTTCCAAAGGACCTTTCTCCGTACCTTTCAACCGCAAGACCAGACTCCCCATGACATCCCATCATCTTGATTCAGTTTACTGCTATCAGTTGCCTTCATTTCTCTTGGGTGTCCTTATAGTATTAATGATAGGGTCCTTTGTCCATGTTTGAAGGACCCTACATAGGGTCCTTTGTACATGTTTGCAGTTTGAATTACACTCTGATTTATCAGATGGGACACTAACCATGCTTTTCAATGCCCTTCTGTATACCTTTTCATATCTGAGGAAATGGATTGTTGGGACAAAATAAAACATGTCTAGTGACTCACTGACAGTGAGGGTTCCCTGTCTCCTGCTTCACGATTTTAAGAAGAGGATTCAGACAGTATACTGCTAAGGAATACTGCTTACACCAGTGAGGAAGTGATTCCCTCCATGAAATTAGCAGCCCTTTTCTCTAGCATCAGACTTGTTTTCCCCTCAGTCTTCTCTCCTGGCCTGACTACAAGCTGATGGGGATCAGAGTCACAGTTGAAAAAACAGTTCAGACTCCACCTCAAACTGCTTCCTCTCCAGGGGAGAAAGGCTTTTAAGTCTTTCAGGGTTTATATAGGTTCTGTTTCTATGGGTTATGTTTTCAGATGTAACAAGTCAGTAAACATTAGCTAATTGTTTTTCAGATCTTGTGTAAATATAGTGATGTCCCTTTGGTACTGTGATTTTCAAGGGCATGATACCTTTTTGAATTAAAGTGGTGACTAGGAGCTGGAGTGCTAAAGCCAGAGTGCTCTGTTCTGCGAAGGTACCTGTCTTCCCCTGGGACAGTTATAGCATTTCCTTCATAGTAAACACTTATGCAACACAATATCATCTTGAGTGTTTTTCTGTGGAAAGCTTTACTCTCTGCATATACTCAAAGCTAAATTTTCTGCCATTGTTGGTGCATATTCTTTATCTGCGGTGGTCATAAGCGTTAGCCCCGAGGTTGCTCATGGGAGTTCCTGGCCCTTCAGTGTGTAGAACATACCTTGTGCCAGCAGGGCTGAGCAGAGTCATGATGTGAGGTGCCTTGTTTGATGTTCTGTAGCAAAAGTGGGTGTTGTCTTTGTCTTGATACCTTACAAGCTCGAGTTTCTCTCTGCTGAATTTCGTATGCATACATATCCCCTCGTAACTTTCCAATTATTGTATAACCTGTGTGAGAGCACGGGCCTGGTGAAAGAAAGCGAGCCTCTCATTTCTGGCAGCTCCGCGGACCTGCTTCAGAAAGCCTGGAGCCCAACTGTGTTGACCGATAGCAGCAAGCTCGCAGGAAGGACTGGGGTGGGGTTTTCTACCAGAGTTGCGTCCCAGGAGGTGCCTCTGGGGCTTCTGCCTTAGGCTGCAGGAAAAACGTTTGCAAAACCCTGGAACCTAGTGTCCAGGTCTTGCCCTCCACTTTTCCTCCCCAACAATCTTCCTCCATCCCCCCAACGCTGAGTCCTCTTGTCTTCTGCCTCTACCATTTCTTCCTTCTCCCCTGCCATCCCTCCAGCCTGATTTGCCTGGGAAGAATTTGAACTGAACAGGTCATACAGGATGATACCTGATGCCGTCAAGATTTTAACACAATAGGAACATTTGTCTATCTTTTGATGTAGGAGTTCATTCGTCAGGATCTAGTTAGGAAAACAATGACCACAAAGTGTTTCATAGCGGGAATTGAATAGAGGGAACTAACTCTAAAGGATCGGAAAGCTAGAAGAGCTGATGTGGATCCTTCACGCAGTGCAGAGGTCACCCACTTCAGGAAGCTGCTCCTCTCCCTTGGGCTAAAGCGACACAGGAGGGAATTGTTGTCAGAGCCAGAGAGGGCAGCTGCCTGGCCAGACCTGGACTGTGGCAGAGGAGCTGCCTGGGGAGAGCAGAGCCCAGGATCTCAGGCTGCCACAGGAGCTGGAATAATAAAGGAAATGTGGTTTTCTAAAATATGTATGTTAAACATATTATTTATATATATGTATACAAAGGCTTTTCTACTACCTTTGAGAAAGTCTTGTTTTAGAAAGCTTATGAATTTTTGCCTGACAAAAAATCCATGACATTTTGCTTCGATTTGTTTGACTTAGCGTGAATAAAAGGCTAGATTTCTACTTTAAAAAGATATGCAACAAGCAGCCAAGGTTTACTGTGCAGCACAGGGAACTAGAGTCAATATCTTATAATAACCTGTAATGGAAAATAATTTCAGTAATATATATGTATAGATATAACTCAGTCACCTTGCTGGGCACCTGAAACATTGTGAAGGCAATGATACTTCAAAAAGATATGTGTATTAAATTAAAAAAATAAAGGAGATGTGGTGGTTGCTGGAGGTGCTGTCTGCAGGAGAGGAGGTCGGGGAGAAGCACCCTGAACTTTCCCTCCCTAGGGTGCCCATTCTCCTGCTCAGCTCCCACCCGCTCACCGGGACACCAGCTGCCCGCTATCAGGGAAGCTGGCGGGGTTCAGGTGAGTGAAGGGCAGGTGTAGGGAGGGAAGGCAGAGTTTGAGCTCTGGAGTTCATGCAACCTCCACTTTTCCTCCCCAACAATCTTCCTCCATCCCCCCAACGCTGAGTCCTCTTGTCTTCTGCCTCTACCATTTCTTCCTTCTCCCCTGCCATCCCTCCAGCCTGATTTGCCTGGGAAGAATTTGAACTGAACAGGTCATACAGGATGATACCTGATGCTCAAGATTTTAACACAATAGGAACATTTGTCTATCTTTTGATGTAGGAGTTCATTCGTCAGGATCTAGTTAGGAAAACAATGACCACAAAGTGTTTCATAGCGGAATTGAATAGAGGGAACTAACTCTAAAGGATCGGAAAGCTAGAAGAGCTGATGTGGATCCTTCACGCAGTGCAGAGGTCACCCACTTCAGGAAGCTGCTCCTCTCCCTTGGGCTAAAGCGACACAGGAGGGAATTGTTGTCAGAGCCAGAGAGGGCAGCTGCCTGGCCAGACCTGGACTGTGGCAGAGGAGCTGCCTGGGGAGAGCAGAGCCCAGGATCTCAGGCTGCCACAGGAGCTGGAATAATAAAGGAAATGTGGTTTTCTAAAATATGTATGTTAAACATATTATTTATATATATGTATACAAAGGCTTTTCTACTACCTTTGAGAAAGTCTTGTTTTAGAAAGCTTATGAATTTTTGCCTGACAAAAAAATCCATGACATTTTGCTTCGATTTGTTTGACTTAGCGTGAATAAAAGGCTAGATTTCTACTTTAAAAAGATATGCAACAAGCAGCCAAGGTTTACTGTGCAGCACAGGGAACTAGAGTCAATATCTTATAATAACCTGTAATGGAAAATAATTTCAGTAATATATATGTATAGATATAACTCAGTCACCTTGCTGGGCACCTGAAACATTGTGAAGGCAATGATACTTCAAAAAGATATGTGTATTAAATTAAAAAAATAAAGGAGATGTGGTGGTTGCTGGAGGTGCTGTCTGCAGGAGAGGAGGTCGGGGAGAAGCACCCTGAACTTTCCCTCCCTAGGGTGCCCATTCTCCTGCTCAGCTCCCACCCGCTCACCGGGACACCAGCTGCCCGCTATCAGGGAAGCTGGCGGGGTTCAGGTGAGTGAAGGGGCAGGTGTAGGGGAGGGAAGGCAGAGTTTGAGCTCTGGAGTTCATGCAACCTGAAATTTTTACAGGAAACTTCCTTGACAATCTATAGCAATGGCATTTCTGCTGTGCTGCATACAAATACTCAAGCTGTTAAGAATTCATCTATGCTCTAAGTGTACTTTCAAAGAGGCTTGGTAAAATGCAAACTGTTTTAGATATTTTTGACTAAGCAGATTAGATGTAATGAAAATACATTTTCTCTCAGATATTTTACAGATTGAGGAGAACCTCAGAATGCAGTAACATACTTGATAAAGAGAGTTTTTCAAAATTTTGATAAATACAAACTAGATTTGTGCTTATGAAAACTAGTGGTCACTAATATACTTAGTAATCTCTGGTAGAAATGTGAATTTCTGCGTTGTCTCTTGATAGCTTAGGAAGGAGACGGAGTTTAGACTGAATTTCTTTTTTAGCTTCCAAATGCAAACCATAGGTGCACAAGGTTGTGAAAGGTTTGATAATTACCCATTAACCTGCCTGGGACTTTGGAAAACTGATTCAATGCTCTTGCATTGCAACTCTTAATAGAACATGAAAAGCTGTTCTAAGAGTCTTCAGCAGAAGCTTTTTTTTTTTTTCCTATGAATTCTTTAGAAACATGGTCTAGGGGAGGAAAATTAATTTTTCTTCTATCCTTCTAAATTCTTGGCTGAGACAGTCCGTGTAATAAAAGACAGATTAACAGGAGGAGAGCAAATAGAAGTTTTAATATTATATATACATCCTGTGGACATGGATGAAGGAGCCTGGTGGGCTACTGTATATAGGATTGCAAAGTTGGACCCAACTGAGTGATTAATAGTTTCACTCTTTCATACTTCTTTATGGACCCCAGAAAACTCCTTGGATCATTCCCTGAAAGATCCAAGGTGCCATCATGTGGTGTTGGGGGGCTGGAGGTGCTGTCTGCAGGAGAGGAGGTCGGGGAGAAGCACCCTGAACTTTCCCTCCCTAGGGTGCCCATTCTCCTGCTCAGCTCCCACCCGCTCACCGGGACACCAGCTGCCCGCTATCAGGGAAGCTGGCGGGGTTCAGGTGAGTGAAGGGGCAGGTGTAGGGGAGGGAAGGCAGAGTTTGAGCTCTGGAGTTCATGCAACCTGAAATTTTTACAGGAAACTTCCTTGACAATCTATAGCAATGGCATTTCTGCTGTGCTGCATACAAATACTCAAGCTGTTAAGAATTCATCTATGCTCTAAGTGTACTTTCAAAGAGGCTTGGTAAAATGCAAACTGTTTTAGATATTTTTGACTAAGCAGATTAGATGTAATGAAAATACATTTTCTCTCAGATATTTTACAGATTGAGGAGAACCTCAGAATGCAGTAACATACTTGATAAAGAGAGTTTTTCAAAATTTTGATAAATACAAACTAGATTTGTGCTTATGAAAACTAGTGGTCACTAATATACTTAGTAATCTCTGGTAGAAATGTGAATTTCTGCGTTGTCTCTTGATAGCTTAGGAAGGAGACGGAGTTTAGACTGAATTTCTTTTTTAGCTTCCAAATGCAAACCATAGGTGCACAAGGTTGTGAAAGGTTTGATAATTACCCATTAACCTGCCTGGGACTTTGGAAAACTGATTCAATGCTCTTGCATTGCAACTCTTAATAGAACATGAAAAGCTGTTCTAAGAGTCTTCAGCAGAAGCTTTTTTTTTTTTTCCTATGAATTCTTTAGAAACATGGTCTAGGGGAGGAAAATTAATTTTTCTTCTATCCTTCTAAATTCTTGGCTGAGACAGTCCGTGTAATAAAAGACAGATTAACAGGAGGAGAGCAAATAGAAGTTTTAATATTATATATACATCCTGTGGACATGGATGAAGGAGCCTGGTGGGCTACTGTATATAGGATTGCAAAGTTGGACCCAACTGAGTGATTAATAGTTTCACTCTTTCATACTTCTTTATGGACCCCAGAAAACTCCTTGGATCATTCCCTGAAAGATCCAAGGTGCCATCTTAAATATCATTTCTAGCTGCAAACAAAAGATGTTCAAGGGGAGGGAAGTCAGTTATGGGAGGTTTTTCAGGCAAACCACAGTAAACAAGGGGCTGGTTGTTACGTAGATTTAAGTCAGTTGCCTTATTCATTGATAAACTTTTCTAGAAACTTGGTCCCCTGTTTCTTCCTGGAACAGAGGAGACACCTTTGCAATTGGAAATTTCCTTATAAGTAAAGAACGTTTTTCAGAAGGGTAACTTCTGCTTGGCTTCAGAGATTCTGCTATTTCTTTAAAAAAAAGAGAAAATCAGCTCAAGACAATCCTTATGCCAAAGAAGTGTGTTTTGGGGGCGATATCTTCTCCCCCTCAGTAACTTCTGGGCATAAATACCCAGATTTGCTAGATGGATTTTCTCTTTTCTGCCATCCACTATTGCTGAGTTGTCTAGTGTGAGTTGGCAGAAGCTACTGTTTGCCTCGGTGTCTGAAATTCTTGAGGCAAACGTCAGAGCATCGCATTTTACTCACAGCAGCAGAGGATCTATATGGCCCATTAACTTGGATATATTTTAACTGGCAGTGACCAGAGTGAAACAGTGCTGCGGCGGGGAGAGGGGACTGAAGGGCACTAGGGGCTTGGCCTTGTTAGAAGTGGCAGAGCTGGATTTCTGCATTTGATCTTGAAGAAAGAGTTTGGAGCCTTGGTTCCCTGGTGGCTCAGATGGTAAAGAATCTAGAATCTGCCTGCAATGGATTCAGTGCCAGGGTTGGGAAGAACCCCTGGAGAAGGGAATGGTTACCCACTCTGGTAATCTTGCCTGGACATTTCCATAGACTGAGGAGCCTGGCAGGCTACAGTCCGTGGGGTCAGAAAGAGTCAGCCATGACTGAGCGACTAACGCTTTCTCTTTTTCACTTGAGCCTTGGTGAGCCCTGGCTCGCCTCTGAGGAAAACAGCATAAACCTGGCACATGAAAGTCTGTAGACACAGGCTCTGTGTTCTCTGAGGTTGCTCAGGGGAGATTTTCGTCCTATTCCCTCTCTCTGTGTAAACTGAGAAGAAATTCAGACTCCTTTGTCCTTTCTGACTCAGAAATGACTCAGTGTCTCTGAGCTCTGTCGGAGGAAGGGCTTGTCCGGGCACACAGCCTCACGGGGACTTCTGCGTTAGTCGTGCTAACTACTGGGCTGGAGAGTAAAGGCATCGCTCTTCTTGAGGATGTCTGTAAAATGAAAGCTTAGCTAATAGACGAATACTGAGTATGCTGATGTCAACTTAAAAAAATGCGCCATATGAGAGCTGCAAGCGAAGTTTCATTTGAGGCAAAATGAGGACTGCAGCCTGGGAGACACCACCTCAGCTAGCTCTGAGAAACTGCTCCAAAGTGGTAGTGGGAAAGAAACAATATATATGTGATTTTGGTGAAGGGAGGGTACATGCCATGAATTACATATTTTCTAGAAGGTTTCTGCCTCGTCATGAGGAATAGTCATTATCATGAAGGGTTTTAGTGCTTTTCTAGATATGAGGAGATACAAGAAGTGGGCTCTTCAAATTGGCTCCTGAAAATATCTAATTACTTGAAGATCTGTTTTGCCCTTTTTTTCCTGAGCACAGAGTGCCTCATTTCTGCTCTCCACCCTGAACTCCTTTCAGGGTTTGTTGAAGGTCAGCTGCTGCAGCAGCACATGCTGTAGGCGGTCGTCCTCGCAGAGGTAGATGGCAAGTGCCAGTTTGCAGTTGACACTCTGAGGTCACCTCATGGTAAATTACCCCATAGTTGCTGGACAGCAGTCATTACCTTCTGTTCCCACCTACTGCTTCTGACCTTTAGACAGCTTTAAGTCACTGACCTTAACCAGCGCTTAATGCCTTTCCTACTCACTGCATCTACTCCAGTTCCATCCCGTGAGCACCTCCTTTGCTTCCTTTCTATATCTGGAAGCAAAACTTGCCTCAAGGAGATTAAAGTTTAAGTGAATAATGTTTATCAGCAATAATTAATAACAGTGTCTGGATTTGAATAGTAACTTTACTAATTTGTATCAGTATGAGCTAAAGCAAAATGACCTTTGAAAATGTTTTCTCATGTGTTGAATGGGCATAATAATAGGAAAAAGTATCTTTCCTTATAGGGGTGTCGTGGATGATTCGATAAAGAAAAAAATATGTGAGTTAAGTAGATCTGAGTTAGTATGTGTTGACTGTTGTTTAGACAAGTGAAATGATGTCAGAATAGTCAATACAATAAACTGGAAAGAGATAGAGCTTTACATGTAATTATGGAAGAAGGTAAAAGACCCATCAGAGTTTGAAAGGAGTTTATCACACAAGCCTTCTTGTAGAAGGTGAGTGAACTAGATTAGAAAAGGTGAATATGAGGAATGATGGAGAAGGCTTAAATGCTGGTCTTTAGAATAGTGGTTCTCAAACGGCAGCATGCGGGTCACCTGAGCCGTCCTTTGAAATGCACATCCCTGGGCCTCCTCTAGGCATTCTGAGTCAACACATGTGGGATGGGGCACAGAAACTTTCATTTCAACAAGCACCCCTATTATGGCTGCTGGGCATAAAGCTACTTCTGGTAGGTTGCTGTGAGGTTGTCACAGCTTGGCACACTGCTGAGAGGGAGTGGATGCCAACTCTGAGGGTCGCTCTCTGAAGTGTAAGAGAGCTTTGGCTGACTTTGTTGTGTATCCGCTGTAGTAGGTCTCCCCAGAGAGGTAGAATCAAGTGAGTGTGTGGATGGCTATGAGGAACTCTCTCTATAAATAGAGTGCACATGCGAGAGAGATTAAGAAGAGAAGAGATTATAGAAACTGTGATTGAGCCCCACAGTCTGCCATCTGAAAACTGTAGAACCAGATGAGGCTGGGGATGTAGTTCTTTTTGAGTCCAGTGACCTGAGAACTGAGGGGCTAATGGTGTGTGTCTGATGCCCAGAGGCAGGGAAAGGATGGCTATCCTCGCACAGGCACAGAGAACAGATGTGTTCTTCACTTTCTTTATTCTCCTTGGTTCCTCCGTGGATGGGTTGATGCCCAGCAGCAAACGGTGAGGACCGTCTTTACCCGGTCTCCTGATTCAAATGCCAGTGTCTTTGGGAAACACCCTCACAGACACAGCCAGATACATCTTACTAGCTGTTCCTTAGCCGAGTCAAGTCGACATGTAAAATTAACCATCTCATCAGCTTTAGTGTGTTTTTGTGTTCTGTGTTTTGGAACCTCATTTTTTGACTGTCTTCAGCCTATTTGATCTTGCTTCTTCCTTGCCAAGATGTAAGTCACCAATCCGCCTCTTTGTTTACATTTTTGGCTCTGTATTTGGAGGGTTACTGACAGTCTCTTTCACAACCTATATCACAATTCTCTTATTTCTATACTGATTCTCAGCCTGAGTTTCTGAATATATATAGTTCATTTAAAAACTTGATGTGGCATTTCAAACCCCTTCTGTTAGGTTTCCTGTTTCCTTTTACCTCTAACTTGGGCTTCCCAGATGGCTCAGCAGTAAAGAATCTCCCGCATTGCAGATGTGGGTTCGATCTCTGGGTCAGGAAGATCCCCTGGAGAAGGAAATGTCAGCCTACTCCAGTATTCTTGCCTGGAAAATCCCAAAGATAGAGGAGGCTGGCAGGCTGCAGTCCACGGGGTCGCAAAAGAGTTGGACACGGCTGAGTGAGTGAACAACAAACTGAGTTTACCTTTGAGATTTAGAAAGCATACCCATCAAGAGTCTCCACATTTATAAAATATTTACTGTATTTCTTGGTATTTGAGAGATTTATGCCTTTTGCTTTAGGCTAAATTCAGTATACAATCTTTTTAGCGTATGAAGCAATTTTTCTTCCATGGGGTTACTAAATCAATTTTGTATCTTCTTATTCCTTAGAGTAGAGATGAATAAACTTTGCTTACTAGATTTTATGGTACCTTTATCACTTAATATTGAATCAGCACTTTAATATGAGGCTGGGGATGTAGTTCTTTTTGAGTCCAGTGACCTGAGAACTGAGGGGCTAATGGTGTGTGTCTGATGCCCAGAGGCAGGGAAAGGATGGCTATCCTCGCACAGGCACAGAGAACAGATGTGTTCTTCACTTTCTTTATTCTCCTTGGTTCCTCCGTGGATGGGTTGATGCCCAGCAGCAAACGGTGAAGGACCGTCTTTACCCAGTCTCTGATTCAAATGCCAGTGTCTTTGGGAAACACCCTCACAGACACAGCCAGATACATCTTACTAGCTGTTCCTTAGCCGAGTCAAGTCGACATGTAAAATTAACCATCTCATCAGCTTTAGTGTGTTTTTGTGTTCTGTGTTTTGGAACCTCATTTTTTGACTGTCTTCAGCCTATTTGATCTTGCTTCTTCCTTGCCAAGATGTAAGTCACCAATCCGCCTCTTTGTTTACATTTTTGGCTCTGTATTTGGAGGGTTACTGACAGTCTCTTTCACAACCTATATCACAATTCTCTTATTTCTATACTGATTCTCAGCCTGAGTTTCTGAATATATATAGTTCATTTAAAAACTTGATGTGGCATTTCAAACCCCTTCTGTTAGGTTTCCTGTTTCCTTTTACCTCTAACTTGGGCTTCCCAGATGGCTCAGCAGTAAAGAATCTCCCGCATTGCAGATGTGGGTTCGATCTCTGGGTCAGGAAGATCCCCTGGAGAAGGAAATGTCAGCCTACTCCAGTATTCTTGCCTGGAAAATCCCAAAGATAGAGGAGGCTGGCAGGCTGCAGTCCACGGGGTCGCAAAAGAGTTGGACACGGCTGAGTGAGTGAACAACAAACTGAGTTTACCTTTGAGATTTAGAAAGCATACCCATCAAGAGTCTCCACATTTATAAAATATTTACTGTATTTCTTGGTATTTGAGAGATTTATGCCTTTTGCTTTAGGCTAAATTCAGTATACAATCTTTTTAGCGTATGAAGCAATTTTTCTTCCATGGGGTTACTAAATCAATTTTGTATCTTCTTATTCCTTAGAGTAGAGATGAATAAACTTTGCTTACTAGATTTTATGGTACCTTTATCACTTAATATTTGAACATCCTCAGCACTTTAATATGACTAAATGGAATGTGTAAGATGCAGTGCTGGCTGTTTATTACCTTGCATTACAATAAATGTTTGGAAAACTTAATCATGAAATTCCCACAGATAAATAGCTAGAACTCACCATATTTCCTTATTCCTGAATTTTTAGAATACTTATATACTCCAGTTGTCTCCTTCGATATTTTAACTATTATGATGTGCAACACTTTGTTTCCTTCTGTCCCTCTTCAAAGTTTTTTTTTGAGCCTTCTTAAATGGAATCTTGGATACTGTGATGTTTCTTGGATAATAACTTACATATCAGATCCTACTATTGACTCTAGTCCCATAAAGTTTGTTTCAGCCATTAATGTTTATTCCTGGGTCACAGACAAAAACCCAAGCTTCATTTGCAGTTGAGGATTCTCCCCGTCAGACAGAAGCCTGCTGTGTCGATGGGTCATGTGGTCAGCTGCTTCTCTGCTGGCCTGAAGTCTTGACTCCCAGATTGGAGGCTAACTTCTATAATATGTGGTGTCTTCTCTTGCTTTACAAGAAAAAAGGCGATGTGGGGGAAATAAAGTGTGGGACGCCTTTTAAGAGGGCCCATTTTAATGGGGGTAATGAGAAAAGGCTTCCTGGTGATGGTGGCATTTGAACTGGTTCATAGATAAAACTTCCACAAAGGGTAGGAGTTCAGAGGAGTAGGAGTCGTGGCAGGTCGGTTGTGAGGACCTTGTAATCTGAGATTTGCAGCATGATGGGCATGGAGAGTGTGTTGAAGAACGGCTGGGAAGGTCAATTTGTGGCTGTTCCTATGTGTGTGATGCTCAATCGTGTCTGACATTTTGTGACCCTACGGACTGTAGCCTGCCAGGCTCCTTTGCCCATGGGATTTTTCAGGCAAGAATACTGGAATGGGTAACCATGCCTCTTCCAGGAGATCTTGCTGTGTCTCATGCGGCTTCTGCGCTGGCAGGCGATTCTACCACTGAGTCACCTGGGAAGTCTAGGATGTCCCTGAGTTCCATGCACGGAAATAGGGACTTTACAAAGATAATTCTTAAGTTGGTACACTGCTTTACAACTATCAAGAAGGCTGAGATGGAGCAAGATCCTTGAGAATGTATGATAGGGGCGATACATATTCCATAGCATGCAGAACGTCTTTGAAGGCAAGAATCTCCAGGGTATGGGGTTGTCAGTTTTTATAGGGGTGGGAAATTTCACAGGCTAATGAGTGGGATGAGTATTCTAGCTATTTTGGAAAAGGGGTAGGGGTTTCTAGCAACTAGGCCACTGCTCACATTTTGACCTTTATAGTTGGTCTTGGAACTGTCATGACACCTGTGAGTGTGTCATGTAGCTTGCTGATGTGTTACAGTGGGCACACACTGAAACTCAAAGTATAGTGGAGAGCGACTCATCTGCCATCTTGGACTTGTTGGTTCTAATCAGCTTACATCGTACCCTCAGGCTAAGTCATTCTTCTAAAGGTGACTAAATGGTAAGTAGGGTATTTGTTCTAACTTAAAAACTGTGAAAGCTTACACTGATTTTAGAAGATGAATTTAATATAAATGTGAAAACCAAGTTATGTCTGAATTATGTTTCTACTCAACTAGTTCTCTTGTATTGTGACACTTGACCTCAACTTGAATATTCAACCTTGCCTCTCAGGCAGGGCTAGTACCGTCCCTAGTGGGTCCTTGGTATAAGGAGCTGGAACCAGAAAGCCATAGAGTCAGCTTTGGATTGGGCTTGTGTTCAGCCCTGTTCTCATTTGGTGCCCCAGTTGCTTGGAAACTGGATTCCTGGCTTACTCATCTATGATCATGTCTCTGCTGGGTATCCCATTTTTCTTTCAGAATACAAATACTCCTCTTGAATTCCTTGTTCTCCCTTTTGTCAGACCTCTTGGATTATAATACCTTCCAGCTTGCCTTCCACCTGGATCCTGTTTTCACGTTCAACTTCTGGCTTTTGAATGCTCTCCCTTCCCCACAGTTGCCTTTCATGTGAAGATAAGCCTTTCATAGACTCATATTCCCAGTTTAGATCTGCTGTTAGACCCAGGTCTCTCTTTCCTTGCTTTTGTATTTTGATCCTTCTGGAATTTCAGGTCAAGACTTCCATTGTCTTTCATCAGATGAGCCTGGTGGACTACTGTCCATGGGGTAGTGGAAGAGTCATACACAACTTGGGAACTAACACACACACATGTCCTTTGTATCAAGTACCAGCTTTGTCTCCTTCATTGTTTCCCTCTCCAAAGTGTGTCACTTTATTATCCAGACACAATTAGTCTCATGATTTTAGACCAAGATATGTATATGTGTGTATATATATATATGTGTGTGTGCATATATATATATGTATGCATGCCAGGTCTATGACTGAAGAACTTAAAACTCTTCTAGATTCCTTGGAGTAGGAAATAACAACTCACTCTAGTATTTCTTACCTGGAAAATTCCATAGAGGAGCCAGGCAGGCTACAGTTCAGTTCAGTTCAGTTCAGTCACTTATTAGTGTATGACTCTTTGCGACGCTATGGACTGTGGCACACCAGGTTTCCCCATCCTTTTCTATCTCATGGCTATAGTTGATGGGTTTGCAAATAGTTAAACACAACTGAGCACACACATGCAAGAGTTTAGCTAAGGACACCTTTGAGAATCAGAGATGAAACTAAGGTTACATGTCCTAGCCCTTACTAATCTTTGATTCATCTATGTCTTTTTAAAAAGAATCTTAAAAAATTTTTTTTGGCCTCTTTTATTGTTTTTTTAATGTATTTATTTTCATCCATCTTTATTTTTTGACCTATGTGAGCCTCCCATTGCAGCGGCCTCTCCAATTGCAGAGCACTGGCTTGTAATTGGACACACTGGTCCAGCCGTTCTGCAGCACACAGAATCTTCCTGGGGCCAGGGATCAAACTGGTGTCCTTGCACTGCAAGGTAGACTCTACCCACTGGATCACCAGGGAGGCCCCTATTTTTGGTTTTTTGGTGACTTGTTAACATGGTGGTGAGTAAGCTGATTATCTTCATCCCTGTTCTCTTGTCTTTTGCATCCTGGAGAGTACCTCAGTACTGTATAAGCTTAAGATCTGATTCTGATGAAACTTTCTGGTTTCTTTGGCTGAGTTTACTTGCCACAGGGCTATTGTAGTTGCTGTCTGGAGGCTTAGAGACCCTGGAATATAGGGAAATAGTGAGAATTCTTCTTGAGCCATGAGATTAGAAGGAAATACCTTTAAAATATGTGAATGATTTAAAACCTAAATCTCCAAAGAAAGTAACTAAAAAATAATGTTGGCAAACTAGTATCCAAACTTAACTTTTTTAAAAAAGTATGCACTGAATGCCAAAAGTGAGGACATTAAATTACCTACTGAGTCTACTAGAACCAATGTTTTCTTAAAAATAAAAAGTATGATAATACTCTTTCTATCCTGAAATGGAATTCCTAAATGATATCTATAATATTTACTTTATTTAAATATATTTAGTGAGTGTAAAATAGTATATAATATATATCAATGTAATGCTTTATCTGTAATATAACGAAGTACAAATGACTAGAAAGTGATATGTAACTCAGTATTCATTTACTTGGGCACAACCACCTTGAAGATAACATTTAAAATGCATACATTCATGTTTAAATTAAAGATCTTTGTTTGGCAGTCACCAGGCTGATATAACTATATGCTGTTGTTGATTCCAGTATTGTGCCCAGTAACCTGATTTTCCAAGCCTATAGAAAACCACTAATAGTATTTCATTTTATTTTATTTATTTATTTGTTTATTTATGGCTATTTGGGGTTTTCATCCATCTTTATTTTTGACCTATGTGAGCCTCCCATTGCAGCGGCCTCTCCAATTGCAGAGCACTGGCTTGTAATTGGACACACTGGTCCAGCCGTTCTGCAGCACACAGAATCTTCCTGGGGCCAGGGATCAAACTGGTGTCCTTGCACTGCAAGGTAGACTCTACCCACTGGATCACCAGGGAGGCCCCTATTTTTGGTTTTTTGGTGACTTGTTAACATGGTGGTGAGTAAGCTGATTATCTTCATCCCTGTTCTCTTGTCTTTTGCATCCTGGAGAGTACCTCAGTACTGTATAAGCTTAAGATCTGATTCTGATGAAACTTTCTGGTTTCTTTGGCTGAGTTTACTTGCCACAGGGCTATTGTAGTTGCTGTCTGGAGGCTTAGAGACCCTGGAATATAGGGAAATAGTGAGAATTCTTCTTGAGCCATGAGATTAGAAGGAAATACCTTTAAAATATGTGAATGATTTAAAACCTAAATCTCCAAAGAAAGTAACTAAAAAATAATGTTGGCAAACTAGTATCCAAACTTAACTTTTTTAAAAAAGTATGCACTGAATGCCAAAAGTGAGGACATTAAATTACCTACTGAGTCTACTAGAACCAATGTTTTCTTAAAAATAAAAAGTATGATAATACTCTTTCTATCCTGAAATGGAATTCCTAAATGATATCTATAATATTTACTTTATTTAAATATATTTAGTGAGTGTAAAATAGTATATAATATATATCAATGTAATGCTTTATCTGTAATATAACGAAGTACAAATGACTAGAAAGTGATATGTAACTCAGTATTCATTTACTTGGGCACAACCACCTTGAAGATAACATTTAAAATGCATACATTCATGTTTAAATTAAAGATCTTTGTTTGGCAGTCACCAGGCTGATATAACTATATGCTGTTGTTGATTCCAGTATTGTGCCCAGTAACCTGATTTTCCAAGCCTATAGAAAACCACTAATAGTATTTCATTTTATTTTATTTATTTATTTGTTTATTTATGGCTATTTGGGGTTTTCCCTGCTGCCACAGGCTCTTCTCTAGTTGCAGGGAGTGGGGGCTACTCTCTAGTTGAGGTGAGCAGGCTTCTTGTTGCAGTGACTTCTCTTGTCATGGAACTCGGGCTCCAGGGCACACGGGCTTCAGTAGCTGCGGCACATGGGCTCCATAGTTGCAGCTCTGAGGCTCTAGAGCACAGGCTCCATAGTTGTGGCTCACAGGCTTAGTTGCTCTGCAGCGTGTGGGATCTTCCCAGCTCAGGGATTGAACCCATGTTTCCTGCATTGCAAGGCAAACTCTTCACCACTGACCCACCAGGGAAGCCCAGTATTGTGTATTACTAGAAAATTTATCTTCCATGGATTTGCATAGTGGTTGTGTTTTCTGGAAAACTGTATTAAAACCATGCATAAATACTTTGTCTATATAAACTTGAATTAGTGTTAGGTTCAAACAGTAGGTGGATTTTCTATTAACAAGTATGTCCTGGAAGATGCTTGAAACCCCGGAGTGTCCTTCATGTAGCAGTGCATCTAGGCATCTAGTATTAGTAGCTTCTGCTTATCTAATGCCAATTGTACCCCTAGTCTTTGGGACAATCACTAATAAGCCCACAGATCTCCAGACTTCCATTCAGGGTGGGATATGGCCACCTTAAAGACCCTCTGATCCCATCTTTGGGCCGGTGCTCACCTGTGGGGGAGCTGCCTTAGGAGAGGAAGAGGTGGGTGAGGATGACCCCCATGACCCCTTTTTGAGAACTGCCCTGAAACCAGATGGGTCCGTGGACCTGTCGTTCACACATCCACATCTCAAGTATGCCTTATGTTCTTGGTAATAGTATTCCCTTTTCTTTCCAATAGAGAGTTCTGCTGTAGAAATTTAAACTTGATTTTCTGTTTTAGACTGTAGGGCTATAATCTGGATAAACTAGGTTATGTGTTACATCAGAAGCACTTCTAGGGCTAAAGCTTTGTGTGATGGGGCAGTGTCTTCTAGAAAGGAGAAAAAGGCTAGTGTTTCCAAGATGGGGTGGGTGGGCATGTGTGTTTACTCTTTAAAGTTTTTTAAATTTTCTGGTTTTTTTTGGTTGCACCATGCAGCATGTGGGATCTTAGTTTCCCAACCAGGGATTATTCAGCCCGCTGTAGTGGGAAATACAGAGTCTTAACCACTGGACTGCCAGAGAAATCCTCTAACTCTGAAGTGTGGATTAATTTATACTTAGGCGTCTGTTATAGATTGAGGCTTTTTCTTTGCTTTTTTGTTAAAAAACAACAACAAAAAAACAAAAGAAACAAAGCAAAACATGCAGTCATACTCTTAGCACCCATGCACTGGGGAAGTTTCTTCTGCAACACATGCTGAGCTTTTGCTTGTGACTGGCTTTGGCCAATACAATTTTACCAAACAGTCCAGTCACAGTTGGATTTATCCAGACCAGAAGAACTGTACATTCAGTCCATATGATTATGAGGAATAATATTTCTTTTTTAAAGCTCTTAAGTTTTACAGTAATTTGTAACACAACACAAACTGACTAGTATAGGAATCCATCCAGGCAGACACAGCAGAAGAACCGTTCAGATGCCCAAATCGTCAGTCCACAGAATTGTGAGCTATTACAAAATTGTTCTTTAGCCCCTGTTTTTTTTTTTTTTAAAGATTTATTTATTTATTTTGGGCGGGGGTCGGGTTGGGGAGGGAGGGGAGCAGGTGGGCCACTTCTATTGGTCTTTCATTTGTCTATTTTCATCCGTCTTTGTTCTTTGGCTCCTGTGGGCTCCCATCGCGGTGGCGTCTGTCGTCGCAGAGCACCAGTTCTGGGCGCATGCGCTCCAGAGCTCTGGCTCGGTAATTGGACACATCTGTCCAGCCGCTCCGCAGCACGTGGGATCTTCTCAGGCCAGGGATCGAACCGGCGCCCCTTGCACTGCAAGGCGGTGTCCTTACCCACTGGACCACCAGGGGAAGCCCTAGCCCCTGTTTTGAGATGACTTGTTAAACAGTCAAAGCAGATCAATACATGTGTGTGTGTGCAGTAGAAGCTTGGTTCTTGTTTTCTTTCTGCACCCAGCCTTCTTGGTTGCCAAACCTTTGGCCATCTCCCTAATCCCTCTCCCTTGAGATATAAAGTCTTACAGTTCCTTTCCTTCTCTTGCTCTCTGTGATGCTTTTAAGTAATACCTTCATAGGCTGTTTCTTTCCATTTCCATGAACATAGCCCTTGTTAGAGCTGTCTGGCCAAGCATGTCGTCTGTGCTGTAGACTGTTACGACTCACCTTGAGATATCATAAGGGACTTACAGGGGTTTTCCTAAATACAGAGTCTTAACCACTGGACTGCCAGAGAAATCCTCTAACTCTGAAGTGTGGATTAATTTATACTTAGGTGTCTGTTATAGATTGAGGCTTTTTCTTTGCTTTTTTGTTAAAAACAACAACAAAAACAAAAGAAACAAAGCAAAACATGCAGTCATACTCTTAGCACCCATGCACTGGGAAGTTTCTTCTGCAACACATGCTGAGCTTTTGCTTGTGACTGGCTTTGGCCAATACAATTTTACCAAACAGTCCAGTCACAGTTGGATTTATCCAGACCAGAAGAACTGTACATTCAGTCCATATGATTATGAGGAATAATATTTCTTTTTTAAAGCTCTTAAGTTTTACAGTAATTTGTAACACAACACAAACTGACTAGTATAGGAATCCATCCAGGCAGACACAGCAGAAGAACCGTTCAGATGCCCAAATCGTCAGTCCACAGAATTGTGAGCTATTACAAAATTGTTCTTTAGCCCCTGTTTTTTTTTTTTTTAAAGATTTATTTATTTATTTTGGGGGGGGGTCGGGTGGGGGAGGGAGGGGAGCAGGCGGGCCACTTCTATTGGTCTTTCATTTCTCTATTTTCATCCGTCTTTGTTCTTTGGCTCCTGTGGGCTCCCATCGCGGTGGCGTCTGTCGTCGCAGAGCACCAGTTCTGGGCGCATGCGCTCCAGAGCTCTGGCTCGGTAATTGGACACATCTGTCCAGCCGCTCCGCAGCACGTGGGATCTTCTCAGGCCAGGGATCGAACCGGCGCCCCTTGCACTGCAAGGCGGTGTCCTTACCCACTGGACCACCAGGGGAAGCCCTAGCCCCTGTTTTGAGATGACTTGTTAAACAGTCAAAGCAGATCAATACATGTGTGTGTGTGCAGTAGAAGCTTGGTTCTTGTTTTCTTTCTGCACCCAGCCTTCTTGGTTGCCAAACCTTTGGCCATCTCCCTAATCCCTCTCCCTTGAGATATAAAGTCTTACAGTTCCTTTCCTTCTCTTGCTCTCTGTGATGCTTTTAAGTAATACCTTCATAGGCTGTTTCTTTCCATTTCCATGAACATAGCCCTTGTTAGAGCTGTCTGGCCAAGCATGTCGTCTGTGCTGTAGACTGTTACGACTCACTCTGTTGTCTCCAGATATCCATAATCGCCCGTGTAACTTCACAGTGGGGTTTTCCATGAGGCAGATGTCATACAGAGGAACAAATACTAAATTTGAAGTCAGATTACTAGAGTATAACCTCTGGCTAGGTGTAACCTGTAACTGTAAGAACTTTCTCTAACCTCTTCAAAATCTGTGTCTTCAGCTCTTTTCCCTTGTCACTTATTTTCTGTTTCTAACTTTGGCTTTATTCTCTTTGCTTCCAAAATGTTACTGCTTATAACAACCCAACCTTTTCTGCTTCAACTATTACACGGGATAAAGGGTGAATCAGAACACCCTGATTCACAGATACAACTGGTATTTTAGAGTTGGGTCTTCCCTGATGTATGCTGGGCCTTGTGGCTGTTCATAATCTTTAATTCTGCTAAGTACGGCATTCTGCAGATCAAGTTGGACTAAATGTGTCCTGGTCAGGATGCTTTTATCTGCAGATAATAATACCTACTTAAGGGAGCAAAGAAACCAAGCGACGGTGATAATATTGTAAGAGAAGTGTCTCATAATGCTCAAGGGCAGGGCAGTCAGCTCAGTGTTTTGAAAGCCTTGACTTGGGAACTGGAAACTCTTAGGAACAAGGACAGCCAGGCTTTTTCTGTTTGGGGCTGCATGACCTCTCCCATTTGTCCCTGGTCTCATTCTTGGCATTGCAGTCTGGAATGCTCAGTTTCTTCATGTGGAAGACTATGATACAGCCTTGGACTTGATGTGTTATTACAGTGACTACCAACAGACTGCCCAGAAGAAGTGGTTCTGGATCCCTTGTAGAGGGAAACTCTGACCTAGGGCAAGTGTGCTGAGAAGTGGTAGTAGGTTCCTGTGGGATACACATGGCATTGCCTCTGATTGGGAAGAAGAAGTTCGTTAGGGAGACCAGCCTTCTTGGTTGCCAAACCTTTGGCCATCTCCTAATCCCTCTCCTTGAGATATAAAGTCTTACAGTTCCTTTCCTTCTCTTGCTCTCTGTGATGCTTTTAAGTAATACCTTCATAGGCTGTTTCTTTCCATTTCCATGAACATAGCCCTTGTTAGAGCTGTCTGGCCAAGCATGTCGTCTGTGCTGTAGACTGTTACGACTCACTCTGTTGTCTCCAGATATCCATAATCGCCCGTGTAACTTCACAGTGGGGTTTTCCATGAGGCAGATGTCATACAGAGGAACAAATACTAAATTTGAAGTCAGATTACTAGAGTATAACCTCTGGCTAGGTGTAACCTGTAACTGTAAGAACTTTCTCTAACCTCTTCAAAATCTGTGTCTTCAGCTCTTTTCCCTTGTCACTTATTTTCTGTTTCTAACTTTGGCTTTATTCTCTTTGCTTCCAAAATGTTACTGCTTATAACAACCCAACCTTTTCTGCTTCAACTATTACACGGGATAAAGGGTGAATCAGAACACCCTGATTCACAGATACAACTGGTATTTTAGAGTTGGGTCTTCCCTGATGTATGCTGGGCCTTGTGGCTGTTCATAATCTTTAATTCTGCTAAGTACGGCATTCTGCAGATCAAGTTGGACTAAATGTGTCCTGGTCAGGATGCTTTTATCTGCAGATAATAATACCTACTTAAGGGAGCAAAGAAACCAAGCGCACGGTGATAATATTGTAAGAGAAGTGTCTCATAATGCTCAAGGGCAGGGCAGTCAGCTCAGTGTTTTGAAAGCCTTGACTTGGGAACTGGAAACTCTTAGGAACAAGGACAGCCAGGCTTTTTCTGTTTGGGGCTGCATGACCTCTCCCCATTTGTCCCTGGTCTCATTCTTGGCATTGCAGTCTGGAATGCTCAGTTTCTTCATGTGGAAGACTATGATACAGCCTTGGACTTGATGTGTTATTACAGTGACTACCAACAGACTGCCCAGAAGAAGTGGTTCTGGATCCCTTGTAGAGGGAAACTCTGACCTAGGGCAAGTGTGCTGAGAAGTGGTAGTAGGTTCCTGTGGGATACACATGGCATTGCCTCTGATTGGGAAGAAGTTCTTGAGAGAACTTCCTGTTAAAAATAGGGCAGACATCCCAGGTGTGTTGCATTTTCTTTCTGAATATATTGATTTTGCCTCTCTTGCCCTTAATTGATGAAGTCAGAATTAGCAGTGGAATCTATAGAACTTGTGAGTGAGGAACATAGTTTCTCAGTGTCTTTGCTTAGACTTAGTTTGTACTTGATGGTAAATGACAGAACTCTCCTTGGACACGTCCACTGTTTGAACCTGTGTTGGTCCCGTAGGGCACCGGTGACTGAGGGCGGCAAGATAATGTCCATTCTGGTAGCTGAACCAGGAGGAATCTTACTGTAGTACTTTGTGGCAAGAAAACTGAAAAAAGTCAGTCATGCCAACTCTTTGTAACCCCATGGAGTATAGCCTGCCAGGCTCCTCTGTCCATGGAATTGTCCAGACAATACTGGAGTGGGTTGCCCTTCCCTTCTCCAGTGAAGTAATCAGCCAAACATTTTTAGAGGCTTTCACCTGGGTCCACCGGACACTCTTCGCTTCATCAGTCGTACGTCTCAAGTTTATCACTTTTTGTGTCGTCAAATATCCCTTCTTTCCAGAATTTGGTTGTAAATTTTTGACAGTGAAAAGTGACAGTTCACAGGTCAAAGGCTGCGCTACTGTCAGACTGGTCTGTTAAATTTAACATTTTGCTGTTTTTTCTTTAAATGGCTTTTTCTGTTATGCAGGTATATGTATATAAGAGTGTGGATTTCAGCCACTATCTTTATATATTATTGAGAAGTTTTTTCTGTGTACTTTTGGTAGGGAAGAAAAGCATTCTACTTACTAAATGAGTACAGGCTTTTGCCTCGCATTCATTCAGAAATGGAAGTCATCTGGTATTCACAGAAAGCAGCATTCCTTTAATGAAGCCTTTTGTTTTACCAACTCCAGTTCTCTTAGCCAGTTCTAAAAATCAATGTAATCTCTTAATGCTTTCATCTCATATGACTAATATTTTCCTTTGTGGAAGATGATACGCTTCCTGTTGAGAAGAATTTTAGGGCTCTGACCTAGGGCAAGTGTGCTGAGAAGTGGTAGTAGGTTCCTGTGGGATACACATGGCATTGCCTCTGATTGGGAAGAAGAAGTTCTTGAGAGAACTTCCTGTTAAAAATAGGGCAGACATCCCAGGTGTGTTGCATTTTCTTTCTGAATATATTGATTTTGCCTCTCTTGCCCTTAATTGATGAAGTCAGAATTAGCAGTGGAATCTATAGAACTTGTGAGTGAGGAACATAGTTTCTCAGTGTCTTTGCTTAGACTTAGTTTGTACTTGATGGTAAATGACAGAACTCTCCTTGGACACGTCCACTGTTTGAACCTGTGTTGGTCCCGTAGGGCACCGGTGACTGAGGGCGGCAAGATAATGTCCATTCTGGTAGCTGAACCAGGAGGAATCTTACTGTAGTACTTTGTGGCAAGAAAACTGAAAAAAGTCAGTCATGCCAACTCTTTGTAACCCCATGGAGTATAGCCTGCCAGGCTCCTCTGTCCATGGAATTGTCCAGACAATACTGGAGTGGGTTGCCCTTCCCTTCTCCAGTGAAGTAATCAGCCAAACATTTTTAGAGGCTTTCACCTGGGTCCACCGGACACTCTTCGTTCATCAGTCGTACGTCTCAAGTTTATCACTTTTTGTGTCGTCAAATATCCCTTCTTTCCAGAATTTGGTTGTAAATTTTTGACAGTGAAAAGTGACAGTTCACAGGTCAAAGGCTGCGCTACTGTCAGACTGGTCTGTTAAATTTAACATTTTGCTGTTTTTTCTTTAAATGGCTTTTTCTGTTATGCAGGTATATGTATATAAGAGTGTGGATTTCAGCCACTATCTTTATATATTATTGAGAAGTTTTTTCTGTGTACTTTTGGTAGGGAAGAAAAGCATTCTACTTACTAAATGAGTACAGGCTTTTGCCTCGCATTCATTCAGAAATGGAAGTCATCTGGTATTCACAGAAAGCAGCATTCCTTTAATGAAGCCTTTTGTTTTACCAACTCCAGTTCTCTTAGCCAGTTCTAAAAATCAATGTAATCTCTTAATGCTTTCATCTCATATGACTAAAGGTACTTATTTTCCTTTGTGCCTTTTACTACATTCAAATGTGATGGCTGTGTTTTTGATTTCTGCCCCTGATTGTGGTTCCCTTTTGAAAACATTTCCCTGGTGTTATGGTTACTAAAAAGCCTAGCAGCCTCTCTGGCTTATTTCTTGTAATTGTCTATAGAGCAAAATTATGATTGTTTTTAAACTAAGCATTCCCCATGCCCTTATTGGATGACGTGGACAAGTGTTTCCTTTTCTCGTTTTCTTCCTTTCCTTGATGCCACTATCTTTATTTGTTAGTATAATGGTCATACATCTAGGGTATGTTAACATAACACTTACAGCATATCAGCTTTCTTACTTTTCATTTTAAAGTATATATTCATATGACCTTAACATATATAAAGGATGAGCTTTATTTTTCATATGCCACGTTATTAGTACTGTCTACTTTGAATTTCTTAGTAATGAGCTTAACTAACTTTGCTGTAGTATTGTATTTCTAGTCATTAGGATCATCTTGAATAATTTTGATGTTAAGCACCAAAGTCCCTAGGATGGTTAAAGAGGAATAGAGAAAACCTTCAGATTGTCAGGAGCCTTTCCCTGGGCTTCAGGGCAAGGCCTGAGACTGGCAAGAACAAAACTGAAAACCAGAGCTTTAAGCAGAAGAGAGATCACAAGAGTGGGCTTACCCTGTCACCAGCTGTCTTTCATTTGCTCCTCTAGACCCACCTTCTCCTCTTCTTCACCCTGCTCTCTGCCCCAAGGGCTGACCTCTGTGCACTTCTGTCCTCTATCTTCTGGTTGAGTCTGGCCTGTGGAACCAGGCAGAAGATGGAGGAAAGTGGTCCAAGTGTTCATCCCCTGTCTCCCCATTGAGGTCATCTGAAAGAAGTTGGATGCCTTAGCTGAAATGCATTGCTTCCCACTCAGTAACTAGCTCTGTGATGATCTCTTGGGTTGCAGTTATGGCTCCTTCCCCTTCCTTCTCAGTCTGTGAGAGGTAAGAGCCCAGCTACTGCCAGTGCAGGCCAGGGTACCTTCCCTTGGGTCCCTTACACTCACTCCTTGTAAATCACCCTTTTGTAAATAAACCCTCCACATGTTATCTCATTCTGAGTGGGATTATCTCTTTGCTGTATGGCCCTGACTGATTTAATGGTCATACTGGATAGTTAGCTTAGAATAGAGGAAAAATCTGGCTACCATACTTTAATAGGAATTACATTATTTAAATTTAGGTTTAGTTGACTCTAGCTCAGGTTGTTCAGTTCTTCTCTCCTTATGATGGTTTTAGAAGGGATAGTCGGGAATCCAAGTCAGTTTTTTTGGTCTTATGGTGTGCAGTGAGGATAGGTTCATTGCTACTGTTTTTTTTTTTTTTTGCATAGATAAGATCTTTGAATTGTCTCTTTTGACTGTTTTCACCAGCTGCTTGAAAGAAATTAGTATACATCCAGAAACCTAATATAAATACTCAATTTTCATTTTTATCTTTGATAAATTGGTTTAAAAAGAAACAGTTTATGCTATAAGGTGTAGATTTAAATGGGAACTTTTTAATGATGATATCTAAATATGCAAGTCATTCCTCCCAGTCCTTTAGTGTGATATCAAATATAACATATTTCATTATTAGAGCTGCTTTTCCAATATAGTGGTAGTACACTTGGGTTTTAATGATTATTACTTTGTAATGTATCAAGCAGGGCTACACAGGCCTGTCTCTTCCATGTTTCTTGTAGAGTATTAGGCAATATTTTTTCTTTCAACTTAAGTTGTGACTCATTAATAAGTTTTTATTCATGGTTGATTAATATTCTAGAAAATGTAAGAATTAACTGAAAATTGAAATTTTTTATATATTCAGCTTTTTTAATAAACATTCATTTGAATTATTTCTTACATTTTAATAATGTTGCATAATTTTGGATATTGCAAACTTTTACTCATTTTTAGTACTTTATAGTTTCTCTTGGTCTTGTGTGTTTTGTGTAATATCTGCCTTGTTTAGCCGCTTAGTTGTGTCCTAACTCTGTGACCCTATGGACTAACCTCTCAGGTTTTTCTGTCCAAGGGATTTTCCAGGCAAGAATATGGAAGTGAGTTACCATTTGCTTCTCTGGGGATCTTCCCAACCCAGGGATTGGACCTGAGTTTTCTGCTTAGCAGGTGGGTTCTTTACCCCTGAGTTACCAGTGATGTCTGCCTAGTTCCTGGTATTTGAGAATGCAGTTTTTCTTGTATGCATGGCTTCACTAAATACTGTTGATTTTGCCATTGCTTTGTAGCTGTTATGTTTGCAAATACTCATCATGTTATTTCTTACTGTGGTATATGTTTCATATCATAGCAATGAGAATTTTCAAAGGAATGTTCACAGTGATGATAGTAGACTTCTTTTTGGAGCCAGGTTTGAAGAGAAGTTCTCCAGTTTTCCCTGATGAAGTATGTTTTAACTTTGTTTAGTATAATACATTTAGCCATGTTTATCAGCTTTTATTTTCAAAAATGTTTTCAGTAGTAAAAATAATGAAAAATTGTTTTGTAATCCTGACCCCTCATCAGATAATGTGAACACTAGCAAAAGCCCACATACCTTGGAGGCTACCTCTGTCTGTGGTATGTGGCTTTTGGGGTAACTTTTATTAGTCTTATGTATGTCAGTGTTGGTTTCCCACGTGATGCTACTGGTAAAGAACCCACTTGTTGATGCAGAAACATAAGAGACACAGGTTTGATCTCTTGGTTGGGAAGATCCCCTGGAGGAGGGCATGGCAACCCACTCCAGTCTTCTCGCCTGGAGAATCCCATGGACAGAGGAGCCTAGTGGACGATGGTCCACAGGTTTGCACAGGCTGGAAACAGCTGAAGTGACTCAGCACGTCTGCTGGTGATGGGCTCTCAGATGGGCTAGCCTGAGCACCTCTGCTTGTATTAGTATCTCCCTTGAGGAGTTCTGGTGTCATTCTGGCAGGCTTGAACCCACTCTCTCCTCGGATACACAGGTGAACAGAAGAGAATGGAGCAAAGAAAACCAGAAGAATCTGGAAGCTGGTGACTGTGGATTTTTCTTTTCATTGCCATCTTTTTTTTCAAATTTTGGCCTCTTTTATTGGTCCTTCATTTATTTATTTTCATCCATCTTAATTCTTTGGCCTGTGTGGGCCTTCCATCGAAGTGGCCTCTCTCATTGCAGAGCATCGGCTTTGGGCACATGTGCTCCAGAATGCTGGCTCTTAATTGGACACACTGGTCCAGCTGCTCCACGGCATGTGGGATCTTCCTGGGCCAGGGATCGAACTAGTGTCCCTTGCACTGCAAGGCGGACTCTTTATCCACTGGACCACCAGGGAAGCCCTTCAGTGCCATTCTTATAGAATGCCATGCTAGATGTTATATGCAGTTGTAGAAGTCTTTCATCCAGAATTAAGAACAGATTTCTTTTAATGCTTGTACAAGTGTAATTTTTAAATATCTTAGTGATGGTTTGAGATGATATGGCGTGGTGGTGGGGATAGTATTACAATAGGAACGTAGATCTACAGTTATCAAAGAAACGTATTACACAAATAAGATGAACATGGCACACCCATACCTATGTAAACATGGGGTAAATAGTTACTCTATTGGCTGACAAAGCACACGAGATTAAATATTGTAAATATGTAAAATCTTATAAACACAGTCACAATCAAATTGATTAGTCAAATGTTTATTGGTACTGTTATAAACTGGATTTTTAAAAAAATTTTGGCCACTTTTATTGGTCTTTCATTTATTAATTTTCATCCATCTTAATTCTTTGACCTATGTGGGCCTCCCATTGCAGTGGCCTCTCTCCTTGCAGAGCACTGGTTCTAGGTGCATGAGCTCCAGAGTGCTGGCTTGTAATTGGACACACTGGCCCAGCTGCTCCATAGCATATGGGATCTTCCCAAGCTAGGGATTGAACCGGTGCCCCTTGCATTGCAAGGCAGACCCTTACCCTTTACCCACTGGACCACCAGAGAAGCTCTGGATGCTCTTTTAATAATCTTTTTTATGACTGAATTGTTTAGCTTTGAAAAATGGTCTGTATTCCATTGAAAATGAATTATAGTATAAGATGTAAGACAGTGTTTTCTATCAGATCTAGTACTGTATATAAATTCATTTTCACAGCCTTACTAGCTGTTGAATAAGAAATGGGGGGACCAGTTAATTTTCATTGCTTGGCATTACAAGTAGATCTGACTAAAGGATCTAAGTCTTCTGTTGGTTGTCTTTATTTTCTGTCTTGCCAAAATGTAAAATCACAGGTAAGCTGAATTTTCACACTTAAGGGATTTGCTTTCCCATAATCTAAAATTTATACAAATGTAATTCTATTCCTTGGTTCTTTCTTTAAAATTTCATTTGTGTACATTGATAGCTAGTGTTTGCCTATCTGTAGAAAAGTGCATCCTCGCTTTTCCATGTTATGGTGTGCTTGGAGATACGGTATTTGTGTGCTTCCAGGTAACTGGAAAGGCTGCTACCCTCACTTGAGTTGATAGGACCAGGTGATTCTTGCTGTCCTGGGCCCAGCCTTGTTCTGGCTCATGGCGCATATGCCATGGAAGCTTGGTGTAGAGCTCATTACAAGTTTAGCCAGCATAGTGAATGCATGTTCAAGGCTGTTAAACACAAAAAGCACTGTAGGAATAGCTACAGTCACTGAATTATTCTTCCTTGGCTGACGACTCTGACTCAGAACATTTTTCACTCTTCTCAAAACTCTCCAATGATCCCTAACGCTCTCAACAGAAAAGCCAAAGTCCTTACAGTGACCTCCAAGATGCCGGCTCTTTGGCTTCCTGCCTTAGGGATCTCTGCCTACCCTCTGTTCCACTCAGCACTGGCCTCTTTGTACTGCCTCACAGGTGCCAGTGCCTGATAGGCTCCTCCCCAGGTAGGAGCAGGTTTAATTCCTTTGCCTCCTCAAGGTCTGGCTCTGTGTGACCTTTTCTCTGAGACAGACCTGATGACTCTTTCAAAACTGGGTTTCTTGATTTTCTTTTTCTTCCCTTCCCCATACATTGTCGTGTTAGCCAATGGTGAACTTGGGTTTGTGCTCATCGTTTTTGAAAACAGGTAAATGCAAAGCCTGCAAGGTGTTTCAGCTTGCCCCTCCTATGACGCTGAATTCTTGAGTGTCTTTACCACTAAATCCATTGATGTCTTCTCAGGTGATGTTCTTCTGCCCTCTGTGGCAGCTTAAAACTGGTTCTTATTTGATTACTAAGACAGGTTCAACTCTTCTGTGACCTCATGAACTGTAGCCTGCCAGGCTCCCCTGTCCATGGGATTCTCCAGGCAGGAATCCTGGTCTCCTGCATTGGCAGGTGGATTCTTAACCATTGAGCCACCAGGGAAGCCCTTAATTCTACCCTACTCTGAGTTCTTTTCTTAATACTCTAGCGACTCTTCTATTTTTCTTTTCTTTCTTTCTTTTTTTTTTTTTTTTAGCACTTTGGATTCTTCAGCTCTTTTTTTTTTTTTTTTTAAAGATGTATTTATTTATTTACTTTGGGCGGGGGTCGGGTTGGGGAGGGAGGGGAGCGGGTGGGCCACTTATGTTGGTCTTTCTCTATTTTCATCCGTCCTTGTTCTTTGGCTCCTGTGGGCCTCCCATTGCAGTGGCGTCTGTTGTTGCAGAGCACTGGCTCTGGGCACATGCGCTCCAGAGCTCTGGCTCAGTCATTGGACGCATCAGTCCAGCTGCTCCACAGCACATGGGATCTTCCCAGGCCAGGGATTGAACCGGCACTCCTTGCACTGCAAGGCGATGTCCTTACCCACTGGACCACCAGGGGAAGCCCAGATTCTTCAGCTCTTTAGGATAATTTCCTGAGGCTTAGACCTTGCTCTTTCAGTTATTATCTGTTTAGCTTATCTTCCTCAAATACATCACCTGTTCTATCATATTGCTCTCCTCCCTGCTCTTCTAGGCCTATCTTGGCTGTTATCTTCAAGGGCACACTTGCCTGAATAGTTTATAAGTTTTTTTTTTTTTTTCTTTAGCCAAACCTGTTTGTCAAGTTATTCTCTGCTTCCTGGATATCTTTCCTTTCCTCACACAGATTCAAACCTTACTTGTTCTTTAAGAACCAGCTCAAAGCTATTTGCCATTAGAAATCTTCCCAAAGCACTCTAATCTGCTATTTCTTGAATTTTTGCAGCAGTTCTTAAATCATGTAATTTTAAGTCCATGAATGGATTAAGGATTTACTGTTAACTTGAGCTATCTTTAAAAAAAAATCCTTTTAGCTGTTTAAGTAAATATTTTAAGGGAAATGTCTTTGGGTATAAGTTAAATGTTAAGAAATAGAAAATACTTTTAGTATTTTATAGCTTAAAATTGTTCCATTTTAGTATTTAAGCTTAAAGTATGATTCATATCAATTAATTGTTTTCTGAATTTCCAGTTTAATTTTAGTATGGTAGAAAGTGATCAATTTCAGTAGGCAGTAACAATGAAAATAGATACCATTTTCTTCTCTTAGCAAAGATTTTGAATCCTGTAGTGACTAATAAAGTGGGATCTCATGAGTGTAGTTAGGTTAAATAAAAGTGTTATAGACAGAATAAAGGCTAGAAGGAGATAAATTAAAAATTACTAGGAGGTGTGCATAGACAACTTTCTGGATTGTTACTGCTATTCTGTAGTACTGTCATTCTATAGTTAAGGAGGAATGTATGCACATAAGCTGAGAAGGGAAATGCATCATTTCAGTTCATGAAACTATTTTTTTAAAATAAAGACTTCATTTTTTTTTTTGTTAGATTTGTGTTAGTTTCACAGGAAACCAGAGGTGAGGGGAAGGTACAGAGATTCCCTGTATATCCTCTACCCATAAACATGCCTCACCATTAGAGTGAACCTACACGGACGCATACTCATCCCAAGTCCATAGTTTACCATAGAGTTCCTTCTTGGTGGTGTGCATTCTCTGAATTTGGACAAACGTGTGTGTCCACTATTCTGATATCATACTATTTTCATTGCCCAAATTGTCTTTAAAATCCACCTGCCATTTTCATGATCAAAATTGAGGTCTTTGGATAGTGGTTTATGGTCTCAAGTATGTTATGGTGGTTTCCGTACAGTACTGTGATTTCTTCTACAGTTTAGCCAGCTGTGTTTTGAATTAAACAGCAGCATTTTTAACATCTATTCTTCTACATATGTGGTGATTACTTCACTGGTCTTTAAATGGCAACTAGAAACAGACAGTAATACTTCTGTCTACTGCCATGGATATATTGGTAGATTTCTAGTAATACAGGAAGAGGTCTATTTATGCTGCATCTCCTCTTAATGCAGATGGAAGACTAGACTCAGGGAAACATGCCCTTACATCGCCAAATGATTTTTGGACATCTGTGGTAGGATGAGATTAATTCATGGGTAGACTTCAAAAATCTTTGTGTCACATGTTCTTCTTCAACAAGTGGTGCAGGCAAAGCTCCTGCCCCCAATCTGAGCAAGAATTGTAGATGTACTTCCCCATGTGGGCACACAACTCCCAAAAAAACTGAATTTCCAGTTTAATTTTAGTATGGTAGAAAGTGATCAATTTCAGTAGGCAGTAACAATGAAAATAGATACCATTTTCTTCTCTTAGCAAAGATTTTGAATCCTGTAGTGACTAATAAAGTGGGATCTCATGAGTGTAGTTAGGTTAAATAAAAGTGTTATAGACAGAATAAAGGCTAGAAGGAGATAAATTAAAAATTACTAGGAGGTGTGCATAGACAACTTTCTGGATTGTTACTGCTATTCTGTAGTACTGTCATTCTATAGTTAAGGAGGAATGTATGCACATAAGCTGAGAAGGGAAATGCATCATTTCAGTTCATGAAACTATTTTTTTAAAATAAAGACTTCATTTTTTTTTTTGTTAGATTTGTGTTAGTTTCACAGGAAACCAGAGGTGAGGGGAAGGTACAGAGATTCCCTGTATATCCTCTACCCATAAACATGCCTCACCATTAGAGTGAACCTACACGGACGCATACTCATCCCAAGTCCATAGTTTACCATAGAGTTCCTTCTTGGTGGTGTGCATTCTCTGAATTTGGACAAACGTGTGTGTCCACTATTCTGATATCATACTATTTTCATTGCCCAAATTGTCTTTAAAATCCACCTGCCATTTTCATGATCAAAATTGAGGTCTTTGGATAGTGGTTTATGGTCTCAAGTATGTTATGGTGGTTTCCGTACAGTACTGTGATTTCTTCTACAGTTTAGCCAGCTGTGTTTTGAATTAAACAGCAGCATTTTTAACATCTATTCTTCTACATATGTGGTGATTACTTCACTGGTCTTTAAATGGCAACTAGAAACAGACAGTAATACTTCTGTCTACTGCCATGGATATATTGGTAGATTTCTAGTAATACAGGAAGAGGTCTATTTATGCTGCATCTCCTCTTAATGCAGATGGAAGACTAGACTCAGGGAAACATGCCCTTACATCGCCAAATGATTTTTGGACATCTGTGGTAGGATGAGATTAATTCATGGGTAGACTTCAAAAATCTTTGTGTCACATGTTCTTCTTCAACAAGTGGTGCAGGCAAAGCTCCTCCCCCCAATCTGAGCAAGAATTGTAGATGTACTTCCCCATGTGGGCACACAACTCCCAGATCTTAAGTCTTTTTACTTTAAAAAATGAGTTTTACCTGTATACATCCCATTGAAATACAAATTTGATCTTAAGTTCTGATGAAAATCTGTGATTGAAGCTACTTGGGTTTTTGGAGACAGGAGTGTTTGTGTTTCAGGCTTGAAGGACAGAGTTATATTTGTTTTATTGTTGGGGGCGGTGCACATTATACCAGTAAGGCATCATCATGTTTGGTTGCTTGAGGTAATTATGTAATATAGGTCTGAGTTGCTGGTGGTTGTTGATTGGTCATTAAGTCACATCTGATCCTTTGCAGCCCCATGGATGGTAGCCTGCTAGGCTCCAAACCTTACTTAATAGTGTGATACTGAACTTCGCTTGCCTTTTGCAGTCAGAGAAGCCAAATACCAGCCCCACTTGCTCTTAGTCAACTGTGTGAGGAGGCCTGTTTTCTACTTATTAGAACATTGAGTTTTGCCTGGTATTTCTTTCAGCTTCTAAATTTCTTGTGGAGTAGGGTTAATAGAATGACCCTCAAATGTTAATTTCTCCATTAGAATACACAAAAAAACTTTCTGATACTGAATTTTTCTATTTCCACTTAAATCTTGTTTATTATTATTATTATTCTATTTAGTGAAAGTCCAGATTGCTTTGTTTTACTGATGGCATTCTCTAGAACCACCTTCTTTTGAGCTTCATGGTGTTATAGCTGGAATTTATAAACAGAAAACAGCAAATGACTTTTTAAAATTAAGTGAAGTTATTTTATAGCTAAGAGGATATTTATTGAACTTGGAACTATCTTTAATTTTCTTTTACTTCTGCCATATTCAACTTATTTGCCTTGTGATGTTTAGCAAAAACCTGTTAGACAAAAATTGAAGATTCTCTAGTATCCAGATGCAGATATTTTGCAATTCCTATACATGAAAAAATGCAAATTATTGAAAAAAATCTATTAAATCTGTTTTTGTTTGTCCTCTGCTAATGCACTATGTGTGTGTGCGTGCTCAGTTGTGTCTGACTCTTTGTGACCCTGTGGACTGTAGCTTGCCAGGCTCCTTTGTTCATGGAGTTTTCCAGGCAAGAATACTGGAGTGGCTTGCCATTTCTTCCTCTAGGGGATCTTCCCGACCCAGAGATTGAACCTGCATCTCTTATGTATCCTGCATTGGCAGAAGGATTCTTTACCAACTGGACCACCTGGGATGCCCAATGCGCTGTTTATTGGAGCAGTTAAATTTCTTTAGTTTGTTTTGGTATTTAGTGCTTACTTATTTTTAAATGGCTGCATATTATCCTGGACTGTTTGTCATCTTTGGAAACCTTTTGAAATCAGTGGCATTGTTTGCATCCTTTGATTTTAGCAGCATCAGAATAAGACAGTTTGATTTCATGCTGTTTCTATAGCAGTGTCAGTGAATGCAATGCTGCTTGTCCTTATTTCACTTAGAATAAAATCGTATCCATTTTATATTTAATCTACCTTTCTAACCTTGCAATGGAGAATCTTGTAAATCCTTTGATTTCCCAGGAATGGAGTGTTTCTGCACTGTAGAATGAGGTTAGGAGCCAGGGACTCTGAAGACTGACTGCCTGGATTTGAATAGGAATTCTGCCTCTTACTAGGGCTGTGACCTCGAGCAAGCTAGTTAATGCTTCTGTGTCTATTCTTACTTTGAAATGGGGATAATAGTTCCTATCCGTGCTATTGTGTACTCTTACGACCACTGCTGTGAAGTACAGTGAATAGTTTTATAATATGTCTTGTTTTTACAAATTCCTAAGTGTTCTACATGTCACGGTTTTACGTAGGGACTATCAAATGTTTAAATTAAGTGAAGTTATTTTATAGCTAAGAGGATATTTATTGAACTTGGAACTATCTTTAATTTTCTTTTACTTCTGCCATATTCAACTTATTTGCCTTGTGATGTTTAGCAAAAACCTGTTAGACAAAAATTGAAGATTCTCTAGTATCCAGATGCAGATATTTTGCAATTCCTATACATGAAAAAATGCAAATTATTGAAAAAAATCTATTAAATCTGTTTTTGTTTGTCCTCTGCTAATGCACTATGTGTGTGTGCGTGCTCAGTTGTGTCTGACTCTTTGTGACCCTGTGGACTGTAGCTTGCCAGGCTCCTTTGTTCATGGAGTTTTCCAGGCAAGAATACTGGAGTGGCTTGCCATTTCTTCCTCTAGGGGATCTTCCCGACCCAGAGATTGAACCTGCATCTCTTATGTATCCTGCATTGGCAGAAGGATTCTTTACCAACTGGACCACCTGGGATGCCCAATGCGCTGTTTATTGGAGCAGTTAAATTTCTTTAGTTTGTTTTGGTATTTAGTGCTTACTTATTTTTAAATGGCTGCATATTATCCTGGACTGTTTGTCATCTTTGGAAACCTTTTGAAATCAGTGGCATTGTTTGCATCCTTTGATTTTAGCAGCATCAGAATAAGACAGTTTGATTTCATGCTGTTTCTATAGCAGTGTCAGTGAATGCAATGCTGCTTGTCCTTATTTCACTTAGAATAAAATCGTATCCATTTTATATTTAATCTACCTTTCTAACCTTGCAATGGAGAATCTTGTAAATCCTTTGATTTCCCAGGAATGGAGTGTTTCTGCACTGTAGAATGAGGTTAGGAGCCAGGGACTCTGAAGACTGACTGCCTGGATTTGAATAGGAATTCTGCCTCTTACTAGGGCTGTGACCTCGAGCAAGCTAGTTAATGCTTCTGTGTCTATTCTTACTTTGAAATGGGGATAATAGTTCCTATCCGTGCTATTGTGTACTCTTACGACCACTGCTGTGAAGTACAGTGAATAGTTTTATAATATGTCTTGTTTTTACAAATTCCTAAGTGTTCGTGCTACATGTCACGGTTTGCACATAGTTGCCACAGAGGCGGCTACTCTTTATGAAGATAGATTTATCTACCAATTTACCATCATTCTGCCACAGAAGAGTTTAAGAGAGTTTTCAGTGTGGTTTTTGTATGCAAGGGCAGGAATCTACGAGGCTGGTTTTGTAATGTTCGCAAGATTTCTTTTGCCTTGAAAAACGTATGTAAACACATTCAGTCTCATATCTCTTCATTTAAAAGAAAGAAAACTAAAGTTTTGCTTTTGGATTCCTTTGTGTTGAAGGAAGATAGAGCACGTTAAAAATGAGTGCAAGTAATATAAATTGCATACATAGCCTTGAAATGTGGGTGAAATCAATCAGGTTGGAGAGAGTGGAGGACCGTGCTCACTGACCAAGAGAAAACTTGGATGTTACTGCACCTGACCTCAGGCTGAACCCTCAAGCTGGTAATGGCCCAGTTACTTCTTGAGGAAGGACACAATACACCATCGTCATATTGTTGCTGTTACAATGGTGGTTTGGAGATGGAAACTTAAAAGACTATTTAAAATTTTTATACACTTTAGCTGTAGAAATGATGGCATAGGGCAGACAACAAAAGGAAGACTCTAAAATGTGATTAGGTAAGATTGTAATAGCATAGGGGCGAGTGCCTTGTGTCCCCTGCACCCAACAGAAGACACTCACACTTAGCATATCTTGCCCTGCAGCCTGGAGCATGTTCAAGTGCTAGTAGAACTATCAACTACAAATTTTATCCCTCAGGAAAGAAAGAGGGAAATAAAAACTTTCTTGGATGAAGGAAAAACAAGAGCTAGTTGTTGAACACACTTTTGCTCAAAGATTAGCCAAAGTTCTTCAAACAGGAAGTAATGTAAGCAGAAGTCTTGATGCATGAGGAAGGAAGAAGAAACAGCAGGAGTGTATGCAAAAGACTGAACTTTTCCTCATGACTTTAATAACATTTGATGATTGACACCGATGAGACGTTAGTATACCAAACAATGATATTTACAAGTAGGGGGAGGTCAAAGGACCTAAATGAAAGTGAGATCTCCACTGTGGAGGTGACAAAATGTTGAAATCAGTAAATTTTTGTATAAAATTCATATATATAACCTCCAGAGCAACCATTACAAAACTATACAGAGAGACACCCTGAAACACTGAAGCAATCAAGGAATTCTAAAAAAAAATGTTCAGGTCACTTGAAGGCAGGCAAAAGAAAAACAGCTTGAGATCCAAAGGAATGAAGAAAACAAATAGAAAATAAATAACAGGACAGACCTCAGCACTGACATACCAATTACTTTAAAATTGAATTCATACACCAATCATTTGCAGAGTTTGGCATGGTGGATCAAAAAAAAAGAAAGAAAAACAAATTACACCCTGCTTACAAGAAACTCATTTCAAATTCTGTGCCGGGGGTAAGTTGAAAGTAAAAGGATGGAAAAATTATACCATAGAAATGACATATCAGTACCTGGTCAGTTAGATTCCAGAATGAACGAAAGTTATTAGTGGGCTGTTACCTAATGATAAAAGGGTAAATTCACCAGAAATACGTGTGTGCATGCTCAATCACTTAGTCGTGTTCAACTCTTTGCAACTGTGTTGACCTCACCAGGCTCCTCTGTCCATGGAATTTTCCAGGCAAAAATACTGGATTGGATTGCCATTTCCTTCTCTAGGGCATCTTCCTGTTTTATGGATCAAATCTGCATCTCTTGCATTAGCGGTTGGATTCTTTACCCCGAGCCACCAGGGAGGCCCTGAAAAAGTGTCTTGATTTCTCTTCATTTTCTGAGAATATTGTATTGTAGGAGTGTAGGTCGACAGTTTGTTTCAGCACTTGTATGACACTGTGCCATGTACGGCCTCCTTACTTTCTGGTGAGAAATCATCTTTTTCCTGTAGATAAGGTGTCATTTTTTTCAGCTGCTTTAAATTTTTTCTTTTACTGTTAAGATTTGGGAATTATAATTATGTCGTGTCTTGGTATGGATTTATCTGGGGTTCTTCCACTTGGGGTCTTCTCAACTTCTTGAATTCGTAGAGAGTTTTTAAATTCATGAAACTCAAGAGTTTTTAGCCATTGTTTCTTTCAGTGTTTTTCCAGACCGACTCTTGTTTCTCAAACTCTACTTCTGTGATTCCAATGACACAAAAGTTAGATTGTTACAGCCCCACAGGTTGTTAAGCTTGTGTTCTTTTTTTCTTCCAGTATTTTCTTTGGTATTTTCTATTGTCTTCCAGTTCACCAATTTCTTTCCTCTGTCCACTTCATTCTGCCTTTGAGACCATCCAATGAGTGATAAATTCTGGTTATTATATTTTCCATTGCTAAAATTTCTATTTATTTTTTCTTTGTCTTTCTTTCCTGAGATTTCCCATGTCTTTGAAGCTTTCTATTTTTTTAATGGGTTTTGAATGTATTCATAAATGTTCCTTGAAGTCTTTTTGTGATGGCTGCTCTGGAAATCTTTGTTAGGTAAATCTAACATGCCGTTTCAGTATTGGTGTCTGTGAGATCTTCATGGTTTTTGGTTATGCAGTGTGACTTTTCTTTTTCCTACTGAAAGTAAAATATTTTTGTATCATGTTAACAGAGAAGCGGGGTGTTACTTAACCTCGGCTGTTCCTCATGTGGTTCTGGTGGGAGAGAGGAATGCTGCCTCATTACTGCCCGTGGAGCTATAAGGCCAGGTTCCTCAGTCAGCCTTAGCTGACACAGAGGAGAGAGCTCTTAATTACCACTAGGATTTCTGCCTCTGCTTCCTTACCACGGACCCTGTTGCGTTCCCAGTAGATGATGGTAAAAGTCCTTAGTCTCCACTAAGCCTCCTCTGTCCCACTTCAGAGGAGGAAGGGGCGCCTTATTATGTGGGAGCTGAAAGGCAGATTCCCCCATATTGTCTCCACTGACGGAGAAGGTAGGGGTGCCTATTACTACTAATGGGAATAATAGTCTCCACTCCCTACCTGGCCTTCTCTGGCACCGCTCACCCAGGCAGGGGTATCAGGGACGTGGTCCATCTCAGGAGGGTGGAATTCTAGGTTGTCCTTGTCCTTTGCTGGCATCAGGGGGTAAGGGTAAAGATTTTCTGTGGTGATCAGTGGAATAAAGTGGCTGTTGCCTGAATGTTTTCGTTTTGTTAAGTCGTGCATTTCCTAATTAGAGAGTTTTTAAATTCATGAAACTCAAGAGTTTTTAGCCATTGTTTCTTTCAGTGTTTTTCCAGACCGACTCTTGTTTCTCAAACTCTACTTCTGTGATTCCAATGACACAAAAGTTAGATTGTTACAGCCCCACAGGTTGTTAAGCTTGTGTTCTTTTTTTCTTCCAGTATTTTCTTTGGTATTTTCTATTGTCTTCCAGTTCACCAATTTCTTTCCTCTGTCCACTTCATTCTGCCTTTGAGACCATCCAATGAGTGATAAATTCTGGTTATTATATTTTCCATTGCTAAAATTTCTATTTATTTTTTCTTTGTCTTTCTTTCCTGAGATTTCCCATGTCTTTGAAGCTTTCTATTTTTTTAATGGGTTTTGAATGTATTCATAAATGTTCCTTGAAGTCTTTTTGTGATGGCTGCTCTGGAAATCTTTGTTAGGTAAATCTAACATGCCGTTTCAGTATTGGTGTCTGTGAGATCTTCATGGTTTTTGGTTATGCAGTGTGACTTTTCTTTTTCCTACTGAAAGTAAAATATTTTTGTATCATGTTAACAGAGAAGCGGGGTGTTACTTAACCTCGGCTGTTCCTCATGTGGTTCTGGTGGGAGAGAGGAATGCTGCCTCATTACTGCCTGTGGAGCTATAAGGCCAGGTTCCTCAGTCAGCCTTAGCTGACACAGAGGAGAGAGCTCTTAATTACCACTAGGATTTCTGCCTCTGCTTCCTTACCACGGACCCTGTTGCGTTCCCAGTAGATGATGGTAAAAGTCCTTAGTCTCCACTAAGCCTCCTCTGTCCCACTTCAGAGGAGGAAGGGGGCGTCTTATTATGTGGGAGCTGAAAGGCAGATTCCCCCATATTGTCTCCACTGACGGAGAAGGTAGGGGTGCCTATTACTACTAATGGGAATAATAGTCTCCACTCCCTACCTGGCCTTCTCTGGCACCGCTCACCCAGGCAGGGGTATCAGGGACGTGGTCCATCTCAGGAGGGTGGAATTCTAGGTTGTCCTTGTCCTTTGCTGGCATCAGGGGGTAAGGGTAAAGATTTTCTGTGGTGATCAGTGGAATAAAGTGGCTGTTGCCTGAATGTTTTCGTTTTTGTTAAGTCGTGCATTTCCTGGTCCTTTGGCTACTAGAGAAACCTTTGAATTCTAAGTTTTACTCGGGCCTGTTGGTATTTCTAGGTCTCCTACATCTGCATCTTCAAGTCAGGGATATATGAGGTGGCAGATACAACCCCCGTGTCCTTTCTTGGTTTGCACAGCTTCTATCCTGTCTACTGGTTTTTTTGTTGTTGTTGTTGTTTTAAGTATAACCATTTTTATTTATTTATTTATTTTCATCCATCTTTATTCTTAGGCCCGTGTGGGCCTCTCATTGCAGGGGCCTCTCATTGCAGTGGCCTCTCTCCTTGCAGAGCACTGGCTCTGGGCACATGCTCTCCAGAGTGCTGGCTTGTAATTGGGCACACCAGCCCAACCGCTCTGCAGCACTTGGGGTCTTCCTGGGCCAGGGATCAAACCAGTACCTCTTGCACTGCAAGGCAGACACTTTACCCACTGGACCACTAGGGAAGCCCTGTCTACTGTTTTCTGTTTACAAGTCTTAGGCTGTTTTACGTATCATATTCAATATTGTCAGTTGTATTTAATGGTCGGAAAAGTAGTTCTTTTCAATCTTCCCAGAAGGAAAAGTACTGTGTAGCATTTTGAAATGACACAATTTTAGAAATCGCAGACAGATTTCTGTTTGTAAGGGGCTGGAGACCAGGTGAGCAGTGGCAAGAAAGATATGGGTGGTAATGTAAAAGGGCAATGTGACAAATCTGTATGTTTTTTGTGTCTGTAGGGTGGATGCAGGAACCTTCATGGCTGATAAAGTTCCATGCAACTTACTATGCACACACAGAAGCTGGCAAACATGAATAAGGTAGATGGATTGTCTGTTGAAGCACTGGTTGTGATATCATACAGTAGTTTTGCAAAATACTACCATTGAAGCAACCTGGCAAAGTGGACGTTAGACCTCTGTGTATTATTTCTTGTAATGGTGCGTGGTCCATCTCAGGAGGGTGGAATTCTAGGTTGTCCTTGTCCTTTGCTGGCATCAGGGGGTAAGGGTAAAGATTTTCTGTGGTGATCAGTGGAATAAAGTGGCTGTTGCCTGAATGTTTTCGTTTTTGTTAAGTCGTGCATTTCCTGGTCCTTTGGCTACTAGAGAAACCTTTGAATTCTAAGTTTTACTCGGGCCTGTTGGTATTTCTAGGTCTCCTACATCTGCATCTTCAAGTCAGGGATATATGAGGTGGCAGATACAACCCCCGTGTCCTTTCTTGGTTTGCACAGCTTCTATCCTGTCTACTGGTTTTTTTGTTGTTGTTGTTGTTTTAAGTATAACCATTTTTATTTATTTATTTATTTTCATCCATCTTTATTCTTAGGCCCGTGTGGGCCTCTCATTGCAGGGGCCTCTCATTGCAGTGGCCTCTCTCCTTGCAGAGCACTGGCTCTGGGCACATGCTCTCCAGAGTGCTGGCTTGTAATTGGGCACACCAGCCCAACCGCTCTGCAGCACTTGGGGTCTTCCTGGGCCAGGGATCAAACCAGTACCTCTTGCACTGCAAGGCAGACACTTTACCCACTGGACCACTAGGGAAGCCCTGTCTACTGTTTTCTGTTTACAAGTCTTAGGCTGTTTTACGTATCATATTCAATATTGTCAGTTGTATTTAATGGTCGGAAAAGTAGTTCTTTTCAATCTTCCCAGAAGGAAAAGTACTGTGTAGCATTTTGAAATGACACAATTTTAGAAATCGCAGACAGATTTCTGTTTGTAAGGGGCTGGAGACCAGGTGAGCAGTGGCAAGAAAGATATGGGTGGTAATGTAAAAGGGCAATGTGACAAATCTGTATGTTTTTTGTGTCTGTAGGGTGGATGCAGGAACCTTCATGGCTGATAAAGTTCCATGCAACTTACTATGCACACACAGAAGCTGGCAAACATGAATAAGGTAGATGGATTGTCTGTTGAAGCACTGGTTGTGATATCATACAGTAGTTTTGCAAAATACTACCATTGAAGCAACCTGGCAAAGTGGACGTTAGACCTCTGTGTATTATTTCTTGTAATGGTGCTTTTGTGTTTAACTCAGTAAAAATTTTAATTAAAAATAAATTAATGATTTAAAATAGAAATTTTGTTTCCAAAAGCTTAAACTGTATCTTAAGGTAGTATTCACAGGAATCTTGTTTCCACGCCAGGCCTCCCTCTTTCTGTAGGTGACCATGTTAATAGTTTTTGTTTTATCCTTGTGTTTGTTCTTTAGGGAAACATATTTTCTATTAATTTGGCATCCCTCGTGCAACACTCTTAAAGAATCATAGAAATGTTCTTCCTCACCCTGCTGTCCATTAAGCAGCCTTTGTTGGTCACTGTATACAGATTGGTCTCTGTAGGAAATGCAGGCCTTTCTCAGTAGGTTGCGTGGATGCACCATATTTGTTTGCTCATACAAGTAATGACACAATATCCTTGTGCTTGGGTTGTTTTGTATTCTTGCCAGTGTGTTTTGGAATGCGCTAAAGCTGGGATTTCTAGATCAAGTGTGAACATAGTTGTAATTTTGCCAGAATTAATTCTAAAGATGTTATGAAACATTTAATATCTACCATGACTGGGCTGCTTTGCTGTTTATGCCATTACTGAGCTTTTCCTGGCTATTCTTGGCATTTATTTTTCCACCTTGAACTTTTCAATCCATTGTGAAAGGACGTCTCAACTGTTTCGCTCTTGGCTATTGGATCACACCTACGTTATTTTATTTTATTAGTTGAAATTTAGTAGATGAAAAAGATGGCATATCAAGTTAGTGAGGAAAGATAATCTTTTTAATAAATAGTGTTGGAACAACTGGATAGCCATATGGAAATATAAAATTAGATTTGTTCCTCACATAATAATGCAAGAATAAATGCCTAACTCAGAATAAATTCTAAATAGTGATAATGAAATGATACAAGCACTTAGGAGTGGAGAAAACTTTCTGGTACAAGATTCCAATCCTGGAAGCCTGTACGTGGCCAAAGACATCAGGAGTAAAGTCAAAATACCCAGACAAACTAAGGATTTTTGCTATGTATTCGACAGAATAATGGCTAATATGTTTTTTTTTTTGGGCACTTCTATTGGTCTTTCATTTATCTGTTTTCATCCATCTTTTTTGTTTCTTTGGCCTGTGTGGGCCTCCCATTGCAGTGGCCTCTCTTGTCACAGAGCACCGGCTCTGGGTGCATGTGCTCCATAACTCCGGCTCAGTAATTGGATGTATCAGTCCAGCCACTCCGTGGCACGTGGGATATTCCCAGGCCAGGGATCGAACCGGCGCACCTTGCACTGCAAGGCAATGTCCTTAACCACTGGACCACCAGGGAAGCCCAAGGGCTAATATTGATTCATAAGAGTTATTAACTGAAGAGGGAATAAAACCCATTAGACAAAAAAAAAAAAAAAAGGCAAAAGATTTCTAAGTGCAGGTGATCCTTACATGGATGCAAGTACGTGTAATCTTTAATTGAAAAGGTCATTTCTGGAACTTCCCTGGTGGTCCAGTGGCTACAATTCCGTGTTTCTAATGCAGGGGACCTGAGTTTGATCGCTGGTCAGGGAACTAGAACCCATATGCCACAACTAAGACTGAGAGAACCCAAACAAATAAGTAAATAGTGTTTTTAAGAAGTCATTTCTTCACTCTCAGTGGCAAAATTCAAAAGTTTTGTATTTCGTGGATGGCAGTATTTTGAAGAAAACAGTAGCCAGACGTCGCTTGTGAGCTCAGATTCACCAGTCCTGGGCAAGAGCTGTTTCAGGGTGCTGTGACGAGTGTCAGCATCGTAACTAGAGGGCCTCAGCTCCTGTGCAAGTGTCTGACCTTGCACAAAATTCTTAACCTCCATAAATTTTAGTCTTCTTGGTAATGAAGTGGGGATGGGAAAAATACTTCCCTTGGATGGTTGTTATGAGAATTGAATGATACACAGATACACTTGGTTTTCAGCATCACCTTTATTATTAATATCACTGTTTCCTAACGTTTATGTTAAACAATGGGTGCTAATCTTTAAGGAACTAGGAAAGTTGAGAGTCATCATTTAGCAAACGAACAAGGAGCAGGAGGGCACTTTGACATTGAGGTTGAGTAATTGTACGCCAGTGCCTTTGGCCTGAGCATGTTACCTGCCCTGCTGAGGCAGGTCCAGCAGAATTCCCAGAGAGCTTTTTTAAAAATGCAGAACCACCACCTGCATCCTCAGCCTGATACTCACCCACCGGAGTAGGTGGTGAGGGACCTGGGGAGGAGGAGAGAAAGGAGAGTGGAATCAGGTGCAGATGGGAAAGAAAGTTTCTCAGAGACCCAGCTCCAGAGTTAGGTCTGTTCTCGGTTGTGCTTCAGGTTTCTGGATTGGACTCAGTGGAGTCTCTCTGTTCCTTGTGACTGAAATAGCCTTTCTAATTGCAGCCGCTCTCCATCCATACTCAGCTACAGAGCCCTGCTAGTTGCAGACCATGGACAGGTAAGATCAGAGCTTGGTAAAAATTTGGGATTTCTAGCCTCACCACAAGCCTGCTTAATTAGAATCAGCATTTTAGCACTATATCCAAAAGATTTATGTGCATATCAGAAGCATTCTAATGAGTACTTTTTACAATAAACCTGTCAGAGAAACTGTATACTTAATTTAAATTTTTATTACCTGATTTGGCTACCTTTTCAGTCTCAGTATTGAGACTCTGAGTATGTTGGAAGTGGCCTACTAATCATCTGGTATGCTAAGACGTTAAATAATGTATGCACATTGTCATTTAATACTTCAGACTTGAATTAGATTCTACTCTACCCATTTAATCGAGGGGGAAAACTGAGGCAAGGGGAATTTTCCCCCTAAAATGGAATGTTGTTGTTGTTTAGTTGCGTAGTTGTGTCTGACTCTTGCTATACCATGGACTGTAGCCTGCCAGGCTCCTCTGACTATGGGATTGCCTAAGCAAGAATACTGGAGTGGGTTTCCATTTCCTTTTCAGGGAATCTTCCTGACCCAGGGATCGAATCTGTATCTCCTGCATTGTAGGCAGATTCTTTACCACTGAGTCACCAAGGAAGCATTGTGTGAATAAGAAATTTGAGACCATCAGATGTGTCTCTGTTTGATAAAGGATTAGATTTTGGAGGAGCGCACTGCTTCACATAAATTTATTAAATTTAAATTTTAACCTTTTGGAAAGTAGCACATCATCTTTTCCTTCTGCTAACAATAATTCAGTTAATTTCTAAGCTAAATATTAGACCTCTTTGAGAGTTATTAAAGGAAACCTTTTTCTATCAATGGTTACTAGTTTAGAGGTAGTAATTGATAATTTCATTATGTGGGAACTCATACAAGCGTATTCTGTATTAATCTCATCAAGGTCTAATGATTTGCTGGAACAGACCATGATTTTCATGATTAGCTATGGCTGGTTGTTTTTTTGTTTTTCAGGTTTGTTTTTTTGTTGTATTTCTCCATATTTCCAGCCTACTGTACCACTTCTTATTTGAGCCCAGCACAGAGAGTAACTGAGAATCACATTTTCATTGACTTCTAAATGAAGATTAATGTTTTGATCTTTAGTTGCAAATTTTAGCTTAACTTTTTTGGGGGTATAGCTTTGCAAAATAAGTTGTAACCAGTTTTTCCAGATGTGAGGTCAAGCATAATCATTTGAACAGCTATCTGAGTTTAGGCATTCCTTGGGACCTTACACTTTGCTTGCTAGAAGGGAGTTAGCTGGCCTTTTAGATTAGTTAGAAGTAGCATCTCCAGTAGGTGAACTTTTGCAGATCGACCCAATTACAGTTTTGATTAGGGAAAGCAAACCATATGCTCCGTGTAGAATAATTTAATGAGCTTCAGAGTGACATACTCAAACCACTGTCTGTCTTGTACATGTGTTGAGAAGTCTGTGCAGAGCAATCTCTTTAGCCTCCTTTACATCTTGACTGTGTCTTGACTTTTGCCTCTAAAACTTTTTTTTTTCCTTCGTGCTTTCTAATTTGAGTTTTTGGCTTTGTGTAAAAGCTCTGTGGGACTGACCGATGAAGAATTCCTACTCAGTCTGCAACAGTACATAGCCCCTGAATCAAAAGTGTCTGAAAGAGGTTTTTAGTTAACCAGAATGTAATGAACTTAGTAAAACACCGGTCTATTTGATGGTTGACATTATTTCTTGATTCAGTTTCTTTTATTATAAAAATAATACTGGCTATATTCAAAACCATACAACAGTAGATTCAATTTGTATAAGTACATATATACAGAAGATATTTTAGACTTTGTGGGCCATGGTGTCTTGGTATCAGCAACTCTTGTGTCATCCAAAAGCATTTCATAGTACATGAGCAAATGGGTGTGGTAGCATTCCAGTAAAACTGTCTATGCTAATTTTAATTTCATATAGTTCTGTTATGTCATGAATAATATACTTCTGATCTTTAAACAATTTATATATGACAATATGATTCTTGACTTGTGATCATGAAAAATGTTTGCCAGCACCCATATTGTAGATTTTATGATTTTTATGGACACTGTTACAGTTATGCAGTTAAGATGGTTATTAGAGTATTTGTTTCAAGAGTTTGCATTGGTTTCGGGTTTCACTAAGTTGTAAAGGTTTCATGTTGTCATTTTGCTTATATGATCGGCTTAATATATGTCTAATTCCTATGTTATTACTACCACAAATACCCTGCTTGATTTCCACTCCGTCCTCAAAATACTGACAAGATATCAGCTGGGAGACAGAATAGCTTGGTGTAGTTAGACTTTGAAGCCAGATTCCATATGCTAGCTGTGGGATTTGTTCCCATTTACTTAACTTTTCCTTAGCTTCACCTTTTTCAGCTTTACCCCCATGTTTCTGTGCACATATTGTTTATATTAATGTGATTTTATAAACAAATGCAAGTGAAAATAACTGTGGAATCCCATTATACACCTTAGAAGAGCTGAAACTTAGAACACACGGCAGCACCAAATGTTGGTGAGAATGTGGAGCAAAAGAAACTCTCATTCATTGCTAATGGGAATATATAAACGGTACAGCCACTTTGGAGGACAGTTTGGCGGTTTCTTATAAAACTAAACGTACTCTTACCATACAATGCAGCAGTTGTTTCCATTGGTATTAACTCAGAATAGGTGGAACTCATGTTTACACAGAAACCTGCATGTTGATATTTGTAACAGCTGTATCATTTCCAAAATTTGGAAGCAACCACAATGGCCTTAGTAAGTAAATGGATAAATACACTGTGGTACAAACAGACAATGGAATATTATTCAGTGCTAAAAAAAAAAAAAAGGGATCAAGCCATGAGGAAAGAAATGCATATTACTAAGTAAGAGAAGCTGATCCGAAAATGCTTCTGTATGATTCCAACTGTGACATTCTGTAAAAGGCAAAACTATAGACAAAAGGATTAGAGTTTTTAAGGAGTTAGGAGAGGGGAGAAAACTAAATAGGCAGATAGGAGAGGACGTATAGGGTAGTGAAAAGTGTGTGTGATATCAATATCATAATGGTAGATCCACATCATTATACATTTGTCCAAACCCAGAGACAATACCAAGAGTGAACCCTAAGGTAAACTGGAGTTTGGGTGATGATGATGTGGCAGTATAGGCTTATAGTTGTAACAAACGTTACCATTCTGGAGGATGTTGAAACTGATGCTGTATATATATTGGGGCTGTATGTGAGAGATCGCTGTACCTTTCTCTCAATCTTGTTGTGAGTCCGAAAATGTTAATTTAAAGCTCTCATGGACAGGAAGAACTACTTTTAAAACTTTGAATCAGATCTTGCTTCTCTATAGTTTCCATTAATTTAAGGAAGGTCTTTAAAAACTAGTGCATCTATAACTTGAAAAGAGAGTATTTCTTAAGTACTGAATTGGCCAAAATGGTTTTGTTTTTTTTTTCACCAAACCTGAACAAACATATTGGCCAACCCAGTATGTCCTAATACCCACTGTCCTTTTTGTGCTGTACTAAAAATGGTATTACCAATAGAGCACTAAAAAGTAATTGAGACAAAGGCCATTCTTCAGAATTGTATGTTACTAAAAAGCAGACACGATTTTGCCAACAAACGTCCATATAGTCAAGGTTATGTTTTTTCCAATAGTCATATATGGATGTGAGAGTTGGAACATAAAGACAGTCAAGTGCTAGAGAACTGATACTTTCAAACTGTGCTGCTGGAGAAGATGCTTGAAGAGTCCCTTGGACATCAAGGAGATCAAACCAGTCAATCCTTAAGGAAATCAACCCTGAATATTAAGTGGAGGGAATGATGCTGAAGCTGAAGCTCCAATACTTTGGCCACCTGATGCGAAGAGACAACTCACTGGAAAAGATCCTGATTTGGGGAAAGATTGAAGGCAGAAGAAGGGAGCCGCAGAAGATGAGACAAGATAGTTGGATAGCATCAATCCAGTGGACATGAATCTGAGCAAACTCTGGGAGATAGTGAAGGACAGGGAAGCCTAGGGTGCTGTAGTCCATGAGGTCACAGAGAGTTAGGGCTTAGTGGCTGAACAACAATAGCAACGTAGTGACATTGTCAGAATGCCCCTTTGAGGCCACCATACATTCCCAGGCATTTATTTAAGTTCATCTATTTTTAAGGTAAAGTTCAGTTTTTTAAGACAGTTTCTGCACCTTGATAAGTAAGCAAGGTAATTCACAAGTGAAGGTGGTTCTGAAAGGTTTTTTTTTTTTTTTTTACTAGAGAACTATAAACAGTCCATTTATGGTTAATAAATAATTTGAAGTGATGAGTTATAATTTCACAATAACACTAGCCAGAAGACATAAATGTAATCACTACGAATTAGCATAATTAAGCATTATAATTATAGGTTTTTAATATAATTAAGTCTAAAAACTGGACTTCTATAGAAAATGAAAGTGTTCCATGATTTTGCTTTAAGTGCATCTTTAAAAAGTGGGTGTGGGAAGAATAGAAAGCTACATAGATGCAGGTTATTGATTTACATCTTGCAGGGAGGGGCAAGAGAGACTCAGTGTAAATACATAATCAACGTACACATTTCTCTGAGATAATAAAATTAACTTTTAGAGTCTTCTCTGGTGTATGTTGATTTGAAATCTGTGGACAAAGAAGAACGGGCAATCGTTGGCCCTTGGCCATTGGTCCTCTTATTGTAGCTGTTCCACATGGATATAGCCCCCAAAGTATTTGATTCTTACGTTTATGAAAAACAGTACATAGAGAGGAACTGAAAATATGTTGATAGCATTGACTCTGTAACCTTCAAGTGCTAGAGAACTGATATTTTGTGCTGCTGGAGAAGATGCTTGAAGAGTCCCTTGGACATCAAGGAGATCAAACCAGTCAATCCTTAAGGAAATCAACCCTGAATATTAAGTGGAGGGAATGATGCTGAAGCTGAAGCTCCAATACTTTGGCCACCTGATGCGAAGAGACAACTCACTGGAAAAGATCCTGATTTGGGGAAAGATTGAAGGCAGAAGAAGGGAGCCGCAGAAGATGAGACAAGATAGTTGGATAGCATCAATCCAGTGGACATGAATCTGAGCAAACTCTGGGAGATAGTGAAGGACAGGGAAGCCTAGGGTGCTGTAGTCCATGAGGTCACAGAGAGTTAGGGCTTAGTGGCTGAACAACAATAGCAACGTAGTGACATTGTCAGAATGCCCCTTTGAGGCCACCATACATTCCCAGGCATTTATTTAAGTTCATCTATTTTTAAGGTAAAGTTCAGTTTTTTAAGACAGTTTCTGCACCTTGATAAGTAAGCAAGGTAATTCACAAGTGAAGGTGGTTCTGAAAGGTTTTTTTTTTTTTTTTTTTTTTTTTTACTAGAGAACTATAAACAGTCCATTTATGGTTAATAAATAATTTGAAGTGATGAGTTATAATTTCACAATAACACTAGCCAGAAGACATAAATGTAATCACTACGAATTAGCATAATTAAGCATTATAATTATAGGTTTTTAATATAATTAAGTCTAAAAACTGGACTTCTATAGAAAATGAAAGTGTTCCATGATTTTGCTTTAAGTGCATCTTTAAAAAGTGGGTGTGGGAAGAATAGAAAGCTACATAGATGCAGGTTATTGATTTACATCTTGCAGGGAGGGGCAAGAGAGACTCAGTGTAAATACATAATCAACGTACACATTTCTCTGAGATAATAAAATTAACTTTTAGAGTCTTCTCTGGTGTATGTTGATTTGAAATCTGTGGACAAAGAAGAACGGGCAATCGTTGGCCCTTGGCCATTGGTCCTCTTATTGTAGCTGTTCCACATGGATATAGCCCCCAAAGTATTTGATTCTTACGTTTATGAAAAACAGTACATTGAGAGGAACTGAAAATAGAGTTTCAGTGTGCGTACAAATAGCATTGACTCTGTAACTTCTTTGTGTGTCAGTGTGCTTTAGAAATGACTACAGTAATGTTGATAGAACTGGGTTTTACTTTTGGTATCAAATTTACTGTAATACCTGGAAGAGAGTGAGTAAGGACTGAAGTATGGGATGTGTAAATGCTGTGCGCTAGGTGTTGTAGAAGGATTTTGAAGATAGGGCCAGTGCCTTATTGTAAGAACGATTCTCTCTTCATCTCAGCCTATACAGTGTTTTAAGTTGGAGTTCCCGTGTTAGAAAGTTCTTTTACACAATTTTCTTTTTCTACAGCACTTACCATTTAACAGGCTTCTAGCTTTTAGCATCTGTTTGTAAGTTTTACTCTATCAGTTCAGTTTATTCTCTCAGTCGTGTCTGACTCTTTGAGACGCCATGGACTGTAGCTCACTGGGATTCCGTACTCTTCACCATCTCCCGGAGCTTGCACAACCTCATGTCCATTGACTCAGTGATGCCATCCAACCATCTCATCCTCTGTTGTCCCTCTCTCCTTCTGCCTTCTATTTTTCCCAGCATCAGGGTCTTTTCCAATCAGTCGTCTCTTCATATCCGGTGGCCAAAGTATTGGAGCTTCAGCTTCAGCATCAGTCCTTCCAATGAATATTCAGAGTTGATTTCCTCTAAGGGACTCTCAAGAATCTTCTCCAACACCACAGTTCAAATGCATCAGTTCGTTGGTGCTCAGCCTTCTTTACATGTATAGCTAACTAGAATTAAATGCTACTTATTTTTTTTTTTTGGCCACTTCTATTGGTCTTTCATTTATTTATTTTTTTTCTACATAGATGCAGGTTATTGATTTACTTTGGGGCAAGAGAGACTCAGTGTAAATACATAATCAACGTACACATTTCTCTGAGATAATAAAATTAACTTTTAGAGTCTTCTCTGGTGTATGTTGATTTGAAATCTGTGGACAAAGAAGAACGGGCAATCGTTGGCCCTTGGCCATTGGTCCTCTTATTGTAGCTGTTCCACATGGATATAGCCCCCAAAGTATTTGATTCTTACGTTTATGAAAAACAGTACATTGAGAGGAACTGAAAATAGAGTTTCAGTGTGCGTACAAATAGCATTGACTCTGTAACTTCTTTGTGTGTCAGTGTGCTTTAGAAATGACTACAGTAATGTTGATAGAACTGGGTTTTACTTTTGGTATCAAATTTACTGTAATACCTGGAAGAGAGTGAGTAAGGACTGAAGTATGGGATGTGTAAATGCTGTGCGCTAGGTGTTGTAGAAGGATTTTGAAGATAGGGCCAGTGCCTTATTGTAAGAACGATTCTCTCTTCATCTCAGCCTATACAGTGTTTTAAGTTGGAGTTCCCGTGTTAGAAAGTTCTTTTACACAATTTTTTTTTTCTACAGCACTTACCATTTAACAGGCTTCTAGCTTTTAGCATCTGTTTGTAAGTTTTACTCTATCAGTTCAGTTTATTCTCTCAGTCGTGTCTGACTCTTTGAGACGCCATGGACTGTAGCTCACTGGGATTCCGTACTCTTCACCATCTCCCGGAGCTTGCACAACCTCATGTCCATTGACTCAGTGATGCCATCCAACCATCTCATCCTCTGTTGTCCCTCTCTCCTTCTGCCTTCTATTTTTCCCAGCATCAGGGTCTTTTCCAATCAGTCGTCTCTTCATATCCGGTGGCCAAAGTATTGGAGCTTCAGCTTCAGCATCAGTCCTTCCAATGAATATTCAGAGTTGATTTCCTCTAAGGGACTCTCAAGAATCTTCTCCAACACCACAGTTCAAATGCATCAGTTCGTTGGTGCTCAGCCTTCTTTACATGTATAGCTAACTAGAATTAAATGCTACTTATTTTTTTTTTTTGGCCACTTCTATTGGTCTTTCATTTATTTATCTTTGTTCTTTGGCCTTTGTAGGCCTCCCATCGCAGTGGCCTCTCTCCAGAGTTCCGGCTTGGTGGTTGGACACATCAGTCTAGCTGCTCCGTGGCACGTGGGATCTTCCCAGGCCAGGGATCGAACCAGCGCCCCTTTCACTTCAAGGCGGTGTTCCTACCCACTGGACCACCAGGGAATCGCTCTACTTCTGTTCTTTGAAGTTCTGTTTTATATCCGAGCCATGAAAATCCTTTAGAATAATACTTTTCCAACATGTAACTTCTGTACATACATCATTTCCATCTTATACATGAGGAACTGAACTGCTTAAGAAGCCACTGAATGAGATACTGTTACAAGTAGAACTTGTTGTTCTTTAGGATTCAGTTTACTGAGTTCCTTACAGGAGAGACACCAATCAGTGACATCTCCCATTAACTGGGAACCGAGAGTACTAGAATCTTGAGAGAGGAACAAGTACCAGCAAATGATTTAAATGACTGAGTAGATAAATAAAAGATGAGTTTCACAAATTTTATCCCTAATCAGTAGTTAGTTCTGCTTTTAACACAATTCAATGTAATAAAATGTTCTTAGAAAAATGTATCTTGCTGTTTAAAAAACCACTTAATAATACACATTTGAGGTTTCTCCACGCCTTTTCATGGCATGATAGTTCACATTGTGGATACTTTAAAATAAGATAAACTATTACAAAGCTGTTCTATGCTAGCATGTGGAGGAGCATATTTTTATCTTAAAACATGGTCATCTTTTCAATGTTGCAATTTGAGTTGCTTAAAAACATTTTTCATGATATGAAACAGTATATATATATATATATATATATATATATATATGTATATATATATAATGTACACTCAGAAAACCACATGAAACAAGTATGGAACTTAATTAGTTATTAAAGGTAAGTGCTCTTGTCCTGGGCTTCTCTGGTGGCTCAGATGGTAAAGAATCTGCCTGCAGATTGCTGACAAGGTGATAGGGCTTCGCCAGGTACCCAGAAACATCCAGTGCCCTTGGCTATTAAAATTAGCAACAGTAGTCCTAAACTTAAACTGAAATTCTCAGTGTGAACTTCCATGTATATGTACATAATATATAATCTACGTACATGAAACTAAAGGTAGACAAGCCCATATTTTCTACTCTTTCCTCTTTCTACTTAAAATGTATAGAAACAACAACCAACCTACTAATAGTGAATATACCTAGTGCTAAGACTAGGTCTTGACATACTGCTTTCTGTAAACTCCTCCAATGTCTTAATTTGTTGACATGTAGAACATGATCGTGCAAATGCTGGAGTTTCAGAAAGTGTAAGGTGGATAGTTGACCTCTTTTCAGAGCTACCTGAACTTGGTTTGTTTTGTGCTTACCTTGTGACTCAACTGGTAAAGTATCTGCCTGCAGTGTAGAGACCCAGGTTTGATCCCTGGGATGGGAAGATCCCTGAAGAAGGGAATGACTACCTATTCCAGTATTCTTGCCTGGAGAATTCTGTGGACAGAGAGAGCCTGGCAGGCTACAGCCCATGCGATCTCAGAGTCAGACACAACTGAACAAATAATACTTTTTCACACACCCGGATGTTATGGGCTTCATTGTCTCTGTACTTCTCCAAATTCATATGTTGAACTCCTCATCCTCTGTACCTCAGAATGTGACTCTTTGGAGATAAGATATTTTAAAGAGGTGATTGAATTTAAATGAGGCTGTTAGGGTGAGCCCGAGTCCGATCTGATCAGTGTACTTGCAGTAGGAGATGAAGACATAGAGCCAATGACTTGTTTATGTAGAACAGACTACGTGAGGACGTGGTATGAGGGTGGCCATCTTACAAGACAAAGAGGGAGCTCTGAGAAGAGACTGAGCTTTCTCACACCTTGGTCCATGAACTTCTAACTTCTGAAACTGAGAAAATGAATTTGTCATTAAAACCACCTAGTCTGTCTTATTGAAGAAGGAAGTGGTAAGTCTCTCTAGTATTCTTGCCTGGAAATCCATGGATAGAGAAACCTGTCAAGCTACTGTCCATGGGGTCTCATTTTATATATATATATATACAGAGATATATAAAGATATATATATATATATCTATACACGTAGCTTCCCTGATGGTTCAATTGTGAGGAATCTGCCTGTGATATCGAAGACCTGGGTTCCATCCCTTGGTTTTGAAGATCCCCCTGGAAGAGGGCATGGCAACCCACTCGAGTGTTCTTGCCTGGAGAAGTCTATGGATGGAGGAGCCTGGCAGGCTGCAGCCCATGAGCTTACACAGAGTCAGACACGACTGAAGTGACTAAGAAGCAGTAGCAGTCTTATGTATGTTATGGCAGCCTTAGCAAAGTAATAAACCAGGGCAGGAGTGACCTTGGAAAGGGAGCTGGTTCACTCTTGCCAGGTGAGCAGGAAACCCCTCCAGGTGACAGGCAGCTTGAGACTGGCAGATAGGCAGCACCTCTATTGGGTTCAGGTAGACCCAGACTCGTGGCTGGATGCGCTGAGGGATTCAGGCAGTGGGAATGTGATCATGGGCCAAGTGGGGCACAGTGCTGGGGTGTGCAGCGTCAGGAGGCCATGGTGCTGTGTTTACTGGGCCCGGGTGTGTCTCTGGGCTCCCTTGAGGCTCTGTGGCTTTGGATGTGGGCTGGACCACTGCTTGCCTCCCATTTGTGCACTGTTTATTGCTCAGGGAAAGAACCAGAAAGAAACTAAGATACGCCTATTAGGATCAGGGGAAGAAAGCCCCTTCCTCTTGTGGTACTCCTGTGGCCTTCTCCTCCTACAGAGCTTAACATTAACTTAAGTGCAAAGGAAGAATGCTTTCCAGTGTGCAGCTGTCTTTTAAGAGCAGGTAAAGAAGCGTGGATTTGGAACCAAGGGGGGATAGATGGACAGCAGTCACATCTGGTTAAATTCTCTCTCCTGCTAACACCTTCTGTAAAACTAATATTTCTAGACTTTGATACAATTATGAGTACCACACAGGGAAGGATTATGTAAGTGGTAGTTGTGGCAAAAATTCTTTGTACTAATCTAAGTAACTGAGGGCTTGATCTCTATTATAATTAATGTGGTTGCCATATTAGAATATTTCAGGCTGTGAGAGAAAGAGACAATGATTAGTGTTGTTAATAGATGACAGGGGCTCTGGATGATCAATTTGTTTATCTAGGCACATGAAGTTATTTAAGTCAGTGTTAAAGTAGCACTTATAAATCCATTACATGTCCTTGTCAGTAGAGTGAAGTTACTCGAGAAGGAATTAACTGGGCCATAAATTCTAGATTCTGGCCCTTAATTCCCCATGAGAACATTGTTAGATATGTCCTTTTTTTAAGTTTGGGTGTGCAGGAGTAGGGAAAAAATAACAGGTCAAGCTTTTTATTGGCAGCTCTATGAGCTTACACAGAGTCAGACACGACTGAAGTGACTAAGAAGCAGTAGCAGTCTTATGTATGTTATGGCAGCCTTAGCAAAGTAATAAACCAGGGCAGGAGTGACCTTGGAAAGGGAGCTGGTTCACTCTTGCCAGGTGAGCAGGAAACCCCTCCAGGTGACAGGCAGCTTGAGACTGGCAGATAGGCAGCACCTCTATTGGGTTCAGGTAGACCCAGACTCGTGGCTGGATGCGCTGAGGGATTCAGGCAGTGGGAATGTGATCATGGGCCAAGTGGGGCACAGTGCTGGGGTGTGCAGCGTCAGGAGGCCATGGTGCTGTGTTTACTGGGCCCGGGTGTGTCTCTGGGCTCCCTTGAGGCTCTGTGGCTTTGGATGTGGGCTGGACCACTGCTTGCCTCCCATTTGTGCACTGTTTATTGCTCAGGGAAAGAACCAGAAAGAAACTAAGATACGCCTATTAGGATCAGGGGAAGAAAGCCCCTTCCTCTTGTGGTACTCCTGTGGCCTTCTCCTCCTACAGAGCTTAACATTAACTTAAGTGCAAAGGAAGAATGCTTTCCAGTGTGCAGCTGTCTTTTAAGAGCAGGTAAAGAAGCGTGGATTTGGAACCAAGGGGTGATAGATGGACAGCAGTCACATCTGGTTAAATTCTCTCTCCTGCTAACACCTTCTGTAAAACTAATATTTCTAGACTTTGATACAATTATGAGTACCACACAGGGAAGGATTATGTAAGTGGTAGTTGTGGCAAAAATTCTTTGTACTAATCTAAGTAACTGAGGGCTTGATCTCTATTATAATTAATGTGGTTGCCATATTAGAATATTTCAGGCTGTGAGAGAAAGAGACAATGATTAGTGTTGTTAATAGATGACAGGGGCTCTGGATGATCAATTTGTTTATCTAGGCACATGAAGTTATTTAAGTCAGTGTTAAAGTAGCACTTATAAATCCATTACATGTCCTTGTCAGTAGAGTGAAGTTACTCGAGAAGGAATTAACTGGGCCATAAATTCTAGATTCTGGCCCTTAATTCCCCATGAGAACATTGTTAGATATGTCCTTTTTTTAAGTTTGGGTGTGCAGGAGTAGGGAAAAAATAACAGGTCAAGCTTTTTTATTGCCAATTCTAAGCAGCTTCATTTCAGTGTAAAACTGAGATCATCACACATGTGATTTATTCACTCCAAAGGGAACATTCATCATCTACAGTCTCAGAAACAGGAAAATATTTATGTAGAATCAATTTTTATCGCTTTAATATAATTTGGTAAATGATCTACATTATGAATAGCTTCTGACAACACAAGTGCCATATCTGGTGGCTCGGCCACAGCAAGAATACCCCAAACCCTGAAGATGCTATGGTTAGTCGCTCTTGTTGCTACTTTCAGAAATGATTGTGCTGCAAAGGCTTGCATGTCCACAGTGCTAATATAAATATCAATATAGTTAAAAGGGCATGACTCCTCCTAAATGAGAAACTCCTGTTTTGTTGAAGAAATCTCTTTAAAAACTATAGAAAACATCTTTGAAGTGCTAGTATCATAGGTCAGTGTGGCTCATTTTATCACTCTATTGCAGTTTAAGGAACTGGAAGGAAATTAGCTGTATCTGCATATTTTTCCCTTTTCCTCTGGTTGGGGGTAGGGTTTCTTTGGGTTACAGGGTGCACATTTCCCTGGTAATGGCTGTGCTGTAATATTGTCACTATCACTGTTGGACTTTCACTAGTCCTTCATCATTCTGAGAACCTCAGTTGTGCCTTCTCCTCCTACTTGTCCCAGGTACAAGTCTAATGGCTTGACTCACGATTGGGAAAGATGTTTAAGTGACATGTTAGGGTAAAAGATACGGAAGTTTAGAGTTTAGCTTTCAATCTCGTAAGGAGGGAGGATTTTTTTTTTTTATTCTTTATTTTAAAGGTTTTACAGAGTTTTGTTGTTCACAGACATGTATGTTCCCAGATCAGTCATATGCATATCCACGATCCCGACCCGCCCAGATCCCCCCATCCCACCCCTCCAGACCTTCGCCCCAAGCCATTGTAAGCACTCCTATTCCCTTAGCACTATGACACTAGCTATCTTTTCCATACATAACACTATAGGTTTCCTTGTTACTTAGGAGGGAGGATTTTGATCTTTATTTTTTTCACAAAATCAAATGTGTCTTTTGACTCATCTGGACCTGAACTATCTAAAATTTAAGGGAAGTAAACAGTATATGAGAATTCTCTCATTGTTAAGGCGCTCTACTTAGTGGTAGCTTTGGGAATGAATATAGGCGATATCCTGTGGTTTTTGCCCTTAGGAAACTTGTATTTAAATAATGGAGGATAAGAGTCACACTGCTAAAATTAACCGGATAAACTATTACTAGTGGATAGCATCACCGACTCAGTGGGCATGAACTTGAGCAAACTCCGGGAAGTAGTGGTGGACAGGGAAGCCGCTGCGACCGTGGGATCTCAGAACTGGACACGACTTAGTGACTGAAGAACCACCTACTACTGATGCTAGGTAGAGCAGAGGACTCCCTGAAGTATACAGAGCTTGTGATTGAGAAACTCCTGTTTTGTTGAAGAAATCTCTTTAAAAACTATAGAAAACATCTTTGAAGTGCTAGTATCATAGGTCAGTGTGGCTCATTTTATCACTCTATTGCAGTTTAAGGAACTGGAAGGAAATTAGCTGTATCTGCATATTTTTCCCTTTTCCTCTGGTTGGGGGTAGGGTTTCTTTGGGTTACAGGGTGCACATTTCCCTGGTAATGGCTGTGCTGTAATATTGTCACTATCACTGTTGGACTTTCACTAGTCCTTCATCATTCTGAGAACCTCAGTTGTGCCTTCTCCTCCTACTTGTCCCAGGTACAAGTCTAATGGCTTGACTCACGATTGGGAAAGATGTTTAAGTGACATGTTAGGGTAAAAGATACGGAAGTTTAGAGTTTAGCTTTCAATCTCGTAAGGAGGGAGGATTTTTTTTATTCTTTATTTTAAAGGTTTTACAGAGTTTTGTTGTTCACAGACATGTATGTTCCCAGATCAGTCATATGCATATCCACGATCCCGACCCGCCCAGATCCCCCCATCCCACCCCTCCAGACCTTCGCCCCAAGCCATTGTAAGCACTCCTATTCCCTTAGCACTATGACACTAGCTATCTTTTCCATACATAACACTATAGGTTTCCTTGTTACTTAGGAGGGAGGATTTTGATCTTTATTTTTTTCACAAAATCAAATGTGTCTTTTGACTCATCTGGACCTGAACTATCTAAAATTTAAGGGAAGTAAACAGTATATGAGAATTCTCTCATTGTTAAGGCGCTCTACTTAGTGGTAGCTTTGGGAATGAATATAGGCGATATCCTGTGGTTTTTGCCCTTAGGAAACTTGTATTTAAATAATGGAGGATAAGAGTCACACTGCTAAAATTAACCGGATAAACTATTACTAGTGGATAGCATCACCGACTCAGTGGGCATGAACTTGAGCAAACTCCGGGAAGTAGTGGTGGACAGGGAAGCCGCTGCGACCGTGGGATCTCAGAACTGGACACGACTTAGTGACTGAAGAACCACCTACTACTGATGCTAGGTAGAGCAGAGGACTCCCTGAAGTATACAGAGCTTGTGATTGAGAGTAGGCTCCTTTCTTTTCCCGAGGTTATTCGTTGTTTCACACATGGTTCTAACAAACTCAGTTACCTGTTTTGTTTTTTTTAATTTAATTTAATTTTTTTTTTTTACAGAGTTTTGTTGTTTACTGCTATACATCGACCCAAATCCTCCATAAGCATGCACATGTCCCTCGCCTGCTGAACCTCCCCCCATCTCCCTCCCCATCCTACACCTCCAGGTTGCCACTACCTAGGTTTTTTTAAGTTTATGGTGTAAATAATAGCACATAGGTGAGGATAAGAGATTCTACAGTCAGCATAGTGATTAGAATGAAAAATGGTGGTTGATTTCAAGGCAGGAGCTAGAGAACCTAAAGATGTGTCAATCAAGAAAAGCTGGAGAACAATCCAGGAAACCTAGAGAATCATACCCTTTAATGGTACCTTATGACCTGAGGACCTCTCTATAATGACTGAGAATAGTATTTGCCATTCATGATAATGAAGGAGTTTAAGGAAGGTTTAAACATTTTCTACTTTATTGTCCTGGTACCACAGTTTCTGGTTATACCAAAATTCTTGGTATTTCCTTAGAATGGCATCAAAGAAACTATTCTATGGAAGTGGTAAGCTAAATGATCTTTTGTCTTTAAACACAATTTTCGGTGATTCTAAAATTGTCATTTATTTGCATAGGATTTCATAGACACTAGGTGTTTATGAAACTATTTTCCTAAGAGAATAAAAATTTAACTAGTATATAGTTTATACCTGTGGTTATGAAAATACAGCATGATCGTCTTCCATGGTTGTGAATGCTTATATCCAAATCACAATTTATAGATATGCCTTGTTTGGCTGGCTTTTAAGAAGTTATTGGAAAACAAGCTCACCAGTTTCTCTGCTTAGAAGAACATTAGTTACCCTGACAGCCTGGCACTGATGTAGGAAAGGAAACCACAGGGGTCATGATTAAAGCTCTGCCCTAGAAATTAACCGGATAAACTATTACTAGTGGATAGCATCACCGACTCAGTGGGCATGAACTTGAGCAAACTCCGGGAAGTAGTGGTGGACAGGGAAGCCGCTGCGACCGTGGGATCTCAGAACTGGACACGACTTAGTGACTGAAGAACCACCTACTACTGATGCTAGGTAGAGCAGAGGACTCCCTGAAGTATACAGAGCTTGTGATTGAGAGTAGGCTCCTTTCTTTTCCCGAGGTTATTCGTTGTTTCACACATGGTTCTAACAAACTCAGTTACCTGTTTTGTTTTTTAATTTAATTTAATTTTTTTTTTTTACAGAGTTTTGTTGTTTACTGCTATACATCGACCCAAATCCTCCATAAGCATGCACATGTCCCTCGCCTGCTGAACCTCCCCCCATCTCCCTCCCCATCCTACACCTCCAGGTTGCCACTACCTAGGTTTTTTTAAGTTTATGGTGTAAATAATAGCACATAGGTGAGGATAAGAGATTCTACAGTCAGCATAGTGATTAGAATGAAAAATGGTGGTTGATTTCAAGGCAGGAGCTAGAGAACCTAAAGATGTGTCAATCAAGAAAAGCTGGAGAACAATCCAGGAAACCTAGAGAATCATACCCTTTAATGGTACCTTATGACCTGAGGACCTCTCTATAATGACTGAGAATAGTATTTGCCATTCATGATAATGAAGGAGTTTAAGGAAGGTTTAAACATTTTCTACTTTATTGTCCTGGTACCACAGTTTCTGGTTATACCAAAATTCTTGGTATTTCCTTAGAATGGCATCAAAGAAACTATTCTATGGAAGTGGTAAGCTAAATGATCTTTTGTCTTTAAACACAATTTTCGGTGATTCTAAAATTGTCATTTATTTGCATAGGATTTCATAGACACTAGGTGTTTATGAAACTATTTTCCTAAGAGAATAAAAATTTAACTAGTATATAGTTTATACCTGTGGTTATGAAAATACAGCATGATCGTCTTCCATGGTTGTGAATGCTTATATCCAAATCACAATTTATAGATATGCCTTGTTTGGCTGGCTTTTAAGAAGTTATTGGAAAACAAGCTCACCAGTTTTCTCTGCTTAGAAGAACATTAGTTACCCTGACAGCCTGGCACTGATGTAGGAAAGGAAACCACAGGGGTCATGATTAAAGCTCTGCCCTAGAAATTTTCCAAACAAACTGGAGTTGAGGTTCAGTCCGCTCCTCTGTCAGGAACCAACGACAAGGGAACTGAAGTCTGGAAATGAATGACCACAGCATATTACCTTCCCCAAGCAATGACCTGAGTGTGACTGTCAGTTACTTAAAGCAGAAGCCTCAAGGCAAGCCTGGCAGTGAGTGATTCCTTCCATTGAGGATGGATTCAAATACACCACTACAAGTAGGAGTTCAAAACTATAAAGCCTAAGTATTAGGTTGGTGCAGAAGTAATTGCTGTTTTGTCTTGTTGAAATTTTCCTTTTGATATTGGAATACATTTTTAAATGTAGTTATGTTATGCATCATTTTGCATTTCTTTTTTTTTTTGAAAATGACTTACTATTTACTGTTTTATATTGTAGACTAGGGAAATGTTAGACAAAAAGCAGATTTGAGCGATGTTCTTGTTCAAGTTCAAAGTGGGCCTTAAAACAGCAGAGACATCTGGCAACATCAGCAGCCGTTTGGCCCAAGAACAGCTAATGAACATACGGTGCAGTGGTGGTTCATGAAGTTTTGCAAAGGAAATGAGAGACTTGAAGATGAGAAGCAAAGGAGCTGGCCATCAGAAGTTGAAAATGACCAGTTGAGAGCATCGTCAAAACTGATCTTTCACAACTTCATGAGAAATTGCCCAACAACTGAATGTTGACCGTTCTTACAATCATTTGGTATTTGAAGCAAATTGGAAAGGTGAAACAGCTCCACAAGTGGGTGCCTCATAAGCTTCCCAAAAGTCAAAACATTCATCATTTTCAAATTTTTTTAAACACAATTTTCGGTGATTCTAAAATTGTCATTTATTTGCATAGGATTTCATAGACACTAGGTGTTTATGAAACTATTTTCCTAAGAGAATAAAAATTTAACTAGTATATAGTTTATACCTGTGGTTATGAAAATACAGCATGATCGTCTTCCATGGTTGTGAATGCTTATATCCAAATCACAATTTATAGATATGCCTTGTTTGGCTGGCTTTTAAGAAGTTATTGGAAAACAAGCTCACCAGTTTTCTCTGCTTAGAAGAACATTAGTTACCCTGACAGCCTGGCACTGATGTAGGGAAAGGAAACCACAGGGGTCATGATTAAAGCTCTGCCCTAGAAATTTTCCAAACAAACTGGAGTTGAGGTTCAGTCCGCTCCTCTGTCAGGAACCAACGACAAGGGAACTGAAGTCTGGAAATGAATGACCACAGCATATTACCTTCCCCAAGCAATGACCTGAGTGTGACTGTCAGTTACTTAAAGCAGAAGCCTCAAGGCAAGCCTGGCAGTGAGTGATTCCTTCCATTGAGGATGGATTCAAATACACCACTACAAGTAGGAGTTCAAAACTATAAAGCCTAAGTATTAGGTTGGTGCAGAAGTAATTGCTGTTTTGTCTTGTTGAAATTTTCCTTTTGATATTGGAATACATTTTTAAATGTAGTTATGTTATGCATCATTTTGCATTTCTTTTTTTTTTTTGAAAATGACTTACTATTTACTGTTTTATATTGTAGACTAGGGAAATGTTAGACAAAAAGCAGATTTGAGCGATGTTCTTGTTCAAGTTCAAAGTGGGCCTTAAAACAGCAGAGACATCTGGCAACATCAGCAGCCGTTTGGCCCAAGAACAGCTAATGAACATACGGTGCAGTGGTGGTTCATGAAGTTTTGCAAAGGAAATGAGAGACTTGAAGATGAGAAGCATAGGGGCTGGCCATCAGAAGTTGAAAATGACCAGTTGAGAGCATCGTCAAAACTGATCTTTCACAACTTCATGAGAAATTGCCCAACAACTGAATGTTGACCGTTCTTACAATCATTTGGTATTTGAAGCAAATTGGAAAGGTGAAACAGCTCCACAAGTGGGTGCCTCATAAGCTTCCCAAAAGTCAAAACATTCATCATTTTCAAGTATCATCTCTTATTTTACACAACAACAATGAACCATTTCCTCTCAGATGGTGATGGGTGATGGAAAGTCGATTTTATATGACAACCAGTAATGACCAGCTCAGTGGTTGGACTGAGAAGAAGCTCCAAAGCACTTATGAAAGTCAATTTTGTACCGAATAAGGTCATGGTCACTGTTAGGTGCTCTGCTGCCTGTCTGATCCTCTGCAGCTTTCTGAATCCTGGAGAAATATTAACAGCAGAGAAGTATGCTCAGCAAATAGATGAGATGCACCAAAAACTGCAATACCTGCAGCTGGCATTGGTCAACATAAAAGGCCCAGTTCTTTTCCACAACCCCTGATGACATGTTACACAACCAGTGCTTCAGAAATTGAACAAATTGGGCTACAAAATGCTGCCTTAGCTGCCCTATTCACCTGACCTCTTGCCAACTTACTACCACTTCCTCAAGCATCTCGACAACTTTTTGCAGTTAGAATGCTTCCACAACCAGCAGGAAGTAGAAAATGCTTTCCAAGAGTTTGTTGAATCCCAAAGCATGGATTTTTTACACTACAGGAATAAACCAACTTATTTCTCTTTGGCAAAAATGTGTTGATTGCAATGGTTCCTATTTTGCTTAATGAGGTTGTGTTTGAGCCCCATTGTAATGATTTAAAATTCACGATCCAAAACTGCAATTACATTTGTACCAACTTAATACAAGAATTCTCACTTTACGTAATCCATCCTCCAGCTTCACTTAAATCTGAGAATAACTGTATTCTGGAAGCACCAGGACTGAAGCATGTCATTTTGGTTATTTTGAAAAGTGTTTTGATTGCTGTGTTTGAACTATGTAAGACTCAGTTGCAAATTACTTGTTAACTAATTAAATCATTAGCATTATAAGGTGAATTGAGTGCCTGATTTTTCCCTTTTTTAAAAAGATTTTGGCCTCTTGGTTTTTTTTGTTTGTTTGTTTGTTTTTAGTTTACTCTTTTTTTTTTTTTTTTATAAATTTTATTTATCTCTTTTGGGGGGTGGAGTGGGGAGGGAGGGCGCGGGCAGGCCACTTCTATTGGTCTTTCATTTCTCTATTTTCATCCGTCTTTGTTCTTTGGCTCCTGCGGGCCTCCCATCGCGGTGGCGTCTGTAGTTGCAGAGCACCGGCTCTGAGCGCATGCGCTCCAGAGCTCCGACTCAGTGATTGGACACATCAGTCCAGCTGCTCCGCGGCACGTGGGATCTTCCCAGGCCAGGGATCGAACCGGCGCCCCTTGTACTGCAAGGCGGTGTCCTTACCCACTAGACCACCAGGGGAAGCCCATTTTTTTTTTTAATTAATTAATTTATTTTCATCCATCTTTATTCTTTGGCCTGTGTGGGCCTCGTTGACTCAAAACTGGACACACTGGTCCAGCCACTCCACAGCACATGGGATCTTCCCGGGCCAGGGGTTCAACTGCTGCCCCTTGCACTGCAAGGCAGACTCTTTACCCATTGGGCCACAAGGGAGGCCCTGATTTTTCACTTTTTGGGTGAAGAGACCAAAGATGTCAGAGTCAAGAGTGACCAAGCCATGAGATCACCATCTAGTGGTAAAATTTCAACTGTGACTTAGAGTTTGTGGCACATTTCTTCTCTACAAAACACCATGAAAATGACAAACTGTGTCAACAGGGATAGCAACCTAAATTTCTTCCAGATCTAAAGATGAGAGATTCCGTAATAACTAAGCTCTTTCTCCTTTGCTTTTCCTCATGTATTACCAGGGCAGGAATTCAGAGGTTTGGTTCTTGTTTCTTTCCTTGAAAGGGAAGAAATGTGCCTTCCTGCATTGTGACTACCGTTTACAGAAAAAATACTGGCAATTTTTTTTTTCTTTTTAACTTACTACTTGGATGTTTTTTAAAGCAACAAGGTAGAGGAGGATTAAGTGGACTTCTGTATGCCACACCAAGCTTTATGGCTTAAACTCACTGGTATAATTTCCTTTAATGTTTTTTCTGAGTTATATGCATTGGGACAAAGGTAAGAGTTGGGAAGCAAAGAGGCTGCTTTGCTAAGCACGCACATGTATACATGTGTTAGCTTTTCCTTGTTAAAGATCATGGTTACTTTAGAAAACATAAAAAAATTAAAATTAATAGAACAAAAAAAACAGTGTTATTAATCTGAGATTACTTGTAAGAGTTGTTCATTCTTGTCTTCCTTACGCATGAATTACAAAAATGGGATTGTGTACTTCTGCTAATAGTTGTCCTTTTCCACCAACATCATTTTAATAGTTGTCTATTGTTCCATTGTATACTTGTATAATTACTTAGCCAACTGTTTGCACATTCAGATGTCTGAGACTAGTGATAAAATGAGACTGTTTCAGGAACTTGTTTAGAGTTTTTTTTTTTTTTTTAAAGAAGAAGCCTGAATGTCAGATATCATGCCAACTCCCAGAGATGGAAAAGAGAGACAGGATTCCTGACCTGATGAAACTTATGTTCTGATCAGAGTGCCAAGTGGTGGGCAGGTGGATGGAATGCCATAGTTATGGGTTCAGATTCACAATGTGGTAGGCCTTCACCTGGCGTGGGTCTGGGCCCATGTGCATATTAACATTTGACAAAATCAGAAGGCATTTAAAAAAATTTTTTTTGGCCTCTTTTATTGGTTTTCTATTCATTTTCATCCGTCTTTATTCTTTGGCTTGTGTGGGTCTCCCATTACAGCGGCCACTCTCACTGCACAGTGCTTGCCCTTGGCGCATGCGCTCCAGAGCACTGGCTCCTAATTGGACACTGTCCAGCCACTCCGTGGCACGTGGGTTCTTCCCCGGCCAGGGATCAAACTGGTGCCTCCTGAACTGCCAGGCAGACTCTTCACCCACTGGACCACCAGGGATGCCCAGAAGGCATTTTTTGAGCTGACATTGAATGAGTGAGAGCATTTGAGGTACAACATGAGAGACAAAAGGAGTGGGATGACCCTGAGACAGAAAACGTTTTCAGCTTTTTGGAGAAATGGAAAGATCTTTTATCATCTGTTTCTTTTTTTCTCCTTGAACATGAATTGTAAATTCAGTGTCAGTGTTAAAAAGCTGTGTTGTTTTTGTATATATGGGGTAATTTGACATCCCAGTACAGATTATTACTTAATAGAAACAGATTTTCGCTCCATTTATTCAGGTTATTTTTATGTCCTTCAAGGATTTCTTTTTGCGTATTCTGAAAATTTTTAAACTTTTAAATATTTTTTTCCTGGAGATTTTTAGTTAATTGTTTTATATTTTAATCCTTACTGGTCTTATTAATTATAATAGTTATTTAGTTGATTCTCTTAGTGTTTACATGTAGACAGGTATACAGTTTCCAGTAAAGCCTACTAAAAGTTTTCTTCTTTTCCTATATATATTACTGGATTAGCATTTTTATTTTATTGCATTTTGAGTGTCTAGTATATGTCTTAAAAGTAGCATTCTGATAGATGTTCTTTTCTTTTTCCTGATCTGATGGGAACATATCTAATATTTTACTATTAACTATTATATATGGAGTTTTGTGCTAGATATACTCTGATCACATGGTTTTGGTCCTTTAATCTGCTGATGTAACAGATTATTCAGACGTCTTTCCCATTTTGGACACCTGTGCATCCCTGGGATAAACCTTAGTGGCTTTAGGCAGCGTCATTAACATCTGGGAGCTTATTAGAAACTCAGGCCCCATCTGTGTTTCCTGATTCAGAATCTGAATTTTAAAAAGACTCCCAGTTGACTCCTATGAGTGTTAAAGTTCAAGAATCACTGCTCTGGAACTTGATCAGGGCTTGTAAAGGTTACATGGTGTTTGGGGGAGAAAAGCATATTTTCTGTGAGGTAAAAATTTCTCTCTAATTTACTTTGACAAGTTGTTAGCTTGAACACTCTGTGCTCTTTGTTTTGAGAAGCCTGAGATGTGTTACATTTCCAACGTGACTACATTTATCAAAATATTTCTCATAAATAATACTTATGAATCAAATTTCTGGTAGAAATAAAACTAGTATTATGATTCAGTGTATTCACTTATTCATTTATTGAATGAATAATATTTTCAGGTACTGACCTCAATAGTAGATATGGTGTTCTGTGTATATGCCATTTATGGAGCACCCTTTGCACTTGGTGTTGTGGACCTCCTGGGATAACTGGTGAGGAGCTTGAGGCGGCCTTCCTAAAGTCGTCTTGAAATTCTAAATGACACAGCCAAGATGTCATTTCACCTCTTGATTTTGTGGTTCAGTAAGTTTTTCTCCTATCTCAGTAAACATGTTGCCTGAAAGAGGCATGAACCAAATTCTCCATAAGACAAAGTAAGCAACTGGCTATTTTAAATATTTTTTTCCTGGAGATTTTTAGTTAATTGTTTTATATTTTAATCCTTACTGGTCTTATTAATTATAATAGTTATTTAGTTGATTCTCTTAGTGTTTACATGTAGACAGGTATACAGTTTCCAGTAAAGCCTACTAAAAGTTTTCTTCTTTTCCTATATATATTACTGGATTAGCATTTTTATTTTATTGCATTTTGAGTGTCTAGTATATGTCTTAAAAGTAGCATTCTGATAGATGTTCTTTTCTTTTTCCTGATCTGATGGGAACATATCTAATATTTTACTATTAACTATTATATATGGAGTTTTGTGCTAGATATACTCTGATCACATGGTTTTGGTCCTTTAATCTGCTGATGTAACAGATTATTCAGACGTCTTTCCCATTTTGGACACCTGTGCATCCCTGGGATAAACCTTAGTGGCTTTAGGCAGCGTCATTAACATCTGGGAGCTTATTAGAAACTCAGGCCCCATCTGTGTTTCCTGATTCAGAATCTGAATTTTAAAAAGACTCCCAGTTGACTCCTATGAGTGTTAAAGTTCAAGAATCACTGCTCTGGAACTTGATCAGGGCTTGTAAAGGTTACATGGTGTTTGGGGGAGAAAAGCATATTTTCTGTGAGGTAAAAATTTCTCTCTAATTTACTTTGACAAGTTGTTAGCTTGAACACTCTGTGCTCTTTGTTTTGAGAAGCCTGAGATGTGTTACATTTCCAACGTGACTACATTTATCAAAATATTTCTCATAAATAATACTTATGAATCAAATTTCTGGTAGAAATAAAACTAGTATTATGATTCAGTGTATTCACTTATTCATTTATTGAATGAATAATATTTTCAGGTACTGACCTCAATAGTAGATATGGTGTTCTGTGTATATGCCATTTATGGAGCACCCTTTGCACTTGGTGTTGTGGACCTCCTGGGATAACTGGTGAGGAGCTTGAGGCGGCCTTCCTAAAGTCGTCTTGAAATTCTAAATGACACAGCCAAGATGTCATTTCACCTCTTGATTTTGTGGTTCAGTAAGTTTTTCTCCTATCTCAGTAAACATGTTGCCTGAAAGAGGCATGAACCAAATTCTCCATAAGACAAAGTAAGCAACTGGCTATTCAAGGTGCAGTTGTTAGTATATATTCACTACTTAGACAGTGCAGTGTTAGTGTTTTAATCTCCTTGCCCAGGCTCCTTTCTGACACTTGCATAGATTTTAGGCTTGCATTTGGTGCCCTTTTTAATTCTTTAGGTTAATTACATCATGTATATTAATGAGTTATACTCATTTAAAACACAATTCTTTCTTAATCAAAAAAGAATGTTGTGTTTAATTTCTTGCATTATTTAGTCCCCACATTTTGTAGATAATAGTCTTAGATAAATTGGTAAGATCTCAAAGCTGGCATTTAAAGGGAAGGCGCAGTATTCTTGAAGGGTAGGAAGATAAACTTGAATCTATTTAAGATTTTGTATGTAAAGCCATTTACCTTTGCCTTTACCTTGTCACTGGGTAAACATGTGAATTGCATTTTCACAATGGAAGACCATTCTCTGAGTGTGTGGTTTACCTGGACAGGTGATATCCTCCTTGCCACATATAGAGGTATCTTCATTGGGTCATATCTAACCCTTCACATTAACTATTAACAAGTGCCTTCTGCAAAAGGAGGTTTCTCTCCCCTGCCCACTTCCTGTCTTGGAACAATTGAGCAAATTAGACAAATTTGCATAAACCTATTAACTTGGGAAGCCTCAAACATTCCACCCATAGTATAATTCTTATTTTCCTCCTGGGACAAACACTTTATGAAGTAGATTTTATAATAAAACAGGTCTGTCTATAATCAAGTCCACAAAAAAGGCCTGTGATGAAAGCAGTGGTAGAGTTTTCTGTGAAAGTGAAGCGAATGTGTTAGTCACTCAGTCATGTCTGACTCTTTGCAACCAGTGAACTGTAGCCCCTGAGGCTCTTCTATTCATGGAATTCTCCAGGCAGGAGTCCTGGAGTGGGTAGCCATTCTCTTCTTCAGAGGATATTCCCAACCCAGGGATTGAACACAGGTCTCCTGCACTGCAGGCAGATTCTTTACCATCTGAGCCACCAGGGAGTCCCAAAATTTCCTGTAGTGATTTTAATAAGATCTACATTAAGATTTTAGTTAGAAAGATTTTTTCTGTTATGTTATATTCTGTTACATATTGAAAGTCAAATAAAAGGCTTTGTGAAAACCAATCTTTGATTGAATTTGCAGTATTTGAGATAATAGAGAACATGTACAGATTGATGGAGGCAAGCTTTCTTCTAGAAAGCTGTGTTTCCAGTTTAAATTAAAAAAAAGGTTCATTGTTTGAACTAATAACTTCACACATTAAAAAGCCTTGTCAGTCTGTGGGACAGTGTATATGCTTATTTTGTTTTTTCATCAAGGATGGTAGCATTTTTTGCCTTGATGCGGGACTGGACTCATGGCAAGATCCGGAAGATGGTGAAGGACAGAGAAGTCTGTGGGGTTTGAAAGAGTCAGCTACAACTGAGCAGTTGAACTAAGTTGAAGGGCTGGGCTGATAATGAACCTCCAGTACTTAGTCCACCTGATGCGAAGGGATGACTCATTGGAAAAGACCCCGATGCTGGGAAAAATAGAAGGCAAAAGGAGAAGGGAATGACAGAGGATGAGATGGTTGGTTGGCATCTCTGAATCAATGGACATGATTTTGATCAGGCTCTAGGAAATGTTGAAGAATGGGAAAGCCTTGCGTGCTGCAGTTCATGGGGTCGCAAAGAGTTGGCCATGACAGAGCAACTGAACTGAAATAAGGGCTAGGAGAGCTGCAGCTCTGGGCAGGCAGGGATGGTGGGATCAAGAAGGAAGACAAGGGCTTCCCTGGTGGTCTAGTGGGTAAAGAGTCCACCTTGCAGTGCCAGGGGCACAGGTTCCATCCCTGGCCCGGGAAGATCCCACTTGCTGTGGAGCAGCTGGCCTGGTGTGTCCAATTGCGAGCCAGCACTCTGAGTGCGTGTGACCAGAGCCGGTGCTCTGACGGGAGAGGCCACTGCGATGGGAGGCCCACACAGGCCTAAGAATAAAGATGGATGAAAAGTAAATGAATGGAAAACCAATAAAAGAGGCCAAAATTTGAAAAAAAAAAAGAAGCAAGACGATGTGCTTGAGGAGTTGCCTAGTTTACCCCCACCCCACTTATTTTATATTAGCTTGTGTTTACAGTTTTTGAGAAAAGTCTACATTAAGATTTTAGTTAGAAAGATTTTTTCTGTTATGTTATATTCTGTTACATATTGAAAGTCAAATAAAAGGCTTTGTGAAAACCAATCTTTGATTGAATTTGCAGTATTTGAGATAATAGAGAACATGTACAGATTGATGGAGGCAAGCTTTCTTCTAGAAAGCTGTGTTTCCAGTTTAAATTAAAAAAAAGGTTCATTGTTTGAACTAATAACTTCACACATTAAAAAGCCTTGTCAGTCTGTGGGACAGTGTATATGCTTATTTTGTTTTTTCATCAAGGATGGTAGCATTTTTTGCCTTGATGCGGGACTGGACTCATGGCAAGATCCGGAAGATGGTGAAGGACAGAGAAGTCTGTGGGGTTTGAAAGAGTCAGCTACAACTGAGCAGTTGAACTAAGTTGAAGGGCTGGGCTGATAATGAACCTCCAGTACTTAGTCCACCTGATGCGAAGGGATGACTCATTGGAAAAGACCCCGATGCTGGGAAAAATAGAAGGCAAAAGGAGAAGGGAATGACAGAGGATGAGATGGTTGGTTGGCATCTCTGAATCAATGGACATGATTTTGATCAGGCTCTAGGAAATGTTGAAGAATGGGAAAGCCTTGCGTGCTGCAGTTCATGGGGTCGCAAAGAGTTGGCCATGACAGAGCAACTGAACTGAAATAAGGGCTAGGAGAGCTGCAGCTCTGGGCAGGCAGGGATGGTGGGATCAAGAAGGAAGACAAGGGCTTCCCTGGTGGTCTAGTGGGTAAAGAGTCCACCTTGCAGTGCCAGGGGCACAGGTTCCATCCCTGGCCCGGGAAGATCCCACTTGCTGTGGAGCAGCTGGCCTGGTGTGTCCAATTGCGAGCCAGCACTCTGGAGTGCGTGTGACCAGAGCCGGTGCTCTGCGACGGGAGAGGCCACTGCGATGGGAGGCCCACACAGGCCTAAGAATAAAGATGGATGAAAAGTAAATGAATGGAAAACCAATAAAAGAGGCCAAAATTTGAAAAAAAAAAAAAAAAAAAAAAAAGAAGCAAGACGATGTGCTTGAGGAGTTGCCTAGTTTACCCCCACCCCCACTGGTAGTAAAGTTACTAGGAAAGGAAAGAGAACTCTGGTTAGAGTTTCTCCGTAGTGCTGGAGTGTTTTTGTAGCCATCCTTTAAGGGATTGCAAAAATGAGAATTCTGTGTTTAAACTTCGAAGAATAATGTTTAAAGATCAGGGATAAGTGGGATGGACTGAGGAGTTTTAATCAGTAAGAGTAGAAATGGGGGAAAACTTGTAAAATCATAAAGTTTGAGGGCCTTTTTTTTTTTAAGGAGGCTTTCAGTGCATGCAGTAGTATGACTGAAAGGTACAGCTATTCATATTTCTTCATCTGCATCCAGTAATCTTTGAAAACAATTCAATAGGAATATTCTAGCTTGTGCCTGAATCATATTAAAACTGCACAGATCCTATCCATGTTGTATGAGACTAGAAGTTAACAGAAGCATGGTGATGTTAAGTAAACAATTGATTTTTGAGAGACCAGATGCTTCTCTGTTGTCTCCTGACCTGGGGTGAGCTATCTCTACCTTTTTTCACTCTGTTCCCATATAAAACAGAATGTCGTGTAACTGGTTCACTTTCTTGACTTTGTAAAGAAAATAGACTATTTGAAAGATCATTAGATCTAATTTACTTAAAATTCAAAATGCCTGTGCTGTTTAATACTTTTGAGAATCTTAGGGGCCCTTCTTTTTAAGGACTTGCACTTTTAATAATTTAAAATGGTACATTTTGCTACACTAGTTTTTCTTCCCCCCAAATATGTTATCACCATAATCAGTTCTGTTTACCAAAGGGTGTGTTTGAAAAGTACATTTTGCTCAGTATAGTGTATTGGTTTGATTGGCAAAGAGAGTCTGCCTTTTGTTTTAGGTTCCTTCCTTATTGGTATTCAACCCAGAAAGTAAATGCTATATGTGGGAATTGGTCTCTTGTTTACAGACTGATGTAGTCATTTGATTTAGTTACTTTTAAGGCATCAACATTAATATAAAATGTGTTTCCTTTACCAGTGATGATTTTGAGACTCAATTAGATGGATATAAATCATTTACTTTAATGACAATTGAGAAACATGCATTTGTGATTTAATCAGCCTCTTCAGTAATCTTAATACTCTTGCCTTTAATTTTGAACAGATTACGGGTTATACTTAGATTGAGTCCACTGTAAAATTTTTTTAAATTTACTCTGAAATTGAAAGATTTCCAAGATCGTTCTTGTAAAAGGTTTTCATCCTGTCTTGTAACGCTAAATTAGAATGAATAGCATCCTGTATGGACTGAGGAGTTTTAATCAGTAAGAGTAGAAATGGGGAAAACTTGTAAAATCATAAAGTTTGAGGGCCTTTTTTTTAAGGAGGCGTTAAGTGCATGCAGTAGTATGACTGAAAGGTACAGCTATTCATATTTCTTCATCTGCATCCAGTAATCTTTGAAAACAATTCAATAGGAATATTCTAGCTTGTGCCTGAATCATATTAAAACTGCACAGATCCTATCCATGTTGTATGAGACTAGAAGTTAACAGAAGCATGGTGATGTTAAGTAAACAATTGATTTTTGAGAGACCAGATGCTTCTCTGTTGTCTCCTGACCTGGGGTGAGCTATCTCTACCTTTTTTCACTCTGTTCCCATATAAAACAGAATGTCGTGTAACTGGTTCACTTTCTTGACTTTGTAAAGAAAATAGACTATTTGAAAGATCATTAGATCTAATTTACTTAAAATTCAAAATGCCTGTGCTGTTTAATACTTTTGAGAATCTTAGGGGCCCTTCTTTTTAAGGACTTGCACTTTTAATAATTTAAAATGGTACATTTTGCTACACTAGTTTTTCTTCCCCCCAAATATGTTATCACCATAATCAGTTCTGTTTACCAAAGGGTGTGTTTGAAAAGTACATTTTGCTCAGTATAGTGTATTGGTTTGATTGGCAAAGAGAGTCTGCCTTTTGTTTTAGGTTCCTTCCTTATTGGTATTCAACCCAGAAAGTAAATGCTATATGTGGGAATTGGTCTCTTGTTTACAGACTGATGTAGTCATTTGATTTAGTTACTTTTAAGGCATCAACATTAATATAAAATGTGTTTCCTTTACCAGTGATGATTTTGAGACTCAATTAGATGGATATAAATCATTTACTTTAATGACAATTGAGAAACATGCATTTGTGATTTAATCAGCCTCTTCAGTAATCTTAATACTCTTGCCTTTAATTTTGAACAGATTACGGGTTATACTTAGATTGAGTCCACTGTAAAAATTTTTTTAAATTTACTCTGAAATTGAAAGATTTCCAAGATCGTTCTTGTAAAAAGGTTTTTTTTCATCCTGTCTTGTAACGCTTAAAATAATTAAATAGCAATGAAATAAGTGTTGAAGTTGATAATCACAATTGTTAATAGCATCCTGTGCAGTCTTTAGATGGTTTGAAAAGCTGCTGTTGGTCTGGCAGCTGCTATCCATTGCTGTGCTGCTGTATCTCTCAATGTGCTCAGTAGAGCTTTCTCCCCATTTCTTTCCGGTTTTAGCTCACATTGAAAATTAAAAAAAAAAAAAAAAAAGACTCAAGGAAGACTGGAACATTTGAAAGAAGAACCAAGAATAGGTTTAAGAATTTATTGTTGTGTGAATTTCCAAGACGAACCCCACCTCATTTCATCTCTGGGTCCTCAGTGTTTCTTTCTGTAGTATAAAGTCTAAAAGTTAGACAATATTTACTACCTGAGAGAGAAGTTCTTATATAAGACAAATTTAAGTAAACTTCAGCATCTCAACCTCATAGGTCATTTGTATCCTTTCTTTCCCCATCAGTATAGTCTCCTATAGCTTGTTTTGCTTGGGTCAGCATGGTCTGCAGTGTTTAAGACATCTGGGAGAATTGCACCTGTATATACATTGTGGGCACAGTGAATTATATTCTGAATTAAAATACTTGGTTTCCTATTTTAGGTGTTACGATTTCCTTATGCACTTTCTCATGGTTAGTATTCCTCAATCTTTTAGTGTTAAGACTTGATAGCCAGGAAATGTTATACAGATTAACTAGGAAAGCTTGGTTCCACTAAACTTGGGTTATATGCCTGTGAACTTTCAAGTATTGGCTCAGTTAGGTAGAACTAGTCATGCGTTGGGAAATCTCTAAAAGCCATCTTGAAACAAATTTCAGACCCGGATGGTGTTCATGAGCTATAATTTGGAGAACAACTGAGGAATATGAGTACTAGATTTAGATACTTATTTTAAAAAACTATTTCCTGTGGATTAAGATTGATGTTTTATTCATTACTGCTAGTTTGATCTTTATATGTCTTGATATTTTAAAGTCTTACAGTTCCTGTTTTGAATTCATTTTTATATAAAGTCTTCATTTTCAAAAGTTACATTGAGCAAGGAGGGATTAGTATTGTCTTGGGTTATGAGGACTTAAATAAAATCCCATTTGAGGAAAACCTCATCCACGGTGACAGCTTTTTCTCTTTTTAATCCAGAACTTTATCATTTCCAAACTTCAGTAATGGGACCTGTGTTTCTCTACTTAAGCCTTCCCACTTTGTGAACATGTAGGCCTTGTCTTCTTTAGCATTCTACCTTCAACTGTAGTTTATTTTTGTAAGGGAATGGGTAAGTGCCATTACTGTTTTCTTCCCTGGGGGCTGATTATTTGAGTCTGTTCTGATAAGGAAAATCCTTCTTTATCTCCTAGCACTGCAGATACTTCTCCGCACATTTTTGCTTTTCTAAATGTTGTTTTTGTCTTCACACATTTTAAAGTTTTAGTCAAATTATCAGCGTTTTCCTTTTGGCCTCTGGGTTTTATGTGCAAATAACTTTTGAAGGCATTTGTTGAACGTATACATTTATCTCCAGACATCTTTAGCTGCGAGTTACCTTTCTAGAGCATATTGTTATTGACTATGGGATTGCTGTGGGAGGGGGACAGGTTTGTACTGATGTCCTCTGGGCCTGAGGACTAAAAATATTTTGAGGTTAGGATGTCACATTTCTCGAAAGTGGCTGAGCTTTTTTGTATTCCTTAGCAGAAATCCCCTGCAAGACCCCTTTCCTCTTGAGTGTTTTCCAAAGTCAAGATAAAGTGGCTGAGGCAATTAAATAGGAACTCTCACTTCTAATTGCTGGGTCTTTGGACTCAATGAACCAGTTAGAGGCTAAACTTTCCTTGAAATGTGTGGGCCATGGGGAAGTTGGGTAGTAGAGCAGTAAGCCTTCCTTTCTGACAGATTATAAGAGGTTAAGAGGTAAACCATGAATATTATTTTGCTGTTGACACTGGTACTCATTCCAGTCTGAACGTTGCCCACATACTGAAATCCACTCCTCCTCCACATCCTCACCCTCCTCCCTCACATGCAGCCAAGCTGAGGACCAAGAGAAACCATGATCTTGTCTCTGACACTTGCCGTCTCTGAAGACATGTGGATACTGAGCTGCTGGGACCAAGAGTTGGACGGGGCAAGTGCTGACATCTCCTTCATGGTCATTGTCCAGTAGGGGCCATGGTGTTCTGTGTGTTGGACGTAGTTAGGGAAGGGGAAGTGGTGAACTGCTTTTCTACTGCTGCAGCAGGCGTTTCCTCAGTCCCAGAGACTGGTTGAGGACTTAGGTCCTGGGGAGGACAAGTCTGTTTGAGCCCAGCTTAACACAGGTGACATCTCAGGAGACTGGTTTTATCACTTAGGGCTTCTGTGGTAGCTCAGATGGTAAAGAATCCACCTGCAATGCAGGAGACTTAGGTTTGATCCCCTGGAGAAGGGCATGACAACCTACTGCAGTATTCTTGCCTGAAGAATTCCATGGACAGAGGAGCCTGGTGGGCTACAGTCAGTGAAGGTTGCAAAGAGTTGGACACAACTGAGCAACTAACATTTCGCTTTCACAAACTCATCTCGAATCATGGAAAGGATGGATACCAGAAGACTTCTTGGGAGTCCTGCTGTAGGCCTCTCAGCCTAAGATCATCTGGGACAAAGCTATAGTCCAACAGGATCAAGTTTATTGACTCACTGCAGTGAGGGAACCACATACCAGAGGAATCACTCATGGAATTCCTCACCAATAAAAGGAAAATACAGAGCTATTATAGGATTTGGGGAAGGAGAGGGTTCAGGTGAAATCTAAATGAAGCAACTTTTGATAAAAAGGAAAGGATCATCAATGGAATGGTCCTGTTTCCTAGGGAACTATAAAGTTGAGAATAATGTGGAACTTTGTATCTAGAAGCCTAAAACTCTCACTTCTAATTGCTGGGTCTTTGGACTCAATGAACCAGTTAGAGGCTAAACTTTCCTTGAAATGTGTGGGCCATGGGGAAGTTGGGTAGTAGAGCAGTAAGCCTTCCTTTCTGACAGATTATAAGAGGTTAAGAGGTAAACCATGAATATTATTTTGCTGTTGACACTGGTACTCATTCCAGTCTGAACGTTGCCCACATACTGAAATCCACTCCTCCTCCACATCCTCACCCTCCTCCCTCACATGCAGCCAAGCTGAGGACCAAGAGAAACCATGATCTTGTCTCTGACACTTGCCGTCTCTGAAGACATGTGGATACTGAGCTGCTGGGACCAAGAGTTGGACGGGGCAAGTGCTGACATCTCCTTCATGGTCATTGTCCAGTAGGGGCCATGGTGTTCTGTGTGTTGGACGTAGTTAGGGAAGGGGAAGTGGTGAACTGCTTTTCTACTGCTGCAGCAGGCGTTTCCTCAGTCCCAGAGACTGGTTGAGGACTTAGGTCCTGGGGAGGACAAGTCTGTTTGAGCCCAGCTTAACACAGGTGACATCTCAGGAGACTGGTTTTATCACTTAGGGCTTCTGTGGTAGCTCAGATGGTAAAGAATCCACCTGCAATGCAGGAGACTTAGGTTTGATCCCCTGGAGAAGGGCATGACAACCTACTGCAGTATTCTTGCCTGAAGAATTCCATGGACAGAGGAGCCTGGTGGGCTACAGTCAGTGAAGGTTGCAAAGAGTTGGACACAACTGAGCAACTAACATTTCGCTTTCACAAACTCATCTCGAATCATGGAAAGGATGGATACCAGAAGACTTCTTGGGAGTCCTGCTGTAGGCCTCTCAGCCTAAGATCATCTGGGACAAAGCTATAGTCCAACAGGATCAAGTTTATTGACTCACTGCAGTGAGGGAACCACATACCAGAGGAATCACTCATGGAATTCCTCACCAATAAAAGGAAAATACAGAGCTATTATAGGATTTGGGGAAGGAGAGGGTTCAGGTGAAATCTAAATGAAGCAACTTTTTGATAGGTTCAAAGCAAAAAAGCACATTGTTTCAAATGGGTCATCATCACTACAAAATGGATCATGGTCCTGTTTCCTAGGGAACTATAAAGTTGAGAATAATGTGGAACTTTGTATCTAGAAGCCTATTCTGGAAGCTGTGTGCTGGAGCTGTAAATCAAGGCGACTTCTATGTCTCATTGACTTACCTCTTCCAGGCAAGAGTGAAAGGCTTCATTCTGACTAGAATTTTAAACAGCAGAGTTCCTGATAGTTTGATTTTAGAGAACACTCTTTCTCCATGAGGAAGGAAACAGACAAAGAAAGGAGTTATGGCACCTCACAGTAGCCAAATATCCTTAAGAAAAATATAGCCTCCTAGTTGAAATTGGTTCTGTCTGTGCCTGCTCTTCCTGCCTGATGAATGGCTGGGTGGCAGATTCTTCCTTTCTTGAGTGGATGTTGACTTCTCAGTCTCCTATAGCCTGCTGTGCCGTGTGGAGGACATCTGTGCCATCCAGCGTTTAAGTGTGTCTGCATGTGTTCAGTCAGCTGTGTCCAACTCTTTGCAACCCCGTGGGCTCCAACACAGCAGGTTTCCCTGTCCTCCACCATCTCCCAGAGTTTTCTCAAATTCACGTCCATTGAGTTGGTGATGCTGTCTAACCATCTCATCCTCTGCCACCCCTTTCTTCTTTTGCCTTCAATCTTTCCCAGCGTCAGGGTCTTTTCCAGTGAGTCAGCTGTTTGCATCAGGTGGCCAAAATATTGAAGCTTCGGTTTCAGCATCAATCTTTCCAATGAATATTCAGGGTTGATTTCCATTAGGATTGACTGGTTTGATCTCCTCACTGTCTAAGGGACTCTCGAGTGTTGTCTTCACCACAGTTCAAAAGCATCAATTCTTCTTTGCTCAGTTTCTTTATGGTCCAGCTCTTACATCCATACATGACTACTGGAAAAACAGTAGCTTTGACTATATGGACTTCTGTTTGCAAAGTAATGTTTCTGCTTTTTAGTATGCTGTCTAGGTTTGTCATAACTTTCCTTCCAAGGAGCCTGTGTCCTTTAATTTCTGCAGTGATTTTGGAGCCTAAGAAAATAGAATCGGCCAAGTGATTAAAGATATTCTGGGAGCTTGTCCTACCTACGGGTGCCAGAAGATTTCCTGGAATGCAGTTACTTGTCTGCATTTATATTTACTCCATTTTACCTGCTCCAAACAAGTAACTGGATGCCTGCAATAAGCTGTGCAATGTACTAGGTGCTTCAGTTAATTATTAATATGAATACAATGTGATTTTCTTTGAGGAGGCAGTCTCTACTGGGGGTGATGGACGTGGAAGCAAATTTTGCAGTGTGCTATAGTTAGCATTGACAAACCAAGCCACCTGTCTTTGGGACACACAGCTGGTGATGATTAATTGCCTGTTTCCAAATGTCCATTCGAACTGTAATAAATCTTCCATCGTCTGGAATTTGGGCCTTACATTGGAAGGTGTCTGGGCTCAAAGACGGGAGTTCAACTGTCAATTTATGGAGTGTGTGTGTCATTCAGAAAGTTTTGTAATAAGGAATAAAATAGCTGGTGTCTGCGCATGCTAAGTTGCTTCAGTCATATGACTCTTTGCAGTCCTATGGCCCATAGCCTCCAGGCTCCTCTTTCCATGGAATTCTCCAGACAAGAATACTGGAGAGGTTATTATAGGTAATTATAGTCCTTTCTGCAGTGCCCTATGGAAATGTCTGCACAGGTTCACAATTCTTTGGTGTCAAATGGCATGAAACATAGATGACCACAATTTCAGAGATATATATGTGTATTATATATATATATATATATATATATATATATATATATATATATTTGAGTGAGGAGGCACCTTGTAAAACCCTCATGAAATGAAGGATGGTGAGATATTTTATCTCAGATCACTCAGCTGGGAAGTTCATGACCTGTTCCTTGTGTTTAAAGATTTATTCTTTCTGAAATGACTTACCCGGAAACTATTTACACAGAAGAGTCAAGAATGGTGGTTTCCAAATAGTCCTTCATATTCTTAGGAGGTTTAATTCTTAAGTATTTGACTATATGGACTTCTGTTTGCAAAGTAATGTTTCTGCTTTTTAGTATGCTGTCTAGGTTTGTCATAACTTTCCTTCCAAGGAGCCTGTGTCCTTTAATTTCTGCAGTGATTTTGGAGCCTAAGAAAATAGAATCGGCCAAGTGATTAAAGATATTCTGGGAGCTTGTCCTACCTACGGGTGCCAGAAGATTTCCTGGAATGCAGTTACTTGTCTGCATTTATATTTACTCCATTTTACCTGCTCCAAACAAGTAACTGGATGCCTGCAATAAGCTGTGCAATGTACTAGGTGCTTCAGTTAATTATTAATATGAATACAATGTGATTTTCTTTGAGGAGGCAGTCTCTACTGGGGGTGATGGACGTGGAAGCAAATTTTGCAGTGTGCTATAGTTAGCATTGACAAACCAAGCCACCTGTCTTTGGGACACACAGCTGGTGATGATTAATTGCCTGTTTCCAAATGTCCATTCGAACTGTAATAAATCTTCCATCGTCTGGAATTTGGGCCTTACATTGGAAGGTGTCTGGGCTCAAAGACGGGAGTTCAACTGTCAATTTATGGAGTGTGTGTGTCATTCAGAAAGTTTTGTAATAAGGAATAAAATAGCTGGTGTCTGCGCATGCTAAGTTGCTTCAGTCATATGACTCTTTGCAGTCCTATGGCCCATAGCCTCCAGGCTCCTCTTTCCATGGAATTCTCCAGACAAGAATACTGGAGAGGTTATTATAGGTAATTATAGTCCTTTCTGCAGTGCCCTATGGAAATGTCTGCACAGGTTCACAATTCTTTGGTGTCAAATGGCATGAAACATAGATGACCACAATTTCAGAGATATATATGTGTATTATATATATATATATATATATATATATATATTTGAGTGAGGAGGCACCTTGTAAAACCCTCATGAAATGAAGGATGGTGAGATATTTTATCTCAGATCACTCAGCTGGGAAGTTCATGACCTGTTCCTTGTGTTTAAAGGTTTATTCTTTCTGAAATGACTTACCCGGAAACTATTTACACAGAAGAGTCAAGAATGGTGGTTTCCAAATAGTCCTTCATATTCTTAGGAGGTTTAATTCTTAAGTATTAGACAAGGCCTACTTTCTCTAGCAGTGAAGATACAGCTTTCAAAAAAAGACTTCATTTCCATGGAACTCAGTTTCTAGTGAGGATAATGCTTGGGCCTGGAAGCACTGGGTCATAAGCAGGCATCTGTTTTCTGGTGAGAGCTTTTGGGGAAAAAAGTGGCCAAAACAAGTTGGAAAACCACTTTTTTGGGGTATGGGGTGGGGGAACCACTTTTATAGAAGGAAAAGATAGAATTTGGTGATGCTTCCTTGTGCTTTACTTTTTTTATGTAATATAGAGAGCTCTGAAAGTAGTAGTTGCGATCATCTCTTGAATATAATAACACTGTATTGTTGATTGACAACATTAGTAAAAATGTTTTCATCTCAAACCAAAAGGCAAAATTATTCCCAAGAGTTGTGCTATGTGTTTCTGTGTATGGCATCTATTGGGTACCATATGCTTGCTGTTAAATCTATGACTACCAGAAGTTCTTGATAAATTCTTACAGGCAAAATTTCCCAACATTGACAAATAATAGAAGAGATAGAAGAATGTCTTTGCTTGTTCACTTACCTCCAACTGAACATTCTTGTATAAGCCTAACCTATAAATGCATTGTTTATCTGTTTATCCATTTCTGGAAGTAATGTTGACTTTGCTTCCAGCATTATTAGCCCTTTCTTACAGTCTCTTGACTGCTTGATCCTTCTCCTCCTCTTTGAAACTTACTCTTGGCATTCTAGTGCTTGTAGTTAGCAGACCAGTCATTCTCCCTCTCACTGTCTATCACCCAGTGATGCTAATTTACCATGTACATGAACAGAAACTGTAGTTTGATGTTGACTATAAACTTGGAAACATAAATGGTCAAAGTTGGTATGATTCCTTCTAAGAGGTATAGTTTGAAGATCCGGGTATGGTTCATTTTTTCTGGAACTTTGATACTTGGCTCTTCTGACCCAGGGGGACCAGAGAAAACTGGGTTAAAGGAGACCTTATGCTGGGTGGGACTTAAAGAGAATAGACGTATTTGGGGATTGGGGGCTTGCTGGAAGAATGGTGGTTTCCAAATAGTCCTTCATATTCTTAGGAGGTTTAATTCTTAAGTATTAGACAAGGCCTACTTTCTCTAGCAGTGAAGATACAGCTTTCAAAAAAAGACTTCATTTCCATGGAACTCAGTTTCTAGTGAGGATAATGCTTGGGCCTGGAAGCACTGGGTCATAAGCAGGCATCTGTTTTCTGGTGAGAGCTTTTGGGGAAAAAAGTGGCCAAAACAAGTTGGAAAACCACTTTTTTGGGGTATGGGGTGGGGGAACCACTTTTATAGAAGGAAAAGATAGAATTTGGTGATGCTTCCTTGTGCTTTACTTTTTTTATGTAATATAGAGAGCTCTGAAAGTAGTAGTTGCGATCATCTCTTGAATATAATAACACTGTATTGTTGATTGACAACATTAGTAAAAATGTTTTCATCTCAAACCAAAAGGCAAAATTATTCCCAAGAGTTGTGCTATGTGTTTCTGTGTATGGCATCTATTGGGTACCATATGCTTGCTGTTAAATCTATGACTACCAGAAGTTCTTGATAAATTCTTACAGGCAAAATTTCCCAACATTGACAAATAATAGAAGAGATAGAAGAATGTCTTTGCTTGTTCACTTACCTCCAACTGAACATTCTTGTATAAGCCTAACCTATAAATGCATTGTTTATCTGTTTATCCATTTCTGGAAGTAATGTTGACTTTGCTTCCAGCATTATTAGCCCTTTCTTACAGTCTCTTGACTGCTTGATCCTTCTCCTCCTCTTTGAAACTTACTCTTGGCATTCTAGTGCTTGTAGTTAGCAGACCAGTCATTCTCCCTCTCACTGTCTATCACCCAGTGATGCTAATTTACCATGTACATGAACAGAAACTGTAGTTTGATGTTGACTATAAACTTGGAAACATAAATGGTCAAAGTTGGTATGATTCCTTCTAAGAGGTATAGTTTGAAGATCCGGGTATGGTTCATTTTTTCTGGAACTTTGATACTTGGCTCTTCTGACCCAGGGGGACCAGAGAAAACTGGGTTAAAGGAGACCTTATGCTGGGTGGGACTTAAAGGAAGAGAGATAGTTCACGTATTTGGGGATTGGGGGCTTGCTGGAAGAACAATATTGAAATCCCAGGATAAAGAGTTTCAAAGAGGCAGATCCTGGGGAGAAAAACTTGTTTTCCAAAATCTTGCAAGTAGGGGTGTGAAAGGGTGTTGGATTTATTATTTGTAGATTTTTTGAAGATGGCCATTCTGACTGTTGTGAAGTGAGGTTTCATTGTAGTTTTGATTTACATTTCTCTAGTAATTAGTGGTATTGAGCATCTTTTCACGTACCTTTGGCCATGTGTATGTTGTTTATGAAGAAATATCTATATAGATCTTCTGCCCACTTTTGGATTTTCTGTCATTGTTGTTTTGCTATTGAACCAAATTGAAAAAAAGGTGCTGGATATTTAACTCCATAGAAATCCAAGAGGAAACTGAATGGCTCGATTGGTCACTCAAGCTCCTGAGCCCCAGAGAGGATCAATAGAGAACAAAGAGTCTTCCCTTTGCTGTCCCTGCAAGGAATTGGAGCTCCTGAGATGGGAATAGCATTGGGGTTTTAGACTCTTAGTTGTGCCTACCTGGGGAATTTACACAAGTCCTGCTGCCTGAATACTTCCCTCAATTCTCATTTAAATTACGCCCAAGGCATTAGGTGTCTTAAACCTCCCACCATCCAGGTAAATCTAATGTGTAAATTAGACAGCCTTCATTGGACTGGAGCCCAGAGATCAATCTACTGTAGACCTGTAGCTGGAGAGAGGAACAAGAAAACAAATGAAGTGAGATAGATTTAATTGTGGCACCTAAAAATCTTAAGCATGAATTTACAATTAAACAGTTTCCAAATGAAGGGGAGGAAGGTTGGTCATTGTTGAGACCCAATTTAGTATCCGGGAAGATTAAGTGCAAAACATATCTCAAATCATAGAGCAAAAATGTGAACATCTAAGATAGGAATCATGAGGAGAAAAATGGGAGTAAATTTGAGATCTGAAATGAAATAATTGGAGTTAGTGATATAAGGGACATAAATAGGAAAGCTGATAATTATACCATAAGAGGCAGTCTTCTTGACCTGAGCTAAAGAGAAAACTGGGCCTGCAAAAGGAAAGGCTCTGTAAGGTTTAGGCTTACTTGATGAGAAAGCTCCACAGTCTAGATAGCTTCTAGAGTAATTTTCACATCCTCTAATCATATAGGTGCAAGAAAAACAAATCAATGTTTAGAAAATGGTGGAATGTGGGATCCAACTGGCCTTGGTTTTTCTCATCTTCCAATGAGTCAGAAAGAGATGAGATGGGGGTATCCACACATTATTGAGAGACACGAATCACAGTCCAAGAATTTTAATTCCAACCTACATCATTACTACCTTAGGTTTGCCCCGAACAGAGTCAAACATCTAGTAATTAGTGGTATTGAGCATCTTTTCACGTACCTTTGGCCATGTGTATGTTGTTTATGAAGAAATATCTATATAGATCTTCTGCCCACTTTTGGATTTTCTGTCATTGTTGTTTTGCTATTGAACCAAATTGAAAAAAAGGTGCTGGATATTTAACTCCATAGAAATCCAAGAGGAAACTGAATGGCTCGATTGGTCACTCAAGCTCCTGAGCCCCAGAGAGGATCAATAGAGAACAAAGAGTCTTCCTTTGCTGTCCCTGCAAGGAATTGGAGCTCCTGAGATGGGAATAGCATTGGGGTTTTAGACTCTTAGTTGTGCCTACCTGGGGAATTTACACAAGTCCTGCTGCCTGAATACTTCCCTCAATTCTCATTTAAATTACGCCCAAGGCATTAGGTGTCTTAAACCTCCCACCATCCAGGTAAATCTAATGTGTAAATTAGACAGCCTTCATTGGACTGGAGCCCAGAGATCAATCTACTGTAGACCTGTAGCTGGAGAGAGGAACAAGAAAACAAATGAAGTGAGATAGATTTAATTGTGGCACCTAAAAATCTTAAGCATGAATTTACAATTAAACAGTTTCCAAATGAAGGGAGGAAGGTTGGTCATTGTTGAGACCCAATTTAGTATCCGGGAAGATTAAGTGCAAAACATATCTCAAATCATAGAGCAAAAATGTGAACATCTAAGATAGGAATCATGAGGAGAAAAATGGGAGTAAATTTGAGATCTGAAATGAAATAATTGGAGTTAGTGATATAAGGGACATAAATAGGAAAGCTGATAATTATACCATAAGAGGCAGTCTTCTTGACCTGAGCTAAAGAGAAAACTGGGCCTGCAAAAGGAAAGGCTCTGTAAGGTTTAGGCTTACTTGATGAGAAAGCTCCACAGTCTAGATAGCTTCTAGAGTAATTTTCACATCCTCTAATCATATAGGTGCAAGAAAAACAAATCAATGTTTAGAAAATGGTGGAATGTGGGATCCAACTGGCCTTGGTTTTTCTCATCTTCCAATGAGTCAGAAAGAGATGAGATGGGGGTATCCACACATTATTGAGAGACACGAATCACAGTCCAAGAATTTTAATTCCAACCTACATCATTTACCTACCTAGGCTGAAAGAAAAATATATGAGACTATGCAGAAATTCAGAGTATCACCCACATGCCCCATCTGAAAGCAGATGCAAATCAAATAGTAGAGAACTAAGACAGACTTCAGGATGGGAAAAGATAGGGAAGTATTCACAGGAAACCTTAACATTATTTGTGCTTTTATGTTAAGAAATTAAACCTAAATGGATGGCGATAACTGTCTGGGGATTTGTAATCTAGTGCAAAATAAGGACACAGTAAGCCTCCCTAAAAATATAAAAATAAACTTCATCAGACAACCTAAGTGTTGGAAGGGGTGGGCAGAGAAGAAACTTTCTGAAAAGATTTTAGGAAGAAGAGTGAGGAGAAAAAGAAGAAAGACCTTAACTAGGGGATACAAGAGGGAAAGCAAAGGGTCATAGTAGAAAAACTCAATTTCTTAGAGAGTTTTTGCAGTCTTGTTTTCAAGAATAGTCATCTGATTATAAGAACAGGGAAAAGGAAGATGACTCCTGATGAGATGGAAGAGTGTAGCAGAATTTCTTACTAATGAGGGGGAAGATAACTTGATTGACCCCTCAAAAATGCAGAAGTAGAACACAAATAGCAATATAAAATGATTTAAATACAAAATGGAAGGAATAAAATGATGAACATACCAGTCAGCATATTAAGCATGAACAGATTAAATTATAAAATCAAAAACCAGGTATGAAATTGGGTTAGAAAAGTAAACCCAGCTATGTGCTGTTTATTGTTTTGGTGTTAGTATGTCTACAAGAGTGTTTGAAATATAGAGATGAATTAAAGTTATACTAGAAAATGGAGAATATATCAAGAGAGCAGTATTGATGTTACAGAAGAAACAAGGACAGTGAAAATGGAGGTTTATTTTGAAGATAAATTAAAAGTAAATGTGCCAAGAGGCATCAGTTAAAATATAAAACAAAAAGTAAAGATGTGACTTGAATCCACGCATGTAATTGATTAACAGCACATTTGGTGTGTATTGCCAAATACCAAAGGTAGATGAAAAGCATCTATTTATGCAGGAACTTCCTTAGTCCTTTCCTATGAGAAGTAAATAAAATAGGGATAGAAAGAAACTTAAAGCCAGTCTTCAGGGTTTAGTATAAATAATTGGTGGTGTTTGAGTATCACTCAAGTTATCTAGTCATACTATATGTAACATGTTCTTGAAGAGTTTGATAAATGGTAGTAAAACCGCCTGCAAAGGCCTTGAAAGAGGAGTTTATCCTTATACTAATGATGTTAGTTTTTACCTATAAAACACAAGAGTTCAGTTTTTAAAAAAAGAGAATTTGATAAGATTGTTGGATATAAAGTAAATGGACCAACATCGTCAGCATTTCTTTATACTAAACATCTAGAAGTGCAAATGCAAATAATTTGAAAGAATGACAAAACTCTAGGTAGTAGTAAAGTCAACAAGATAAACCTAAGATGAAGAAAACTATAAAATCAAATCTGAACAAATAGATTGATATTTCTTATCCTTAGATGAAAGGTTCAGCAGCTTATACATATCAAGTCATTCAAATACACAATTGTAAAGCCTTTCCACTTCAGACCTACCCTGTTTTTTTTATTCAAAGAAATAATTGTTTTGTTTATAGAGATGGATAACTGCTTGAGAATAGAAAAGTAACTGAGGAGGAAACTGGCTACTCAAGATGGAATATTCTCTACATCCAGTACTAGAAATTATAATCAATATGGTGTTAAAAATACTGAAGTCAGTAGAAAGAGTGAAATCTAGAAATATATTTTATGGAATTTAACATAGGATAGTGACAGTTCCTTACAGAAGTAGGAAAGGATAGGTTATTGAATGGTACTGACATGATTGAAAGAGATATGAATTCTCTTGTGTATTAGAATAAAGTAAGGCATAAAGGGGATAAGACATAAAAAACAGAAACCTGGAAGTAGAGGAGGCCTCCTTAACCAAGTCTAAAAATACAGAAACTATAAAAGAACAGAACATTTGACTTAATGAAATCTCTCTTAAGTAGCTATGGATACTATAAACAATGCCAAACGTCACCCCCCTCTGCAGATATGGTACAGATGATAAAGTGTCTATAGCAATTCTATGGAAAAACTTTTTACTAAAAGACAAGAAAGACAACAGGATAGTGAATAAAGAAAGGAATAGGTAGTTCAGAGAAGCCTCCAGTGAAATGAATGCATTTATGAAAAGATGCAAATTAAAGTGGTACAGATATTTCTTTCTGCCAATGCTTTGTCTCACAGATATGGCAGAAAGGCTAGCCTTGGATATCAAACTTTCTAGAGTGAGCTGTCAAAATCTATTAGAGTTAAATGTACCTTTTAAGTCAGTATTTACGCACATGGAAGTTTACCTGGTAGAGTAAAAGCATGGGGTTAAGTAAGGATATATGTGTAAGAATGTTTTTTTTGTGTATTACTTGTAATGTCATAAAATGGAACACAGTGTAAGTTCTGTTGGAGAGGGGATGGCCATATGAACTGTGGTACAGCCATATGTTATGGACTATTATGCAGCCCCTAAAAGAATGGCTTAGAGCTTAATCCAGATTTCTTGGAGGAAGGGAGGCTTCCCGGGAGGTGAGAAATGCAGTCTATCCAAAAATGTACAATTTTCCATTTTTGTAAAACCAAAACAACCATGATTTAAGATACATTCATGTGCAGTTCATGTCAGTCAGCCAGTTCAGTCACTCAGTTGGGTCTGACTCTTTGCAGCCCCATGGACTGCAGCACGCCAGGCTTCCCTGTCCTTCACCATCTCCCGGAGTTTGCTCAAACTCATGTCCATTGACTCAGTGATGCCATCCAACCATCTCATCCTTTGTCATCCTCTTTTCCTTCTGCCTTCTGTTTTTCCCAGCATCAGGGTCTTTTCCAAGACCCTAATACAGTTCATGTGTGCATATTTCCACCTGAAGCATTATGAGCATGGGGAAAATAGTCAATGTTTTATCCGTTCTCACTTATGGGTGGGGGTGACATGGAGATGGTACTCAGAACTGGTTGTAAAACTCAACATGTAAAGAGAAGGCTGGTGAGGCAGTAGTGTGAAATCAAGCAGAAAAGAAAAAAATGATTGTGATATTCATGTATTTATGTAAAATTATGTAATGTATAGGGAAATGGATTAAAATTATCACAGTCTCTTTTGGACTTCCAATGTCAAGATAAATTGAGCCTACACACTTTCCTCTTTTCTCCTAAAAATGTTGAAAGGACCAACAAATACATAAAAGTTAAAAAAAATTTGGCAGTAAGGCTTGAAAATATGGGAGGATGCCAATGAGTAGCCTGAGACGTTGAGAAATTTGTAGTAGTTCCACAGCAGACAGGATCAGATAAAGGGAGATGCTGACTGGCTCTTGAATCAACACATGGACTGGACAGGGCTGCAGAGCCAGTAACCAGTCAGTAGGTAGGTTTCACCCCAAAGGCTTTAATCAGCCATTAGTTTGAGTAGCATGGTAATGGAGCATCATGGAAAAGTGTGCAGAGGGTGATAAATGAAGGCTTTGGACATGTATCAACAAATTCTGCATATGTGACCCCTCAGTGAAGACTGCTGACCAGATAAATGGGAGATTTGCTGCAGAGGGCTTTGCTTTTCTTGACCCTTGAATCCTGAAGACCTGGAAGAAATAGTTCCTGGGGCCAGGGGAGGGGAGCCAAGGAGTCTGTACTCAGTTGTATATTGTAGATGAGAGTCATGATTTAGGTTATTGTTTAGCGAGTGCTCACTCTTTTCTTTGCTTATTCTGGAAGTGTAGTCCTGCCTCCTCACTTAAGCTTGGACTTCTGATGTATTTTAGCCAATGGAATATTAGTGGGTGAAACAGGCTTCCTTGTCCTTCACCATCTCCCGGAGTTTGCTCTAACTCATGTCTGTTGACTCAGAGATGCCATCCAACCCTCTCATCCTTTGTCATCCTCTTTCCTTCTGCCTTCTGTTTTTCCCAGCATCAGGGTCTTTTCCAAGACCCTAATACAGTTCATGTGTGCATATTTCCACCTGAAGCATTATGAGCATGGGGAAAATAGTCAATGTTTTATCCGTTCTCACTTATGGGTGGGGGTGACATGGAGATGGTACTCAGAACTGGTTGTAAAACTCAACATGTAAAGAGAAGGCTGGTGAGGCAGTAGTGTGAAATCAAGCAGAAAAGAAAAAAATGATTGTGATATTCATGTATTTATGTAAAATTATGTAATGTATAGGGAAATGGATTAAAATTATCACAGTCTCTTTTGGACTTCCAATGTCAAGATAAATTGAGCCTACACACTTTCCTCTTTTCTCCTAAAAATGTTGAAAGGACCAACAAATACATAAAAGTTAAAAAAAATTTGGCAGTAAGGCTTGAAAATATGGGAGGATGCCAATGAGTAGCCTGAGACGTTGAGAAATTTGTAGTAGTTCCACAGCAGACAGGATCAGATAAAGGGAGATGCTGACTGGCTCTTGAATCAACACATGGACTGGACAGGGCTGCAGAGCCAGTAACCAGTCAGTAGGTAGGTTTCACCCCAAAGGCTTTAATCAGCCATTAGTTTGAGTAGCATGGTAATGGAGCATCATGGAAAAGTGTGCAGAGGGTGATATATGAAGGCTTTGGACATGTATCAACAAATTCTGCATATGTGACCCCTCAGTGAAGACTGCTGACCAGATAAATGGGAGATTTGCTGCAGAGGGCTTTGCTTTTCTTGACCCTTGAATCCTGAAGACCTGGAAGAAATAGTTCCTGGGGCCAGGGGAGGGGAGCCAAGGAGTCTGTACTCAGTTGTATATTGTAGATGAGAGTCATGATTTAGGTTATTGTTTAGCGAGTGCTCACTCTTTTCTTTGCTTATTCTGGGCGAAGTGTAGTCCTGCCTCCTCACTTAAGCTTGGACTTCTGATGTATTTTAGCCAATGGAATATTAGTGGGTGAAACATGAACAGAGGCTTGAAATGCACCATCAAGCTGAGGTTGGCCCCCAGAGAACCTACTAACCTCTACCATGAGAAGAATTCATCTTGGTAGCTTCTGCCCCTTGAGCCTGGCTCTAACATGAGACTAGAAGAACAGTCACCAGCCTGGTCCACTCTAGCCTGAGTTGAGCATGGCTGCTCCAGCTGAAGACTGGTGAGCATGAGGGTTAATGCTCATTATGTGCACAGAGAGTCTGTGGTTGTCACACAGCAATAGCTGAATGAGACCATTTCAACAGAAGGAAAATTGTTTTACAGGCCTCACAACTATATGTTCCCATAACGTCAGTAGGAAAAAAAAAATTGTTGAACTTAGAAAAAGTATCCAAGTTTAAAAAAAAAAAGAAAGAATCCTAATGAGGAAAGAAGTGGAATAGAAGAAACAGTAGTGAAGCCTGAGACTAGTAAAAATTTACAATTAAGTTTAATAACTGTTCATAAGGTTGTGAATCTTAATGCAGTAAAAAAAAGGTTTTTCAAAATGCATGAGCTCTCCTGTAGAGAAGAACATCGGGAATCTACTTTCAGTAAAGCTGATGTTGATCTGAAAGGGAAATTAAAACCTTGTTTACTGTTGTGTTTTATTAAGGGAAAAGATCATATATAATATCAATTCTTGCTGGTGATAAGCAAATGTGGGTTCAGATTTGCCAAGTTAAAGGTAACCACTGGTGAGAAAGACATGTTGCATCTTTTTTATTAAAGACTATTATCTCCTTCTGGCACAGTGGGCAGATTTATTTTCTTTCTTTTTTTTTTTTTTTTAAGATTTATTTATTTATTTACTTTGGGCGGGGTTCGGGTTGGGGAGGGAGGGGAGTGGGCGGGCCACTTCCATTGGTCTTTCATTTCTCTATCGTCATTTGTCTTCGTTCTTTGGCTCCTGTGGGCCTCCCATCGCGGTGGCATCTGTCGTTGCAGAGCACCGGCTCTGGGGCTCTGGGCGCATGCGCTCCAGAGCTCCGGCTCGGTCATTGGACACATCAGTCCAGCCGCTCCGCAGCACGTGGGATCTTCCCAGGCCAGGGCTCTAACCGGCGCCCCTTGCACTGCAAGGCGGTATCCTTACCCACTGGACCACCAGGGGAAGCCCCAGATTTATTTTCTAACCAAGGTAATACATTGCCTCCCTCTGGAACACAGTTTGGGTAGATGTGCTAGTAGCACCTTTAAAAACAAAGAGAAAATGCCTGCTGTTCCCTGAACTCCAGGATGCTTCAGCTGTGGTAAAAGCCCACTGTGTGTGCAGTTGAGCCACCTTGAGTTGCCCCTTTCTGTGTTGTGAATAATAAGATCTTTGTCTTTGATCCAGGAGTCTCATGCCTTGCACCAGGCTCATTTGTTAGCTTGTAGATAGTGAAATCTGAGACTCTTCACAGACATTGTGCTGTACTGCTAAGCTTTTTTGTATCATACCTGGATAAAAGGTACAGTATAATGAGAACTGAGAATAATTGTCATCACACTTTTATAATGCAAAACAACATAGCAACTGAATATATACAACTGAAACTTCCAGAATTCTGTAGAGTATTTTACATTTTAAATCATAGTTGAGAGACTTTAACCAGTTCTTTCAAAATATAACTAGTCAGATCTCCTCAAGTTTTTATTTGCCTATCATACTCTAATAAAAACTGACTATATATATTAAATATTTATAGATATAAATATAAACCATATTTAAAAAGTAGTGTACATTAAGTACCCATGAAACAGTTGAAAGCATTAACTAATAACAGGTTTCAAAGCAAGTTACAATATATGTTAGAGTAGAAAAACTCAGTATATTTGCTTGCCTAAATCCACTTAAATTTGAAATTTGGAACAAATAAAAATTCTAACAGAAATTAAGCATCATTCTAAATTGCTTGGGGATCAATGAAAATATCAAGCAGGAAATGAGATTGGAAATGGTAAGAGACATGGTCTCTAGCAATATGACAAGTAGACCAATCATGGTTGATAGAAAATATATATTCTGTGATTTCATCACACAGAATGACCTAAAAATAAATGAATTTAGGCCTGGAAACTAGGGAGTCTAAACTAAACCGTTTTTCTTGGAAATTGTTCTGGTTCTTATTGCTGGTTCTTTTTGCTAAATATAAGTCTGTGCTCACACATTTTTCCATTTTTAGAAAAGAAAATATAGCTCTTTCACTTTGAAGGATATAAATTGGCTTGATGACTTTTTTGTCAGTTAGTATGTTTCCAGTATATGCTTTTTAAATTTTATAGAAAGACAAAAAATTTTAGCAAGTTACTTTTTTAGCTTCAGAAGACAACTTTTAGTAACTCAGAACTACTCTTAGAGATGAATACTTATGCAGTGGTTGAAATTAAATGAAATTGAAAAGTTATTTTTTTCTCTTTCATTAATAAAATCTTAAAATGCTTACAGGACTTTAATTCAGCATCTGTGACTTCAGATTGACTCAGTGATGCCGTCCAACCATCTTGTCCTCTGTTGTCCCCTTCTCCTTCTACCTTCTATTGTTCCCAGCATCAAGGTCTTTTCCAATGAGTTGTCTCTTCGCATCAGGTGGCCAAAGTATTGGAGCTTCAGCTTCAGCATCATTCCTTCTAATGAATATTCAGGGTTGATTTTCTTTAGGATTGACTGCTTTGATCTCCTTGCAGTTCAAGGGACTCTCAAGAGTCTTCTCCAACACCACAGTTTAAGGAAACTTCCTAAGAAAAGTGAGATGAGAGTAGCAAGTACAGTCATTGAAAAATAGTTGGGTTTGCTACAAGTGGCAAAGAAAGTAAAACGGTTTTTACGTCAATCGTTAGCAGATATTAAAGCATTGCCAGTAGAAGTAATACTCATTCACTGTATAGCATTTAGCATGATTGTAAATACATAAAAATGTTTTCCCAGCACAATCCTTTCCCACTTTCTGTCTGGATTCTGTTTATTCATCTTGTGTCCAAGGCACCCTCTTCATTCTTCTTTCATGGTTTAGTGCACTGTAATAAAATTTTGTGTTTATTTTGCTATCAACATAGATAGCCTTAAAGTTTAAACAGTCTTCATTTTTTAAATATTAGCAATCTAGTGCTGATAATTTAGTGCTATCACTAATAGCACTCAGTAAATGAGCATTGATTTTAGAATTATTGGGACTGATTTATTTTAGAAGAGGAGAGAACAAATGATCAGTGAGCTTTAGGCCAACTAGCTTTCAGAGATGCTCTGCCTGTGTTTATGCTCACCAGAAATATGCCCTTCCCAGCGCAAGGCATCACAATTTTGAAACTGTTAATCTAATTAGTAAAATCTTACTATTTTGTGTTCTTTTTACTAGTAAAAAAGTTGAGCACCCGAAAGTATTAATTTATATGCATTGTTCATGTCTTCTCTTCTTCAGTTCTAATTCTAGAAGTTAACTTTTGCCCATTTCACGTGGTTCAGTTTTCTTCCAGTTTGTTTGCTTCTTAATTTTTCTTGGGATCTGTTTTAGCATATGTCTCATACATTTAAAATCATTGATTGTTAATTCCTTTGCCTGGAAAGTTCTACCCTATTAAGAGCCCCGATTTTTACCTTTGTTTTCTTACACCTTTATGTAGTTTTAAGTATCTTACCTACGTGTTAGAGAGTCCATTCTTACTGGATTTCTATTAACTATGCCTATGGATTTGTGAAGAGCTGACATCCAGCTTCCCATCCAGAAATATATGGTATGTTTCTCCAATTATTTAAGCTTTCCTTAAAATCTGTTAGTAAAAACTTGTGTTCTCTATGTAGATCTTTGAATCTTACCCTTTTTCTTCCCCCTGTTGTAGTTTGTGATTTTATTTGCCAGTGGAATTTTCTTTTACATTAAAAAATTATTTTTGTTGTGTAGGAGAGTTTGATTTAGAGAAGGGTTTGTAGTGTGACTTCTAAGATTGATTTAATTAAAGACATTGGTAGTTTGTATTGAATTTGACGACAACATTTTTAGCATGTGTTCAGATCATTATATGGGGCTCCTCAGGTGGCACCGTGGTACAGAATCTGCCTGCAATGCAGAAGATCCGGGTTTGATCCCTGGGTTGGTAAGATCCTCTGGAGTAGGAAACGGCAGCTCACTCCAATATTCTTGTTCTGAAAAATCCCATGGACGGAGGAGCCTAATGGGCTACAGTCCATGGGGTCGCAAAGAGTTAGATACCGCTGAGCGACTAGAGACATAAACACACATAATTACATGGTTTCCAAATGTTTGATCTGTTGAAGTGACATATTAATCAAATTTATATCTTAAACTGTTCATGAAGAAATATGACCTAAACTTCATGGAAGTTAATTCACTATAAAATTGAAGTTGATTCACTTATTTTCTAAAATGTGTTGTTGTTCAGTCACTAAGTCCTGTCTGATTCTTTGAGACCCCATGAACTGTGGCAGGCAAGGCTTCCCTGTCCTACAGTATCTTCCAGAATTTGCTCAAACTCACGCCCATTGAATTAGTGATGCTGTCTGACTATCTCATCCTCTGTCACCGCTGCCTTCTGCCTTCAATCTTTCCCAGCATCCATGTCTTTTCCAATGAGTTGGCTCTTTGCATAAAGTGGCCAAAGTATTGGAACTTCAGCATCAGTCCTTCCAATGACTGTTCAGGACTGATCTCCTTTAGAATTGATTGCTTTGATCTCCTTGCTGTCCATTTCCAGAGTTCAAAAGCATCAATTCTTTGACTCTCAGCCTTCTTTATGGTCCACCTCTCACATCCCTACATGACTGCTGGAAAAACCATAGCTTGAACTAGAACAACCAATCTCAGCAAAGTGATGTCCCTGCTTTTTAATATGCTGCCTAGGTTTATCATAACTCTTCTTCTGAGGAGCAAGTGTCTTTTAATTTCATGGCTGTAGTCACCATCTACAGTGATTTTGGAGCCAAGAAAATCCAAGGTGCCTATTTAAAAAAATTAAAAATTTTTGTTGTGTAGGAGAGTTTGATTTAGAGAAGGGTTTGTAGTGTGACTTCTAAGATTTATTTAATTAAACATTGGTAGTTTGTATTGAATTTGACAACATTTTTAGCATGTGTTCAGATCATTATATGGGGCTCCTCAGGTGGCACCGTGGTACAGAATCTGCCTGCAATGCAGAAGATCCGGGTTTGATCCCTGGGTTGGTAAGATCCTCTGGAGTAGGAAACGGCAGCTCACTCCAATATTCTTGTTCTGAAAAATCCCATGGACGGAGGAGCCTAATGGGCTACAGTCCATGGGGTCGCAAAGAGTTAGATACCGCTGAGCGACTAGAGACATAAACACACATAATTACATGGTTTCCAAATGTTTGATCTGTTGAAGTGACATATTAATCAAATTTATATCTTAAACTGTTCATGAAGAAATATGACCTAAACTTCATGGAAGTTAATTCACTATAAAATTGAAGTTGATTCACTTATTTTCTAAAATGTGTTGTTGTTCAGTCACTAAGTCCTGTCTGATTCTTTGAGACCCCATGAACTGTGGCAGGCAAGGCTTCCCTGTCCTACAGTATCTTCCAGAATTTGCTCAAACTCACGCCCATTGAATTAGTGATGCTGTCTGACTATCTCATCCTCTGTCACCGCTGCCTTCTGCCTTCAATCTTTCCCAGCATCCATGTCTTTTCCAATGAGTTGGCTCTTTGCATAAAGTGGCCAAAGTATTGGAACTTCAGCATCAGTCCTTCCAATGACTGTTCAGGACTGATCTCCTTTAGAATTGATTGCTTTGATCTCCTTGCTGTCCATTTCCAGAGTTCAAAAGCATCAATTCTTTGACTCTCAGCCTTCTTTATGGTCCACCTCTCACATCCCTACATGACTGCTGGAAAAACCATAGCTTGAACTAGAACAACCAATCTCAGCAAAGTGATGTCCCTGCTTTTTAATATGCTGCCTAGGTTTATCATAACTCTTCTTCTGAGGAGCAAGTGTCTTTTAATTTCATGGCTGTAGTCACCATCTACAGTGATTTTGGAGCCAAGAAAATCATCTATTCCTGGGTATAATAGTCCCTTTCTGGGTTGCCTTGTGTATTAAGTGAATTAATTATGCAAGTGTTTAGAAGAATACTTGATATATACATATGTTTAACAGGTAATTATTATAATAATTTAATCCTCAAAAGAGCCAATTTCTATTACTATTACAATATTACTATCCCCATTTTAGAAGAGGAAAAGACAGCCTCCAATGTTAAGTTGCTTGTTACAGGTTACTCAGTTTGCTTGTTACAGGTTACTCCATTAACCACTGTCAGGTTCAGATCCAAACCTGTGTTGCTCTGAAACTCACACCTTTTGTACAATACTGAATAGTCCCTGAAAGAGATGAAGGTATTGAAACCATTAGAATTTTGAAGTCTATAATTAGGAAGTTTTCACTTGTAGCTTTATCTACGAAACCATTAAGGATATTGATCTCTGGCAGAGTGGTTGGTAGCATTTCAAGAAAATTAGGTTCCGTTTATAAAATGAATTAGATAAGGAAGGGGCTTGTGTAGGGCAGAGGATTGTCAATGCGTAAGGTATGATTTTCTTCTTTTTTATTTTTTACAGAGGTTTGTGTTTACTGTCACAGGCATGATGGGTTTTGAATGAACAAATTGATAGAGTCAAGGAATAGTACAGACACTGTGGTCTACAGATGTCAAGGAGGGGTCAGAATGGTGCCACTGGGAACTACTTTCCAAGACATAGAGGGCTCTGCTGTGTTAGGAACTTGGAGGGAACAGAGATGCTGCCAAACCCCATCAAAAGGGAGGGGATGAGCTTAGGACTCTAGATTTTACCTATGAATTTTAAAACCATGTGTTGGCAGAAGAACAGAGCAAAGTGTCACCTATCCAGTAATCCTAAAACTAAGCCGAATTGTCTGCAGGGCAGTGCTCATCAGGAAGCAGAACGTCACATTTAGATGTCTCACTCAGTTTCTTACTGAGATATCCAGTTCTTGCGTATGTATCTCATATTAAATGCAGACTCAATTTGACAGTGCCGTTTGAAAGGCAGCCTTTCTGTGATCTGGAAATAGATGCTTATGGCAGCTGTGACTTTTTTTGATAGTGGCACTTAGCGGCATATGCTGTCTTTCAGGTTATCGCCATTTTTTTCATTGTAAGCTCTGTGCTTTGCAGCTTGATTGTCATCCCTCATTTGGGTTTTCTTTTTAGAATAAAGTGCATCTTCTGTGCTCTTGTGACTTTATATGCATGAGATCTTTGGACTATTCAGTGCTGAAATACAACACATAAAAGGGAAAATATTTGCTTCTAAGTCTAAACATATGGCTTCTAAAGGAACTGTTATTACTGATATAATTATCCACAATATGATTTTCTTCACATTTAAGCAGTAGCTTTAAAAATAGCATGCAGTTTATTTCTTTTTGCAAAACTGAAGACATTATTTTGTCTTTTTTTGGCATTTTGTTTTCAGTTTAAGAGCAACACAATTCTTTGTGATTGATACTGCTTTAAAGATCAATAGTGAATAACCAGTGGGTTAGCTAATGTGACATTGTAGAAACCTTTCAGGTTCATCTTTTTCTTGACCTTAAGATTAAGTTGTTGCCTTTTTGGCTTCTATAGTAGATTTTTAAATATTTTAAATAATCATAGGAACAAAGTGCATGCATCCCAAGACCCTAAGTCATGTCCGACTCTTTGCAACCCTGAGGGATGTAGCCCACTGGGCTCCTCTGTCCGTAGAGTTTTTCAGGCACGAATACTGGAGCTGGTTGCCATTTTCTCCCCTGGGGGATTTTCCCTGTGACCCGAGGAGCGAACCTGCATCTCCTACACTGGCAGATGGATTCTTTACCATTCTGAACCATCTGGGAAGCCCACAGGCACACAGTAGGAATTTTTAAAAATTCCTGTTTTCCTTATACTTATAATGACTTGTTACATACTTCCAGTATGGGTAACTCAATCCTCATGTTACCTTCATCCTCAGTACTGAAGCGTGCTAGAACAGTAACTAGTAAATGAAGATCATAACCCTAGAGTTGAGCTTGCCAACATCAACTGTTTCCTGTGACTAATCTGTGAGGTGATTGTCTCACTTAGCCAAGTTGGCAATTACAGACACTTGAAGGTGCCTGCCTTAAGCTGTCCTTAATAAGAGACAAGTTTGGCTTGAATTACCAGTTTTTGATTGACATCTGGCTGCAGACTGTAATACAAGCTGTACATAGTAAAAGCTGTATATAAAATTTGTCTCTGCCACCCAGTCTTTACTTATTTTCTAGATTTGTGAGCAAAAAGGAATGCAAGTTTATATCTTCTGGTGAAATAACAAAATGAGAAGAAGCAGATCAGTCCCAGTAAGGGTATTGGAATACCAGAAGCTTTGCGGTACAGATTATCAAAGTTCTATTATGAAATATTTCCTTCACAAACCCTTCTGTCATCACATGAATAGCCTGAAAATCTGGGAGCTTTTCCTAGCAGTAATAGCTTCCACCATCATATTTTCCTAAAGGTACTTCGAGTTAGATGATTTGGAATGTCCATGACTAGTTTACAGTTACTAAAATTATTTACACACTGCACTGTCTAGAGGGTAAGGTAGAAAGGATAAGAAAAAGCACAATGGATGTACCAGCTGGGTAGAATTGAGGCTTTTGTTGGTCTGACTGCATGCTTTTGTATGTCTCTTTCAACTATCGACTTTTAGAAATAACCACATGGTAATCCCTCTCCAACCAGGAAGCTTAACTTTCCTGAAAAGCACTGTGGTTGGCACAGCCATAGTCTCCAAGGAATGAGAGGGTTGGGGCAACATAATGTTTAAAAGCATAGACTCTAGCTAGAATCAGACAGAATTGAGTTTGGAATACCGGCTTTATCATTTGTTGGCATGGGCAGTGTCTTAATTTCTTGTCCACATTTTCTTGTCTATGATGTGGGGGTAATAACCTCTTCATCACAAGAGTCATAAAGATGAGATGAGAACAGTGTTTAGCGGTGAAACATTCAAGACAGGAAGATGTCTTCTCAAGGAAAAGAGTTAAAATGACATCAAAGTCACATATAAAAACTTATTACATCAGGCTTCTAAAAGTGTCTGCTTGAAAACAGTCTATGTTTGACAAGCATTGAAAACCTGCTGTGGCAGGCAACCTTTTCCTGGATATTTTCTTAGATTGTCTAGGGACTAATTTTTTTTATTATTAAGTAGTTAATAAGTGCCAGACATTTGTCTTTTATATGGAGCTTTTGTACTTTGTATGTATTAGTTCACTTCCTTATGTCAGTCCTGAGAAGTAGATCCTACCATTATCTCTACTTTCCAGATAAAGGCTGCAGAGAGGAGAGGAATGAGCTCTTTTGCTGCTCCTTTGTGAGCAAAAAGGAATGCAAGTTTATATCTTCTGGTGAAATAACAAAATGAGAAGAAGCAGATCAGTCCCAGTAAGGGTATTGGAATACCAGAAGCTTTGCGGTACAGATTATCAAAGTTCTATTATGAAATATTTCCTTCACAAACCCTTCTGTCATCACATGAATAGCCTGAAAATCTGGGAGCTTTTCCTAGCAGTAATAGCTTCCACCATCATATTTTCCTAAAGGTACTTCGAGTTAGATGATTTGGAATGTCCATGACTAGTTTACAGTTACTAAAATTATTTACACACTGCACTGTCTAGAGGGTAAGGTAGAAAGGATAAGAAAAAGCACAATGGATGTACCAGCTGGGTAGAATTGAGGCTTTTGTTGGTCTGACTGCATGCTTTTGTATGTCTCTTTCAACTATCGACTTTTAGAAATAACCACATGGTAATCCCTCTCCAACCAGGAAGCTTAACTTTCCTGAAAAGCACTGTGGTTGGCACAGCCATAGTCTACAAGGAATGGGTGGGTCGGGGCAACATAATGTTTAAAAGCATAGACTCTAGCTAGAATCAGACAGAATTGAGTTTGGAATACCGGCTTTATCATTTGTTGGCATGGGCAGTGTCTTAATTTCTTGTCCACATTTTCTTGTCTATGATGTGGGGGTAATAACCTCTTCATCACAAGAGTCATAAAGATGAGATGAGAACAGTGTTTAGCGGTGAAACATTCAAGACAGGAAGATGTCTTCTCAAGGAAAAGAGTTAAAATGACATCAAAGTCACATATAAAAACTTATTACATCAGGCTTCTAAAAGTGTCTGCTTGAAAACAGTCTATGTTTGACAAGCATTGAAAACCTGCTGTGGCAGGCAACCTTTTCCTGGATATTTTCTTAGATTGTCTAGGGACTAATTTTTTTTATTATTAAGTAGTTAATAAGTGCCAGACATTTGTCTTTTATATGGAGCTTTTGTACTTTGTATGTATTAGTTCACTTCCTTATGTCAGTCCTGAGAAGTAGATCCTACCATTATCTCTACTTTCCAGATAAAGGCAGCTGCAGAGAGGAGAGAATGAGCTCCTTTGGCAATAGCTAGCAAATGGGGGCGTGGGGTTTTAACTGCTGCTCCATTTGTAGAACCTGACTGGTTGCCTGTCATTCCTTATCCTGTTAGCTGCGCTATCAAATGCAGACACACCTTCTGCCACGTCTTGATGTTCTGAAAAGCCCTTTTAAAAGCTTTTGAAATAACCCTTACTTGCTTGAGATTTTTGTCTTGCACTTGCACATACCCTTGCTTCACACCTTTTCTTAGGTGTTGGCAAGATGGCTTTTCAGAATTATCCGTATGTTAAAGGGCATGTTTTTCTTAGCCGGAACTGTCTGTATACTGAAAGGGAAAGGAATGAACAGCCCACCTCATTTTGCTACCCTGTGGTCCAGTTGAGTGTGGTGAATAGGACCCTAACAGGAATTATTGGGTTAGAGGAAAGAGAATCAAATGACATACTGGTAAAATGATCAGACACAAGATTATTCTGAAATCATGATGACATCTTTCTCAATTATAGCTGGATAACAAACACCCTTTTCATTTATGTGTTAGTGGTTCAGATCATTTCAAAAAAACCTTTCCTATTGTTTGTTTACCTTCATAAGAGAGAAGATGAGCCCGGAAGATGAGCACTTGGGATTAGCTTCACACTCATCCAGCTCTGTGGTTACCCTTGGAAACATTAGCTAACTGGAGTATGCCTTCTCAGCTGTTAGTTGGAGATAATAAGGGTTACCCTGTAGGTTTATTTGCCTGAGCAAGTGAGTTTTACCTTTCAGCTGCATGTGCTAAGTCACTTCAGTCATGTCTGACTCTTTGTGACCCAGTGGGTTTTAGCCCTCCAGGCTCTTTTGTCCATGGATTTCTCCAGGAGTGGGTTGCCATTTCATTCTTCTGTTTTGTTTTGTTTGCTTCCTTTCAACTAGCAGAACACATTCTGGGCTCTCAATTGATAGTTATTCTTTCAACTATGGTAGTTTTTATTGTCATTTGATACCTTTCTTTACATAAGAGGGCACATTATATCTCTAAAAAAGAGTATTCATATTTAGTTTTAGAGTAGATCCTACCATTATCTCTACTTTCCAGATAAAGGCAGCTGCAGAGGAGAGAATGAGCTCCTTTGGCAATAGCTAGCAAATGGGGGCGTGGGGTTTTAACTGCTGCTCCATTTGTAGAACCTGACTGGTTGCCTGTCATTCCTTATCCTGTTAGCTGCGCTATCAAATGCAGACACACCTTCTGCCACGTCTTGATGTTCTGAAAAGCCCTTTTAAAAGCTTTTGAAATAACCCTTACTTGCTTGAGATTTTTGTCTTGCACTTGCACATACCCTTGCTTCACACCTTTTCTTAGGTGTTGGCAAGATGGCTTTTCAGAATTATCCGTATGTTAAAGGGCATGTTTTTCTTAGCCGGAACTGTCTGTATACTGAAAGGGAAAGGAATGAACAGCCCACCTCATTTTGCTACCCTGTGGTCCAGTTGAGTGTGGTGAATAGGACCCTAACAGGAATTATTGGGTTAGAGGAAAGAGAATCAAATGACATACTGGTAAAATGATCAGACACAAGATTATTCTGAAATCATGATGACATCTTTCTCAATTATAGCTGGATAACAAACACCCTTTTCATTTATGTGTTAGTGGTTCAGATCATTTCAAAAAAACCTTTCCTATTGTTTGTTTACCTTCATAAGAGAGAAGATGAGCCCGGAAGATGAGCACTTGGGATTAGCTTCACACTCATCCAGCTCTGTGGTTACCCTTGGAAACATTAGCTAACTGGAGTATGCCTTCTCAGCTGTTAGTTGGAGATAATAAGGGTTACCCTGTAGGTTTATTTGCCTGAGCAAGTGAGTTTTACCTTTCAGCTGCATGTGCTAAGTCACTTCAGTCATGTCTGACTCTTTGTGACCCAGTGGGTTTTAGCCCTCCAGGCTCTTTTGTCCATGGATTTCTCCAGGAGTGGGTTGCCATTTCATTCTTCTGTTTTGTTTTGTTTGCTTCCTTTCAACTAGCAGAACACATTCTGGGCTCTCAATTGATAGTTATTCTTTCAACTATGGTAGTTTTTATTGTCATTTGATACCTTTCTTTACATAAGAGGGCACATTATATCTCTAAAAAAGAGTATTCATATTTAGTTTTAGAAATATCAGTCAACTTTGTTTTAAATAGTGAATGCTGTAGGAAGAGAGTTTGGGTACTAGCAATCCATGGCTCCCTCGTGGCTCCCACCCCTCCACTCCAGGGAGTAGCTGGTCAGCCACTCATCCCGTGTCCTAATGAGATATTTAGATTCTTAAATCTTCTGGGTACTTTTCTGGGTGCTGGCTATCCATCCTTAGCTTCTTGGGTTTATTATGATTATAATTATTTTTAACACAGGTCAGAAGTAAGCCATGTAAGGTGACTAGAATTCTTTGGCCCTTGTAATCAGTTGTCATCCATAAGGAGGGAGAATTATATAAACTATTAGGCTTTAACTAAAAATCCTTGATTTAGAGATACTGAGGTCCTACTTGATATAATTTTAATTTGAGCCCTGACTTTTTGCTGGAGTGAAATCCAACTGCGAGCCTTCTGAATCTTTATCTGGCCAGTGTACTGTTTGGAGTGCATGAACTCTGTTACATGCCAGAACTTGTAGCCTTCAATTGGTATAATCCATCAGTGTCAGATGAGCCTCTCTGCTTGGATTAGATTCAGGAGAGAAACTCAGTATGTCTCAGGAAGCCAGTGCACTAGGCCAGCCATCTGCCCCAGGCTGAGTTGTGGTAGGAGGCGCAGAAGCAGTGAAGCCAGGTACTAGAATGTCTAGGCAGCAAGTGTTGCTTTTAGTTTAATAGGCTCCAGATTGTGTCAGTGGGGAAAATAAGGCTTAGATGGGGTGAAATTATTTCATACAGACTATTTCACCAGTGAGTGGCATGCCTATGACTGCCTTGAATGTATCTAGTATATTGTCTTTTCTGGGCCACGTTGTTGGTTATTTCTCCTACCTGGAATAGTCTTCCCATTGATCTGAGAGACTTTTTCACTTAGAACTCTACATCCTTAAAGAGTTCTTTCTTCTGTCATCATTCTAAAGTAATACTCTTTCCTATCTGTTTGTATCCTTTGACCCTGCTTAATAACACCGAGCAGCATCCTTCCATTGTGTTTTACGCACACACACACACACACACATACACACACACACACACACACATATATATATATATAACTAGACCTCTGAATTCAGAAATATGGAAGGCTGACTCATGCAGTTGACGGGTGCTCAGATGTATTAGTTGATATGTCCATCTCTTTGTAGCTCCATGGACCGTAATCCACCAGGCTCCTCTGTCCATGGAATTTTCCAGTACTAGAATGGATTTCCATTCTCTGCTCCAGGGGATCTTCAAAACACAGGGATCAAAACCTTGTCTCTTGCATCCCCTGCCTTGGCAGGCAGATTCTCCACTGCTACGCCATCTGGGAAGCCCTGAGTATACTACACCACTTTATATAAGGATCACCTTCTGCTGATTGTGGTCTCCAGGGGTTTCTTAGAAGCAATCCTTCACCAGAAACACTCTTTTTTTCATCGTTCTGTCTCTTCATGTAGAATGTAAGTGCCACAATGGTAAGATTATTTTTTCTTTTTACAATTTTGTTCTCAGTGCCTAGAAAGTGCCTGACCCATAGTAGGTGTTACATAAGTATTAAATTAATGAACAAATGTATTTGTTCATCAGACATTTATGTGGTTATGATTACCAAGTATTATAAATACATACTCATATTATTCAGCTACCTTAAATTCCATGTCATAGAAAGCAATATGTTGGAAATCCTGCTTTTCCTGCTTTAAAAGTTATTATTATTTTTTAATTTATTATTTTCTAACAGTTTTCCAGAGCTCATTGTAATTTCCTTGCTAGAGACATCTGTGTGTTCATTCTTCATACCAGGCATAGTGAATAGAAATGGACAAAATCCTTTTATTCTCGTGGATGGAGTTTACATTTTGGTTCATAATGATAAGGTACTTCTTGAATATGAATATCGTGTTACACAGAATCTCCATCTATTTGCATAATATTAAGAACCGTTTTTGCTCTTCTCTCTTATGACAGTTACTTATGCTCATATTTTTCTTTCTTTTTTTAATTCTTTATTTTAAAGGTTTTACAGAGTTTTGTTGTTCACAGACATGTATGTTCCCAGATCAGTCATATGCGTATCTCTGGTCCCCACCACCCCAGCTCCCCCCATCCCACCCCTCCGGACCATCGCCCCATGCCATTGTGAGCACTCCTATTCCCTTAGCACAATGACAATAGCTATCTTTTCCACACATGACAGTATAGGTTTTCATGTTACTCCCTCCATGCCTCCCTCTCCCGATTTCTTCCCCACAATGTCCATATGTCTATGCTCTGTCTGTTTTTCCATGAGTTCACTGCGTGTGTTATCAAGACCATCCTACTAGACTTTTTTGATTTTTTCCCCCTTTTTTTTTAGTCTCTTGCATCCCCTGCCTTGGCAGGCAGATTCTCCACTGCTACGCCATCTGGGAAGCCCTGAGTATACTACACCACTTTATATAAGGATCACCTTCTGCTGATTGTGGTCTCCAGGGGTTTCTTAGAAGCAATCCTTCACCAGAAACACTCTTTTTTTCATCGTTCTGTCTCTTCATGTAGAATGTAAGTGCCACAATGGTAAGATTATTTTTTTTTTTTAAATTTTGTTCTCAGTGCCTAGAAAGTGCCTGACCCATAGTAGGTGTTACATAAGTATTAAATTAATGAACAAATGTATTTGTTCATCAGACATTTATGTGGTTATGATTACCAAGTATTATAAATACATACTCATATTATTCAGCTACCTTAAATTCCATGTCATAGAAAGCAATATGTTGGAAATCCTGCTTTTCCTGCTTTAAAAGTTATTATTATTTTTTAATTTATTATTTTCTAACAGTTTTCCAGAGCTCATTGTAATTTCCTTGCTAGAGACATCTGTGTGTTCATTCTTCATACCAGGCATAGTGAATAGAAATGGACAAAATCCTTTTATTCTCGTGGATGGAGTTTACATTTTGGTTCATAATGATAAGGTACTTCTTGAATATGAATATCGTGTTACACAGAATCTCCATCTATTTGCATAATATTAAGAACCGTTTTTGCTCTTCTCTCTTATGACAGTTACTTATGCTCATATTTTTCTTTCTTTTTTTAATTCTTTATTTTAAAGGTTTTACAGAGTTTTGTTGTTCACAGACATGTATGTTCCCAGATCAGTCATATGCATATCTCTGGTCCCCACCACCCCAGCTCCCCATCCCACCCCTCCGGACCATCGCCCCATGCCATTGTGAGCACTCCTATTCCCTTAGCACAATGACAATAGCTATCTTTTCCACACATGACAGTATAGGTTTTCATGTTACTCCCTCCATGCCTCCCTCTCCCGATTTCTTCCCCACAATGTCCATATGTCTATGCTCTGTCTGTTTTTCCATGAGTTCACTGCGTGTGTTATCAAGACCATCCTACTAGATTCCATATATGTGTGTTAGTATACTGTATTTGTCTTTCTCTTTTTGACTTACTTCACTTTTATGATAGGTTCTAGAGCCAGCCACTTCATTAGGACTGAGTCTTCTGCATTTCTTTTAACAACTGTGTAGTATTCCATTGTATATACATACCAGAGCTGCTTTATTCATTTGTTCGTTGATGGACATCTAGGTTGCTTCCATGTTCTGGCTATTGTATATAGTCATGCTCATATTTCTAAGTAATGCTGTTACCACTGTTACTGAGGTATTGATGAGTTTTGGCCACTGTCTGCTAATTTCCTATCATTGAAGTGTGGGGTTTAGTGCTGTTACCCTTCCATCTCCATCTCCTTTATTTGCCTTCCCTCTTTTCACTATATCCATAGAGTTGTATTACTTTTTTTTTTCAAATCACTATATATCATGTATATGCAAATACCGCTCACCACTGGGAGCTATGTAATATGATTATATTTCCTTTTCTTCCGCCTGAAGTCAGGGGTGACCCGTTTCTTAGTTTTCTCTTTACCAATTGCACATTTTCCCCCACGATGCAAAAGTCCCTCAATACTGCCCTCTACAAGGAAGATCATGTCAGGAACATATCTTTGACTTTTCGTGGTTTCATGGAGGTCTGGAGACCTCCATCTTACTAACTGGACTGGTTGCTCAATAGGTAGAGTGCTAGAACCTTCTTTTTCTGCACTTCTAGGTATTTACTTTGCCTCTTCTCTGACTCATTTTTCCTGCTACCTAGATTTCCTTTTTCTTTCTCTTTCCTTTGTTAGGGCAGGGCATATTCTCTCATGGCTTCATCAGATTAAAAAGAAGGTGTGACAGCAAAGTACATTGTGATGACCACCCTTAACGCATCTGCCTTTTGAGTCACAGTGCTCCACTCGAGGCAGGGTTGTTTTCTGTGGCTCATGGATCTGTCTCATCGTAAGATGTCTCCATCTTCCTAGTTGAAGCTTCTGTTTTTTATGACCTTGTCTTTTTCCATTTGGGGGAGAATACCATATTTTGATGAAGCACATCTTCTGAAAGCTTCCTGAGAGATGGTTGTGCATGGGAGAAATATTTCTAAGATTCTCGAGCATTGAAAAATGTCCTTTTTATTCACCCACTCGATTGATAGGATCATTGGGTAAAGAATTTTAAGTATAAATCAGTTTTCTCCCAATTTTTAAAGTCGCGTCTCAGTTGTCTTAGTTGCCAGTAAAGAGTTTAAAGCCATTCTAATTCTTCCTCTGTTTATTACAGTGATGTGCTTTGTGTTTGTTTTACCTTTGTGCTGGGAACTCAGCCTTAAGCTGGAAATTCACAAGTTACCTTTCTGGGAGATTTTCTTGAATTAATATCTGTTGATTTGCTTTTCAGCTTTCTCTGCTTTTTTTCTGGATTTCCAATTAGTCTGGTTGCCTTGCTAGTACTCCAATATTCACTTTTGTGTTTTTTTATCTTTTTGTCTCTGCTTTTTGGGGTATCTCTTGAATATTTTCCCCAGCCTCTCTATGGAGTACGGCATCTCTAGTATCATATTTTTTAAGAGCATTTTTTGTTCATTGAATATTTTTATAACTTTATGTTCTTTCATGTTTCTTTTAATTTCCAGATAGTACTAGGGATAGATTTATTGTCTTTATGCATACTCTGTTTCTTCCAAATTGCCTTGTTCTGTTTTTATTTTATTTTATTTTAGAGACCCTTCTCACCTCTCTGGCAATCAGTGTATGTAATTGTATATTATTCAAACATATATGTATTTACAGATATTAACAACTGAGAATTATTTTGCAGTAATTATATTTCCTTTTCCATAAAGCCAATGATAACTTGTTTGCTTAGATAATTATATAGTGCTTAATAATACATTCATATATATTGCTGATTAATCATATTTCATAATTACACAGCATATATACCTGTAAATACCTATATAACAGCATGCATATACATACTATTATGTTCTCTGTATGAGTTTATTCACTCTACATATGTACCTATATTCATATATTTGCCAATGTATACATGTATACACACATAAATCAGTCTTGTGGCTGAAATTCTGAATTAGTTGGAGAAAGATTAATGAGTTATGGTCTGTTTTATATGCTCACTTAAGGAATTAGCCTAGTTTAGATTTTGACTTTTCATTTGCTACTAGCTGTAAATGTTTGTCATGTAATTTCAATATAATTAGACAGAGTAAAACTAATGTCAAATTACTAAGATAAGTAGCTTTCTTCAGAAATGGTGACAGTTGGATTAATAGCAGAGGGCTAGGCAGAAGAGAGTTCTACATTTCTGCAGTCTCATTCTGAATAATCTATTAATCCATTAAAATCATTAAAGTCCTCTATAAATCAGTGTAATGACTGTGTAGTCTAATGAAATTAAAGTCTTCTACAGAATCCAGAAGTTTCAAAAGCCTTTTTGCAGTGAAACTCCAACTTCCTTAGAATTCAGAAGCGACACCCTATCATTTCCCTTTAATTTGCTATTTGATTTGCTTAATGAAGTGAGGCAAGCTAGTACTTCTTTTGTGCTTGTGCTGTGTGTGTGCTCAGTTGTTTCAGTCATGTCCAAATCTGTGTGACCCTGTGAACTGTAACCTGCCGTACTCCTCTGTCCATAGAATTCTCCAGGTAAGAATGCTGGAGTGGGTCACTATTTCCTTCTCCAGGGGATCTATCCAACTTTTGAAAAATTAGGAATGTGACTTTATTAAAATAGTATTTTGTTTTCTATTCTAGCCATTGGATTTTAATCCAAACTTTGTCTTGTGTTTTAATTGTGCTTTTCGTCCAGTGACACCTGCTTCATAACTTGAAAGAATATATGTCTTTTCAGTAAAATAACTATTGCTCAATTACTCCGCATACATGCTCAGTCACGTCTGACTCTCGTAGGCCCCCAGGCTTCTCTGTCCATGGGATTTCCCAGGCATGAAAAATGGAGTGGATTGCTATTTCCTTTTCCAAGGAATCTTCTCCACCCAGGGTCAAACCCATATCTTCTGAATCTTTTGCACTGGCAGTGAATTCTTTGCCACTGAGCCACCTGGGGAGGATGTTACTCAATAAGAACCCTGACGTTTTATGTCACTAGATCTTCATTTTCAGGCAATAACCATACCTGGATGAGACAAGCTCCACATTGGTTTTGCCTGTTCCTTGGAACACTGTATAAACTGATAATCCAGTGAATTTTTGACTTTTCATTTGCTACTAGCTGTAAATGTTTGTCATGTAATTTCAATATAATTAGACAGAGTAAAACTAATGTCAAATTACTAAGATAAGTAGCTTTCTTCAGAAATGGTGACAGTTGGATTAATAGCAGAGGGCTAGGCAGAAGAGAGTTCTACATTTCTGCAGTCTCATTCTGAATAATCTATTAATCCATTAAAATCATTAAAGTCCTCTATAAATCAGTGTAATGACTGTGTAGTCTAATGAAATTAAAGTCTTCTACAGAATCCAGAAGTTTCAAAAGCCTTTTTGCAGTGAAACTCCAACTTCCTTAGAATTCAGAAGCGACACCCTATCATTTCCCCTTTAATTTGCTATTTGATTTGCTTAATGAAGTGAGGCAAGCTAGTACTTCTTTTGTGCTTGTGCTGTGTGTGTGCTCAGTTGTTTCAGTCATGTCCAAATCTGTGTGACCCTGTGAACTGTAACCTGCCGTACTCCTCTGTCCATAGAATTCTCCAGGTAAGAATGCTGGAGTGGGTCACTATTTCCTTCTCCAGGGGATCTATCCAACTTTTGAAAAATTAGGAATGTGACTTTATTAAAATAGTATTTTGTTTTCTATTCTAGCCATTGGATTTTAATCCAAACTTTGTCTTGTGTTTTAATTGTGCTTTTCGTCCAGTGACACCTGCTTCATAACTTGAAAGAATATATGTCTTTTCAGTAAAATAACTATTGCTCAATTACTCCGCATACATGCTCAGTCACGTCTGACTCTCGTAGGCCCCCAGGCTTCTCTGTCCATGGGATTTCCCAGGCATGAAAAATGGAGTGGATTGCTATTTCCTTTTCCAAGGAATCTTCTCCACCCAGGGTCAAACCCATATCTTCTGAATCTTTTGCACTGGCAGTGAATTCTTTGCCACTGAGCCACCTGGGGAGGATGTTACTCAATAAGAACCCTGACGTTTTATGTCACTAGATCTTCATTTTCAGGCAATAACCATACCTGGATGAGACAAGCTCCACATTGGTTTTGCCTGTGCCTTGGAACACTGTATAAACTGATAATCCATGGAGTGATAAAACAGTGAATTTTTGACTTCATAAAAATAAGGTGTTCTCCTCTAAAACTACCTGGATTCCTTTAGCCTCTTAGTTTTCTTTTAAACTCTCCTGGATTTTTCCCCCTGAAATAAGGGAATTCTTAGAACCTATTGTTAGTTTGTTGTAAGTAAAAAATTTCTTTCTAAACAAAAACACTCTTTAAATGCATTAAACTTAGTGTGTTTTTATTTTTCTGGCCATCCCACTATCCCAACTCTGTTGTTAAATACTGATTTAAGAAATATTGATGGTTTATAACTATCACTTTTTTTAATCCCAAAGGCTTTCATGGTATAAAAAGAAATAATTGAACTCCTTTGTCACTCTGAAGGGTGGCTTAGCATCAGCTCTGAAGACTGCTTAGCAAAAGGTCCGTAAACATGCAAATCCCACCTTCCGTTGACTTCAAGAAGCTTTTGCCCTACGTCTCTGTGTGTCTGACTTCATATACTATTTTAAGATCTATGGAGAAGAGATGGCTTTTTAAGAGCTGGCTTAAAGTTAACATTCTAAAACCCGAGGTCATGGCATCTGGTCCCATCACTTCATTGCAAACAGAAATGGAAAAAAGTGACAGATTTTGTTTTCTTAGGTTCCAAACTTACTGTGGACAGTGACTGCAGCCATAAAATTAAAAGATACTCCTTGAAAGGAAAGCTATGACAAACTTTGACAGCATATTAAAAAGCAGAGACATCACTTTGGCAATATGTAGTTCAAGCTGTGGTTTTTCCAGTAGTCATACACGGACGTGAAAGTTGAACCACATAGAAGGCTGAGAACCGAAGAATTAAGCTTTCTAACTGTGGTGTTGGAGACGACTTTTGAGAGTCCCTTGGACAGCAAAGAGATTAATCAATCCTATAGGAAATAACTCTTAATAGTCACTGGAAGGATGGCTGAATGAACCTAAGCCACCTAGGGAGGATGTTACTCAATAAGAACCCTGACGTTTTATGTCACTAGATCTTCATTTTCAGGCAATAACCATACCTGGATGAGACAAGCTCCACATTGGTTTTGCCTGTGCCTTGGAACACTGTATAAACTGATAATCCATGGAGTGATAAAACAGTGAATTTTTGACTTCATAAAAATAAGGTGTTCTCCTCTAAAACTACCTGGATTCCTTTAGCCTCTTAGTTTTCTTTTAAACTCTCCTGGATTTTTCCCCCTGAAATAAGGGAATTCTTAGAACCTATTGTTAGTTTGTTGTAAGTAAAAAATTTCTTTCTAAACAAAAACACTCTTTAAATGCATTAAACTTAGTGTGTTTTATTTTTCTGGCCATCCCACTATCCCAACTCTGTTGTTAAATACTGATTTAAGAAATATTGATGGTTTATAACTATCACTTTTTTTAATCCCAAAGGCTTTCATGGTATAAAAAGAAATAATTGAACTCCTTTGTCACTCTGAAGGGTGGCTTAGCATCAGCTCTGAAGACTGCTTAGCAAAAGGTCCGTAAACATGCAAATCCCACCTTCCGTTGACTTCAAGAAGCTTTTGCCCTACGTCTCTGTGTGTCTGACTTCATATACTATTTTAAGATCTATGGAGAAGAGATGGCTTTTTAAGAGCTGGCTTAAAGTTAACATTCTAAAACCCGAGGTCATGGCATCTGGTCCCATCACTTCATTGCAAACAGAAATGGAAAAAAGTGACAGATTTTGTTTTCTTAGGTTCCAAACTTACTGTGGACAGTGACTGCAGCCATAAAATTAAAAGATACTCCTTGAAAGGAAAGCTATGACAAACTTTGACAGCATATTAAAAAGCAGAGACATCACTTTGGCAATATGTAGTTCAAGCTGTGGTTTTTCCAGTAGTCATACACGGACGTGAAAGTTGAACCACATAGAAGGCTGAGAACCGAAGAATTAAGCTTTCTAACTGTGGTGTTGGAGACGACTTTTGAGAGTCCCTTGGACAGCAAAGAGATTAATCAATCCTATAGGAAATAACTCTTAATAGTCACTGGAAGGATGGCTGTTTATACTGAAGCTCCAATAATTTGGCCACCTGATGTGAAGAACTAACTCATTGGAAAAGACCCTATTGTTAGGAAATAAAGGAGGCAGGAGGAGAAGACGGCAAGGGAGGATGAGATGGTTGGATGGCTTCAACATCTTGATAGACATGAGTTTGAGGAAACTCTGAGAGATAGTGAAAGGAAAGGAAAAGCCTGGTGTGCTGCAGTTCATGGGGTCTCAAAGAGTCAGACATAACTTAGTGAATGAACAACAGCCATCACAGAGATGAATGTGCCTTTTGAAAAATGCTTCCAGGGTGGTGCTAGTGGTGAAGGCTCCACGTGTTGGTTCAAGAGACATTAAGAGATGTGGGTTCAGTCCCTGGGTCGGGAGGATCCCCTGGAGAAGGAAATGGCAACTCACTCCAGTATTCTTGCCTGGGAAATTCCATGGGCAGAGGAGCCTCATGGGATACAGTCCTTGGGGTTGCAAAGAATTGGACATGACAGAAGTGACTTAACATACACACAGATACTTAAGAGTTATTAGTTATTTTTAAAACATTCAGCTAGAGATTGAATATCCAAAAAAGAGTGTTATGAGTGAACTGTAGAAAACTTTCAAATTTCAGCCTTTTTGGTGGGAGGACATGTATGTCAGGATTGTCTAGAATTATAAATTACTGTAAAGCATATAGACCAGAAACTGGATGTCTTAGTTTGACCAAGTGAGTCTCAACCAAGGCATTACCATCCCCTTCCTGTGTTGCTATAGAGAGTGCTTTCAGCAATAATTGTTTAACTTATGTGAACAGAAGCTGAACAGCAGTGTTTCAGAACTTTTCTACCAGTGTGCTGGAACACACTAAAACAGGACATTTATAATGCATATCTACACATATATGTATATATAAATATTGGAGAAGGAGATAGCAACCCACTCCAGTTTTCTTGTCTGGAAAATCCCATGGACAGAGGAGCCTGGGGGATACAGTTGATGGCGTTGCAAAGAGTCGGACATGACTGATTGACTGAGAACACATACAAATATGTGGATAGGGGGAGAAGAGAGGGCAGGGGGGATGTGCTGTTTTGCAGCATAATTCTACTCATTTCTTCGGCACAAAGGGTGCTCCCTGGAGGTGTGCAGGATGACAGTACTGCCTGTACTGCACTATAAGACACAAACAGAGAGGACTGGGACTCCTGAATGGGCTTTGAGGGAAGAATTCATGACTTGATAACAGATCATTCTGACATGAGACAATTTCCAAGTGTTTGGAAATTCAATTATATATTAAACATATAAATATCTAAGAACCTAATCTTTTACTAACAAATGTGCTTGTTTCCTTTGTAAGATAAATGAACCTTCTTGTATCAAGCATACCAAAGTTATTCCTTAAGTGTACTAAGGTGCTGTTTTACAGTGCTCAGATACAAATGATAACAACTAAACAGAGCTTAATTTGTCTTAAACTCACTTTCTGACTTGGAATTTTTATTTTGAATCTGTCAGTCCTGTTGGCATGCATTAATGTGTATTTACGGTCCTTGTAATTTTCACTTAGTTCATTCAGGTGCTATAATGTCAGTGAATTTTTATCTTGGGGTCTAAGAATTAATACGAAAGATTTAAAACTGTAAAGTCCAAAAAGAGTGTTATGAGTGAACTGTAGAAAACTTTCAAATTTCAGCCTTTTTGGTGGGAGGACATGTATGTCAGGATTGTCTAGAATTATAAATTACTGTAAAGCATATAGACCAGAAACTGGATGTCTTAGTTTGACCAAGTGAGTCTCAACCAAGGCATTACCATCCCCTTCCTGTGTTGCTATAGAGAGTGCTTTCAGCAATAATTGTTTAACTTATGTGAACAGAAGCTGAACAGCAGTGTTTCAGAACTTTTCTACCAGTGTGCTGGAACACACTAAAACAGGACATTTATAATGCATATCTACACATATATGTATATATAAATATTGGAGAAGGAGATAGCAACCCACTCCAGTTTTCTTGTCTGGAAAATCCCATGGACAGAGGAGCCTGGGGGATACAGTTGATGGCGTTGCAAAGAGTCGGACATGACTGATTGACTGAGAACACATACAAATATGTGGATAGGGGGAGAAGAGAGGGCAGGGGGGATGTGCTGTTTTGCAGCATAATTCTACTCATTTCTTCGGCACAAAGGGTGCTCCCTGGAGGTGTGCAGGATGACAGTACTGCCTGTACTGCACTATAAGACACAAACAGAGAGGACTGGGACTCCTGAATGGGCTTTGAGGGAAGAATTCATGACTTGATAACAGATCATTCTGACATGAGACAATTTCCAAGTGTTTGGAAATTCAATTATATATTAAACATATAAATATCTAAGAACCTAATCTTTTACTAACAAATGTGCTTGTTTCCTTTGTAAGATAAATGAACCTTCTTGTATCAAGCATACCAAAGTTATTCCTTAAGTGTACTAAGGTGCTGTTTTACAGTGCTCAGATACAAATGATAACAACTAAACAGAGCTTAATTTGTCTTAAACTCACTTTCTGACTTGGAATTTTTATTTTGAATCTGTCAGTCCTGTTGGCATGCATTAATGTGTATTTACGGTCCTTGTAATTTTCACTTAGTTCATTCAGGTGCTATAATGTCAGTGAAATTAACCACCTTTTGAAGCCAGAACCAACCAACAAATCTGTGGAGTGAAAAGAAAGCATTAACAAAGAAACAGCAACAGCATCAACTTTTAGCTTACTAACTCTTTCCTAAACTTTTATGTACCATGGGTATGCTATGGTGTGCTGTGTGCTCAGTTGTTCAGTCGTATCTGACTCTCTGGGACCCCGTGGACTGCATGAAGCCCACCAGGCTCCTCTGTCCACAGATTTCTCCAGGCAAGAATACTGGAGTGGTAGGAAGCAATAGATAATGGGTTGATTCTGTTTCTTCCCATTAAAACTGAAAACAGATGTGACAGTGAAGCTTGGATTAGATTATAATCACTGTTGTGTGAACATAATTTCATGTGGAATCCAGGCAAACTTCTATAGGAAGCCTTCTTTGGAAGAAAAGGGTGTGTTCATGTTTTCAGAATAAACTCTTGGTGTCAAAGCCTGTGTATAATTCTGCCAGTGCAGAACATAAACATAGGCCCTGTTTGTGTAATGTTTCATGGTTTCATGGTTGGTTTCATGGTTTTTTTCTGCCATGGAATATTTCATCTCCAGGCATTTGGATATTTCTCTCGAAACAAGTAGTGCTATTCCAAGTGTTACTTTTCAGCCATTTAATATTTTTAATAAAATATTTTTAGTAACTTGAGATTCATTAATATGAAATGGGAGTTCTTTTGATAAAATAATCAGAATTAGTATTGTCTGTTGTCTGATGTCTTTGTTTCTACTAAGAATTTGGACAGCTGACCCACTTCATGTCCTAATCAAAGTCCATACAATACCGTGTCCATATTCATGACATGAGACAATTCCCAAGTGTTTGGAAATTCAATTATATATTAAACATATAAATATCTAAGAACCTAATCTTTTACTAACAAATGTGCTTGTTTCCTTTGTAAGATAAATGAACCTTCTTGTATCAAGCATACCAAAGTTATTCCTTAAGTGTACTAAGGTGCTGTTTTACAGTGCTCAGATACAAATGATAACAACTAAACAGAGCTTAATTTGTCTTAAACTCACTTTCTGACTTGGAATTTTTATTTTGAATCTGTCAGTCCTGTTGGCATGCATTAATGTGTATTTACGGTCCTTGTAATTTTCACTTAGTTCATTCAGGTGCTATAATGTCAGTGAAATTAACCACCTTTTGAAGCCAGAACCAACCAACAAATCTGTGGAGTGAAAAGAAAGCATTAACAAAGAAACAGCAACAGCATCAACTTTTAGCTTACTAACTCTTTCCTAAACTTTTATGTACCATGGGTATGCTATGGTGTGCTGTGTGCTCAGTTGTTCAGTCGTATCTGACTCTCTGGGACCCCGTGGACTGCATGAAGCCCACCAGGCTCCTCTGTCCACAGATTTCTCCAGGCAAGAATACTGGAGTGGTAGGAAGCAATAGATAATGGGTTGATTCTGTTTCTTCCCATTAAAACTGAAAACAGATGTGACAGTGAAGCTTGGATTAGATTATAATCACTGTTGTGTGAACATAATTTCATGTGGAATCCAGGCAAACTTCTATAGGAAGCCTTCTTTGGAAGAAAAGGGTGTGTTCATGTTTTCAGAATAAACTCTTGGTGTCAAAGCCTGTGTATAATTCTGCCAGTGCAGAACATAAACATAGGCCCTGTTTGTGTAATGTTTCATGGTTTCATGGTTGGTTTCATGGTTTTTTTCTGCCATGGAATATTTCATCTCCAGGCATTTGGATATTTCTCTCGAAACAAGTAGTGCTATTCCAAGTGTTACTTTTCAGCCATTTAATATTTTTAATAAAATATTTTTAGTAACTTGAGATTCATTAATATGAAATGGGAGTTCTTTTGATAAAATAATCAGAATTAGTATTGTCTGTTGTCTGATGTCTTTGTTTCTACTAAGAATTTGGACAGCTGACACCTTTCCATTATTCTTTGCTTCACTTGTCCCATATATAACACAATGTCCATACAATACCGTGTCCATATTCATGACATGTCCATTTACATGTACGTGTAAACTGATGAAATGTTTTGGAGATATATTTGGCTTTAGCTCTTATTTGTCTGACCTTGAATTCTTGAGTTCAGTATGATACTTTAACCTAGCTTGTGAAATAAATTTCAAGCTATTAAATTTGTAGCTTTTTAATATTTAGGATAGATGTGTTAGGGGAAGGTATCTGTATGACTTGCTTGATACTTTTTCTTAACTTGATAATATTTACATGAAATGAGATTTTGTTTGCAGAGAATTGTTGGAATACACAAATCTAGACTTCATATTCTTGCCTCCTCATATTGCCTAATTAGAGGCAAAACTTTCTGTGGCTATCATCAGAGGACATTCTATATTTAAAAAGAGAAGCTGTTCATTTTAGTGGAAAGAGATCTGTAAAAAATCTATTTAGAAGGAGACAGAGCTGTGAGGAATTTAGAAACTTGATTTACAAAAATTAAAACTGTTTTCTGAAAAATGTGTAAGTATAAACTTCTTCAAAACATTTAAATACCGTTAGGAAGTACTGAGGTATGAATCTGATCTAGTTCAGTAGTTAAAATATAAAAATTCACATGATACAGATATTATAATCATAGGATTAATTTTTTTTTACATAATTTACTTCAGAACTCTCAAGAACCTTTGCTTAAGTAAATTGCATTATTATTTTAGAAGCTAACTTCTTTTTAAGTCATCAGATTCCTCGGAGTCATTTTGTTTTTATTTTGTTAATAAAATTATATATTTATAGCTAATAAACATTTGATAAAATTCACACAAATTCAACTTAGAAATATGAGTATAAGAACATAATAATGATAAAAACAAACATTAAACCATAATAATGATGTAGCAATGGTAACTTCTTTCTGTGTTAGAAGGAAAGATTGTGATAAGCAGAAGCAAGTTAAATGTATAAGACTGTCCAGCACTCGATGGGGACTGCTCTGCATTGTTTTATCTGCCAAAATGACAATTACTTCATTAAGCAAGTTTATGGAGGGTGCTATTAAAATAATGCTTAAATATGACTCAGTGGTTTAAAATTTTTGAGTAGTGGTTAAAAATAAATTGGCCACTTGCAGCACATTGGTTGGAATGCTCCACCCTGTGAAATATGACCCCCAGTAGATGGGTACAAGTATATGTATGTCCACAAGTGCATAAATATACTTCATGTACTTTATCTTTATTTAAGATCTCAGCCTTGATCTTAGCCAAAGGCTGAGAAGTGGTAAGTTACTCATTATTGTTGACAGCTATTACTGTTCGCTCACATGCACTATATTATAAACTAAAACCACAGGAAGAAAAAATCTGCTTTGTTCAATTATAACTGTATTCGAACACTCCACGCATAAAGTATCGTTATTTTGCAAAGTATTGGAAAATGAGGATTTTTACCCCAAAACAGCACTATTAGTTGAGGGTAAGGTTATTTCTTTCTGGTTTTCCCTCTGACTATCACAGTACTTGAGATATAGAGGGTTCTCAATTTGTTGACTTACTAACTTGCTGAGTATTGGAAGAAATATTAAAAAGTTGAGACAGTTAATGTTCTAAAGTTTAGAGTTTCCTGTTTACATGTGTTTGGAAAAATGTAGGCTGATGTTAATGAAGAAGAGAGGTGGGAGGCTTTAGGCTTAAATGATGAATCTGAGAATGAATTTCTGGGTTTTGTATGTAGCACAAAGGGCATCTTTTTCCTGGAAAAGTTCTTTCACTTAATTATGCCCTCTCAAGTTTTATTTCAAAAATGCGCTTATAAGATACATTAATAAGAAATCAGCTTATAGGTAACTCACAGTTGAGTTCACTAAGTAACCTTTTACCCAGGGACTCTAGACAGACTTCCTGCTGCAAGACTATCCACTGGGTTCTTTCTCACAATGCCTTCCTTTGGAGAGTGGAAGTGCCCACTTTAGCATATCAGGCACACCCATTCATCTGCCCTCTTTCTCTTGCTTCCTTCATTCCTCCAGCCTTCCCTTCTTTTTTTGGGGCAGACCAGACCTGTTTTTTGGGT